>OU823249.1:14952500-16202500 GCA_917490735.1 Dryobotodes eremita
ATATTTTATCTCTTTCACTACAGTTTCCCCAGAATATAACACCGAACCTTAGTAATGAAGCAACCAAACCATGATATGCTGTCACTAGCGTGTTCATATTTAACTTTTTTGAGAGATTGTACAGAATATATGCGGTTTTGCTTAATTTTTGGCACACAATTTCAGCATGGTCTTTCCAGGTCAATTTATCATCAATATGTACTCCCAAAAATTTTGTAACTGAAGTGGTATCTACTATGTCGTCTTTATATTTAGTTACAATATAGTTTGGCCTCAGTCGTTGGAAGAAATGCATTACTTTGGTTTTTTGTAGATTTAACACAAGATTATTTTTATTAAGCCAATCTATTATTTTTTCAAGTGTATCATTTATCTCTCTTTCGTATTGAGTATTATTTTTACATTCAATTATAGCTGTGCTGTCGTCAGCAAATAAAGTCATAGGATGATGTATTTGACAAGGTAGGTCGTTAATATAAAGTAAAAACAACAATGGCCCAAGTACACTGCCCTGCGGGACTCCGAATTTAGTAATTCTAACATTGGATAGATATTTCAATTCGCGTTTAGTTTTGGGACATATTCTCGAAATTTCTGTAAATTGTTTTCGATCCGTGAGATAGGACTTTACTAAATTTAGGACATTGCCCCTTATCCCATAGTGATGAAGTTTATTTAAGAGGATGTCATGTTTTACATAATCAAATGCCTTCTTCATGTCTGTGAATATTGCACATACAGGATTTTTTTTATCCACATTGTTCATTATCACTTTTAATAGATCAAATATCGCCATATTAATATTTTTGTTTTTTCGAAAGCCTTTTTGCTCTTCGCATAGAATATTATTTTTAGTTGCAAATGTGTAAATAGATTCATAAATAATTTTCTCGAATATCTTTGAGAAAACTGAAATTAAAGCTACCGGTCTATAGTTCGACATGTCTCCCTTATCGTTTTTTTTATGCAATGGTTTTACCATGACAGTCTTCAATTTATCAGGGAATATACCTGAGCTTATGCATGTATTGATTATGTGGGCTAATGGTTTAGCTATGACATCCGAAACAAATTTTACCACCGTGGTAGAAACTTCATCGCATCCAACACTATTTTTATTTTTCAAGTGTTTTATTATACGCAAAATGTCTTGAGGTATTACTGGAGGCATGAATAATGAATTGCTGACATGGAGATTACTACTTGTATTTCTCGGATATTTACTATTTACATTTTGTACCTGATCAACGAAAAAATCATTAAATGAATCAGCAATTTGCTTAGGATTAGTTACTAATTTATCTTCCTTATTAATTTGTAATATTGGTTCTTTTAACCGACTGTTATTATTAATTATCTGCCATGACGTCTTAGCTTTATTTTGAGAACAATGAATTAGGTAGTTATTTTGAGCTTTTTGTGTGAGATTGATAATATTTTTAAGCGTGCGTGAATAATTTTTAAATGTAGTTTTATTTTCACATGAAGGTGCTTTCCTATATTTCCAAAGTAGGTTTCTTTGTTTTCTGCTGCAAATTCTAATACCTCGCGAGATCCATTTTACTTTCTTATCGGGTTTTATATTAATTAACTGGTTTGGAAAGCATAAATTATAAAAATTTTATTTACATTTACTGACTATTTGATCTGCCCCGCTGTTGTAATTGGAATATTTGGACTGTTACTAGGTCAATTGTTTTCCTTTACATTACACACATAAACTCAGGCCTTCTTCCCATGGGGGTAGGCAGAAACTGCAGCACGCCACCTGCTACGATCCTTACATATTCCTTTTGCCTCGTTTACGTTCATACATCTGGTCATACACGTACGCCGGTTGCGAGTACTACGCACCTTACCTCTCTGAAGAACATCACTAATAAGGTCACTATATGTCCTTTACATTATGATTATTTATTATACCTATTGAGTCAAAATTGAAATATAATTTATTGAATCATTGTTGGAGAAAATAATACGTTAAAATGAGAGGGTATGCCAATAATATTTGATTATTATTTCGATTATAATTAATAACATGGTGTGTTTCTCGACACTAAACTAGCATTATGTAAGTGTCAATTATTAAATGACCTTCATGACATAACAAATAGATTCTTAACGTAAATCTTACTCCAGTATTTAATAAGAACTTTACTGTTTGTACTGTTATTATCATCATTATGTTAATTAGTTAACTTTATCTTAGGTATATGGGGCTTGTGGCGAAGTAATAACAGTCGCACGGGTTGATCGATCAGGTTAAGCTACGCTTGCCGAGGTTAGTCCGTGGATGGGTGACTATCTTTACATACCAAGACCCCTCCGTGCTTCGGAAAGCACGTTAAGCCGTTGATCCCGACTGTCATTCATGGTTCTTTGACAGTCATTACGGGTCGTCAGTAGCCCGAAAGTCTGACAACTAGTCTTACCGAGAAGTATCGTATTACCCAGTAACTGGGTTGCAGGGGTCAGATAGGCAGTCGCTCCTTGTAAAATACTGTTATTCAGCTGCATCCGGTTAGACTGGAAGCCGACCCTAACATAGTTGCGAAAAGGCTAGGCAGATGGTGATCTTAGGTATATGGACTTTCCTAAGTAAGAATTACAAATCAACCTGTATATAGACAGAAATCTACAGGATGAGTTGTAATTCTACAGGATGAGTTGTAATTCTACGGGATGAGTTGTAATTCTACGGGATGAGTTGTAATTCTACGATGTCCTTAAGCGTGATCTTGTATGACATAATCATGTGCTACAAAGTAGCATTCCGTTTTCATATGGTATAGTACTCTAGTCGAAAGTCCCAAAGACTCGAATAAGTCACGATTTGAAAAATTTGTTTTTAAATTGCTGTGACACAGTATTATACTAATGCAGTTGTTATCGAGCACAGTTTTTCGTTCCTACAAAAAAAAAAAAAAAAAAATTTAAAAAAAAGAAAACGATTTTGTATCTCTAAAACCTGAATTTGGGTTTTGACTTTAGAGTAGCCAATATATTTTTTTATCCGTACCTTTTTACGTAAGAAGGATTCACGTATAGTCTTAACAAAAGTGTTGTTTTGTAGCCTGACAGCAAACTTAGAATAGACACAGGTCAGTGGTCTGGGAATATTAAAATGACATCTCCATTAAATACCTAAGTTTGTGACACTTTTGACAGCGATATCAGTGCCATTGTACAATGACCACTGTTCATGGCTGTTCGGACACACTTCAGCGTCAATTGAAGATTTACTGACACTTAGACAGATCTCTTCGAAACGAAAACAGTCACGGATGTTAAAGTGTGCCTGCTTGATCTTTTGTATGTAAGAATTACATAAAAAAATATATGTATGATCACCAATGTGCTGTAAAGCGTATCTGCAAAAGATAATTTTTTATATGTGGAATTTTGCGGTAATCCCTTCTTTCTGTATGTGATTGTGCATATTAAAATTGGAGTTCTTCTGATTCCAATTTACAGGCATGTTAATTGACTTTTTGCAGTTTTTCTAAATGAGTTATTGTGTGTCATAGTGTCATTTTAATTATGTAAGCGAGTAATGGTACCCCAATAGTAACGGCCCAGACTTATAACTAGTTGTAGGTCGTGAGTTTGAACCCAGGCAGGCGCTGTACTTTGTGTAAATAATTTCATCACCACTGCTCTCAAAACGATGAAGGAAAACATTGTGAGGAAACCGGCATGTCCTAGAACCAAAAATTCGAAGACATATGACACTACAACCCGCACTGGGCCCGCTTGGTGGAATACAGCCCCCTTCCACCCACAGAGAGGAGGCCTGTGTCCCAGCAGTGGGAACGTTATAGGCTGATTATGCTAAGGTAAGTATCAAAAGATTTCCTGAGGAAATCCGAGCTGAATAATAAATCAGAAAACTTCCATTTAAACTTACGGTTCAGAATTTATGAAAAGGAACTGTTTTAACCAACAATTTGTTCTCGAGTTACCCATAGTCAATTAGCCAACGGAACCAATAAACGGAAAAAATCCTACCTACTCTCTTTATTGATTTACATATTTATTCAGCACATGGAAGACTTGATGTATTAACAGATGTATGAACGTAAACGAGTAAATAAGATTGTAGCAGTTGGTGTTCTGTAGACGATCCGATTCAGCCTGTCCCTTGCTGCCCTCCCACAGCGATGCCCTAAGCCGAGGACCGGAACCCAGAGGTGGTGCGCGTAACGTGCAGTCGCTTAGTTTATAAGTTTTATGCCCTGGCTGGAGGCCTTCATTTTTTAAAGCATCCTCAGCTGACAACCTCTTAGATTGACCTACGAGAAGCCACTCACAATAAAAAAGGCGGTCTGTAGTTTCTGCCTACCCGCATGTGAAGAAGGCGTGAGTTTATGCATGTATGTATGGAAGATTACTAAAAAATCTGAACTAACAATTATCAATCAATCGAGCCCATTCCACCCGTTAGTCCATTATACTTTGATCGGATCAAAGTCTCTGATTAAATAAAACAAGGAATGCTTTTAACGGATAGCATATAAATTAATTAATTACTTGTAAGTGTACCGTTTCAGTTATCTTTTTTGTAGGAATTTTCAACAAGTATAAGGAGGCTTATAATCATTACCTGTGTTTGTATTAAATAAGGAAAAAAAGAATTATATAAAAGTATAAGTGTAGTGTGCCGACGAGAGTATGCGTTCTTGACACCTGTCAGTTTCATACAAACGAATACGTGTTTTGCGAATTTGATTTTATTTATTTTAAGACTTCCTTACTCCTCCTCCGTGATGCTCACGTCGGTGGTAGGCAGAAGCAAATGTGTAACCGTTTATGGTGATACTATCCTTTTGGCATTCACGTATCTATGTCTTTGTCAGACATTGATTGGTAGCTTTTGTCTTCTACAAAATCGTCGAATACGTGTGTTTTATTCGTTATACTTTGGATGTTTTGGATCAGTGTCTTATAGACGAAAGGGATCAGGTCTGGTTATGTTTGGGTTGTCATGATTCTGTGTCGGTGTTTTCCTTGCATTTTATAGTCATAAGTAGTGTTGGTATTGTCGCTTTGTTGAATTATAAACCGTCATTCTCTTTGTTTTCTTATTCTTTGTAATGATTCTTTATCAAGGAATCCGGATACACATAAGCCTAAACTTTTTAAATATCTCGTGTTTTCTAGGATATATTTAGTCATCTTTTTTACTAATCAGTTCAGATATCTATGGTTCCACCCGTAGTGGCCGCCTTATTCCGTTTCGTCCTATCCGATTAAGCTCTTTGGCCAGTGAGGCGACATTCAATGTATCTTGCAACGCAAATATTACCCTATCTTTGAGGTCTTTTTCTGCTTCTTTATGTAATTCGTTTAGGCCGTGGATAACAATTACACGTTCACGTTCAGATGCATGTTTTTGTTTTGTAAGTAGTTCGGCTATTTCTGGTTTAAGTTTTGCGTTTTCGATTTCAAGTTTGGGTATTGTGTCATTTATATGAATAATATTGGTATTTATTTTCGTTTGTTCAAGAGAAAGTTGTTCGGTTTTCTGACTTATTTTTTGTTGCAGTACAGCTATATTAATTTCGGATTGAATTGTACTTTTGATCTTTGACAAAATATATTGCTGTTGTAATTCTGATTTTATATCTAATACTTAGTTGCCAATTTTTTCTAATGTAAGAGGCTCTGTCTGTAATATGATGGGTGATATGATTGGTGAGTTGTTGTTGATTGTTTGTGGTGGTGTGTCATATTTTCCTGTATCTCCCAATATACTTTGGACATCTTGTATTTGGTCGTCAATGGACATTATTGTGTTGTCAAGTTTCGGTGGAGATTGTCTCCTAACAGGTGTGTCATCATTTCTAATCTCGTAGTAGTTTTACACGATAGGTAGCGCCATGAGTTAATTAACTTTCTTTTATTTTCTAAATAATACGATGAGGTCATGTTGATGCATCGGTCCTGGTCGTTTTGGCAAGTACTACATCTTAGCAATTCTCCGCTAACTATGGATGTTTACATCCAGCACAATGAATTTTTGTGGGTATTTTATTAGCCAAGTCATTACTAGCTACTAGAATTGTCGCACTGATAGGTGTCAGGAACGCATTCTATCGACGGCGCGCGGCGGACTGTTTAGTGTGAAATCACCAACCCGTCTTGAGCAAGTGAGGTACCAATGCCCGTGCCTTTTCTGTATGAAAAGACGCCTTTGCCCTGCAATGGGATAGTAATAGGCCGATATTATAAGGAAATAATAGGTTGGGGAAAAAGTTTCTTCGCATTTTTTAAGAAAATTCAAAACATTGTTTAACATAGTTTATTTACATTTAACTAAAGTATGTAGGTACCATTTTGTTCGATAACTTTTTGCCATCTTGTAGGTAGGGACATGATCCCATTGCTATAGAAATTTTGGGACTTCTGATCAAAATACCGCGAGAAGTGGTTTTGGCAGTCCTCTCGTGATGTTAACCTGACACTGCCTAAAGAATTCTGAAGAGACCGAAACAGATGGAAATCTGAAGGTGCAACGTCAGGACTATACGGCGGATGCATTAACACCTCCCAGCCAAACTCTCTTAATTTTTGCTGAGTGGCTAAGGATGTGTGAGGTCTAGCGTTATCATGATGAAAAACCACACCCCTTCTGTTGATTAATTCCGGCCGCTTTCTCTCAACTTCTTGCTTTAATCTCATCAGTTGTTCGCAGTAGAGTTCAGAATCGATGGTCCTGCCTGGTGGTAACAGCTCATAATGAATAATGCCCTTCCAATCCCACCACACACACAGCATCACCTTGTTGCGAGTTAACCCGGGTTTCGCCACAGTCTGTGAAGCCTGACAGGCCTTTGACCACGACCTTTTTCACACGTTCTTGTCGTACGTGATCCACTTTTCATCACCACTTATCAGCTTCTTCAAAAATGGTTCGGTTTCATTACGTCGTAATAAAGAATCACAAATGAGTACACGGTTCATTAGGTTTCTTTCAGTGAGCTCGTGAGGTACCCAAATAACGAACTTTTTTGTGTACCCAGTTTTTTTCAAATGCGCCAAAACTGTTTTGTGATCAATTCCCAGTTCTTCAGCTACGTCGTAACTACTGATATGCCGATCTTCCTCCACTTTTTCAAAAATGGCATCCATTTTATCCGTAATAGGGCGACCAGAGCGACGTGCATCTTTGACATCAAAATTTCCGGATTGAAAACGCTTAAACCAAATTTGTGCTACTCTCACAGACACTGCACTAGGTCCATAAACATCGCAATTTTTTTTCGCGGCTTGCTTTGCCTTTTTACCTTTTTTGTAGTAAAATTTTAAAATGTATCGAATTTCTTCATTAGATTCACTCATCTTGACAGGTCGAAAAACAAATAAAAATCACACATTTTCCTAATTTGAATTTGGAATTATGTTCTTTAAAATTTAAACTTTCAATGATACCAAAACCCGCCAGATACAAATAGTATAGCCAAAGAGATTTTATTACAAGTTCATACATACTATAATGCGAAAAGACTTTTTCCCCAACCTAATAAATCCATCTCCTATAGAATTACAACATTTGAATTTGTTAGGCATATCTATTTCATCAGTGACCAGTGACATTTACTCATGTGTTTTCTCTAGTTATTAGCTAAAATTTTAAAATAAAACTAATAGTACTTTTTCATATTCTAGATTCCGACCGTTGATATAAGCAATAAGTTTTCCGGTGCCAACATTTACGCAGCAACTAACAAAGTCAAAATGCAACGTTGTAGTGTCTCTAATCTTTCTGTAGCTTCAGTAGGTACCCACTCAGTCAAGTGTCTTTTGAGGATTTGGGGGCTAATGGGGCTAGCACCTTGTAGGTAAATGACGGTTCAATAACAAGAAACAGTCACTCATCCAAGAATTGTTTACCACGCCAACAACGATACCACATCAAGATACCGTCCTTTCAAATCAAGTTTATTATTATAAATTTCGTTTTCGTAGAGACGATCTTAAGACAGAAGCAATTTGGATATTATATCTGCATATATCTATTTATACAAATTATAAATTAAAGTCGTTATTCGCGTCTGTCTATGTGAACGTGTTATTCAAATCAAATCAATATTAAATTTACATAATTATATTAAAGAAATTTCGATGTTTTGTCAAGTCGTAAAAACCCATGTGAAGCAGGGGCGAATCGCTAATAGAAATTATGAATATCATAAATTAAGCTATTGATAATAATAATAATCTACTATTTATAATAAATGGTCATACCAGCCTATTATTGTCTCACTGTAGGGCAAAGGCCTTTTTTCATACAGAGAAGGCAAGAACATTGATACCTCACTTGTTCAAGACGGATTGGTGATTTCGCACTTACAGTCTAGCCGGCCGTCGAGAGAGTGCGTTTTGCGACAATTCTGGTAGCTAGTAGTTTCTCATACAGAGAACGCACGAGCATTGATCACCACGCTTGCTAAAGACGGGTTGGCATTTTCAGACTTATATTAACTATAAGCCGTTGTTTTTCTTCACTCACTTCAACTCAGAAAGAAGGTACATATGAATTGAAAAGTCATATTGGTACTTGCCCGGATTTGAAGCTCATTCATTAAGAGGGCCCTTCGCGGTCCGTCTATCGTCAACGCGAGCATGATTGAAAAGCTTGTTGTTTCATCCAACGTAATGTTTGAAACAAGAAGCAAGAGTGAGAACGCGATAACATCGAACGAAAATTGGCGCGCGGAGATTTCACAAAACTTGATGCAGGAAATACGTGTTTTTGAAAAAGCCTTACTAATTTTTGGAAAATATGTTCATCATTTAGAATCTCCATTACATGTGCGAGGTTTCTATCATGATTTTTTATTTACGTTTACAATTTATGAGTGCATTATGAACGGCCAAAGTGCAGGTAAAATTTGAGCAAAAAGCAGATTTTTGGAGGCTTATACTGAACTTGTTTCTCCAAATTTTGAATTTTTGCTTGCATAGAAACCTAGATAAAGTACACAAGACACTTAATAATTCATTTTTTTTTATGAAAGATGTGTTACAACGCCATTATCACGTACGAGCGTTTGTATGAAAAGTATGACGGGTTGGCCGCTCTTAATCAAGATGCATCATTTAAGAGAACCGAAAAGCACATTTCATTATTGCACTTACAAAAATAAAATATTAGATTTTAAACTACAGATATGTTGTCAGGCATCTGGCAAAATTTGTGTTTGGTTACTAAAATATACACCTCTGCCTCTCCCTTCAGAGACCACAGGCGTGAGGTTATTACCCCACAATGTCATCGTCGTTCCTAGGATTATGGGATTATACAGCTTAGTCACTAATATTGTTGACTGTTTAATCTCTTGACCAAGGCATTAGCTATTGTTCTAAAGCAAAATTTTTGCGAGTCGCTAATAGCAACACGAAAATTTAAAAGTACTTATGTGTTAAGAAATATTATTAACCTCTTTATGAGTAAATAATATTTTCACTCCTCTTGCTCAATAAGTTCGTCATTGTAGCGTACCAGAGCGGGGGATAAAATTTCATATTTTCCTCTAGGTGAAAATGTTTTTAATCTTTTTAGTTTTTGTCTGTTACCAAAGAGCCTACAAAATGAAAAAGTCTTTATTCTTAATTAAAAAAATTCATAATCGAAAAAGTCTTTATTCTTATTATTAAGCCTGATAGCCCGTTCCTGGGGCACTGGACCAGGATGCATAGCTGCAGGTCGGGTGCAGCGGGAAACGGACATATTAATTATAGGTTTATGATTTAGTTTTATATTTTCTTAGTCTTAGTTTACCTATTATAAGGTGAAATTTTACTAACATAGTTGTATAAGTGTTACTAACCATTATATAGATCATTTGTGTTCGAATTAAATAAATAATAATAATAAGTAGAATAATCATGAATAGAGACTCGACTTATTACTGTTTCTTAAAAAAGAACATTTTATTTTTGAAAATGGAACTAAAAGCGGCGATCTCTTCGGTAGAATGCGTGCATTTCGTTGCGGCTACAGAAGAAAGTTAAAAAAACAAACTATTTAATATTGTATTGGATTAAAATAAAAATTAAATAAAAAAAATATCGCAATCGTAGTGAAACGTAGAGTGTAAACACACGGCGCTAAAACCTATTATAACTGGGGTTCTATTTACTCCCTCGCTAAAGCTAGGGAGTAAAACTACCTCATATATAATGGGTCATTTTAGCCCCTTGTGTAATAATCTACTATTTAATTACCTTAAATAAAAAACCAAGGCAGTATGTCAGTGGAAACGCTGGGAGGGGAAGCCCTCGACATTGTGTGATGTGAAGTGACCTTACTGGTCTACATAAAGGTCAGGTGCGTAGTACTCGTAACCGGCGTGCGTGTATGACAAAATGTAAGACCGTAAATTACCTAAAAGGAGTAGGTAGGTATGTAAGAATCGTAGCAGGTGGCATTTTGTAGCGTCTGCCTATCCTCATAGGAAGAAAGCGTGACTGTATGTATGTGTGTGTATTATTTTAGTAAAAAACCTTTGGCCTGCATTTGAATACATAACCTTTTTACGACAGACTTCAGCAAACCTTAGTGAAACGAAATACAAATCTCTCGTAAATAGCTTGTCAAAAAAAAAAAACTTCCAAAATAATGACAGGCTTTATTAATTTGACTTTTACCTGATAGTTGTAAAATAAAATAGCGGGTTGTTTCTTTTTGACAAAAAGTACCCTTATTGACACAATTTCAATTACAATCCGAAGTATTTTGAAGAAAATTCGTAATCCACTGCTTATTAGATTTAAAAAATTTGTTTGCTCAACAACGTAAATAAGGCAATGAATGTTTTATAACTGTCAAAATGATAGGAATTTTCATTGTGTGCTTCACAACTATCCCGCAGTTTTATGATTTATTTTTAGTTTATTTTTTTATTATCCAATGAATGTTGCCAACTATGTACAATGGAAAATTGTTACAACAATTTTATCAAGCGTTTAAGTTTAGAGGGCAGAAAATATTTCAGCAATACTTTTATTACGTTTATCTATCTACCCGTATTGTCAGTGAAAAAACTAGGTTACCGTTTTTAAAGTTGTAGGTATTAATTAATTCGCTATTTTAACAAAAATGAGGGCCTGCTTTATTTTATTTTGATAAGCACTATCCACCAGAAATAATTTAAAATGAAACAGAGCTAGAAAGAAATTATCTGCCGGATAAGTACCTAAATACTTTTATTAAGACCAAAGAAACGATGCATGGACTCTGTGAAAGATGATATGGCTAGAAAGGGGATTAGTACCGCCGAGATGACGACTAATAGAAAAAACACTACTAAAAAATTACATGTTTTGCGCCGACCCCAAATAAATTGGGATAAGGACAGGGAAATAATGATGATAATGATGCCGGAACTGATCTGGAGGTAGTGTAACAGGTTATATAGGGTTATTGGTTATATGTCAGCAATCTATTAAATGGATGTAGGAGAGGTCATTTGCAACAAAATGACCCCTGATGATCCCTATGCAAATGTCAACCAAAATCGAATAATTTGACATTTTATGTTTTTTGAACGTGACACAACTTTGAAAATTTATTTAAAAAAACTATGAATGATTTTTTTTAATTATTATTTTGTGCTTCTGCTTCAATATATAATAATCAACCATAAAATGACAATTATCTTTAATAGTTTTACAAATCGTTACAATTTTCTATCATTTTGAGCAGGTTATTTGACTAAAATAGTCGATTTCTGCAAAAAAACACGGAATTGCTTCATCGGAAGAACATTCCAAAAACATCTTCAACTTCTCAGCTATCCAACGAGATACAATAAGATACCAGATATCTTCAAAAAAATATGAAATGTCAAATTACTCGAAAATTCTTGATATTTGGATAGGGGTCATCAGGGGTCATTCAGTTGCAAATGACCTCTGATACATCCCTTTAACGGATTGCCGTTATATAAACAACAACCCTAGATATACCCATACCATTATAGTAGGTAAACTAAGAAAAGTAAAGTATATAGGTACAAATCTAAGTCAATGGATTGATACAATCCTGTTTTTATCAGTTGGTCGTGCCGTGTGACACGAAAACTTTAACAGCATGTCGTGTGGTTCTCTCATAAGCAGTTACGAGTGTTACGACTTAATTTATTGACGTAACCAAACCGTGACTTCGTTTAATTCATTCAATTGGGATAAGTATACGTTCTGTTCGTTAATCCATATAAAGAGATCCTCCTGTCGAAAATGCGCGTTTTTTCCTTGTAATAATTACGAAAATTACAATTTTAGTTTTCGACACGACTATCCGATTAGATGTGAATACAGAAAGAATCCCTTTAACATTTACATTATGAATATTTTAATGCTTTTATGTGAGAAATCGGGAAAAAGGGCGACGCGCCGAAGTGACGGTCTACCTGGCCCTGCAGTCTCGACATGAATAGCGACAAAAATCTGTCGCTAAGTCGTATCGATGTCAAATTTCTTTAATAGATTTTAAACCTTATACTTTGGAAATAAAGTTGAAAATCTATTAAAGGAATTTGACAACGATACGACTTAGCGACGGATTTTTGTCGCTATCTAATGTCGAGACTGCAGGCCCTGATGTATCTAAAGTTGTTTCGATTTCTACTAAAACCGGCAACACCGAGGGGTTCGCCGAACCTTTGTCAACCAGTCATGGACTCTAGACAAAACTCATCGTCTATTAGGACAGAGACGATGAGTTTTGCCTAGAGTCGAGATTAACTGGCGTTTTAAATCGAAACCCAAAAAATATGTTTGGCGGAAATTGGATAGTCAGACGAACTTACGTGGGAGCTCTAAGTGAAGTTCGACAATTATACTCGTTGTCGTCTCGTCCGAAAATGATGTCTACACTTGTATTCTATCATCATTGAGGAGGACATAACAATTAGTATAATATTATACTATTATAGATATTTATGTATTATTATGGCGAAAACCTTCTCCTTTGAAAAGATGCTCTATATATGTACTACTACTTTGTTCAGAGCGGCATAAGAGCTAAAGTCCCCCTAACAGTTTTATTTAACCACGTGACGCAAGTGCTTCATACGAGTAAGTAGGGATAAGTAACTCGATACTGATGGCGAGTGAAGGTTGGATCTATTCCGTAGATGACAGCACAAAAGCTAGGGTACTTACATACTGGTAATAGACTGGTAGAATATGCTCTATTCGATGCCATTCTTATGGCATTCAATAGAGAAATAGAAAATTTCTTAGAAAGTGCTTTATTACTAGGTAGGTACATTCCCGAGAAGGAAAGATTATTGGAGCAGGACAACATGTATTTTATGCTCCAAATTCGAAATTCAACCAGGGTTAGGTCGTCAATGGGTGAAGAATACGAGTGTGATGCAGGTCAATGAGTTGCGGGGTAGTTGCGTAACGCTCTTACAATGAGAATGCCTTTCATTATGACAGTTCAACATCATTCATTGCGTTATTTACGTTGTCGAGCATACGAGTTTTAAACAAATGAGGCAATGAATTAGGAATTGCCGTCACAACCCTTGGGCTTGTGAAAGAAAGTGCGGTTCGCTATTGTGGTACTGGTTAACACCGCAGAGGTCGAGGATAGTATAGTATAATTATGTTCTGTGTCGAGTAAGATGGCGAGAGACTAAAGAGGCTTTTTCTACCAGAGGAGAGACTTTAAACAAGTTTTAAAATTAGCAGTCGAAGTAAAACATGGCAGGTGATAGTAGAATCTCCAAAACAGCTGTCACAATGAAAACGTCATATGAATGAAAACAACAATAAAACCATATTTTCTGTACAAATATAATTATGAAATGTTTATACAGCGCTATACGGTATGGAAAGTTTCATATATGTATTGTCAGTTATTGTCAGCCGTAGGTGTTTCAGAACTTGATAAATTAGAATCGTTCTGACCCTGACTCTGGTGTCACTAACTACTCAAATGAGTCAGTAGTTTGTGAAGAATCTTTCCTAGCGTGAATCGATTGAAGTTAGTTTGATTGAACAGGGTGGCAGGGTCATCGATGCGCATACTGTAACCATGAATTCAGCACATGATTCTAGACCCCCTTGCGTAGATATTTTATCAGGGTAATAAAAAAAAATCTGCTGTTTCATAGAAAAGTGCAATATCTATGCGGTCAAAATGTATGAAACACCAATTTTTTTTTAAACAACCCCGTCATTTGTTTAATTCCTTAATTTATAGGTTTGTATTCCAAATGGTAAAGATTAATCTATACATATATTTTATCTATATATAATAAAATAGTAGTGAAGTCAAAACTGTACACAGTTTTTTTTTAATGTAATTTTCGCGAGGTCTTGGAACGATTCTAAAGCTGTTTTTTTTTAAATTTTTGTCTGTCTGAATATATGTTCCAGCGTTACGCAAAAACGACCTATTTTGCATAGATATTCCCTATACGCCTGGTCAGTCTGTATGTAGGCTATAAATTATCACGCTATTTGCTATGAGGGATGAGCAATATTGCAATTTATTCGTATTCGTCTATTGTTTACTGCAAATTGTAAAAAGAGCCAAAAGGTTAGAATATTGCAGATAGTTATATTATATCTCGCTATACCTTTAAGGAGCTAAGCAGTCAGTCATGACATAATATAAGTCAACTTTCAACAAACCAAATAGCTTAAATTTCGACGACTGCTTTGCAAACCTATTTTCAATTCCCAACAATTGATATTTTTTATGTTTCCTTTTTTGCATTTTGTTATGTTGTGTATGATAGTTGGTAGGACGTACACAGAAAAAGAATTAGTATGTAAAGATGACAGATGAGGCCTAACCTCTTCTGTCATCTTTGATTATACTTAATCAAAATAAATATCTATGGTTAGGTGACTGTTCGTGACGTGCCTTCTGTACAAGCTACTGTTCTACTGTTATAATATTACTAGCTTTCGCCCGCGGCTTCGCTCGCGTTAATTTAGAGTTTGACTATCAATTCGGGTTATATAATTCAATCATGATTCGAAAGACACGTGGCGCCATCTATTATCATAAGAACGTTATTGTTGTTTTCCTCGGGAACAGTACTTTTTTTCGGGATGAAAGGTACCCTATGTCCGTTTCTGTACACCTGACAACGTATTTGCAAAAGTACAGGATGATCGGTTCAGTGGTTTAGGCGTGAAAAGGTAACAAACAAACAAACAAACTTACTTTCGCATTTATAATATTATTTATATATTTATATTTATATATTTATAATATTAGTTAGGATTAGGAAGTTAGGAAGTTAGGATTTTAGTGATAGCTCATTATTACTATAATTATTATACTCTTTAGATAGCTGTTTGTCAGAAGTGCAAGAATGCATCAGTCAGTGTATCAGTGCTGTGCCATTAGGCAGTATATGCAGGAACGCAGGCTTCATTAATTTACTAAAAACTAAAAACTTCGCAAGCAATGAGAAATTACTACTGAAGGCTGCGGGCGTCGACCTCAGGACGAGCTTCTTCTCATACGGACAACACTACGTCGCTGGCTCCCGCGTCATCAGTCCTGACTCTCTTCATATTTTGGCTGCCGAGACCAAAACTACGAACGTAGTATACAGGAGAGTTTTATAAAAATGTAGCTGTTATTTTAGTACTTATATTGTGGTGTTTTACGACTTCCACGTGAACGAAGTCAAGGGAAGAAGCTAGTTAATAATAGTCATGGTTTTTTAATGTACCTGCAAGTGCAATCCTACGTGTGTTAAGTATTAAGGAAACATCGAGTGCCTAAGCCTTGGTTTGTAAATAATAGACGTACCTATTGGTGTTAGATTCCTTTTTTAGGAAGGAAAACTTCATGAGGATAACGCATCAGCAATATAGAGGCTACGAATGACGTAAGAACATTAATAACAATGTTAGTCATGTATGTATTACACACGAAGGCTCCTATAAACAGGCGCGACACCTTAAGCGCATCGCGCGCGACATGCGGTGCCTACAAAGGCACCGCATGTCGCGCGCGACACAAGTCGCGCTGTCGCATCGCGCCTGTTTGCGGGAACCTTGATATGGTATCTAAGTAGGTATAGGTACCTACATTTTACAAGGATAACATAGTGTTTTTGAAACAGCTGAAAATAATGTAATTAACTATCGATATTTTTTGATTATCGATATTTCGATTATCTATCAATAAATTGAATCAAGAGACAAGACGATATTTTATAAAATGCTCAATTTGCTTGTTTGTTTTAAATTCCAACGATTTATAAACTAATATTTTGAACACCATTGTAAGGAAATACGTGCACGTTATAACGTTATCGTGGACGGAAAGTTAAAAGCGTCTTGTATTTACCTACATTTTACTTCCCTGTGTTATCATGATGCAGTGACGTGGACGTGGACGTCCACGTTAATATCGTCACTTTAGAAATTGTAAAAGAGCACATTCGTTATATTATTGTTGTCTTCTCTGTATAATTTCAAAATAACTTTACGTTGGCCGCGTTCATCACGTAGATACACAAAAATGTATGTCAACGACCTCCACATTATCTATGGACACGGGGACAAATTAACAGATCCAAATACACTTGTGACAAAAGTAAGTAGCACAATAAGATGACAAAATTATTCGACTGCTACACACGATAAATTCACTCATTTGCGGCCTTGTGGGCTCGTCCCTGTGTGTGAGTGAGCTCGTTGCTATGCAATTTAGATTCCGGATACACGTGTGGCAGTCAGTGACTCCCTTCACACATACATTCACAGTGTTCGTGTAAACAAGCACACGGCTCTGTATTATCAATGAAACGTTTTATTTAAATAGTAAACTGAGGAGTGTCTTTTCAAAAGGGAATAACTGCATATTATCTAACTTTTCAGAAAATTTAAAAAACTGTTTGCACCATTTATTGCACAGAAAGATAGTAGTGCTATTTAAGAAATATGTAATAAAATACCATGAACTATACTTTTTTTTATTTAAATACCTCCTAGTTAATAATAATAATAAAATAGTTTATTGGTAAAACAAGTATAGGTATAACCAATTTATTTTTTTCAAATTTCAGTTTCTTGATTACAAGGTCATAAAAAATTAAAATGTCCTCATTGGAAAAGGCGAAAGTGCAATATCCCTGTTTGTTTAATTCTATATGTAAATACCCCGTTTTGTGTTGTACCTTTTTTACAATGATCCTCTTTTGAATTGTACTTTAAAATGTTATGAGGATACTGAAAAAGCTGGTTAGGTACTTCTGTTGTTTTTATTAAATTTTCATTATTTAAGAAAATCATTATTGCTGTTTAATTAATAAACTTTTTAAGAAGTTAAAATGCAAAACAAAAATGGAAATTATGTGAATAAAAAAATGTTTTTTTATTATATTTTTTTTAATTTTTTTATTGAAGTCTTTTTTATTTAGTATTTTGGCCATGATCATGATATACTTTTTTAAATATTTACGATGAGCCCTTTTTATTCGCTTTTCCTTTTAATTTTGAGCCCAGTATTCGAAATAACATTTTTTTTTCACTCCATACAATGGCAATTTCACAGCGCCATGTTTTTTTTTTAAACTTATCTAAGAACACTTGGGTGGTGAAGACGTATCTAACGATGTCTTAGTTATAATAAATCCGTCTAGTGGTTTGAAAGATATGAAGTAATAAAGAATGTTACATACATACATACAAGATACGCGCTAAAAACATAACCTTTTCTTTGCAGTTGGGTAAAAAAAGACATGTTCGGAAACATCTAAACCTCATTCCATAAGTTGCATTCAATTTTAGGAAGTTACTAATTCCAAATTTATGCTCAGACTTCGAAAAAAGGAACGATCAAAGCTGTGCAATATTTTGTTTAAAATGTCCCCTTTTGAAACAATCAACTTGATAAACTAACAGCCTCGCATGAAAAATATCTTCTTTTGTTACGAAATCAACAGATTGTGAACTATGGTGATTTTTTGGAGAAAATATCCCCGTTTGTTAGGGTCGAGCTTTTTCAAGTCCAATTTGCTAAGAGAACATCATTTTTTGCTTTCGTTCAAGATGTATAATGATGTATTTTACGAGTAGCATAAGGAAGAATACCTCATATTTAGTAGAAAAAATTATATATTTGGTAATATCCCCTTTTGAAAAGACACTCCTCACTGACGTTACAGCTACATATTATTCCTTATTATGTTTTTACTTATACTCGCAATTATGCTTTTAACTCGTAATCCGCCATAAAATCCATGTAAAAGAAAACAAACGATAAGATAAGTTAATTTTCTTTACTCCCGTAATCACGTTACAGTTTCAATAAAACTGAATTAATGTTTGCAAAAATTTATTGTGTTATTTAAAGCACTTGCTTTGCTTAATATAAATGGGCCATGTTTTATGAATATGATGGAGATAAAGTTTTACATTCCGTGAACACTTTTGTACATAAGTACACAATATACATAGGTAGGTACAATTATGTGCAAAAATATATTCGTAAACATAACAACGTTCACACGGCGAGTTTCAAAAGCTATTTTCTACTGAGTTGAGATCGTGAAATATTTCAAAACTACCTAATCCTTTAGCTTTCCGCTGCTTGGTATGTGGGTAATATTCAGTAAATTCATAACTACAATTCCGATAGATGAGAGAAATTCGTTTTTGAATTTCATCTGCTTACACGTGTCCATAGTCACGTTAGTGTGTCATGTCTAATATATCTTCTGAAATGACATCATGACTAGATCGTGTCATATTTACTTATATGAATGCGTTCATTCAAGGCCGGCTCCCCACGGATAGCTGGAACGACTGGGGTAGAAAGTATTATAATCGTATTACTTAACTATTAGGGCAGAAATCTGACGTCATGTGCCGTTCCGAGGGAGCTTACTACATGCATAAGAATTAGGTTAAAGCTCTCAACGTTGATGATACATTCATGACTATAGAACGTATGTATAGAACACTTCGTAGATTTATGTACTTATATTTGTTTTACAATTTACCAAATAACCTTCAGACATCAATGTATTTACGTCATTTTGTATTCTAATTACCAAGCTGTATAGACATTGTTTTGCTGACTAATCTATGAATATTGTCGAAAATTAAAGGTAGTATGAAAATACTGTCATATGTTAGCACCTATGACTATGTTATGTTAGACTTTTAATTATATGTACCTAGGTACATATATAATTAAAAGTCGGGGAGATCAGAGCTGGTTGCCTATAGAGGTAGGTAGACTAACTGCCAAAAACTCGTCAGCAGAACGACTTTTAGGTCATCTTATTAGATGACCTAAAAGTCGTACTGCTGACGAGTTATTACCCTCGAGGATGCATCTCGGTACCTCACACTTATACAAAGCAGGGCATCTCAGTCGTGCGCAATTTAGTAGTGATGTCATGATTTCGATACATCATATCCGAAAGCGAAATTTTTAATACCGTATACTTTTTGTTGTGAAGGCACACTATGTGGTCAACCTACCCCAGGCCTGTGGTCAACCTGCCCTGGTCCTGGGGTTGGTTGACACACAAATTTTATCTTCTGCAAAAAATAATATCTACGATAAATTATGTATGTTATAGATGTGAATTATTTTATCATGCTAATAGTGTCACTATCA
The DNA here is from genome assembly GCA_917490735.1 of Dryobotodes eremita. Taxonomy (NCBI): domain Eukaryota; kingdom Metazoa; phylum Arthropoda; class Insecta; order Lepidoptera; family Noctuidae; genus Dryobotodes; species Dryobotodes eremita. The sequence continues at coordinate 14,972,122 of OU823249.1, forward strand.
AATAAAGTCATTTTTATACATGTAAAGATTAAAAAGTAAGAAATTAAGTGTAAAGTAAGTCAACCAGCCCCGGTGCTCCCTAGTCGGTCATTAATTAAAAATAAAACAAAACATGTTATTTACGTATTCAGACCAATGATGATGTCACAACAAATGACTTGGGAAAATTCAACTATAGTTTTCATCGTTTCTAGGTTTTTCAGGCAAAATCTATTTTCCTCTGTCTAGACAGTGATTCTAGAATGTTCGAACGTCGAAAAACAGTCACTTGTCCGTTTCCATTGAATTGATAATGGTGCGTGTCCAAAGTCAATTTGGTATACCTAAACAGCGTTCATACTACTGTTTATTGGACGTGTAAGTATACCTGCCTAGTTTATTTGAATTTTTAAATAATTACATAGTACTGTAGAGGTTGTCTGCAAAAGTCGACCTTATGTTGTTCAGGCCTGTAGTAAAATAACTCTAGTAATATTCGAACAGTCAAGTCAATTTGGAGTGAGCTTTCGAATTATTTGAATGTAATTTTATGTTTGGAAAAACGAGTAAAAAATATAGGCGCGTTGATGTAAATGCGAACGCTCAGAATAAACATAATAACTAATTTATAACGTTTTACAAACAGGCACGACACGCGACGCGAATCGCAAGCCTTTCTGTCGCGCTCCGTGTCCCGCCTGTTTGAAGGAGCCTCAACGTGTTTCCCTCTGCTATATCCCCTGTAGTCATTATGGTTCCTACGTGATATTTTCCTCGGTCTTTTTTTAGCATATAAGGAGAAGGTAATAAAACTAATTTGCACTTTTATAATTTCTAACGTAACGATATTATCGTAGACATCCAAGTCCTTAAAATGTATGGAAATACTTGCACGTTATAACAGTATCGAGGACGGCAAAAAAGCTTCTTTACATATTTCCATACATTTTACTTCCTTCTGTTATCGTGAGGTCCACTACATTATTTTTATAAAACCGTTAATACTCGTAATACCGTTTTGAAGGCGTATTCAACTATTTATTTATTTATTTATTAACGTTTTGTATGTCGCGTTCGTGTGTTGGCTATGTTGACATACAGATACAACAGACAGATATCAAACAATTACTGATGGTGCTGGGATGTTTACAGTAAAACGTCCTCTCCCTAAATATTTACGTTAGGAAGTGATAAAATAATGGCTTTTTAGTCTTTTAGTAGTCTTGAAAAAGTTGCTGAAATGTCCTAGATTTCAGAAACTTTTTATCGACATTAATAGAAGGGAAGCTTTTTATTTTCACAAAATACTGGGTACGCGGTAATTAATGGATAACCTTGAAATGGTGTATACATCATATAAAAACCAATGGGTCTTAAAAAAATTGTGTAAGTCTTCTTCATCTTTTCGTGTCGATGGTAGTTACGGATGGTGATAACTTCATACCACAAAAAACTGATGAAATTCTTTCATACGTGGCCGTGGCGTACAAGAATTTCAAATAAAAGCTCATACATACAGGCGCGACACGCGACTTGAATCGCACGCGACACAAAGGCACAACCTGTCGCGCGACGAGCGGTGCCCTAAAGTGCATAAATTGTTCAGATTATTATATGTTTTTAAGCTATGCAATAGCATAGCTTTTATCGCGGGCTTTGAGCGCGGCGACCGAATCAAGAAATTCCGTAACGAAAATAAAACCTAACACCCCCACTCCGCCTACCATGTAGCTCGGCCGAGCGTTCGCTTAACGTGTATGTATATGATACGACTGTACTTGAATTAATATCAAAGAAAAAAAAATACTGCATAAATAAAAAATCAATATATAATTATAATTGCATAAGTTGATAAAAAATGCTATGCAATAGCTTTACCGCGGCAGTCCCCGAGTGCCACACGTGTTTTGTATTTCTTTTGATCGGCCAGAATTTTTTCTGTTTTCTATTTCAAGGTTATCCATTGATTGTTAACCGGACACCCTGTATTTTTGAGGCGAATATGAACGTCTTTCAAGACGCAAACATACATCAATGTACACCAAACCAGATTAGATAATAATTGTAAGTCTGTATGTCTGTGTAATTAGTTACCTACCTCTTTTGGTTCTCTCTATTACCAGCCAATAAACATTAACTACCTATTGTATAACAATACACAATCGTTAAGATACATTTTTGCAGCATAAAGGCTCGTACACACACGCGCGACGCTACAGCACGACACAAAGGCACCGCGTGTCGCGCGACGAGCGGTACCTTTGTGTCATGCTATCGTGTCGCGCCTGTTAGCGGGAGCCTTAATGCATACTTCCCTAATATTGTATTGTTTACATCTTTACATGCATTGACTGCCACATTAGTCTAGGTGGTGTCAAGAGCGACTGCTGAGTGTAAGGTTCTGGGATCGATTCTCGGGTTGAGCAAAGAGTTACAGGTTTTTCTGTTGAGAAATTCTTATTAGAAGCCCGGAAATTACTCAAAATCAAAAGTCATCTATTCAAACTAGGCTGAAAATTAGCACTTTTTGAACGTCAAAATTACATAAAACGGAACGCCCTCCACCACTTCCTAGTGTTTTAGCCAGGAATAAGTGGCGCAAAAACTCCCCAGCATAATTGTGTAAAAGGCTAGCCACATAATGGGCCATAAAAATAACTAGCAAAATATGGGTAGTGTGGGTACCTATAACTACTATACAGTAAGATATGCCTCTGCCTATCCTTTTGCGAAATACAGGCGTTATATTGTGTTGACGTAACCATGCTTTTAAAACATGTAAGTATAAAGGCTCCCACAAACAGGCGCGACGCAACAGCGCGACACAAAGGCACCGATCGTCGCGCGACACGCGGTGCCTTTGCGTCGCGCTGTAAGGTCGTGCCAGCGTGCACGAGCCTTTAGCCTAATAGCCGAACGGTGCTTCGCGTTTACGAACCCGCGGGAAGTCAGCTGTGGACTTAAAGCCGTTAAAGTGTAAATTTCTAATAGTGTTGCTACCGGTTTTGAATCACCACTCATATAATCGATACCAGGTGTGTAGGTAGGTAATTTTGGAACTTAATTATTTTAATGACCCTCATATTCTATTTATTTTTTCAAAATAATATCCGAACTCCTGATATTGCAGTGTATTCAGACATAAGTACATGATGGCCCAGTTAGTGCCCAGTAATAACAATGAACAATAAACAAACACACAACAGTGTCAATCAACACACGTTACATTGCCGCAGATTTTACGCCGGTATCGTAATCGTATTGATACTGTAGGTACCTATATTATGTAGTATTAAGATAAATTCTAACATTTCCGTTATTTTTCAGTTGGTGCTAATTTGACACTATTTTATTTGTCGGATCGATAAAAAATCACTGTAAGTCAACAAAAGCTCACCAATCAAATATTCATATTCAGAAACAACAAATCAATATTCCCGTAGTATAGAAAACGTCTAAGTGTTGTAAGCAAATGATGAACTCGTACAAAAATAACGTTACTAAAATGCCACAACAAATTTAAAACGCATCACAGATCATAGTTTTGTAGGAGGAACAAGTTCTTACTGTATCGCCCTCAAGCATCTCGTAACCAAGCGTTGCGACAGAAAAAGAGAAAGCTTATCAAATACTTACGACTATGCGTTAATTCCTACGATTCCTATGGCCCTGAGAAGCGTCATGCCCTACGAACAGCCATTCGTAAAACTGGTCGTTGACAAACGTTTGTATCAGATAAAGAGTGAGTTAGTAACTTAGTATGCTGTGGTTATACAAAGTATTCGGAATACTTAAGGCGTTTTGTGATAATAACTATGGGTTTATTGATATTTTTGTTTGTAACAAAATTTTGAATATACTCAGAGTAGGATGATGTCATAGTAAATGAACTGCCCAATAGTCCGAAGATGAGGTCACAATATACATAGCACTTAAGACATTCATAAACCATAGATTGTTATGTATAGAACTATCTATAAAGCGTATATAACACTGGAGTACTGTTTACCAAAGGCGGTGAACGGACTACTAGTACTAATGAATGCTTAGTTATAATATTACCAAGCTCTCAGTCAACATACAACAAAATAATCTGTCCCTCTAGTAAATATGAGATGTCAGGCATTATAGAAAATAATAAATATGAGATGTCAGGCAAAGTCTCGAGTTACCGCCGCGTAGCGAAGGGGCCATTTTACTATTCGAGTCACGCTTTATAAGAATCGAACCCTAGACCTCAACAGAAGCGACTTGAAGATATGAAACGTTTGGCACCAATGTTAGGTTAGTTGTATTTTGTTTTCTAATGTTCTTGCTAAACATTCAAATACACGAATTCTTAGAAAATAAACGAAAAATGGAATGCAGATAAATCGAAAATCTATGATACTCAGCTGGTTTGCCAAGCTTAACACTAACTTAGAAGTACGCATAATGACCTTGACACACTACCTGAAAAGCGGCGGCTCTGCGATTATTTACATTCACTGGTAAACAGAAAACTGCATTGAAGCAAACAGTTCCTTGAGCGATACGGTGGCACGCGTTTTAACACAGATTTGACAAAAAGTATTGAGTCTAAAGCGACCTTGTTGTTTTTCGCGCGACGAAAAGCTAGGTTTATTCACGTTTACACAATCGGCGCACAGTTGAGCGGTTAGCACTGGGCACGTGGGGCTGTGGTGCGATACAGGCGGCGCGCGCGGCGTTCTATGGTGGACTGCTCAACACCACGGATGGGATGGGGTCGGGGCCGTCCAAACACTGCACTACCTATTCCACTAGTAGGTATGTCTCCGCCACGATATAAACACGGACGATCAATCCGACGACAGTTCTCGAGATATTTTCGTTTGTTGCTCCGATTACGTATGGTAATGTAACTCAAACCGCATGAAGGATTTCTATTGTGTGAATGTAAAACATTTAGATGAGTCGTTCCAATTTACTTTTTGTTGTTGTCTAAACTAGATTGAAAGTTTTTTTTTTGTTTTCTTCTACCTAAGTTTTTGAACCTTGGGCTTTTCACTATTCATTCGTGTGTTTTTATTTTATTTTTAATATTTTTTGCATGATAATTTTATCGTTGGACATATTGTAGTGTTAGCTGGTTACAGTTACGTCAGTCTCGGCACGATGCGTCACCGTGGCGGCAGCGGGGCGCGACCCACGCGCCTCGCGACGCTCTCTTGCTGTCGGCGTCGCCAGCTCATCCATCGAACACCACACTTCTGCTACGTAATTTTCCTCGCACGTGTCTGACACACTTTATATTTGATATGGACGGCCGTTTAGATGCGATGCGATTTTGACGTTTATGCTCGTCAAAAATATTTATCTGAAAACCATAATTTTGATTTATTTTTATTGTGTATTTCGAATTGGCCTAATTTTTATGGATCATCTAGCGTCTTTTACAGTTCTTTAGTGCCATTGTGCAGCAATATCATCTGCCCATTACGTATTTTCAGCACAACAATGTTATCACACTCACATTCTGTAATTTTTATGGTGCGTACATAATAAAGAGATTTCTATTCTACGAGTATCACCCTAGTGATGGATCATAAAATTAGCTTTCACTCAACATACATTTTTTAAACATTATTATGTTAGTACGGAATATTAATTAGATACCTATTCGTCTATCCGTTTTTTCTTCAAAATTCATTAAACATTCTTTACGATAACCATTCAGACTCCCCATGGATATCCCATTTGGGAGTGAGAATGTTCTTGATCGCACAACTTTTTCGAATCCTAAGAGCTCGACGTTCCCTGGGCTTCAACCTTGGAAGTTAATGTTTATTATGCTACAGTTCAAGGCCGTAAACACTACTGTTTATTCTATTGAATAACTTCACTAGCCGCAGTCACAGTATAATAAAGTAAGCAGTATTACGTCTCGGCAGTGCCCTTGAAATAATAACCTACGACCGCTCGGTAGATAAACAAGCACTAGGGTTGCCCACTAACTGTGTCTCTTAGGTGACGTAGGTATTTTATAATGCTAAATTAAATTTTCATTATCTTTTCATTACTTGCTTTTTTTCTTTCTTTTTCCTTTTTATATATTTTATTATTATTTTGTTAAAACTTATTATCGTAAATCTTGTAAGTTTTAATTTTTACCCGACTACGGCAAATCCACAGGAGGGTAATAATTTTGACAGGGTATGTATGTATGTATTTATTAATGTGTGTTCATCAATTCCCTCATAACTCCTAAGCTACTCATCGTAATTTGAGAAACGAAATATCGTTGAAAGTGTCATGTTGTTGTAGATAGATGTACTAGATAGTAGGTACCCGATATTGCCCCGTATTATTTTGCCCCAAACGCAGTTTAGAAAGCCAAAGACAAAAATAAGCTAAAAACATGGCGCATTCAAAACTTAACTTTTATTCATTGGCAGTTTAATGCATGCTTAATCTTTGCTAGTAAACAATTTTCACTTAACTTCATATATGACTATAATTAAAGACTTGTTTAATACTCAGTCACCATCAATTCACCACAAAACATTTTTCTTATTTATTTTTGTCGACCGTGCACCTCCAATGCCATTGAATTTTTGTTCACAAACTAATCAGAATGGCCAGCTACAACGGCCAAATGTGCGCTTAATTTTAGAACGTGTTAGAGACAAAACTCTATTATTCCGATATAACCCCATACCCGGTTTTGGAGTAATCTCCCCTATATTTTGTTCCTATACTCGGGCACCGACCCCACGGTAAAAGAGAGACTATACTCACCTACTCCTGTCAAGGAGGTTATGCTCGCTACGCTTAAATAAATATACAATTACCTACATAGCACATAAACGAATAAAAATTATTGTTATTTTTATAGGCTTACTTTTCCGACTGAGTTGGTAATTTAAAAAATGATATTGCTGGTTTCGATATTGATGAATTTAAACATCCGTCCGTTCAGCGTCCGTGCGTAACTGCCGTGCAGTCGAGACTGTTGCGGACTGGTATACACTGAGATTTCAAAGCGCGTCGTTTCGGCCGTTTTGTATGAAGACGTAATACTGTTACTTTATTATACTGTGCCGCAGTGTAAACTGTACACTATGCAGCCCATGCGTCGTCTGACTAATGAGGATGCAAGCGACGTATTCTATTACGGGACTCGTAACCAAACCAGCAGTAGTGAAGGTTCACTGGTTATGGATGCGGTTATGCACATTAACACATTCACACAACACACCTTGTTCACGTAACACACTTTTTTGAAGTAATAAGGTACTTACTGCAAAGTGCAAACGGGTGAGTTTTCAAAAGGGTTTGTTTCTCAAATATCAAATAGCAGTCCGCAGACCCGATTTGCGCTCTGTTAATCACAAGAGGTCTCCCTTTATTTCATGGGCCAAATAACGTGAGCGGACATAAAGTACTCCTCTGCTGACCCCTTGGGGAAAACAGGTGTGATATTATTTTGTGTTATTTTCTGTATTGTAATAATAATTTATCCGGAAATATTTATTTACGCGTAGGCAGGACGTATTCTATTAAAACCACATGACAAGTTCTAATACGTTAAGTGTATCATGCAATCCGACTGACCCTCGGCGCCATCGTGATTCCGAGTTGCATGGTGGGAAATATGCTACGGGCGACGCCGCCGCCGCGGTGGACTACCAGGAAGCGAGTGGAAATTATGCATCAGCACCCTTATTGCGTAACACATTTTCAATCACAATCTGAATCATTTTGAAAGACATTGCTAATCCATTGCTTCATATTATGTTCGAAAAAGTTGTCTGCTCAACAACGTAAATAACGCAATAAATGTTGTTGAACTGTCAAAATGAACGCCATTGCTGCTGTTAGTGCGTTACGCAATTACCCCGCAGAACGCGGCACAGGTTAAAATAGTACTTACCCAACTTAGAAAACATCTTCGAGTGGGTACTTGGAATGTCAGAGGTTGTTTAAGACCCGGCAAGTTGGAAGTTGTGGCAAGGGAGATACAAAGATGCAAAATTGACATTCTAGGGCTGAGTGATGTGCAGAAAAGAGGCACCGGTCACTTTAATACGAATAACGGGAATATAATGTACCTAATACAGGGAGTGAAGATCATAGCGCCAACTGAGTGGCCTTCAACGTGTCAAAGAAACTACAGAGTAGTATGAAAAGCTATCAAACCTTACCTGTATCAGTTAATGTTATACAGGAATATGCACCCACATCCCAATCTGATGAGGAAGTCTCGGCCCAGTTCTATGCCGATGTGGACAGCATATTACGCATCATACCATCATCTAGGAAAGTTGCGATCATGCAGGGAAACATAAATACTAAAGTCGGATGCACCAGGGGTGATCCTCTACGAGGCACAGTCATTGATTCCTATGGCCTTTGTAAAAGAAATGACAGAGGCGAAATAAATCTGCAATTCTGCGTAGAGAATATATGGCTGTCATAAATACTTGGTTCCAAAATCATCCGAGGAGGCTATATACATAGGCATCTCCAACGGGGCATGAAATCAGACTGAGTCAGACTGACTGACGCAATTAAGTTGAGGCGGCGCTCGTCAACCACCAATGTAAAAACACTTCCTGATGCTGATTGCGGTAGTGACCACCAGCTTCTGGTCGCTGAGTTCAGCGACATATGGATAGCACCAGTCAGCTCAACCATTTTGAAGGAAGCTAAATGATCCAACACATGCGCCACCATCACCGAGACATTATAGTGAGCTATATCATGCTCACTCTAATGTCTCTCAGCCGCAAAAGACGTACCCAGTAAATGGTAGCTTTATAGTATGTACATGTGCTTAAACCTAGTTTCAACGAATCAAATAAATGGCTTTAAACTAATCTAGAGTAATGCTAAAGTTTTACGTGAGATTCTGTAATACGGCCTTAGTGTCTCCCTTGTTATCTTATCACTCCTCAATGGCTGAGCACAGTGAGCATGAGCGGTGGAAAGATCCTCAAGCTCCCACGGGAAACTGAAAAGGTCGCTACTTGTTGCACAGGGTTCTTCAAGAGCGCTCAGTCATTGGACCCGATAGTTTAGTTGTATCGATTCAAAAGACGTCTAGTAACCTAAGATCTGAAAATTGTAAGAGATAATGAAGCCATATTTAGATGGTACCAACGCATATTTTACGCAACTAAATAATTGTTATAAATCTCCAAAAAAATCTAAATATATAAAAACGGTTATTATTTTTTTATAAATATTTAATATGTAATGATACAAAAATATAAAATGATACAGGCGTATTATGAATCATGAATGATCAAAAGAAACATTATGGTACCTTACTACATTAAGATAAGATAAGATAAGATAAAAATTTATTTGCCCAAACATGTGTATACATACAATAATAAAAAGTGCATGCAGGATAACATAATGAAAAATTGGTTCAGACATGTTTGCCATACTACGGCGTGCAAATGTTTAGAATTACAAGTGATTTTCTTAATAATTATATCCTTCAGTCCAAAAAAGGCAATTTTAACAAAAAATATACATTACAAAAATAAAAGAATTAAATAAAACAAAATTTAATCTATGACTGCAAAATTTGCAACTAGTAGGTAATAAATGTCAAAAGTAAAAAAATAAAAAATAAAGTTGAAATCATAATTAAAAATAAAGAGGAATTAATAATTCATGTCAAAGTATACAGTCATGTCAAAAGTAATTAATAAAATCATAATTGAATCTATAATAATCATAATTTATAAAGTCTTTCAGAGTCAAATTATTCAAAAATTGTTATGATTATTTATAAAATTTATCATTAAAATCGTTTGCTGTACATTTTGAGGGCCGGGAATTAATGTACAATTTGAACCGGGGGAATCATTTTCATCCTAGACTAAGGTCGTGTTCATACTAATCGTATAGTCGGCCGTCGCCTGTGAGGCCCCGTTCACATGTACGATATTTTACTGTATAATTTTAGGATCACATGGCAGTTGTATACTGCAGTGCTATTCTGTAACTATCTCACCGTGATAACTTAGGTGAAGTGAATGTGGAGTGAGCTGTCAATAGTGTCAATCCCTAGTAAAGTACGATTCAAACTTAATGGCGGCTGTGAAGTGCGCTATTCGCTGCGCAGTACCTCACCCCTCACCCCCGCTGACACGTGAATTGGTTACTGCGCAGCGACTCGCCACTTGTTCCGCATACTATATCAGGTGGAATGAAAGCTCACTTCACCTAAGTTTTCACGGTGAGATTTTTATAAAATAGATGGGCTGCATTTGTTCTTAACCATATGAACAATAGGTATTGACGTGTGGTCCAGACGATCCCTCCTGTAAAAGTTTCACTGTGAATACTTGGGTAAAGTTAGCTTGAAGTGAGTTGTCAATAGTATCAATTATTCCTAGCGTCAGGTGGAATGACAGCTCCCTTTAAAACTAGCTTAACCTAAATTGACACGGTGATATATTTACAGACTGGACTGGCTGAACTTTTCATCGTAAAATATCGTACTGAACATCGCCATGTGAACGGGGAGCGTCTAGTTCAAAAAGTAAGAAAACAACAACGTGAGCTGCCGACTGTCTGCCATGTCATTTGCTTTTCATACATTCTTGCAGTCAGCGTACAATAAGTTTTGTGTGAACGTGGCCTACAGTACTTACTTACCAATCAACAAAAACGCATCAAGGCAACTTAATGTTACGGGTCACCTGCCGAGTTTGTTGAAGACCTTGCTGCTTACAAAAGAGACGATTATTTCTGAAATAAGATAGATACACTAGTTGTGCGATACCCATTTTGTATGAATAGTATAATCAGCCTATAATGTTACCACTGATGGGTCACAGGCCTCCTCTCTGTGAGAGGGAGTGGGCCGTAATCCACCACGCGGGCCCAGTGCGGGTTGGTGGATGTCACATGTCTTCGAATTTGGTATGAATGCTGGAAGGCAATTCTCGCGTTTACACTCGTAGCTGTTGCATTCGTCATTATCGCTCGTCTCCTATGTCGCTTATAAAATGGTGAAATTGTCCAGATTCTTGTATTCTTACTACAAGTGCATCGTAAATCACGAGTCTAGGGACACAAATGTTGCCATTATGCATCGCACGGAGTAGGTAATCCCATTCCTCATAACGATGCTTTTTTTTTTGACGCAATCGTTGATGTACTTATAATCATCTTTAAAAAATATTTTTAATTCAATAACATGCTTTGAGCAGCATTTTATGTATTTCATAAAAAAATATCAATAAAAATAAGATTATTATATTATTATTGTTTTTATATGTTAACATAGCTCGGGCTCATGATATCCCGGTCCTTTGGAAGGCGTACGAGGGGCCGAAGCCAACTCGCAGAGGCCACTTAGGCAATTTTAAATGGAATGAGGCACCAACCGACGATTATCCCTGTATGCACTGTGCAAGTGCACCCAAGGACAATCCCCGGTTGGTGTTGGACTATTGCAGGATATGGAAACAAAAATAATTATTGAACTATGGGTTTCTGTGGCTAAAATGGACTGGTTACCAAGAACTATGGAATGGCTTTGGCCCCTGCCTGACCAATGTTTTATATATAAAATACACGGATAAAATGGCAGGGGGTGACTTGCACACTCAATAATGGGCCCCTGGAAACCGTCGCTAGCACATAGTGACGTAGCGACAAAGGGGCAACACTTCCTGAGGTGCTTGAGGAGTGGAGAGGTATTCCACGGCTATCAGAACAATCCCAGAGCCCGGAAGATGGTCAAGATCCCTACCAGCACTTACTGAAATACTTCCTTCCTCCGAGCACGTTTGCTCTTGCGAATCTCCACTCATGCCAACCAATAAAGGCAAGAAAGAGGTGGGAGCTCTGTTCCTCGTCATTGTTCACTCCAGCCGGCCAATAAAGGCAAGCCAGAGGTGAGGAACAAAACTTCTCCCGGGAGACAGGGTCCGTGGGGTCGCTACTGCCCAACAGCTCGCCACATGCTGCCCTGCGGGTTCCTGTATCTCTCTTGGTCTGGCTCCTTACCCTAGACCTGTTTCAGCAAAGTAAACTCTACCGGTACAGAACTAGAGCTCAGGAGCGCGCAAGCCCCACCACGACGTCAACGTAGAGATACGACGGTGGGGATATTATTATTATTTTTGGTAAACAAATTTTGTTTCTTAGCTCTTTGGCTAGTTTAAGCTACATTAACGGGCCCAAGCCAAGTCAATATAGCGTGTGTAGTGATCACGTAGAATTAATGATAAGGAGTAATTTCATTTTCCTCCATTTGCATGAACTTCCTAACTATTCTGCAGGTATTTAAAATTGCGGCTTTTTGGAGTGTTATATAAATTGAGCCTTTCAGGTCTATTAGTTTAAGGCTGTGGTGGAGGTGATTGGGTATAACACCCGTCGTGGAGACCACAATGGGTACAACGTAGACCTTTTCCTGCCTCCAAATTCTGGTCACTTCTTCTTTCAGTTCAGCATATTTACTGATTTTCTCACCTATTGTTTTTTGTAAATTGTGTGTATTAGGGACTGCAATATCTATGAGGTATGTGACTTTATTAACTTTATCTTGAAGGGTTATATCTGGTCTATTATAGTGAACGGTCCTGTCGGTTAGTATGGCGCGATCGTAGTAGAGTTTGTGTGTGGTATTTTCTAGAACTGTTTGTGGTATGTACTTGTAATAAGGAGTATTTGTATCTTGTATGAGTTTATATTTGACTGCTAGTTTTTGATGGATGACGTTTGCTACCTGATTGTGTCTGTGTGTATAGTCTGTTTGTGTGAGTGTTGTGCATGCCCCTGTTATGTGTTGTATGGTCTCTGGTTGGCTGTGACATCTGCGGCATTTATCGTTTGTTATTATGGGGTCTTTTATAATGAATTTCCTGTAGTTTTTAGTATTTATGATCTGATCCTGTATTCCAATAATAAATCCTTCGGTTTCCGGAAATAAGTTACCAATTTTAAGCCATTTATTTGACGCTATTGTATCTATATGAGATTGTTCTAGATCATGGGGGTGCCGTCCATGCAACACTTTTTTTTTCCAGTCTTCTAACTTTTGCTTATGTGGGTCGTGACTGCTATTGTGTTGTGTATCTATATGTTCGTGTAGGTTAAGTGGGGTGTAGCTAATATCGTTCATAACTACGGCTTTATGAATGTTGCTTGTGTGTGATTTAGAGTGAAATAGTGTTCTTAGTTTAGCTATCTGTTTCTGCCAAAGATGATGGATGTCTATAAGGCCTCTCCCACCGTATTGTCGTTTGATAGTCAGTCTTTCTATTGCAGATTTAGGGTGTAGGTTATTGTGTTTAGTGAGTGTGGTGCGTGTTGTTCTCTCTATTTGCTGGATGTCAGTTTTTGACCATTTAATCACTACAAACGAGTATGTTAATATTGGAATCGCGTAGGTGTTCAATGCTTTTATTAAATGTTTTCCGGAGAGTTGAGTTTTACATACTGCGATCACTCTTCTTTTGTATTCAGTGTTTAAGGTGTGTTTTATTGCTGTATGATCTATTCCTTTGAGTTGTTGGTATCCTAAATATTTATATAAATCCGTTGGTTCCATAGCTATGATTGAGTCAGTATTATTAACAGGATAGTCACCCGGTTTTATTTTGCCTCTTACTATATGTACTGTTTTGCATTTATCTAATCCGAATTGCATGTTAATGTCTTTGCTGAATTCTGTCGTAGTATCTATTAAATTTTTCATTTCTTTTGCAGACTTTGCGTATAGTTTTATGTCATTCATATAAATAAGATGTGAGATTACTGTTTCTTCTGTAGTATGTTTAAGGGAGTACCCGGCTTGACTACGATATAGTAGGTTGGACAGAGGGTTCAGAGCGAGGCAAAACCATAATGGACTCAGAGAGTCTCCCTGATAAATGTCCTTCTTTATGGATATCTGCCGAGTCGTGATAGTGTTGTGTAGGTAATTTAATTGGAGTGTAGTTCTCCAATGGGGCATGATATCCTGTAAGAAGTCTATTATTTTTGAATTTATTTTATGGATTTGTAGTATTTGAATTAACCAGGAGTGTGGAATGCTGTCGAATGCTTTTTTATAATCTATGTATGTGCAATGTAGATTTCTATTTTTTGTGGCGGCATGTTTGTGGATTATTGAATCTATAACTAGTTGTTCCTTACAGCCCATATGGCCCCTTCTGCATCCTTTTTGTTCTTCTGCTATTATGTTGTGATTTTCTACGTGTTTATTGATTTTTGTTGTGATTGCCGACGTTAGGATCTTGTATATTGTAGGTAGGCACGTAATTGGTCTGTATTGAGAAGGTTGTGGAGAGTACTGGGTTTTTGGTAACATGTAGGTTATTCCTGTAGCAATAAATTCAGGAATATTTTGTTTCCTTAAGATGATTTCGTTTAAATTTTTAGCTAAGACTTTGTGTAATGACTCTAATTTTTTATACCAATAATTATGAATTTTATCAATACCAGGGGATTTCCAACTATGTAGTCTCGCTGTTATACTAGTTATGTCAGATTCAGTTAACTCAACGAATTCCATTTCTTCTAATGAGCTCCATTTTGTTTCTTCGTCTGCTATCCAATCTGATGTTTCATTGTGTTGCAACTGCTCTTCCCATATCCCTGACCAAAATGTTTCTAGTTGTTCTGCTGTTGGTAATTCGACGTTGTTTCCGATTGTTTGTGTAGTAGTGGCAGTTTGTGGTTTCTGTAAATTTCTGTAAAAGTTCTTTTCATTTGTAGCAAATAAGGAGTTATCTTTTATTCGTTCTTGTGCTTTCTTATATCTTCTCAACCTGTGAACTTTTAAGGCTAATTTCTGTTTCAACGTATCCAAGAATTCTTCCGGTTTTCTATTGTCATTTTCGTGTCTCGTGTGGGTAGCCATGTTTTTAAATATTGCTTCTACTCGCTTAACTACTTTGTTTGATCTATTGTTATTAATATAATGGGTTAGTCTACTGCAGTCTGCTCTAAGTTTTTCTATATCTTTTTCAAGCCTCTGTTACCATGCTGGTTTGTTAATATTTCTTTGTCTTGGGATACCTGTGTATCCAGTGATTTTAAAATTAAGTTCTTCGGAAATGACTAATGCTGTGCAATATATCAGAGTATGAACGTCTATTAGGTGAATTTCTTCGTTAATATATTGTTGGAGAATATTTTATTTATTTATTTATTTTTAAAGAAAGCTTACAGACTAATAACAATCTTGAATATCATGCATAAGTTTTGACATTTGCTAATTACAAGCTTGATTAAATAAATAAACGAGCTGAGAAAGTTTTGGTGTGTATCTAAGTTTGGGCAGTTTTGGTCGAGCTGCCGGGTCCATACCGGAATATTGAGTGAGAGCTGTTTTAAATTTATCATGTATTTCTTGAATACGCGTATCTGTGGACTGATTTATATTGAAGTCGGCTAGGGTCTCAATTTCATTTTCTAACATTATGGTTATACTTTCGGTTTGTGTAGATGTATGCGTCGTTTGTGAATACACTTGTGATTGAGAATATGGTTGAGATTGTGTGATAGATTGAAATTGTATGATAGTTTCTGATGACTGCATTGTTGCTCTTGTTGATTATACGCAGTTGTGTTTTGTGTTAATGCGGTAGTGATTGCGCCCGCAATATTTTCTGATTCTGTTTGTAGTTGTGTACTTACTTCTTCTTTTAACTGGGCTATTACGTCTTGCGACAAGAGTTTGTTCCTAACTATTATTCTTCTTTGATCTGAAATCCTTTGTTCTGTAACGGTAATCTCTGGGTATTGACGTGTAAAAAGTTCATGCAGTTGTTTCCTGTAAGTGGTCAGGTCAGTCTCTAATTTAGTGATTTTTAGGTAACTTCGCATGATGAATAGGTTAACTTCTTTGCTCCATCTCATGCGAACTCTGGCTTTTCCAGCCTTGGTGGACGCGGGTAAAAAGGTAGATACATCCCGCGCAACATTCAAGGTTGGAGTGGGTTGAACTGAACTTATACTAGTAATGGGGGGTGATGATGGTATGGAAGGTGACGATGGTATGGATGGTGATGATGGCCTAGAAGGTGTATATGATACTGTGCTTGGACTATACGGTTCTACAGGGGTGTTTGTCCTGTCCGTCAGTCTGTCACCATCGTCAATGATATCGGCTGTAGCATCTTTGTCGGTGGGAGCCCGCCTGTTCAACTCCTCACTGCTGACGGTTCGCATGCTGAGACACCCAGCGTCAGCTCCGAGTGCGCCCCGGCGATCGCCCCCGGGCAGCGGTCCTAAACGTTTTCTTTTTGAACGTGTCTCCATTTTGAGTGGGTTTCCAGAGCCACGTTAGCCACGCCAGTAATTTCTTATTCGTGTGTCCGCCCCCCACGTGATTAGATGGTCAATCGGGACGTGTGGTTGTTTAGGGGGCTTATTATTATTATTATTATATTATTATTATGTCATTTATTTATATACATCCTTATTAAATACATTTTTAAATATTTTTATAAAACATTTTTTTTTTTTTTTTTAAATATAAAAAATAGTGGTCCGCCGGTATCGGGAGCAGGGTCCAAGCTACCGGTGGTTAGGACTCCAGAGACAGGAACCTCTTCACAATGCGAGCCGTATCGAGGAGTACTGCCTTCTGGATCAGGCCCTTGATCCAACCGCCTAACGAGAGCCTCGAGAGATGCTGGTCGAGGCTTTCGGTCATCAGGCCATTGGCCGATACGACAATCGGCACAATGATAGCCGAGCTCACATTCCACATGTCAACAACCTCGTGTGCTAAGTCGAGATATTTAATTTGTTTCTCTTTCTCAGCTTTCACGAGGTTCTCGTCATGCGGAATGGTAATATCGATAATCATTGTGCGACGCGCTAATCGATCTATCACCACTATATCAGGCTTATTGGCGACAATAGTCCCGTCAGTAATGATAGACCGATCCCAGTACAACGTGATATGGTCATTTTCAAGAACTGGGTCGGGCACATACTTGTAGTACGGTACCTCAGAATCCACTAGTTTATATTTCAAAGCAAGTTGCTGGTGAATAATCCTGGCTACTTGGTTATGCCTGTGCAAGTACTCGCCGTTAGCTAGACGAGAACAACCAGAGATAATATGTCTGATGGATTCACCCGGACGATGGCATGCCCGACACACGTCAACCGTCCCATCTTTCATAATATGTCTCCGGTAGTTATTCGTCAAGATAACTTCGTCCATAATTGCACAGACGAAACCTTCTGTTTCCCCGAAAAGGTCACCAAAACGTAGCCAGGATACAGACGCTCAGAAATCTACACCGGGCTCATGAAGAGCCCGATAGAAGCGTCCGTGAAGCTCCTTGCTTTGCCATACTTCCTTGCGGTCATCTGTAGTAAGTACCACAGGTTTGCGCCAGTTCTCTTTAGCCATGGAGAGCGGGGTGAGTCCCTTGTCCACTGCTACCACATCACGGTGCATACCCACTTCGGCTTTTAAAAAATATTCCCTGAGACTGCACACTTCGCGGTTGTGGAGGGTCTTTGCATTTAAAAAGCCTCGACCCCCGCACTTCCGCGGTATGTACAGTCTCATCACCGATGATCGTGGGTGATGCATCCGGTTTGCGGTCAGCAGTGTACGGACCCTCCTATCTAGGGCGTCGAGTTCAGTCTGAGTCCATTTGAGTATGCCGAAAGAGTACATCAAAACCGGCATGACCCAACTGTTGAAGGCGCGCACCTTGTTTCCGCCTGAAAGAAGACTAATTAATACTTTCTTCAGGCGACCAAAGAAGCGCTCCTTCAACGATTGCTTCATGTCAGCAACGTTGATTCCTAATGCTTCCGACATACCTAAATACTTATAGCTTTCGGATAAGGAGAGGGATCTAAAGTGTATGGAATCCGAAAGTTGAATTCCCTCGGATTCCATAATCTCACCTCGCTTTACATGCATGACTGCACATTTGTCCACACCAAATTCCATCCTGATGGTGCTACTGAAAGTTTCAGTTACCTTCAGTAGCTCCATCAGTTGCAATTTGTTGGGTGCAAAGAGTTTTAAGTCATCCATGTAGAGGAGATGAGATATGACCTGACCACCTCTCCTCAACCGATAGCCTAGCGCTGAATCCTCAAGTAGTGAGCTTAAAGGATTCAGGGCTAAGCAGAACCAAAGTGGACTCAAACTGTCGCCCTGAAATATTCCCCGTTTAATCCATACAGGATCATCGCTCCCCTGGATCTGTCGACACCCTGGATTATATTATTATTATTATTATTATAAAATAATTATTAATAATATTATTATTATCATTTATCAGTCATTACTGATTTCATAAATGTATTTTTATTTTATTACTAGCTTTTGCCCGCGGCTTCGCTCGCGTTAATTTAGACTTTGTCTATCGATTCGGGTTATAATTCAATCATGATTCGAAAGACACGTGGCGCCATCTATTATCATAAGTATGTTATTGTTGTTTTCCTCGGGAACAGTACCTTTTTGCGGGATGAAAGGTACCCTATGTCCGTTTCTGTACCCTTTTTTTTTTTTTTTTTGGGTGGGAATTCGTTTCTGTACCCCTGACAACGTATATGCAAGATTTCAGGATGATCTGTTCAGTGGTTTAGGCGTGAAAAGGTAACAAACAAACAAACCAACTTACTTTCGCATTTATAATATTAGTTTAAGTTTATAATATATATATTTATAAAACCACTGAACCGTTTAGGCGTGAAAAGGTAACAAACAAACAAACCAACTTACTTTCGCATTTATAATATTAGTTTAAGTTTATAATATATATATTTATAATATTAGGATTAGGATATTTAATATTTCTTACACCGAAATGCATGGCTGCTGCTGATTTGTCAATGTCAACAATATTTTTCACCGAGGAACATTTACTCACCTACGACGGCGAGTTTTTCACGTCCACAGAACATAAATATCACGTCAAATTGAAGTCCTATTTTTTTTTTGTTTACTTTGGTTATCCACATAAATTAACTTATTTAATAAAAAAATAATTACTGTCAAAGATATTATAAGTAAACTGATGACTACCACAATAACATTAAGGCTTATCAAGATGGAGAAGAAGAAGAGGAAGTGGGGTTCTCGTAAAGAGTGCGGTACTACATCAACCGGACCGTCCTGCTGTTCCAGCGACGATGTTTACACAGCATTTATTCAATGTTTCTGAAATCAGGCCATTTTTTACTTAGCGACAGTGTCGGGAGAATAGATAGGGTTATTTGTCAGACTGGGTGACGCAGTTTCAGTCAGATGGAAAACAAAAACTGAATCATGTTCTTGCTTTGAATCATGCTTGTGGGGGTCTGGAACAAATTGCTTAAAATGATATGTAAGAGCGGTTTTTACTGTTTTTTTTACTATTAATTAAGTTCCTGATGAACTTAATTATTTTCTCTCAGTATACAATTTATTTTTGTCTCATATAGCACTTTGCCGTATTTCATGTTATTGACCATGAATTTCTTTTTCACAGTTTAATTACTTACCACGGAATTAAATCCAATTGCTGGTCAATCGGAAACTCAATCCAATTTTATTTTCCAACGAGCACTTTGCCTTTTCTACGTAAACGTGACTGAGATTTAATGCAAGTGGCCGACAGACGGTTCCATTAAAATAGCATGAATTGATAATCCAGCCACCTGAAATAAATAGTTGATAATGATAAAACGATTCCGTGATGGACTGATAGATAATATTGTAGATAGAAACTACATATATTCAAGTGATGCGGAGGAATGAGGAACATGTTCTGAGGAAGGTTTTTAGTATGAATGTGGATGACAATGTGAATAGGAGAAGACCGTAGAAACGATGGATGATTCGTGTGAATGATGTTATGGTTAGAAAGGGCAATACCATACGAGGTACCTACTATGCTTTGGAATGGGCTACTAGCTTCATAGTGCTGACTAACCGACTCCTTGACTGTTCAAAAGTGCTTGTAAATGGTTCAATTTAAATAAATGCTTTGAATTTGAGTGACTTTGGAGATGAGAGCTATGTATGAAATAAGCAAAAAAATGCTGTGTCGGCTCCAAATATTTGCACACATTTTTCCGACATTTACTTTACTACGAAATACTGGTTTGAGTCATGCCTACTAGGGTTTGTTTTTACAAGTTACATCACGCTAACGGGAATTTTGTTTAAGCCCTAAAAGAAAACTGGAGTATTGAGCGTGGGTAAGGAAACTGGTCATCAAAAAAATCGGCCCGCCTGCAGGTTTACCGAAAATAACGTTTTTTCTTTAGCGAAACAAAACAAAGTCGATTAGTACTGTTATGTTTAATTTGACTTATTTGTAAGTTTACACCAATTTTAGGACAATTTATACATACAATTATTAAAAAAAAAAGGAAATTTTGATTATAAAATTAAAAAGAACAATTTTCCACTGTTTTGCATGAATTTTAAGCACGCTCTAACTTTGCAGTCTTTGTGTTATAAACACAATAATTGCAGTTTAATATTAATCATTCCCCCCACTTGCTCGAATGATGGCTTACATTCACCGTTTTAGTGACCTAATCAAGATTTTGATGGACTCTTGAGGGATTCGTTTCCATTCTTCCTTGATGGCGGTGTCCAGATCTCCTAAGGATGTAGGGGCTGGATTACAGGCTCTAGCCTTTTGTGTTAGGATGTCCCACATATGCTCTATAAGGCTAAGATCAGGGCTTCTTGCTGGCCATGACATAACCGACTTCTTCAAGGTAATCGGTGACAATGCGCGCTACGTGTGGCCGTGCATTATCATGCATTAGTTCAAAATTTTCTCAAATATAGCCGGCATATGGCACTACATGGTCTTCCAATATCTCTGTGATGTAGCGTACCGCAATTAAAGCACCACTTCTTATAAAAACCAGCTAGTGCTAGTGTCCGTGCGTTTAGTTAAAGATATCCCAGTCCAAAACATTGCAGAGCCCCCACCTTAACTGACTGTTTCTCTTATGCTACACTGGGCATAACGATTACCTGGCTGTTGCATGACATGACAGCGTCCATCAGAACCGTATAAAGTCAAGTAAGCCTTGTTGCAGCAAAGCTACAACTTAGGCCGCCTCAGCTTCAGTAGTGTCCATTATTTTTAGATAGAATTAATCAAAACTACAGCCTCAGCAATCAAACCTAACGATATTGACATGAAATCCCTAGAAAGGTCTGTTTCTGACTGGAAGAACGGGTTGATTTGAACCGATTTATAACCGTCAAATCAGCACTCGATAGTATTCCTGTATAAAAAAAATTGTTAAGTACCTTCAAGTGTAATAAGATTTATGACAAACAAGACGTCAATTATTATATCGACCCTCAAAATAAAAACCAAACACGTGAAACAGCTTATCTGTGAAACAATCGCTTAATATTAAACAAAAAGTGGGTGGGTCGACTTTTTTGATGACCAGTGTATTTTTTTAGTTCATAAATATACAACGTTAAGAACATTGTTAAGACCTCAGATAGATGTAGAAATTGTTCTAAAAGAGTATCTACTAAGTCGATTCTTTGAAACATTTTCTGAATTTCCACTCGACGTCAAGTTACTCGAAGAAAAAATTTAAATATCTTAACGATGCTTTTGACTTCTACATTTATATTAAGGAATGAACTCAAACTCAACGCATTTATTTCAATTAAGCCGTTTGCAGAGTCACTTTTGAAATGTCTAAGAGTCAGTCTATTAGTCAGAAAGTCGAAGCTAGTTGCCCGTTCCAAAACGTAGAGGTATTACATTCAGAGCACTGATTTCAACAGCACTTGACCGAAATGCACCTGAGCACTTCCACTAAGCGCACTGATAGAACATTTTGAAACGTGCGGTTCGGTGGAACAGTTGGAGAAAAACGTACAAGAAACTCCATGGAAATCAAGAATCAAGATATTACAAAATCGTTGAGTACATTGTTCGTTCTGTCTAATGTGAGAACAATGTAAAGAGACAATGTTACTGAAAATTCTTTAAAAAGGTATACGTATAATATAATATATATTATATATTCGACAATACTGGAGTCATAGAACTTTTCAAGTAAGTACCTTGTACACTGGAGGTACACGATGTAATCTAACGTTTGCTTTAAACTGGAATTTAGTACTTACGTACACATTGTAATGCACACAAAGCGACGTCCTAGGTAACCTCGTATTTACCTACGACGACAAAAACTTACCTAGGTATTATTAAGATTACTTACATAAGCTATGTAACAAAAATTTTGGTAATAATCTACAGCACAATACTAATGACTTTATCATCAATTTTATTGATGCCATTGTAACGGCTTTTTGTGTAATTTCTAGTCAAGTTATTAGGAGCTAGGAAGGTCGATGAAACCATTATTTGTTTGGGTTCATGGTCGTAAACTATTGAAAGTTAGTACCTCACTCTTCATTGATTCAATAAATAGTAATAGGAAGGTATAGTAACTGGTATGATTCCTGTACAATGTTTCCCGTGTTATTCTGAAGGTCAGGACACTTTTTGGCTTGTGGAATGCCCCTGGGCCTAATGTCCTCAAACGCGATTTATTTATTTATTTAGGCATCCTCTACCAAACAACCTTCGGTTGGTATGTATTATAGAACAAAATTGTATAATAGAAACTAGAGCCATGTTCATGAGCCTATCCTCATCTCTTTCATTCATGTTCAAGAAAAAAGAAACGGTATTGTAGCAGTATGTTCTAACAGGAGTCTTAGCATTGTTCAAGTCCTGTCCGTGTCCATGCTCTAATGAGGGATTTAAGACCTGTCGTCACTGGTCGGAGTGGTCTTGTCAGTTATCAATTTCATAATAATATCTGGACCAGCCGGTCGGATTTGAAAAAATATTTTGCATTTTATAGCCTAATGCTTGAGTAAGGCTATAGGCTATTATTTAACATCACTCTAGGACGGTAAGGAGCCGTGTAAAAATAAAAAAGTCAGAAAGAACGCTAAGTGAAAACGATGTAATAGTGCGGCGAAGTGATGCGATGCGACGGGGTGGGTTAGGGGAATAAGAATTTCATGCGGACGAAGTCGCGAGCAGAAGCTAGTATTTTATAATTGGACTTGCTGCTACCCGCGTCTACCGTCCCCGTCGAATTTAAATCCTATCCTACTTAATATTATAAATGTGTAAGTTTTTGAGGATGGATGGATGGATGGATGGATGAATGGATATATGTATGGATGGATGGATGGATGGATGGATGTTACTTTTTCACGCAAAAACTACTGAACGAATTTGGATGTAATTTGGAACACAGATAGTTTATAGCCTGGATACTTTTTATCCCGGTAGTACGTTCCCGTGGGATCATTTCCGACATCGACGTGAGCGAAGCCGCGGGCAAAAGCTAGTATACCTACCATAAAAGATATCCAATGGTTTTCGGCAATAGTATAGCTTTCTATCAGTGAAAGATTTTTTGTAATCGGACCAGTACTTCCAGAGATTACCTCTTACAAACAAACAAACAATTTTACCTCTTATTAGTTTAGATAAGGTGATAATCGAAAATGACTCACGTATTGATACTACGAGTATTGTTTACTAATATTGATTTATCATACGACAAGACTAATGTAGGCAGTGATTATAAATGTATTTACCATAAGATACCTACCTACTAATTGAACGTGCGACATTTTTATAAAAATAGTAAAAGGTAGTTAGGTACTTAATGATGGATCGGCCGGAGTCCTGCTAGCAGGACTTTGAGTAATTCTGGAAGGACGCAACTTTTTTCGGTCACAGTACCGTTAAGACTCCTAGAAAGAGGTACGACACGCGACGCGACACAAAGGCACCGCCTTTCGCGTGACGAGCGGTGCCTTTGAGTCTCGTCGCGTGTCGCGCCTCTTTGTAGGAGCCTTAATGATATACAACACTAAGTTCAAATATTTACGAAAAAATTGATTATTTTTGTCGCTTTCACATTGTAGAAGAAACGGTTGCTAATCACAACAGACCTTCAATCGGCACGCGATGGCGCATGAGTATACACGGGGGCAGCGCGTACGCGCTCGCAGCTCGCACGACTTATTTCGACGCTCGGGTACTGAAAACGCATACAGTCGTCAACATTTCGGTATTCCAGCGTAATCAAGTGTTTTTCTACTTTTCTGTTTTTTTTTTTTTTGTAAGTACCGCGTCACTCGCTACTTTTTTATTAATTGTTTACTATATAGGCTCAATATTTAAGTGCTTAATTAAACCAGATAGATTTGTAGTTCCTTATATAGGTTCTTTCCTATAAATAATATTAGATAATAAAAACGCTACTATAATAAAAATTCGTCATTAAATTAAAAACGAATACATCTATTATTAGTACTTTTAAAATATCTTTGACATATCTCTGGACCCTCGGGTCCCAGGCCTTTGGAAGGCATACGAGGGACCGAAGCCAACAAACTCGCAGAGGCCCCTTTGACAATTTTAAATGATAAGGGGACACCAACAGACGATTATCAACTACGCCCAATTCGTTCTTTTTTGTATTAGTGTGTTTTTCTCTGCGTCATGTTTACCGCATATAAACAAATTTTCTTTCTTTCTTTTATCATCCCTGTATGCACTATGCAAGTGTACCCAAGGACAACCCCCGGTTGGTGCAGAACTATTGTAGGATATTGACAAAAAATATATTGAACTATGGGTTTGGGTAGCTAAAGTGGACGGGTTACCCAGAACTAAGGAAAGCCTATATAGCCCCTGCCTGACCAATGTTTTGTATACAATACACAGATAAAATTACAGGGGATGACTTTCACACTCAATAATTGGCCCCAGGGAACTGTCGCTAGCTCAAAGTGACGTAGCGACAAAAGGGGCAACATGTCCTGAGGTGCCTGAGGAGGGGAGAGGTATTCCACGGCTATCAGAACAATCCCAGGGCCCGGAAGATGGTCAAGATCTCTACCAGCACTTACTGGAATACTTCCTTCCTCCGAGCACGTTTGCTCTTGCGAATCTCTACTCAAGCCGGCCAATAAAGGCAAGAAAGAGGTGGGAGCTCTGTTCCTCGTCAGTGTTTACTTCAGCCGGCCAATAAACGCAAGCCAAAGATGAGGAAAAATACTACTCCCGGAAGATAGGGTTCCTGGGGTCGCTACTGCCCAAAAGCTCGCCACACGCTGCCCTGCAGGTTTCTGTATCTCTCTTGGTCTGGCTCCTCACCGTAGACCTGTTCCGGCAAAGTAAACTACCGGCACAGACCTAGAGTTCGGAGTGCGCAAGCCCCACCACGACGTCAACGTAAAGATACAGCGGTGGGGTTATTATTATAAAAAATATGAATAAACAAATGAGTTTTATTTTAATACACACTGACGAAATGCTTAAAACTTCTGACAAGCGCAAGTTCAACATCGAAGTCACCGTACTGCTGCAAGAACCAGACAAAATTTCATACAAACTGCGTACTGCTAGCAGGACTTAAGTCAGTCTTCTGGCAGAACGCAAACCCGTCCTTCCGAAAGATCTTCCAGCAGAACAAGTCATCGGGCGATCTATCATTAAACCATATTTTTTTTAATCAGACAGTTTTATCATAACTAGGTTCCAATATGCAATTAAAATATAGTGAAGTATGTAAGTAGTGCTTAAGTGAGTCATGTTATTTTCAATTAATTGATTGACTTTTTCCAGGGTGTTATGTGTCATAGGTACATAGGTATGAAATTATGATTGATTAAATTGTGTGACCGTAATGGGCCAGTAAAAAACCTATTGAAGTACCTCCTATGTAAAAACCTGAGGAAAAACCTTCACAAGTTTATTGTATCGTTGGTATTTACGTACCTATTCGTCTTTAAATAAAGGCAAATTCACGGTAAAATTGTTCATATAAAAAGGAGGTACTGTCAAAGAAAGTAAGCATGTAAGCCCCCTATTGACGTGTTTATAGGCTCCTTCAAAAAGGTGCGACACGCGACGCGACACAAAGGCACCGCCCGTCGCGCGTCGTGCGACGAACGGTGTCTTTGTGTCGCGTGCGATTCTTGTCGCGTGTCACGTCTTTTTGAAGGAGCCTTTAGTTGTGTGATATTGATGTGCGGTGATTGTATCCTTCTGGAAAGATAGGTATACAGTGGTAATAATTGACGGCACGGTTGGCGCAGTGGTTAAGCGATTGACTGCTGCGCTACGTGTCGCGGTTTCGATTCCAGCACGTAAAAAATATTTGTATGACCTACAAGTAGTTGTTCCGGGTCTGGCTGTTTGTGTATGTGAGTTTGAATGTTTGTAAACGCACCCACAATACAGGAAAATTCCTAGTCTGGGGCAACGTTTTAAAAAAACAAAAAAGATATGAAATTCACTGAGCCTTTTTATCGTAGCAGTGCGATTTTCGTAGTACAAGTATTGTCATAATCATCACTGATGTACATATGTATGTATGAATGTAAGCGTGTAATAGAATATCTAGATATCCAGATATACCATAACAGATCATATTACAATCATAAAAATATAAGAATATCATAAAAATATGTATGTGCCTGCCAGGCGCTTTTAAACATTAATATTTCCTTTATAATTCGCACTAACCGCTATTCAGCCAGGTCATGGAAACTATAGCGTGATGGTACGAGTATGTTATTATAAAATTGTCATGTCATTTTATTCTAAATACTGCAATAGCCTGTAACATACGATGCACCATTAGTATAACTAGGTACCTAGGTACCGATACCTAATCACTGTGGAACAAAGTAAGATTTTTTATCGTTTAGAACCCATCTCCCATCCCATCCCATCCCAACCCAACCAACCAACCAACCAACCCATCTCTGCTAGAACCTACCCAAGCAGCAAAATGTTGTCTAGTAATTGTCCTGGAACCACCATTTCATTAGGACTATAACGGAATAGTAAGCAATTATAACCACGGAAAAGGGCCCAATTTATAGGCGTATTTTACCTAATTAAATAGTTATCTATAGTACACTTGGTGAACACCACTTTGACCAATAACGACCTTATAGTTTGACTACGTAGAACTATTTGCTCCCGCGAAGCTAACTATCCACGCTTATTGGAACCAAATACGACAATAACGTACACAGTGAATCTCTTGCAAGCTCATATAAAGTGTTGTGAATTGGTGAATGTTGCTGCGCACATTTGTAAAGATTAATATTGATCCATTTCTTATAAATATTACCTAGAATATAAAATAAGAGTAGAGTGTCCATTAACAATAAGTCAAGATGTATGATGTGTTTGAATGTGCATGGCGCACGTATATTTTCCGTGAAGAATAATAAGCTTTTTATCAACATTTTTACACGCCTCTTGAAATTTGCGTTTTCATTAAGTTGAATTTTAAAATAATGTTGGTTTCAGTAAGACATACAACAAAGAGTCGCCATTTTGACAAAGTTGGTATTCCTAAATAAATTAACAAACCGTTATAGGCGTACTTTGTTTAATAATGTTAAATATCAGAACCATTGCTTGGCCATGTTGTTTGGAATTAGAGTTCCGCAAATATTTCTATAACCGGACGGTTATTTTATATTGCTATTAGGTACCTATGTCTTATTTTAATGTTTTTGTTCAGGTGTCAGCATCGAAAATGGTAATGTTTCTGGACGTCGATCGCTTTTTGACTAAAAGGGATTTCCGAGCTTTAAAAACCTTAAGGTGGCCTTGGAACGATACACACTTCTTGTTGTCTCACAAATGTCGTGGTTGTAACCATCTTATTCAAAATTTCTAATAAAGAATTTAATGCCGTATGTCGTATATTGTATTCTACAGCCCATTTTATAAAATCACTATGTAGTTGAAAATTGGAATAGTCTTCAATATTGCTTTAATCTTCTTGAACAGGTTCCTCATTTATACAATCTTCTAAGTCTAAATTTAAAACGATTTTTATCGATAATACGTCGTTTTGTGCAGAATTATTAATATAAACATTTTGTCTAAAATTTTCACAGGAACTATTTTGTACGGAACCTTCTCCTATTTTCACGATTCGTTCTTTGCCAGATACAGAGCTAGAACCCGACACCTGAATTATTTGTTTATAGGTTTTCTGAACTTTTCGTTCGTAATAACCACTTCTTTTTAGCCGTTTCCATTTATAAAGATCCATTTTTGAAAGAAAAGTAAATAGAACAGCACGTCGGCAACGAATATGACACAACAAAATCAAAATGTCCGTACTGAGACTATAACAGCATTTGCAAGACCATTATAAACCAATGTATTCTTGTACAAGACAGCACGGATATAGTTTTGGATACTAAGTATATTATATTAAACCTTTTTAATCGTGTTAAGATTATAACAATATTGGTTTATACCACTATAAAACTGCTCCATTTTACTTATAATTGTTCTGTAAAGTGAATTTATAAACCCGTATAAAACCAAGTAATAAATGTAAATAGTTTCCAGTATGTTTAGTTCTGTTTATCATTCGTATTGGCATACTTTACTTATAGTAGTTCTATAATGCTTCTTGTTAGCAGTTATAAGTTTAAGTTACCAGTTTATCTACTCTTGAGTGCATTTACACCTTCGCGATACTTTTATAGGTCACCCAGGCTTATATAGCACCCTTGATTTCTACCTATAAGTAATTATAAGTTAATGTATAAGATCAGTTATACTATAAGTCCCAACTAACTCCATGCTTGCTATTATCAGCTTAGCAGTAAATACTAGAACCGTTAAGAGAATATTATAAGTGCTGGAGGCCTATATCATCTGCACTATAGGATAATTTTGCTGCTTGGGTATCTATCTGCTTAGCCTTTTCACAACTATTTTAGGGTCAGCTTCCAGTCTAATCGGATTTTAATTTTAAGGTGAATTAATACCCAAAGTAGAAGTTACTATTTTTTAATTGTTTTTCGATTAGTCTTTTTTATAAGATGTCAGTTTATCGACGGTAAAACAGTAAGTTGTATTCTCATTTCTTACGAAATGTACGGGAACTGATTTTTGCGATTTCTGACTTTTCTAGTAGGTACTGAAACCTCAGTTGATCCAATAGAGACTTTTGATCCTTATATGAAACATGATCGATTGGCGTAATTTTTTGTTTCTGAAAATTGCAAATTTTCCTGCTGACTGTACATTTTTTTCAAAATCTGTGAATGCAAATCAAAATTTCTCAAAAAGTTAAGGAAAGTCTCCTATGACCGTTTTCCTGTAGCTACAACGGTTAAGGTAGCTGCCCTTGCTGCCCCATCTCGAAAATTCAACCTGTATATATTCCACTACTTACCACTATCTATAGAGAAAATAAATTAAGACAAACTCATTACCTACGTACAAAGTTTTCACTATTTTTGTCCGTAAGCCCACACAAGTTTAGATAGCCACAGGAAGAACTCCTAGTGGCAAGTTATATTGATAGATGGCAGCAGCATTGGCAACATCTTTTAGCTTTATTATTCAAGCAGACAACGAAAGCCAAAGAAAATAGTATATGTATCTCAGACCAACGAAATTAAACTCCATGCTTTTTGCTACTTAAGGAGACTGAAACTCTAAGTAGAAAAGGGAAAAATACAAAGTGAGTTACTTAGTTACAATTTATCAATAAGATAAAGCAATAAAAGTAAGTATAATACTAAAACTGCTTTGTAGACATTTCTAGAAGCCTTTTCTTTAAGTAATTTTTTTGCTTCGGACACCAGTATAAAAGAAAAAGCTTTGTTATGGGTGCCGTCAAAATCACAACTTAAACTAAATGGTTTTCCCAAAGTTTCAGGTAACTTTTAGGAACGGAAAGTTGCAAGTAATTTTATTTAAAGGACAATGTTCATGTCGCCAACGTTAATTCCACTGACGGATGACAACTTTCAAAGAGCAATTATATCTGTATCAAGTAAACGTTTTTAATTTACTCTTTGAAAGTTGTCGTTTGTTGTTGTCGGTTTTTGGGCATTGTTCTTGTTATTCAAAACAGTGTGCTTCAACACAAGGTGACCTACATCAAAAATACCGAAATATATAAAACTTTTTTGCAGACAGTACTTTTCTGCAAACGGTACTTTTCTGAGCTTATTCCAGTTCAGTATGTACCAAGTACAAATAGTTGGAAGAACGCTCAGGCACATCAGTGACGTCACGCCGCAGTACCTACTCGATATCCGAAGATCTCAACAATTTTCACGACCTCCTTGCTACTTAACGAGTTCTTCGGTTTAAGGCGCGGTAAGAAGCAAATTTTTAGGTAACTAACATTAGTGCATCACGGCAACGGATAAGGTTCAAAACAGCGATGCATCATTACATAAAATCTCTGGTTTGTAATATGTACCAATACGCCTAACTGGGCGACAAAAAACTGAGCCTTTTATGGTGTCCTACGTTTGGGCAGCGCCTAAATTGCGGGTATAGCCTAAGATACTTTTTCGCTAAGTATAAATGCCATGTCATGATGTCATGTGCCTTCGTCGGTATTTAGATATATGGCTTCTGGATACCCAAAGTTTTGGGTTAGATTGATCTAGCTTCAACTTTCTGACTAACTGACCGACTCTTTGACAATTCAAAAGTGCCTGTAAATGGTTTAATTGAAATAAATACTTTGAGTTTGAGTTTGAGATAGGTCGAAATAAGTATTATTGAGATGATTGAAGAAATTCTGAGTAAGAGGAAAGGTTATGACGTGTCAGGTAGATGATAAAGGCTCCCACAGGCGCAAACCGGCGGGACGCGACTCTAGTAGAACAATTTCTATGAAAACTTCATGGAAATTGTTCTACAAGAGTCGCGTTGGGGCCACGCACAATGGTCCATATGAAGGACTAAGTGCGGAAACCAGAACCCATAAAGAAGAAGAAGAAGAAGAAGTCGCGTTGGGGTTCACCATGACGGGACGGTTTGATCTTTGTTGGTAGGTACTACATAGTGCTAAGTGCAATCATACGTAATTTAAACTAGAATACTATTCCGTCTTATAAAACAAGCTATATTGAACAAATTTGAAGTAAAAATGTAGTGGTATTTGGTGATGGATGGATGGATTTATTTTTTAATCGGCGTTTTTTATCGGACATAACTGAATATTGCATATTTTCAATTTAAATCAGTTTCACTGAGCCCTTTACTTAAAGCCGGTTTTATATTATGAAACTAGTTGCGCGAACTTAGTTATTAATTGATAGTTTCACGTGCAAATAGATAATTATTTAGTTTCGTAATGCAAAATCGGCTTAAGCGTGTTTAGGGTTAGGGTGAAGAAAAATATCGTGAGGAAACCGGCATGTCGTAGAACCAAAAATTCGAAAACATGTGACATCTACCAACCCGCACTGGGCCCACGTGGTGGATAACGGCCCACTCCCTCTCACATAGAGGAGGCCTGTGTCCCAGCAGTTGAAACATTAGGCTAACCGAAAGAACGACAAATCATTATATATTTTACGAATAAAGGCTCCCACAGACAGGCGCGACGCGACAGCGTTACACAAAGGCGCCGCTCGTCGCGCGACGCGCGGTGCCTTTGTGTCGGGCGTCGCGTCGCGCCAATGTGTACG
Organism: Dryobotodes eremita; assembly: GCA_917490735.1. Lineage (NCBI taxonomy): Eukaryota > Metazoa > Arthropoda > Insecta > Lepidoptera > Noctuidae > Dryobotodes > Dryobotodes eremita. Next base: position 15,003,590 of record OU823249.1, read on the forward strand.
AGCCTTAAGGCGAAATATACAATAAACCATTATACACTTGAGTATCTATTATTATTCGAGGTTGAGGATAACTGTTATGTTGATAAGGAATTTACATTTCGCGGATATCTATTATCAGTAACATTTAGGATAAGAATTGAGGATAAACTTCCTACCATGACTTCCCTTATGTGTAACATTATAGGTACCTATTTTTATTAACATTTGTTTTGTTTTATTTTAAGGCATAATTCTGGTAAAAACTGGATAAAAGAGAATGGGTTTACCCGCGTGGATGTCGGAAATTATTCCACGGGAACTTACTACCGGGATAAAAATAACCTCTGTCCTAACCCAAATCATGGTTCCCCTGGTGCCGAATTTCATCGAGTACGTCCAACCGTTAAGGTGTGACATCCTCGTAGAGGCATCGTAGACGACTTGGAAATCCTCGTAGAAACCTTGTAAAAGCCTCGTAGTCTCCGCGTAGCGCCTAATAACAGGTAAGAGCAATAAAATTCTGTATCAAGAGAGAACGTAAAGCTACAACAGGCGTTTTTTTGCAAACAATGAACTAAGCACGTTGCTGACAAATGTTTATAAAAAAATATAGAAATTCAAAGAATTTATTTAGTAGGTACAGCAATAAATAAAAATACAAAGTATTGATTTGGTACAGCGAAAGTTTCAAGTCGTACAAGTTAAGGTAGGCCCGGTAGACCGCACGTCAGTGGTAACCAAATCAGTATAAGCTGGCATTTTAGGCTGCGTCCTAACCAAAAGCGATGGTCACGTGAGAAAAATCAAGTTGTGCACTTTTATATGAATACCTACTAGCTTTTGCCCGCGGCTTCGCCCGCGTTGACGTCGGAAATTATCCCACAGGAACGTACTACCGGGATAAAAAGTATTATATGTAATAATCCAGGTTATAAACTATCTGTGTGTCAAATTTCATCCAAATCCGTTCAGCCGTGATTTTATCAAACATCCAACATACAAACTTTCACATTCACAATATTATATTACATACATATATTACATAACTAGCTTTTGCCCGCGGCTTCGCTCGCGTTAATTTAGACTTTGACCATAAATTCGGGTTATAATTCAATCATGGTTCGAAAGACACGTGGCGCCATCTATTATCATAAGGACGTTATTGTTGTTTTCCTCGGGAACAGTACTTTTTTGCGGGATGAAAGGTACCCTATGTCCGTTTCTGTACCCCTGACAACGTATATGCAAAATTTCGGATTGATCGGTTCAGTGGTTTAGGCGTGAAAAGGTAACAAACAAACAAACAAACTTACTTTCGCATTTATAATATTAGTTAGGATTATATATATACAGGATCAAATTAAATTAGCTAGCGAAACTCTGCACACGTGATGGACATTGATATCTAAACATGATAAAATATTTAAAAAAGAATGTTGATGTTTTTTTTGGCAGTCAAAAACCGCTGGTAGTTACTTGAAATATGAGTTGAGAAAATCTGTTTTATCGAATTGAGATATCGATTTCGATCACGTCTGTGAAGTTTACACACATATAAACCGATATTTTAAACTGATATTTCAAGTGAGTACACTAATTGCGGTCAATGATCAAAAGAAAAATAAAATGTTTTATCATGCTTAGATATCGATATCCATCACGTCTGCGGAGTTTCGCTAGCTAATTTAATTTGATCTTGTTTATAGTAGGAAAGTAGGAATAGTAGGATGTCATAGTCGCGCGATCAAACAAGTCGTGTTTGTAGGTACCTACGTCAAAATAGTACAAACGATAGCGTCCTCACGTGACGAGCGCCTTTGGTTAGGACGCAGGGTTATTATTTTGAAACTACGTACTACGCTAAACCAAACCAAGGTCCAAGTGTTACCGCCGACGTGCGGTCGACTGTACAATATAACAGCTTTTTAAAGGTCACCGCTGTTATGACCTCTCAAGGACCATGTACCTATTTACATATCTTCCATTATTGTCCAGTTTGACAGAAGAGTTTGTTACAGCAAAGCCAGTACTCGGCCAATGCTAACGTAGAAGCACGTTCAAAAGCCCGTGGCACCATTAGCCTCCAAAAACGTTGAAAAAATAAATAACGGACGCGTCTGACAGTGCCTGATCAAAAGACTACATTTGCTGATTTGCGGCAAAAGATCTTCACTTAAAAATCAGGCGCTAAATTTTAATCAGTTCAAAAGTAGGTGCAAAATAATTAGTGCATGAATTTATGATTGCTTAAAATTAATGGCATATAAATCATGCGTTCAATCAATATGGCAAAGTAATTTGTTAAACTAGCTGGTATATATTGATACTTGGCGAAATTGCTGTAACAACTAGAGTAGGAACTGCTTGTTATTTTCCTCTTTTAGTTTTCCAGTCTATATGTTGTCATTAGCTTTCTAGTCAGTCTGTCTGTAAGAAATCGTTACAGCAATAAGGCCGCATTGTACGTGTAATTGATTCGACTTGCATTACAAAGCTTTATTTCAATAAAATTCTACATTTGTGAGAATTAAAGTAAGGCATTTATTTGTCTAACACCTTATGCTGGTAAAATGGATCACAATTCCATTTTAAATGTTGTAGGAGTACGTACGTTTGTTCCAATTCCGATTTCAGAGTTTCTCTTAATAATATCTTTATATTCGTTTATGAAAACAGACTAGCCATATTTTAATACTTTACAGGTACCTATGTATTATCAGGTATTCATTGAATGATCTCATTTCACCCAGAGGTCCTTGAAACTGATCCGTTCAAGATAATTGGCGTAGTTTCTAGAAAGAGCACGTTCTCAAAATCTCATAACAAGCTTTAACTCATACATTTTACAAATTCCAGCAAAAAACATCGGCTGAACAATTTCTCATAAACGTGTTCTGAGTTTCAGGCATTTATTCGGTTGTGCTTCAACCTAAGGCACCTGTTCCACCGCCGCCGATTAACGAGAAGCGAGTACAGCTAGCAACTAAAAACTACTTGGCGAGCAACGACCTGCGAGTGCGTGACGGCCGATTATTCGCTGGTATGATTATATTCCAAGCATAAGTCTCCCAGCGAGTGTTCTGCCCGCGAGCGTTCCTGGGCAAGTATGTACTCTCTTTAATAGCTCTTGTTGCTGTGACAAACGAGTACTCGCCGGTGGGGTGAACAGTCAGCGATCAACTATTCATAAATGTATCTCTATATAGCTAGCTATAGCTGCTAATCACTTCCTCGTCGGCGCGTTGTGACAGATGCCTTACTGACACAGGACCCACATCTAGGTATTGTACGTCTCTTGAGCGAGAAAATAGTCGATAGCTATAGTCGCTTGCTCGTCGGTGGTGTTAAAAAAGGTTTTCTCTGATTCTTTACTTTTTATAACATTATTTTTGTTTTTCATTCCTGCCTTGACATTACGAATATATCTTTCAATATGAAATACATGTTATCTTTTTGATCCATAAAATACCTCTCAACATGATAGCAGAGCGTTCAATTACACTGGAAATGATTGAATAACGAAGCAAGTAAGTTTAAAAAAATAATTTGTAAGTAAAAACAAAACTATTTTTTTTTGCAAATAAATTCTAAGGAAGGCCTGTCACAATGTCGACTTCGACTACGAGTTGCAAAATTGATATCGGTTGTTTAGAAGGAAAAGAAAATTGGTCAACATGGCGCTGCAAAGTACTGTTGCTTTTAAGGCGTACTCCTGGCGGGTTGGACGCTATAAATGGAAAACTTATAGAACCTAAACAACCAGCTAATACAGCAATTGCAGACGTTAAAGCAAATTATGAAAATACTTTAAAAGCATATCATAAGATAGATAGTACGGCGATGCTTATTTTGATGGCTAACATGTCGGATGCCACTATACAAAGGGTCATGAGATTCTCAACAGCCAAACAGGTTTGGGATGAATTGCACACTTTTTTCAATAGAACATCTGAAGACAAAAGCTATTCACTATGCTACAGTTTCTTTGGCTATAAAAAAGATCCCTCATACGACATGTCAATGCATATATCCAAACTGAAAAATATATGGCATGAATCGAAAGTGGAACTTCAAAAAGATGAAACGAAATATGACCTTCCACAGATATTTTTAATCTACAAGATCTTGAAAACTTTACCCGACGAGAACTACTTCTCATTCAAGTCCAGTTGAATGTTGATGTCAAGAAAAGATCGAAATATAGACAATCTGACAACACAAGTATGTACTTATGAGCGTTCACTTTTGACCAAAGAAGATAATACTGGTAATACTAATGCACAAGCTCTAGTCGTACAAAATAAGTATAAGAATAAAAACAAGTGTGGATATTGCGGATATATGGACACAAAGTTAAAAAATGTCGCAAGTGGATATCGGACGAGAAACCTCCTAAAACACATGTAACTACCATCGACAAATCAAGCTAACAATACCAATCTGGCCCTATTATTGATGGAAGTTGATACGAACGAGGTTGCTAGTATTATTGAAGAAGATCTTGACAGTTCATTTGTTGATAATGATGCTGCAAGTCAAGTCACCTGTCGAAACGACATATTTTCCAGCTTTCAACATTTCATCAATAATCAAACAGTAACAATAGCAAATGGCTCTACAACTCAAGCTATTGGTAAAGGTACAATTGATTTTATAGCTGACGTTCGAGGTCAGACACAAAATATAAGACTGTGTGATGTATGGTATGTTCCAGCAATAAGGAAAAACTTATTTTCCGTACTTGCTGCTCAAGATAAACTTGAGAAAAGTGTCTTCACGTCTGAAAGAGAATTTTGTCAATTGACAGTTGATGGAAAAATAAATTTAATTGGCACAAGAGTCAAGAATGGAGGACTCTACAAATTAAATGTAAATACTATTATACATGCATCTCCTGAATTGAATTCACTGTCAACAAAAAATATTTTACAACTCTATCACGAAAGATTTGCTCACCAGAATAAAAGACACGTGAAAAAATTGATTGAAAAGGAACTTGGTATAAAAGTAAAACTCGATTTCGAATTATGTACAGGATGTGTATTTGGTAAAATACATAGATATAAATTTGGAACAAGAGAGCGAGCTAAAGCACCAGGAGAGATCATTCACACTGATGTATGTGGTCCATTTCCCAATTCATTAAAAAAAACGATATTTTGTATTATTTAAAGATGATTTCAGTAAGTATCGTCATGTTTACTTCATCAAGCACAAGTCTGAAGTGAAAGATAAACTTGTTGAAATGATAAACGAGACAAAGACTACTGGTCATATTATAAAGACAATTCTCAGTGATAACGGAGGAGAATTCCAAAATAATGCTGTGAAGAAAATTCTAATTGATCATGGCATCCAACACCGTTTAACAATGCCTTATACGCCGGAACAAAACAGGTAAAGTGAGAGAGGAAACAGAACTTTGGTAGAAGCTGCTCGTACTTTGATGCACGCTCACGAAGAACTTCCACTCTCCTGTTGGTCTGAGCTTGTCAACACAGCTGCTTATGTTCTGAACAGAACTGGACCGACTTCTATAGAAGGAAAATAACCATTTGAGTTATGGTTTACAAAGAAGTCCTCAATCAAACATTTGAGAATTATTGGCACTGAATGTTATGCTCATGTTCCAAAAGAAAAGAGAACGAAAATGTCCAGAAAAGCTCAAAAATGAATTCTCATTGGTTATGATGGTGATGATGGTTATCGGTTACTGAGCTTAGACAATAAATCGAATCCAACATTGATACGGTCAAGAGACGTAATATTTAACGAGTCAGTTATCAGATCTATTGGATTGGAGTCAGATGTCTCTAAAACAAAAGAAAAAAGTCCAATAGTTGAGATAGAGGTTCATTTTCCTAAAACTAGAGGAAATCATCCAATGTTAGATGCAAGGGAGGATATTTTATCAGACGCAACTATTTCAGGTGTGCCACAAACATTAAATGATGCGCGAGATTTGAAGAAACAATTCCCAATTTGCCTACAATATCGGATGAACCTAGTAGAATTGAAGAAGAATCTAATGAGTCCTATATTACGCCTGAATCATCAGATGTTGATTAAGATGATGGTGATGATGACGAACAAGAAAATTCTGTGACAAGGATACTAAGAGATAGATCGAAATTGTGACCACCACAACGATTTGAGGATTTTATAATGTCTACTATTGTAAGTGATTTTGATGAACCCAAATTGGTAATACAAAGAAGCAATGAAAAGTTCTCAGAAAGCGGAATGGTTAAAAGCAATGGATAGCGAACTAAAATCTCTAATAGAGAATACAAGTTGGATTTTGGTGGATAAACCAAACGAAAGGAAACTGATTTCCAGTACGTGGGTGTTCAAAGTGAAAACCAATGCTGATGGAAGCCTTGATAATTATAAGGCAGGATTAGTAGCAAGAGGCTACAGACAAAAGAAAGGAGTTGATTATAGTGACACATTTAGTTCTGTTGCTAGAATGGCCACAATAAGATCGATTCTTAGCATCGCTGCCAATGAAGGATTCATCCTCAGACAATTTGATTTAGCAACTGCATTTTTGAATGATTCATTAGATGAAGATATCAACATGAGTCAACCAGGAGGATACAGTGATGATACGACTAAAGTATGTAAGTTGAAGAGAAGTTTATATGGTCTCAAACAAGCTCCAAGATATTGGAACAAATATATTGTTGATTATTTGAAAGTTTTAGGATTCAAACAATGTGACACAGATCCATGTTTGATCATTAGAAACCGACTAAACAACAAAATAATTCTTGGACTCTATGTTGATGACGGTCTAATTAATAGCTTCAACGAACCCAAAGGAAACTGAAAAAAAATTGGGAGAATTGATACGAAAGTTCAAGATAACCACAAAACCAGCCTCTACTTTCTGGGTTTGTAAATCTTCAACAAGCAACGATGGTTCCATCAAAGTCTCTCAGAAACACTATGCTAAAAGGATACTGGAACGCTTTGGAATGAGTGAGTGTAAAGCCGTTAGTACTCCAATCATCAAAGAAGCACAACCATGCTCAGTAAAGGAGGATGAGTGCTTAAATTTCCTTATCGTGAAGCCGTTGGTGCGCTAGCTTATTTAATGACAGGTACTAGACCAGACATATCATACGCTATTAGTGACCCACCCAAAAAAAAAAAAAAAACCCTGTTAAGAAGATGTTAACAAGGTTAAACGCATACTTTGCTACATTCAGGGAACCCTAAATACAGCAATTGTATACAAAAAAGGATACAAAATTGGAATCTTAGAATGCTTTAGTGATTCTGATCATGGTGGAGATTTTGATACAGGACACTCTACTTCTGGAAGAACTTGTTGCGGCTATTGAAGCGGCTCGTGAGATTGTTTGGCTGACGAGAGTTTTCAATGAAATTACTACTTTGATAGAAGTCCCTACGTTACAAGTCAATAACGATGCTGCTATAAAGCTTTCACAAAACCTAGAGCTACATCGTCGAACAAAGCACACTTCCATTAGACATTTTTATGTTAGGGAATTAGTTACTGAAAAAGAACTTCAAGTGAAGTATGTTCCTACAGAATACCAATGTGCTGATATTTTGACTAAGCCTGTGCATAAACCTAGACTGGAACTAATTTTAGGAATGGTGGGACTTATACGATAAAGGTTGTCGAAAAAGGGAGAAGGTTTACTCTGATTCTTTACTTTTTATAACATTCTTTTTGTTTTTCATTCCTGCCTTGACATTACGAATATATCTTTCAATATGAAATACTTGTCATCTTTTCGAACCATAAAATACCTCTCAACAGGTGGAAAAGGAAAATTGATGTATTGAATTATTTAAGTATGAATTTATTTTTCAAGGGGGGCACTAACTGGGGTCTATGACCCCACAAATAAAAAAACATCAAATTTATTAATTTTTTGTTTTATCATGTTTAGATATCGATACCCATCACATCTGCGGAGTTTCGCTAGCTAATTTAATTTGAACCAGTACCTAAATAAGTATAAATTGAATACTATATGAACGAAATTCTATGAACGAACGATATGATTGACGTGTAAAAGTGTTTGTACAAATCTACTTACAGAAATAAAATCATTTATCATTTATGAACCAATCTCCACACGGCAATATCATCGCGGCAATAATTTGATGGCGCCTGATTTATTTCGGTTTACACCTATGTTTTTCACTACAATATTAATGTACCTACTAGTGAAAAGTAACTTAACCCCATTCTTAGAATTTTCTATGAAAATATCTTACATGTAATTTTAAACTAACTATACAAAAGTTAGTTTAAATGGATTAATTACATTTTTTATCGTACCGTGGCTTTCTAAACCTGCGAAACCTGAGCTATTTTTATAGATTCTGTTTGCATGATCTTCTTTTATTAAACTAAAGCTGTTACCGAACAAGAAATCGTTTATTTAAATAGTATTTTTAATAAGAGTTTAATAATCTATGTGAAAAACTGAACATTACGTGCTGGCGTTTTGATAAAGTACCGTAGCACCAAGGTGGACTCCTCAAGCGCGAAGGACTTAAAAAAAAAGCAGGGACAGACTGAAAAGGGAGAGGTGAAAGTTCAACAATGAGCAATCGACTGAAAACTTTTTATCTCGTAAAAACCATTATGTTTTCCTCTGGGGATGGTGCAGGATTATGTAAAACCACGCGGTGGCAGTCCGCAAAACACAACACATAGATACGGTCAAGCAGCGAAAATGTTAAACAATTTTCAAACACATTAGGTACCTTCCTACATAGTAGGCCCATGTAACCTGTCCGTTTCATTCAAAATGTTGGCAATACGTGGTCGGGAAAATAACAATGTACAGTAAAAATTTACTTATTTTCATTCTTTGACTGTACCTACCTACCTTTGGAATGACTTCGGGATGTAAATGGTACATTGTAGGTGTATACCTACAAAGTTTTAAGACTAAGTAAATTAGCACAAGTCGAACGGACAAAGGACCATAGGAGCTGAGTAAATAAATATGAACTGTTCGGTTGGCATACTGTCCACATCAGTCACCCTAGTGTTCTGTTAGTAGGTACTCTGTTGTGTTTGTTCCTGGTACATAATCTGTAAGGACCCATGTCCATATAAGTAAATGGTAAGACGACGTTTCCTGCAAAACAAAAGAACAAATTAATTCAAAGATGTTTTTTTAAATTTACATTTGGGCACAGTGGGCCGCACGTCAGTGGTAACAAAACCAATATAAGCTGGCCTCCCGGGTCAAAGTGTTATCACTGACGTGCGGTTGACTGTACCAATTATTTCAAACAAACACGTTCTGAAGAAATATCTGTTGCTTTTGCTTTTACCGTTGGGTGTCTTTGAAAACCATATTTAGTTGCGGAAAACATCTTTGGAAAACGGTTTCACTAGTTACCAATATCCTATTACTATGTGAGATAATGTGAAAGTCGCATAAACTGACTTTTCTACTTAAAAACCACCTGATCTTCTTTTCGTGTAGATTGTACATTGTTTTTCATTGCGGCCTATCAGGTGTCCACGTTGATTGCGGCATCAATGGCATTTAAGACATTTCACAAAATGGAACATGGTCCAAAATACCACGACTTTTCTTTTGGGATGACAAACCCAAAAAAAAAAGAAGTTTATTTAGTATTTAAATTGAAGATATCGTATTGTTATTTAAACCAACCAGACTCCTATGACACTAGAAACTTCATAGATGGAGAAACTTGTTTTTTAAGACAAATGCGTTTGTCTTCCTTTGATATTTTCATACCTCAAGAAAATTATTACTTATCCTAGTAGGTACTTAATTTAACTATGTGGATAATTTTTTACGAATTAAAATTATTGATATTTTAATCTCATATGTTTTGCAAAATCATGTTGGGTGCCAAAATCACCGCATGCCACCGAATTTATTTACTTTAATAATAAAAAGAGGAATTGAAGGTGTTATTTTCTGTTGGTGGACTTTGTGCGATATAAATATAGCATCTGAACCATGGAATCAACGTTCTAGTTGATTTAATAATTTAGCACCAGTCAGTACTCATTATGTCTCTTCAGCAAGTGCTGATTTCCTTACAGGCTGACCTTTAAGAAATTATCATATCTATTTTGCCTCTAAGAATGTTTCAAAGCGAAATATGTATTATAGTTCTTTACTCCGTATGTGCCGGTTGCTTAACCCTATAATGTCTTATTTTTACTAGGTAGGTAAGGTGAAACTGCAATCCACACCCAGATACGGATGTGTAAGTTCTCATTTTAATTATAGGAAGGATGACTTTCGCAGTTAATGAAGGGGCTAACTGTAATCCCCAAAGCTATCTGACGTAGGTGCAGAGACTAACTATAGATTAACTCGTGGTCGCTCTAACGAATAAATCAAAGTAAATTGCCCTCATTCATCGTTTACTGTTAGAGTTAACCACCCGAAGATATTATGACGCATATCTAAACACATCATTAGCCGGGGAATGTTTGATTATTATTATAGATATTTTTTTATAAATTTGTTTTATGAACCGCTTTATACAAAGAACTAAGTATCTATAAATATTATACACGGTTAAGGAGTCTTGAAAAGACGCTATCTTTCGTATCACCTAGATTGATCGGATGCAGATGGTAGCGGTTGAGTGATTGATTTCGTACTACGGTAGGCAGAATATTTGTATGGAGCAGATAGTAGATCGGTGTTTCGGTCTTGTATACTAATGTGATTTGTTTCAGGAAGCAATCGTTTCTTTAAAAAATTAATTCGATAAATTGCCCCGTTGGTCTACTAATGTGATTTTTTTCTGGAAGCAAGCCCTCTTTAAAAAATTAATTAGATAAACTGCCTCGGTAGGCCTGTCAACAAGTACCAGCAACCTAATTGCGTAACACACTATCAATCGCAATTTGAATCATTTTGAAGCCTATTGTTTCATATGTTCGAAAAATTTGTCCGCTTAACAGTGTTAATAACGGAATGAATGTTATTGAACTATCAAAATGAACGCCATTCCTAAAGTTAGTGTGTTACGCAATTACTCCGCAGATACTTAACAAAATAGAAAATGGTCTACAAATTTACAGTCTACAAGGCCTACAACATTCGCACATTCACAAAATATAAAAGGATCTATCTAAAATATTAATAAAAATAAAAACCTATTTAAACCAAATGCTAATGCATGCATATGCTAATGTTGTAATGACATGATTGTCATTACAACTGTAGCATATCTGAATTGTGATGTTGATAATGAGGTACCAGGGAAGACACATGCAGAAGAAATTATTGCCAAACTTCCTTGTCTTTAACGTAGTCTTTAACCTTATAATTTGATAAGGACATGTTTGATGTGGGTTTTGAACTTTCCATCGCTAAGTTCTGTAACCGACTTTGGCAACTTTTTATAAAAGTGGCATACTGTTTATAAGAAATGACTTCCGAGTTTCAGTTAATTTTATTTTGGTTATCACCATTTAATTTTTACTACGTGTATTTATTAATTGGAAGTTTAGTATTTATATTATTGATTGGTCCTAAGTTTTTGCGAACATACAAAATACTTTCTAAGATATAAAGAAACGGCAGAGTTTAACAATTTCTTTGAATTGATTTCTAAGACAGTCGCGAGAACCCATTTTATAGATCGCGCGCATTGCCCTCTTTTTAACCGACTTCAAAAAAAACGAGGAAGTTGTCAATTCGACTGTATTTTTGTTATGTGTGTTAGCTCAGAACTTTTTTCTAGGGGAACCGATTTGAATGGTTCTTTTTGAAAGCTGGTGCTTCTCATGTAGTGCCATATAAATTTGATCAAGATTTGACCAGAAGTTTTTGAGTTATCCTTAATAATGCGTATTTTTTCCACTAAGCATGTATAGATGATGTTATAATAACTTCCTGCCATTGTTATTTACATATCAAGTAGTGGTATACGAATTTGTGTGGGATAGGTAACACAACCAAAAAGTGAAAAATATAAACTTTTTTACAAAAAAAACAACCGACTTCCAAAACAAATACCAAAAAAGGTGAAAAATAACTTTAATTTCGGAAGTCGGTGGCATAAAACGAAAATACAAAACCAAGGACACCGACTTCCGAAATTAAAGTTATTTTTAACTTTGATAATGTTTTTTGAGAAGTCGGTTGTTATTTTTGTAAGAAAGTTTTGTCAAATGAAAATTTAATGTACGTCAGCTGTCGCTCCCCATAGCAGAACGCCCATAATAATGTGAAAATAAGCAAAGTATACTAACCTAGCTGTAGCCATATCAGTCTACTTACTGCCTTTTGTTGTCTTACAGCATAAGCAGCTGAACTTAATCTACCTGAAAGAGCTCTAATGTGGGCGCCCCATTGCAATTTTGAATCTAAAGTCATAATCAGCCTATAATGTTCCCACTGCTGGGACACAGGTCTTCTGTCTGTAAGAGGGAATGGGCCGTAATCCATCACGCGGGCCCAGTGCGGGTTGGTAGATATCACATGTCTTCGAATTTTTGGTAAGTACTAGAACTTGCCGGTTTCCTCACGATGTTTTGTTTCACTGTTTTGAGAGCAGTGCTGATGAAATAATTTATTCAAAGTAAAGCGCCTGTCTGGGTTTGAACCGACGGCGACTACCTACAACTCGGTAAGTTGCGGCCGTTATCACTGGACCACCACTGCTCTCAATCTATAGTAATTCCTAAAAATACGGTTTTGTAATAGCATCTAGTTTCTTGCTATCAAGTTTTAAATTTAGACTCACTTGGGGTACGTTTGGTAATGAGAACTTAAGACATTTCGTTTTGTTCGCGTTAAGTACAAGATTTTAACCTGCGAACCATTTCAAAGGAACAGCCAGACTATCGTTGACATGTACTCGTAATAGATCTGTATCTTTTCTATCTATTAAAAAAATAAGAGAACTATCATCATCAAATAAAATTATATCCGATCATGCCATCATGTAAGGAAGGTCATTAATATAAGCTAGAAATAGGAAAGGGCCAAGAATTGAACCATGAGGCACGCCCATTTAATGAAAGACCCTGAGGACGTCGCCTCGTTAAAGTTTACTTTTTGCTGCCTGTTTGATAGATAGCAAATAACAACATAAGCAGCTTGTCCACGAATCCCGTAGTGGTGTAATTTACAGATCAGTGTATAGTGGTCAATGCAGTCAAACGCTTTTGAGAGGTCTCAGAAAATGCCAATTGCATCCTTGGACTTCTCCTAGGATTCCAAAATGTGACTGATGAGTTGTACTCCCGCGTCAGTCATCGACCAACCTTTCGTGAAACCAAACTGGCTATTACGTAATATCCCATTTGAGTACAAATGTGACCACATCTGGTCTAGCATGATTTTTTCATAGATTTTACTCAATGCTCTTAGCACAGATATAGGTCTAAATAGTTAGAGGAATCATTCTTACTACCCATTTTACTCCTTTACTCCCACAAGGTGGACCGCTGACCTTGTGAAGGCCGCAGGAATCAGCTAGGTGCAAGATTTGCGAGAAGCACAGCACCGGTTGAAGTAGCGATACTTGGGGGAGGCCTGTGTCCAGCGGGTGTGTAATATATGGCCTAATAACAGAATATCACTTGAAATAACGTTCACATGGTATAATTTTCATATGCTATAAAAACAAATAACCTTATTTCATGTGATCTAATGATATATTTCATATAACCTTCTTTTGCTATAATAACATTTAGTGTAACGTCCATTTCACATTATTTTCAATTTGTATAATGTTATTTTTATATAACGTTCAGTTGAAAAAATTTTCATATTTACTCATTTTCAGCCAACATTCTGTAATGAATAAGTACAGTGTGCTGTTATAAATTCATCTAACCTAAATGATTCACCAACAATAGAGAGGATCTGACGCAGGTCAGGACCAGTTTTTGTAAAAATATACAAAACAAAGTACACTTCTAAATGATATTAAACGTTACTTATAGATTTTGAATATTATAGTAACTCAATATTATACCTTTCCTAAAGAAACCATTTTTTTTATTTACCAAACGCATGACCCCAACCACCCCAATAGAATATTGAGTACTTACCTAACAAGAATAATACACCATCAGCTGTAATTTAATTTAGTTACTAATCCCTTTTTACAAACAAAATTATTCCACTTTTACCATCGATTATTTTTTTTTAATTTATGTAACATGAGACAGAACGAGGTCACTGACTAACTAACAGCTGATGAATGCGTGAGTTAAGGTGGCTTTAGACCAAAGGGTTCTTACCCTTGCTCCGGTTTTGTCTTTGTTCTCACTCCTTGCCTGACATCCCGAACATTTCTGTAGGTATGGATAAACCGACGAACGAATACGCCCACTCCGTTTAGACAAAGGAAATCCGGCAAAGTGGGGACAGAATAAAATATAATACAAAGATTCGATTTAATATCTGCCAAACATCTCATCATGCACATTATTAGTCAACAACATATTATTATTATCATGGTTACGTTACCTGTTGAAGTAAAAGAATACAAATACCTTTCTAGTTAAAAATAACAGTCACTTACTGCACTTATCTAATTATGTAGTAATTAATGGAGATTATTATTTGTTAATTATTACCTAATTACTACGTTGCATTGAAACCCAAAGTGAATAAATTGATAATTTAATGCTAATAGGACTAAATGCATGCTTTTATAATCTATACCACGAAAAAGAGTATAGAGTATTGTAATTAGGATGTACAGTTTATGTAGCAACAAGTTCAAAGTTATTTGGGACAAAGTTCTTCCAAATTGAAAACTAGAACCTACTTTATTTAGTTACAAACAACGTTAGTAGTTTTGTTTTTTGTAGGTTTTCGAATCAAAATTTGCTTAGCAGGTTGCAACCCTCGTAGTAGTAGGTAATACTACCTAAAGTTACTTACTAATGTATATTAATATATTCATTTAAATAAATAGTAATAATAAATGTTAAAAAGATGTAAAAATTGTGAGTTTGTATGTAGGGTGCTGCTACTCTTCGGAACTACTAATCCGAATTTTTTTTCACTAATGGGAAGCTACATTATCCCTGCGTGCCACAGGCAATATAAAAAAAAGAGAGTCTGCTTTACACGTGGGGAAAGCCGCGGACCAAGCGTTAGTACAAAAATAATAGCAAAATCAATCAAAATTTTAGGAAACTAAAGTCTAGGTTTATATTAAACATGTGTTGTGTACCGTCAGTCAATGACTTAAATAAGTAGGTATATTTTATTTAGTGCAACGTATCTAGTACGTTGCACTAAATAAAATATTCGATACAACAATATGGATATTGTCTAAAAATAAAAGTAAATCTATAATCATGATTAAGGATTTACTTTTTTTTACACACGTATTATTTTCCGTTTCATGAAACGAAAAATAATAAGTGTTCAAAGGTTACGCTCCCAGTTATTAAGGTCCGAGACGGGGCAATCACCTGTCATTGTCTTCTTCAGTTTCATTATGTTCATAGGTACTCGACTTCTTATTCAATATCTTTCTCCTATTTCCAGTCGCTTTCTCAACACATGCGGGCGTGACTGCGATGGACAATGCTCGCTACTCGCTGCCATTATTAAATCTAGGAAACACAAACTTACGGAGTGGGCAGTGAACCAATAGGCAGGTACGAGTTTCTTCTCTACATGGTAAGACACTCAAGATGCCCTGCATAATCAACCTTCATCGTTCCCACTGCTGGGACACATGTAAGAGAGACTGAACCGTAATGCACCACGCGGGCCCCGTGCGGTTAGATGGATGTCACAACATGTCTTAATTTTTTTAAATTCTAGCACTTGCCGGTTTCCTCACAATATTTTCCTTCACCGTTTTTGAGCGCAGTGGGATGAAATTTTCACAAATTAAAGTAGCTACTTGACTGGGTTCGAACCCACGACATGTAAGTCGAGGCCTTTACCACGGGGCCACCACTGCTCAGTTATCCTGCAGTGCATTCCAAATTATTGTAATTTATTTTATTAATATTTACATAATATATAAGCTAACAGACTTAAAATAATATTAATAATATGTACATGTTACAAAAACAGAAAAATAAAAATTAAAAAATTCGTCCGCATCGCTGTCAACAGGAAAGGTGCCCAAAAGGTTGGCAGCATTGCCATTTTGTATGGCGATGCTGATTCTTTGGCCAAAAAATAGGCCAGTCCTGTGGTCACGTGAAGAGTCAACCAACCGCTTGGTGATGTCTCGAAAAACCAAGTGGGCATTCGGACCCCATGGCCCTAGTGTTTCAACCCCAAACGGCTCGAACATATAACTCCCAATAAGATTGGAATATTTTTGCCGTTTTAGGTTATCCGCACCTGCAGCAGCCGCCCCAGCACAGCTCGCCGTGCCAGGAAGATGGATGGCGCAAGGGTGTCGACACATGTTGCATCCCACACCAAAGGCCTGCCTAACTTTTAGGGCATTATGGACATTCCATCTGGTCTCTTCGTATCGCGTGCCAAGCCGAAATAATAATATGACCTAAATCAGAAGCGAAGGGTTAATTTTTGTAAGAGGTAAGCCGGAGTACAATCTCCAAAAGTATTAAGTAACCAGGGTCGTCGATATAGTTGAAGTTTAGTAAGAAACCGATGAATGTTTTCGAATAAAATTTAATTTAATTAATAGAAAACAAACAGGTCATTTATTAAATTAAATCTCATTCGAAAACACCCATCGGTTTCTTACTAAACTTATACTATACCCGACGACACTGGTTACTTATCAAGTTATCACATTTGGTGACCGTACATATCTATAATGTGATTATATTATTTATCTACAGAATACTGACCGTGCCAATTTTCAAAGAGAAGCCGGTAGGAATCGAGTTGTATGGAACCTTCGCCTTTGACCTAAACAACTCATCCTTCGCTATGATAATTGGCGACACGTGTCTATTATTATATTCCGAGAACGTTTCTATTTCATAATACTTATTTCTTATTAAAAACAATCAAGGAATACTTGTATGTTACATACACAATGAGTAACAAAACACATATTACATAGAAGAATATTACCACCTAATAGTCGTAATTAGGTATAATCCTAGGTTGCCAGAGGGGTAATTGCGTAACACACTAACACTAAGAATAGTTTTCATTTTGACAGTTCAACAACATTCATTGCGTTATTTATGTTGTTGAGCAGACAAATTTAGTCGAACAATTTTTTTTTGCAATGTATTATTAATATGCTTCAAAATGATTCAGATTGTGATTGATAGAGCATTACGCAATTAGGGTGCTGAAAGATATCGCAGAAGGCGATAAGGCCGCCCGTTGTTTATTTTTTAGTGTTTGATTTATTTTTTGTTATGTATTTTTGTGGTCTTCAATAAAGTATAATACATATAATAAATAATAAATAAATCATAGAAAATTGTATATGCATGTTCCTGCATTTATACATTCAGGATTGACTGTTACACCTAATTTGCATTTGTAATTACACAATGTTATATCATTAAGTAAGTAGGTACATTGGTAAGTACTTATTCATTGATTTAAATAGTTACTTGCTAAATCACTTGTAGCTAAACTATTACACCCATTGTAATTAAATAATGTAAGATATTAAGCAGGTATATTATTAGGTAAGTATTACTTGCTATTTTACATAAATATAAACTTCAATACCGTCTTATAAATTGCAAATATATAAATATTGTAATATTTCAACAATTTGCAAATTCGGGTTTTGCCAGCATTATCCATCGGCACCTCTAAATATTTTTTTAACTTCTGTATTCCGTTAGATAGCTGATTAAATGAAGATGTCTTCCCGTAATTTTTACGTTTAATGTCTTAATAAAATTTTGATATAAGTGGTGTCAAATTTCATGTACGTAGATGATTTTGAAAATAGTTAATAAATTTCTTCCATTAACATTAAACTGTTGGATGTTTTAGAATATTTGGTTATGGCCCCGACTTATGAGTTGTAGGTCGTGGGTTCGAACTCAGGCAGGCGCTTTACTTTGTCTAAATAATTTCATCACCACTGCTCTCAAAACGGTGAAGGAACACATCGTGAGGAAACCGCCATGTCCTAGAACCAAAAATTCGAAGACATGTGACATCTACCAACCCGCGCTGGGCCCACGTGGTAGATAACAGCACATTCCCTCGCAAAGAGAGGAGGGCTTTGTCCCAGCAGTGGGAACATTATAGGCTGATTATGCATGATATTGAGTGACCACAACCAAGAAATTCGCAAAAAAAAAAAAAAATCTGTTAAAGTATATAAAAAATAGTTTTTCTCTAATCCCATGACTTTATATGCTTTATGGGGTGCTTAACAGTTGCAAATGGGTCACACTATCACGTTCTGGAAAGAATACGTCAAATTACAAGTCACCTTGTAGATCTACTATGTGATAGGTATGTTTGCCAGGTGCAGTCACACACAGTGATTGTGATATCGTCTTTTATATCTTCAGTAGCATTGGCCTTGGACTTTACATAAGTACAAAGATGACACATAGTGACACATAAAGACACATAGTGATCTACATAAGCGAATCCATCGTTTATTTAGATCACTATGTGTAATATAACTCAATAGAAACCATAGATATTTGGTAGAACTTAAACAATTATATAGGTATATTATATAATAAAATTATAAGATTAAAGTCACGTTTCGTGTCTGTCTGTGTGACCGCATTGTTCTTCTAAACTACGCAACGGATTTTAATGCAGTTTTCACCATTATTTAGAAAAGTTATACCCGAGGAGATATACATTTGCCTGCGCGTCTTAGAACGAATTTTAGATTAAGTATTATATTTTTAATGAGTTTATCTGTTCTATTTTAATATGTTTTTTTATGCATATTATTGAGTTTTTGGTGAATTTTATAGTAAGTATAGTATTTTAATGTTTTATATTATATTTTATTGTAAATACTGATAACGATTAAATGTATTTATTGATGTATTTGTGTTTTTTTATATTGGGACCGTGCCGAAATAAATGTTATAATTTCGTTTATTTTTCTTAACACATTGAATAAATTTTTAAATATGTTTAAAAAAACATAAAAATATATAAAAAATTGTCGTCCGCCGGTATCGGGAGCAAGGTCCAAGCTACCGGTGGTTAGGACTCCAGAGACAGGAACCTCCTCACGATGCGAGCCGTATCGAGGAGTACTGCCTTCTGGATCAGGCCCTTGATCCAACCGCCTAACGAGAGCCTCGAGAGATGCTGGTCGAAGCTTTCGGCCATCAGGCCATTGGCCGATACGACAATCGGCACAATGATAGCCGAGCTCACATTCTACATGTCAACAGCCTCGTGTGCTAAGTCGAGATATTTAATTTGTTTCTCTTTCTCAGCTTTCACGAGGTTCTCGTCATGCGGAATAGTAATATCGATAACCATTGTGCGACGCGCTAATCGATCTATCACCACTATATAAATAATAATAATGTTATAATTATTATTACTTTAGCATTAGGCTATACATATTGATTGAATTTCTTTTTTCATTAACAAATGCATTGAAAATCGCACGTTGCTATTGCATAGTCCGGAATTGATATTACTTAATTTAAATATATTTATACTGCCCACAATTTATTTTGTTTGTTTTCATTATATGCGAATGATAATGATTATTTTCGGTGTTTCAAATAGCTACATGCAGAAGCTGCATGCTTTTAGACCCCCAATTCAATGCCCATAAGTTTGTTTCCGTTTTTCTTTAAATACCGAACCAAATTCAGGGGCATTAGGTTGGTATGTACATAAGGGTTACTTTAAAAATAAGTTTAGAGTCTGGATATTTAAAAGGCGCAGAAATAATTGAGTGCTACAGGGATCAACCACACACAATCGAATAAAAACCATAAAAAGGGAACTTACATACTTCCAAACACAGTTTTAATCTGCAGCAACCTCAACCTTCATTGAAGAAGAAGTTAGTTGTCACTTAGATTTTTTTATTTTTCTTTAAGGCAATTAGTGCTGATATCGACAATTCTATTTTGACGGATGTCAGGTAAATACTTCAAAAATATAATAATCATTTAATTTTATTCATTTTACAAAAAGAAAATCTTATTATTTCCACCGACATCTCTGCGTATTTCCCATAGACATTTGAATCATGTTCGCCAATTTAGGGCATCTGTCATAATAGACAGAATTAAGGGCATAAAGCAAGTAAGTACAATCTAGAAATTAGTTCCATCTGAGGCCTTAGGCCCGAAGGCTGTCTATGAGAGAACGTTTTGTGGTCACATTATCTAAGAGCTAGCAATCCTTGCCTACGATTATATCTATTCGGTAAGAGCGAGTTGTTCGTCGTTGGTTTATTCTCAAAACACCTAACCTACAACGTTTATTTTAAACATCACTATCCACATATCATCACGCCAGTTTTCCACGAAGGATTAGGTAGAGGTGTACCTTGTAGTACCCTCACATTTTACCAATCATGTTTAAGTTCCAATGTAATACGGGGCGAGCCTCTTGTCAGCATCCAGGTACTATTTCCGTTAGAAAAACCCAATTACGCTGCCTGCCCTGGGAATCCAACTTAGGAACTTATGCTCAGCAGTAGCGCTTATGACCACTAGACCAGAGAAGCAGTCAAATTACTATGCGTCATCTATTAAACCTACACCCTATAAATGCGTAACACACTATCAATCACACTCTGAATCATTTTGAAGCCTATTGTTAATCCATTGCTTCTTAGGATCGAAGAATTTGTCTACTCAACAACGTAAATAACGCAATGAATGTTGTTGAACTGTCAAAATGAAAGCCGTTCCTACTGTTAGTGTGTTACGCAATAGCCCCGCTGATTTACATACTTTGATCCAATATTTCAAGTCGGATTAGCGGCTTCTCTATTCAAATTCACTTAGAAATGATTAAAAATTACTTAAATTGGTCAAATATCGATGCAATTGCACTAAATCCCATCGCTGGAACATAGATATTCTCTGGAATGAGGTATTGGACCCTAAGACTGGACCAATTTTAATCAGCCTGTAGATGTAGAATTGACTACCTACTCTTTATTGTAACCATCATACGAATTGCAGATATCTGAATGTACCTACCTACATACTTCTTAGGTAGAGTTGTGGGGGTCAATTTATTTTCGAGTATTTCAACAGTGTTATCTTTATTCTGTTGATAAGTGTGACTTTCATGCAGCGTGATAAGCATTTTTTGAAAATGATATTTTTTTCCTTTCGTTTTTGAAAACAATTTTTTTTCAGTTCAGAATGGAGAGGAAATAGAGTGGAGGAAATGCAAAGTTTCAACTGTACCTACTAGACATTTTACGTATAACAAAAATGTTCAACTTGGAAAGTTGTAAAATAAGTTACATTCTTGATTTTTAAATAAAAGATCAAAAACCAAATTCATCTGAAGATTAAAGAGAAAAAAAGGTTTTCCTAACAGATTTTCGTTATCTTAAACGAAAGAGAAATTCGAATATCTCTTTTGATTTATAAAAGAGATGAAGATAGGTGGGGAAAGTGTTACACCGCGCGCTGAAACTATAAGTAAGGCGTCTTTGCGCACGCGCCACTCAAAGCTCCGACCTGCGCGCAGTGTCACGGGCGCTCGGTGTGTTCATGCCCTAAAAAAATCCAGCTACAGATTAACTTTTTATTTCATAGTGCTATATCCAGTAACAGTGTGTGTTGTCATTTCTGGATTCACAACATCATCCCTATAGAAATAAGGTAAGTTTTTTTTTTGTATTATACTGTGCTGAAGACTCATAAATGTCAACAAGTTTATGATTCTCTGCAACTTTCATAAATTCATTTTACTCGTTTAAAATTAATATTAGTTCTCTTTTGACTGTCAAGGTCTCGAAGAAAAAAAAATTGAAATAGAAATTAAATTAATAAATAATTGTAATAAATTAATTTTATAGAAATCAAGTTTCAAAAATTGTTGGAAATATTCTGTTTTCAATTTCCTCGATGGTTATTTATTAACTAGCATAAATTTTACTGGTTTTAGAAAAATATCGAATGCGATTTATTTGCAATAGCATAAATTTTACCGGTTTTAGAAAAATATCGAATGCGATTTATTTGCAAAAGAAACACTTATAAATTGTATTGAGTGATGAACTGGGCTAGATATAAACGGTACTTTTCACGGTCGTAACCAACGACGACGAGCAATAGACAGACTATAACGCGAATTACATTTGTATTAGAATTCGTGTCAGTCATGACATCGCATAAATCAAACGTAATGGAAATAATTTCGATAACAGCCTTTTTGGAGCATATTTTCATGTCATTGACGTAAAACTGCAATATCGTGTGACTCAAATAATAATCTTTTACAACCAACATGAATCATAAAGATATTTTGAAATCTAGACATTCAGAACGAAGGGACTTAAGGCTTTATATGGCAATGAACCGTCAAATGAGATGTTGGAGGCTAAGATGCAAATGCAACTGAAAACAATCAATGGCGATGCAACCGCAAGCGCAGGCGCAACATTTTTGTTTACTATTACTACCTAGATCTACTTGAGACTTATTTATAGAACTCAATTATAGAACACAATTCAAATTCAAATTAATTTATTGTACAACATTGGTAAAATAAGATGCTACAATATAGCTATGCATATAGGTCTGCTATGTCTCGCCATTTAGGCATACAAAATTCATAATACGTTACAGATAAGAACAATTAAACACAAAGTAATTTAAAATACAACAATAATAATCCAGTATATTCATAATAGGTACCTACTTCCCAAAATTATTTGCGATCGACGCAGCATGACTTTTTCTTCAATAGAAACTCATTCAGGCGTCCTTTTAGTGTTCGACATCTGTCTAGACCAAATACTTCATTGTCTTCCAAAACAACATCTTATGAGTAATCGTGAAAGAAAGGCATGTCATTAATGAATACTGTACAATTATTAAGCAGCAGTTAATATCGCAGAAACGAACAAAAAATGCCACAGGCATGGCGGAACAAATTAATGAACTGACGAATTATGTCCCCATACCAAAATGATCAACTTTGCAATCCAGCAGTCCAACTTGTATGCATGTAACTTTCTTATTGGGCTACTTTGAAGTTAATACACACGTCATTTCTTCCTAATCAGATGTTTGTAGCAAGTAAGATTGAAAAATCGTATCTAGGTTTAGGTAAGTAATGACAAGTTACTAATGATAAATGATAAATGATTTTATTTCTGCAAGTAGGTTTGTAGAAACACTTTTACACGTCAACCATATTTTTTAACTAGATGAGGTCGGCATTTGCTATCTGACTACTTTGAGAAAAAAGGCCGAAATAAACTCAGAGGTCACAGTCTCTTTTAAAGTCCAGACATAATCTTGGTCAGATCATGTAAATGGTCATGAGATCATATTGTTTGAACCATTCTAAATATTTTTTTTTTATAAAACAAAAAGTAATTATATAAATTAACACAGTTAATTAACTCTCACTTGCAGTCATTTTAAGTTACTTAATTCCTTATTTGCTCTCTGCTCTGGGAATGCAATAAACTGGAGCGCGGCAGTAGGTACTGAATACCTGTTGCTTCTGCTGACCTTAACAATTCTATTTGTTCTTTGAGAACGTGTTGATACTGTTAGATATCAAATAGCTGAAAAAATTTACAATCGATTTTAACTCGAATGTAAAACTTTTATAAATCACTTGCTTAGAAATCATTAACGGTCGAAAAAGATTATCTATTCATCTTTAGACGTACCTACATAATTTAATTTTCTACAGTACCTACACAATCATTTGCTGGTTACAAATAACTCGATAAATGAAATTTATTTTCTGAGTCATGTTTGCTCACACAAAAACTATAATTTCGTGAAAGTCTTTACTTTGCTGTCTGTGCATTGACACCACAAATGTCATCATAATTATTTAGTCATAACTTTAGCCCCAATACGCTCATAATTGGCTTGGTGGGTGATCCAGTACGATGTTACTAAGAATCTGTGGGTTAGGGGTCATTCGGCCCACTATGGAACTGGGCCCGCGGACCAGTTACCCCTTTTAAAATTTGATAATGGTAAACTGGGCCCACATCATTGTCATTATTTTTATACAGATATTTTTACATATTGTGTTGCTAACAGGCACCGAGCCTTTGTTTCGGCGAGGCCTCCTATTTCTGAATGGCGATAGTAACGATAAGGCGTAGTCGACGGAGCCCCGCTTCGCGGGGCTCCTACTTCTGGGTGGTTTGAAAAAAAATAACCACGAAGGGGATGGCGGGGTCTGAAAGACCCCGCCATCCCCTTCTAACCTAACCTGTCCGAGTCGGGGTGCCCCGAGTCCCGAGCTCGCTTATGTGGGCCCAGTTTACCATTATCAAATTTTAAAAGGGGTAACTGGTCCGCGGGCCCAGTTCCATAGTGGGCCGAATGACCCCTAACCGGAATCTGTAATGTGCTTGGTCAGATAGATTTAAATACAGAATATTGATTTAAAATATAATAATCCTAATCCTAACTAGTATTATTAATGCGAAAGTAAGTTTGTTTGTTTGTTTGTTACGCTTTCACGCTAAATTGACTGAACGGATTTGGATGAAATTTGGAACACTGAGAGACCATGACCTGGGTAAGGACATAGGCTACTTTTCATCCTGGATCGCAGACGAAGTCGTGGGCAAAAGTTAGTTACGTATATTTTAGATTAACATTGTTACTCGGATTTTAGTGTCAGGTAAACAGGTTTTCATTTAAATTCTTTGCTTAATTTTTTAACATTAATATCAAAATCACACGCTCCAAGAATATACAAAAAAAAATGTTCACATCAAAAAAATACATTTTGTTTAACCGCTACAGTGCAGTTGGGGTTTTGCTCTTATGAGCAACGAGACTACGCACGTCGTTTAGTGAAATGTATGTTAACGATATTCATAATCTATTTTAAATTACAATGGTCTAGTTAGTTTTTCCAAAAAGAAAATCAAAATTTACTTTAAGAAGATCCATATTTCAGAAACATGTTTTCAGTTTTGGTTAGAAAAGTTTCTGACTGAATGTTTGTTTCGGTTTATAGTATTATTACGGGAACATGCTACCGGGATAAAAAGTATCCTTTGTGTTAAAACAGTTTAAAAATTATCTGTGTGCCAAATTTCCTCCAAATCCGTTCAGCCGTTTTTGCGTGATTCAGTAACAAACATCCAAACATCTAAACCTTTCAAACATACAAACTTTCACATTTATAATATTAATTAGGATTAACATAATTAATAAGAAAAAAAAACTTAACAGTTTTTCATTACAGAACTGCAGTTTAAATTGATCATCATAACTGCAGGACAAAAAAAAATTGCATATGTTTAGGTAAAAAATATAAGATTTTCATCTTGTGTTAGATTTTGTTCGTGAGAACACCTGTCGTTTTGTTTTCCGGAGAATAATATTATCATTGACTCCATCTAAACCAAGCCTTTGTTGTTAATAATAAATAATACTGTACAAACCGGGTGCATAAAGATGCAGGGGTGAATCGGGACGAAATTTTAAAAGGGATTTTAACAGTGAAATAATACCTATAGTTTGTTGCCAGCAAGGGCATTTAATCGTTAATTATAATACAGTAAACACATTAGAGTCCTTTTTGGCAATAAACTATAATATTTCAATGTTAAAATCCCTTTTATAGTTTCGTTTCGATTCACCCCTGCGTTCTTATTCACCCCGTTTGACGGTACGAAGTTTATTTTCGTATTTTTGAAGAAGCACAGTTCCCTACATGGTGGAGACACCATGTAGGGAACTGTGCTTCATTCTGGTTACCAAGTAATGTACCAACTCTGACATTAGCCAGTCAGTCGGTTGTTAGCGCAGTAGACTACTCAAGAATCTGAAGAAAAAAATATGAATGCCAGATGGATGCAGAGGCTTTTTTTATTGCACCCAACCTAAACAGTATTGTATCACAACCTTAGACCACCTTCATTTACGTTTTTAAATGAATGAATTTCAAAGGAATCTGATTTGCTCAACTGCGGCATAAAACTGAAAGCAATTAGTCTCCCATTAAGTATCGCACACAAAAATAATGACGGTTCTTTAGAAATTTAAAAGATGAAACCCCGCTAATGATTAAAGTAAACGTTTTAAGTCTTCACTTTCATTATCACTCACAAACACACTTCCTTCCTTTTCAACGCCAGACACGGAATACATTAGTCTGCATTAATAAATATGTCCTAGTAAATATAAATTAATTTTGTACTGTTTGACAAAGAAGTCTATCAGTAGCTTTTGTTTTATTGTAAAGAGAGATTAAATGAGAAGCTAAGCTGCCTTTAAATTAATTAGGTAGGTACTTAAAAAAGGTTCATCGGATTTCTCTACAGTTGGTGTAAACATGAGTGGGTATAGAGAGAACGAAGAATTCTAACTAATATCCTAATTCCAACTAATATTATAAATGCGAAAGTAAGTTTCTTGTTTGTTATGCTTTCACGCTACAACGGCTGAACGGATTTGAATGAAATTTGACACATGGGGGTAGAACATAACCTGGAGAAGGACATAGGCAATTTTTTAGCTAGTTTAATATAATGTAGACATATAATAGAATATAATGAATGCTCCTTATTATGTACACCATACAAATTATAGATATGAATTTAGAAAATTGACATAAAATATTACTAACTCTTCTGAAACTAAACGCAAAAGGATTTTTAGAGGTAGGTAGGTACTATATTTTAGAAACCTGAACTTTATTGGAACTTTGTTTTTTTTTTGCGTCACTAAGGTGATTTCTTCATAAACGAAGCTGAAAACTTGGATTCATTGTTACTGAAAACGTCTATAGATAATTAATATTTATGTTAAAAAGTTAAAATAAATAGTCATGTGAAATATTCTAGCTATTTGTAAGCATTGTATAGTAAGCAAAGTTGCTAAACAGTGCATCGGTATGACCTCCTTGTGTTGGTTGAATAAACTTTACGAGCAACAGTTTGTAGGCCACACTAGTTGCAAACTATGTGTTCGGAAACAAACTTAAACCCTAAACGTTTAAGCCATAAACACAATTGTTGTTTACCTTATAAATAAAGAAAACCACACACTAATAAGCATTAACTTTATTATTGTGCAATCGATTTTTGAGAAGTCTTTATTTATTTTTAATTGATTATTTCACGGAGGCGAAACTATAATGTCAAAATATACCTACCGGTTTTCTTTTTGGCAGTTGACCTTTGTGTGGTACGGAGACAAAACATGGTAGACACAATAAAAAACAAGTTAGTAAAGTAACCTTTAATAACAAAAAAAGCAAAGAAGATTTAATGAATAATTCATACAATAATTAATCAAAGATGCAAGGCTAATAACAAAAAGTGTAAGTGTTATATGTTTTTAAATAATACTGTGAATGCGAAAATGCACTGGCTGCAGTTGGTTCATTTGTTTATTGCTTAATAACTCGTCGAATACTTGACCAATTGTTTCCAAATCTTACACATGTATGTATAAATTGTAGGGTATTACTAATCGTAATGAATTTATACATCGAAGAAACCCACTTTTTGTTTACCGATCGGTATTTGTGTAAGTAAGGTTCTGTTTATAATCAACTAGCGACCAGACCCAGCTTCACACGGTTTTCACGATTTGATAAAAAAAATGAGATGTCTTTATTATACACCTTAAGTAAGTTTAATATTAATGTATTAGATAAAGCTCCCGGAATACATTTTCTAAATAATGGTGAAAACCACATCAAAATCCGTTGCGTAGTAAAGAGCGATTTGCGATTTTAATTTATAATAATACTAGCTTTTGCCCGCGGCTTCGCTCGCGTTAATTTAGACTTTGACTATCAATTAGGATTATATAATTCAATCATGATTCGAAAGATACGTGGCGCCATCTATTATCATAACAACGTTATTGTTGTTTTCCTCGGGAACAGTACTTTTTTGCGGGATGAAAGGTACCCTATGTCCGTTTCTGTACACCTGACTACGTATATGCAAAATTTCAGGATGATCGGTTCAGTGATTTAGGCGTGAAAAGGTAACAAACAAACTTACTTTCGCATTTATAATATTAGTTAGGAAGTTAGGATTAGGATGTATACCTACTCGTAGATACCAATAAGGTTTAATCATCCTATGTCATATTTATAACAATTACCTAAATTTCCATTAGGTATACACTTGACGATAGGTTCCTTAGGTTTAGTAGAAATCTCTTTACGGTTTAAGGTTCTACTTTACATAATGAGTGTGATTAATAAAGTTTTCTTAGTAGACATAACTTTCTCTTTTAATGATTTAATTATAAAATAAAAAGCGCTTACGACTTTATACGCATGACCATGACAGATAGGCACAGAAACAGAAAGTAACCAGTTATATCTTCAAAAAACAATAGTTCTATAGGCCTAATACAAAAATATATAATAGTGACGTCATCGATTTTAAAATATAGTTTTACTGCACGTGTAGCGATTTTAGTAGATATAATTAGCTCGTGAAATTTAAACGTTGTTCAAGGAATCTTTAGCGTTTCTAATCTGCTGTACCTGGTATCTAGTTATCATAAACTATTGTACTTACTTTTATTGTTTCTCTGTAACTAACGACCTAGCATGAACTTGTTAACAATATTACGAAATGTTTCTGACAAAATGCTAATTATTTCACGTAAACAAAGAAAAAGTATTGTAACATTTTTCTCCAAACTTTTATAATAATATTATGCAGTCAAACACGTCTGATCATTTAGAACAGAACGAATCGATTAATATTCATGCACACAAAAAAAGTGTGATGGTAGAAAAACGTAGAAAAAAGCCAGAGAGACGAATCTTGTTTCGTTGAAGTTTACTTTATAGCATCTTGATTCCATGAAATGATAGACATGTTTTACACAACCTTAACTTCAAAGCAAATACTGTAGCTCGTCTTGTTGAGATATAAAGTAATGGTACAATTTAAGTGTCATTAACGGTAAACAGTACGGTTTTAAAGACTGGGGTAACTATCAAGGTCAGCTGACTTCGACCCACTTCCGATTATGTAGTTCCGATTGAAGCCCAGTCGCTTCACATCACTATATTTGTACAGATATTGATGTTCTTTTTTTGAACCGAAAAAAAATACGGAGCGCCTTTTGAAATTATTTTGGTAATGATTTACGGCTTATTGTTCAAATAACGACTTACCTACATACTATTAATGACTACAGAGATGGGAACTAATAGAGATGAAAGAAAAGACATGTTGCGCCGACCCCAAATAAAGACTCCTACTAACAGGAACTACAGGAATCGCGCGCGACTCAAAGTCGTCGTGTCGCGCTGTCGCGGCGCACCTGTCTGCGGGAGCCTTTAATTGGGATATCTAAGGGCAAGAGAATGATGATGATATTGTTTGTGAAAATAGAAATCGTGTAAAGTGTATTATTTCTATTTCCGACATAATATTTATATAGGTAATCAAATCAGATAGCATAATTAAAAAAAAAATATTAAGTAATAATTCAATACATTCAATGAACGATTGGTAGGTAGTCTTTAACAATAACTTATCAGAGGGATCCGAAATATAAGTTTTAATTTTGATTGCTTGAATATTCACGTATAAAGCTAATCGCACGCGACACAAAGGCACCGCTCGTCGCGCGATTAGCTTCGCATGTCGCGCCTGTTTGTAGGAGGCTTAACGTGTTAATGTTTACATTTTCTTTTGTTTAAGATAAAGCTTCCTTATTTATTTACAGATTACGTATTTATTATGATGAACACTCTTAAAATTATTCTACTCGTAACAGCATTTCACTTTTCAAAAGCCATGATGTTTTAGCAGATACATGATAATTAATTAATGAAAATAGCAAGCCGAAAAGCAACAGTTTTTATATGACAGTTGTTTCTTTTACCCAATTGAAATTGTTGGAACCGTTGCAGCACCTAAAAGGTTCAGTTTGCTCTGAATTGACTAAATAATGGTTAAAACTAAGTTATTTGTCTTGATTTTAGGCACCGGCCTATCTAGACCAAGTAAGAACCCTATTCATATATTTCTTACTATCTTCTTTCAGAAGAGTTTTATCTAAAAGTGCAACTGAAACAGAAGTATTAAACAAATGAACTCCCTACTTTCGTTTTCAGGTAGGTATCTATCTACCTACCATAATTACTTAAAATGCAAGAACTATTTTCATCCTAGTTAATTTTAAGTAGAGCTTGACAAACTGTTATGTGCTTCCGTAAATACATAATTTCATGGAGAAGGCCATTTAGATAATAAAAAAGCAATTGACCGAAACAAGTGTCTCAGTCGTACATTTTCAAATGATAAGGAAAACCACAATGGAAGATGACAGATATTGAACCTTGCTTACGTTTACATAAGAATTATCAACTTAAAAATATCTTTGAAGCTTCACTACTGGAAAATTTTAAAGCCTAATATACTGCGATTACATATATTTATCGTATGTGGTATGATTACTTATTTTCCTAAATCTCGTCACTTGCCCGGAATAAGTACCTAGTTTATTACAAAAGTAACTGAACTAAATAAGTATTTAGTATAATTATGCTATACTTACTATTATAGCACATACTAAATACTTATTTAGTTCAGTTACGTACCTATGTACGTAGGATAGTAGGCATCTTAACTTCGCAAAACTTTAGCATCAAAACCTTAATTCATGTAAAGTGTGTGTGTGTGTGTGTGCGAAAGTGTGTGTGAAGGCTACACATTTTCTGTTTCCCGGATGCTGATATATACTTTACCATTCAAAAACATCATTAGAGCTTCCAAAATCTCCAGTTTTGTCGAAACGAGAGCTTACGCTCTTCGTAAGTTCACCGAGCCGTAATTCGCCGGCCGGCCGCCGTGCACGTGGTCACTCTCCACCGGTTCTACAAGTACCTACATCGCGTCATGCGCCCGCGCCGGTGAAAGTGTCTTGCGATCTCCATGCAATCTCATTCACTGTACTCGGTTAAACTCGGGGTCAAGCGCACAACAAGTTTCGTTTCCATTATTTACTTTTCTTCGAGAGCCAGTA
Source organism: Dryobotodes eremita (assembly GCA_917490735.1). Classification (NCBI taxonomy): domain Eukaryota; kingdom Metazoa; phylum Arthropoda; class Insecta; order Lepidoptera; family Noctuidae; genus Dryobotodes; species Dryobotodes eremita. The sequence continues at coordinate 15,034,653 of OU823249.1, forward strand.
AAAGTTAGTAAAGCTTTGTGAAGTCATGTGTGATGTGTCGATATTTTGCCAACGGCTGTATGTCATGTGCCTTTTCCATTGACTTTAGAAGTGTTTACTTCTTTCTCTCACTGTCATTCGTAAAACTTTCTTTTGCTAAATCTATTGTAGTATGCGCTAAAGAATTTACAGATGGGAGTGTTTAGACAAAGGCATCGTGTCTATGTGTCAATGCTGATATGGACTTTAGGCCATAATGTTATCTGACTGTGCATATAATGTTTTGGTATGAACTGAAGCGCAAGAAAGTAGGTTTATCGATCACAGTTTAAATTAAACATTGTGCGCAAGCTGGTATGCATTCATCGGCATTTTATTATCGATGTAACGAGAACTTGACACCCCTGTATGATACGTATAGGTAGTCAGAACTCTCACTTATTTATAAGAACGGTACTAAAGTATACGATAAGTATGTTAATTTTTGTGTTAATATTGTATAAATACTGTCACTTCACCCTTCGCATGGTTATTATATCGAGTCCACAGATTGCAAGAATGCATCTTACCAACCCGTTTGCCTCCGTCAGCTGTCGCAATACTAATAACCACTATTTACAAAGAAAATAGCCGATTTATCGTGTTTTCATTTTATTTACCACGAACGGAAAATTCTGTTTAAGTTTATTGTTTGTCATTCTTTAAAAAGGAGTATTTTTATTTGTTAATGGGTCAAGGTAAAGGCTGTAAAAACAAGTTAAGATAAGGTTTTGAAAACCTTCAATGTAAAACGGATGTAGGCAAAGACCTAAAGGAGACGAAAAAGATAAACATCCGTTTTGCGGTTTCTTGGAGTCTGCATGCTGATTAAATACAGTAAACTGATGTATAATGGTATTGTAAATAGATTTTGAAGACTCACAATATCTTATAATGTCAATACATTCGCGTAACTGAAACATACCTACGTCATTCAGGTGTTAAGCCTTCCAAAAGCACATTACAACATCAAGTGATAAAAATGAGGTCATTTGTCATTGAGATACTTGACCAACCTTCCGTATTCCGCATACAAAAATTACAGTATTTTTCAAAGTCCTCATGTTAATTGGTCAGAGATTGCATGCCCGTGCCCAGTGCACACTTGCCCAGTTCTTGAGTAATTAGTCAAGAAGTGGCGTACGTGCAGAGCTTGACACATGGCATAACGCACCGTTCAAGAGCCACTTGCTGTACGTCGGTTGTGAAAGTACGCTCTTGTCACCTCACCTTCATTTTCTCAATGATATAACTTTCGAATAATGTTGACTGTTCGAGAATAAACATCCATCTTTCTAGCGAGAAGGTTATTGTAAAAGGAATTAGCGACGCAAAAACATTAAACACCGCATCGGAATGAGGTATCTTCTCACGAAACTTATTGTCCTTTTTCATCTTTGTTAGGTACCTACCTATGCGTTAAGGTTTACGCAATGGCAATTATTGATGTATTAGTTGGTACCTACTTCATTATGTACGAATGAGAGGAAAAACACTTTATTTTTTGCGAAAATGTCTTTGAGATTAAAAAAAACTGAACCTAAGAGTCGATTTATTCAGAAACTGTAAACGTACTCTTTACTATAACGTTCGTTCGAGATAATTATTATGTAACAAAACCTTCCTTTTTTCGAGTTCCTACTTCCAGTAATATTAAAATAATATACCTCAAGTTCGAAGCCAGGTTCTCAAGTTTCTATAGTCTCAAATAAGCTAAGAAATAAGTGAATGTGTTTCGATAAATATATATTATGCAGGTATTAGCTGTTCCGTTATTTGCGAAGAGCCTTTTAAAAGTGACGCCAATCATAATTTTGATCAGTGTAGATAGTATATACGGCCAGGGAAATACTACGAAAATGTGCCGTGTTATTGTCATTTTATACAACTGTCAAATAACCATCTATCATATATTAATCTCACGGTGAAAACTAAGGTAAAATGAGCTTGGAGTGAACTGTCATTAGTGTCAATCCCTAGTATAGTGGAATGACAGGTCATTTTTAAACTCACTTCACTTAAGTTTTCACGGTGAGATATTTACAGAATACATCGGCTGTGATTTGAGTATACTGACCATTTAAGTTGGTAGTAAATTTGATTAACAAGAATAGTATACTCTTTAATATGTACACCACGCAAACTATAGAAATAAATGTAGAAATTTGAATTAAGGTGAGACAATGGGCAGTCCGCTAAAAGCGATCTTTTAAAGACAACGTTTGACAATTAATTTCCCTGACTTTAGATGGATCAAGATTTGAGAACTATGTATTTAGTACTAGTATGTAGGAGATAGTAGATACCCGTTAATTGCATGTTCACTCTCGTGGATCACAGATAGATAACAAAATAATGGGTCAGCTTCGTTCGTGAATACTATCAGTCATAGTCGGATGCATGCTAACAAGACAAGAGTTGAAGTTGAATTATGTCTTCAATGTACGTTACTAAGTAATATTGTGTCGGATATAATCACTTTATCAGTGATCTTGACACACCTTCGTAATTCATTTTATAAATCAGCTTTTACCACGTCTAAAATACGTATTTGATTAGGTAACTAATTAGTTATCTAATTATTCCCTAAGTTCATTTCCGAAACATGGTAAGGAATCTCATCAATAAAATTAATTACGTACCGGGTATACAAAAGAGCTCATTGTGCCTAATGTCAAGTGCCAGCCGAAATAATTATGCTAAACTTTATTATGCGTAAAAGAAAATTGGAAACAAAAGGAATATTTTTACAGAATTAAATTATTTAAGTTGCTATAATCTGTATAATATTTTTTGTTCATATTTTAATATTTCTCTTGCAAGTAAGTTATTTTTAGTTAGTTTTTTCTTTTTTGTGTTTGTGTGTTTTTTCTTTGCGTCATGTTTGCCGCAAATAAATGTATTTTTAACCGACTTCAAAAAAAGGAGGAGGTTCTCAATTCGACTGTATTTTTTTAAAAATATTTATTAGCTCAGAACTTTTTTCTGGGTGAACCGATTTGAATGATTCTTTTTTTATTTGAAAACTGGTGCTTCACATGTGGTTTCATTTAAATTTGATCAAGTACTGACCAGTAGTTTTTGAGTAATCCCTAATAATGCGTATTTTTTCCACTTGGTTTATATTGATGATGTTATAATAATTTCCTGTCACGGTTATTTACATATCAAGTAGTGGTATACGAATATATGTGGGGTAGGTACCACAACTAAAAAGTGAAAAATAAAAACTTATTTACAAAAAAACAACCGACTTCCAAAAAAAACACTAAGAAACGTGAAAAATAACTTAATTTTCGCAAGTCGGTGGCCAAAAACGAAAACACACAACCAAAGACACCGACTTCCGAAATTAAAGTTATTTTTCACGTTTTTTTGTGTTTTTTTTTTTGGAAGATGGTTGTTTTTTTTTTGTAAAAAAGTTTTTATCTTTCTTCCTTTCTTTCTTTATAATTATGTAAAACAATTAAAGTTTGATCTATAAACTTATTACAGCTACGTTTAAATAATACATCCCACAGAAATTCAATTCCGTACTGAATAATCACTCATTACCATCATGGCTATCACGACTGAAGTTTCAGTATAAACTTGGCTGTTTGAAATGAAAATATTGAATTGAAATTGAAATGAGACCATTATTAATTCGGTTAGTTGGACCCCGTCTGTCCAAAAATACATTTCCGGAATTTGGCTTTTCCTATAGCAAGGTATAAAACCCGGTAGTTTTCAAGTTACGAATAGGTCACTTAAGGAAAACTGTACCATCAAACATACGATCAGCCTGCCGATTCTGAAAAAACCTCACCGTGAAAACTTACGTGAAGTAAGTCTGAAATGAGCGTCAATAGTGTCATCCCTAGTATCCACTGGAATGACAGCTAGCTCAATTCAAGCTCTGAATAGATCAGCTGATGCGAGATTAATCGATATACAAGCTGACATCGAATTAATCGGCAATCTTTTAGGAGGTAAATGCTCTCGGAGATTTCAACAACTTACAACTATATGAACGACTCTAATATAGTGCAATACAAAAACATCTAACCTGTGTCATAGAATATATTTTCATTGGGTAAATAATGCATTTTTTATGACAAACTAGTTTTTTTTTTATATTTCGTTGTAGTTCTGCCTTTCCGACTTTGCCGACTTTTACTGCCTGTAAGATTGTAAATTAATTGAACGCCAGCCTGCCGAAATAAAAGCTTCCGAATTCCAGATTTTTTACATATATTCGGTCTGCATGCTTTACGGCACATGTTTATAAAAACAATAAATGCTTACGTGTGTTTTTTTGACAGGATTTCTGAGTACTGGTCTTACTAAATTTCGATAAAACTTTTAACAATGCGAGACTGACGTTTTAAAAAGGAATATTGCCACTTTTTGTTTTCATCTTTATAATGATAAAATGCTTATAAACAGCCACTTGTATTTTCATATTATTCGTTTTTTGTATAGATCTGCATTTTCACATTGTATTTAATTTTTAATAAAGTACACTGTAATCCAAGTGGCATAACTTTATAAATCTCATGGTTGTTTATTTATTTTAATTTGTTCATTCTCTCGTTCTCATTATTAGAGGATTGTTACTTTCATGAAAATAAAAAATATATATTTAATAGGCTTTCCAGAACGGTTTTCCGAATTCCCTTTCAACAAAAATGGTATATACAGAGTGGCATCATCGACGCACAATCTGTTACGATGGATTCAGTACATGATTCTGGACCCCCTCCCTGCGTTGAAATTTATAGTCAGTAATTTAAAAAACAAAACTGCTGTTTCCTACAAAAGTGCAATACATACGCGGTCAAAATGTAACAGCTATTTTTGTTTACCGACGAAATATTTCAATACAGGAGGCTCCAGAATCATGTCTATAAATCCATGGTATCAGGTTGAGCGTCGATGTCCCTGCCACCCGGTATAGGTTAAGATTTCACGGAATAACCTTCACTACTGGTCGGTTTTCGTTCTACGGAATTATAAAATTGTATGCCGAATAAACGGTACTTGTAAAATACCTTTTATCATCACTACATAATATACACACATGAAAAGTGTCAAGCGATCAAGTTTTTAAAAAAAATTGCCTTATTGAAATTAAATAAAAATGTCTAATTTAGATTGATTAAATAAAATGTTTTCGAATGTGTTAATCGACGAAGTACTATCTGCTTTTGCATTAATAAAGACTTCTCAGCATATGCTGGATTTTTTACCTTAGTTAATCCTGACATTAGAATGTGATAAAACGATAAAAATAAAAGTTTTTAAAGGTTTTTATTCCGTAAAATACACAACTAGTAGTCTGTATTTACGCCGTTACGGCATACTCACTATGAGGTCATCCAAATCAGGTTGCGGTATAGCCGCCCACGTCCGTTTTCACAGGCGAAAAAGATTTTCTGGTGTGTGAACGGCATCCACATTTGGCAGAGCTCTTCTTTGAAGCATATCCCAACAAGCAAAGTAATCTTATAAAAAAATATGATAAGTGTATTAACACTTATAAGATTCTTATAAGTGCATTGGTGTAGACTATTTTACTTATAGTAGCATTTCACAAGCCTTAATTTACTCAGGAGCATTTGCCTCTATAACTTAATCTTCCAGTAAATACAAGTTTAACTTATAGAACAGTTATAAGACTCATATACTTATAAATGCATTTCACAAGACTAAATATACTCAAGAGCATTGGTTGCTATAACTAAGTCCTATAGCTACTACAAGATTAACTTATAGGACAGTTATAGGATACATTTACTTTTAACATACTTATCAGAGATCGTTATAAGTATTTGCATTATCGTCTTGTTGAAGTCTCTTATATGATTGTTAGCATGTTACGAATACGCTATGAGAGCAAACATGCTTACAAATTACTGGACCAAGTACTTTGTAAGTAAACGTCAGCTATTTTGTCAACTTATAGTTTGTCATCTCATAGTCAAGTGCAACAGATTATGTAATGGAGGGTTCCGTCGAAAATGATGCTGTACCTGTTGAGTGCTATTCTAATCATGAAGAACAGGAAGAAAAGGCCATGAGGAAGAATATGATTCAGAAATAAAAGAAAGCACAGACTCTGAAAAGAATCATGAATTACTTCAAGATATACAAAGCTGGGCTATAAAATTGAATATAATGCATTTGACACCAAATGAACTATCAATAATATTATACAAAAGAATTAAAAACATTCTACCCAAAGATGCACGAACTTTGTTAAAAACAAATAAGTCTTGTAAACTTGCTTAAACAGTTGACGGACGAAAAAGTAATCAAAGCTTAGTCAGATTTAACGGGTGAGGTTGATAAACAATTCATGAGGAACCCTAATTTGTTTTAAAATGGAGGAGAAGTGATAGTTACCAAAACTGTAATAAGTATTAATTTGCTAATAGTGATTCTATAAAGTACTCAATGCAGAGCATTTTTAAAACATGGCGAATATTCACAAGAATCATTGAAATTAAATTTTAACAACAACTTCACAATGTTCAATTTTGGTCTAGGCGTTAAGAAAAAAAAAATATGCGGTACATATTCATAGTAATTTTGACTTCCCCACCAGTTTCCACACTATATTCACAAAGTAACCAGCTATATTAAAAACGAATGAATACTAATGGAATTATTTATATTAGTAAGGAATATAAAAAGAAACAAATTTCTCAAACACAAAACACGTGCACGTTACAGTTTATACCTATATAATGTACTTATAACAAATAACCAAGTATGTTACAAGCGCATTATAAAATTGATAGGTTTCATAAAATACTGGAGTCAAAGCGTTATAGAAGCACTAGTGCCTGTAACTGCATAGGCTAAGGTTGTTATAGAAACTATTGTTTTTCGTCAAGTATATTATATGAGTTAATGACTTTATCCAAGTTCATTGTAAGATCGTTACAGAAATATATGCTCCTATATTTGCGCCCCAATCCTTGTTTGTAGCATACTTCAAGTATCTTATAAGTGCATGAAAAAATAGTCTTGAGACCATTATAAGTACTGATTTTGCTACTTGGGATCCCATGCGTTCTCAATGGGATTCAAGTCTGGCGATTGAGCAAGCCATGGTAGGACGGTGATATTAGCTGCGACAAGTGTGTTTGCAACGACTCTGGCAGTGTTTGGACGTGCATTATCATGCATAAGCAGAAATGAAGCACCAAATTGGGCCCGCAAAGGCAGGATAACATCTGATACAATCGTTTCAGCGTAAATCGGTGCATCGAGATTGCCTCTGATCCAAATCAGTTCGGTTCTTCCGCCGATCCAAATACCCGTCCATATCATGATTGTTCCACCGTTGTCTGCATGGACTTTCTGGCATGAATTTATACGGTCTTGGCGTCCAGGGGACCTTCAATACCGTGTACGCCTAGTACTGGGCTCATACCAAAGCGAGATTCGTCAGAAAAACACACAAAACGCCACTCTTCTTCTGCCCAATTTCTGTGTTCACGAGACGATTGTAAACGGGCTCTGCGATTGCGGGACTCAATAGGTTTTGACTTGACGGAGATTGACTTCATGCAAGCGATTTCTTATGGTTTGATCGCTTATTAACATCCCTGAAGAGCCTCGCTGAGAAGCCTCGTAACCAACATCATTGCGGTCATTTTACGATTTCGTCGAGCAGTAATTTATATGTAACGAACTTGTTTGCGTGTGGTGATGCGAGCTCGTCTTCCATGTTGCTCTGCCAATCTTATGACCGAAATTCAAAAATTCCCTTTTCAAATGAATAAATTTTGTAAAAAAGTATCCATGGGAGTTACAAAAAATATAATTAATAAACCAGATTTTTTGTAACTAGCAAAAACGTGTTTGATCCTTAGACACTTTTGATGTATTATACAGGCTGGCAGGAATCCCGACATCGACGCGCCAAATGTAAGCATGAATTCAGCATCGTACAAGTTGCGCGTCGATGTCCCTGCCACCCTGTATAAACACATTACTCTCCTGTGCGTCGCGTAGTCGGGTAATAAAACAAAGTCCCCCCGCCGCGTCTGTCTGTCTGTCTGAATGCGATAATCTCAAAAACTACTGAACGGATTTTCATACGATTTTCACCAAGTAAGTTTAAGTTGTAATTCATTAAGTGTTTTGTGTAAATTGGCTGAAATATAACGATAATTGTTAAAGATGTTGGTAAAAATCATGCTGACTTGGAACTTTTCGTGCGTTTGCTTGCGCAGCGTAAACCAATAGAGTTTTATGAAAACAATGTACCTATTACGAGATGATTTCTCTTAAAAAGATGTATGAAACTGTAGCAACACTGTGTCATCTTCTAAGATTAACACACAATAACGAAATATATTGCCAGAAAATGCTTTTAAACATATCTTTAAATTAAGCGGTTTTTCGGGTAATTATTTACGTATCCTTAGGAAATAAAAAGTGACCATCGTTTTTGCATTTTATCTAGACTAAAACTGTCTATATAACAAACAATTCTGAGCAGTAGTTTAATTTTTACAATTATTTTTTTGGTACGCTGTTTTGCGAAGCGGGGTAATTACGTAACACACTAACAGTAGGTATGGCTTCCATTTTGACAGTTCAACAACATTCATTGCGTCATTTACGTTGTTGAGCAGATTTTTTTTCGACCATTTGGAGCAACGGATTAGCAATTGTGATATGCAATTAGGGTGCAGATAGCTATTGCTTTTTTTCCACTTTGGATAAAAACAAAGAGATTTAAAGTATATTTAGGTCAAAAGTCTTTGCATAAAAAAGGATCATGCTCTTCATCCTTGTGAAGATATCCCTTCTACTATAATAACATTGAAATACCTATATCTGTGGGACGTGGGAAACCATTGTAAATCAAAGTAATAATAATCATTAACCACGTGTGTGTGTGTTGTGAACACATAGGTAGGTAATACTTTTTAGTCTTAAAGCTCTCGCAGACAGGCGCGGCGCTACTCTAGTAGAACAATTTCGATGAAAACTTCATGGGAATTGTTCTAGAAGAGTCGCGTCGCGCTTTCGCGTCACGCCAGTCTGTGAGAGCTTAAGTCTAAAAAGTATTACCTACCTATGTGTTCACCACACACCTCCGCCTTTATATGGAAATACTCTTTTTAGTTTAAAATACAATGTAGGTAATGATTTTTGTCAGAAATAAATATTGCTTCTTGACTGCCAAAGATTTATCTGGTTTTAAAGCTAATATCGTTGACGTGATTACCTACTACGAGTAGTCATAGTCATCTCTTAACTGCCACGGCTTAGTTTTATTATTATTAATCTTATATTTTGAATTCTTTATTAATATTTTTTACATTATTCTTACATACAGAAGCATCAAGAATAATGTACCCAGGATTTTGTAATATCTTGATTTACAAAGTGTGCCCTTGGAGTTTGTTGCCCGTTCTTCTCCGTAGAGATCTATGTTTTGGAATGGGCAACTAGCTTCAACTTTCTGACTAACTGACCGAATCTTTGACAGTTCAAAAGTGCCTGTAAATGGTTAAATTGAAATTAATGCTTTGCGTTTGAGTTTATAATATTTACAATTATTCCACTTATGTAGCATACGAATAAAATAGAATATAATAATATGAATAACACTGCACTTATTAATATTACACAATGTGTAATCGCATCGGTTTGCTAATTCAGCGAAGAATATAAGTATTGGTGATATTCGCTCCTGAATGAAATTTAAAAAAAACTAGGTAAACTGAAAACCGACTCAAGATATTTTTGGAATATGGTTAAAAATGGTATGTAGAGACTGATTGCACTTTATAATATGTAATTATGTTATACCTACAGGGTGGCAGGGACATCTACGCGCAAACTGTAACCATAAATTCAGCACATGATTCTAGACCCCTTTTTTTTCTTATTTTTTTGGGTGGGAATCTTCAAATGACCTCTCCCGCTCTGGGCGGAGCGGAAGGGCGTGTCAGACTCTTACTGACTAAAACCACCCGTGTTTCTTCAGTTGCCTGTGCGCCAGGGCCACGGTAACTCTTTCGAATATTCCGCGACCCTGGCAGGATGATTCTAGACCCCTAACGTAGAAATTTCTCGCCAGTTATCAAATAAAAAAAATCTGGCGTTTCATAGAAAAGTGCAATTGGTACCTACGCGTTGAAAATGTGCAAAACAGCTGTTTTTTTTTTAATAACCTACGTAGGTTTTCACCTCTCTGGGGTTCAGAATCATGTTCTGGGTTGAATCATGAACAGGTTGTGCGTCGATGTACTTACCACCCTGTGTGTTTATTGTATTTAGATAAACGTAAAAAAATATTATTCGTGATTTCCGTTTTCGTTGAGAAAAGTGTGATGTATTTTGTAGATATTATATCCACGTATGAAATATTACTTGGAAACCCTTATCAGTAAGGATAATAAGGTACTTAAGTATCACATAGGAAAGCCCTTGCTTCTTATACTTAATAGGTATTGGTGCCGATTCTCTTGTACACCGAACTAAACTATCACTAAAATTGCTTACTTTTTGGCTATGAGAATCTTAAAGCCATTCTGCAAAAAAAAATCTCTAAATTTAAAAATAATTTTGACGCAATTAAAATGTAATTTGATAATCGCGACTTCACGTGGTACTTGTTTGCCTTACTCCGTGATTTTTATTAGAGCCGGTGGCGCTCATGGCTAGCAGAATCGCCGTGTTTTATATGGAATTTTACACTTTTGGTATGGAAATATGAAAAATTATTACCTAAATATAGAGTTTTAGGGGTTTAAGGGCTTCATAAAAGGGGTCGAAATTTTCATTATTTTTGCGATAGGGCACACCAGTTTCAAGATGTAAGCAAAATAAAATAAAGAAAAGATACAGTACTGTTTTTGCACCTGAAATCGAGCTGTTGTGGTGAATTTTAGTTCATAACAACTAATTTTATTCCACACCTTTTTAATTGCGATTAAAAATAGCCAGATTTTGTTAGACAACCAACATTTTTGGTGAAAAACGTCAAATTCAGAATAGCAAAATTGCAATTTTCACTAAATTACTAACTCAGTGCCATCTTAGTGCTGCCAAACTAAAATATAGTTAAGTTGTGTCACTTTAGTCTATTTCAGAATGGGAAATAGTCGTTTGACAGGAATAAACTAAATTTTTGTGATTTTTAGTCTAGTTTAGAGAATTTTGTGACAAGAGAATCGGCACCATTATCTCGTAAGGTTTCAAAGGGTACACAATAGGTAGTCGTCTATGATCGGATAGCAGCTTTACCTTGATATCTACGAAGTAAAGCTGCTAGTAACGATGTTTTTATTCATATGGCTGTTATACAATAAGAACAATAATAATAATACGTCACAATCACAACCAGGATAAAAAGAAATATGTATTAGGTATATTGAAACTGTTTGTAGGTACTCTCCGTCACCTGTCTCATTAGAAAACCAGCGTCAGACAGCATCTGTCTGTTATTAATGCTGAAATGAACCTATTTGGCGCAGCCGTGAGGCACACACTGTTGTTGTTAAACATTACTTTCATTTTCTTATTTTGTTATTTGTATTTTTTGTTTCACGAACTGTGTCCAAATAAACTTTATTTATTCTTTAACTATTACGAAAATACTTAGTTACCTGTAAACATGTAATTTTCAACTCCAAACCAACAGCTAAACCACATGTTTTCTCTCCGAGAACTGTGAAGTATGCACTAATTGTTATTATAACATTACCATGTAGATATTACGTGAAAGTAGACTTCACCATTTAGCTAAAAACCTATATGATATTATACCTATAATATTGTGTATTTCACATTGTTTCGCGGTGATTACTCAAACATATTAATGACCTGAGAAGGCTATTGCAGCGATTTCTCGACCTATGCCAAGGTCGGCTCGTTTAAACTGATCGTGCGCATTTAGCTAGTCCTTTTCACAAGGGAAATGACTAACATAATAACATAGGTACATACCGTGTTGTATTCATGGCAGACTAGAGCTGCATTGGTTTTTCCCCGTTACTTCGACAATTAATGTAACCGACAGGAGAAAAGCATAGTTAATGGAACTTTCTAACGTGACACTGCCTGGATAGGATAATCTAGTCCAGCCTATACCTTATAACCCAGGCTTTGTATGGAGCCACTAAACAAATCACTGACGCAGAAAATCATACATCGACACTGTTTCCTTCATTCTACATATCCGCCATTCTTCCTTAACGGAAGACGATGATAACGTCGTAGTCAGTTATTATAACCCTCACATTTACACCCGTATTTACACAAGTTGTGGTACTAATTGTTTTCGACAAGTCTTGTCAGATTTGTCAAAAACGTGTCGTATATCGATAGGTTGTTTCAGACAGTGTTCACTTTTTTGACAAGTTTTGTAAAAAAGTAATCTTTACGACTTGTTTTTGGTGTAAATGATAAATGAAACTGGTAGTTTTTTTTTTGTATGGCATATCGTTGTTGATCTTGAGAGGTCGTGACTACGCAACTAGACTATCCTGTGGCTGGCTTAAGCGAACTCAAAGACTCCAGCCAGGGGAAATAGGGAAATAGAAATAACATGTAGAATAGATGTTTTATACCTTGGTAAAAAGGCGGGGTTAAAGCTTATAGTTATAAGGACAATAAAGAATAATTTTGCCGCTTGTCTCTTATGCAAAACCCTTTACTCAAATTTCACGACAGGTCGGGGACGAAAAAGAGGAAATTAACACAGCAATATGGGAATAACAAGTCATGTGGAATAATTTAGTGGTGAGCGTTCGATTACTGCAACGCAATCTCAATAATGAGATGTTCAATAAAAAATAACGCCACTTTCTATAAGTACTTACACGATAATGCGATGGAACACTTGAGAGCTCCTAACGGCTTCGCCGAACTGTCTATGGTGTGAAATCACATGAAATTTTTCGTCGGTAATTTTTTTTTTAAGTTGCTGTTCCATACATTTTGACCGCGTAGGTATTGCACTTTTCTATGAAACAGCAGATTTTTTTTATGATAACCGACGTAAAGTTTCTACGCTAGGTCTAGAATCATGTGCTAAATTTTTGGTTACAGTTTGCGCGTCAATGTTCCTGCCACCCTGTATTTTGAAATCAAAAAGTACCTACATCAACACCTGCGTTGCTATAGGTACTTTTTTTTTAAAATCAAATATGTTACAATTGGCCTTGACTACGAATAACCTAATTAGCACAATGCTGTGCTTGAGATGTTGGATAACAAGACTATCCTAAGTCTAAGGTTCAATATTTACATTTTTGTATTCGCAAATCGCCTAGTTTTCGCAAAATTATTCACATGTTACGTTCCTACGAGGTATTCCATGAAGCACACCCAAACGAAGCACACCCAGACGAAGCACACCTAAAGTATTCCACTTAGCACACCCGTAGGTGGGCTTCAAATAAAAATTTAAAATAATTCATTTCCTATTCCACGAAGCACACCTACGAGTATCACTCGCATAGTGCGGGGACTAAGAAATAAAAATGTCGATAGGAGAAAATATTTATTATTTAAAAGACTAACTTAAATATCTAACAACTTTCAGTTTCATTATAATAATGTGATACAATACTTGTCATTTTCATAGTGTTCATATATAAATCCCATAGATAAGACGTATACATGATGCGCTAATAGTCAACGCGTGCGCCCGCCACTGAATTCCCGAGCCAACCCGAATTTAACCGAGCGTTTCCGGAACTTGTTTACATGCTTAGTTCTCATTACACTATCGCGACATCACGGGCTGAGTGTATGCAATGTTGCGCCGGTCTTGTTATTGTTATTTTTTCTGTTTTTCGTGCAATTTATTCAAACAAAATAATGGAGCCGATGGCAGGTCCAAGTAGTAGAAATTTTAATCCATCTATTAATTACATACTTGGCCGGAAGGGGACACAAGTGTTAGTGTATAATAACAAACAATATAGTAAACACAAGATTTATAAAAACGGTAATGCCTTGTGGCGGTGTATTAAAAAAGGGTGTTATGGCACGACAAATGGTCGTGTTATAACGTAAAAAATAAAACTAATGATTATACAGAGTCTCATTACTATGAAATAAATAAAATGTTCAATAAAAACAGAGTCATAAATCTGGCAAAACTTTTAGATTGCTTCCAAAAAACATGCAATAATTATGCCGAAATAAGAGTAAAAAATAGGTTATTCAAATCATCAAAAACATGCTGAAATAAAAAATAATATAATAGAAAACACAATAAAAGATTATAAAAATGGCTTAATTTCAGTTGGACATTGTCTAGAGAAATGAAGATTCTGATTAATAATAATTTATTTAATTGATAAGTTTAGATACTAAATTGCCCATTTCTTCAAGATTATTTAAGAATCTTAAAGATCGTGATTTGTGATTTTAAACAGTCTGTGATTTTACATAAAACTAGAGTATTTTTTTTATTACTTAAAAGGAAAGATAAGAAAACTTCAACATAGATCTCTATGGAAAACTATATTTACAATGTTTTTGATATTTGTCCAAGTTTTTATTGCATGATTATGAAACAATCTCTGATTTTATTAAGAACACAAAAAAGGAACATAATAGAAAAATTGTTAAAAAACAACATTTTTTTTTTTTGGAAAGATGAAACAATCTCTGATTTTAAATAGTAAGATTACAAAAATTACAAATATTGTGTCACATTATTATAATGAAACTGAAAGATGTTAGATATTTAAGTTAGTCTTTTAAATAATAAATATTTTCTCCTATCGACATTTTTATTTGTTAGTCCCCGCACTATGCGAGTGATATTCGTAGGTGTGCTTCGTGGAATAGGAAATTAATTATTTTAAATTTTTATTTGAAGCCCACCTACGGGTGTGCTAAGTGGAATACTTTAGGTGTGCTTCGTCTGGGTGTGCTTCGTTTGGGTGTGCTTCATGGAATACCTCGTTCCTACAAGGTCTCGTGTTCAGGTGAAACCTAGCTAAAGTTATTGTTAGTTACCTACCACCACCACCACCTTATTATCTATATTTTATATATTTTAATTGAAAATGATTAGGAAAATTGATTGAAAATCACAGAGTTCATTTTTATTTTGAACTAAAATACTTCACACATATAATAAGAGAAATTGTACTTATTGCTTGATTTTAATATAGAGAAAAAGCAATTACTGCTTCGAAAATTCTATTTAAAGTATACTGAGTGTATTGCTTGCCAATGCGCACTTAACTTTGGTTTGGTTTTGGTTGGTTTGGCTTTACTTTGGTTTGATTTTATTATCAAGAATCAAGAGTTTTTGAGACAGCCATTTGCTAAAAATTGTTTCAAAAATAAACATTGCTCCATAAGTAACAAAAAGTCTGAATTTTGAGTGATAATTATACAGATTAAAGGGACGGTTGTGGTTTAGTAATTATACGTCTTTCATATAAAAAATCATACCAAACTCAAGGCGAACACCCTACCCGACCATTGTCATACAGTCAGTCCCTCTGCTGAACATAGGCACCTCCTAAACTCAAAGCATTTATTTCAACTAAACGGTTTACAGGCACTTTTGATTTTTCAAGGAGTCGCTAGTCAGTCATTCAGAAAAATGAAGCTAGTTGCCCATTCCAAAGCGTAGTAGGTACCTATGGAGAAGAACGGACAAGAAACTTCATGAACAATCTTTTAAATTATATTGTTACAAAAATATTAGTCCCATCATTAATGTTGAACTTATAATTATATGTGAGAACGATGTACATAAACAAAGACGCACATGTTAAAAAGCGCCCAGAGTACAGCAAAAAAAAAACAATCCGAAATTAAAATAAGCCGTGGCCGATGCCCGGTCACATATATGACGCATGGATCGGTACCATTCAGCTCAACCATTTTGAAGGGAGGTAAATGATCCAACACATGCGCCACCGTCTGTGAGACATTTGACTGAGCATGACATACTATCAGCCGCCAGGGCACATTCAAGTCAATGAAAAACATATTACCCGGTAAATGGTAGCTCTCACACCTCTGCTATGCAACTATATAATACAAAGGAGATTGAGTTTATATAATGCAAAGATAGTCTTACAATCTTCAGCAGCTTCAACAGTATTTTCAAGTGTTAATCAATTAGTTGTATTTGTAGAGCAGGAGCAGCATTATACCTTCTGCTACAGTAACCAGAAGCGTAATTGTACCTTATAATAATTGTACAAAAGTACTTATATTAATTTACAAATTATCTCAGTTCATCTACCTATGACGTTACAATAATATTCATCAAGTACATTAAAATTATCACAAGTAGGTACTGCGGTCGGTTAAAAGCGAGGGCGCGCAGGATTCGCTTCAGTTTGTTTAGAGCTTTAGTGCGGACAGAGCTTTAAGTATTAAATTTCAAAATAGTCGTACTTCGTAAGTCTATTGTCTCGTTGAACGGCTCGTTGGTCTGGTGGTAGACTGCCGAGCGTATGGTCCTTGGTCATGTTCTGGAAAAGCATTAGTACTAATAGGTTTTAATACAAAATTCTTCTAACTTCTTTGTACAACATTGACTAAATACATTTGGGCTTGACGTTAGTTTTTGTTATCAGAACTTTAACTTTGTCTAAATATAGTTGAAAATTCATAAATGGTTCGATGGGACCTGGGACTGAAAATAAACCTTGTTTTGTAATAAGGCTGTTTGTGTCCCCTAACTCTAAGGTCTCTTCAAAGCTACAGTGTGATCAAAGTGCTAACTTTATCTATTTAATCTGCAGGCAGCGAGGAGGAATGACCGCGATGTCAAGCACTCCCCTGCTCCTCGCCAACACGATGCTCACCAGCAAACTGCAGGACGATGACGTCAGATATGCTGAACCTGTGAAGAATAAGAACAGAGATTACGAGTGAGTACTTCTTCATGATACTATTGCATGTAGTAGGTATGACGATGTTTTCACTCGATGGTTATTGCAGACAGCTTTTGCCCGCGGCTTTTTCCGCGTGGGTATTGAAAAATATCCCACGGGAACGTTATACCAGGATAAATAGTACTCTTTGTGATAATCCAGGTTATAAACTAGTTGTGTGAAAAATGTCTTCCAAATCCGTTCTGCCGTTTTTGCATGAATGAAAAACAAACTTTGGATGTTTTTTACTCATTCATACAAACTTTTACATTTATAATATTAATAGAATTTACGCTCGTTTTCTGGAGGTCTACTACTTAAGCACGAGTTCCGTAGTTTCGGCCGACGTTACGGGCCTTTCCTACTCCGTAACTCCTAAGTACATAAGATTTGATCGGGGTTCGAACTAATAATGAATGACGTCACGATTTGACAGTTGTCCCCATTAAGGACTTGTCCCGTTAAGGATTTGCCCGTCCGAAAAAGAAGTCTTGTCAGGTGTTTTATCCAATTTACTACTTTCGGACGGGTCCGGATCTTTGTTGACGGAATTAAGGATAGATCTATAGAGGTATGAGGAACAGGGTGTAAAGCTCACTCACACCTCCATAGAAAAGGGAGGATCCTCCGACCAGACGGGTGTTGTGTCTGGTGGGCAACTGCCCGACGATTGATGTCGGGATGTTGTATATATGCTAGTTGCGCGGTAAACTCTGCTTGCGCGATGCAGGATTTTGCGTGACGTCAGTATGACGCGTAGCTCGCATGTGGCGATTGTAGATGCCGCTACATCACTCCCCCCCGGAGACCGGAGGTCGATAGTGGGCTGAGTCTTGTATCTTGCGATGCTTGCCAGGGCCAAGTGAGGTTCCAGTGTGTCGGAACCGGGTGTCGCATAGTTCGCGGTGAGTCGGAAATGTCTGCGAAGATTCCCCAGTGAGTCGGGGTGGCGCTGTGTTATGCTCCAGTGCGTCGGATGTGGTACAGCGCCGGGTTGAGGCTGACTGCTGGCGTCGACCAGGAGAGGGTTTAAAGGGTCTGCTTGTGGACCGGCCGAGAGTGCAGTGTGCTGTGCCAAGGTTGCTGATGAGGCTGAGGGTGATGACCAGGTATGCGCGGTCGCTGCATGCTGGTGGTCAGAATACCCGTTGAAGCCGTGGGTGCTGGCTGGCTGTGTGACTCGCCGCTCGTAAGCTTGAAGGAAGTGATGATGACGTCACGCTGATGTAGAAGCACGAAGGCTGCGCTGACGTTCATGTTCGGGGTCACCAGTATAGAGGTATGAGGAACAGGGTGTAAAGTTCACTCATACTCTATGGAAAAGGGAGGATCCTCCGACCAGACGGGTGTTGTGTCTGGTGGGCAACTGCCCGACGATTGATGTCGGGATGTTGTATATATGCTAGTTGCGCGGTAAACTCTGCTTGCGCGATGCAGGATTTTGCGTGACGTCAGTATGACGCGTAGCTCGCATGTGGCGATTGTAGATGCCGCTACAGATCCCTTGGATCGAAAATCATACAAAACTTCGCGACCAAATTGTCAAGCACACTTCAACTGCTGTGGGGCTGACTGAATATTTTTGGGTGATCGAAGACTATCTAAAATATTTTAGACGAAAATAAAAAGCGAAATAGTCATGCTCGTTTGTCTCACAATTTTTTTCGAAATAAAATCTGCTATAGGCTTCGCTTGCTAGTTGGGCTGAAATCTCTGCTGTAGGCTTCTGTTGCTAGTTGGGCTGAAACCTCTGCTGTATAGGCTTCTGTTGCAAGTAGGGCTGAAACCTCTGCTGTAGGTTTCTGTTGCCAGTTGGGCTGATACCTCTCCTATAAGCTTCTGTTGCTAGTTGGGCTGGAACGTCTGCTATAAGCTTCCATTGCTTGTCGGGGTGAAACCTCTGCTATACGCTTCTATTGCTAGATGGGCTGAAACCTCTGCTATAGGCTTATGTTGCTAGTTGGGCTGAAACCTCTGCTGTAGGCTTCTGTTGCTAGTTGGGCTGAAACGTCTGCTGTAGGCTTCTGTTGCTAGTTGGGCTGAAATCTCTGCTATAGGCTTCTGTTGCTAGTTGGGCTGAAACTTCTGCTATAGGCTTCTATTGCTAGTCGGGGTGAAACCTGAAACTCAATATCACTATGCCGGACCACGCTCAGGCGAATTTCATGAAATCGAATGAGGCCAATGTAGTACCTACAATATTTCGTTTTACGAAAATGTTGACAATACGAACAATAAAAAATGCATTCTGCTAACGACCCTACAACAACCAAAAGTTCGTTTTCGGTGAATGGGTTTTAAATCTTTTAAAGACCAACAATGGAGATAATAGTCAATTTAAATGTATTTTAAAGTTTTGTTGTTCTTACAAAAGACTTTTTAAGTGATGTTTAGTTTCACTTTAAGTAGAAAACTAAATATTTACGGTCTTTTTCTGTGTCTGGTCAACATGAATAGTGTGAATAGCGAGTTTGACATTATTGTTGTGGTCGTTCCATTCGGTCAAAGGACGTTGTGACATTTTCAAACTGCTGCTTCTATAGATTTATTAATATTTACAAGGACTAGGTATTTGGAGCTGAGCTTATCTCAATAATTTTATAGTGTAGCGGCATCTACAACGCCACATGCGAGCTACGCGTCAGACTGACGTCACGCAAAATCCTGCATCGCGCAAGCAGAGTTTACCGCGCAACTAGCATATACACAACATCCCGACATCAATCGTCGGGCAGTTGCCCACCAGACACAACACCCGTCTGGTCGGAGGATCCTCCCTTTTCAATAGAGTATGAGTGAGCTTTACACCCTGTTCCTCATACCTCTATAATAGTCAATAAGCGATATCTTATAAAATCTCAGTTTTGTTGCCATGCAAACTATGCCTACCTACGAAGTTTTTAAAACAATGATTTACAAGAATTTTGCATGCGTTGGATACGAAATAAGTTATATTTAGGGTTATATATTTTATTTGGAACAACAATTTCATTAACTAATTAAGGTATATTTTGTCCAGATATAAAGAACTATAAATACCAACCTTAGTCATAAATGAGAGTTCACTATAAAACGGAGAAGGAAACTGAATCAACGGTAACACAAAACAATTACTTAATTGTATTTGCAAGTCACACCGGTTACTTATCTAATTATTCCAAGCAATTGAAACAGCTACTGTTTTACTTATGGTAATCTTGTTAATTACAGATGGCAAGTGGTATGGAGAAACGTGCTGGCGTTCGTGTACTTGCACGCTGCAGCTTTGTATGGATTGTACTTGATGTTCACCGGAAAAGTCAAGATGTGGACGATTTTATTTGGTAAGTGCCCTTGAAAATACCCACTTCTTAAATAATTGAAAAGGTTGAACACTCAAAAGCTTGCAATAACATTTTTCTACCAAACTATGTAACAATGTTGTGTTATTGGTTTGGTTGCCATGGTTACCGGTTTGTTGCGACCTGAGGGCCTAGACAAAGTAACATTCGATTAGCGATGGCGCTAGTAGAAAGGCCAAAAAATGTATGGGATTGACATAAGCTATCGAAATGTCACGTGATCAAAGGTCAACAATAGAAATTAGCTAGACAATGTTAACATCATTCGATTCTACGAAAGCGTCAGCGTCGAACGATTTACTATTTAAATTAATAAATTAATTTAAAAAAAAAAATGGAATTACTTCTATAGAGGTGCGTAGCCAAGTGGCAATTTTTGACATGCTATAACGCTAGTTTTCGATTCGTATGATGGAAACATTAGCGATAGCGATAGCGATTGTAGAAATAGAAGCTCTCCGAAGCGATTGCCATTTGTCTAGGGCCTACACTGGCCCTCTGGTTTGTTATTTAGACACCCGTCTAGAATGACCTATTCAATTATTTGACGAGTAGTAACTCCCATGCAGGCGTGATTTTGTTATGTAAGCTCTTAGGTGTTACTTAAATTTAAGTAACGTTTATAAATAAAGAGGCCAGTGACAATCTGTTTAAAGCCATTGCGTGCATAGGTCTTAAGAAAGCTCTGCCTGTTTTGCCCCACAGCCCATTAAAGGGCTTTTGATAACAGTGAAGTTTCGAAGAATGCTTGTTCACTCTGACGTCCGTGATCCTCCGAGCCACCAAGACATTCAATGTGTTTTATTCATGGCGCTCCAAACACGATATGATTTGGCAGGGCTTCCGCTCAAAGGGCTTTCCAGTCAGTGCTTGAATAAGCTGTTAAATGAAGGTTCAACTGACTATAATTTATTTAACCCGGCACAAAACCACCTTCCAGGCTGCTACCTTCTCTGAAAGTCCTGATGGAAAACCTTAATAACATTTTCTAACGATGAACATCCTGATTACTCAAAGTGCATGATAATGATCTAATCGAAACAAATGCAATAACTTAGATTT
Organism: Dryobotodes eremita; assembly: GCA_917490735.1. Lineage (NCBI taxonomy): Eukaryota > Metazoa > Arthropoda > Insecta > Lepidoptera > Noctuidae > Dryobotodes > Dryobotodes eremita. The sequence continues at coordinate 15,055,951 of OU823249.1, forward strand.
TTTAACATTGACACTGGGGATGCAGAAGTCATTATACGTCTCATTCGAACTACGGCACAACAAGTCGGCATAGTTCGCGATTTGTGCGAGGCACAGGGCATATTCTCCTTTATATATAAACGCTGCTTAAAATTAAGTAATGATTAGTGACTGTTTAACCATACATTTTTGACGTTCAAACGTCTCTTAACTTTAATCATCGTTTATAAATAAGCCCCAATAACGTCAGTTTTTGTTCCTTATCCTATTTCTGTATTAGTAGGTACTAGTTTCGTAGTCAGCAAAAATAAGGTCAACATACCTCCACCAGAAACCATACTTAACTACACAGTGGAATCGACATCGACACACAAGCGTAGGGGGGGGGGGGGGTCATGAACCATGTGCCGAATTAATGATAACAGTTTGCAGCGCGTCGATGTCTCTTACACCCTATATCAGGGGTGGCCAACAGGTCGATCGCGATCGACCGGTCGATCGCGACTGTTAGTCCAGTCGATCGTGGCAAGGCAAAAAATATAAATACGTAGACCAGACTGCCCAACGTAATCACCTACTGCTGGACGCATCATCTTGTATAATTTCTAGAAGTATGTAATAGGTAGATCGCACAGGGTCTCGTTAGTGAACAAGAGATCTTGGGTCCAATCAAGTTGGCCACCCCTGCCCTATATAGTTAGGTATATCCAGAGTACCCCAGTCATCGCTACTACCACATTGCTCATTCATATTTTTAGCATGGTGTGGGCTCTTTGATAAGCTACCCAGTCAGACTGAAATGGAGATTTAAATTGTATATATATTTCTGTTTCCAGGTGTAAGCTTCGCGATCATGTCAGGTATGGGCGTGACGGCCGGTGCCCATAGACTGTGGGCACATCGCTCTTATAAAGCGCGGTGGCCTCTGCGACTGTTCCTAGCTTTCATGCAGACGATGGCGTTTCAGAACCACATCTATGAATGGGTGCGAGATCACAGGTCAGTCAGAATACCAAAATGTATTCGTTTATACTAGCGACCCGCCACTGCTTCGCACGGTGTTTACGACTTGACAAAACATCGAGATTTCTTTATTTTATGTAAGATTAATATCAGTATTATACACATAAACCTTCCACAATACATTTTTTAAATGATGGTAAGTAAGTAAGTAAGTAAGTAAGTAAAATTTTATTTGTTTAAACATGGTGTACAAGATAATAAAGATAAAAAAAGTTCTAACATGTTCAGCCGCATATCGTGGCGTACAAATTGGTAGGAAGAGATGGTGCATGAACCGTGATAATATTCATCAAAATTACATTATAGAAATTATGTAGGTACTTATTAAATCATCATTATTCATTAAAGTTTAGGTATTACAATTCAGCAAGCATATTTTTTAGATAAAATTAAATGTCAATGTAGTCATTAAATAAATTAGTCAATAAAAAATATGAATTACTGTCATTAAAATTTCAACTCTAACTTACATTTATTCCACAAAAATACAAATGGTGAAAGCCGCATCAAAATCCGTTGTGTAGTTTAGAAACACAACGCAGACACACAGACAGACACGAAAAGCGATTTTAAGTTAACTACGTACTTTACTTTAACTTCCTAATACAGGGTGGCAGAGACATCGACGCTCAACCTGTAACCATGGATTCAGTACATGATTATGAAACCCCTACGTTGAAATTTTTTGTCGGTTATTTAAAAATAAAATGCTGTTCAGTACATTTTGACCGCGTAGGTATTGCACTTTTCTATCAAACAACAGTTTTTTTTTTTTTGATAACCGACTATTAATTTCTACACTAGGGGTCTAGAATCATGTGCTGAACTCAAGGTTACTGTTTGGACGTTGTGGTCCGCTGCCACCCTGTATAGGATCATTTAGATCAATTAGTTGTTAAATATCAAAATCGCTCTTTTCAGTGAGCTCATCTGCAATTCTGAAATGGGTGTGATATTATACATTTTGATCATGATTCTTTTGCTAACTAAATATCGGTTTGTTAGTCAAATTAGCGTTTCATCTTTTTCCCTATTTACCTCTGACTCCAAAGCTAATTTTGGTACGTGCGAAATAAAGTTAATAGCAGTGACAATATTATCGATTCCAAAGAGCATAGTAACGCTCTATCAGTAAAGAAGAACCATCAAAAACATATGTGAAACTGGGAGCCAAGTACAATACTAAGAACATGCGTGGTTATCCACTTCAACGACAAAAGAATTTAGATCTAAATAGATGCCAAGTTCTGTAGATAATCCTGAAATTTATTTATAAGACCATACAACATTCTAAAATAAATTTAAAACACAATCTTTTGCTTTTTTCTGCTACGATAACGTTTGCTATTTATAAATATCACTTCTTAAAGAACAGTCGAACTATTTACACAAAGCAGATAACTTAGGATCGCCGAAGCTCGATTATTGATATCATTACGTTTTGTGAAGAAATTATTATTATTCATCATTCAAATTTACCTCTCAAGTCTATTAAACTCCATTGTGGTTCACATGTGTACCAGTCCCCCCCCCTCCCCCGTCGCCCCGCGCACTCCGCACCGTGCGAGACGCGGATAGTCGTCGGGATGAACTCAATCAGCATAATTATTAATTATACGTAACTAAGCAAAATGTTGCGAAACACGTAAGTATAGGTATTTCTCCCGGCGTGGCTCGCGACGCCTGCTTACTTACACACCAACATCACCTCTTCATGTGTGTAGGTAAGTACAACGTTAAGCAAATAGGGTAAGGTGTACCCACCTATGTATCTGCCGGAAGACTAGGTGTTTTCCAAAAGTGTCTATTAAACGTTTATAGACAATAGGAATCGAATGTGGGCTCTTGTAAATCACAGACTGTATAAGAATGTATTTCTTTCGTAACAATTGTTACAATTGTTCACAGTGATGTCAGTTCGCTGAGCCGGCGGCGGCGCTGCCAATTGCAGATTGGTTGTCTAAGTTTTATTCATTATAAATAATCTGCTATAAAAAGAAATAAAAGCGACCTTTCATCATGGACCCTATTCTCCTGCGAAAGAAAAAGTTTTCGTTGCTATTATAATTTTGAAAGGCGTTAGGTGTTAATAAAAATCCATTGCTTGGAAAATATTTAAAATCATAAAATTCATTGTTTTCTGATTGGTCCCTTTGTACACAATTACCCAGCTGGACGCCAAATTTCAACTTTTTAGGTTTTTAGGTAATAACGATTTTTAGACGTTAATATCTCAATAACCGTTTTATCTGTATTTATAAAATTTTGGGTTTTAATAAATACACCAAATTTCATGAATTTATGTTCAATAGATTTTGAGTTATTTAGAGGTCAAAAGTGTCTCCAAATGGTTCGTGTAATAAAACAGGGCTGCTGATTTGCCAGTTCCTTTTTCTTTGAACTTGGCTGATACGCTACCGCGTGTCTAGATTATATTATTACGAGTATTGCCTAAACCTCTGAAAAATAAATATTATGTCGCATTACCAATAAAGTCGTGACTCTTTGTTGAAGTTAACAAATTAGCACTAGTATGTTTCTTTACGATTGGACTTTAGTTTTGCCCCTGTTTTTATTTGGCGGCACAAAAATTAGGCGCTCGAGTTAGGTTTACCTATTATCAATAGTTATTAATAGTTATTTGACAACAGTAAACATGAACGGTTCGTTAGCGGTCACTAAGTGCTTTAACATACATAGACGGTATCTATGAATATTATTAGTGATGTAATTTCAGCTCTACCGGATATGTCGATAGTATTTGTATCTCCATGTTCATCGAAGTTTTACACCACCTTGTAATTAACAGTATTTATGGTTTCACTCACGTGTCTGTTATCGGGATTCCCCGACTAGTTTTATACTCAAAGAAAACCCATTTTGAAGTACCTACTTCAAAATGGGTTTTCTTTGAGTTCAAAACTAACACACACATTACCACAAGACACTCATGTTATTCCACTAGTAAATTGCCCCACATTACCACAAGACACTCATGTTATTCCACTAGTAAATTGCCCCACATTACCACAAGACACTCATGTTATTCCACTAGTAAATTGCCCCACATCACCACAAGACACTCATGTTATTCCACTAGTAAATTGCCCCACATTACCACAAGACACTCATGTTATTCCACTAGTAAATTGCCCCACATTACCACAAGACACTCATGTTATTGGACTAGTAAATTGCCCCACATTACCACAAGACCCTCATGTTATTCCACTAGTAAATTGCCCCACATCACCACAAGACACTCATGTTATTCTACTAGTAAATTGCCCCACATCACCACAAGACACTCATGTTATTCTACTAGTAAATTGCCCCACATTACCACAAGACCCTCATGTTATTCCACTAGTAAATTGCCCCACATCACCACAAGACACTCATGTTATTCTACTAGTAAATTGCCCCACATCACCACAAGACACTCATGTTATTCCACTAGTATATTGCCTCACATTACCACAAGACACTCATGTTATTTTTGCTTATTTTATTTTTATTCTATTCGGGCAAGTTAAAGCTAACTTATCAAACTTTATCATTGCTTAAGTCAGCGCGCTCTTCTCGGTAGTGGCATTATTGGGCTCGCTTCACTCGCTTCTATCGTGTTTTGATCTACGTACCTACGTAGACATGCAATCCGGAATGAATTTTAGTTGTGAAAGTCATAATCATAATAATGAAAACATGGAAGGGTCAAATTAAGGGTTCAAATAAAACATATTCGTTAATGTCGTATGATTCTGTACTACATTCTGTCAGCGCGCTTAGTACATAATTTATAAAATGAAAATGTAAAGGGGTGGGATCCTGGTGTCCTGAAACACAGGCCACGAGCCTAGCTTAGGCACCAGTCTCCCACAATATATACTTACCTGAATTGCGTAACAGTGTCGAATCTGACCAATGTAAAATAACTCATGTATATTGTGGTCAGAAAAATAAAGTTGATTGATTGATTGATAGATTTCTTATGAAATGAAGGATCCGCGGTTTTACAAAGCCTGGAAACAAATAAATGCGTTTATTTTCAAACTATCGAGGCAGAGGTCCCCAAAACATTTGTAAAGAGTTTCTATAGGTATTCCATTTGTAAAGTTCTAGGAAATATCACGTTCTATCGGTAGGTAACTTAGGTGATTGCTATAACGAGTACTATGATCATTACGAGGAATGCCTGAGGAACTTATTGACGTCAACTGTCAGATTCGTAACGCACAATTGAACAGTTTAATTACAATATTATACCATGTTTATATTCTGTACGCTTGTTTACTTACTTCATGGAAAAAAACTAGCAGAAACTATGATTTAAGTAAACAATACAGTATGGATATGAGGTACCTATGGAAGGGTCACCATCATATTGAATTGCAGTTAGGTACTACAGTACATTATTATTGGGAATGAAAAAATTTAAACATGGTCGTACTTAAGGAGTTTTTAAACATTTGACTAATTAGTAAACTGATTGCTCAAACGCTTGGTATCACCATAATAAACACAACAGTAGATAGCGTGAGAAGTAATTTGACGACCTCCCACCCACAAAAAAAGGTATACACTTCGATAAAGGACATCTTCAAACGGAAATTAAAAATGAGGTAAATAGTTATACAAAAATTAAATTCCCCAGAACCAGACCAGAACGTCTTAAGTAAGTTGAAAAGGTTCTGGTAAATGTACCCAAGGAGTGTTCAAACGATTTTTTTTTTTTGTTTGATCCCTGTTTTGTAAATCCGGATCAAAGTAATCCTTTCTGTTACTAGCAAAGGTTTAAGAACCTTTTATTTTCTGCTTCCGCTTTTTTCACCGCTTCTATACGTAGACCTTTTTGGGATTAGGAGCAAAGTTTAGCCAAGCCGGCGGCGGCGTGGCTCGGTAATTGCGTAACACACTAAAGGAATGGCTTTCATGTTGACAGTTCAACAATATTCATTGCGTTATTTACGTTGTTGAATAGACAAATTTTTCGAACATATGAAGCAATGACTTAGCAATAGGTTTCAAAATGATTCAGATTGTGATTGATATTGTGTTACGCAATTAGGGTGCTGATGAAATTGTGACTCATCTTCGACACATGAACTCCGTGTCTCAATGATCCAGCCAGTCCCTATTGCCATAAGCGCGTTCAATCTTAGGGTACAGCTACAGATAGCTCCTGGGAAGTCAATAGCAGTTGTTTCGCTTAGTTCTATAAGACAAGCACACATAACAAATTAGCTTCTTCTTTTCCTTTTCTAATCGATGATACAACATTTTTCTAGTTAATTAGATTATTTTGGCCCAGTAGGTGACCGCTTTGATCGTGGCTTCGGTTCTTTACGTCCTCAAATGTTCAGGAGTAGGGACAGTTTGGATAGTCCAAAAAGTGGGTCATCGTCTGGTCAGGAGCAAACAAACTAGCGAAAACGTTAAATCCATCTTCTTGTCAGCGTGTCGATGTAAAAAAAAAAATGAGCCGTCGCGGGACGTCTGGCAGATGTGAAACATCAAAACTATTTTGTATAGAAAATATAACGTGGGGACGCGTCGCCACGGCATGCGTCGCCACGCCAACAATCGGTTTTACCCGCGGCTATAGATGTTTCATATCAATAACACGAATAAAATAAACTCTTTCATTATTTCGATAGAAAATTATTTGGCTAATCATCACTTTCCTCATGCAGAGTCCACCACAAGTTTACGGAGACGGACGCAGACCCCCATAATGCGAAACGCGGCTTCTTCTTCTCCCACATCGGATGGCTGATGGTACGCAAGCACAAGGATGTCTTCGAGAAGGGCGCCACCGTCGACATGTCTGACCTGGAGAAAGACCCGATTGTTATGTTCCAAAAGAGGTAAGTGGCAAACATAATAATTTATTTTCACTCAACTCGCAGAAAAGCAGCCCCGAGAAAGGGTTTCTATTAATTAACATGGACTATTTGAATCATCTAATCAACATTACACTCGTGGCTTTGAAGGCTCTTTAAGCCGTTGGTCCCGGCTGTCATTCGTGGATCATTGACAGTCGTTACGAGTCGTCAGAAGACCGAAACAGAAAAGCCAGTCTTAAGGAGTATCGGGTTACACAGTTACTGGGTTGTTGAGGTCAGATAGGCAGTAGCTCCATGTAAAATACTGGTGTTCAGCTGTTAGGCGGCGGCGTCTAGGCAGATGATGATGATTTGAATCTCACAGTCGCTCTCTATTTGCAAACGCCTGATTATTTGTTAGTTCAGACAGCGTAGACTACTAAATCGATTTGTGCGTGTCACATGAGCCATGATTTCACGTTCTTTCCAGAAGTTCACCAAGGCTATGATTTCAGAAGAAAAATTTTATACCGAGTATTGTTTTGTAGTTCATTATTTTCCGTCCTACTATATCTACTTTTATTTTTAATCAAATATTTCCACGAATACGGGTTATATAGGGTCGAATTAAATTAGCTAGAGGAACTCTGCAAACGTGATGGGTATCGATGTCTAAACACGATAAAATTAAAATTGAAAAGATTTGATGTTTTTTTAGGGTCAATGACCGCTTGTAGTGTTGTTACTTGAAGTAGGTGAGAAAATATGTTTTATCGTGTTAAGATATCGATACCAATCACGTCTGTGAAGTTTACACAGAAAAACTTATTTTAAACTTATATCAAGTGAATAAACTAACTGAGGTCGATGACGCCACAAAAAAATCATCAAATTATTTTTTGATTATCATGTTTAAATATCGATACCCATCACGTCTGAGGAGTTTCGCTAGCTAATGTAATTTGAACCTGTATATTCCTGCTACCTAGCCTATTTATTATTAAGGCAAAAGTCAAGGGGTTTACTGAAATAGTACAAATAGTGGATTCCGAAAACCTAGCTAAGCTGCTTCAAATCGTCTTTTATGGCAAAGTATTTAGCAAGTGTTGGAAAACATCTCATTATGTAATTCTAACAATCGAGAATCTACACGTTTTAGATAGGTCTTCAAGGAAAGAGCGTTACTTCAAAGGAGATCATAAAGAAAGTTCAAGAATTTGTTGATCAAAAGCAGTATGTATTTCTTTAAATTGGACGTAGTTTAACGGAAAGGATCCAACCCACAAATGGCCTAAAATGAATAATGATACCAAAACACACACACATTGGTATCACAATTCATTTTCGGTTATTTGTGGGTTGGATCCTTTTCGTTTAACTACGTCCAATTATGGTTGACTGCTCACTTGAAGCCTTTCAAACGACCTTTATGGCTATTGAATCTTGAAATAGTCATTCAATAAGGTTTTAAATTAACTTAAAGGGTTGTATTGATGATTTAAATTGTAATAATTCTTAAAATACATACTTTTTACGTTCCCGAATCATATTTTGTTCAACATACAACCTGACACTGACGTGCAAATTGCAAAAAAAAATAAAGAAAATGAATTTCACGGGCTGCCCTGGTGCTTCCTCCTTAAGGTGACGAAGATAATTATTTTGAATGAGACTATTTAAAACACATTTGTACCAATTGATATTTTCAGAAATTGGGTAGATAGACAATAGGTACATTTACACTGAATTGGTATACAGAAACCTTTTCCTGTAAATCACAAAAAATAATGTATTCACCTTCCACATGTTCCAAGGGGCGCGAGGAATTGCTTTGTAAACTATCATAATTGAAAACAAATCGATTGACAATTAAATATCCAGTTTAGACCTAAGATCTAAAGATCCGCTAAAGTAAGTTAACTTTGCACTTTGAAACAAATATTGTGACGTTCTTATTTGAATAAGAATCCTCGGGAGATGTAGCTTTCGTATTCAGTGGATAGTATGTGTTGTAAATGAGCTCAAAATATTTATCTTGACACTGTCTTGGTTCAACATGAACGACTTTCGTTGGTTTTTCAAGCAAGAAATGCTGTAGCCAACACTTTCTTAAACTACAACTAACATAATTACATTTTTAGGGTTCCGTACCCAAAGGGTAAAAAAGGGACCCTATTACTAAGACTTCGCTGTCTGTTCGTCCGTCTGTCTGTTACCAGGCTGTATCTCAAGAACCGCGACAGCTAGACAGTTGAAATTTTCACAAATTATGTATTTCTATTGCCGATATAATACAAAATACTAAAAACAAAATAAAATAAATATTTAAGGGGGCTCCCATACAAAAAACGCCATTTTGTGCCTATTTTTTTTATAGATAATAGTACGGAACCCTTCGTGCGCGAGTCCGACTCGCACTAGGCCGGTTTTTTTTTTTGTATAGGCACATAGATATAGGCACAGCTGTACGACGCCATTTAAAAAATGTTTACAATCTCTTTCCAGAACATATCTCGTGGTGATGCCAATCCTATGCTTCATCATCCCTGCTTGGATCCCCGTCTACTTCTGGGGTGAGAACGCCTGGATCTCGTGGTACGTGGCGTCCATCACCAGATACACAGTGGCCTTACATTTCACCTGGCTCGTCAACTCCGCGGCCCACATCTGGGGCAATAGGCCCTACGACAAGTAAGTGACAAACATTTCACTTTTAAGCCATCAACTTATACGAACATTCGGTGAAAGTTGAAAAAAAATCCAGCGCATTCTTGACCCAGTTACGGTTCAGTTAGCTTACAGATTATTGAACGAAATATTACCTACTTAGTTACTTTTTTGTTGTTATTGTGTATACTTTGTTATTAATGGCACAAGTTTAACTGTGTAGGTACTTGCTTTAGTTTCCTGTAAGTTGTGTAAACGATAAAATAAGATACATTAGTTGGTTGTGGTACAAGTTGGTTATGGTATTTTCTTAAATTAATATTATGTGGTGACGATTAGAAGTAATAATAATAATAACGTTTATTGTGTCAAAAATTATACACAAACAATTTTGGGTTTGGAGTCTTCATTTAATCAATGCTTGTATTAGAGGACTCCGCAAAAGAAGAAGAAGTACTTCGTACGTACTTGTGATAATAGTTTAAAGAATATTTTTTTCCTGAAAGTAGGAATTTAGTTTAGCATTGTGTAGGTACTCATTAATAAAGGCTCCTACAAACAGACGCGACAAGCGACGCGAATCGCGCGCAACTCAAAGGTATCGCTCGTCGCGCGACGAGCGGCGCCTTTGTGTCGCGCTGTCGCGTTGCGCCTGTCTTTGGGAGCCTTAAAGGGTTTTATTTTACTTAATTAAAATAACTTCAATGTCCTGACGTACAGTGCTCAAAAGGTGACAACGATATTTTACCTAAATAGAGCAACAAATCAATCCAAATTCTTGAAGGCAATATTGTAATACGTAGATACAGTCAACATTAAAAGTAGGTAAACCACGAATTTAGTAGAACAGTGGTGGCCCAGTGGTCACGGCCCCGACTTACGAGTCGTAGGTCGTGGGCTCGAACCTAGGCAGGCGCTTACTTTATGTAAATATTTTCATCACCACTGCTCTCAAAACGGTGAAGGAAAAGATCGTGCGGAAACCGGCATGTACTAGAACCAAAAATTCGAAGAAATTACACCTAACAACCCACACTGGGCCCGCGTGGTGGATTATGGCCCACTCGCTCTCTCAGAGATGAGTTCCGTGTCCCAGCAGTGGGGAGATTATGGGCTGATTATTATGCAAACCATGAATTCTTAGGGAGCCAAAAGTGTTTGTAGTTTGTAATGAAAATGCTTTGATATTATAACTTTAGTTTTTAAACGATAATCAGAAAGATAATACTTTGAAGATAAATATAACAATACGTTTGGCCCACTTGCGCGTTCATGGGTTATTGTACATAATTCGGAGTTAACAGCTAACTTAGGGTTAATCAAATTATTTATCTTGCGCTACCAAGAGTTAGAGGTAAACCTAGATTTAAACATTCAAATATTTAACCCACCGATTTGGGAGAGTTAAGTTAACGCTGGGTTAGTGTTAGTAATGTCAAAATAAATTGACGTTATGAGGTATCGCTGATAACAATTATTTTGTATTTTATATTGTTCGACGTTGTAGTAAGTGAAAATTCGGTACTATATCAGCGGGCAATATGTTCATGAACTCATATAAAAATATGTATAAATTATAAAAAACTTAAAACATATTTTTCCTTATCTGACATTTTCGTCAATCAATAAACTAAGTCTCCACGGAAACCACATACAGTACGATTAAAATAAAATGTCATGATAAAATTCACAGACAAGAAAGTATTACGTACCGTAATATAGTGTAAAAGAGATGGGTATACAATTTCCGTTCATTGTTCGTTCATAAATTTTTGGTCGGATTACATATCAGGGCACAGAACTGCAATGTTCCCAACTCAAAAAACACTAATTATCAGGTTAACTAACCCGGTGTTACTTTTTAGTCGCACAACGCGCATTATGTCGAGTTTACGAACTCTACATTTATTCATTTAACCCTACTAAACATGCGAGTGGGCCTCAAAAATATTGAACTATAAAATGTACTTATTATTCTTTGCCTGAAAATCTTGAAATATTCGTCGTATTTTGTTGTTGACGGTGCAATAAGAAAAAAAAGAAAACCCAAGTCAATACAATTTATTGCTAACATAAATTTTAGTTCACGTTCGATGTGTATATAGGTACTAATTAATTGTAGATCGCGTGATGTTTGTGATGTAATAAAGACTACTAACTACCAACATCCTGATATTTCAGTCAATTTATTTGTTCGGTTACAAAAATTCACGATTGCCTTTTATTGAACTGTACCTACTGTAATGTAAGTAATAAAAATAATCTTTGTGAATGTGACAAATAATTATAATTTAACTGAACATCACTCATGTAGCCCCGAAGGGTTAGCTAGAGGTGTACATTTTTAGTACACCCACATTTGGGCAGTTATGTTGAAGTCCCATGTTATTATAGGGCGCGAGTCTATTGCCATTGTCCGGGCACAAATCCAGACACTTGGCTGCTACTGAGAAATTCCAGATGGAAAAACCCAATAAGACTTTGCCCGACCTGGGAATCTAACTCAGGAACAGATGCAAAAAAATCATTAAATAATTATAATTTATTAGATGACCTACCTTTTCGTCGATTAATTAATAATTTGGCCGCGTCTAAAGTAGGTGGGTTCTAGACCCGGATGAGACTGGCATAGACCAGGGAAACATAGCACAAAAGGGAGGACGTCTATACTCAGCAGTCGGTGAAACAAGGCTGCCAATGAATGATGATGAATGAAAGTAGGTAGGGTATCTAAATTACAAGACGCAGAATCAAGTTTTTTTCAATCGGTATTGGAAAGAATAATCTAGTTAGATATACCGTCAAACAGGGTGAATAAGGATGCAGGGGTGAATCGTGAAATCGCCCTCGCGCCCCTAGCCGCCGCAGGAGGAGGAGACACCCTGGGCGTCGGGAGTCGATTGCCGACTCCCGGCCACCATAGGCGCGGGCTTGCGGACGGCGGGCAATGGGCAGCTCGCCGTCCGGTAAGGACCAGGCCCGGGTCGACGGGCGCCTCAAAGAGATGTCAGCAAAATTGACGGGGTCCGATAGGACCGATGCCTGCCGGGGCTGCGGATTGTTCGAAAGAGTTACCGTGGCCCTGGCGCACAGGCAACTGAAGGAACACGGGTGGGTTTTAGTCAGTAAGAGTCTGACACGCCCTTCCGCTCCGCCCAAAGCGGGAGACGTCAGGGGTGAATCGTGACAATGTTTAAAAGGGATTTTAACATTGAAATAATATAGTTTGTTGCCAAAAAGGACTCTAATGGCCAACAAGGGCACTTACTTAATCGCTAATTATAATAAAGTAAACATACTGTATTATAATTACTAACGATTAAGTGCCCTTGTTGGCAACAAACTATTTTATTTGAAAGTTAAAAACTCTTTTAAAGTTTCGTCCCGATTCACCCCTGCATCCAAATTCACCCCGTTTGACGGTACTAATAAATGCTAATAGATTTATTCAGGCATTATTAAAACATACGACTTAAACATACGACATTATCAAAACAAAACGAACCGCTTCATAAATAGGAACCGGACGTATCTCCTCCTACATTATCGGATGCTGCCTTGAAAGGTTTCACGTACCTATAGGTTATGAAGAATAAAGTGTTTTGGTAGTTTAGTACACTGCTAATTAGAGAGAAATGGGTATAAATATAAAAAATATTATTAATAATTTTACTATGGGTCATATTATCGCGAAGATGTTGTAAGGTGTTAAATTTAAATTATATGACCAGCCCTTTCATACTTTTATTTCCGCTAGAAACAAACAAACATAACGTCACGCCTAGTTACCCCGATGGGTTGTGCAGAGGTGTACCTATAGTAGACCCGTATTTCGTCAGTTATGTTTAAGTCCCTTGTAATAAGGCGAGCCTATTGCCATCACCCGGGCAAAAATCCAGACTTCGGGCTGCTACTCAGAAATCCCATATAGAAAAACCGTATTAACACATTTTGCCCGACCTGGGAATCGAACCTAGGACCTCATGCTCAGCAGAAGCGCGCTTGCGACCACTAAACCAATGAAGTTAACAATATTAATATACGAAAAAAATCTAAGAGCAAGATGAAATTCTTTTACTAACGCGACGTATTGCTATTTCAGAAACATAGGCGCTACGGACAACAAGACTGTCGCACTGTGTGCGTTCGGCGAAGGATGGCACAACTACCACCATGTCTTCCCTTGGGACTACAAGGCGGCAGAACTTGGAAATTACAGCACAAACTTGTCTACTGCCTTAATAGACTTCGCCGCTAAACACGGTAAGACTACGCTTGCCTATCTATACTTTGTTACTTACGGTTGCTTATTATTACCTAATGCCTTAATGGACTTACGAGTACGTCAGTGCAACCAAAACTGTGTTGTTAAATAATGACTCGTTCTTAACACTATGTTCACATCGTGTGCTCTTAAACAAAGAAGACTATCACATTAATGAAATACATATAGGTACAAATTGTAGGTTTATAGGTGCCACGGATATCGAGGGATATGGCTTGGAGGCGTGGCGCATGTCGCCTCCGTTGGGTTGAACTGACCTTAAATACGCGTGACTGCAGTGAGCACCGTTTAGTCATATGTTTGCCTCGGAACGTGTAGTGTGATTTCGTATTTTTACGAAATGCCGAATTGTTCCGTCCTTGTGTGAAAATATAGCACAATTACAACAAACCTTAGTACAAGTGGTTTGTCTTACCACCGGTAACTAAAAAATCACTGCATTAATTATAATATTTAAGTATTTTACAAATTATCTAGTTGTGAAATATTTTTGACATGCGACAGCCTTTGCCTAATGACTGACGCATGTCAAAACGATGCATTAGTGGTGCGCAGCACTGAGATATGGATATCGATAATGTTAGTTGCTCTAATAAGAAATTGTATTAAGAATCTTAAACGAGAATTAATACATTTTATATCAGTTTCCCGATAGATCCAGAAATTGAACATAAATAGGTAGATGCAAAATGCAGAGAAAATAATTGGTTGGTAATTTCAAGTGACTTCAAAGTCCATAAAGACGTTGCTAGTCCCAAAAGCTCTTAGACACTTTGTCGATACAAATATTTTCTCATCGACTGATTTTCACCAGTTTGAGCAAGACCCCGATGGATAATAATATTATCCAAGTGACAAAATGTGTGATGGAATAACATATTGATATTTGCTTACATTTTTTGGCTAAGAATGTAACAACTAAATTATGAAAGCGACAGATATAATGTTCAATAAGTACCTATTTTAATTGTTCTTTTATGTGCGATAGTTGAACAGTTTTAATTTTAAGTAAGGGCAGCCCCGGATCTAGGGGGGAAAGGCAAATTTAAGCGTGGCAAACAAGTGCACCACTCAGCGCACCGCAACTCTGCGATAAGTGAGATGCGCAGCACTTATTATCTTTCTCTGCGAGTGGCACACTGACAAAATCACTACGTGATTAGCGTAGGCATAGATCGTCAAACGGTGCGAGCGGGTTGCGGGCGGAGCAGTTGAATTCTACCAGAAACTCTCTGTTTTTAAAACACATGCTCCATTTTTATTTGGCGATACAAAAAGGTTAGCTTTCCATCTCTTGCAACAGATCTATGCCGTGGCGAACCTGAGGAGGATGACCGCTTCTGTCACCTCTGTGGCCAAAAATTTAAGGAACAAATCCTTTATTTTAGAAATTTTACATCGCCTAGCGAGGGCGCCGGGTGTCCCGCCCATTTCGCCGCCTTTATGCGGAAAGGCGACACGATTTCCTTTAAGTTTTTACCACAGAGCGCTGGCGCAGCCGTTGGATTGGAGCATTATCGATCGATAAAATTTACCTAATATGTTTCTGGCAAAATATTCGAGCTCGCTTTGCTC
Organism: Dryobotodes eremita; assembly: GCA_917490735.1. Lineage (NCBI taxonomy): Eukaryota > Metazoa > Arthropoda > Insecta > Lepidoptera > Noctuidae > Dryobotodes > Dryobotodes eremita. Next base: position 15,071,305 of record OU823249.1, read on the forward strand.
GTTCTTATAGCCTAGCGACTCTTAATTCTTAAAACTTTTCGGACTTACAATATCTAACTTATTTGAGGCAGTGCTAAAATTTTCGCGCTCGCTCCGCTCGCTGGTGCATTCTAGATTGCCTTAATTGGTGTTAAGCTTTTCTGCATAAGTCGGGTGTGATCTTAGCAATCAAAAATCATGACAATCAGATTAATTATGAAAATGCCATCGATTTTTTTGCAAAACAAAAGGCTCAAAGAGTAAAAATTTTATTCTAATCTTCTGCTAATAATAAAGCTAAAGAGTTTTTTTTCTTTGAACGCGCTAATCTCTGGAACAAGCAGTCGGATTTGAAAAAATCTTATTGCATTTGATAGCCCAATTCTTGAAGAAGGTAGAAACTTTACCCTAGAAACCGAGCAGTAAGAAAAAAGGTCAGAAAGAACGCTAAGCGAAAAGGAAGTAATATCATGGGCGAGTGATGCGCAACGACGCGGTGGGTCGGGGGCCGAAGTTTCACGCGGACGAAGTCGCGTACAGAAGCTAGTATGCTATAATCTCACGATTTATTTCAAATATGTCCTGTCCTATCCTAAATAATTGTTCGACATGTCCATGTATATTTAAATAAATAAGGATTCATGTAAAACGTTAAAGGATTGGCGGGGCGGGGAGCGGCAGATTGCAGTTTTTGCCCCGCCTCGAAAAAAATCTAAATCCGGGGCTGAGTAAGGGAGAAACTGAAGGAACTGAATTACTTAAATGTTATTCGCAAACGAAAATATTATATTTTTACTTGATTTGTTGTTATTGGTCTTTTAATATTCCACATGGAAAAGCAGAAAAAAAGAACGGTACCAAATACGTCCAAAAAACACCTCTTTTTGCAGTCGGTATTCATCGATATTTTATGTCGATCACATATTTATACCAACCTCTCTTCCCTAGTTGATGCTAGAGTTACATGTGTGCATTCAGTGACTGTATCTATACTTTCTAGTGCCCGCCCCTTTTGAGCATATGTGCAATAAAATAGCACAAAAGTGTTACGCATATTTTTTTGTTTGTGTGCGAAGAATGCATCATGTGTGCCGTATCTATTTCTTTTGTTTATGTGAGAGTTTCAGGAGTGGGGAAAAGGTGGCGACACATAAACTTGAGCAAATATAGAGTAAAGGCATATCTCTCGGATATCTATGATAGGTGCCATACTGAAATTTCGCTCGTATTAATTTATATGTCCCATTTGTGACAAAGCAGTTCACAGACTTTTGCATCTGATTATCGGAAGTCTATCAATTGGAAAGTATTCCAGTTACAGCACCGTAAAGAACAGCTCTTGATAAAACCGAATAGCAAGCTATCTCATTTACCAAATTGGAATACTAAACCAAAAATGCAATAGTTTAGAAAATATTATTTTATTCCATGAACAGCACCTACTTTAATAAATATTTCATGTAGGTTGAGGTACCGATGGTTCCGATACAAACTGATGACATTACTCAGCTCTTCCATTCAAAGCTCAGTTTTTTTATAAAAAGATAAAACAAAATCGTTTTTCTTCACAGGTTTGGCTTACGATTTGAAAACAGTATCAGCCGATATGATTCGACAGAGGGTGAACAGGACAGGGGACGGAACCCACCCATGGTCTAAGCAGGGTCTAGAGGAGGGAGAGCACTACCACCCAGAGAACCCAGTGTGGGGCTGGGAGGACACGGACATGACCGAAGAAGAGAAACAATTTGCAGAAATCGTCCATAGAAAAACTGAATAGATTCCTCAAGTTATGGAATTTGTTTTAATTTTTCTTCTGTACGAATGAACGTCGCTATATCTATTTCTGGTGACTGACTGTTATTGTATTTTGTGAGCATTTTATGTTAAAATTTTATTATAATATTCTTTAGCATATTACGCGTGTTTAGCGTACTTGAAATTTGATACCTACATAAATCGCTCAAGAAAATTTTATAGATTTGTGTCGCTTCTACATTAACCAAATTAAAGAAAGGGCCAAACAAAAGTTACAATGGATGTAATTGTGTATATAACAAATCGTGAATGTAATGTAAACCTTTAATGTAGTTACTTTCCTGGTTTTGTTGTAAATGATGATTTGACACATTCTTAGTAGAATTACATTCTCATGTTGTATATTATTAGATTAACGGCATTCGGCCGATATCTTGAGTAAAGGCTCCCACAGACAAGCGCGACGCGACAGCGCTACACAAAGGCGCCGCTCGTCGCGCGATACGCGGTGCCTTTGTGTCGGGCGTCGCGTCGCGCCAGTGTGTACGAGCCTTTAGGCTAAGTAAGGTAATTATTTACACAAGAGATCGTGAGTAGGTATTATTCATAAGGGACTGAACCGACTTATGTATCTAATACTATGTTAGTATTTAGTATATTTCGTACACTTGTATGTGATATTGTTCTGATGGTGACTGTTAAAGATATTTATTTTTTAATTTATTACTTTATTAAGAGCCTGAATAGCGTCACGTTTGAATAAGTAGTGAAGATCTTTAAACAACCTTTTAAACGACGCTTAATTTAAGATGTTTCAGGCTCTTAGTGAAACTTGACACAAACTTGATGTAAGTTTTAATTTATTTAGCAGCGTAACATTCAGAATGGGAAGCTGCTTTAAATAGGTGCCCAAACTCTGAAACATTAAAGCTCCCTAACGTTAAATTGACGTATGCGGGTGCTGGCATTAGCGTTACACTATTGTAAATTAAATCTTGATATTATAATAAATTGTGAATCGTTACTGTCCTGTTTTTATTTATCTCTAATGACCAGTGATCGGAGTAGGTAGATTGATTTTTAGTACTTGTATCATAAATGCACACAGAAAGAATAACATGGATAAGCCATTTTTCCGGAAAGTAATTCCGGTATTTCCGGATTCAATTAAATATTGTTAATGTTGGTAGTGATATTATTACTACTCAATTCAAAATTTAAAGTTTGTTCTGATTGGTCGTTGGGTTTTGTCAAATCGTGACAAAAAAAAAAATAGGAAGAATAATAAAGAATAAAATTGCTCATTTTATTACAATTCCTACCTTTTTTTTGAGGATGGCAAATCATCAAATGACTCCTTCCACTCTGGCAGAATACAATTCCTACATAAGTTCCGGTTTTTTTTTAATAATCCACCAATTCCGGAGGAATGTCCATAGTAATATATACGTTTCGGATCAATGACCCCAGTTCAATCTACCTACTCCGATCACTGCTAATGACTTACGCTAAGGGTGCGTTTCCACTGAGGCGGAGATAAGCGGAGCGGAGAGGAGATGTGCAGGAATCGATCAATCATATATGTAGATTGAAATCCACATCACGTCTCACTCACGCGTCTCTTCTGTGTTTGGTTGATTCCGGCACATCTCTGCTCCGCTCCGCTCGTGTCCGCCTCGGTGAAAACGCGCCCTATAACTCGCGCAGGTATACAGAGCGGGCGTCTGCTCTGGACGTCGGACGAGGGCCTGGGACCCCCTGCGCGGCGCCTAGCGCCCGCCTCATGCAGCGCCGCTAGTACGATTTTGGCCTCAAACGTGTAAAGTTGTGTAGACTGCCTTAATGGATTATTTGCTACACGAGCGGCACGTCGTTGCCAACGGCAGAGACTGCAGTCGACGCGTCTACGGCTGTCGCCGACGAATGTCGAGGGCTGCAGTTGCCTCTGCCGTTGGTAACGTGCCGCTCGAGTGTATGAGCACTAAATGGAGAATTCGTAACATTTTTTCATAGCTGTACCTTCTGACGCGTGTGACCCGTGCGGCACAAAGCGGCGCTCAACTGATTTGAAGAAACAAGTCCGCTAGCCGCGCGAGTTTTAGTGTAAGCCCACAATGGATTTTGATGTGGTTTTCACCATCATCTAGAGATTTATTCCGATAGGTTTGTTAAAATAATTCATATTTTACTTTTCGATATTAACTGCGCCCCGTGGTTTCACACGCAGCGGTGTGAAATATACTGTACAACCTATTCTCAGACCTACCAAATATATACAAAAAAACACATAAAAATCGGTCAAGCCGTTTCGGAGGAATTTGATAACGAACACTGTGATACGAGATTTTTATACATATATGTATTAGATATAGCACATACATCTCGATGTTTTCACATGTCGCCACATCAGTACCTAAATAATTGGACCCGTGCGAAGCAGAGGTGGGTCACTAGTAAATAATAAAGTAATAGATGCCACGAGACGGGGTACAAACATTAATGATAGCGGAAGATTCCGCTATAAGGCTCCCGCGTAGACAGGCGCGACGCAACTCTAGTAGAACAATTTCTATGAAGACTTCATGGTACTTGTTCAACAAGAGTCGCGTCGCGCTAGTCTACGGGAGCCTTTATCATTTATTTCAATGACATTGTGCTTGAAAACTAAAACTATTGGAATTCCATTAGGTAGATAACTGATTTTGGACTGATATTGTTATTTTTACATCCAGGTCAATCGGGACCCTATGGACCCTATTATAATGGGACCCTATTACTAAGCCTCCGCTGTCCGTCAATCCGTCTGTCTGTCATCGGGTTGTATCTCATGAACCGTAATAGGTAGACAGTTGAAATGTTTACAGTGTGTATTTCTACTGCCGCTATAACAACAAATAATAAAAATAATAAAGTTACCAGAAACGTGTTTTTTTTAAATATGTTGTGTTCAATATTGTACGGTATGCGAGTCCGACTCGCACTTAGCCGTTTTTTAAGCTATTGCATAGCTTTTATCGCGGGCTTTGAGCGCGGCGACCGAACCAAGAAATTCCGTAACGAAAATAAAACCTAACACCCCTCACTCTGTCTACTATGTAGCTCGCCCGAGCGTTCGCTTAACGTGTATGTATATGGTACGACTGTACTTTAATTAACATCAAAGAAAAAAAAATACTGCATAAATCAAAAATAAATAAATAATTATAATAGCATAAGTTGAAAAAAAATGATATGCAATAGCTTTACCGCGGCAGTCCCCGAGTGCCACACGTGTTTTTTTTTTATTTTGTTACAAGTTTACAACAATCTCTTGTACACAGAACTAAATTACTAAACTAAACTAAGTATCACTAAAATTTATTATTTTTGGTTAAGAGAATCTTAGAAGCTATCTAAGTTGCGTAGACCATAGACCAAAGAGTGAATGACCGAAATTAACGAAATGACCCGAAGTGCAAAAAAAAACCTGAGTAAAATCAAATAATTATGTTTTAAATGAAATACAGGGAGCATAATGACGGCGTAAAACTATGTTAATGTATATCCTAACTTCCTAACTAATATTATAAATGCGAAAGTAAGTCTGTTTGTTTGTTTGTTACCTTTTCATGCCTAGACCACTGAATCGATCATCCTGAAATTTTGCATATACGTTGTCAGGTCAACAGAAACGGACATAGGGTACGTTTTATCTCGAAAAAAAGTACTGTTCTTGGGGAAAACAACAACAACGTTCTTTTGATAATAGATGGCGCCACATGTCTTTCGAATCACGATTGAATTATATTATTATAAAAACTTTAGTGGTGTGTTAGGAGCTTTTTTTATTTTTTATTTAAGTACCTAATTCATTTTGTTAGTCTAGAGTGTTGATAGACCGGTTTTTTATCCTCCTAACTATAATTCCCCGAACAACCCGAATTGATTGTCAAATTCTAAAAAACGCGAGCGAAGCCGTGGGCAAAAGATAGTATTTTAATAAATTACGATGCAGTAACCTGTAATCGGTAACGTATTCGTAATGTAACTTCGGCGATATTTTTTCGGTTTTCAACAAGAAAAATACCTTTAATTTTATTAAATCGACAAACTACAGCAATAAAAATGTATTCAGGTAGCATGAGTTTCTTGCTATTTATTGCAGTGTAATAAAGTTAATCCTAACTTCCTAATCCAAACTGATACTATAAATGCGTTTGTTGGTTTGTTACCTTTTTACGCCTAAACCACAGAACCGATCATCATGAAATTATGCACATACGTTGTCAAGGGTACAGAAAAGGACATAGGGAACCTTTAATCCAGAAAAAAAGTACTGTTCCCGAGGGTAAGAACAATAACTGTCGACGGTTACAATCGCTTTAGGACGCTAGATGGCGCTACGTGTCTTTCTAACCATGATTGAATTATAATTATTAAAAACTTTAGTAGTGTGTTAAGGGTCATTTAAAAAAATAGAAGAATTTATTTTTGTGTGTCTAGAGTAAACTCCATTACTATTTGACCGAACACTTTGAAAGTTGGCACATAGGCAACTATGTGATGTATTTTTAATGGAGAAGGATTTAGAGGACTTTTTCGACCTCCACGCGGGCGAAGCCATGGGCAAAAGTTAGTTTACTAATAAAAATTTGATCTCGAGAAAAGATAATCCGGTTTTTCGTTTAGCAAGTTGAAAATCTCCGTTATTCTCGTCACTGCGGCTTAGGGAAGCCCTATCAAGGACAGCTTGAATTTGTCTGAGTCTTTCAATTTGTTAAGTCGTGAATCGACATCAGCTGCAGTCACATAAGCTTCCATACTGATTTCCAAATTCACCAGCATCCAAACTTTCAAGAACTAGTAGAAAAATTTTAGTTCATGACAACACATTTTATTCCACACCTTTTTAATCGTGAATAAAAATAGTCTGATTTAGTTTGACAATCAAAATTGTAAGTGAAAAACGTCAAATTCAGAATAGCAAAATTGCCATTTTCACTAAATAGCCATTTTTACTAAAATAACTTTAGTGCTGTCAAACTATATTATGGTTGTGTCACTTAAGTCAATTTCAGAATGGGAAACGTGCGTCGTTTGACAGGAATAAACAAAATTTTGGTGATTTTTAGTTTAGTTTAGAGAATTTTGTGACAAAAGAATCGGCACCAACAGCTCTGTAGCTTTTCCTTATTTACCAAGTTCCAAAGTTTACCTACCTTTCGATGGTAAAGAAGTCTGAAGGCTATTACAATTCTTATTGTTATCTTTATTCCTTAATGTTACCGGGTTTCCTTATGCATAATTTTTTATTAGCTTAATAATGACTAACAACAAAATATTTTTATAAACAACGAATCTATATTAACAGGTGGCTTAGACTAGCAGTAGTTTATTAAACAAAATTCAACATTGCAATTATAAGAAACACTTATACCTACTGTAGGTAGCTTAAATAAATAAATAATGATAAATTAGAAAGGGATTGAGGCCGTAGCTTAGGCTTGCTTATACGAATACGTAACAAGTTTTTTAATGAATAAATTAATGCTACACCTACATGACATGGATAGGTACTAAAGCATCTATAACATGTTTTCTTTGATATAAAACACACATTGGATAGAAATTCTCGTTTTCATATCTAAAATTAAATAAGTCATTATAAACTGGCAAGTTTACATTTTGTAGGCAAAAAAGTTGGTTTTCTAATGTTTTCCATGATGAATATTATTATCTTTCCCAATAACAGCGAGCATTTTACCATCAGCATATGCTTTTAGCCATTCTGGGCTAACAGAGAATGTTGGTACCTCTTCTTCATGGTCAAAATCTTCACCGAATGTGTGATCTTCATGCTTTGGAGGTCTCTTGGTGTCATCGTAAAGTACTCCATAGTGATCCGAATGGACATGTTCCTCAATGTTCGTTGCAGCATACTTCTCGTTGTTGTATCCATCGTTGACATAGACCACTTTGTGTTCGTACTTGTCGTTGAAAGCATTGTTCCTCAGAAGTGTAAATATAGCTCCCATTAGCGCCATGTTGTTCATCATTCCAACCATCAGAGTCATCATCTTCAACCCTGGCAAGATAAAAGGGAAGATAGCTGACATGACCAGACCTGGCACTAACATTAATGGTGCGAACTTGGACAATGTTTTCTGTAATTTCTTCATGGTGCTTCGCCCTGATTCCGCAGTGTCACCTGAAAGTGAAAACATTATTTTTTAAGTGAAATGAAATAATTTTCCAATATCTGGGCGTCGTTCCACTTTCACAGGTATATTAAGGCGATCAATAAAAAAAAATACGATTAGGCATCGTGTGCTGTTTCATGTCATGTTCTTTACATCCATCCGACCGTCAATTTACATGACTAAATATAAATAGTTCTCCAGACCAAATTTCGGCTATGGCAGCCAAACTCAACGGAGACTAGCCATCTACTTGGGAGATATTATAGTGCACAAGTGTGTACGCAGACACAGGTGCCCTCACTCTTCCATAAACATGACTAAATATATTTAGTCAAGCAGTCAGTGCACTCACTCTTCCATAAACATGACTAAATATATTTTATGTATCAAACACATAATTTTAAAGGTTCAGACGGCGACGTAAGTAGAGCTTAGATAAATGGGCTTTATTAACTTAATGGTTCTGCATTGTATGACTAAATTCATGAACAAAGTATTTCATTAGGAACATCTGCAGTGTTTACATTATTGGAGTTCATTCATCCCAATAAGTTATACAACTTGGAACGAAGCAAAAAAACAACTTACTTGTATAAATGTCAACTTTCATCGTTCCATTTCCTTTAGAACCCAGTTGCATGTTATAGCCGGGTATCATGCTGAATCCCAGGGGCCGATACTGTAGCAATTTCTTGGTATCATCATAGAGCTGTGAGTATAACTGTTCGTCGGTGGTATTATTGTACTTCATCCATGGGAATTGTTCCACATCCTCAGTCAGGTTGAACCGGCTGGTGGGGTCTTTGGCGTAAGCTTCGATGGCGCGTTCTGCACGCCACACACTTAGAGCACTGAGACATTTTGTGGGTCCTAATGCGCGTGTGCAGGAGAATATGCGTTGCACAGGGTGGTAGTGTTGTCCGAGGAGCGAATGTAGCGCGGAGTCGAGATATTCGCGCGACGTTCGCGGGCGCTGGTGTGCGCACACACACTGGCTCACGGCCAGTAGTAGCAGTGCGGTGAGCGGGCGCATCGCTGCGGTTGAACTGACGCCAAAGCAGGTTCCCTCACTACTCACTACTCGCTCCAAATGCTAAGTGCATCGCCACTACGGGCGAAAGCGATGTTTTGTCGCGCACGAAAAAAATACTTTATCGAGGATTATGTTTTTCTAAGTTTGAAGCATTTCCGGAAAGTTGGAAGTTGCGTTTTATCAAAATGATTAATGCACTGTTTTGTACAATTATTTCCGACAAAATAAGAAAGTTATTACGTAGAGTAGGAAACACAACATAATTTAATTTTCCACATACCTGAGTTAATACTCTTAAATCCAGTTTAAGTTTTTCAAACCTTTCACATACTTAATTACTTTTAGACTAAAAAGTGATACCTAATGATCAGGGTAAAAAAGTTAATCTACAGCGTTTTGTAAATACCTATAAAAAATCAATCAATCAACTCGATCTATCCAGGCCACCTATTGATTTGTTATTTAGTAGATAATTATCTACTAAATAACGAAACATTAGGTGGCCTAACATATAATCTATCATAATAATCTATCTGTAATAATATCACTTTCACTAGAAATAACTTTCGCGGTTTTCAGCGGTGGGTACCTACCCATGCAGCACAATATTTTTGGCATTGCCTCTGCTTCCTGAATAAATAACTAATTAAAATTTTGTTGAGAGAGGTTTTCCGTAATTCATCGTTCCTGTCACCAAAAAACATTAATGTGCATCCGTTTACAGGTTATAGGTACATAAAACCGATAAAACAATTACATTTAACGGGTGTAAAAAGACACTTAATGAAGCCGAGAGACACTTGTACTCTCCGTCACTGTAATGTATTTTTTGTACTGGACTATACCTTGGAACCTTCTGGTTACGGAGATTATTGAAACTCTAAATTCCAACTTTTGCTAACGTTTTTCACGGAAACAAGTTTTTAATGTTATATATAACACAACTTTAAATATCCAGTACGACCCCAGTAACGTTGCATGTACCCTTATGCATAAGAACAATGATTTGCGTCCGTTACGTGGCGCGCTATCGTGAACCACGATTTTTCACACCAAAAATAAAATTTGTTTTATGATTTTTGCGCAATGTTACTTAGTTTGATGTACAGAATGCGTAGTTGACTGCTATTTGATGGGTCTTTTTACACCCTGTATATTAAAAGACTTTTCAACTTTGTCTTTACGTAAGGTCAGTAAGGGTGATGCCCGATCGCCCCAAGTTCCAAGTTCCCCAAAATGATTTTTCATACATTAATTCCCAACGTCCCCAAAATGTAAAATTAATTTATTTGTAACGTTCACACTTGACCATTCCTCGTACTGATGTCTCCAAAAGTGTTAGAATAAAATAAAATCAGTACCTACCTAGCTAAAATTAACCTTATTTTGGAAGATATATTTTCTCTATGTATAATTTGCACTACATATGTGTTTTGCAATTGTTTTGAGATATATCGAGGGTGTGTTAGGGATGTATCCAGGAGCTGAGTTAGGGATGTATCCAGGTTGTTCTGAGGAAAAATGTAATGTGAGGGAAGAATTTCGGTTGCGTTGGAGGCATCCAGCAAGCAATTCTTTAGCACAGGAAAATTGTAAGTAAACACATCATGTAGACCATATGTAGGTTCTCATCGGAGGCGGTACCGCCCCCTAGTGGGTACTGAAGCTTTTCGTGGGGGCTGTAGGTAGAGAGACAGAGAGAGCTTTTTATTTTTTATTTGTGATTCTTAATAGATAATTGACAGACATATTAAATTGGTATAATGAACTGTTATGTAAAGGGGGCGTTGGATTTTATTTTTGTTGTAAATGGGGCGGTAGTCCATTGCGATGACGGTAGTCCATTGTCAATTGTGATGTGTTTTGATACTTCCCTCTCATACGCACAAGTGCAAAAATAATGTTTGATATTTCCCTCTAATTCGCACTCACTAGCACCACTATTGATGAGCGCCTATTTGTTATTGAAGTACAGAACAACGTCGTTTATCGATCACTTATCAATATTGCATAATTTTAGTAATATCTAATGAATTAAGTATAAATTGCAATGAAAACACATAGTACATTTTTACCCCATTAATTCTTTAAAGTAATAACAAATAACATTAAACAATACGTAGGTAGGTATGTAAGCATTGATTCGGCGACTGTACCATTCTAGATTTCGGTCAAGACAGAGTCGTAAATTTTTATTTAATAAATTAAGCTTTGGGGAACTTGGAACTTGGGGAGATCGGGCATCACCCGTCAGTAAGTCCCTTGTTTCAGATGGCTTTAACCACTTTTTAAGGTGTAGACTTTTTAAATTTGAAGAAAATAAAATATCATTTTTAATTACACTTTCTACTGTCTTAAACTACCTACTTATCATCATTATTATCATAGATTTAGTATAGCTAGTAGTTTATGATCATGTCATAAACTTTATTTTCTGAAGCGGCTTTTATACTAGACTAGCTTACTAACCACGGCTTCGCCGGCGCGGATGTCGGAAATTATCCCACGGCAACGTGATACCGGGTCAAAAAATAGCCTATGTCCTTCCCCAGGGTGCCACCCCTGCCATATCTCCTTGCCAAGTTTTATTGAAATCCGTTTGATGGTTTATCCGTGAAAAGTAACATACAGAGTTACTTTCGAATTTATAATATTAATATGGATTAACTAGCAACCCGCCCCTGCTTTACGCGGTTTTTACGACTTGACGAAACATCGAGAAATCCTGATGTTATTAAAGTTACATAAAGAACAATACGTGCAATAAAGAAATCTTTATGTTCTGTTGTTAGACACATAAACCTTCCGGAATAAATTCTCTAAATGATGATGACAACCGCATCAAAATCCGTTACGGAGTTAAGAAGTATAACGCGATCACACAGCCAGATACGTAAAGCGACTTCAATTTAAAACACATATATATATATATATACTAGCTGCGCCCCGCAGTTTCACCCACATAAGTCTCGATCCCGTGGGAGCGGTATAACCTGTTCTCAGACCTACCAAATATACCCAAAATAATTCATAAAAATCGGTCAAGCCGTTTCGGAGGAGTTCGATAACAAACACTGAGACACGGGATTTTTATATATATAGATATAGATGTAGTTTAGCTCATTCGTAAATAATAGTTACACGTACTTAGAACTGCTTTGCAATATTCAATCAAATCAAGCTCAAATACTGAATGACATTGACAATATTATTACAGAAGGTGAAAGTACTCATGAATGTAAGCACCTTTTACTGTGGGACCAACTATAAAATAATAAAAAAAAATATCGGCTTTATTACGTAATCATTTTACAACAGCATATTTTTCTTTTAACAACATCTCATTATCAATCAAGAATAATAGTGGCTAAATGATAATAGCCGCTAGGGTCTACGCTTGCCGTGGTCGGTCCGTGGATGGGTGACCATGCATTACATAATAATATAAAGACCCCTCCTTGCCTCGGAAAGCACAGTAACCCGTTGGACGCGGCTGTCATTCGTAGATCTTTGACAGTCGTTACGGGTAATTAGAAGCTCAAAAGTCTGACAACCAGTCTTACGAAGCGGTATCGTCTTACCCAGTAACCGGGTTCAGGAGGAAAGATAGGCAGTAGCTCCATGTAAAATTCTGGTATTCAGCTGCATCCGGTTACACTGGAAGCTGACCCCAACATAGTTGGGATAAGGCTGGGCAGATTGACTGATCTTGCAGCAACCAAAGTAAATGCTGTTTTTATTAGTTTAAAGTACCTATTTCGCCCTCTGAAAGTTTACCAATGAATTCAAAACCAGCCTTTATTTATAAATGATAATAAAATCCTACCGGTTCCTATCATTACTTTCTTCCAGTTAATCGTTCATGTTACAATAAGTAGTTACTGTTATTCGGCAGGTCATTCGCTCTGTTTGTACTTCCGTTACACTTATAAGTTGACACCTTAACCGTTGGATTAAAGGCTCCCGCAAACAGGCGCGATGCGACAGCGCGACGCTACTCTAATAGTACAATTCCTATCAAAACTTCATGGAAATTGTTCTACAAGAGTTTTGTCGCGCCTGTCTGCGGGAGCCTTAACGCTTCCGCCATGCTCCTGAAGCGAAAGTGGTCACTCATTAATTGTTTTTAGGTTACATAAAATTAATTGTTAGAATGCCTCGATGGTCTAGTGATAGCAAGCGCTAATGCTAAGTGTGGACTTTTGAGTCCATCCCCGTGTTGAGCACCGTACGTGCTATTGACGTTTTCCATTAATAAAAATTAAAAATTAGGAATCGGGGCACGCCTTAGATAAACTAAAAGTTTATGAAAGTCAAAGTCAAAGTCAAATCATTTATTTCAAATAGGCACAGAAAAGGCACTTTTGAACGTCAAAATTTACAAGAAAATAGAATTGATTCTAGTTGCCACTTTCAAAAGGTAGTTCACTCAATACTCAATATCTTTATTGCTTTATTATAATGTGTACCTAGGTGGTAACTAATATATTTGAGATCATTATGGACCCTGTAGGACACAGCAAAAGGGTAGGAGAGAGGAAAAATCGACAAGAAACTCCACCGTCACTATCTTAAAATGTTTTACAATATTTTGTATTTATTAATTATATAATTATTATGTGAAGACAATGCACCTAGAATAAAATTACTATATATCAGATTAGGTAAAAATAATTAAATATAAAGCAATGACAGGTAAATTAATTATGTGATAGATACATGGTGCTCACATATTTACAAATATTGAAAAGTATACGATTTTTCAAAAAATTTAACAAGGTTTTCAATTTATTGTGCGAGTTAAAATAGTTACAGAAGGTAAAATCAATGTCTATATCTAAGGCCCCATGCCCGTTGGACTTAAACATATACCTAACTGGTGAAATGTAGTTAGGTAGGTATCACCTCACCTCTGCTGAAGATTGTAAAAACTATATTTGCATTGTATAAATTCAATCTCTTAGTATTGTATAATTGCATAGCACATGTATGAGCACTATGTATCTACTATAAAGCTACCATTTACTAGGATCGTCTTTCATTGACTTGAATGTGCCTTGGCGGCTGAGAGTATGTCATGCTCACTCAAATGTCTCGCTGGTGGTAGCGTGTGTGTTGGATCATTAAGTTCTCTTCGAAATGGTTGAGCTGAATGGTGCTGATCGTCATGTTTGTGAACGGGCGCCGTGAGTAGATCAGGTCTTCTCTTAGCTGCCACGGCTTATTTTAATTTGAATTGTTTTTTTGTTTTTTGTTTTTATCGTTTTTATTACAGACGCTTTTAACACGCACGTCTTTTTGCATCGTTCTCATATGTATAATTTCAACATGAAAGATTTAACCAATTTTTTTTTTGTAACTTTTAGTTGATTTAAAAGAGTGTCCGAATGGACACTGAAGAAGAACAACGAAGAAGAACGGACAAGAAACTCCATAGTTTCTTGTCCGTTCTTCTCCATAGGTATCTACTACGCTTTGGAATGGGCAACTGGCTTCATTTTTCTGACTGACCAACCCTTGACAATTCAAAAGTGCCTGTAATAGGTTTATTAGAAATAAATATTTTGAGTTGAGTTGTATAATGGCTAAAGGGAATTCAGGGGAATTTAATTATATTCATCGACGGCTAATAGGTATGTATACATTAGAAGAACGGGCAGTAGCGTCCTTCTGTCTGCTAAAGGCAACAAACTGTAATTCGCCCCCCAAGCGGAATGGTAATTTCCTCTGAGACCGTTCAATGAGAGGTTATTGACAGATTATGATATGAAAATAATATACCTAGACCGTTTTTAGTGGCTAGCAAGAAAAATCACTGAACATTTTAATTGAGGAAGGGTTCTAAACTAAGCATTCTACTAATTACATTTAAAGGATTGTCTCTACTGTGTATCCCAGCCTTATCGTGTCACATCCGTGTAATACTCGCGTGATGGTAAAGCATAATCATTTCATAAAAATACTTAATTAGCAGCGACGATGTGCATATAAATTGTATTTAAAAATGACCAGCTATGCACGCTATATGCCTTTATATGACTGACAGTAACAAATGAAAGCGACCACAAATTAAAAATACTCTTTATTTTTTTATTGTAATGCGCAAATGCAATGGAAAGTCGTGGTTAGTAAAGCAACGTCTAGACATCAGTCATACACATTATAATCGATATCGAAAGGCTACTTTAAACGTTGAATAGAATACGCTGCGTATGAATTTTAAGCAGTTTTTATGCGCTCGCACCAGCGACCGTGATATCAATGTGAAACAATCAATAATAGACAATGTAAGAGTTACGTGATTTGACGTTTTTGTGAACGTTTAACGCTATAAACTGTATGACAAGATGCGTAGCTATTGTTTTACGCTTTTTAAACCGTTTCAGGTGTTTTAATAACGTTTTTATTTATAAAACACAAACGGTACGTAGAATCAAGATGCGTCGATTGTCAATTGTATCAGTAATGTTAAGGCTCGTTGATTTCGATTTTCATTTCCCATGCATTATAGTTATAGATACTGTGTCACGGGAGAATTGAGTATAGCTTTTTGCGTGTCTCGCGTTGGTGAAATTCTCTCATATTTATGATTAATGCAAGAAGTTAATTATGTACGATTATCACGTTTAGCCCTACTATCAACCATGAGGTACCCTATATATATTATGATAGTGTAACTTGTAAGTAGGTACTGTAAAGGTTGTCTGCAAAAGTTCACATTATGTTGTGCAGGCTGGCAGTAAAATAACTCAAAAAGCCAAGCAAATTTTAAATGAGCTTTCAAATTATCTAAATTAGGTTTTTGTTTGGAAAAAAAACAGTGAAAAAGTAGGAGCGTTGATGTAAACACGAGCGCTTGGAATAAATGTAATAATTAAATATAACATTGTTTCTTTCCATCGCCCCCGTAGTTATTACAGTAATATGAATAAAGATAATATATATTAGATAATAAAGATATTACATTTAATATACAATATTAAATAAAATAAATAATAAATAAATAAAAATTACCTATAAAGAAGATCTGTAGCACTATTTGAATTACAGCATTTCAGCCAGCTCAACGCATAAGGCTATGGTTGCGACCACCTAAGTAGATTTAATGAAGAACAATTTAATTTTTGAAGCATTTGAATTTAAACTTATGCGGTAGGAATACTCAAACCTCTGAATAAGATCTTAGCGACCGACACTGTGGCAGCGCCAGAGTCTTGAATACGTTGCCGTGTTCACGAAACGAATAGTAAATCAACATTGACAAGCTTCTGTCACAATAAGAAATGAGAAGCGCGTGAAAGCACTAATTTTGTTCCAAAATTCTAGGCGATAGATTGTCGTTTCGATTTTTCGGCATTCTGTGTTGGCAGGAAATGGCCTATATTGTCGAACATAGTGTGTGATTAGCATACGCACGGTCACGGACACGGCCGAGCGGTGCAGCGCCCGCGCGGTGTCGCGCGCCGCTGCCCCACGATCGAGTTTCTCTACACCGTACGTGACAAGATTCCTGATTAATGCCCACTAATTATGCGCCACACACGCAAATCATAATTTTCACTAATTATTCTTACACTCGCAATTAAATGAAAGCAAAACTTACAGGAGACATAAACTTTATAATAGATTTTCATTCCTGTATTAGTGCGAATATAAATTATTTTAATTAACTCTATTAATGGACTTTCGATAAGACTAGAAATAGTAAATCATAATTGCGAATTCTTAACGAATAAACACAAAGGAGTTATTACATTCATAATGAAATGTGATAACTCCGATTGTGCTCACCTCTAACGAAGTCAACTTTTACATAATATTTAAAGTTAATAGTGGGTAGTCATCCAAATAAATAAACTTAGGTTCATTGTTCCTATTGTTATTGGAAACACTAAAAGCTGCCTGACACGAGTGACTTTTAGTACTCTTCCATTTCTTAGTACTCGTACAATTCGCTTGACAGTGTAATCCTTACAGCGAGAAATGTATGTAATCCTTTAGGCCAAACAATGCTAGATTAAAGAAGCCCTGTACGGATGAGGAGTAGCTATCGTCACTTTCACCTTTCATTTGCTTCGATAACGATCGCTACAATGTCCAACGGGAGCATACACACCGTTAATGAATCGACATTAGTCCTTAAGCGGAGCAGGCATCGATATTGGGGGCGACATTTCTACCGTGCAGTCACGTTGTCCTGCGCTTTCTTTTGTCGTGATTCTTTGGTCTCGCCGGCCATTGTCTTTCATAGGAGACTTTATATCCTGGCATGCAAGCAGGTAACCAATCAGTCATACACCAGCAGGCGTCTGTTGATCACCAGCTAATTGTTCCGCCGAAAATATTAAGTGTTAGCCAAAATGTGCAACAAACTCACCTTGTTGACTTTGACGTACGTCGTCATCTTCGTGTCTGTAGTGCAGTGTGATAGTGTGGAAACTAAGGATTTCTTGAGCCAAGGTAATTATGATTTTTAATTGCACAAAGAGTCAGAAGTGCTTCAGTCCCATATAATTTAAAGCCAGACTGGTTCCCGCGCCCATAACAAAATTACGGGACGTTTGCTGAAAAATTCATGAAAATTTAATCTTCGCGCTCGATTGGGAACCTAAAAGTCGCACCACTAGTCCAATGGGATATTTTTCTGTCTCGAGAGGTACACAAAACAACTAATGAATGTTACATCATTAGTTACGTCCAAAACAACAACAAAGTAATCAATAATAATTAAAAAAGAACCATTACTGTAGAACGAAACGTAAAAGCTTGAAAATGCCTAAAAAAAATCTAAAATAAATTAGTTTACGCAATGCAAAGAACCGCAAATTATTGAAAGTGCACCTAAAAAGAAAATCTTTGATAATTATTTCTATACATATAAAATTTAAATTTCAGAATGTGAACGCCTGGGTTTTGTTTACGTTTGTAAAGGACACGAAAATAGGCTTTAACAGCCATTTAAAAGCTAAACAGATTTGTGCTCTTCTCACTTTTTACAAAAAACTTGTACATAGTAGATAGATAAGTTAAGGCTAGGCGTTTAAAATACAAAAGGTAGGTACTATCTTTTCAAATATTAAAGCCTGTAATCCTGCAACGTGAAAATTTCTGAAAAATAATAAAGGCACGAGATCACTAGATGATATTTACTACTTGAGTGATAGATCCGAATAGAATAGAACACTTTTAATTCAGACGGAGTCCATAGGGTCAGTACCAATTTTACATAAAATCTAGTGTTAGTAGGTACAGACACAGATTCACCTATATTAAACAACCAATAATAATATCCATATAACTAAGTGTGCATCACATAGCCCGCCTGCACCACAAATTATTAAATTTGTTTAACCCGCAACATTTATTTAAAACAGCATCCTGACTCTGTCATTTTCTAACGATTGACAGGACGACTGACGATGTTTCAAATTCGTTAAGCGTTAAATGCATTTAGTGATTCGTGGTGCAAGCCCCGCCTTGGTGATTTCGTATAATTATTATTCAGCGGCACCCTTTAGTGAGTGAAAGAATACCCAGAGTAGGTACCTAACCTTCCGAAAGAGCTCATAAACACAAACACACAGTCAGACACAGAACAGTGTGACAAACAATCACACAAACACACACACACAGACACACAGAGTCAGTCAGTCACAGTCAGTGTGTGAGTTGTCACCAACTGCGATCCTAAAACCGATTCTCAAGTCGAGTGATTTAAACTAATCTGGTGTATGTTTTTTATTATTGCCAGCAAACATTAAAGTAAAACTTTATACTCTTAAGTATTAAGTACAACGTAATTCATGATCTAAGCTTAACCTAAGTTAGTATATCGCACGCTTACACGAGACGCGACACAGTCATGTTTACATTACTATTGCACAATACACATGTTGACCTAGAACCGTTCGTTATGTGCTATTCAGAAACCTGGTCCTGTGTATTATATTCATTCATTACATGCTAGCGTAAAATTCTTCTGTAAAAGGTTTTCGTAACTGTTGTAATGTAACACTCTTTTTTTATTAATTTTGTAAAGCGGAGCGGTTCTCACACTTGTTCGTGCAATCATGCAGTGATCTCTCGTAGCTTTTTGCAAAAGATAGACTGCTGAAGGTAATAATTTACTTGAAATAAGTAAATTGAGAATTAGGACTGAATGGTTTGACTCGAAAAATAGTTAAAAACTGAATTATAAGGTTAATGCAAATCGACTCTGTGCTACGGTAAAACATTTTGATTTAACTGTTGGAAAAAAAAAACTTAATTTTGTTGCCTACCAATAGTTTATTAGTTGCTTCTATTAGATGGTTGGCCCCTTTCTCATCCCCTTACAAAATTCTACCAAATGTGCTTACTATAATATTAATATTATTTTAATATAATAAAAAAGCCGATTATGTTTAGGATCGCTTACTTTATAAGTTCAATGCTTTTTTTCAGACTTAAGCGTCGGCCGTACGTTTGGTCACAATGCTCTCAAGCGCCTGTCCTTCATCTTCCTGCCTGTCATGTTCACCCTGGGTGTCATCTCCACACTCCTGATGGCCCTCGCCGTCATCTCTGTGAAGAACTTAGCCATTGGAGTAATGCTGCTTATTGTATCTGTCAGTCAGGTAAGGAAATACGAAGTACTACTAATTCCATGGAAAAAACACAGTTTTTTAAGGAAAGGGTAAAAATAGAGAGGTTACTATAATGTCCGATTTTGCAAACACTAAGCACCATTTAAATGTAATGCCTAAAAGCGCACTGTTAGATTTATACGCTTGGCTCAGTGCTGAAAGTTGAAAATCTAACGTGCAATCGTATTTAGGTGCCCCATCCCCCTAGTGTTAGTGATAATGGGCCATAAGCCTATGCCGTCTATTATACACAAGACAGCATTATTTTAACTAGAATAGAAAAGAACAATAAAGCAGAAACAATACATGTTGATAAATGGTAGTGTTTGTTTTACAATCATGTGTCATGGACAAAGGCCCGTGAAAATTTAAACTTCAGCAAAACCTAAAGCAGGCTATCGCAAAAAAAAAATTGTGAAATTTTTCTGAAACTCCTATAAATCTGCTGATCACTTCAAAAATAAACATAATTTGTGCTGTGAGTAATACCAAAGCATAGAGGATACTTAGTATTCTAAACATTTTTCTGGCACAAGCGGTAAGTTGAGTGAGGAAATAACTTCGTTTGCTTTCGTAAGAGGAAAATAGCTGTATTTCCTATTGTAAAGTTTTTAGAAACCTCCTCAAAAGTAGATTCAAATTGACGTTGTATTATTTTTTATTACATCATAATGTTAAAGAAATATTGTGTATTTACACATAACTTTTTTGCTTTATGTTTGTTTTAATTAGTTGATACAGAAAAGTGATTTTCACATTCTGTATTTACTGTTATTATGAATAGTGTTTTGGGACCCATACTTTTTATGAAATAGGTCTTATTTCAAAGTTGCAATGGGTATCTCACGAGAAATTTGCTTTTGAAGTTTGCTAAATGTATACATATTCGTGACTGTAGGTTCAGGGGCTCGTGGTTAAGTACATAATAACAGCCGCACGGGTTGAGCGATCAGGTTAAGCTACGCTTACCGCGCTCCGTCCGTGGAATGATGACCATCTTTACATACCGAGACCCCTCCGTGCCGCGGAAAGCACGTTAAGCTGTTGGTGCCGGCTGTCATTCGTGGACCTTTGACAGCCGTTACCGGTAGAAGCCCGAAAGTCTGACCACCAGTCTTACCAAGTGGTATAGTTTTACCCAGTAACTGGATTGTGGAGGTCAGATAGGTAGTCACTTCATGTAAAACTTGGTTTTTTGACTGTGACTTGGTTTCCGTACGTCTTTTTTGGGTAACCACTGAAAATCAGCGCTGTGCTGTGGGTCCCCCATAGCACAGCAGCATCAGCTCGTGATTATAGATCTATTGTTGTTTGTTTTTATTTTCCATTATTATCAGAGCTAATTATCTTTTTTTTATTCACGTGTTTCTGTGACAAATAAACCTATTTTTCTTTCTTTCTAAAATACTGGTATTCAGCTGCATCTAGTCAGACTGGAAGCCGATCCCAATTTATTTAGGAAACGCCTAGGCAGATTGATAGACTGTAGGTACCTACAAAATTGATATTACTTTTCTGAACTAATCTTTTCTTAAAACAATCCGCTTCGAAATAAGTAGGTCAAGACTTATTTTGCTGCGGAATATTTTCAGAAGAGATTAGTTATTTTTTGTCACTTATCCAAACAGACACGAGACACAAAGTCAGTTTAGCTTAGTTCTTACTTTGTGACTGGATTATTGTGTTTTCAGTTCTTACGTAAAACTTTTCATTGGATGTAACAAAATTTACTGCTTCACATTTTAAAGGTACATTAAATAATACGTTTATTTAAAATAACCAACGACTGATTCCTAAATTGTTTTTACCTTTTCTTTTTTCTTGTGCATTTCTTATTTTATTGATTTTAACAATAAATTGTTTTAAGTGTTTTTGCGGTTGAAAAGTGTTTGATTTTAAGCTACATCACGTCGGGATTCAACCCTCTGACGTGTCAGCACCATGTTTACACTGCACTATATCTAACCAGGTACTTACTATTCACGTGGGTACATTCTACGTAACTCTTCAGGAAAAACAGGCGTAATGTTATGTCATATCATGTTATAACCAGCGTTTTTTAATTTTCAGGCTGTATCCAGGCTGTTCCTCTCGGCTGCGTCGCCGCAGTCCTTGGTACACCTACACCCCCGTGCTGAGCTGCTACCCGCTCCCGCCATCCCCGCCCCCTGGCCCGCACCTGGCCCCCTGCTGTCCCCTTGGGGCAGGTCTGACAACGACGCCCCCATATCTGACTAGATCATCTGCAACTCCAGTGCCTGTTAGGAATGTATGGAAAACGTCATGGAGCAATAAGGATGGAGTGTTAATGCGGTAAAAGAAAAAAAAGAAAAATTATGACCTTGAGATAAACGTCTGACAGAAGACGACATCACCATCGCGTTTTATCCAGAATCGGTAAGACCAGTAGGTAAGGATCTGTGGCGCGGTGACCTTTAGGAATCCACTGTATATTCCATGGTGCTTGACGCCACGCTAAACTTAGCGCTCCATTTCTTTTTATTCCATGGAAAATAGATGTTAAGTAGGCACACGTCCTGGTGACTCACAATCGAAAACCCACCAATCGACCAAACGCTACGGCTACCTCAACGACTGAGCAAATCAGTTGAATTAACATGCATTTATTTATTTGTTAAGAACTAATTTATTTATAGAAATTTAATTACTTTTCCTCTCACAAAAGTAATAAGATTTTATCAATGTGCTTATGTAAGTTCGTCTGCCTCTCGCGAACACTGTGAGATTTTGTGAAAGATAGACGATCGGGCTTAATTTTAAGTATTTATTATTCAATAAATAATTCAAATAATCGTTCCATCTTTACATTCCGAGACCCCCCCTTCCATGCCCCCCATTCCGTGCCTCGGAAAGCACGTTTATTTATTTATTATTTAGCTTAGCCAACAATTGTTTACACAATACATTCCTTAATAGTACGTTTATACTTAAGTGCAACAATTACTTACAGGCTAACACAAAGTTAAATCGTTGGTCCCGGCTGTCATTCGTGGATATTTGAGAGTCGTAACGGGTCGTAAGAAGCCCGAAAGTCTAAATATCAGTCTTAGTAAGGGGACCGTGTTACCCAGTAACTGGGCTGTGGAGGTCAGATAGGCAGTCGTCCCATGTAAAATACTAGGTATTCAGCTGCATCCGGTTAGACCGGAAGCCGATCCCCAACATTGTTGGGAAAAGGCTAGATAGATGATAAAATGATTCAGAAAACAATGTGACTCTCTTTCAGTGCGTGTTGTACTCAGTAAGTACTTTCATAATGGCGCGAAATGAAATTAAACTGGCCACACGTCTGGCAGCATACATAACATTTCTAGCTCCTTACTTTGCTTTCTCACGTGGAATCTAGAACAGTACCTATCACTGCCTTTTTTGTTTTTGCAAATGCCTAGTCTGCGTACTGAATAAGTATCTGAAAATACGATGTTGTTGTTGTAGTCGTGTCGGACGCGCTAAAAGACTAAAAGAAAACAGTTTTATCTTTGGCACTTATTTGATTTACAATAATGTTATGGAGTAGATTGAAAAGTGACTTGAAAAAAAAATCACTTTAACAAATTACTAGCTTTTGCCCGTAGCTTCGCCCGCGTGGAGGTCGGAAATTATCCCACGGGAACGTACTACCGGGATATAAAGTATCCTATGTGTTAATTCAGGTTATAAACTATCTGTGTTCTAAATTCCATCCAAATCCGTTCAGTAGTTTTTGCGTGAAAGTGTAAGAAACATCCATCCATCCATCAACGAATACAACGTGGCAAAAAGTCCTAATATAAATTAATCATTTTACTCTTCTCATCACCCTGAACTCAAAAATAATCTATTCACTTTAGTTTTTCGGAAGCGCAAAGGATTCGATTGTCATTCATTAGGCAGTTTTGCAATGAGTACCTACTTGTTTTAGTAACGAGAGTAAGTCAAGCTTTGAAAGTAAAAGCTGTTTTAATAATAACTTGTCTTGTTTAGTCAAGTACATTGCACTTTCAATTATGTCCAAGACAGACAGTGATACATGGTGTTATAGAATTGCGTGTTACAGCGTGTTTGTAATTAAATTGAAAGACTGCGACATTCTATTTATTCACATTCTTACACACCGAGCGTGCTATATTAAACACAGTTAAGTTATTATCTGCTATAATTAAAGTGTTTTTGTGTAAACTACATTTCGTTTAATGCTGTCTGGTTATACATATAAGCAATCACTTGGGAAATTCAACAGGCGTGGTTCGTTACAAGAGATTCATAGCACGTTATTTATTGCTTGTTTTCAAAAGGCGAAATAAAAATCACTATTGCACTAACATCTAGTTTAGTTAGTTTGAAAATAAAAAACATATTAATAAAGAAATACACGAATTGACATCCAATGTACCAAATAAATACTTACCATATACAAAAGTGAATTCTCCCGTGTCCTCTAATGACCTATCCCTCCTCGTCGAAACTGATGTATCTATAAGTAGTAAAAAAAAATCAGCCATCGACGATATGCTCGTAATTAACGAATTAATTACATTTAAAATCAAAGGTATCGATTCAACCCCTGATAATCCTCTACATACATTAGGAGAAATCCCTATAACCATTTCTACACATGATGAATCTCATAATGATTGTAAATACCTAACACATATGTTCAATCTAGTCAATAAATTAAGCATATCTTACGATGGTATTGTTGGCAACGACTTGTTCAATTCCATGAGTGGCCAAATTAACTATGGTAAAGGTATGCTGCATTTAAAAAGTATTAAACTTAAGATGCATTTCAATGAACCCGTTTATACTATTGCACCACGCAGCGAAACTATAATCGAATGTACTGTAGCAAATCCAGAAATCAGAGAAGGCTTTATAATCGACCAACACCTATCCAAAAACTTATTAATAGCAAATTGTAAATTGTGTGTAATTGGTGCAAGTTAAGAATAATAACCGTGTTAATATATCCATTGTTAACACCTCAGAAGAACCTGTAACCGTTAAATTTGACCTTAAATTACATTTAAATCCTTTTGAACTATAGGCTTCAGTCTTTATCGGTACCATAGAGGAACCCCATATTCATAAACGCACAGAAGAAGTTTTAAAGCAGCTTCGTGTGTCCCACCTTAATGCAGCAGAAACTGAGGCATTATACTCTGTCTGTTCTCAGTTTTCAGATATTTTTCGCCTACCCAACGATCAATTAACCTGCACTGATGCAATAGAACATAAAATTAAAACCACTTCTGATAGCCTAATTCATGTTAAGACATACAGATGTCCCGAATGCCATAAGAAAGAGGTTCATTCCCAAGTTGAAAAAATGTTGAAACAAGGTATTATAAAACCTTTTATGTCCCCATGGTCCTCACCAATTTGGGTAGTACCCAAGAAGCTTGATACTTCCGGTCAAAGAAAATGGCGCGTTGTAATTTGATTACGTTAAGCTTTACGACGTGACCATCGGTGATTCCTATCCTATTCCAAACATAGCCGAAATCCTAGACCAATTAGGCAAGTGCAAATACTTTAGCATATTAGACCTAGCTACAGGTTTTTATAAAATTAATATGTCTCCTGATGATTCTCCCAAAACAGCATTTTCAATCCCAACAGGACATTACGAATTAACACGTATGCCATTTGGACTAAAGAATGCATCGTCTACATTTCAGAGATTAATGAACTCCGTTTTATCTGGTCTCCAAGTCATCCAATGCTTCATATATCTTAATGATATCTGCATTTACTCATTTAGAAAATAGCTCAAATAGCCTAACCAAATAATTAAAGAGGAAAATTCTACAATTTTAGGATGACTGTCTGAATACTAACCTTGTGCAGCTAACCAACGACCAATCAATGGATTTCTCTCTTTGGAAAGTGATAAGAAAACTAAAAAAGCCGATAATGCAAATACCGCCCATCAGCATCCTCAAAAAGCCAAAGTCAATAAAAATTACCTATCCTTCCAGAATTGGTTACATTTATCCTAACCTGGCGTCGAACGGTCAAGGATATATGCAGCCACCATCAGACGACCCAGGCATATATTTTGACCCAATTGGCTCTCTAAATATAACTTATGATACTTTAGATATTATCATTCCCATAGATATCTCTTTGATTCAACCACATTTAGATAATATAAGGGATATCCTAAGAACTTCTAAATTCTTATGTAATCAAAGCAATGCATACTATGAAGGTGAATGTCACTATTTGTTCCAATCATTGTCATCCCGCTATTCTGATATAATTAGAGACTTTGATTCTATTTCCCATCTTATATCCAAATCTCATAAAAGATCAGCTTGGTTTGGTGGAATTGGCTCAGTAATTAAACATCTGATCGGTAATATGGACCAAAATGATGCCGAAAAATATAGTAATGCTGTTCAAACTTTAGAGAATGATTAAACCAAATTGGCAATCCTCATGAAAGAAAACATGATGGTTACGACATCCACACTATTGTCTATAAAAGAAGTAATTGATCAAATTACATAATGCAAATGAAGTTAGCCTAAGTTATGCTATTGATACTTTGTATCAGGAAATGGCGAACTTAACATTAATTTCCAATAAACTATTGACGAGATCTAAAATCTCGGGATTGTCGAATATTTTAGAAAGTAGTTTATTAACCTTATCGTTTAAGAGGGCGCAGTAAGGCAGAAAAAAATCAAGTTTCACCCGCGCCTCTTTGCCTACAAAAAACAAACCACAACAACCTCTCATCAAACACGACAAAAACAAAACACAATCCCTTCCCGCCAGCAGAAACCTTTCGCCCGGCGTAAATTTAGGCATTTTAATTTGAATCTTGTGTGTAGTGTGTATACGCAAAATAATCAGATAAAACTGTTTTATTCAATTTACATATGTGTACAAGTAGGTATATTATTAAATATTATTGTATGTCCGTGAATCTGTTACCGATGCTGGTGGGATGTTAGATTGGAGATTAGACTGACTTAAATGAAATAAAGACTAAATGTTACTTCAAGATACGGCCTATAAATTTTTGATTCCGAATTGAAAGACAAACCTAACGTTGTAGTTGAAAAAATATTGTTCCATACATTATGTAACATAACTACGATTGAACAATTTTCAGATACTTTCCTGTACCTATTCCTGTACCTTGCTTCTTGTCAAATTTCATGATTCTAGGTCAACGACATGTATTTTATGGGTTTTAATTTATTTGCGAGTGTCAAGATATGCGAAATGAATGGCAATTTATGCCAAGATACTTTTTTTTTTTTTTTACGGGGCGGAAGTCCTCATGGATGTCCTCCGCCCTGGGGCGGGCGAAGGGGTCTGTCAGACTTCTACTGACTAAAACAACCCCGTGTTCCCTCGCACACTTGCACCGGAGGCTACGGGGACACTTAAGCACTCTTCAACGTAACCCCCGGCTAGTGCCGGCCCGCCTCTGCGGGCCCCGTCTGGGGAGTGAGGAGTTTAGCTCCCCCGCGACGTCTAAGAGAGGCGCGCGTGGAACATTACGCGCCGCCTCCTCGAGTCTTATATGATAGGGGGCGGCGGACGTCCCCGAGTCCGCCGTCCCTGGACCCATTTAGGGGGGCCGGAAGAGGGCATTATCTGCCCTCTGCCTACGCCCGATGCGCCTGCTGCGGGCCGGGAGAGAGAGAGAGATTTTTTCTTTTGAGGTACCGAACTCTAAAAAGCAAAGCACTTCCATCAAATTACTATAATACTACATACTCATGATACTACCTACGTGATGGTGAAAACAATCGCATCACTTACCTTCCGCTTTTTTACTTTGAGAACATGAAATCAATTGAACAAAAATGTCAATAAAATAAGAAAATAAACATTCGCAAATAAATTAAAATCCATCCCGTTGACCTCGAATCATGATTTTTTGGCAAGAAGCAAGGTCTCACAGCACAAATAGGTACCTCGAATGGTTTTTCAAATTAAAATATTTAAACGAAGTATGACCATTGTCCACTCCCTTTATTTTCAATGAAATTCTTCAGTAGGTAAAACATCTGTTTATTTTGCCTATACTATACGCTAAGCTTGAATTCATAATCTTAGATCATAGTCATGTTTTGGAACCAGAAACTCAATGCTGGCGTGACAAAGTTCAAATTCCAATGTAACCAAATTTTATTTACGGCCTTGTACAAGTTGGACGTCACGACGTCTTGGTGGAAACCAGAGTTAACCAAGTAAAAAAATATAATGGTATATCGTGGATATTGTATTGCAGGATCGTGCAAATTCAATTAGCAACAGTGTTACCAAGTAAAAAATTATATTGGTATGGTTAATTTTGCACTGTATTGTGCAAAGTCAAATGGCATGTTTCATGAAAACCTATCCTGCGCCGAGCGCGAGTAGAAAAAGTCCTCGCCGAAAACATTTGTGAAAAACAGGCCAATTTCGGAACAAATAACTAGGGTACATTAGTCGGCTTTACCGACAAAATAATTGGCATACATATGGGTGCCAAAGAAATTCGAAAGTTTATTAGGTTCCTCTTTTGTAACTGTTGAAACTTTAGCTTTGAAAAGCAAGCCGACAGTCCCAAACATTGTGATCCGTCACAATCTTTACTCATCCCCACCATAAGAAGGGATCTAGTCACGAGAACACTATCCGTATGAAAACTGTCATGTCCCGTGCACACCGTTTCGTACTTGTGTCCGCAATAAACCCTATTTTAGTTTCCGATTTATTTATTTTGTAAACTCCAATAATATAATTATACCAATAACCTACCCATATGTTTAATTTTGAGTTTCAACTTGATTCGGGGGTTTTGGTCAAAAGTCGCTCGAAATGGGTCGTCTAAGGTTACCCTTACACGAAGTTTGTCAACGAAAGTGGGAGTAAACGAATTTGGTTCTTTATTTAATAGTAATAAGATCTAAAATCTCCAGCACGAACTCTATGTTGTAAATTTTCTCCGCAAGCAAATTGACTGAAGTGGAGAACAATGGCGCTAGTTGTACTATACCAGTCAAAAATCTGTCAAATAATTGTATGTCATCTTGAGTTTTCAAATATCAACATTGAATTATTATAATATTTTTATTTTATAGTTTAGCCGTGGTATTTATTTAGTTTATCAATTCTTAACGATTTTAATAATCGTTTCAGAAGTGGTTTAGGTGATTTTTACATGTTTTGTATTTCACAGTTTCATTCCAACAATGTGATAAATTACGAAAATATTATTTACGCAAATAAATTAAATCGCAGAGCAGCAGAAAATTCAAGCACAGTCCTCTCGTCTCAACAGAGCGACGGCGACTGATTTGTGAAACAAAAATATGCTTGAAGTTCCCGCAACGTGCGACGGAAGATGACTTCTTTCACGAACTAAAAACGTCGTAAGTGCTTAAAGCTTGTAGTCGTAATAATACCAAAAATAAAAGGAATTTCAAAAAATGCCTGCACAATTTTTTTTGCCTTGTCTTGATACAGATAATCATTAAAAAATTATCCTATTAGTCATTAGCATATTAAGTACAAATTGAAAAAACGTGAAAATTAGAGGTAACTTCGTGATGTTATTTTATCGAGAAAATTTTAACGTATTGTGTTTCTGTTCCACAAAAAGTTTCAAAATATCATGTAGTTACTCATATTATTTTTATTTTATACCTAAGTCTTATGAATTTCATGAAAAATTCAATTGAAGATAGGCGATTTTGGTTACTACCCGCTCTTAAGTTAGAAGATATCATTAATGCTATTATGTTTAGTAAGTCTAATATACTATATCCATCTATTATTACCCCTAAACAATTGTTTTCAGATCTTGTGGGTAATTATAGATTTCTTCCTAGTTCTAAGCAACCTGTACCCTTAATCTTAGATAATATCCATATTTTAGAAAATATATCCGATGTATCCAGTTATTATGCAAATAACAAAATAATATTTGTGTTACAAATGACTTTAGGCAATACAAAGGAATTTGACTTGTATCATACTATACCTTATCCTATTACCCTTAAAACTGTAAACAATACACTGTATTCTACAATAATACCATCCACGAAATATTTAGGCATAACTAAAGATAAATCATCTTATTGTAAATTAAATTCACTTAATACCTGAAAAGTTATAAATACGCAATATTATATTTGTGAAATATCCAATGTATACTCCCTGAGTCCCGCATTGCAGGGCTCCGTCGATTACGGTATTAGCCAGGGACAAATAGGATACACATAAGTTTAACCAACTACTGCTGGCCGTACCTAGCTCTAGCCGGCTAGAACTAGGTGTAACCGCACTTCGGCTTTTAGCCGTAACATATACTACATACACACATACACATACATACACATACTTACTACTATATATCGCAGGATATTTGAAAAAAACTAATCGACCTAAGTCCTCCCATTGAAAACTAAGTTATTGAAAAAAAGTAACTAATCTTTATTAATTATAATTCTCTTAATTTATTGGATCTCCAACAGAGGCAACCCAATTACTTGCAAGTTTACATGAACAGGGACAAATACTAGTGTGCGCTTCCAATTAAAGTATAGAGGATGTAGAGATGTGGAAGTATGGAGGAGAAAAGGACACTGATTTCCCGCCTTCCTGAACGGTTCCAGTGGCAGTTCTTTGCCTTCCAGAGTCTCCAATTCTTCTCCAGACACGGACACGTCGGTTATTTGGATGAGTACTGATTTGCGATTCGTCAACGAAGAGACACTTTTGCCAAATGTTTTTCTCCTCATCTTCTTAATTTTGCCGGAGCCTAGCCCACGGTAATCTCGGTCGCTGACGTTGAATTCAGAGGTGCTCGCCAAGGATTCCGTGCTCGTAGTCCAGCCTGATGTAAGCAATTCCAAATGGTCTGAGTGCTTACTTCAAGTCCAAAGGCGACCCGCACTACTGCTTTTATTTTAGTGGCGTTGATTGTTGGGTCACGAGCTGCCAGCAATCTGATATAGCGCTTCTGAGCAGCAGTCAGAACAGTTGGGCGACCACTGCGGGGTCGGTCAGCTAAATTACACGTGCCGTGGTACTTCTTTTTTTTTGGGAAATCTTCAGAAAACTTGGGACGGCGTGTCAGACTTTTACTGACTAAAACCCAACCGTGTTGCTACAGTTGCCTGTGCGCCAGGGCCATGGTAACTCTTTCGAACAATCCGCGAGCCTGGCAGGCATCGGCCCTAGCGGACCCCGTCAATTGGTGCTGACATCTCTTTGGGCCACACGTAGAACACAACGCTACGTCGACCCGGGCCTGGTCCTTACCGGACGGCGACGCTACCCATTGCTCACCGTCTGCAAGCCCCTGCCTACGGTGGCCAGGAATTGGCTATCGACTCCCGACGCCCAGGGTGTCTCCTCCTGCGGCGACTAGGGGCGTGAGGGCGCAACAATTGCCTCTCCCTCACGCGCTCCGCCTCCTCCTTCGCGAGCATTACTACTTCGCAGAAGGAGATGACGGCTTCCCATGCCCTCTCGCTCCGTACCATGGCCTGGACTTGGGCCAGACGCGACAGATCGCCGCCGCCAATCGCCTCCGCGAGGACACGGTGGTGCTCCGCCCAAGCCGGGCAGAGCTCCACCGTATGCTCCACCGTGCCCTCCGGGCGATCCACACAATGGTAACACCCGGGCGTTTCCTCCCGCCTTATCCGGAACAGGAACCTCCCGAAAGAGCCATGTCCGGTGAGGATCTGCGTCAGGCGGAAGGTGAGGACGCCTTGGCGCCTCTCAAGTCACTCCTAAAAGAGGGGACTTACCGTCGCAATTGTGGCATACAGTGGAACCTCTGCAACATGGCCACTACAGGATTGGGATAAAGCAACTCTGCGTGCTATTTCTCTCGTGGAATATCCTTTTTTCCTCAAAGTTACAATTCTTGCTCGTAAAACTTCTGATAATCCTCTTGGCATTTTATCAATAACAACTTCCCTTGAAAAAATGTTATAAATTCGTTAAAATTGACAAAGTCAGATTTCTGAATGAGCGTAAGCTTGGATTGAATTTCTTTTTGTGTGGAAAATCAATTGAATTTGTTTTTTTGTTTTATATTCTAATTCTATACCTATTTTTGAGTAAATAATCTAATAAGAAGAAGAAATTGTAATATAGTCTACCGTAACAAAAAAGATTTCGATTTTTCAAACAGACCGCAAACTTTTTTTGATGTGTGTATATCACATAGCGGCAATTGCCACTATAGACGAGATAGTGAAAGTTTCTTACTAAGTTTAACGGCGACTATCCAAAAAGTCAATAACCCCTTGATATGAGACATAACTATGTAACTTAAATTATTTTGGACTTTTACTTTTCAATAGAAATAATTGAGATAGTTTCTTAGTTTTTTAGCATTACTGAAATGATAAATATGATGATTTCGTTTCGAACCGGGCTGATGCGTACCAGCGCGCTTCGTTATAAAAATCAAAACTATCAATAAAATTAGAAATATATATACTTATATAATTATATTAAATATAATTAAGAATTAATAATATTTATAAACAGAAAATATGTAGAAAGCCGTGAATCTTGAATGTTTTAAGCACCAAATTTATAAGAAAGCATAGAAAAGAAAATGGTGGGGAAATCTGTAGGTTGGTAGGTAGTACCTACTGGGAAGGCAAAAGGTTGTAGATGTACTTTTTATAAAGTATGGTAAGTAGATAAATAAATGCCATGGCGAAAAAGGGTAATTTCATATAAAAATAGGAAATGTTTTCACATCGACACCGTTTGTCGTGTCAATTATTCTCCCTTAACAATCTCACAACACTCCAACAGTCCATGAACACTACAGTTGCAAACAATGCTGGTGATCTCAATTTTCTCTGGAATAACTTGTTGATGGTGCACTCGTCAAATAAACTCCATTCCTTTCTGAATCGTTTGAGAACGACGAATTGTGTAGGCACTGTAGAGGTTTAATCCAGATGAATTTTCCAACCAACCTCCGCAGTTATTTAAATGATTTATTTACACAATAAAAGTGATTTAAAAAAAACACAGTTTCGAATTTAGAATATAAGACATACAGTCACTCTAGAAAGGCCAATTCCCGTAGTCGCAGTCTCGTCTCTACAACAATCAATGTCACAAACTTGTAAAAAAAATAGATAGGTAGGTAAATTAGAGGTATTTTTGACGGATTGAGACTGAAATTAGTATCCGAACGTTCTTAAAAATACGAGAATTGCCCCTCAGATGGCTGGGAGGTTGTACTGAATGTAAAGAATTTAGTAGGTACTTCCCGGGATACTCCTTAAGTCTCTGACAGTACCTAGTGGTTGTTACAAAGTACATTTGTTAAAAAAAGCTCAATTATAAACAAAAGTGTGCATCATTACAAGTGCAAAAAAAAAATGGGTCCATTAATTTTAAAAAATTATCCCTCATCAGAAGGTCAATAATTTTTTAGAGGATCAGTTAAATATTTCACTTTATTTATGTAGTTACGCTTCCATGACAGACAACAATAGAAAGAAAGAAATAAAAATAGGTGTATTTGTCACAGAAACACGTGCATACATAATAGTTAATTGTACACCAAGAGAGCAAAGTTGTTTTTTTTTAGTGCTGATTTTGAATCCCGGGTAAGCGAAGGATTCTATAATTGAACCAAGAGCGTAGCGAGTGATTCTAGGTTAGAATCCTGAAAGCAGCGAGGGATTCAAAAACATGAGATGCAAATAATTTTGGTCTCGCTTGTGTAACACAAATAACTTTTTACCTCAGCAGCGAGAACATATTACGTATCTAAAAGTAAAAAAATACAATATGGTAAAAATTAAACCACATGTATATTTGCAAAAAAATTCAAAAAAACAATATCAAAAAAATTATTACATTTAAAACCTTAACAGATGATTTGCAATTTTACGGTTATATGTAGGATATCCGAATGTTTTATCGTTTGTTTCTTTTTTAGGCCTACGGGGTATGGAATTTAAAAATTAAACTTCGAATCGGCTTGTTTCATCGTTAGCTTTATTCGTATCAAAGTGAAAGTGACAGAACAAAGTGAAGTTCAAATATTTCGAATTATGTGAGAGACCCAGCACTGTTCTCGGTATTAAAAAAAATATAATTAAAAAGTTACTTTGTCTCACGCTCACAGCGAAGTCTAATTTTGCTCACTGTCTTTAAACAGCAAAACCTGCACGTTTGAGGTGCTGAGGTGAAAGGATAATTAACTCGAGTAGGTAAACAGAAAAATAAAAACAAAATAGATCTATATAATCACCAGCAGAAAACAGAAGTAGTCGGCAGCTGCACGTAATGACTGTGACACGAAGGCTTCCACCCAGCATGATGCTGAAATATGCTGCCGTGTGCTACAATCAAATAAGAGCTTCGGATGCTCGTCTCATGTATGCTTATTTACTGCAATAACACAGTATCATCAATTTATTCAACATGCGTAACATTCCGTGTATTCATTTTTTCATTAGGTGCAATCAAAATATCATCTAATGGGATGAGAACGGCCTCTAATCGACCAGCAATTTTGTATCAACGATATTATAATTATAATAATAAAATTTATTTCAGACTTGGTCCATAAATTTGTTAGTAACAATGTTCTTAACCTAGTGTTAGTAACAATTACAAATCTAAAGTGGTTAGTAAAATTGTTCTTAGCCTAGTGTTAGTAAAGGTACAAAGTAGTCAGGCGCTTGGTCTCGCGTGAAGGCTCATCCAATGTGCCATCAGTACCGAGTCCCAGCGGCCGGCACATACGGCCAGAATGGCGCTAGGGCTGCCACGCACCCGCGCCAGCATCGATGCGCAGCGCCTACGCATGATGGCATGGAAGCCGTCCACGTGCGCTTCTGCGAACATGCCACTCGCGCTACAGTAGCGCGGCAGCCCCATCAACACCCTGAACGCGTTAATATACTGTACATTATGAAAATGAAACGTGTTATGAAACATTATGAAACGTGTTTTTTACAAGCTTTTATATAACTTGCTATGTATATAAGCTGAAAAAAAAACACTTTCTCTTATCCTACGGACTTGAAATTTCACACGTTGATTCTGTTTTGTAGACAATGCATTTTTATGATGTATGAGCTGTGATTCTACCCCCAGAATTGGCTCCAGACGAAGGATCTCCTTAACGGTCAACGGTGCAGACATGACATTTAATAATGAAAGTTCCTTCAAAAGCCCACCATAACCTGGCTGCTGCACCCAAGATTGGCTCCAGTGGAGAGAACTCCTCAACGGTCAATAGCAGAGACACAAAATTTTATAAACGCATACAATTATGATAGCTCGTTCTAAAGTTTACCATGATCTGGCGGTTGCACCCAGAAATGGCTCCCATACGAGGGAACTCCTCAGAGGTCAACAGCACCGGCACGAAATGTTGTATAAGTATTCATTATATTATAAAGATAGCCCGTTCTAAAGTGTGGCATGACTTGGATAGTGCAACTCGAATGGCTTGTCACCATGACTTGTGTAAAGGCGCGTTTGGGATCTTTGGATGTGTCTTTACAAGTACTTTTCAAGAGAAGGTGATAGAATGGTTATCTATAGAAATTGTAATGCAAAAATAAAAATGCATTGCAATGCAATTTTTGTTTTGAAGTACAAAACAAAATTGAAGTAAAAACCTTTTTAAAAACAAGCTTTTATTGAACTAAAAAGTACTAAATAAAATTTACGTTAACATAAAACTTTAATATTTTCTTAAAAGCTTGAGGCGTGAACGTCCTTCTTACACTTTAAGATAAGCCGCAACCTTCTAAGAAAATATTATAGTTTTATGTTAACGTAAGTTTTATTTAGTAGTTTTTAGTTCAATAAAAGCTTATTTTTAAAAAGTATTTTTACTTAAATTTAATGTCGTGTTAATTTGACAAAAGTTGGCAGGAAACTACCTACTTCCAAAATCCCAATATTCAACTCCTAGAGGGGCTGAATATTGATGTGACCCTAGGTCTGGCTTTTACCTTGGCCAGAGGCTAAGCATTGCGATACAACGTGGCAATGCCGCCAGTGTTTTGGGTACATTACCAGTCGACAGCGATGCGGAGGAATTTTTAGACGACATATTTTAGTTTTGTAATAGATTTAGTTAGGTTAAGTTATTATATTTTTATTTTAATAGTTAGTTAATTAATTAGACGTAAGTTGTTATTTATTTACATATCATTTTAATTCTGAATAAAATTTGTTGAAACTCCTAGACATATTTCTAAACCCTCGCTTACAACAATATACAAGTTGGGGTGCGTCTCATAACGTATAAACTCATTTGGTCTGATTTCATTTTATTATCGTTCATAACATATAATCAACGTGAGATATACCAACTGTTGATATAATTTCTTTACATATAACATTTATTTATTCTAAAACTTAATTAGTATAACTTTGTTTGATATAACGTTTATGTAATCGAAAATCATTTGGTCTAACGTTTAATATGTATATTGTTTATTTAATCGAAAATTATTAGGTCTAACGTTTAATATATATAAAAAAACGTCATTATGGTTAATACCCCGACTCAGAGTACCCCGACTCGGATAGGTTAGGTTAGAAGACTAAGGCGGGAGCGAAGCGGAGCGGAGCTCCCGCCTTAGCCTTCGTGGTTATTTTTTTTAAACCACCCAGAAATAGGAGTCCCGCAGGGCGGGGCTCCGTCGACCTATCTTAGCGCAGGTGGTAATCAGTTACTAGTTATGTTTAATATCTACTTAGGTTACTATTACCTATAACTACGATACAACTTACAAATAATAAAACAAAGAAAAAATACTTTTAAATATTTATTATTATGTTTTTAAGTAGGCGTTTTCATCATATTAGACCAAATAAGTTTTATATCTTTTGAGTGGTATGTCAAACGATTTTATATTTAATGTATGTTATGTCAAACGATGTTATATTTAATGTATGTTATGCTTATAAAAATTAGTTATTTTAAAATTATATCAATCTTTCATTATATTAACTAATCGCTATATTAAATAAAATTATAGGTTCCGTTGTTATATTATGTTGTTAATATTAGAGATTTTGTTGTTATATCATCTATTACTTACCCTACAAGTTGTATGTAACACTTGTTTTCGAAAAGTCTTGTATTTTAGAATATTCAAAAGTCTTTAAAAGTCGCTTTAGGTTTTGAAGATAAACGAAAACAGTATAGAGAATTTTTAGAATAGTTAAATGTTTCATTCCTTGGTGTAAACGCGAGGTTACAATTTGCAGTCGATAATATTGATAAATTAAATGTTAAGCACTTTCATCTTCATGCATCATACTTTGTTTTTTTACTTATACCTACAAGTGGCCATAAAATCTATCTAGACTATGCGGCAGCTTACCCACAGTTTCTAACCAGTTTAATACAGGTCTATTGGCTGAATAAATGTACATTCCTCGTTGTATTAACTACGTAGGTACACGTACAAGACAAGTTTTATATGAGGAGAAAGATAGTTCTATCTGTTACTAGCTTTTGCCCGCGGGTTTACCCGAGTGGATGTCGAAAATTATCACACGGGTACGTAAGTAAAAAGTATTCTATGTTTTAACCTAGGTCACAGTCCCGTGTGCCAAACTTCATCACAATCCGTTCTAAAAGATAGGTAGAGGTACTTTCACATTTATATCACGAAGGCGCTGCCCAAACGTAGGACACCGTAACACGCTCAGTTTTTTGTCGCACAGTTAGGCTTATTCATACATATTACAGGCCCGAAAAAAATGTAGTGTATTTTCAAATGTTCAAAGAAAATACTTATTCAAAAAAATGTCATGAAAATAAAACAGTATCATGATGATAAAACAATCGGAAAACAGAGCACAAAAAAATCTTTTCCGTCGTATAATTCTCAAAATTTTGAGCATAAACTATCCTAATAAAATTGTATGTTCAAAGGGAATTCAATCAACTAAAGAAATACATAAATATTATTCCACTGAGCCGTGTATTTGTCTTTTAATTTAATGAAAACTGCAAGATTACTTTTATTTTGGTGGTCATTCGGTTCAACTAACATCAAAGGCATCGCTGTTTTTAACCTTATTTGTTGCCACGATGAGGTATTGTCAGTTCCTAAAAATTTGCTTCTAGCCGCGCCTTTGTGAAGATGTAGTAATTTATCAATCAAATATTATTTTTATGTTGACCGGACCGAAGCAACACAAATAATTTTTCCGCTGTCAATCTATGGGTCATTTAAATCCAACACAGAAGTTAATTGATTATTTTTTCACTCGGTTCGACAGGATTCGTTTTTGCTCGACTTTTTCGTTTGTATCTTTCATTTGAAAAAAAGCGGGATAGTAGAGAATATGTTTTCTTATTAATTCCATGTGAGTTCTATAGTTTTACTCATTCACTTTATTGGTCGCTAACAGAAAGGTTAATAAAAAAAAACTCTATTGAATGACAAAAAGATTATTCAAAGTATTTTTGAAAACACAAAAACTGGCCTACGATCTTTCAGTCAGGCTTTCCTGGCTAGTAAGTAGGTCTCAGCCTGAAAACTTCCTACTTCTATGAAACCTGCAACATACCAATAGTTATACAAGTTTCTTACGACATCTTTGAATGTCCGGAATTTAATAAGTGGCCATATAAAAAAAATCAGTGCCAACTGTCTTCCGTTACAAATTCTTTCGTTATTTATTTGGGTATTTTTCGGCTGTTCAAAGTACATAGGGAGAGTGCTACATTACTTTCATAAAAAAATAATATATTTTCATATACGACATAAGTAATAGAAAGCTAGTTTCTTGTATGTTGTGGGAAAAAAAATGTCTCTCACGCCTTCGTGGAAATTCTAGGAATATATTAGACGTGTGTCATCCCGTTTATGTTGCACGACAACCGAGGGAAACAGGTTTTTATTATGTAGCCTAACTGGGGGCAATAATAATTATAGTGGACTATTGTTATTATCGTGTTCAATCTATCTTTACATTGGTATCAGAGGGCCCAGACAAAGTGACATTTGTTAAGA
The DNA here is from genome assembly GCA_917490735.1 of Dryobotodes eremita. Taxonomy (NCBI): domain Eukaryota; kingdom Metazoa; phylum Arthropoda; class Insecta; order Lepidoptera; family Noctuidae; genus Dryobotodes; species Dryobotodes eremita. The sequence goes on from OU823249.1 coordinate 15,109,883, forward strand.
GCGGGTAGTAACCAAAATTGCCTATCTTCAATATAATTTTTCATGAAATTCATAAGACTTAGGTATAAAATAAAAATAATATGAGTAACTACATGATATTTTGAAACTTTTTGTGGAACAGAAACACAATACGTTAAAATTTTCTCGATAAAATAACATCACAAAGTTACCCCTAATTTTCTCGATTTTTCAATTTGTACTTAATATGCTAATGACTAATAGGATATTTTTTTAATGATTATCTGTATCAAGACAAGGCGAAAAAAATTGTGCAGGCATTTTTTTAAATTCCTTTTATTTTTGGTATTATTACGACTACAAGCTTTAAGCACTTACGACGTTTTTAGTTCGTGGAAGAAGTCATCTTCCGTCGCACGTTGCAGGAACTTCAAGCATATTTTTGTTTCACAAATCAGTCGCCGTCGCTCTGTTGAGACGAGAGGACTGCGCTTGAATTTTCTGCTGCTCTGCGATTTAATTTATTTGCGTAAATAATATTTTCGTAATTTATCACATTGTTGGAATGAAACTGTGAAATACAAAACATGAAAAAATCACTAAAACCACTTCCGAAACGATTATTAAAATCGTTAAGAATTGATTGAACTAAATAAATACCACGGCTAAACTATAAAATAAAAATATTATAATAATTCAATGTTGATATTTGAAAACTCAAGATGACATACAATTTATTTGACAGATTTTTGACTCGATTTGATTTTAGATTTTTGACTTTTTTTGATTTTTCACTCGCAAATAAATTAAAACCCATAAGATACATGTCGTTGACCTAGAATCATGAAATTTGACAAGAAGCAAGGTACAGGAATAGGTACAGGAAAGTATCTGAAAAAATTGTTCAATTGTAGTTATGTTACATAATGTATGGAACAATATTTTTTCAACTACAACGTTAGGTTTGTCTTTCAATTCGGAATCGAAAATTTATAGGCCGTATCTTGAAGTAACATTTAGTCTTTATTTCGTTTAAGTCAGTCTAATCTCCAATCTAACATCCCACCAGCATCGGTAACAGATTCACGGACATACAATAATATTTAATAATATACCTACTTGTACACATAGGTAAATTGAATAAAACAGTTTCATCTGATTATTTTGCGTATACACACTACACACAAGATTCAAATTCAAATGCCTAAATATACGCCGGGCGAAAAGTTTCTGCTGGCGGGAAGGGATTGTGTTTTGTTTTTGTCGTGTTTGATGAGAGGGGTAAGCAAAGAGGCGCGGGTGAAACTTGATTTTTTCTGTCTTGCTACGCCCTCGTAACGACTGCTGGCAGCACCAAGTTGGCATCCACCGGAACTGACGTATCATGCAGTGATTGTTATGTTGTATTAAGAAATGCGCTATAATTGATTCGATTAGTTAACATTTACGGTTAAATAGTTAATTTAATATTATAAACAATTTTCAATAAATACATGGTTGTATTTTGGCTAAAATTGTAAATAAAATTTGCTAAGAACAAGACTAGGTTCGGCCAAAGTTTTGCTTCCTTATCATTCTATCACCGATAAAAATGATGGAAAAGTCAAAAATATAATATACAGGGTTATTGGTAAAACACCAGCAACCTCTTAAGGGGTCATTGTGCTCATCATTATAAACAACTTTTACTATGGACCAAACCTGAAATCGCGAAAAAAATATCAGCTGTTCCCTACGTTTTGACGTGTTATGCGAATATAAATGTAGGGAAAATCGTATTTTTTTTTCACGATTTCTGGTTTGGTCCATAGTAAAAGTTGTTTATAATGATGAGTGCAATTACCACTTAAGAGGTTGCTGGTGTTTTACCAATAACCCTGTATATTGAACTATGCTACCGAAATGCTTATGTCAAACCTGTTGAAAGTCGTTGAAGAAATATAAAACGCTTTGAGAACGACTGGCGCTTATGTTTAGCCCCCTACCTGGTATTTCAGTTAGCTGTCAAGTGTCAGCATTCCTGCCAGCATTAGGTGGCATGACGGTTCACTTCAAGCTTCACCTTAGTTTTCACCGCGAGATTTTCACATAATCTATGGGCCGGTCGTATTCAGGTAGTACTTATGATACTCAGGGCCGTATTTAAGTGTGTGGAGGCCCTGGGGCAACAAAAAAGTGTAGGCCCCGAAAATTTTGTGGAACAGACGATAAAAAAAGTAAAACGCAGTTTTAAATAATTTTTAAACAGGGTGGATTTTTTAGCTAGGGCAGTAAGGACAAGGTACCCTAACGGTTGTACGGTTGTACCTACACACCGTGTGTAAAACAGCGAAAAAAAATATCAAAGAAAAAGTTGTTTACTAGTGTTTACTCGTCGGAATTTAAAAATATACTTTTTTTTCGAAGTCTCTATTGTGGGGGCCCCTCTTTTGTGGAGGCCCGGCCCTGATGATACTTGCGTATCTTCTGTGTATTGTGGGCTACCGGCTGAGCCGATACAAAAATCTTGCTCAAATAAATGATATTGCTCAGTGAAAAAAAAAGTTACGAAGCAAAAGCAATCACTTGATCTACAAATTTAGGCCATGACGATAGCGAAAAAAAAAAAATCACGTTCTCACTAATGGTGCCGATTCTCTTGTACACCGAACTAAACTATCACACTTATATTTGGTTAAGAGAATCATAAAAGCTATTCTGCAAACAAGATTCTCTTAACTTAATAACGATTTGGATACAACTAAAATCACCATACCATAGACCAAGATTTGTCGCGAAATAAAAAAAAAATTGGTAAATCCAAAAGTGCACGCCTCATAATCTCATTAAATTTTATAAAAAATAACAAAAAATTTAGAGAATTGAGAAGTAATTGATTAAAAGAGAGGATGAGATGTAATATCCAGCTACTCAGCAATATTTTTCTGAATTTATAACTCTACGGGTCTACTTATGAAAAAGTTGAAAAGTAACATTAAAAAAATAGTTAAAAGTTCCTTAAAAAATATTTCTATATATGCTAGGCGCACGTGCGAGGTGTCGTACGACGCGTCTCCGCACGGGCTAGCGACCTATTATAGACTGACTGAAATTTACGCTGAACAAAAATTTTGAATTTTGGTCATAAAACGTGTTTTGGCCTTGGACGACCGAGCGTGGCTTCAAGCCACACTACCCATCCGTTTTGGTGGCCTCGGCGTCCGCAAAATTACCAGTATTAGCTTACCGACGTTCCTGTCCTCTGTCCACAGCACCGAAAAGTTAACCAGGAAAATTTTAGCCCCCTCGCTGGTTGACTTTGAAGTGCCGTGCTTGACTGATGCGGTGAACGCCTGGACAGCGGCTTGCCCAGATACAGATCGGCCCGTAAACCCATCTTCCCAGAGACAATGGGATGAGCCGCTCTGCAGGTTAGTACGGAATAAACTTTTCAATACGTCCTCCAATACTGCTGAGCGTGCCCGTCTGCTGGCTGTGCGAGAATGGGAGTCGGGCCTCTGGCTTCAGGCGCTTCCATCACCTAACATAGGCACTATGTTGGGTGACACCACTTTCCGGCTCGCTACTTGTCTCCGTCTTGGCGCTCCTTGCGGGGCTCCGCATCGCTGCCAGTGCGGTGCAGCTGTCGACTGCCTCGGACACCATGGCCTATCTTTCAGTAAGAGCGCAGGCCGGATAGCACGACACGCCAGCATTAATGACATAATCCGCCGTGCTCTTGCCACCGCCGGGGTGCCAGCTATTTTAGAACCCAACGGCTTGGCACGCGACGATGGGAAGAGACCAGACGGAATGACCATAATGCCCTGGAAGTTAGGCAGGCCTTTGGTGTGGGATGCAACGTGTGTCGACACCCTTGCGCCATCCCATCTTCCTAGCACGGCGGGCTGTGCTGGGGCGGCTGCTGCAAGTGCGGAAAACCTCAAACGGCGAAAATATTCGAATCTTATTGGGAGTTATATGTTCGAGCCGTTTGGGGTTGAAACACTAGGGCCGTGGGGTCCGAGTGCCCACTTGGTTTTTGGAGACATCGCTAAGCGGTTGGTCGACTCTTCGCGTGACCAGAGGGCTGGCCTATTTTTTGGCCAAAGAATCAGTATCGCCATACAACGTGGCAATGCTGCCAGCCTTTTGGGAACTTTTCCTGTCGACAGCGATGCGGATGAATTTTTTGATGCCCTATGATTATTTTCCTTCTTTCTTTTTTATTTTTATTTATTGTTATTTACTTGTACATACTATTAATATTATTTGTAGATTATGTAAGATATATTTTATGCAAAGTAACAAACGTGTTTTTCGACAGAAACATGTGTAAAAACCTGAAATTACAATTAAACTACATTGAATTAGACCGTGATTTTCGAAAAAGGACTTCGTTTTCGATAATACTGAAGCGTTTAAAACAAGTTTTAGTTAAGTTTTTCGGGAGTTATCGTAACCACGCCAGGATCCATACATACAGACACACGGACGTCCACAGAATAATTTTTTAAACTGTTTTTTTCATTATTTTAAATCAATTATTCTACAAGTGCGATATGAAGTAAATACAGAAATTTTTAGCTCAAGGAATTACTTATTCTTTGTAAGGCGAGAGTAGAGCACTACCTCACGCGCTTCGCTTATGAGGCGTGCAATAAAGAGTGAATGAAGTAACCTAAATGATCGGAAGCACAAACAAAAATCTGAGTAAAATCAAATAATTATCTTCAATTGTCTATCAATAATTATTTAAATGAAATACAGGGAGTATAATGACGGCGTAAAACTATATTAATGTTTATATTTTAATAAATTAAGCATTTATTAAATTAAGCGCAAGGGTATCCCACGAAATTCAAATTTTCTTACGTTTTTTTGAAATTTGCAAGTCAGTGTCAGATTGTATGTTGCACAAAATATGATTCGCGACCGTAACAAGTATGTGTTTACAAAACTATAATCATTAAAATCATCAATACAACCCTCTAAGTCCTAAGTTCATATAATCCCATTGAACGACAATTTCATGAAACAGTAGATAATCTCTCTAGAGAATCAAAAGAAATCCTGCAGGCATTTGGAATTGATTGGAACGGTCTCGAAATCTTTCTAACTCTTTCTTGATAGTTTCTAAAAATAGTTATTTCTGATTTCACAGAATCTGGAAGGGGATTTATCTACTGGTTTTGCAAAGCTTAATGTAGTAAGTACAACAATAATTACCTACTTAGTTGTTCAGTAAAAAATCCATTTGCGTTTCGTATTGTAGTCTAATAACAATAATTTTATTATTTACTTTTTTGCCGAATCGACAACAGCCGCAATCACATAAGCTTCCATAATGATTTCCAAACTCATGATTTCTTTGCTTGCATCCAAACTTTCAAGAACCAGTTGAGAAATATGGTTTGTAAATTTTAGTTCATGACAACTAATTTTATTCCACACCTTTTAAATGTCGATTAAAAATAGTCTGATTTAGTTTGCCAATCAAAATTTTAGGTGATAAACGTCAAATTCAGAATAGCATAATTGCCATTTTTACTAAATTAAATATCTATCTAAATTACATTAGTGCTGCCAAACTATAATTTAGTTTAGTTTGGTCACTTTAGTCAATTTCAGAATGGGAAACGCCGTTTCACAGGTATAAACTAAATTTTGGTGAATATTAGTTTAGTTTAGAGAATTTTGTGACAAGAGAATCGGCACCACTGACAGTTTTACGAACTTAATAAGAATGGGTAGCCGTATATTAAGAAATATAGCTTGGTTACGGTGGTTGAGAAAAAAACAGATAACGATATTAATAATAACAAGTGCCCATGACTTTCAAAGCAAGCAATTCTTATTAGGTACACACGGCTACATAATATCAAGCTATACATTTCCAATATTAGCTGATCTCGCATTGTATAGGATTTCCGTACAATGAAAGGTCAGCTTATACTGGAAATTATAGCTTGATATGTAGCCATGTGTATCAGCATAGCTGGGATAGTTAACTTCGTTAATCGCTAATCCGTTACTAAAAAAGTTAACTTCGTTAAACGTTAAAGCGTTTCATTTCAGAAGATTTAACGGAAGTTAACGTTAATCGTTAACTCGTGATAGAAATTGCATTTTATATGTTGTTGCGTTCGTGATTTACTTATAAAAATAATGTTTGTATGGGCTATGGAAGTTCAGGAAGGACATGAAAAATGTATAAATGAATGGTGTACCATTAGAGTTTGTAATAATTATTTTTAGTGATCACATTCAAACGTTAATTAACGGAAAACGGACGTATATGGAAAGTTAACGGAAGTTAATGATTTTATATTTTTTTTTTCAATTTCCCTTCAAATTTTATCTGTTATTCGAAAAATTAACTTCGTTATTTAACAGATTAACGGTCCTGTGCCCAGTTTTGGGTACGAGTCTATACTTATCCATTTTCATTAGATAATCAAATAAGAATCCAGTGCGAATCGCCCAGAAATTAGATGAGAACTAGAAACGGCAATCGAGAAACTTGATTACCTAGCGTATTCTTGTGAATTTAAACAGATTACTTGGCACTAAGAAATCAGAAACCCGACTTAATCGCTAAGCGACCTTTGACGAACGCCTCCTACTTTTAAATTAACTAATTAACTTACTTCACCGTCGTTTTCTTTGGGTTTCTTATTTAAATATTCAAGGGGCCTCAATACGGTGTGCTATATACAGGTGTAATGGACCAGAAAGAGCTGGCAACATTGCAGCTTGGGTTTGCTTCGCTTCAGTGAGGTAAGTGGTCTGCCGATGTGCTCCACTTCCACCGTTAGTCACCATTTGCACATCTACAGGTCTCATGCTATTGTATTTTGATATCAACTATGTTTGTTGCTGTGTAACAACGAAGTTTGAATTACTGAACAGGAATAATTAAGTCAAAAATTATTGGCGAAAGAACGAGAGGAAGGTCTATCTTCAAAAGCGAACGGTCATGGGCTTTTAATTATAATTATGTTGATATTTTAACTGAAACTGTTCCGATTAGAAAGACAGAAAAATAGGTTTATTTGTTACAGAAACAAGTGCATACAAAAAAGATAATTAGCTCCGATATTAATGAAAAATAAAAACAAACAAAATAGGTCTATTACTTGTCTTCCAAAACACCCTGTTTTTTCTGAAAAATTCTATTTATCTAAACCATAAATATATAATACTTTATTGTACAGCAGAAAAATACATAACAAAAAAAATCTTTAATTCTACAAAACATACAACAAAGAGCGGCCTTATCGCTTTATGTGATCTCTTCCAGGAAATCTGACAGTAATTTCCTGCTGTCATTTATTCTGGAAATTGGAATATGGAACGAGTCATTCTGGAATATGAGTCAGGCCAGAAAATAAGAAATTGATTGTAGTATTTCACTTTTCCATGGTGGATTCTTCGGAAATTCATAAGCGTGCTTGGCTAAATGAGGTAATATACATTCCAAACGAATTTGGGATTAATCATGATGCTGTGATGAAATACACGGTTCACGGTTTCATCTCTCGGTACATCTGCGACAAATGACAAATGACAAATGCCCTACTGAAATAGAAATAGAAATCATTTATTTGCCTATAACGTAGGTATACAGATAAGATGGTTATTTTGATGAGAGTCCCGACCCATTTTGCCTTACGGCATGCAATATTATTTAATATAGTAAAACCAGACAATTTTTTTTTTTTTAAATGCGTTCCATTCACAAAACAACATTACTACTCGTATCATTATTAAAAATACTCATATTATTCAAAAACATTCGGAATTAGGCAATGCTAATAAATTAAACTACAAATGTCAACAGATTAAAGTAAAAATTAAATAAAATTAGAATTACGATAAAACTAAAGATAAAAAATGTCAGTAAATTAAATCACAAAGAAGCAACATGCACACCATTAACAGAAAGTTTTGTCGTTAATAAAATCTTTAATTGCGCAGTAACACTTGTCCAGTAGCAGTTTTGTTAACTTCTTTTTTAAAACTGTTATGGGTAATTCTTTTAAATGTAACGGTAGTTTATTATATATATGCGGATCTATGGTTAATATTTTTTTTTTAAGTAAAGATGTTTGGTAACCACCTGTTTAAAGTTGATTGACTGACTGGACAGGTCCACTTAATCTGTGTGTGGTTCTTTCCTCAAAAGACCATTTCAGACACCAATCTACATGGTCCTCAAACATTAAGTCTGAATTTTTATATACACATTGACATTGATGAATTTTATATATACAATGACATGAATATTTAGGTACTTGTAAAGTATTATATTATTTTAAATATTATGAATGTGAGGACTATGTGGGTCATTGCTTTTTTTTCTTTGTTAGTTTTAATCATAATCAGGCATTTTAAGTAATTTATGCGGCCTACCCAAATGTCCTTTCTTTGATATTGTTCGTCGAATCGTGGAGCTCCTTAAGTTCTGAGTTGAGCTGCACGATTACTTACAAATGCGTGCACTGACTAGACATTTCCACTCAGTCTGTGTGGTTCTTTCCTCAAAAGACCATTTCAGATACCAATCTACATCGTCTTCACATGATCTGACCAAGATTATGTCTGGACTTTAAAAGAGACTGACCTCTGAGTTTGTTTCGGCCTTTCTTCTCAGAGTAGTCAGATAGGAAACGGCGACCTTATCTAGTTTAAAAAATATGGTTGACGTGTAAAAGTGTTTGTATAAACCTACTTACAGAAATACAATCATTTATCATTACCATTAAATGCTCCAATTCCCGAGATTCGTCAATCTAGGAATCTCGTATCATCATGTTTTAGCTAACCGTAAATGCCCAAAAATCTAAAACAGATAGTGAAAGTAAACGTACCTAACTCATGAATTAAAGATACAACAAATCAACAACAAAATTGAAACTTTTACCCTGTAATTGCATATTGCCTGTAATATTACGTTCGAACAAATTTCAAAAATAATAAGTGAAATTGAATATCGAGAGTGTGATCGTGGAAAACATGGTCGCGCTTGACTTAGATCAGTTTAGGGGTACGAAGAAGAAGGCGAGTAGAAGGCGTGGTGGGGCGCGCGGGCGCAGGTGCACTGCCCAAACGACCGGCAGAATGGACGCACCGCAACCGACGCGCATTCTGTGCCTTGTCGCGCTGTTCTTTGCAATATGTGCTGCGTCTGCGCATAATGTACCGCCAAAACAAGATCACGTGGAAGATGAAAAACTGGAACTGTACGATGGTGTTTTCGTGAGCATACCTAAGGATAATAGCACGACAAGGATGTTGTCCTTTGAAGTAGATACCGACAGGAGCTTGAGTGAAGGTAAGCCTAATTTTTTCAAATAAATTATAATGTTTTGATACTCTTTAATCTTGGCCATTTCTATCGTTATCCAGAACGTGTGGGTGGATAGAGAACACTGTATTTTTTTTTTAAGCAGCCCCTTTTTAAATTAACCTTAAACTGTCTCGGTTTCTCTAATGTTAATAATTCGATATTTACTAATCATTATAGTAAGCAAATCTCATTATTTTCCGTTTTAGCTTACTTGTAAAAAATAATTATTTTGTGATTGAAAGCAGCGTTAAAATTAATGATAATCAGGACCGTAAGAAGTGGACTGCTAGGTATTTATTATAATTACATTCAGTGCAAGCCTGTAGTACTTAATTCTCAACGAAAAAAAGATACCTACTATCAAATGTAATTTTAGCATTGTTTGCATCTTTTGTTTTACACTAATTCAGTACGTAGAAGTGTCACGATAACTAATGTTTTAATTTCCGTCATTTATTATTATTGAGTATGACATAAGTAGCCTTTTCATTTATTCATGTCTTCAAGTAAGGTACCGCCCGACCCTCACTGTTCTCGATGTTGGCAATGCCAACTTGTGCCAACTCTGTTTGTTTGGTCCACATGGGGGAATTACTTAAACAGGACTTAGACAGTACTTAGACTGTATAGATTACGTCACAGCCATCTCAGGACTTGAAACTCAAGACTTAGCTAAAGAGATTACTGATGACGATGGACATTTAAGCCTAATGGATCATAGTACCTCTCCAATATACTTAGTTTATGTAACGAAAGTTAATACCTATTATGTTAGAGACTAATATGTCAAAAAAGTACTACTGAAAAGGACTAGTACGTTCAGTAGGCCCCACGTCTGTGGTAACCAGTGATCGGAGTAGGTAGATTGATTTTTAGTACTTGTATCATAAATGCACACAGAAAGAATAACATGGATAAGCCATTTTTCCGGTATTTCCGGATTCAATTAAATATTGTTAATGTTGGTAGTGATATTATTACTACTCAATTCAAAATTTAAAGTTTGTTCTGATTGGTCGTTGGGTTTTGTCAAATCGTGACAAAAAAAAAAAATAGGAAGAATAATAAAGAATAAAATTGCTCATTTTATTACAATTCCTACCTTTTTTTTGAGGATGGCAAATCATCAAATGACTCCTTCCACTCTGGCAGAATACAATTCCTACATAAGTCCCGGTTTTTTTTTAATAATCCACCAATTCCGGAGGAATGTCCATAGTAATATATACGTTTCGGATCAATGACCCCAGTTCAATCTACCTACTCCGATCACTGGTGGTAACATATCCAGTGTAAGCCTGCCTCTTATTCTATTGAAACTCCGTACTTTAGGCCAGCTAAAGGTCAAAGTATTACCACTGGCATGCGGTCCACCGTACATGAATTGTCAAGTTTACGCATCCTTTATTTCGACTCGACACTTGTTGAGATAATACCTACAGTATACATAGTTGTAACTGCTGTAAGCTCGTGGTACTATGACAATGAACTCCGGACAAACACACTACAGACATACAAAACACTTTCATTTAATGTCATTTTTGTTTTAAATTTTTTCTTTCTTCTTTTTTTTTTGTTTCGCTTAAACTTGCCCTAATGGATTATTGTCCTATTTTCTCTAAGCACATCACTATGAACGGATACTGGCTTCTAAGATACCGGAACATAAACGTTATAGTTTAGAAGTCAGGGTTATTCACTCTGGAGCACTAACTTAAACACTTTTTACATCAAAATAATGTAAATGGATTTATGGAGGAATAAAGATTTATTATTGATTTAATATTAAACAAATTAAGTTGTAAATAGTGACATGATATTGAATGTGCTAGGCGCAAGACAAGCTTACATCATCATCTGCCTAAGCATTTTCCAACTATGTTGGGGTCAGCTTCCAGTCTAACCTGATGCAGCTGACTACCAGCATTTTACATCGAGCGACTGCCTTTGTGACTTCCACAACCCAGTTACTGGGTAATACGATATCCCTTGGTAAGACTGGTTGTCAGACTTTCGGGCAGAAGACTATCCGTAATGACTGTCAAAGCTACAAGCTTACAAGACAAGACAAATACAAACAAGAAAATTCTATGGTATAGGTAGGTATAATATAATTAAGTACACGTGCAGGTTTGAGACAACACTGATATTTCTAATATGATTAAGAGCACGTGTCGTATCCATTAAAATCCCCGCTACGATTATATGATAATGTGTTAATTATTAATAATTCATTCATTTATTCATAAACTCACGCCTTCTTCCCATGGGGGTAGGCAGAAACTACAGATCGCCACCTGCTACGATCGCGATCCTTACATACTACTTCTTTTGCCTCGTTTACGTTCATAGGGATCCCTTCTTTTCGTTTTTTTTTAACTTATGTTTTGGCATAACCGGTTTCGTATAACTTTTACTAGCATAATGATACTATGGTATAATAATACTTTGGCATAATGCAATGGTTAATTTATGGCGTTGCGGAAGATTCGGTTGTTCGCGTGACCCCCGGCGCAGGTGTGAGATGGAACACCGGGGTGGTTCTTAGTCAGTGAGAGTCTGACAGACCCCTCCGCCCGCCCAGGGCGGAGGACATCCATGAGGATTTTCCACCCTGGATCAAAAAAAAAACAATAAACATTACGGCAAAACATTTATGCCTATGATCATTATGCTGAATTTCGTTATGCCAATGTATATTATGCCTTAAAATTTTATATAAATGGATAGGGTAGGTTCATACATCGTCATACACGCACGACGTTTGCGAGTACCTACAACGCGCCTGACGTTTCTAAAGAACATCAACAATTTAATTAATTAATTAATTAATTCTTTTGAAGATACGGGACGGGATGCATCCTGAGAATTTTGCTTAGATATTAGTTTAAAACTGTCATTTTGAAGGTATAATGGCACATTTTACTAGGTACAAAGGATCCAATTCCACGATATTTGTTCTCGAACGGTCGGTGACTCGAGATAAGTATCCACCCTACCTAACAGTCTACTTGGTAACATGGCTACTTATCTCGGGTCATCAACCTTACAATAGCTTCTGACGATTGGTAAATGCCCATGTAGGTTTCTCTATGTATAGATAATAAATATGTATAGATAAACCTACATGGGCATTACCAATTATAGTAAAATGATAACAAAGTCAAAACTGTACATTGCTTTTTTTTAAAGTAATTTTGCGAAGTCTGGGAACGAAATTTTGCATATATATTCGCTACTAGTTTCTGCCCGCGGCTTCGCCCGCGTAGATGTCGGAAATTATCCCACAGAAACGTGCTACCGGGACAAAAAGTGTCCTGTATCCTTCCCCAGGAAGCCATCTATCTCCTTGCGAAATTTATCGAAATCCGTTCCAATGAACGGATTTCGATAAAAAAAATTAGGCGTGGAAAGGTATACAGACAGAGTTACTTTCGAATTTATAATATTAGTGTGGATAAGTCTGGTCAGCCTATAGGCTATAAATTAATACGCTATTTGCTATGGGGGATGAGTAATATTGCAATTTATTCGTATTCTTCTATTGTTTACCGCAAATTGTAAAAAGACAAGCCAAAAGGGTAGGACACAGCAGATAGTTACAGATGATAAGTTTTAAATGATTATCATCACGCTATACGTTTATGGAGCTATCACGTTGAGATAAGGCAATAAGGACAGGTACAGTAACCGCTGTCGCTACAAGAAATCGATCCTAGGAGACTGTTCTTAACTTTTTTAAACATTTGATCTGCATTAACAGATTTTGAGAAACAGTCAGCAAGAAAATTAGCAATTTACACAATACTTATTTTTGATGCCAATCTTATCCTTATCAGACCAACTAAGGTTCGAGTACAAGAAAAGTCAGAAATCGCAACTACGATGACACTAAGATGAGAGAGAACATTATTATGTTAAGTATCAGTGTAAGACAACAGTCGAATTATTCCATTACTTCACTGGGTTGAATAGGGAACGAATATAGCAGATAGTTGCAGATTTAAACTTTTATATGATTGTCATCCCGCTATACCTTTAAGGAGCTATGCAGTCAATCATGACATAATATAAGAACAGCTATTTTAGTCAATTTTCAACAAAGCAACTAGCTTAGCGGTTCGACGACTGCTTTGCAAACCTATATTCGATTCCCAACAATTTTTTTTTACATTTTGTTATCCTATTATATGATGATAGTTCGTAAAACGTAAACAGAAAAACATAAAGTTTAGGCCTCTTCTGATATCTATGGTTAGGTGACTGTTAATGACAAATCCCGTGTGTTTACAATCTACTATTATTGTATTTTAGAGAACAAGTAGGTATACTCAAGCCTCTTTAGCCAAGACGTAGCTGACGTAACTGTAGCCGTCTACAAACGTCAGCGTCTCTAGACGATGATCTATTATGAGAGCTTGCATCTCGATGATAACTTTAAAAAAATCTTGTTGAAAGAATGCAGTTGTCTACACGTGCGTGCAACAATTAATGATAATTATAGCTATCTTTACTGGATAGATGAAGCTAATACTACAGTTACGAGAAGAGGAGAAATAATTGCCACTTACGGCGAGAAAAAAGGTGCAATATTGAAGCACGAGAGTCTAACAAGAGTCAAACTAGGCATCCATATTCGATACTAATAAAAAAAAAACGAAAATGACGCTGTCTGTCTATTACATTTTCATGCCATAACGGCTGCACGGATTTTGATACAATTTGGAACACAGGTAGACCATGACCTGGGTTAGGGCGGATAGGATACTTTTATCCCGGTAGTAAATTCCCGTCGGATAATTTCCAACTTCCACGCGGGCGAAACCGCGGGCTACAGTTAGTTATCATTACATAAAATAAAGCTAGTAAGAGGACTCTATCTACTAAAAGAATATTATAATGTCACTTGATGCCGAGTTTATCCAAAATTTCACTCTAGACTAGGAATTTAAATCGTAAATGCCACGAGGAACATTATACCTTTGTGCGAAATCAGTACACACGGCTACATATCAAGCTATACATTTCCAGTTTTAGTTGACCTCGCATTGTATAGGCTTTACGTACAATGAGAAGTCAGCTTATACTGGAAATGTAAAGATGTTATGTCGTTGTGCGTACATACAAGCATAGGTAAACATAGCATACGAATAACTGGAAAGGAAATTTGATCAACATCCGCCCTAATTCATACGTTTATTACGGTTCATGTATCGTATCTAGAAAGTACAGTGAAATGCGTCCGACATATAAATAGGCAATAATCAGAGCGGTGACAGACAGCAACGGTTTATTGGTATAAGTAGTAGTGATAAGAATATTCAATACGTACAATCACGTTAGCAAAACATTCAACACTTTTGGATATTGTCACATATACTCTATGTTACTTGCAAAATTAATTACAGTCACAGAAATTAATTGTTAATCAAATTAAGACACTACGCCAATTTGCAGTACAACCATACAACCATACCACCATACAACGTACCATTTCATACAACTGGCAGAGACTGACAATTTGCTAAACAATTCGCTTCCCTTCTTTTCCCTTCTACTACACACGTTGTCTACATCTCTTTAATATACTCTCCTATCGCAGGTATGCTGGAAGAGATTTCTTTAGAAATTAGCATCACCTTTTTACGTATTTTTCTGTTCCTTTCTTCTTGTCTGTTTATATATGTGTGTACATAAATGGTTAAATAAATAAATAAATAATTTCCCTGACTTGACCCGACTGTCTTTATCACTGTGCGTCACATACATTAAGTCTAAGACTTCATCATTTACATCGTTTACATAAATTATGTATGATTAAAATTCTAAGTAGGTAAGGCCAAGGTTTCTAATAATGGTCAAGATTTTCATACGCCGATTGTACCTACTTGTAAAGTTACCGAAATAATTAGAGCGCTCGAAAGTGCGGCGATCGCGAGCAAAACCGGTCCGATCACACGCTCGGGTCCATTGACTTAAATATAAATTTTTATTATGAACTTTGAGGAGACAAGAAACCAGATAATAATATACCTACTTAAGTGGACTTTTTTGTACTGAGGCGGGTGACCTTTTGGAAAATAAACGAAGGGACGTAAATGGAAACACAACATAAATTACCACCCAAATTTTTCAAATAATTTATTTGTTTCGATTACCTAAGTGAAACACAAAATTGTAGTGATACCTACCGAGGATATCGTTAACATTTAGAAGTAGAGTCGAATGAGTAGAAAATTACTTTCACAAACGACCAAACTCGCGTAGGTTGTACCTAGGTAGGTACTTATTACTTTTTAACCATTTTCTGTATAAACATTTCGAAGAAATATAACTGCGAAATACGGCTCCTACCTAGGCCCAGAACTGTCCTATACCAGGAAATAAATAGGAATACTTTGAGTCGTAGGCAATGGTTTTTTTTTTTTATTGGGATACTTGAAATCTATGTGGTTTCATAACTAAAGCACCGTGTTATGTTAAGTTGTAAGGATTGCCCATCCGAAGGTAATAATTTCCTTTATTAATAATATGAACAATACTTACTTTAATAATGTAATGCTTGAGAAGAACTGAAACTACTTAAATATATATAGTAACTAATACCTCGTAATTGTCTATTTTATTCTTACGAAATGGCAAACACCCCAAGATAATTTGTATTATCAAATGTTATTTTACACATTTTACTATTTTAATTAGGAATTAATATCTCATATTTGTGAATGAACAAATATAGACACCTTTTTTATTGCAAAAGCTTTTTTTTTTATAATTACTTTCATTATGTTTTCGTAATATTTTATTCGAATAATTATCACGGTTTGTGTTGTGGTTATCGTGAAAGTTATGCAGAGTGCAGCTGCATAATGTTACGCAAAGGTAACTTTATATCATTTCCCGTTGTTTTATTTTGCATAAAATAACCACAGTATATTGTGAGATTTATAATTTACTGACAATGAAAGTGCTAAAGCAGCTTTCTATTCCGAATGTTTCGCTGCTAAATAAATTAAAATTAAATCAAGTTTGTGTCAAGATTCACTAAAAGCCTTAAACATCTTAAATTAAGCGTCGTTTAAAAGTTTATTTAAAGATCTTATTTATTTAATTTTTATTTTTTTTATTTAGGCAACCAACAGCGATACATATAGCATGTTACAGAGTATGTGTATTAAGGCTAATAATAGGTTTCCCTGTGTAACTAGGATAAGTATAAAACATGCGAACGGACTACAGACTAAGAAATATTAAAATGTAAATACAGAAGCTTCTGTTTTAGTGTGTTTAAGTTTAAATTTAAATTTTAGAGAAAAAAAGTTTTTCTAAATTAAATTAGGGGGGAAAAAAAGTTTGAATATTGAGAAATTAGTTGTTTATCATTTGCCTTCTTTTATGGTTTTTATTATTTGATTTTTGAATGTAGGTTTATTTCAGTTAAATATATCCACTTGCGAGAAATCTGTGTTATGAACTCGAGCATACGGGTCTATACATAATTAGTCGAGTTCCGAGAAACGTGTAGCATTGTTGTGTGACGAGTTCGCCGTAGGGGAGTGTTAAAAGTTACCTGTGCGACCAACTCTGGGAAATCGAGGCGTCCATTTAGTATGTCATAATCATAAAGCAAACACATATCTATAACTTTCATTACTTATTCGAACTTGCCGTTAATCAGCCCCTTAATATAGTAATAAATTAAAAAGTAAATATCTTTAGCTTACTTAGCCTTATGCAAGATATCGGCCGAATGCCGTTAATCTACAATATTATACAAATAAACTCACATATAATCCTAATAATATGTTTGGACTTTAAATGAGACCGTTTCTTCCGAGTTTGTTTCGGCATTTCTTCTCAGGGATCAGTCAGCTAGGAAATGCCGGCGCCACCTAGTTTTAAAATATTGACCAACAAAATATTGACGTGTAAAAGTGTCGTAAAAGATCTTCTTACAGAAATAAACATTTCATTTCATTTCAATGGCGTTCGTGGGAAAAAGTAATACTTACAATCCACAAGTTTGATGTACATTTTCACTTACGTAATTTAGATACATCGGTTTTTCATTGCAAACGAAAATCGACCCTACAGTTTGACCATTTGCATGATTTCTTAAAAAAATATAATATATAATGGCTTTGTTTTCAAATGGCCTTTCTTACAAAAAATAACCTCAAGAAATATTAGTTTCGAATATTACAAAAATAAAACTTACCTGTATTATTTTTATTCAATTTCAGGTCGAAGCAAGAAGAAAAACATGATGCAGAAAATGCTACCGATGTTTATCTTACCGTTCATCCTACAGTCAGCGATAATGCCCCTCGTCATGGGCATGTTAAAGTTTATGCTGATGAAGTCTTTCTTAGTAGGAAAGTTAGCACTTACCCTAATCATGATCAATGCCTTCAAAAATCACAACTCCTTCAAGGGAAGAGACGCTGAGATGGCCAGTGCTCACTATGGTTACCATGACAACGGAATAGAGCATTATGCTTCTTATTTAAATTGAATGTAAGTTGGTATGTTAACACCCTCAGGCCCACTTGCACGTTTAGTCGGGTTAAATTAATAAATGTAGAGTTTGTAAACTCCGAGTTAAGTAATTTAAATTTAGGCGCGTTGCGCCACTAAAAAGTAACACCGGGTTAGTTAACCTAATATTAGAGTTTTTTGAGTTGATATTGCAGTTCAATTGACGAAACATAAAATAAAATTGCAATGTCCATACCCTGCTATGTAATCTGATCAAAAATTAATTAACGAACAATTAACGGAAATTGTATACCCATCTCTTTTACACTACATTACGATACGTAATACTTTCTTGTCTTTGAATGTTATAACATGCCATTTCATTTTAATCGTATTGTATGTGGTTTCCGTGAAAATTTAGTTTATTGATTTACGAAAACGTCAGTTATGGAAAATATTGTTGTTCATGAATTTAGATTGCCTGCTGATATAGTATCGAATTTCACTTACTAAAACGTCGAACAATAAAAAAAAATATATGTTATCAGTGGTACCTCAAAACGTCAATTTATTGTGACATTACTAACACTAGCCCAGAGTTTAGCGAATTAACTCTCCCAGATCGGTGGGTTAAATATTTAAAATTTTAACTCTAGGTTTACCTGTAACTTTTGGTAGCGCAAGATGAATTATTTGATTAACCCTGAGTTAGCTGTTAACACCAAGTTATTTAGGATAACCCGTGAACGCGCAAGTGGGCCTTAATGAGGTTTTCTTCAGATCTGCAAGATGTACTTGGTGTCATGTCTGAATATAATGTAAAAAGATAACTTCAACTTAAATAATATATTTTTATAGTGGAAATAATAATATCTAGTACAGTAGACCGCACGTCATTGGTAACAAACCCAGTATAAGCTGACCTTTTATATTATTCTATTGAGACTCCGTACTACGCTAGGCCAGTTCAAGGTCAAAATGTTACCACTAACGTGCGGTCGACTGTACTAAGTAAACATACATGTGAGTATGTCTAGATGTAAGTAGAGTAAGCATAATGTCTCCTTCTCGACTGATTATCATTAACATCATAAGATTTTGTCAACTAAGCCGACGATCATCGTAATAAGTTTTAAGCAATTTACTGTCAATACGAGTATTATTTCTTGTGGGAGCACAAGAACTACCGAACTAGTCTACCGAACTAAAAGCCGTATTTTTTTTTTCTATAGCGAATAATAATGGGAAATATTTAACTGAACGTCTAAAAACTTATTGAAATGATAATGATGGATACTTTTTTTTAAATTAATGAACCTCTATATATTTTTTGCGTTTCAAATGATGCACACTTTTTTATTAATTTAGCCAATTTTTTCCGTACTACCTTTTCTCACAGTTGGTTGCAGTAACCAAGCTCAGGTACCCCGACAAAACGGATTTAGTTACATTGAAACCGTGAACAACCACACGCGAGCCGAATTGGTCGCAGTAACTAAGCAAGGGCACCACGACCAAATGGGTTGGGTTAGGTTATAAATGTGACCAACCGCGTGCGAGCCGAGCAAGCGAAGCGAGCGGTGCCATGGCACCGGCCGGAGAGCGCTACTTCCAAGTTGGTCGCAGGTCGCAGTTACTTTGCTGGCGAAATGTGGCTGCCCAACCCTTCAGGGAATAGAGGCGTGATGTTATGTTATGTTATATGACCCCAAAATAAATTTAATTTGGGTTCACAAAAAGAGGCGCAATCATGTATTTGAATTTTCAATAATATTTTTAGGTTCGCAAAATGGTAATTATTAGAGGTGCGAATGGCATAAGATTGGTTTTGTACTTTTGATCAACCAATAACAAGTTTATGTTCAGTTTTGACAGCTATTTTACTGCTATTATCTATTTCTGTAGTGGGAATGAATCTGTGAAATTCTTTAATTCAATCAAATTTGTAACGTAATTTCTTTGACTACACTGGCTGTTCACTAAAATAAGTCTACTTTTGGAAAATATATATAACTTTAAATCATTGATTCCTCAATTAATTTCAAAATTAATGTCACAGTAAAACGTATTTATTTAATTAATCACCACGCCTGCGATCGTTTAGTATAAACTTATGTCCATACATATACAGGGTGGCAGGGACATCGACGCGCAAACTGAAACCATAAATTCAGCATACGAGTATATGATTCTAGACCCTCTGCGTAGAGAACATTTTGCTGCTTATAAAAAAAAAAACTATTGTTTCATAGAAAGTGCAATACATACGCGGTCAAAATGTATGGAACAGCTATTTTTTTTTAAATAATCGACGAAATATTTCAATGCAGGGGGATACAGAATCATGTACTGAATTGATGGTAACAGGTTGCGCGGGTCCCTGCCCCCCCCCCCTTCCGGTAAGTATATATGTTTTGTAAAAAAACACATTGTACGCGAAATAAGTTAAAGAAGTAATATACTGTTGTTTGTATAAATTAATATTAATCCAAATTCTCAAAATCTTATAAATGAGAAATCTTTTTCATTGATTATGTATCATTTAACTAAGTAGGTACCTATTTATTAAATTATTTATTTTAAAATGTATAATGTGAAACTTTTGGATGTCTGTTAATTTATTTATTTGAAAATATAAGTTTACTCAAATACAGAACCTGCATAATATTTTTGTCTAAGATGACTGCGTATAAACATTTTCTAACCTTTTTCTAGAGAATTGCGCAAAATAATTTATTGATCTAAGAATTTTATGTATTTATTATCAAAAAGGAAAAATGCGTACATAGGTACATGCGCAAAGTAAACTTAGTATAGATTTATCTTTCATATTTTTTTAAAATCTACTTATTCATAATCTACTCTTAATAATTCCTAGCGCTAGTTATTATACTGGTTTGTTATTTTATTTATCTAAATTAATGTTTACTTTGAAAAAACGTTATCATATTGATGACAAATGTATGTTGACTAGTTATTTAAATATATTATGGGTAATTCTGTCTTATTTCATATTTATTAGAGTGATACAATTAGGTATACAATAAAATACTTTTTAATACCCCATTTCAATTGTGTTTATTAGTTACATCATTATTAATTGTTTTCATAGTGGTTGTAAGTAATCTTAGTATTTATTTAAATTATTCGTTATTTAATTTATTTTAAAACTTTAATATCGGGAGCTAGGTACTGAAGCTGGTTGCTATAGTAAGCATTCTAAGTATATGCTCAAAGTAACTTAGGCTTGATCGTTGTTTAGTTCAAGAAATTAAAATTGTTCATATTCTTATCAAAAACAAATCTCTGTTATGTTTAAATTATGACACATTCACTGTAACTTGCAATTGAATGCTAAATATGACTCATCTATGTGTCCCTAAAGTTTTAAAAATTATTTGTAGAAACTTTGAAAACCAGAAATTATAATAGTAACATAGCCAGGAAGCTCTGTTGCTGAACAGTTATCTTAGTTATTGCATGTTAATTAGCACTATTTAAAAATTAAACTCACTGGCTTATTTATTTAAAAACCCACGCAATGCAAAGGGTTATTCAACGTTCATTGCTGTATTTTTACCACAATACAAATAAACAACTAAATAAATTGGTTTACCATATTATTTTGACTTTATTGTGATAGTGATTTTTCCAATATTTTTTCTAGAAGGCAAGCCACATAACATGCCCTGTATTTCGGGGAGGAGCTGCCTCACATCTACTATAGCACCAAAAAGTATAAATGTCACGGGTTTGGTTCAACACTAAAACAAGTAATTCCAATCCAGCCTGTTCCTTGCTGCCCTCCCCCAGCGACGCCCTAAGCCGAGGTCCGTATCCCACAGGGGGTAACCTTGGCGTGTAGTCGCCTAGTTTGTAACTTTTTTGAGCCCTGGCTGGGGCCTTAATATATTAAGGCAACCACAGGCATGTCCGGTTAAGCAGGCGATAACCTCCTAGGTTGCCTGCGAGAAGCCATTCCCAAAAAAATAAAAATCGACCCTAAAAATATATATATATTATTCTATTAAATTATACAGGGTGGCAGGGACATCGACCCGCAAACATGAAACATGAATACGAGGCTTTTGGCTATTTTGTATGTCTCTAAATTAATGTCGTTCATTTGTTAGGTGCGTTTTGTTTGTGCAGAATAAACTATTTCTCTTTCTTTTTTTTTTCTTTCAAACTGAACAGTACATGATTCTGCACCCCCTGCGTTAACATTTTTTCGTTTTTTTTTTTAAATAGCTGTTGCCTACATTTTGACCGCGTCGGTAGGTATTGCATTTTTCTATCAAACCACAGATTTTTTTTTTGTTTCCGACGGAAAATTCCTACGCTAGGGGGTCCAGTAACATGTGCTGAATCTATTGTTACAGTTGGCAAGTCTATCCCTGCCACCCTGTATAATTTAATGAAATAATATTAGGTCTTTACCTATGAAATTGCCGTTCTGCAGTACTGGCCATTTCAAATCAAAATAATTTTTGTTTGGCTATGAATTCTAATTTCAAATTAATTTTATTTTAAAAACATGGATTTTTTTTTCTAAAAGTAGTCATTTCTTTATTGATTAGTGTTACATTTTCATCGCATTTCAATCTTTTTCGTCATCATGGATACGTTAAAAATTCGAGTAATTATGGAATATGAGTACCGTCGTGGCAGCAACGCGGCACAAGCGGCACGCAACATCAACGACGTTTACGGAGCTAACTCTACAAACCAACGCACCACCTGTTATTGGTTTGCTCGCTTCCGTTCTGGAAATTTCGACCTGAAAAATGAACCTCGCGGTCGTCCGAAGACTTTGGTCGACAATGACGAATTAAAGGCGATTGTGGAAGCTGATGATACACAATCTACGGCTGAATTAGCAGCAGCTTTCGACGTTAGCGTCAAAACAATATTGGTCCATTTGCGTCAAATTGGCAAGGTAAAAAAGCTTGACAAATGGGTGCCCCACGAACTCAATGATCGCCAGCGCGAAGTACGCGTCGAGACGTGCCTTGCACTGCTCAACAGACACACAAATGAAGGAATTTTGAACCGCATTGTTACCTGCGATGAAAAATGGATTCTGTTTGATAACCGTAAGCGCTCAGCAAGTTGGTTGGATCCTGGTTCAGCACCTAAACAATGCCCTAAACGAAAACTTACCCCTAGAAAAGTGATGGTCACTGTTTGGTGGTCTAGCGCCGGTGTGATTCATCACAGCTTCTTACCAAACGGGGTGAGCATTACTGCAGATGTGTACTGTGAAGAACTGAACACAATGATGGAGAAGCTGGCGCATCTCCAACCAGCATTGGTCAATCGCTCGTCTCCGCTGCTCCTGCACGACAACGCGCGACCTCATACTGCACAGCAGACGGTCTCCAAGTTGCAAGAACTGGGGTTGGAAGCTCTCCGTCATCCGCCCTACTCACCAGACCTTGCGCCTACAGACTACTACTTTTTCCAGAATTTGGATAACTTCTTGGCGGGAAAAAAATTTAATACCCGAGAGGCAGTACAAAATGCCTTTGAAGAATTTGTTGCCTCCCGTCCAGCTGATTTCTTTAAGAAGGGCATCAATAAACTGCCACTGCGATGGCAAAGATGCATTGATTGCATGGGTGATTACTTCGATTAATACAAATAAAAAATTCATGAAAAAAATTCGTTTAAATTTTTTCATACAAAACGGCAATTTCATAGGTAAAGACCTATTATATCATTTATGTAGTGTCGAACCAAACCCGTGACATTTATACTTTGCTGTATGAATGTATAGTTTATAAGCAAACATTTCGTTACGGTAAACTAAATGTTTTCTTATGCCTATAAATACATCATTAAAAGATAAATAAACGTTGTCTAAATAAAATTATGCAAAATCGAGTGTAGTAAAAAATAAAAAAGCGAAAAGAGTATGCTTAGATGGTTTGGTCATGTTGAGAGGATGAATGAAGGGCGACTAACAAAAGGTATTTACAAGGCAGATGTGAGTGGAAACGCCGAGAGGGGACGCCCTAGGAAGACATATAGTGACCTTATTGGTGATGTTCTTCAGAAAGGTCAAGTGCTTAGTACTCACAACCGATGTGCGTGTATGACCAGATGTTTGAACGAGGACGAACCAAACCAAGAGTGTAAGTAAGGATCGTAACAGGTGACGGTCTGTAGTTTCTGCCTACTTCCATGGGAAAAAGGCGTAAATTTATGTACCTATGTATGTAATTAATACATTTGCAGTCAGTTGCAGTTACAGTTTGCAGGGGACAGAATCATGTACTGAATTGATGGTAACAGGTTGCGCGGGTCCCTGCCCCCCGGCATAATTTTTTTGTAAAAAGACACATTGTACGCGAAATAAGTTAAAAAAGCAATATACTGCAGTTTGTATAAATTAATATTAGTCCAAATTCTCAAAATCTTATAAATGAGAAATCTTTTTCAATGATTATGTATCATTTAACTGAGTAGGTGCCTATTTATTAAATTATTTATTTTAAAATGTATAATGTAAAACTTTTGGATGTCTGTTAATTTATTTAGTTTAAAATATAAGTTTTCTCAAGTACAGAATCTACATAATAGTTTTGTCTAAGATGACTGCTTATATACATTTTCTAGACTTTTTCTAGAGAATTGCGAAAAATAATTTACTGATCTAAGAATTTTATTTATTTATTATCAACAAGAAAAAATGCGTACATAGGTACATGCGCAAGGTAAACTACGTATCTTTCATATTTTTTATAAATCTACTTATTCATAATCTACTCTTAATAATTCCTAGCGCTAGTTATTATACTGATTTGTTAATATTTATTATTTTATTTATGTAAATTAATGTTTACTTTGAAAAAACGTTATCATATTGATGACAAATGTATATTGACTAGTTATTTAAACATATTATGGGTAATTCTGTCTTATTTCATATTTATTAGAGTGATACAATTAGGTATACAATAAAATACTTTTTAATACCCCATTTCAATTGTGTTTATTAGTTACATCATTATTAATTGTTTTCATAGTGGTTGTAAGTAATCTTAATATTTATTTAAATTATTCGTTATTTAATTTATTTTAAAACTTTAGTATCGGGAGCTAGGTACTGAAGCTGGTTGCTATAGTAAGCATTCTAAGTATATGCTCGAAGTAACTTAGGCTTGATTGTTGTTTAGTTCAAGAAATTAAAATTGTTCATATTCTTATCAAAAACAAATCTCTGTTATGTTTAAATTATGACACATTCACTGTAACTTGCAATTGAATGCTAAATATGACTCATCTATGTGTCCCTAAAGTTTTAAAAATTATTTGTAGAAACTTTGAAAACCAGAAATTATAATACTAACATAGCCAGGAAGCTCTGTTGCTGAACAGTTATCTTAGTTATTGCATGTTAATTAGCACTATTTAAAAATTAAACTCACTGACTTATTTATTTAAAAACCCACGCAATGCAAAGGGTTATTCAACGTTCATTGCTGTATTTTTACCACAATACAAATAAACAACTAAATAAATTGGTTTACCATATTATTTTGATTTTATTGTGATAGTGATTTTTCCAATATTTTTTCTAGAAGACAAGCAACATAACATGCCCTGTATTTCGGAGAGGAGCTGCCTCACATCTACTATAGTACCAAAAAGTATAAATGTCACGGGTTTGGTTCAATACTAAAAAAAGTAATTCCAATCCAGCATGTCCCTTGCTGCCCTCCCCCAGCGACGCCCTAAGCCGAGGTCCATACCCCACAGGGGGTGCCTTGGCGTGTAGTCGCCTAGTTTGTAACTTTTTTGAGCCCTGGCTGGGGCCTTAATATATTAAGGCAACCACAGGCATGTCCGGTTAAGCAGCCGATAACCTCCTAGGTAGCCTGCGAGAAGCCATTCCCAAAAAAATAAAAATCGACACTAAAAAATATATATATTATTCTATTAAATTATACAGGGTGGCAGGGACATCGACGCGCAAACTGAAACAATGGATTTTTTCGTTTTTTTTTTAAATAACTGTTGCCTACATTTTGACCGCGTCGGTAGGTATTGCATTTTTCTATGAAACCGCAGATTTTTTTTTTGTTTCCGACGGAAAATTCCTACGCTAGGGGGGGTCTAGTAACATGTGCTGAATCTATTGTTACAGTTGGCAAGTCTATCCCTGCCACCCTGTATAATTTAATGAAATAATATATCATTTATGTAGTGTCGAACCAAACCCGTGACATTTATACTTTGCTGTGTGAATGTATAGTT
Source organism: Dryobotodes eremita (assembly GCA_917490735.1). Classification (NCBI taxonomy): domain Eukaryota; kingdom Metazoa; phylum Arthropoda; class Insecta; order Lepidoptera; family Noctuidae; genus Dryobotodes; species Dryobotodes eremita. The sequence goes on from OU823249.1 coordinate 15,135,912, forward strand.
TATAAGAAAACATTTCGTTACGGTAAACTAAATGTTTTCTTATGCCTATAAATACATAATTAAAAGATAAATAAACGTTGTCTAAATAAAATTATGCAAAATCGAGTGTAGTAAAAAATAAAAAAGAGAAAAGAGTATGCTTAGATGGTTTGGTCATGTTGAGAGGATGAATGAAGGGCGACTAACAAAAGGTATTTACAAGGCAGATGTGAGTGGAAACGCAGAGAGGGGACGCCCTAGGAGGACATATAGTGACCTTATTGGTGATGTTCTTCAGAAAGGTCAAGTACTTAGTACTCACAACCGATGTGCGTGTATGACCAGCGGGGTAATTACGTAACACACTAACAATAGGAATGGGTTTCATTTTGACAGTTCAGCAACATTCATTGCGTTATTTACGTTGTTGAGCCGTCAAATTTTTCGAACACATGAAGCAATGGATTAGCAATAGGCTTCAAAATGATTCAGATTGTGATAAATTGTGTGTTACGTAATTAGGGTACAGATGTTTGAACGAGGACGAACCAAAACAAGAGTAAGTAAGGATCGTAACAAGTGACGTTCTGTAGTTTCTGCCTACCTCCATGGGAAAAAAGCGTGAATTTATGTACCTTTGTATGTAATTAATACATTTGCAGTCCTCTTTATTTAAATAAACGTATTACGTTGAACCTACTAGCACTCATCATCATAATGTAATGATCATAATGTATTTTGAAAAATCGAATAAATCTATTGAAGTATGAAATGCATGCTAAGTAGTTGATAGTAACCGAAAGCTCATATTTATTCTATTGCATAAAATAGAATATTTTTTGCGATAATCACGAATTTGTTATGAAATTCATCATAAAAATGGTGTAAGCTGTTTATATTTTATTAGTGAATGATGATCTCGATTTTATTTTATTGTTGAAATGTTAATAGGTATTGCATAAACTTATAAACCTCCAATAACCTCACTTTCTATGTATAAATAAATAAATTCTAAATTAATATCGTTGAGTTTTATCACTTACCGGAATTTATTGATGACGAAGCATTTGAAAGTAACTCCAATTATCAATCAGAGAAAAATCTCACATACATACATAAACTCACGCCTTCTTCCCATGGGGGTAGGCAGAAACAACAGAACGCCACCTGCAACGATCCTTACATACTCCTTTTGCTTTGTCCATGTTCATACATCTGGTCATAAGTACATGCACTCCGGTTGCGAGTACCACACACCTGACCTTTTTGAAGATCATCACCAATAAGGTCACTATAATATTATGTCCTTCTAGGGCGTCGGCGATTCCACCCACATCCAAAAAAAATTAAAATGCGTGAGTGTCGTGGAACACTCGGTTGGAACGAAGTTCCATTCGTAGTTTTTTTTGTCAAATTGTCAATTAATTGGCTATAAAAAAATAAGAGAGTCGTAATATAATTTTTTTAGGTTAATAATAAATAATTTAAATAAAAAAATAAAAAATAACAAACTATACCTATAGCCGGTGCGAACTTACTGGCTGCCTTGAACCAATAAGCGCGCACTTATGACTGGGCGCAGTCAATAGCATACGCGCTATGGATAACCGTAGGGGAGAGGTGTGTCAATCGTAACAAAAAATAAACAATCCTTCATAATATTTTAATTAAAAATCACAGCGCAATCATTTTTGGTCACATTATAGTTGAGTTATCTAATTATAAAATCCAATACAGAAAGTAACAAAAACGTCGATAAAATTCTTGAAAATGGCACTTAATGAGATCAGTCAACAGTGTTACAATTGCTACAGCGAGAGAGTCAATTGTAACAGCAATGAGAGTCAATTGTAACATACAGAAATCGTCAACAATAAAACAATAACTCAACAAAATCTTGTCAGCAGTTCACGCTAATACTTAAAAAAAAAAACTTAAAACACTTAAAAAATAATAAAATCAATAAAAGTCATTCCGACAAACATTTAAAACACACAAAAAATAGGTCTTTATTTGCACAGCTGGAGTGTGCCCATTTATGGCAGTCTGTGCTTTGCAATCAATCTTCTCTACTGATTTTATAATGTTCAAAACAGAGTATACAATAATTATCGTCTTCGTCTGCATCATCTGTGTCTTCATTTATATTTTCCTCTGTCTCATTATTTTCACTTCTTACAGTATTTTTTCTGGTCAATTTCTTCCCTGTCGGCTTAGATTCTAAATTTCTTAATTTTGGTATCTTTTTCTCATTAATCTTTCTTTGCTTTGCCTCTAACGCTTCCTTTTCTGGCTTATCAGTATATATTGCACTTTTCCCTTTAGATCTCGTAGTTTTAGATTTGAGTCGAGGTGGTGCTTTTGGAAGCGGGACCAAATCTGCTAGTGAAGTCCTACGTGCCGATGTTTGATTAGAAAGACTTGAATACCTGGACAGAGGGACATGGCACATGCCAAAGCTGGTAGCTACACTTCTGACGCTCTTCCCTTGCTTAATTACAATTTCACAAGCTTCAGTATATTTTTCTGGTGGCACGGTGCCACGCAATGTCTTCGGAGGTCGTTTATAAACCATTTTGTATGAATTCTGAAAATAAAATGGTACCATTAAATAATTATCTAGTGTGAAAAATACAGAGTGTCAAATGTAACATGTTACAATTGCCTCTCCTTGTTTTGTTACTTTTGCACCACTGCCGCCATTTTGCAATTAAAACTTATTTAAAAAAAAAATATGGTAAATTTGAACAACTCACATACCTGCACGTATAGATTGGATGTTAACTCATCCGAAAATCATCACTGAACTATAAAAAACTCTTTAATTTTATTTTATTAACAAAAACCGAGCCGAACAATAATTTTACTAAACTTGATAGATTTCAAACTTTCATGTATTGAGACCGCATGCGTGAACTGTTTTAGCTGTAAGTTCGGTCGGTAAAACAGCACCAAATAAAGCTTCGATTACCACCAAGAGCTACCGCTACTCGTCAGTAGATGTCCTGAAAGAACATATGTTACAATTGCCTCCCTGTAACTATTGACACACCTCTCCCCTACTAAAGAAAAGGTCGTGACGGAAAACTCTTACACTTTTTTTCGCCTAGCCCCCATCCACCAAGTCCGTGCCGTGCGATAAGGAACTTCGTTCCAAAAACTTCCGCGCCCCATTTAATAAGTTAATCACATTAACCACGACTAGGTAGGTAGGTGCAATGGTAAGATACGGGTCAGCCTTTCACTAAAGGCTCGTACACAGTGGCGCGACGCGACGCCCAACACAAAGGCACCGCGTGTCGCGCGACGAGCGGTGCCTTGCGTAGCGCTGTCGCGTCGCGCCTGTCTGCGGGAGCCTTAAAGCAGGAATAACAAGACGGACTCCCATACTTATAAAAAGTGCATTCGAAAGAGCCTTTACGTGTGACTCCCTGGGCAATCACAATTACACTACAATATTGTAGAGTGGCCGTAATTTTTATATCACTACACGTTGATTCTCGCTTATTACATTTAATTTGAGAATTCCAAGTAATCGTTATTTAATTCAGATTCAATTTATTCAAATCAATATAACAAATGTAGGCAGTTCGAGATGAATTCGGTTCCTTTTACGGAATTGCGTTGCTTGTCTGTTTATTTATCATCCTTCCATCCGTCGTACTTACTCCACACAAATTCGTATACCACTACTTGCTATGTAAAAAAAGCGACAGGAAGTTTTATAACATCATCAACTTACACAAAGTGGATTAAATACGTATTATTGAAACTAACTCAAAAACTACCAAATCAAACTCTTAAAATTCATATGGGACCACCGCGCCAGCTTCGTCTACCAAATGAAAGGAATTTTCAAAGTCGGTCCACAATTGATGAAAATATCGATGAACACACTCGCACATAAAAAAAAATACATATTATTATGTCGATACAGAAGTCGGTTAAAAAGGTATGTCATATATTTAACATGTTTTAGGCCCTACACTAACGCAGAAGATTTCAAGAATTAAAAATGTTTTCCTTTTAAACTAAGGTCTAGAGCGTATCTATTAAAGTGCAGTAATCTAAAGTGTACAGGAAAGTTCCTTAGGTACCTACACTAGAGGATTCATTCACAAGTTGGCCTAAACAAAGTAACATTCGATTAGCGATGACGCTAGTAGAAAAGCCAAAAAATGTATGGGGTTGACATAAGCTATCGAAATGTCACGTGATCATAGGTGAACGAATAGAAATTAGCTAGACAATGTTTACATCATTCGATTCTATGAAACGAATCGACAACGTCGAACGATTACTTCCATAGAGATGCGTAGCCAAGTGGCACTTTTTGACAAGCGTTATCGCTAGTTTTCGATTCGAATGATGGAAACATTCGCGAAAGCGATAGCGATTGTAGAAATAGAATCACTCCGAAGCGAATGCCATTTGTCTAGGCCATCAGATTACCTTCACTGAATATAATACGTGTACGTGTATTAAGCGGATACCGTGGTCCACTGACAAAGGTGTCGGTATTTAACATGTCTGCCTTTTCTAAGGTATGGTAATGCCTATACCAGTTTTTTATTTTTTATTAAGGTCTTTCATAATGATGAAGTCTATTTAAAAGAATTTAAAAGGATTTCAAAAACTCACATTTGCAGGAAACTGGGAATTAATTACTTTTGATGCTCTAAATTCTAAATGTAGGTATTTCGGTTAGTTTTTCTATCAACAGAGATTGTAATTACCTATTGTAAAGATGTTTATAAGTAGAAATAGCATACAATACTTAATACTCATGTTAGTTTCGTATGATGCATTATGAGAACCGCACAGATTACATTATCCGCACCAACTCCCGATATGGAAGTTTATGATAGCAAATCAAATCAAGCATTGGCATGGCAAAATACATACTTTATTGCAAATTCCATACTTATGATGAACTGGTGTTCGAATTCATCATTAGCATGAAATTGACGTAATACGATTAGACATCAATAAAATCAGTCAATTTCGATTCGCATTAATGAAATCGAGTGAGTAAAAAATTTTGTCTAATTATTAAAAATAAAAAAACCTTTTTACAAAGAAACTACCGACTTCTAAAAAAAACATTAAAAAACGTGAAAAATAACTTTAATTTCGGAAGTCGGCCAAAAACGAAAGTACACAACCAAAGACACCGACTTCCGAAATTAAAGTTATTTTTCACGTTTTTTAATGTTTCTTTTAGAAGTCGGTAGTTTCTTTGTAAAAAGGTTTTTTATTTTTAATAATTAGACAAAAATTTTTACTCACTCGATTTCATTGATGTCGAATCGAAATTGACTGATTTTATTGATGTCTAATCGTTTTTATTTTAAGTTGTTGTTTTAAGTTGTTTAAGTGAAAAATAAAAGTTTTTATTTTTCACTTTTTATATGTGGTACCTACCCCACATACATTCGTATACCACTACTTGATATGTAAATAACCGTGACAGGAAATTATTATAACATCATCAATATAAACTGTGGAAAAAATACGCATTATTAGGGATAACTCAAAAACTACAGTATGCTTAGTGTGAGTTTATCAACATTGTTCTAATGACTTCACCATGGAGTAAATCGAGTTAACATCAAAGTCATCGACAACCGTATACAAGCGAGTGCGAGTTACCATCAAAGCTAACCATCCAATACGCGTTTGGTCACCGTGAATTGCGATCATTATTTTTCTTATGTTGGTGTCGCGTACGCGTCGTTCGATAAACCGACCAAATAGAATGACATTCAAATTCAGTGTTCATAGTGAAAGCGGCTGTATATCAAAATTGTGCTGGTTATTACGACTTTGTTTATGTTTCGTGTATGTTTGAAGCTAGTGTGATTTGCATTATATTGGATTCTATTAATTAAAAATGAAGACAAGTTCGTCCCAATTTTTTATGATGGCGACATTTATGATATATTAAGTACCTTATCTTCCAAGGTTACCCGTTGAGAAGACTTTAAATCAGTCAGCTGTCTCAGCTCTCGGCATAAAAACCTGACCGCTTTCTTCGGAAGACGATATCTTCTCTTAAATTCGGCCTCCGGAAGATCTCGTAGAGGATTGCTAGAAGTACGGGCTTTTGCACGAACACTGGACATGTAATTACGTTCATCTTGTGCCCTAGCCGTCTCAAACATCTTCCAAGCAAAATATAAACGTGATGCCATACTTATCTTTAACCCACACAACGAATTAAAATAAAATAATTTTGAAAATTCACCACACTCACAAGGCTCTCACTACAAATCCTTCAGTGAACACTTTACTTATTCGAAAGCGAAAAGTTTCTCACACAAGCTGTCAAAACTGTCAAAATTGTAACTCACACTCGCGATAACACAGGGTCACGCTAATTTACGAGCTCACTTTCGAGTGGGAATCGATCGTCACCATCTACAAAGTAAAAATAAAAACCTACACTCACAATTTTTAGTTCTCGCGTATGGCACCAAGTGGCGCTAATTCAGCGCCATACAAATTTAAGTATACTCTTACGCGATGGTGAAGTTAAAAAAACTCACACTAAGCACACGATCAGTACTTGATCAAATTTAAATAGGACCACATGTGAAGCACCAGCTTTCAAATAAAAACGAATCATCTTAATCAGTTCACCCAGAAAAAAGTTCTGAGCTAACAAACATTTAAAAAAAATGCAGTCGAATTGATAACCTCCTCCTTTTTTGAAGTCGGTTAAAAAAATTGTCCGTCTAATCAGGCGCAGCGAATAGAACGATAAATAAATTAACAGTGTCTTCACACTGGGCGTTGATCCCGCATAGGCGTGCATGGCGTAGACATTACGCCGCGTATCGCTACATAAACCCCGCATAGCGGTACGCAAACGCTGCGTAGAGGATGCGTACTTGCGTAGCTATCGCAAATACACCTCGCGTACCTAACGCTACGCAAACGTCTGTCGTGTGGTTTTGAATTCGAAAGGCAGGTGAGCATAATAATCATGTTATAGACAAGTAAACTAGTGCGTCAGTACGCCTTCAAAAGGATGTATAATTGATTATTAGATAGAAAGCCTCACAACAATTTTACAGGTAAATAAACTGAGCACCGAAAAATCAATTACTTTTATTGAGCCTTTGACTATTCAACCATAACTATGATCCATGTGACGGTCAGAACTTACTGTGCTGTGCTTTCAAATTACAAAATAAACCAGCAGTGGCACTGTATGGTGGCACCTGTGACAGATACATTGGATAAATATTAGTTCCTGCGGCCGCTGCGGGACGTCATTCTTGCAGCCCGTATTCCAATGGAGTACGGCATTTGTTCCTTCACATTTAGCAAAAATTCACGACAATGTACAAACGTCACAAGCCATCATACAGTGTTGCTATGTGCGCTATATGAATAACTTAATCAATTATCGAATCAAAGTCATAGGGTTCATTAGGCTGATAGAAATTGACGTTACCTACTTCAGCGTTCAAATCACAAAAAAAAAAATTGGTGACTTTGATGTCCCATAAGTTTTCCGAGAAATTTTGCGTCACTTTATAATTCAATGATTGGCATAACCTACGCCTTCGGATGTTGGTTTTCGTCCTTCATGTACATGATTTAAACAAGCAGTGAATGAACACTTCCTTTAACAAGATAACCAGGAAAGAGGTACAGTCGTGTTCGTAATTAGCTTAAGCATAATCAGCCTATAATGTTCCCACTGCTGGGACACAGGTCTCCTGTCCGTGAGAGGGAGTGGGCCGTAATCCACCACGCAGGACAAGTGCGAGTTGGTAGAAATCACATGTCTTCGAATTTTTTGTTCTAGGACATGCCAGTTTCCTCACGATGCTTTCCTTCACCATTTTGAGAGCAGTGGTGATGAAATGTAATGACACAAAGTAAAGCACCTGTCTAGGTTCGAACCGACGTCCTACAACCCGTAAGTGGCGGGCCTTACCACTGGGCCACCACCTGGAATTGGAAAGGTTTCTAAAATACCAATAAAGAATCGGTATTTAATGGTTCCGTTATTAGGATACGAAACGGAACAGGAACCTAAATTGGAACCTTTAAGAACCATTATTTTATCGGTTCTTCTTCAAAGCGAGTCCGAACGAGTTCATACGATGCCGCTGAGCGCAGGGCGAAGCTTTGTACGATAGCGACGAGGTACGGGCGGTCGCCGGCGGGTGAAGAGGTGGGAGTTTTTGTGTGAGGTGAGAGGGGCATATTTGCTTTGGTAGAGATCATGTGGTAGTTCTTTCTTAGAGAACCTTTAAATCGAATGGTAAGGAACTGGTATATTGGAACCTTTATTTATTGGTTCCAAAGTACCTCTTCCGGTACTTTGGTGCTGGTTCCAAACCGGTTCATTTTAAACCAGAACCAAGCCGAAACCTGAACCGGTACCGTACCGAACAGAAGAACCTTTTTAAGGTGTTCAATACCTGGACACCACAGAACAATCGGCCACCAAAAAAAAAAAAAATTGCCAGTCATGGGGACTGCCGACAGCAGTGAACACCCCAAAAGTACACAGGCCGCTGCGCGTCGCCAGTCTGGCGCAACATGTCACATGAGTATGCCGGTGACGTTAGCATGTCGGTGACGCGAACCCATAAGTTTTGCCCATGACAAAAATCGCTCAACGCGGTTAAAGAAGTTTACACTTCAAAAAAACACCACCCGTAAGTATAGTCCATTTTGTAAGTATACACAAGACTTACTAATGTTGGTACTTACATCTATCAGAAAAAACCACACAAACTATTCATTACTACGCCACAGTGCCATGTAGGTGTATCCAATGTCCCAGTATGGGGCTGTCCCATCTATCAGCTATAGTTTTCAGGATACTGTTGGGGCTGGCGTGTACCCTGCGCATAATGGCAGCGCAACTCTTGCGCAAGATGGCATGAAAGCCATCTATTCTCGCCTCTGCGAACATTCTGGAAACCCTGCAGTAGCGCGGCAACCCCAGTAACACCCTGAAAGCATTATTGTATTATATGCACAGAATGCTGTATGCCCTCTGCGTGTAGCTGATCCACAGACTGCACGTATAGAATGACTGACAGTACGCTGCAAATAGTGTAGCCTTTACTTCAGTCGAGCATTTTGCAAATCTGCGAGCCAACATATTACAGCGGACATCCAACGCCCTGCGCTCACGCTCAATATCCAGACTGTCGTTTAAGTCTTCGGAAACCCAGTGGCTCAGATACCTACTTGAAAGTAGTACCACTACTCACTGGGCCACCACGGCTCGTAATTAATTACCCACTTTTCTTAAGATTTATGTGCGTATAAGAGAAACCCAATTAATGTTTCAAAGAAATACTTCGGTTCTCATATCAATCGCTCAAGGCAACTATTAAGGAAATTAGAAATATTAATTGGTATACGAAGCGTTCTATGAAGTAACACAGACATTTGAAAATAAATCATAATAATTCAAAATCAACATGGAGCTTACAACTAAATTATGTCGTACGAGGTACTTAATAGCAAACCTCTCCTCTGGATTTAACTTTAAAAGCCTTTTATTGTAATTTCACAGATGGATTTTGTTTTCATGAAGTTAATTTGTATTCTCTCTTCAATTCTGAATAATTAAATTATGTTTTATTCTTTGTTTTCTCTCACATTAAGAGCAAAATTAATGATTACATAATTTTATTATTGTTCTTTATGCCGTATTGTCTACGAATTTATTTTCTTTCTCAATTTGTTATTTATATACAGGCTTTTAGCTTCACCTTTTATTAAGTATTTTGGCTAAGAATAATGTACCTACATAATTCTCAGTAGCAGCCCGGAGTTTGGATTTGTGCCCGGTTGATGGCAATAAGCTTGCCCCCTATTACATTTCAAAAAACTTAACATTCTGACTCTTCCGTCTTTATACATACCTACTGGAAATCTGTAAATTCGCACACACACACCAAGACTTTTATACTAAACGAGAAGACATACAAACTAGATACACACTCGGTCACAAAACACGATTAAACCTACCGACATCCAGTTTAAAAATGCACTCATCTAGTCCACAGGTTATCTCGATAAAAATCTATAATAAACTACCTGAGGTGCTCAGAAATGAGGGAAAAATTGCTATTTTTACCAATAAATAAAAAAAAATATTACTAAATAAATGTTATTACAATATAAATGAATACTTAATTGAAAAATCCATAGAACTGGCACAATAATATAAATGAATAATAAATATTTAGATTTAATTAATTTAATTAACAAAATGTTACCTTTAATTTTAAATAGAATAAGTTATTTATTTTTTTGTTTTGCATGTATAAATAAGTCCTCTTCCTTCAAATTTTTATTTTGCTGTGCCCGACAGTGTCCACGATTGGTACAACTAATGTTTACTTACCACCTAAGCACATTGTGGAATGCAATAAATGATTAAGTATTAAGTACATGGGACTTAAACATAACTGGCGAAATGAGGGTGTACTAAAGGTACACCTCTGCCTAACCCTTCGGTGAACACAAGCTTGATGTTATGTATATGTGTGTAATATATAATCTATTATTATTCATTTTGCAAGTTTATGTTAGACAATTTCGTCTAGCTTTATCAATTTGAAACTTTGTATAGGTAGGTAAAACTTTCCCTTCCGCAATGTTATCACTGCTCAAACAATTCTCCATCACGACCACAAAGCAATTAGTTAGTTCCTTTAAGTTCTCACTAACTTGTGCCATTCAGTGATAACTCAAACAACTAGGAAATTAGTAATTTTGCAAAGTACTTACAATAAATTAATAATGTACCCATTATCATCACTACTTACATAAGTATGGGTACCTACTTAATAAGAAACACTTAACAGCAATAACTCCAACCCAGCCCCCAGCCCCCGGCCCCAGCATCAACTTGTAAGGAGAACTAAATAAAGGATTTCTGCTAAGATTCAAGTGAAACTCATGCATTAACATTCAGTGAAGTTTCACTGACCAAACTTTTGAGAAAATCGCTATGAAAGCTCGTACCTGCGAAGCTTTTAAAAATTTAATAAGGAAAGTTAGAAACTTATTCTTCATGCTTAATGAGTTAATCCGGCGTAGAGCTAGTTTCATTAAAATTTTATTTGACCAGCACCCTGATTACGTAACAAATTTTGATTCTTAATGCGATTCCGAAATTAAGCAAACTCCGATCGGAATCGGTTCCTATATTTGGAATTGCGTAAGTAAAACCATTCAGATTCTGCTTAATTTGTTAGAGCTGGGAAAAATGCTTGCCCACTTTTGGCGAACCTATACGTTTTATTTCATCATAAAAGAATTATTCGCTTCCGAATAATTTTGCTATAATATAATTTTGTTCTATTCATAACTGATGGTCTACTATTGCTTATAAATAGAAATGTACAATGATTGCCTAAAAATGAAAAACCAATTTATAAAACACTTTCTACCAAAAGCTACCATAATTGAAATACGTAACAAAACGTTTTTATTTTCACCTTTTTGTTATCTGTGGCCAATGAAAAAGTCGTAGAAAAGCAGTGTTGTCAACTTAGTGGAATTTCCACTAAACCTAGGGGTTTGGACCCCTCCGGGCAGACAAAATTTTGCATTTAGTGGCAGGTAGTTTGGTCCAGTGGTTAGTCTAATTCAATTTGTAGAAAATACTACCATCAACTACTAAAATTGTGACTCGAAAAAAAAAATAACACGATAGTGGCATGTTTTATTGTTTGTCTAGAACATGTGTCAGTAATTTTACGATTGATTTATTTCAAATGCCGAAACCACTCCGGATTCGAACGCTGAATTTTTAAGACCGTTCAGCATGACCAATAATATTATAAGTAGTGAAGTTACACAGAGGCTGCGCCCATGTGGAGATCGAAAAACAATGTCATTTCGAAAAAATATTCGACGGGAACATACTTCTGGGATAAAAAGTTTCACCGTTAGGCCATTATTGTGTATTTAGCAAACATCCAAACATCTTCACAAATTTTTCAAGTATCTACATAATTATTTTGTGATACACGGTACACCGCTAGTAGTGGATTCGGGGAAAAAAAGTTGGCAACACTTGGGTAAATGTTATTATGAATGTTTTTGTTTACATTTAGTTGTTTTATATTTTGCAACATACAAACCCAAGACGATCAACTGACCAAAATTATATTTACTATTCCCATACTGATGCAGAAACATGGGACTATGTTGCAGTTTTGGAACATTTTTCTTGTGGCTTGCTGAAGACGTCTGGCAATAGTGAAACTACAAGTAAGTAAGCCAATATATATAGGAATTACATGTGTAGGAGTATACCTTCGTATCTCATTATATTATTGTGGCTGTAGGTACATTATTGGTCAGTCTACATACGGACTATCATTCCTTTTTATTTGTGTAGACTCTCAAACAACTTACGTGAGGTTAGATGTTTATTGCAGCTAAAATAATGATTGTAGTTAGTATATGTCTGTCAAGCTCACCTTCTAACAACTGAAATTGTTAATTAATATTTTTGTTGGTACCTATGTAGACGCTGAAACAGACTAACTACACCTAATAACCACTAATGAAATAACAACTAACTACAAAACATTAATCATAATATTTTCGCAGATGGTGATAGAGCTGAATGGAACACAACCCACCAACATCAATCTAGTTGACATAGGGGGATTTGCTGTGGCAATGTTGGGCATTGGAAACCAATCTTCTGTATTAATTATTGAAGGTAAACTTTTGACACATAGTTAAGAATCAAGCAGCAACTCACATAATTATGAATATATTCCTTGAGTGAACTTTCTACCTACATAGTCACATACATAATAATTTTATGTACACTTAACTAATGTTTACCATTCTAATTTAGTGTTATGTTAGATAAAAATATCTGGAGATTGAAAAATCAGCCCTAAATAAAGAAGAAATTAAACTACCTGCAGCAATGAGTAGGATGATGGCTTTTGTCCAGCCATGGGCTGATGAAGGTCTAGTTGATATGCCTAGTTTGCTGCATAATGTTTATATACTTTATTTGAACAGAAAATAATTTTGATTTTCTTTTCAAATTGTAGCTGAGTTCCCGGGGCATTTCACCTACGAAGACATGAAGGCAGCATGAATGATGTTGCTCCATTGCTGTTCACTTCTGCCACTGCTGCTATTTACTTATGACATTACATTGCTACTGCGGCTCTGCAACTACTTCACTTTTCAAGCTTCTCAAGTACAAAAGTAGAAACTGAAGATTGTTCATAAAAGCTAATGCATTTTATTTTAGGAAACTGTTGATTATAGTCTTGCATAACAGCAATGTAAACATATGTACCTATTGTGTTAATTGATAACTGTGTAAACTTTAATATAGAGTGCTTTAATTATGAACTAAAGGTAAAAATAAAAATAACTTGGTATGAAATATTTAAAAATTGAATACTTAGTAAGCTTTTTTTAATATTGAGAAGTGTTTACTATTATAGTGATACTAATTAGAAAATAGTGGTGTTTAGCTAAATTAACTGTCATTCATTAGGTACAAGTAAATAGAAACATAAATTATGGTAAACAAAGAAAAACTGTTTTATTTATATCATATACAATCTTAACTGACAATAGCATTTATTCACATTTAACATGAAATATTTGGACATGGGGTAAAATTAAATGGAACAAATATATTGTATGGATTGGTAGAATTTGGCATTCAATGTCTTCCCAACATCATGGATAATTTATATACCTACCTACTGTTTGCTGTGAGCGCATGAGAGAAAGTTTAAATATTTCCTGAATAATGTAGTTGAGCCTGACACCAAAAACCCAAACCCTAATCTATTTACTTCATAGAACAGCAATATTCTGCTGTAGATAACAATTAGGTGCATACAATTCTATTGATAGATGGGTTGCTAAGCTTGTGGCTTATAATAAGTTTGTTACATACGGTACGAGGTACGAATTTGTCTTTCATTAAAATGCCAACAAAATATCTCGATTCTGTAATATCATAAATTGAAGATATCTTTAGTTTAGGTTGTAAGCACTTGTAAGTTGTAACAGATGAAGATTTTTACAATTATTTTAAGAAATTCACCACCCTGCCTCGATTTTTAAAATATCATTAATATTGATTTATCATTGAGGTTTTACACAAAAATGCATTCACAATTTATCAGGAAGACTACCACTCACATTTTTTCGAAATAATTATGGAGATTATACGTATAAATCCTAAATTAAGTGGAACAGAAAACCATTGCGAGCAGAAGGTTGCCTTCGGTTTCAATGCGACTAGCCGTTGGTTTCATGTCAACGATTCAAGCAAATTCTCGCTTGTCATTTGAGTTACGTAATTCGAAAAATAGACGTATGCCCAATTTTTCCTGGCAATTTTGGCATATCGTTCACTCTTTAGCGTCTCAAACAGACTGCAGTTGGTTTCGCACGATAGTGGAGTTACGCAATACGAAAGTCGTCAAATTAAGCAAACTGCGATAGAAACGAAGCAAACTAGTCGTAATCGTTTGGCGAAAATGTGTTACGTAATTAGGGTGCTGGATGAGGTTTTTGAACAAACTTGCAGTAATTTTGTTAGTTAGTCAATTGTGAACAGGTAACGAGAAGGGCCGTCTTAATTTAGGTATAGAATGAAGACAGCCTTTCGCCAATAAAGACTAGGTACCTATTTAAATACTTTTAAGACATTAATGAATTAAGCTTTTTCTTAGTTGGACTAAGAGTGTTTTCACACTGAGCGTGAGAGCGTATAAGACTTAACGTCGTCGCGTTTTCGTAGCGCTATATTGTGTAAAGGAAACCATAAGTAAAAAAAAGAGAATTTGTTTATTAATCATTATTTATTTATTTATTTATTCAATAGTAGGTATACATACATTTTATGTAATTTAAGATTTTGGAGATTTTTTTGTTGTTTAGTCATGTCTCTCTTTAGAGTTACCTACCTACCATATCGCGCGACGACCAAACTGCCGTAATTGATACATGCTGTTTGATTGCAAGTTACGTTAGTAGGTAGGACCCATTTCTGATATAACTTATAAAGTATGTAAGTATTATTTAGTGGTAACCATTTATTTAGGAGTTAAATTTAACTGTTGTAGCTACGACTGGTTTATCGCCGTAACTCTTTTATTGCTATATGTAGCAGCTGAATGTAATTACATCGTAAAACAGAAATAAAAAACTAATGTAGTTTTTGTTTAAATTATAATAAAGAAAAAAACTAACGTATTTAAAAAAAACTCAAAGCAATTGAGCATTAAACTCAGTGGCAACTTAACTTAGCGACGCGTCGCCACGCCAACAACAGCGTCGCCAGGCGCTCGTAACTCTGCGACTCTCTCACAGAGACTTTATGAAATTAATTTTGGTATTAAATAAATATGTATTTTTTTAATAAAAAAATATTATTTTCTTCAAAAAAATATGTATATTATGTGCCACATTTATTTCCTTTAGTAAACCATCCTTTCATGCATATTATTTTCTACATAAAATAGTTTCGATATTTCACATCTACCAGGCGTCACTCGATGGCTCAACTTTTTTTATTAAGAAGATGTTTAATAGACAAACTGGTTGATAAACATAACAATTAGTTTTAACCCGAAGTAAAACAACTAAAATCTTGAAAGGAGTTGAAACCCTCGGGCCGTGGGGTCCGAGTGCTCGAGGTTTCTTCAACGAAATCTCCAAACGGCTTGACACTTCCCGTGACCCAAGGGCTGACTTTTACCTGGGCCAGAGGCTAATCATTGCCATACAGCGTGGCAATGCCGCCAGTCTCTTGGGCACATTACCAGTTGATAGCAATGCGGAGGAATTTTTAGACGCCATATTTTAGTTTTTTAATAGTTTTAGTTAGGTTAGGTTATCTAATTTTTATTTGTATAGTTTGTTAGTTAATTAATTGGATGTGAGTTGTCGTTGTTGTTTAGTTGTTATTTTTATTTTATTTATCATTTTAATTCTGAAAAATAAATAAATATCTTATCTTTGATGGGATTATGAAACGTTATAATAGGCAAAAGCCAATTTTCTTATACTTAGTATCCTTAGGTACGACTGAAGCCTTAGTAAGAATGAATACTTAGCTGGCTTTTATAGGAATGAAGTTGTCTATTAAAATTAAGTAAGTAGGTTTAGTGGAGCGGAGTGGAGTGGAGTGAACTCTTTATACAAGTAGGTACCTACCTCTCACGTATTAAAATATTTAATCTCAATTCAAAAGACTTACACGAAGATAGATACTTATATTATTTTTGTATAAGTTTGTAGCGGTATCTACATCGCCACATGCGAGCTACACGTCACAATGACGTCACACAAAAATCCTGCATCGCGCAAGCAGAGTTTACCGCGCAACTAGCATTATATACAACATCCCGACATCAACCGTTGGGCAGTTGCCCACCAGACACAACACCCGTCTGGTCGGAGGATCCTCCCTTTTCTATATAGAGAATGAGTGAACTTTACACCCTGTTCCTCATACCTCTATAAGTTCGCTACGATACTTAATTAAATTTTACCTCTGAAGTCTACAGTGTTCAGACAAACAGCTTCACTAATGTATCTACCTACCTCCCCCGTGTTAAAATATAAAAGATTTAGGTTGTACAAGAACATGGATGAGGATGTTACTGTAGCATGTATTTAATCGAACCACTAATAATTCCTGTTTTGCGCTTGTAAAAATATTATTGGACACTCTAATAGATACCTAATGATTGCCCCTATTTGTGCACCTCAAATAATTACTATTTTGGGGTCCTAAAAATACTACTGCGACCAACATGGATGTAGCGCTCGCCGGTTAACCTAACGTCTTTGGTCGGGGTCTCCTAACTTTACGTTACTGCGACTAACTGTGAGAACAGGCCAAAAGTTAAAAAGAGGCTCAATTATTAAAAAAGGGTTTTTAGGGGTTCATAAGAAAGTTCAAAATATTTTAGAGGATCAGTTAAATATTTCCCTTCTTTTTATGTAAGTTCGGTCACGACCGTGTGTGATAACCAAGTAACGATCCCTTTAGGCACAGAGGTGCATTGTTGAAGTTGATGAGCTCGTTCAATTTTATGCTTTACATGAAAATTATTTCCTAGGCAAATTAACTATCAACTTAATTGTCGATATTACAAATTATAACTGTCATTATGACAGCCATCGTATGAAATAGCTGTAGTATGACAATCTGCTTTATTAATAAATACAAGCATCAAAAGTGTCCCGGGATAAAGCACCTTTTTGCTAGTTACTAAAAATCAGGTTTGTTAATTACATTTTTTGTAACTCTTAAGAATACTTTTTAGTAAATTTCGTCATTTAAAAATGGAATAGTTGTTGAATTTCGGACAAAAGATGAAAATCTTCTGTCAAGTCGTATTCGTATAATAATTCTGCAAAGGGTTTGAGGCTAATTCAGTAAAATTTCTCCCATACTTCTGAGTGGAATCAATACAAAATATCGTTATTATAAAGAAATGACGTCATTTAAGCCGAGAAGAATTGATTAGAGATTCTCGGCAACGTGCTGTGGCAATCGCTCTGGGCACTACGCGGAGTGTTATGATTCGACTTTGGACACGTTACCGCATCACTGGCAGCGCGGCAGATCGCCCCGGCTTCGCCCGGGTAGCAAAGCATAATATAATATAGCCTATGTCACCCGGAGATAATGTAGCATCCCAACAGTGAAATAATTTTTGAAACCAAAAATTTAAAAAGTAAGAACAATTGAATTTCACTGTATTACGTTTATTACAAAATTAATTTAGGTTATAGCTTAGCCTCAGCAACACGTGGTGGTTATGCTATTAAATTGTAGCTTATATGAAACGTTTGTATTTTTAACATAGCGCCATCAATTGAATACTTACTCAATCCAGTCAACAGATATCGCCATCTGTTAGAATCGTTTAGAGCTAACAGATAATTGTGACTGTCAAATAATAGACAAATAATTTGCAATAAAATAATATTGCGACTATAAATTGAGATGTAAGCTATCCTATCTTTCAAGTTGGATCAAATTGCTCACGGTGTGCAAATCAAATTTAAAATCGGTTCAGTAGTTTAGGAGTCCATCGCGGAGAAACAACGTGACACTTAATTTTTATATACTCGTATATAAAGATTTAATACCTTTATACCAAGACATATTGATGTGTGTAATATGAACGTGATCAACAAAGGTTGTATATATACATAATCACACATAAATTTTATGCAAAGGCCTCCAATTTACCACTACGATTTTCATCGTTTCAAATATTCGAATATGGGAATACTCCTTATGTATGGAGAATTTTATTCCCATAGTCGAATGCTGAATGTCGGTACTTACACGGATTAGTAATCGCAGTTGGTTTGTATAATCATCCAAAGCGTCTCCTAATAGCGTCTCCTTTGGAGGATCTGCAGTGTCTTTGTACCTACATAGATAAAATTCTTCTCTTTATAGGCACCTAATCCTCTGGCAAAACAGTACGAGTACCGCTGGTGCAGACAGGTTGGCCCATTCTTTGTTTGTCCAACTTAAAGGCAACATCATCGACAGCTTTTCAAAAGTGGACATCTGCGGGGTGATAAAATTATGATCAATGACCTCAATCTCAGTAATATAACTTAGAAAACGCCAACCTGTATATATTTTCCCAATAAAGGCGCAGGTTAAAGGCTACGCTTAGCATAAAATTAGAAATTCGAAGTGAGGATGAGAAAACTGGTTGTCAGCTCATGAGCGCTCGACCTGTTCCATCAGGCAAAATGTTCCATATAGGTACAATATCATACAAACGCGCCTGTCTGTCTGTTTGTCTTTTTAACCGTAATAGGTAGACAGTTGACTGGCGGACAAGTATGGCTACAATTATTTAAAAAAAAACTTAATTACACTTAACTTTTACAGTTAGTCATTGCTCGCAGCAAAATAAGATTTCCCAAAGGTACGTTATAAATTTTTCAACGTTAAAGTCTGGACAATATGCAATTAATTTTCTTTTACATACACTATAGATACCTAAGGTAAACGCGGGTGAAGAAGACAGTGACCCAGAAGTCTTCAAATTATCTAAAATATACAATATCTTTTTCTACTAAACAATAAACTGGTCGATTTTTATAAATAAATAAATCATTTATTTTGGACTATAACATATACAGTGAAACCTGGTTAATTGGGATCTCAAGGGACCAAGGATTTTGTACCATTTAAAGAGGTTTTCATTTATCCAGTTTTCCAATTAGAGAGGTTTAAAATTATCGTTGTCTCATTTATAGAGGCCCCCGCTTATAGAGGTCGAAATGTACTGTTATTCCATTTATAGAGGTGGAAAGGTTAATAAAAATGCGTATTTTCGGTGTTACGAGTATTTGTTATTGTTACGTGTCGAACCCTGTCCCAACCTGATAAATGTCTCACTTATACAGGGAATTGAGCTACAGACTCCCAATTATAGAGGTAAACATCGAAAAAATCCTAGAAATCAAATCTTATTTAACCAGCACCCTGATTACGTAACAAATTTTGATTCTTAATGCGATTCCGAAATTAAGCAAACTCCGATCGGAATCGGTTCCTATATTTGGAATTGCGTAAGTAAAACCATTCAGATTCTGCTTAATTTGTTAGAGCTGGGAAAAATGCTTGCCCACTTTTGGCGAACCTATACGTTTTATTTCATCATAAAAGAATTATTCGCTTCCGAATAATTTTGCTATAATATAATTTTGTTCTATTCATAACTGATGGTCTACTATTGCTTATAAATAGAAATGTACAATGATTGCCTAAAAATGAAAAACCAATTTATAAAACACTTTCTACCAAAAGCTACCATAATTGAAATACGTAACAAAACGTTTTTATTTTCACCTTTTTGTTATCTGTGGCCAATGAAAAAGTCGTAGAAAAGCAGTGTTGTCAACTTAGTGGAATTTCCACTAAACCTAGGGGTTTGGACCCCTCCGGGCAGACAAAATTTTGCATTTAGTGGCAGGTAGTTTGGTCCAGTGGTTAGTCTAATTCAATTTGTAGAAAATACTACCATCAACTACTAAAATTGTGACTCGAAAAAAAAAATAACACGATAGTGGCATGTTTTATTGTTTGTCTAGAACATGTGTCAGTAATTTTACGATTGATTTATTTCAAATGCCGAAACCACTCCGGATTCGAACGCTGAATTTTTAAGACCGTTCAGCATGACCAATAATATTATAAGTAGTGAAGTTACACAGAGGCTGCGCCCATGTGGAGATCGAAAAACAATGTCATTTCGAAAAAATATTCGACGGGAACATACTTCTGGGATAAAAAGTTTCACCGTTAGGCCATTATTGTGTATTTAGCAAACATCCAAACATCTTCACAAATTTTTCAAGTATCTACATAATTATTTTGTGATACACGGTACACCGCTAGTAGTGGATTCGGGGAAAAAAAGTTGGCAACACTTGGGTAAATGTTATTATGAATGTTTTTGTTTACATTTAGTTGTTTTATATTTTGCAACATACAAACCCAAGACGATCAACTGACCAAAATTATATTTACTATTCCCATACTGATGCAGAAACATGGGACTATGTTGCAGTTTTGGAACATTTTTCTTGTGGCTTGCTGAAGACGTCTGGCAATAGTGAAACTACAAGTAAGTAAGCCAATATATATAGGAATTACATGTGTAGGAGTATACCTTCGTATCTCATTATATTATTGTGGCTGTAGGTACATTATTGGTCAGTCTACATACGGACTATCATTCCTTTTTATTTGTGTAGACTCTCAAACAACTTACGTGAGGTTAGATGTTTATTGCAGCTAAAATAATGATTGTAGTTAGTATATGTCTGTCAAGCTCACCTTCTAACAACTGAAATTGTTAATTAATATTTTTGTTGGTACCTATGTAGACGCTGAAACAGACTAACTACACCTAATAACCACTAATGAAATAACAACTAACTACAAAACATTAATCATAATATTTTCGCAGATGGTGATAGAGCTGAATGGAACACAACCCACCAACATCAATCTAGTTGACATAGGGGGATTTGCTGTGGCAATGTTGGGCATTGGAAACCAATCTTCTGTATTAATTATTGAAGGTAAACTTTTGACACATAGTTAAGAATCAAGCAGCAACTCACATAATTATGAATATATTCCTTGAGTGAACTTTCTACCTACATAGTCACATACATAATAATTTTATGTACACTTAACTAATGTTTACCATTCTAATTTAGTGTTATGTTAGATAAAAATATCTGGAGATTGAAAAATCAGCCCTAAATAAAGAAGAAATTAAACTACCTGCAGCAATGAGTAGGATGATGGCTTTTGTCCAGCCATGGGCTGATGAAGGTCTAGTTGATATGCCTAGTTTGCTGCATAATGTTTATATACTTTATTTGAACAGAAAATAATTTTGATTTTCTTTTCAAATTGTAGCTGAGTTCCCGGGGCATTTCACCTACGAAGACATGAAGGCAGCATGAATGATGTTGCTCCATTGCTGTTCACTTCTGCCACTGCTGCTATTTACTTATGACATTACATTGCTACTGCGGCTCTGCAACTACTTCACTTTTCAAGCTTCTCAAGTACAAAAGTAGAAACTGAAGATTGTTCATAAAAGCTAATGCATTTTATTTTAGGAAACTGTTGATTATAGTCTTGCATAACAGCAATGTAAACATATGTACCTATTGTGTTAATTGATAACTGTGTAAACTTTAATATAGAGTGCTTTAATTATGAACTAAAGGTAAAAATAAAAATAACTTGGTATGAAATATTTAAAAATTGAATACTTAGTAAGCTTTTTTTAATATTGAGAAGTGTTTACTATTATAGTGATACTAATTAGAAAATAGTGGTGTTTAGCTAAATTAACTGTCATTCATTAGGTACAAGTAAATAGAAACATAAATTATGGTAAACAAAGAAAAACTGTTTTATTTATATCATATACAATCTTAACTGACAATAGCATTTATTCACATTTAACATGAAATATTTGGACATGGGGTAAAATTAAATGGAACAAATATATTGTATGGATTGGTAGAATTTGGCATTCAATGTCTTCCCAACATCATGGATAATTTATATACCTACCTACTGTTTGCTGTGAGCGCATGAGAGAAAGTTTAAATATTTCCTGAATAATGTAGTTGAGCCTGACACCAAAAACCCAAACCCTAATCTATTTACTTCATAGAACAGCAATATTCTGCTGTAGATAACAATTAGGTGCATACAATTCTATTGATAGATGGGTTGCTAAGCTTGTGGCTTATAATAAGTTTGTTACATACGGTACGAGGTACGAATTTGTCTTTCATTAAAATGCCAACAAAATATCTCGATTCTGTAATATCATAAATTGAAGATATCTTTAGTTTAGGTTGTAAGCACTTGTAAGTTGTAACAGATGAAGATTTTTACAATTATTTTAAGAAATTCACCACCCTGCCTCGATTTTTAAAATATCATTAATATTGATTTATCATTGAGGTTTTACACAAAAATGCATTCACAATTTATCAGGAAGACTACCACTCACATTTTTTCGAAATAATTATGGAGATTATACGTATAAATCCTAAATTAAGTGGAACAGAAAACCATTGCGAGCAGAAGGTTGCCTTCGGTTTCAATGCGACTAGCCGTTGGTTTCATGTCAACGATTCAAGCAAATTCTCGCTTGTCATTTGAGTTACGTAATTCGAAAAATAGACGTATGCCCAATTTTTCCTGGCAATTTTGGCATATCGTTCACTCTTTAGCGTCTCAAACAGACTGCAGTTGGTTTCGCACGATAGTGGAGTTACGCAATACGAAAGTCGTCAAATTAAGCAAACTGCGATAGAAACGAAGCAAACTAGTCGTAATCGTTTGGCGAAAATGTGTTACGTAATTAGGGTGCAGGTCCCACTTAACCAGGTTTCACTGTATATATATATATTATGGCAACATATTGCACAATAACAATAACAACACTGAGTTTAAACTGTAATGGCATCTTAAATATTTTACATGAAAAGTGTGACCCACAATAATATATTTTTTTGCAAGTTTTGCTGCTAAATGTGAAGGACAGCACGTAGTTTTGTTTTGATTTGTGAAACTTTAGTTAGTGGGTTCTACGGTAAGTCTGATTGTTAGATGAATTAGTTAAGTTAATTTACCATCGACATAACTTGAAATTTGGAACAGTTTTATCAAAAAAGTATTTCCTTTTCGAATGTGGCAACTATTGGTACCTAAAAGTTCCTACTTGACGTAGAACTCGCCATTTTAAGTACTATTGTGACGATTACTGGGGCACGCTTAATAGTTGCCTCTAAACTCTTCATATTGTAGATTATTTTGTGTTTTACACCACAAAATTCGAATAATATCTTATTGGGACCGTTACATTAACTCTATCGTAAGATTTGGACTTCATTTGACGATACAACTGGATTTCTCTTAAACTGTTTTGGCTTCGCCCGCTCATTGCTTGAGTAAGCGCGCTCTATTCAATCATGGCATACGCTTGCTCGGTACAAAACTGTGCTCGCGCTGTTTTTGTGATAGAGCTCGCTTTGCTCGCTCTGGCCATGTGTAAGCGCGCTTGCTCACTCGCGCTGAAGATGGGCTCGCTTCGCTTGCCAGTCTTAAGATCTTGCTCATGGTGTGATTCAGCGCGCTCTGCTCATTCGAGTCAAGAGTTTGCTCGCTTCGCTCGCTGTATTATGAGCGCACTCGCTTCGCTCGCTCGGCTCGTAAAAAGTATTCTCAGATCTAACCTAAGCTGCCTTACCGAAGAAGGTAAAACCGATCTGTAATAATCCCTGACTAATCGGTTCTAGCGTTTCACAAGTAACTAACGCTGTATGTTCGCTTCGCTCACATAAATCCAGTGTGGATTTCAAGACCTGTGGGTTCATATTAGCATCAAAAATGGACGCCTACTGGGTCCTTTTGTTGAGTAATAGTACAATTCTGACAGCAATTGGTACAAATCTCCCTTTAACATTTGCTTAAATATATATACCTATATTACCATTCAAAATTAAAGAAATGAAAGAAGTGAATTTCAAAACTCGACGAATATCTGTTGGTACGTTTACCTTATGTAGCTACTTACTGTAAATTCACAGTTACATTACTACATTGTTCTTGTAATAACAAACATAATTAAAATCTTAATTACGTATTCTTAAAATAATAGCTTTGTTTAAATATCTACCTGCTGTGATAAGTTGACCATACATTTATCATAAGGCAGCTAACTTATTTTGATTTTAATAAGTATTTTTAAATAAAACCACGGATAGACCTTATTATTTCTAATAGCTCTACGAGTACATTTCCCCGGTTTCTGTTAACTTTTATTGATTTAATTATTGGTTTTAAATTTCTTGAAGTTATTTTGAGCAACCAAAATGAGAATGAAGTATTCTTTCGATTTTTTGAGGAAACCTTGTCAGGTTTAATAACAAGTCTATAAAACTATAGCTTCGTAGTTATTCTTTAAAGCATTATTTATAAAAATATCACGATTTCATCGTTTCTTTTAAGAGCGAGAGTTGTATAAATATATCTAGGGACTGTCACAAAGAAACCATGGCTGAGATTTTAAATTGCTGTTTACAGCTATTTTCAAAGGCTTCGACCTATATGAACCTGCACAAGTTTTCCTTGTAATCAATGTCAATACCGTTTAAGGCTTTTATTTTATAAGCACCTTAGCATCAATATTATTAAAGAAAGTTTCGTGGTAATCCTCAAAGTTTAATTCAAGGGCAACGATCGCATCCAAAGATGATTGTTATCCAAAAACTCAAAATGTGATTCAATTTTAATGATCTCATGATGCGAGTGTTATACGCAACGAGTTTTTTGTAACTTTTTATTTTGAATAGAATAAATAGAAATACGTTATCTATACCTTACAATTATAAAATATGGGTTGAACTAGGCGTTCGTTGCACAATCTTTAAGAAATAACCGCCTATTTCAGTACAAATGACGTTAACGACAATTAATATATCCTGCCATAATGCAGTGTAACAATTTATAGAGCAAACGATCATTAGTTGCTGATTCATTTTGATTAATTTGGTCCACAGGCTTATTATAACAGACCTGTCTGTGTAAGCTAAAATTAATTCAATTAGGTTATCTAAGCTGTGAGCTAATTTTCAAAAATCGCTTATGCTTTGTTTGGCCATTGTTTATTGTTTAATGTTGAATGTAGACCGTCACTCCCCGACAAAAGGATCTTAGGTTTAGAAATTAGTTTGCAAAAGTATACCTACTTTAAGTAGGCCTTCATTCGGGGTCCCTCCGGATTTAGCTACCTATTCTGACTGCTAAGCTAGATGAGGAGTCCTTTCAAAGTTGTAACGTAGGTAAACGTGATTCAAAATGTAGGTGAAAGTACGAAAACGTTAGCGCAAACTATTTTTTTTTACTATTTAAGAACTAAGAATAGTTGTAACATGGTTACTTTGTTTTGTCAAACTATTGCGTACATCTGTAGTAACGGCCGCAGTGACCAAGTGAAACTTATGTCGTAACATCGATAGCTAGTGCAAGCATTTTAATCATAGTGGTGAGTGACTCGCTCAAGCCAGTACAAGCTGCATCTCTGATTGTTAGTAAATATTGTAAATAATAAATAAGGCGAATTTTAAAGTGGTGCCATATTCTGTTAAATAAAAATTAATGCAATTTGAAAAGTGAAAGGATATTATTCTGAGCAAGGTAAGTAGTAGGTAGCTCTTTGCTTATGTAGATTAGATAATATACTGATTCTCGATGGCACTGACAATAATGTGTACAGTTGTGTAGGTATTCACGTAGATAATTCGCGCGTTCATTACAAATGATTAAATTGTCATTAGTGTAGTGACGAAGAGAGTGAAGTGAGAAAGTTAACAGACAGTAGTGAAGTGAGTCAGGTAATTTAGTTCACTTCTAATGTAATTATCATTGGAGTGGCTTTATTGTTCTTAATTGCTAGTCTGTCAGCAGTACTAATCTGTCTAAAAGGTAATTGTGTCACTTTCCGGGAATACTTACTATTATATAGGTACCTGGAAAGGGAGAGCAAATAAAATATCGTGTTGGCATTGTAATATAATTTAATTTATTTATTTATTAGTTACTCATAAGAATGTACAATTTTATGGTAGGTATTCGCTATCGGGCTGCGGACATAATACCTATAGTTACTGTTTTCATAAATTATAGCAATGTATACCATTGTTATGTTTAGTAATCGCTGTGTTTGTACTTATAATAACTACTTTTTATCTCGTTTCTTGTACCTATACTATCTACCTAGCTATCTCTTTGACTTATCCCGTTCTCTTCCTACGCTCTACGGTTTTATGAATTATCAGAGTTTTCTGGCGATTAAGTCCAGATTTATATAGTCAGATAAGTACTTTGGTTCTGACTGGCTAGCTTTGATCATCGATCTGGCAACTGGAAATGGCAAAATCCGAATCCGAAAAGTCTTGTAGGTGGGTAGCCTACTGAACAGACCGCTTTTCCATTTCAGATGAGTAATTCTAAACTAAGAAAATGGACTAGTAATAATAAATTACTGATTTTCTTCATACTGGCCGCTCTAAGCCTGTTCGTGTCCACTGTTGCGTTAGCGACTATAGACAGAGAAGCATGCACACGGCTTATTGAACATGAACCGCTTGAAGGAAATATAACTAAAGCAGAAACGAATGCAACAGAAATGCCGGTAGGTGAAATTTGGGATTATTCCCCACGAAGCTGTAGTGGCATGGGACAAAGTGGAATGTTCAAAGTTCAAAACTTGGACGTCCACTGTGTCCGACTAATCGATTTTGGTGGGGCAAATTACACTCTCATAAACTCTGAGTTCACTTTTCCCCACTAGAGATAGCACTGTTGTGTAAGTTTAATAAAATATTATGATGAAAATTAAATCAGTTTTAAGTACGTAACCACATTTAAAAAAAATGTCAAATAGAAACTATTCGTACAACATTAGGATGGCTGTGCAGCAGCTTAAAAACAACAAGGTGACTGGTGATAACAATAATTATAATTAATCTTTTCGCAGTTACTTTAATCAGCAACGAGACGAGATCACTGTGATCCAAAATCAGAAGTAAAATACCTAACTCTGAACGGACTGATCTTCTTTTTTTATTTCCAGGACAAAAATTATTACCGACTACCAAGAACCGTTGAACCAAAAAATTATAGACTCGTGTTGCATCCTAACATGACTAATAATACTTATGATGGATCTGTAATGATAACATTGAGAGTAAAGCAAATTATTCAGACAATAACGCTGCACACAAATAATTTGACCATTTATGCAGTCAGCTTAAAAAACAGCAACAATCAAAGCATACCAATTGTATCTACTAACAAGACTCTAGATAAAAGAGAGCTATTGATTATTAACTTAGAACATGAAATACACAAGGAATACTACCAGTTGTTCATCCTTTTCTCTGGTAGATTGGATAATAAAATCGTCGGATTTTATGGAAGCCATTTTAAAAATGGTGGGTAAGTAGACAACCTAACGCATAAATACACCAACCATCTACACAGGTAGGTACCTTGTCGGTAAAATCACAAGCCTTATAATTTTATGTGTATTAATATTCAAAAGATATATAGGTCATACAACCGCAAGGCGCAGCACAGTGCAGTATACTGCCCTTCTAACTAAGACTGTATCTATAAAACGTACAAACCGTTCCTAAGTTATGTGTACACTAACCAAATGCACTATACAGAAATAAATTTTAACGTGTGCGCAAACTGTAACCATAAATTCAGCATATTATGATTCTAGACCCCCTAGCGTAAAAAATTTTCGACGGTTATAAAAAAAAAATGTTGTTCCATACATTTTGACCGCATAGGCATTGCACTTTTCTATGAAACAGTAGTTTTTTTTTTTTTTTGACAACTGACTTAAAATTTTAATGCTAAGGGGTCTAAGCTGAATTCATGGTTACAGTTTGCGCACTGTTTATTTCTTCCTGTACATATGGGTCCGAAACAAAAGTTTTTTTTTTTTTCATTATAAGACATTTAGATTCGAGAAAATCCCGCATAAACTTTTTGTTTCTTAAATTAGTGTTCAGTGTCGCAGTTTTAATCGAAAGTAGCGATCGTTCCCTTAAAATATAGGCTCGTACACACTGGCGCGACGCGACGCCCGACACAAAGGCACCGCGTGTCGCGCGACGAGAGGCGCCTTTGTGTAGCGCTGTCGCGTCGCGCCTGTCTGTGGGAGCCTTTAAGTTTCTTCTATGATTATTTGTACCTATTTCGATGCCATTATTCAACATCTGTAAAATCATGGCATCGATGGCTGCGTGGTATAACATTGAAAAAAATATAGTAAGGGGTCAGGGCTTACCATTACGGGGTGCTAGGACAGGAAACCTCCCCGTGTGTCCGTGGGCTGGAGTTTCCCTTGGGTGCGTCTGGGGGAAAGGCCAGTCTCCGGGACGGTGCACCCTGGGGTGCGGGCAATAACTCTCCATTAGGTACTCTGTGCCTAAGGGGTCTTGTTGCCCGTACGCTAATATCCTGTCGGAGGAACGCTCCAACGCGTGTATCTCTGTTGAGCAGAGACGCACAGCGGCGGAGTAAGAGCGGGCTCGGTGTGCACTTACCCTGCCGCCGGGCAGGCAGTAAGGAGTCTGCTCCTTCTGCCACCGTTAGTCTCGTAGCCCCGAAGATCGTCAACGTCATGTCTCTGACTTTTGACGGGGGTCGAGGGTCTTGGCTTAACCGCCCGGGCCGCGAGGAAGATAACCGCTATAAAAAATTCCTCTAATATCAAGTTCTGGTGCGCGGCGAGGGTATGAATGGCTGAGGAGTACTGTCATCTACAACATTCCAGTTGTAGGTGGCGCATCAGTCGCTAGCGCACCCCCAGCCAGAGTACCAGTGGACCCTCTGGTTGGGTTACAAATGCACACTTACCTAGGGACAGGGGGTGAACCTAGGATGGACTTTTTACATCCCCCACACTCGTGGGATCAAATATGGAACCAATTTTGAAAAACAAAAACAATCATCAACAGGAAAGTAGTGGAGAGGAGGGGAGTAATGCGGGGTCGGAGTCCGACGCCGCATCGGGCGCGAGGGGCTCTTTCAAGAGCCCGGAGCGCGTAGTGGTGGGGGCTGCTAGGAAGAACTCAAAGTTCTTGAAGAAGCGCCCCAAACCAGAGGATGGCCAGGGGTCGTCCTCTGATGGCGGGAGGAAATCTGCTCGCAGAAAACTAACTCGGCTGGATGGGGTTCATGAGCGTAAAGAGAGAGGGCTCAACACCGAGGAGGACAGCGAGCCGAGCCGAGCTAGTCCAGCCGAGCCGGCCGAAGCAGCCGAGACGCTCGCCGCGGAGGGCCACGACCCTGGAGGGGCCGGTCGCAGGGCGACATTCTCGGAGTTGTCGAGCGGTGGACCGGAAGCTGCTGGCGGCTCCAAGACGGAGCGGGTGGCCAAGTTTGAGGAGGTCGTGGTAGCTGCGATCAGGGGTGTGGCCTTGAAGAGGATTCAGTCCTCTAAAGACAAGGTCATACCCACTGCCACGGCCTCTATTATGGCGGCGGCGGAGGCCCTTCACTTTGGGCTTCCGTCGGACGGAATGTCGGAAATGCGGGCGGAGGTCGCCCGATTGACAGCCGCCATGGAGCTTCTCCGTAAGGAGAACGAGGAGCTCCGAGCAGACTTGGCCGGCCTCCGGGCAGCCGGCCCCCGGGAGGTGCCGCAGGCGGGGGCGCAGCATGGGCAGGGCCGGCCGGTGCCGGTACCTGCAGAGGACCGGGTTCTGACCCTGGTGCGGCGGGAGCTGGCTGCCTTCCAGAGTCGGTTTTCTACTCTGGAGGCCATTGTTCTGCGCCCCCCGCTAGCGGCGAGCCGGCAGGTCTCATTCGCCGCCGCCGCTGCGGCCAAGTCAGGATCGGCGGGGCGATTGAAAGGCGGGCCCGTGCCGGCACCTGCGGGGCCGCCCCCGTTGAAGTCGGGGCCGCCCCCGGCGAAGTCAGCGCCTCCCAAGCCCAAGAAGGGCGGAGGGCCTACGAAGGCGCCAAGGGCCCCAGCCCTGGCGGCGAAACGGCTGCCCCCCCCGCCTCCTAATGCTCCTCCGGCTCAAGCCGAATGGCAAGTAGCCGGAGAGAAGAGGAAGGCGGGTAAGGTCTCAAGGGCGGCCAAAAGGAAGGAGAGGCGGCAGCGGCGCAAGGAGCGAACCGTCGCGGCTAGGCTCCGCGCCCCGAAGTCCGCAGCTGTAGTGATTACACTACAGCCGGAAGCGGAGAAGAAGGGCGTGTCCTACCGCGACGTGCTCACCAAGGCGAGGGCGGCGGTGAACCTGCAGGAGCTAGGCGTCACCAATGGCATCCGGGTGAGGGTCACTGCGACCGGGGCCCGGATGCTGGAGGTGCCCGGTGCGGCGAGTGGCCCAACCGCTGACGCTCTGGCCGAAAGGCTCAGAGCGTCCCTAAATGCGGACGAGGCCCGAGTGTCCAGGCCCACCAAGTGCATCGACATGCGCATTCTGGGCCTGGACGACTGTGTGACGGAGGCTGAGGTGGTGGCCGCCGTCGTCAGGACTGGGGGGTGCTCTGCCGAGCAGGTGAGAGCGGGCCTCATTCGTCCTGACCACACGGGGATGCGAGCCGTGACGGTGAGCTGCCCCGTGTCGGCGGCCAGGAAAGTTGCCGGGGAGGGCCGAAGGCTCCTGGTGGGCTGGGTTTCTGCGCAGGTTAAACTGCTGGAACCCAGACCTCTGAGGTGCTTCCGCTGCCAGGTGGGCAACCACGTGGGAGTGCAATGCACCTCGGAGGTAGACCGCAGCAATAACTGCTTCCGCTGCGGTCAGCCCGGTCACAAGGCCGGCTCGTGCAATGCCACGCCGCACTGTTTTTTATGTGCGGCAGCTGGCAAGCCGGCCGATCACCGGGCTGGGAGTAAGGCCTGCGCTCCACCCGCCAAAGCCAGGGGCAGGGGCAAGCCCTCCGCCACCGCCGTCACCGCCGCACCCGCCGCCACTGCCGCCGCCGCTGCCGCCCCCATCGTTGTAGCCGCCGCAAGCACTGCGGCAGGGCCCTCACAGGGGGCTCGGGAGGGGGCTGATATGGAGTGCCAATAATGGCCCCATTACGTCTCCTCCAGGCGAACATCAACCACTGCGCCGCTGCTCAGGATCTGTTGCTCCAGAGCATGGCGCAGTGGTCGATCAACATCGCCGTGGTCGCTGAGCCGTACTTTGTCCCGCCCAGGGATGACTGGGTGGAGGACCTGAGCGGCTCAGTGACCCTCATTTCGTCGGCCGCCGCCGGTACCCCGTCGCTTGAGGCAGTCAAGAGGGGACGGGGTTGCGTGGCAGCACGGTTCGGGGAGATTGTCGTGGTAGGGGTATACTTCTCCCCGAACCGAACTCTCGCCGAGTTCCACAACTCCCTTGCGGAGTTGAGAGTCGTCGTCGTCGGGTACCATACCCTGCCCGTGCTCGTACTCGGGGACTTCAATGCCAAGAACACGGCTTGGGGTTCCCGGTACACGGACACACGGGGCGGGATGGTGGAGGACTGGGCTCTGGAGACAGGCCTGGTCGTCCTAAACCGGGGTTCTGTCCCCACGTGTGTGCGGATGCGGGGCGAGTCAGTGGTGGACATCTCGTTCGCCAGCCCCGCTCTGTCACCGCGTGTCCTTGACTGGCGCATCATGGAGGGGGTGGAGACGTACTCCGACCACCGGTACATCCGGTTTGACGTCTCCGCCCAGACCTCGAGCGCGCTGGTCCGACAGGCCCCGAGTGGTCCGCGGTGGGCGCTGAAGAAGCTGGACCGGGAGCTCCTCCTGGAAGCCTCGATCGTGCAGGCCTGGGTGTCACCACCGGACAGGCCTGCAGACATCAACGTCGAGGCGGAGTGGTTCCGGGAGGCCATGTCCGAGATTTGTGACGTGGCAATGCCCCGGGTCCAGCCCGGACGTGCCTGGCGCCAGGTGTACTGGTGGTCGCCGGAATTAACGTCTCTGCGCGAGGCGTGCGTTGCCGCGCGACGCCTGTACACCAGGCACCGCAGGCTCCGTATCCGCCCTTCGGATACGGAAGCCATTCAGGCGGAGCTGTACGAGGGTTACAGAGCGGCGAAGACCGCCCTCCGAGCGGAGATCCTGCGGGCCAGGGGACTGGCCCGTGAGGAGTCGCTGGGGACTCTGAACAGGGACCCGTGGGGACGCCCATATAAGGTGGTGCGGGAGAAACTCCGCCCATGGGCTCCCCCGCTGACGCAGAGTGTCCGGCCCCAGCTCGTGGAGGGCGTGGTGAGCGCTTTGTTCCCTTCGCGGGGGGAGCTTACTCCCCCGCCCATGGCTCCGCTTCCTGCGGTGCCAACTGCGGACCACATGACCGACGATGACGACGTTGCTCCTGAGGTGACCGAGGTAGAGTTGAGAGCGGCGGTACGTAGGCTGAGTGCCAAAAATACCGCCCCAGGACCCGACGGCTTACCGGGAAAAGCCTGGGTCCTGGCCTCGGAGGCTCTCGGGCCTCGACTAAGAGGGCTCCTAAGCGCATGCTTGGAGGAGGGCCAGTTCCCACTTCGTTGGAAGACGGGGAAACTGGTCCTCATTAAGAAACCGGGGCGCCCGGCGGACTCTCCGTCCGCTTACCGGCCCATCGTGCTGCTCGACGAGGTGGGCAAGCTCTTTGAAAGAGTCATTGCAGACCGCCTCGTCGGGCAGCTGGTGCGGGTGGGGCCGGATTTGGCGGAGAGCCAGTTTGGTTTCCGCAGGGGGCGCTCCACGGTGGATGCCATCATGCGCGTGCGAGCCCTCACGACGGGGGATGCTGTGGCCCGGGGTGGGGTCGTCTTGGCGGTGTCTCTAGACATCGCCAATGCCTTCAATACCCTGCCCTGGAGTTGCATCCTGGAGGCATTCCGGTATCACCGGATGCCGACCTATCTCTGTCGTGTAGTCGAGGCCTATTTGGCGGATAGAGCAATTATCTACCCCGGTCACCAGGGAGAATGGAACCGGCGAGAGATGTCGTGCGGTGTCCCACAGGGATCGGTCTTGGGGCCGCATCTGTGGGACATCGGGTACGACTGGGTGCTGCGCGCCGACCTCCCTAGTGGCGTCAGCGTGGTGTGCTACGCTGACGACACGCTGGTCCTGGCGCAGGGGAGGTCGCACCAGGCGGCGGCCGAACTGATGACACGCGGGGTTGCGACAGTCGTCGAGAGGATCCGGCAATTGGGACTCGAGGTGGCCTTGCACAAGTCCGAGGCCATGTGTTTTCATGGTCCTCGGAACGCGCCACTGTCGGGTTCCCAAATAACGGTAGGAGGGGTTCACATCGGCGTCGAGTCGACGATGAAGTACCTGGGACTCGTCCTCGACAGCCGGTGGAACTTCGTCGAGCACTTCCGACGTTTGGCTCCCAGACTGCAGCGGGCCGGGGCTGCTTTGAAGCGGCTCTTGCCCAATCTGGGGGGGCCAAACGCCTCCTGCCGGAGGCTCTACGCGGGGGTCGTGCGGTCCATGGCCCTTTACGGGGCACCGGTGTGGGCGCTTTCGCTAAGGCTCCGGCCAGCCCGCCGGTTGAAAGCGTCCCAAAGGGTCATGGCCATCCGGATGGTACGGGGATACCGCACGGTCTCCTGCGAGGCGGCGAGCCTCCTTGCCGGATTGCCGCCGTGGGATCTGGAGGCAAAGGTCCTCGCGCACGTTTGGGAGTGGCGCGAGGAGGCGAAACGCCGGGGCGTAACTCCGCTGCCGCGAGTAATCGCGGCACAGCGGACAGAGCTCCGGCGGGATCTCATGGCGGCATGGAGAGTGCGACTGTCGCAACCCAGCGCAGGGCACGCCACAATTGCGGCGGTAAGACCCCTCTTTGAGGAGTGGCTTGAGAGGCGCCACGGCGTCCTCACCTTCCGCCTGACGCAGGTCCTCACCGGACATGGCTGTTTCGGGAGGTTCCTGTTTCGGATAAGGCGGGAGGAAACGCCCGGGTGTTACCATTGTGCGGATCGACCGGAGGACACGGTGGAGCATACGGTGGAGGTCTGCCCGGCTTGGGCGGAGCACCGCCGTGTCCTCGTGGCGGCGATCGGCGGCGGCGACCTCTCGCGTCCGGCCCTGGTTCAGGCCATGGTACGGAGCGAGAGGGAATGGGAAGCCGTCACCTCCTTCTGCGAAGCAGTAATGCTCGCGAAGGAGGAGGCGGAGCGCGAGAGGGAGAGGCAATCACTGCGCCCTCGCGCCCCTAGCCGCCGCAGGAGGAGGAGACACCCTGGGCGTCGGGAGTCGATTGCCGACTCCCGGCCACCGTAGGCGCGGGCTTGCGGACGGCGAGCAATGGGCAGCTCGTCATCCGGTAAGGACCAGGCCCGGGTCGACGGCGCGTCGTGTTCCACGCGCGCCTCAAAGAGATGTCAGCAAAATTGACGGGGTCCGATAGGACCGATGCCTGCTGGGGCTGCGGATTGTTCGAAAGAGTTACCGTGGCCCTGGCGCACAGGCAACTGAAGGAACACGGGTGGGTTTTAGTCAGTAAGAGTCTGACACGCCCTTCCGCTCCGCCCAGAGCGGGAGACGTCATTTGATGATTTCCCAACCAAAAAAAAAAAAAAAAAAAAAAAAAAAGGGCTTACCATTACGAGACACGTCATACGTTCTGGCGAGTTTGTCAAATCCACTCCTGCGGGGTAATTACGTAACACACTAACAGTAGGAATGGGTTTCATTTTGACAGTTCAACAACATTCATTGCGTTATTTACGTTATTGAGCAGAATAATTTTTCGAACATATGAAGCAATGGATTAGCAATAGGCTTCAAAATGATTCAGATTGTGATGGATAGTGTGTTACGTAATTAGGGTGCTGTTTTAGTTTTATTATAAAAGGAAATTATAGATGGCTTTCGTTTGATTCACGTATCTTCGTCAATTTCTTGGTCATGATAGAACGACATTAGGTACATATACGTGCTTGCGTAGCTTTGATACTTACATATGAAACTAAAGTGATATCTTTTTGGAAACCAAAACGTGAGGAGTGGCGTCTCGTTGTAACTTGAAACAAGGCGGAATTCATGTCCTATTAGCTCTTATAGTACCAACTATACTAGTTTAGGTCTTTTTTGCAAATTTTCAGTAACTTAGTGAAAAAGTTCTTTATTGTAATATTTCTTGCCGATCCAGAAACGCAATTCACCATACGATCTACGAGGTCATAGGTCTTGTTGTTGACCGCAAAGGGACTGTTATTGGGTTGTTTACCACAGTAAATCTATAAATGCATTGTGTAAAATGTTTTTACACCTACTAAAGCATACATTTTCATTCCATACTTAGCTGGTTTTGATAAAATATACCTACTGACAGTAACTACATCTCCCTCGAAAGGCAACCAACTCTTCCTCTTATGTTAGGTACTCAAAAGGTGTAGGTACCTATACGTATTTTAGCATAATGATCTAGAATATGTCTCGGATCGGTGCCAATCAATCTTTCTTTGTGCTAATCAACCAATCAATCTTTACTCTTTGATCCCTGATGCATCATCAAATCTCATAATATTGAGATAAACGAAAATGGTTTTTTTGACATCGTACGTACAACGAAATATTTTTATAACAGTACCATCAGTAGCCCATAGATCATTGAGGTTTTGCCTATCAGAACGGAATAATCCCCCTAAGAACAAAAGCCCTAAAGATGCTTTTATTTTAGATTTGGTTGTTTTGGCATAGGTACAGAGGATTTATGCGTTGGCCATGTGATACCTGCGGTCTAGTTAAGCATACTTTTGCTTGGTATATTTCGCTATAGATTCTAGAATAATATCACAAAAAATATTCTTTCTTAATAACTTTTTTTGCAAATGTGTACTTACCTAATAGATCATATTTTCAGTTCTTGTACGAATGTTAGTCCTTAGTCAATAAACTCTGATATTTGGGCGTGCCCCAAAACATCCTCTCGCGCCTTTAAACTAATCTATGATACTACACATAACTATCGTAAGTTACCACTTATGGGTCTCATGTCTAGGGCAGGCATGTCGTTCCGTACAGTTTTAGTTTACTAGACAAGACGATGGTAAATTACAATACCTACTTACCTCTATTTTTACTAGCAGTTAGATATGTAAGAAATTATTATCAAAACTTATTTTATGAACCGTAAGTGATAGGTTCTGCTGTCATACTTACTTAGTATTTAGTCACATTTTTTTAATATCCTAGATACTTACTAAAAATCGGTAACGACAGTAAGATCAAATACCCTAGTTTTCAGCATCTAGTAGGTACGTAGATAACTAGGTACAATATGAATTATCATCAGTAATTAAAACTACCGTAAATAGCAGTTACTACTAATAAGTCCAGTATTAGTTTCGTATAAAAAGTGAATATAGTTTAGATATCCACCGTATAGTAACTTACGATGTTTATTTTTGGAATCAATTATCGACAAATTATTAAACTTAAATAAACATGTTAAGCTAAAGGGCCGTAAGAACTATGGTTTTTATATTAAGGAACGTAAAAAGAAGGCACAACGCCTCCTATGACTGACACTATCTCCGATAAAGTAGGTTATTTCAAAAACACGTTAAAGAGAACACTAAAGATTTTATCACGCTGATTCCGAATTATGTATTAACATATTTTTCATAAAAATCGTAGTTACGGTTGTCTTAATAAGGATGGCAGTACCTATAGTTCGCTGTTGATTTGTCAAAATGTCAACCGGTCGTAAAACCTCGTACAGCGTAGATTTCCACCGTGTCTGTGAGGTGTAAGCAGGCTGTATTTAAATAAACAACATAATATGTAGGAACTAATTGTAGGTAATGCAACCAATTTATACATCTTGGAGAAATATTACCTTTTACTTTTCCGGATAAAGGGCTTAGTTCTGTGCCAAAAACTATTATAAAAAAAAACAAAAAATGTCACATTGACGGATGACTTTACAATGCATCAGCGTAAAATCAGCTGTGTAAATCAAAATAATACAAATTTTATTTAAGTTCAAGTAATTATTGATATAATTAATGTTATGTTCTCGCGGTTTATTAATTAAAAAGTGTTGGGACGTAAACTATATGCCTCTTCGACATCGTAGTCGGAGACAGATATTTAGGTTCACTGATGTTATAACTCAACCGAACCGGGTTAATTTTGCTTCTGATACTAATACCATGGAAGATATGAGTCTAAACGTGAAACTAACTGATCGGCTCTCCCCGTTAGTTCGTCCTGTGAACTACAACCTTGAATTACGCCCTGATTTAGAGGAAGGCGCATTTCAGGGGAGCGTGAAAATTGACGTTGTGATCAAGCAAGAAAGAAAGTTTATATGTCTACATTCAAAATTTCTGAATATTACTGAAGTAAAGGTATACAAAGGAACAAATGAGATCGTCGTCTCAAAGTTTTGTGAGATTAAAGACGTGGAACAATTATTCATACATTTTGATTCTGCTCTGAGCGCAGGGAATTACAAAATCTGTATTGAATTCAATGGAGACCTAACCAGAGATATCGTTGGGTTCTATTCCTCACGTTTGTATGATTCTAGGTAAATTAGACCGATTGATATACTTGTTTCATGGGTAGATGCATGACTTATAATATAATATACAAAATATAAATAAATAAATAATAGGCACCTACTGAAATTGTCTTCGTCTCTTTATTAGAATTATTTAACAACATAAAGAATTGTGCTTTACTCTCTGCACAGCATTCAATTATCAAATAGTTTTAGGATAAGATAGAACAAATCTCATTTATTTATGTGATTCTTACGAGTATCTGTTTCAGAAAAATGGTGGCTAGTAAATTCCAGCCCACCTATGCTCGGCAAACGTTCCCTTGCTTTGACGAGCCAGACTTCAAGGCTACATATGATATAACTTTGTGGAAGCCACCTTCTTACATCGCACTTTCCAACATGAATGTAAGCATCTTACAGTATTGAAATACGTTGTATGCCTGTGCTATAAACATAATTTCTTTCTTTTTTGAGTATACAACTACTCTTAATAATAATTTACCTATTATGTTCTATAACTCATTGTTCTTTTAGTACTAGTTAAAAGAACAATAAGCTCATTGAGAACATTGTAAGAATAATATAAAATATGATTTTCCTCAGTAAACTTATCTAAATGTTGTTTCTTCTAGGAAATATCATTAACATTTGATAATGATGCTAAAATGGACCAGGTGAAATTCGCAACAAGTGTGCCAATGTCCACATACTTAGCCTGCTTCGTTGTCTGTGATTTTGATCACAAAGAGACTGAAATTAACACTGGAGGCATCGGCAAGACTTTCATGCTTCGCTCATTTGCTCAAAAACAAGAACTGCACAAAATTGACTTTGCTCAAGATATCGGAAAGAGAGCCACCGAGTTCTACATCAAATATTATGAAGTACCATTCCCTTTGCCTAAACTAGGTAAAATACTAAAACATTTTAAATTATAGATGTAAATAACTCTTGTTTCTAATCAAATCTTTTTTTTTCCAATTAATTTTTTCTGATAAGTAAGTAAAGATAAGTAAAAGTAAAATAATATAAATACATTTTTCAGATATGATTGGAATTCCTGATTATGTATCAGGTGCTACGGAGCACTGGGGTCTGATCACTTATAGGGAGACTTCATTCCTCGTTGATGAGACTAAGGCATCAGCTAGCAACAAAATTAGTGTTGCCAACACTATAACACATGAACTGGCTCATATGTGGTTTGGAAACTTAGGTATTAACTGTTTTATAGTATTTTTTTGATATTTTATGTGGTTTTATTTTATATGCTCATACTTCATACTGAACAAGATTTATGTATTTATGTATTACCTTTATATTTTATTATGAAAATATTTTTAGTGACGATGAAGTGGTGGGACGAAGTTTGGCTAAATGAAGGCTTTGCTTCCTACATGCAAGTGAAAGCCTTAGATACCATTGAACCAACCTGGAAAGTTGTAAGTTATATATTAGCATTAAAATACCTAATGAGTTTGACGTGATATTAAACATCTTTTTGTGACTGCAGATTTAAAAAGAGACCAAGTGTAAAATCGATCTTATTTTTCTTTTTTCAGTTGGACCACTTCCTAACTAAAACGTTGCACCCAGTTCTGGTGACTGATGCTAAACTGTCAAGCCACCCAATAGTACAAACTGTGGACACTCCTGATCAAATAACGGCTATATTTGACTCAATCTCATATAATAAGGTATGGTTAATTACAGCACCTGGTGACTTGAGCCACCTGCCGTTGAAAGGTTTGACGACACGGTTGGCGCAGTGGTTAAGCGATTGACTGCTGCGCTGCGTGTCGCGGGTTCGATTACCGCACGGAACAAATAATTGTATGACCTACAGGTAGTTGTTCCGGGTCTGCCTGTTTGTGTATGTGAGAGTTTAAATGTTTGTAAAAGCACCCATAATATAGGATAAATTCCTAGTGTGGGGCAACGTGTATTTAAAAAAAAATAAAAAAAGGTAATTACGCACTTGTGCGCACTGCAAGGGTTGTATGCTCTGCATTTGCTGAAACTCTCGCCCACCAAGCCGCTTTAAAGGAGCCAATCGCAGCTCATTTCCAGGGAGACTAAATCTTTATTAACGTCCGCACGTGCTGACTACGCAATGACGTCTTTAAACGAATTGTGAAATTATTTACGTGTGGCGCGTATAAATCCATACATAACTATAATGTTCCCACGGCTGGGAGACAGGTCTCCTCTCGGAGAGAGGAAAAAAAAGAACCTGTTGCCATAAATGGAACATAACTTTTAAAAATAATATTATTTTTGTAGGGAGCGTCAATCTTAAGAATGTTGGAAGGTTTCATTGGACATGAGAATTTCCGTTTGGGAGTGTCTGATTACTTGAAGAAGTTTGAGTTTGGCAACACTGTCACTCAAGACCTACTCTCAACATTGGATCCTTATTTCAGGAAAGATTATCCTGATTTAAATCTCTCGTAAGTTCCCATTGTTATGATATTACAAAAATGTTTAGTTACGATGACCACAGTTTTGCACTACAACTTAGAATAAAATAATATTTATTGCGTAGTTTAAAAATACATCTATCTATAAATAAACATTGTTTTGCATTTAGGGAGTTGTAAAATTCTACTAATTTGATTTGTTTCAGATACGTCATGGACACTTGGACGCGGCAGATGGGTTACCCAGTGTTAGAAGTAAAGATAGGTGACATGCCTAACACTTACTTTGTGTCACAGTCACGATTCCTAATTGACCCTGACGCGGATTACACTAATGATTCTAAGTTCAAGTAAGTAACTAAGCAACTTGCTTTGTGAATCAATAAGTTGATACACTTGTTGAGTGTATTCCAAGCTGATAATGGGCTAGGGATGAGAAAGAGATACAGGACGTGTAACGCCATCCCTTTTTCGCATTTTGACAATTATGAATTGAACACTTCCTTGTACGGTCCTTATGAGTATCATAAGTAGTAGGTAAGTATCATCATTTTGACGTGTTAAAATGCTTGTTAAAACCAATTTACAGAAAATAAATATAATTTATCATCAATTGAATTATCAAAGGAAATATTAGCACAAAAAATGTGTCATGATATTTCGTGTGTTCTAGGTACCGTTGGTTTGTGCCTATAACATTCAAAACGAACACTGGAGCAAATGAAGAGATTGTTTGGCTCTCCGATACTGCTCAAAACGGTAAGAGTTATAAAGACGATTGAAATTCAAAGTTTGCCTTTAAAGAATAGAATGAGAGTATTTGTATTTTTCAGTGAAATTGAGGGGGGATGAAGGCCATCGCTGGATAAAGCTGAACATCGATCAAGTGGGATACTACAGAGTCAATTATTCACTACCTATGTGGCAGACACTGATTGAAGCCATGAAGTCTAAATCTAAACAGGTATGCACACAAATGAATAATAATAATCACAAACATCCAAGCGCACTTACATAGTACAAATATTTGACTTTGTATTCGCCTTTATTTCGTAGCATTAAGGTTGGTTTTCGTAGTTACTACATTCAGTTATGCTGCCTGAAAATCCATTAGAATGTAAAAATGTAATTATTTATGCATTATAACTTTATAACTGCCGTACGAGGATCCGTTGAAACTGCAAACGAGTACACACTAATGAATAATTTCTTCTCAACGTAAGTATTGATATAAAACAGCATGTAGAACCTAAACTTACTTATAAATTTAATAAATAATAATAATACTTTATTTAGCAAAAAGAAGAAATACTATGCATGTTACGTTATTAGGATATTACATTTGTGCTCAATTTTTGTGAATAATGACCCCAATGCTAGGAAAATCCTGTGTTATAGGGGCCATCCATTCGTCCTCTAAGATTATTTTACAAAATTAGGGAAGCTAAAACGTGTAACAGCAGTAATAGTGTGTGAGTTAGCCCGTGTAATGTGGTGTAATGGGGGAATGACGTAAGAGTCTGTGCCAGATACAATTAATAAATCTTCTTTTTACAGCTCACCCCAGCGGACAGATCAAACCTCATGGATGACATATTCGCGCTGGCCGAGTCTCGCGCTGTGCCATTCAATATGGCGCTGAACCTCACCACATACTTACTGGTGGAGAATGATCTCGTACCCTGGCAGACGGCTGCATCTATCTTTAGGAACCTCGCGGATAGACTACAAAACACTTTGGCATATGACAATCTGATGGTACGCCTGGAATTTTGCTATTTATATAAATAATAGTTTTAACTTATACTTTTATATATACAATGACATGAGTAGT
Organism: Dryobotodes eremita; assembly: GCA_917490735.1. NCBI lineage: Eukaryota > Metazoa > Arthropoda > Insecta > Lepidoptera > Noctuidae > Dryobotodes > Dryobotodes eremita. The sequence continues at coordinate 15,177,765 of OU823249.1, forward strand.
TACTTGTAAAGTATTATATTATTAGATTTTTTGTGAATGTGAAGACTATGTGGGTAATTGCTTTCTTTTTTTTTTCTAATTTTATTTTAATTATGATCTGGCAGTTTCAGTAATTTATGCGGCTTACCCAAATGTCCTTTCTTTGGTATTGTTCGTCGAATCGTTGAGCTCCTTAAGTCCTGACTTCCTGAGTCGAGCTGCACGATTACTGACAAATGCGTGCACTGACTGGACAGGTCCACTCAATCTGTGCGGTTCTTTCCTCAAAAGACCATTTCAGATACCAATCTGCATGGTCTTCGCATGACCTGAACAAGATTATGTCTGGACTTTAAAAGAGACTGTGACCTCTGAGTTTGTTTCGGCCTTTCTTCTCAGAGTAGTCAGATAGGAAACGCCGACCTCATCTAGTTTAAAAAACATGATGGACGTGTAAAAGTGTTTGTACAAACCTACTTACAGAAATAAAATCATTTATCATTTGTCATTTAACTTAAAATAAGAATATTTTAATAATTCAGCTTGTGTTTTCCCACTGCAGGGCAACGGCCTCTCTTTTTAAACCCGACGCAAAAAGAGGGGTGATGTAAGTTTGACCGCTATGTGTCTGTCTGTGGCACCCTAGCTCTTAAACGTGTGAACCGATTTGGATGCGGTTGTTTTTATATGAAAGCAGGTTTTCTAGCGGTAGTTTTTAGACATGTTTTATCAAAATCGGTTCAGCCGTTTCAAGGTCATCGGCTCTTTTTTTTTGTGTCGGGATTTTTTTAATTTTACCTATTATATTTTTCCAAGAATATTATACTTAAGTACCTCCTAAAACTAAATCCAGTTGTCTTCGTTAAATATGGGAATATGTTGTTATAATTGTTAACAGAAATACGTTCAGCGCATTATTCGGCCGATTTACGTGAAACAGGACTGGAACGCTGAGAATTTGCCCGTTCAAGATAGGTACGATATCTATACATATTACTTATTAATTAATAATAATATTAGTATAAAGAGGTAAAATTTGTTTGTTTGTTGTATGTACATAGGGGGTAATATCTAGACCTACCAGTCGGATTAGTTTTTTTTTGCATTTCATAGCCCAATTCTTGAGAAAGATTATAGGCTATATAACATCACGCTATGACTTTTAGGAGCCGTGCAGAAAGAAAAAAGTCAAAAACGCTAAGCGAAGACGAACTAATAGCGTGGGCCGGCGATGCGATGTCACAGGGTGGGACGGGGGTACAATAAATATTACTCGGACAAATTCGCGGGCAGAAGCTAGTTAAATATAATATTTTACTGATTTTCCTTGTCATTTTAAGGGTATTTTAATGTTTTGTTTTTCTTCATTTTGAAAAACTCATGAATACATTATTTTTACACCACAGCTTGACTAATCAAATTTCCATAAAATTACGTCATATTTACTTAAATTATGTCAGCAACCAACAGTCAGTCAGACAACCACGAAAAATCATATTCCGAAATCAAAATTCAAACTTGACTATAATATTTGTTTCAGTTTACTACGAACAATGATACTGTCATTAGCTGTTCGTTATCAGTTACCAGAAGCTGAAGAGAGGGCTAAGACTATGTTCCAAGTCTGGCTTAACCAACACGGGAAATCTGAGAGCACGCCTATTCAACAGGACCTAAGGGATCTTGTGTATTTTAACGGTAATTGTTTATCCCTACTATAACTAACAAAAACGCGACTAACAAATGGTATTTACTAAGCAGATGTGAGTGGAAACGCCGGGAGGGGACGCTCTAGAAGGAGACATAGTGACCTTTTCGTGATGGTCTTCAGAAAGGTCAGGTGCGTAGTACTCGCAACCGGCGTGCGTATATGACCAGATGTATGAACGTAGGCGAAGCAAAACGAGTATGTGAGTATCGTAGCAGGTGGCGTTCTGTAGTTTCTGCCTACCCCCGTGGGAAGAAGGCGTGAGTTTATGTATATCATTTGCTTGTAACTGTTTTGTAAGAATCGAAAGAGGGGGTTTGGAGATATAAGTCCAGATTATGTGTAGAATAAGTATTAATGCCGTTTTCCAGCCGAAGTACATTATTCTGATGCAACAAGTTATAACATTTTAACAGCTATATTTGAATGCAGAATTACAAATAATTATCAAGTTTTGGGAATAAAAACTCTATGTCATACATGACAAAGTTCAAAATTTATTAAGACCTTTTTATTTCAGACGGTCAATAAAAAATCAACTTAATGCTAAAGTGAAAACTTGAATAAGTGGCAATACGTGTATTTAAAAACAAATGTGTATCCAAGTTTACATACTTATTTCTTGTCCCAGGTATGAAATCAGCTTCTATGGCAGATTGGGACAGTCTGTGGCAATTGTACCAAAAGGAAGAAGATGTCCAAGAGAAGATGAAGCTTCGAAGAGCATTAGCTGCACCACGAGACACCACCATATTGCGCAAGTAAGTAGCTGGTACTGACTATACAGCATGTATCAGAAACATGTGGTCATATTTAAGGGTGTGGTACAGACCATCAAACTCAACAAGTTTCTCAATGGGGCCATCATCGTAATCGCGAAAATATTATCAACTGTCCCATACAAAACTTTAATACCTACTAGACCCAAATGTATGGGAAGGATGGTAATTTTTTTCACGATTACGATGATGGTTCCATAGAGAAAGTTGTTCAGTTGGGTGGTCTGTGTCACACCCTTAAATATGACCACACCTTTCTGCAACATGCTGTATAATATAGTAAGGTTTAGGTTACTAGAATACAATAAATACATTTGGAATTTATTGCAAATAAAACTATGTACTATTGTAAACCAATAAACCGTCTCATTACAAACCAAGTTCTAATTTTGGTCCAAGCTTAAACCTTTCAGCCAGTTTTTGTATTTCGAACCTTATTGCTACTAAAATAAAATTCTTAATACAAAATTGACAACTACGAGTTTAAAATCAGTTTTTATATTAAGAACTTTAACGTTGTCGGAATAAAGTTCGAAATTCAAAATAATATTTATAGTTTTTGTAATGAGGCTGATAAGGTAGAAAATAGATTGCTCAAACTGTCTCTGATTATCAAATCTGCCTGCCACGTCTTAATTAGTAGAGACGTACACTCATATTTTTATAATATTAGGTTGTATTTTGGTTATGTTATAGTTTTTTTTGTGTACTTCGGCAAGTGGCCAAAAAAAAGTTTTTTTTTTCCCTAGATTCCTGCTAATGGCCTGGGACGAGACCAACATCCGTAGTCAAGATTACCTGACCGTAGTGTCGCAGATCAGCGCCAACCCGTCGGGCACATCACTCGTATGGGACGACGTGCGCTCGCGATGGCCTCAGCTCGTCCAGCGCTTTACACTCAACAGCCGATATCTAGGCGGCTTGATACCTGGCATTACTGCGAGTTTTAACACTGATTTGAAGCTTAAAGAGGTAGGTTTCGGTGATATTTTTGTGTGTTCAGCATTCTTACGGCCATGGAAACATGGACTTTAGCAGTGCCCTTATTTCGTAGTAGTAAAGGGGATTTTCGTAATCCAATTGCGGCGCTCGTGTTGGACGACGTGCGGGCGCGGTTGCCGCAACTGGGGACGCGCTTCACGCTCAACAGCATGACTTTTGAGCTATTTGCGCCGTTATTTTAATAATAATAATAATAATAATGAGGTGGATCGATTAGAGCGGCGCGCAATGATTGTTGACATAACGGTCCCACATGACGGGAACCTCGTAAAAGCCGAGAAAGATAAACAAATCAAATATCTTGACTTGGCTCGCGATGTTGTCGACATGTGGGATGTGGACTCAGCGATGATTGTACCGATAGTCGTGACAGCCAATGGATTAATAGCCAAGAGCCTCGACCAACACCTGAGGAGGCTCTCGTTGGGCAGCTGGATCAAGGGCTTGATTCAAAAGGCGGTACTTCTGGACACGGCCCGCATTGTTAGGAGGTTTCTCTCTCTGGAGCCCTGACCGCCGGTATCTTGGACCCTGTTACCGATACCGGTGGGCCACTATTTTTTATATTTTTAAATGTTTTTATATTTTTTATAATCTAATATTTAAAAATATAATTTATATAAATATGAAATAAAGGAGATAATAATAATAAATCATGTATTTGTATAAAACATGGTATACAATGGTGATGGCACAAACATGTTTAACTAGGATAATACATAGCATGCAAAATTTGTGGGTGTATAAAATGTTACAACTTACAAGGCATCAAGATTTTTTATTCATATATTATTTTAGCCTTAAACCTAGAAGCTACATTCATTTAATTTAATATTTTGAAATGGTAGGTATCTTGTCATAAATACGCACGCACATTGCTAGGCGGTTTTTGTTGTATTTGGTAAGTCTTGACAAGTTTGTACCAGTAAAACCGCTTTTTATAGTTCAGTTGTTACTACTGATATAGGCCGTTTTTAGCTCGGATTATACAAGCAAAGAAAACACAAAATTAAAAGGGATGTATTTCTGTACTAAAAATCTTATGCTAGGTAATAGGTACCAAATTCACCGTCAGTAGAAACACTCTATCGACAATAAAATCGATAATTACATTTCCCTTTGAAGTTCTGCGTAGTAGCACTTTCCAGTATAGGTATTATCGATTTTCAAAATGATAATTAAGGTAGAAATTATGTTTTACACTCCAACATTTCAGGTTTATAAATACCAAAATATAATAATAATAACCCCACTGCCGTATCTCTAGGTCTGTGCTGGTTGAGTTTACTTTGCCGGAATAGGTCTAGGGTGAGGAGTCAGACCAAGAGAGATACAGAAACCCGCAGGGGAGCATGTGGCGAGATGTTGGGCAGTAGCGACCCCACGGACCCTATTTCCCGGGGAAGTCTTGTTCCTCATCTCTTTCTTGCCTTTATTGGCCAGCTTGAGTGGAGATTTGCAAAAGCCAATATGCTCGGAAGAAGGAAGTATTCCAGTAAGTGCTGGTAGAGATCTTGATCATCTTCCAGGCTCTGGGATTGTTTTGATAGCCGCGGAATACCTTTCCACTCCTCAAAAACCTCAAGAAATGTTACCCCTTGTCGCTACGTCACTATGTGCTAGCGACGGTTTCCGGGGGCCCATTATTGAGTGTGCAAGTTACCCTCTGCCATTTTATCCGTGTATATATAAAACATTGATCAGGCAGGAGTCCTTCCAAAGGTCTTGGTAACTAGTCCAATTTAGCCACCCAAACCCATGGTACAATTTTTTTCCGTATCCTGCCAACACCAACCGGGGGTTGTCCTTGGGTGCACTTGCAAGTTGGATAAGAGTCGATTTAGGTGTGCCATCCCATGTTGTTATGCAATACGTTAACAAAAACTGTCAAACTGCGTAATAGACCGTCTTCTGAAGGCATTCATCCGCAACGTGTTTCAGGTTCTTAAATACATAAATTAATTTACGAACTATAGAGGTAAATGTATCGATGTGTGGATGGATGCCCAGACAAGGATCTAGCATCACCCCAAGCTATTTTGTAGAGTTTGTTCTCTCAAGGGGTGCACGTGCAGGTCGTGCTGTAGGGGATGGGACATTTATGTGCGGTGATAGAAAATAGAGGCGCTAGACTTTGAGAACTTTTTCGCATAGCAAAATGAATATATTTTGTTTTGTCTGCATTCAGGGTAAGGACGTAGTCATGCAACCATTTTGTGACCTTATTCAGGCCAGATTGAGCACTTTCTAAACCGTTTTGCTACGTGGTAGAATTAAATATTAGGGCAGTGTCGCCTGCAAATGTGAAGATTGCCTTTGTCGAGATTGAGCGCACACAGATTGTTAATATAAATTAAAAATAAAGTAGACGTGATCACACTGCCTTGTGGAACTCTGTGCGTAGTAAATTTCTCGGAACTTGTGTGATTGTTTATCTTAACGGTCTCTGTACGCTCTTTAAGGTAGTCTTCGAAAAGCTTTAATTGCATTCCCCTATACCCATGCTCTCCATCTTCTCTATAAGGATAGAAGTAGAGACGGTGTCAAAGGCTTTTGCCAAATCGAGGAAAATACCTAAAACCTCCACCATCCAAGTTCCTAACGATGTGGTCTGAAAAACAACACCAAAAATCATATTATAATGGAGATAAGAGCATTTTGCTTTCCAGATAAGTTATCAGCCTGTTGTTCATAATGCGCTCGAGGACCTTGGATAACGCAGGCAGAATAGCAATGGGTCTATAATTAGTTACTCGGTCTCTATTCCCACCCTTATAGACAGGAATAATAACTGATATCTTAAAAACCTTCGGAAATTTACCAGTTGCGAGGGTCAGATTGCAGACGTGTGTCATTATCATATAAGTAGCCTAAGTAGCCTACCTGTTTTGTTTATAAAGTTCGTTTTATTTGCAGATGCAAGCATTCTTCGCTCAATACCCTGAGGCGGGAGCAGGCGAGGCCGCTCGGAAGCGAGCGCTCGAGACAGTTCGCAACAACATACGATGGAACTCCTACCATCTCAACCACGTGGCGTCATGGATAAACAACAACCATCGCGCTTAATTTGTAGGGTATAAGTACTTAACATCGGGGTACTGAACATGGTTTTAAAACTGCGTTTACAATATGTTTGCGCATCGTCAAAGTCCAGAGACATATCGATTCTTTTGGGAATATATATAACTGTCTTCACATTACCTGCTCGATAATGACAAATTATGTGTCATGCAACCCTAACCTAAATGAAGCAATTAAAGCCCGGGGGTCTAACGGGGTAATAATATTGTACTGAATTTAATTATAACAGCTGGTCAATAATGTGATTTTAATTTGGAACCTCAGTTGAAAATTCGTATGAACACTTTTACAAAAAGAAATATATTCTAAAATCAAATTGATTTTTATTACCTTGCAGAAGGTGTGAAAAGTAGAGTATTCTCCTTGGGGATAAAGGTGTCTAAGTCTCGGGCGAGTTTGAATCCCTTACTGCTCTCAGGTTTCCACTCTGAGATCCATCGCTGCGCTCGGGAGCTCTTAGAGTTCTTCGTAACGCTCGGGATTCAATATAGCGCCCGTGACATAAGACACTGCTTTATCCCCTTAGCGGATGGGTATATAGTCTACTATTAGACGGTTACGGGATCGCCGATCCGTTCGCGAGCGTAGTGTAAGCGTAGCAAAATTTTTGATGTCTATTATTATGTTCGGAATGTGAGAGTGAGGGCTGCGTTGTGATATGACTGCAGTTTGATTATTTGCGCCAAGCGCGGAGTGGTTGCGATACGATAAGATACTAATAAAATGGAGGATTTGATCTATGCAGGTTTAAATCAAAAACTTTAATATACATAATCCGTAAGTGTCTATATACCTACTTATTGTAATTTATCCATGCGTAGAAACTTAGAACCTTTTTATGAAATTTATAAAGCACCAAGTTTGGTCCTATTTATGAAGTCTATACATTTATAATGCATTTATAATTACTAAAACAAAACTTAAAAAAAAACAAAACATTAAATTCACAAAAAAAGAATAGCTCCCATAGATCGCACAAATAATAGTGTATGTAGAACCCATTGCAGTCGTTCCTTTGATATTTATTAAGATTTTTTTTGATGATCTCGATGTAATGTGTTAAAGATGTATACTTTTTCTCAATATAATCGTAATCGTTCCTGGTACCTATATAAGACTACACAAGCTCAACAGTTAAGTTGTAAGATTGATTGTGTGTTAAAGGCTCCTACAAACAAGCGCGACACGCGACACAAATCGCACGCGACACAGGCACCGCTCGTCGCCCGACAGGCGGCGCATTTATGTCGCGTCCCGTGTCGCGCTTGTTTGTAGGAGCCTTAACCCTCTCTGCACAAGTACCTACCACCTACTTATATTTAAATCTGTTCGAGGGGTAACAAGTATCCATCTTGGGCCATCTTAGGGTCGTAATTATTTATAATCAAATACTAATTTAGGTACCTACATCATTCAAAAATACACGTGCAATATTGTTCTAACAACACGTCATTTTGAGAACCTGTCTAAAACTCTGTATGTCTTTGGCTATGAAATAAAAGTGAAGTAAGATCAAATCGTACTTTTATTTGTCTTCTTCATAATAATCATAATAATTCACTAAACATTACGTGCATTAATTAAAATCTGAAAAAAATTATGACGTGCTAGTGACGACAGTAATAATATTTATCGATATTGCTGCTATGTGACCTTAATAAATAATTAATAATAAATTAAATGTTCGATAAAAATGTAAATATTGCGCCTTAAAGTTTGACCTTAATAAATAATTATTACTTATCTAATAACTTAAATGTTAGATATAAATGTAGGTAAATATTGCGCCTTAAGGTTCGTACACACTGGCGCGACGCGACGCCCGCCACAAAGGCACCGCGTGTCGCACGACGAGTGGCGCGTTTGTGTAGCGCTGTCGCGTCGCGCCTGTTGGGAACCTTTAAAGTTTTTATTTCACATAATATCGTAATTACATTGTTAACATATACCTATTTCAGTGCACTTCTCAATTAGAAACTAAAGGTGTGTTTTCTTTGGTCATTATGTTTCGTAGTTTCCGTAATATTTGTTACAAATTACCAAAAAAACTGCTTTCAATTTACTCCTTTTTGCCCAATACAGCGTAATAACTGTAGGCGGTGCGAACTACCTGCAATAAAATAATAACATGAAAGTACAGTCATTCATAACTCTCGTAAAGCTCACTCCCAGTGCTAATCCAGGCGTTTATAACTATTATAGTCAAGCCCGAGGTGGCCCGCTAGAGGGCCAAAACAATAGATAATCAATTGTGTCTGATTAACGATGCTTGATGAGTTAATTATGGGTAGCCCTTACCGAGTAGGGCTGGACCCGTACTAACAGTACATAAATATCATATGAAATCTAAACTTTGAAAGTAGAGCTTCATGTCCAATGACATAATGATTTAGCATACCTACCTGTATAAACGAAGGCAAATCGAGGAAATTGAAGGGCCCAGCGCGCAGGTGTCGTGGACTCATCATACCGGCGCTGAGCATCGTCAGCTCCCTTCTGAGGCGAGGGCTGAGGCACCATGATGCCGCTCCGAAAGGTCCTTGGCCCATACCCATTGAGCTCTGATACAAATTAAGGTATGTTAAACAAAAGGTCAATTACCTTCACGTTAATTGATTGATTTTTACCGCTATCAAAATAACTGTCTGACGTCTGCGTAAACATAATCAGCCTATAATGTTCCCGCTGGTTTCTGCTGGGACACAAGCCGTCTCTCTGTGAGAGGGAGCGGGCCGTAATCCACGACGGGCCCAGTGCAGGATGGTGGATGTCACCTTTTTTATTAGAACTTATTGGGCAAAGGCCTTCCTACTTACTCCATCCACCTCTCTTTGTCCAGAGCTGCCAAGGACCAATCTCTGTTAAATGTAGGATGTTACCTGCATGCCTTTTTTTTTCAGACTTCTTACTAAACAGCTGTTAGTCCAGTTTATCATCGATGATAACTAGCGGAAACGTTGAGAAGTCCGATCTCTTACTTTGCATACGAAGTTTTTAATTCGCAACATTGGATGTAATATTTGCTACTCAATGTTCTCTAATATTCCTACTACCACTTACTGTTACTTCTACCTACAACTAAGTTATTAATCCTACCTACTTATCTATCTTTTTCAAGTTTTAAACTTGGTTACTGTCTACCCAGCATGTTATACTTACCATACAGAATGACGTAGCAGTATGCACTTACCTCGTTTAAGACTGCGTCACCGTACCAGCAAAATAAAAAGAGTTGTGTCAGAGTACCACACATGTACTGCGTCAATGACATGAGCTGCATTATACTCGTATCTTCCTAAAACGGAAATAATGAAAAATAATTGAAAATCAAAAATAATAGGTAAGTACCTATATATAAAACACAAAAATTGTTTCTACCTATGTCCGTTAAAGACTTTGAATTTGAAATCATTTAACCGATGCACCCCAAACTGGTTTCATTAGAAAGGCAATAATGCGAAGATAGTTTTAGACCGACCTCCACTCGGGTGAAGCCGCGGGCAGAAGCTATTAGGTACTATTCTATAAAACTCACTAACTGGAATCATTTAGGTATTTCCATTAGAGTTGCAACGAATATTGGGCAACTATTCGGTATTCGGGCTTTTTTTGCAGTATTCGGTATTTGGTCGAATACTCTCTAGGTACATACTATTCGGCCGAATACCGAATATATAATAAAAGGAAACAAAAACGCGATTTAATCAAAAACATTTTTATTTATCAAATAATCATTTATTTATTAGTCTTGATATTGAAGATGGTAGTGTTTTTAATGTTTAAAATTAATCAAAGGCAGATTATGGTGAATAAAACGAGTTTTTCGGCATTTGTTGGTAACAAACGATTACGCTTTTCTTCGTACACAATAGCTGCGTCTTAGAATAGTCTCTCACTGTAAACACAACTACAAGGTGAAGTTAAAAAATAAAAATATTTCTTGACACCCTACGCTCCAACCCTTAAGAGTCTACCACCTTCTGTTCCGAAGATATGGCCGAAAGAAAATTTTGGCGAAAAATATTTTGAGCGATTTTTTTTGGCACATTCCTACTTACCTACGTTTTAACTTTCAACATATCATTAAAAACAAAATCATAAAATGTTAGAAAAAGATAAAATATTGAAAAAGTCGTAAGTAGGTATTTAATTTACTCACTTGCGTTTTTGCCTTCTCCGCCATGCGAGATCTTGACTTACATAGCTAATACATAACTAACTTGGAATCTTCAAAATCTCGGAAATTTCAAAATATTTCCAAATATGAGAATTTTTATTCGTAATTGAAGCCATTTTAGACAATATGACTTAATTTTTATTTGCGATAACATAAAACACAGCACGTTATTGTGACACGACTGGCCGGCTAATGAGCAAAATATTCCCACCCTGTCACCCCCGCACGCGCCTCACCAGGACTTGTCGTAACCTGTTCGCGTGAAATGCACTGGATCTTCCGCCGAATATTTGGCGACCGAATCGAATATTCGGTATTCGGCTGAGAGAGCCGCCGAATATTCGGTATAAGGCCAAATCACTATTCGTTGAAATTAAACTATTTAGGTATGCCTACAGTCACAAAAAAAATATTGGAAGAAACCATTATCTATAAAGGTGTAGGCAGGTAAGGACAATATTAAACCCAATTGAAAGTATCAGGATCTTATTACTTAATATTTTTTAATAAGTTGCGGTTACTGAAAAAGACTTCTTATAGGCAGTAGAGATATTTTGTTAGTACTTACGGATTTCAATCTGACAGCAACGGAGCACAATGTTAGAGTGGCAAGGAAGAAATATACTCCTATGATACTGCTCAACAACTTGTCAAGCTCAGTAATGGAACTGAAAATAGAATAAAAAAGAGTTTATTGTTGTAACAGGTGGTTTACAAAATTAAGCTGGTCAAAATAAAAAAGTATGTGTCCCTGAGGATGTACAATCATAAGAAATACCTACTAGGTACACCACTTAAATTTAAAAAATACACAAGTTCGGTTTTAAAAGAATACCTATTTGGTTTTGAATTCAAAGGTGTACCTACGAGTTAAGGCTCTTACAAACAGGCGCGACACGCGACGCGGATCGCGCTTGACACAAAGGCACCGCTCGCCGCGCGACGAGCGGCGCCTTTGTGTTGCGCTGTCGCGTCGCGTCTATCTGTGGGAGCCTTTACGTTTTAACCATACTAACTTTATTAGTAAGCTGTTAGTCTGATGACACCGTATAATCCTGAAGTGAGCTCTATTGTCTCTTCTCTTTGAAATATTGCACCGTTTCCCCTTTCCTCCAATGCGTGAACTAAAATCGCGGAGCAATTTAAACTGGCCACACACGAATATCATGATCCCAACGGCTGTTAAATCAAATGCAATGTGGACACAGACACAATAAATAGCAGACACAAATTCACATAAAATTGTTATAATGTAGCCAAAAATGCTCAAGTCATCCAGTGGAGCCCAGCCGGGCAAAATGTGAGGATACCCCAGACATTCCAATTCGCGTATCTTACACAGAAAATGTTCTACGAACGGAGACACTATAAAGATGACTGCTGTAAAGCTATAGATTCTAGTTAGAATGGTTGCTGTATTTCTATATTTATTTGTGTAAATATTGATGGAGGCAGAAAAGTTGTCACCCTCCTCGCTATCCGACTGGTACTCCGCGTGTGAGATGGGATCTTTACTCATTTGTGTGTTTTCCAACATTGAGATTTGGTTAAGAAGTTTACGCCAGATTTGATGGCTTCTACGCAATGAAAGTAGTTTGAGGACCCCCATGCCACAAAACGCGAGAACACTGAAGCATTCGAAGAGCCTTTCAGGATCTTTCTTAGCCATGAAGAGTGCGATGACTTGAAATACGCACGTTGTCAAGAAACAAAATGTGGACAGATTGGCTGCCCAGTGCACTTTGTGGCTGGTAATGTATGATGAGAAGCCTGTATTGTGAATCGGACGGGTTATGAGAGCGACTAGGTCGTCAGTCTCGCTTCCAGTCTGTTCTTCACCCAACAACCGAAGTAAGTTCTTTATCTGCAACCGAATATTAAAATATCGTATATTTTATGTTTCGTTACTACAAAAATTATTCATTATAAATGTATAGTAAACCTATGTATGTACCTACTAATTAAATGGAGTTAATAACAAACCTTAGACAACATCATGAACGAATTCAATCCACGTCCTCGGGAGTATGTCGCAAGTCATATTATGTTTGATTTTGTAGACTTTGAAAGACATAAACTACTTATTAAGTGTTTATTTACTTTATGTGGCGGTAAAAGTAGGTAGAGGACCATTAACTAGACATATCCCGTATTGTCGGAATTTGCATAAACGTCAAAATTATGAATTTCGTATGGACGCAAAATAGTACGGATTAGGTCTTGATTATTTGGCTTACTTTAGTCATTTAAAATTGCTAAGGGTCCAATGTCCAAACTCAAAATTTTTCAGTAACAGTGTTTGTAGAAAAGTCTCGGAATTACAAACTTTACCTTCTTGTAGGTAATAAATAAACTAATTACTACCTACTTTGTTGTTTGATTACAAAAATTGTTTAATGATATCGCAATTATTAAAAACTTTTCTGTTAACAACATGCTAGTTATGAAGAGAACGAATCTTCTATACGTACCTACGTATAATAAAATAATAACGAAGTCAAAACTGTCTATTGAATATTTCTGTTTGTCTGTCTGGAGGTATGTTCCGGATTGGATCAAAAACGGCAGAACAGGTTTGAATGCAATTTGGCACACAGATAGTTTATAACCTGGATTAACACATAAAGTACTTTTAATCCCGGTAGTACGTTCCCGTGAGATAATTTCTGACATCCACGAAGCCGCTGGCAAAAGCTAGTTATTTATAAATAAATATTGGTTAGTAGATCAATCAAAATCAAATTAAAACATATTGAAGTGGAGCTCGTGGTCTAATAATAAGAGCCGCACGGGTCGCTCGAAGGTTAAGCTACGCTTACCGCGGTCGATTCGTTGATGGGTAACCGTCCATTACATTTGTGTGACTCGGAAAGCACGTTTAGGGATGATTTGTCCTAGACCGTCCGGGCGCGAGCCGCGTCCGTGTCTGCTCAATTTGTATGGTCGAGCTTCGGACGGGACACGGATGCTGCTCGGTGTAGCATGAACTGCTTCATATAAAATGTTCGTACAGTTTTGGATCCATGTCTGGGGTCTACTCTCTTAGTCCGTCAACGAAAATACGGGCCCGTCCGAAAGTAGTTGATCTGTCAGAACAAGTGTCAAATTAAATTTTAGGCCGGGCAGAAACACATCGAGAGTAGGGGACAGTTGCAGCTGTCAAATCATGTTGTCATTCATTTTCTAGGTCGGGCCCCGAACTAATCTTATGACCGAAAGTGAATCGAGTGTTATCCACCCGTAACATCGGCCGAAAGTACGATGCCGTTGTTAGGGAGTAGACCCCCTCGTTGCGCTTCGTAGGTTCTAGCATAAATCATCCCTAAGCGGTTGGTTACGGCTGTCATTCGTAAATTACGAGTCAGTAGTCACTAGCCCGAAAGTCTGACAACCAGTCTTACCAAGGGGTATGGTGTTACCCAGAAACTGGGTTGTGGAGTTCAGATAGGCAGTCGCTCCGTGTAAAATACTGATATTCAGCTGCAATCGGGTAAGACTGGAAGCTTTTTTCTTTTGTTTTTTTTTTTGTTAAACGGTTGAAAGTCCTCAGCCCTGGGGCGGGCGGAGGGGTCTGTCAGACTTCTACTGAATAAAACCACCCGGTGTTCCCTAGCACACTTGCACCGGGGGTTACGGGGGCAATTGAGCACTCTTCAACGCAACCCCCGACTGGTGCCGGCCCGCCTCTGCAGGCCCCGTTTGGTCAAGCGGGGGGAGTGAGGTGTTTGTCTTCCCCCGCGACGTCTAAGAGAGGTGCGCGCGGAACATTACGCGCCGCCACCTCGGGTCTGATATGATAGGGAGCGGCAGACGTCCCCGAGTCCACCGTCCCTGGACCCATTTAGGGGGGCCGGAAGAGGGCATTATCTGCCTTCTGCCAACGCCCGGTGTGCCTGCTGCGGGCCGGGAGAGCACTCGACATATCCCTCTCCCTTTCCACTGCCTCCTTCTGCGACATGACATTTTCGCAGAAGGAGATCATCGTGTCCCACGACGCTGCGCCGCCGACCATAGAATGAATCGCAGCCGGCAGCGCCAGGTCGCTTTCCACTTCCGAAACGAGTTCACGTCGTGGCTCCTCCCAAGCTGCACACTCTTCAAGCGTATGCCACGCCGTATCCTCCCGGCAATGGACGCAGTGAGGAAACTGAGCGTCTGGCTCCTTGCCTATGCGATGCAGGTACCTCCCAAAGCAGCCGTGCCCTGAGAGCACCTGCGTCGCCCTAAATGACAGGGAGGCTTGCCTCCCCCCAAGCCAGTCATCGAGCACCGGCCGGACCGCCCCGATGGTGACGAGGCCAGCGGTAGGACGCAGAAGCCTGTCCCGCCATTCCACCACCAATACCTGACGAAGCTCAGACCGGCGCAGCGTGATCTGCCGCTGCACCAGTACCACGCCCAGCGTCCGCGCCTCCTCGCGCCACCGATGTAGTGACGCGAGGGCTTTCACTTCCAGGTCCCACGGTGGGGATACGGCCAGTGCGCAAGCAGCCTCGTAGGAGATCGTGCGATACCCTCTGATGACTCTGACTGCCATCACCCTTTGCGGTACTCGCAACACTGCGATACTACGGGCCGTCAGGTCAACTGCCCACACCGGGGCCCCATACAGGGCCATGGATCGCACGATCCCCACGTACAACCGCCTGCAGGCGGAAGACTGGAAGCCTTTTTTTTTGTTCTCATGGATGTCCTGGGGGGGCGGAGGGGTCTGTCAGACTCTTACTGACTAAAAACCACCCCGGTGTTCCCTTCCTACACTTGCACCGGGGATCATGGGAACTTGTGCGCCTTCCGATCCCCGGCTAGTGCCGGCACGCTTATGCGGGCCTCCTCAAGTCCGTGGGGACAGTGAGCGAGTGAGGTGCAAAACTCCCCCCGCGACGTCCAATAGGGGCGCGCGTGGGACACTTCGCGCCACCGCCTCGGGTCCTGTTATATGAGGGGCGGCGGACGTCCCCAGGTCCGCCCTCCCTCTGGACCCGTTTATGGGGACCGGAAGAGGCCGTTATCCGCCCTCCGCTGTCGCCCAGCACGTCTGCTGCGGATCGGGAGAGTGGCCTCGACCTCTGTCAACCTTTCCGCAGCCTCCTTCTGTGAAATGACAGTTTCACAAAAGGAGATCACCACATCCCACGACTAGCCGCTCCCGACCATCGAACAAGCGACGGCTGGAAGCGACAAGTCGGCTCCGACTTCTGACACGAGGGCACGGCGCGGGTCCTCCCATGCGGTACACTCTGCCAGCGTATGCCACGCCGTGTCCTCCGGACAGGTGGCGCAGTGATGACACCGAGCGTCCGGCTCCCTGTTTATGCGACACAGGTACTTCCCGAAGCAACCATGCCCCGAGAGCACCTGCTTCGCCCTAGAGGACAGGGAGCCGTGCCTCCTCCCGAGCCACTCGTTGAACACCGGCCAGACCGCCTCGATGGTGACAAGGCTGGCGGTAGGGCGTGAAAGCCTGTACCGCTACTCCGTCACCAGGACCTCGCGGAGCTGCGACCGACGCAGTTCGATCTCTCGCTGCATTCGTCCACCGCCCCGCGACCGCACCTCCTCGCGCCACCGGTACAGTGACGCGAGGGCTCTCGCGTCTAGGTCCCAAGGCGGAGATCCGGCCAGCGCACAAGCCGCCTCATAGGAGATCGTGCGATACCCCCTGATAGCCCTGACGGCCATTGCCCTCTGTGGTTTTCGCAGCATTGCGATGCTTCCGGCCGTCAGGTCTGAGGCCCACACCGGGGCCCCGTACAGGGCCATGGATCGCACGACCCCGAGGTACAACCTCCTACAGGCGGTGCTCGGGCCTTCCAGATCGGGAAGAAGCGTTGCGAGTGCGCCCGCCGCGCCCATCAACTTGGGCGCCAGCCGCCGTTAGTGAGGGCCGAAGTTCCACCGGCTGTCGAGCACCAGTCCCAGGTACTTCATGGTAGACTCGACAGCAATTCGGAATACTGGAAGCCTACGCTAACATAGTTGGGAAAAGGCTAGGCACATTAATTTGTGGTTAGTAGGTCAATCCGCATTTATTGACCTGCTACTTATTTTAAATAATTGCATAATGCATTAAAGTTAGTTGATTCTTACTTAATATGTAGATACCTATTTACATACTAGGGGCATTAGCATTTTTAATTTTCTACTACCTACTCTAAATACTTACCTAGGAACTCGTACTAATATTTTTAGGTTTGTGTACTTAGTGTATTTTCCTGCCGTAACATACCCTACTTTTCTAATTGCGTTTTCATCGCATTAGGTGTATAATTTGACTGAGTATAACACCCGCCCTTTCCATGTTTGAATGGAAAACAAACACTTCATCGGTAAGACACCTGCGCAATTTCCCTGAATCACAATATTTGCTAAATATGCAATCAATTCGTCGTTTGTAGTTCTAATAATAATAAACTGTATTGCATATTCATCATTATTTATTTTAAATTAAGCATTAATTAACACAGAAAAGCCCGAGCTATGATAAAAAAATAGAAATGCCATTTTCACTGAATTCAATTATCGGTCCCAGTCTACCATCCCGAAGACTGCCATCCATTGTTGGAACGGGAGCTTAGGTCTGCTTCTTCCCAGCCGTTGGAAGAATCAAGACTTTCGATCACGGTGGAATCTGCTATTCTGTCATTCCATCCAGGAGACGATCTGAAGGAATTGCCGCCATAACCAATTTTGGCTGGAGGCTGGAGGCGATTTTGGCTTCAATTGGAGCTGTATCCACTTTGTGACCAACCGCTGCTTGAAGGACTTCTGTTTCCGTTTCCGCTGCGGCTTCGACCGCTTGATCCGAAGGCAGAGGTCCCGCGCCAGCCACCATTACTGGCTGATCGACCCAGACCTCCTCCAGAGCTGGCCCAGCCACCGCCAGAAGAGCGTTCGAGACCAACGGAAGGTGCTCCACCATAACCGCTGTTTAGTTGCCAGCCGCTAACACCTGGGAAGAACACCACAGCTATAATTATTTTTATCATAGGTACGACAGGTAACTCTCTACTCCTTCAAATATCTTGGGTAGGTAACCACCAGTAAATACTGGCAAGAGTATCAGTAGCAGAAAAGAACGCGTCTGCTAAGGCAAATTCATTAATTTGGGGTCAGGGTTAAGCCGTAAAAGAGGTATGGGCGTACTCACTGCCAAAGCTTAGAGCCCTCTCAAATGTTTAATTACCTCGTTAACATTGTTACCAAGAGACAATGACAATTGAGCCGAATGGTGCTAATTCATGCATAATTTTCGTGAAAGGGCGCTGTTAGTAGGGACTGGTCATCTCTTAGCTGCCACGGATTATTTTAATTTAATTTAATATTTGAATTGTTTTTGTGTTTTTATTACGGATGCTTTTAACGTTCTGCATCGTTCTCACATGCATATTTCAATATGAATGATGTAACCAATATTTTGTAACCATATTTTGATATATAAGAGTGTCCGTGGAGTTTATTGCCCGTTCTTCTCCATAGGTACCTACTACGCTTTTGAATGGGTAACTAGCTTCATCTTTCTGACTGACCGACCCCGTGACAATTCATAAGTGCCTGTTATTGGTTTATTTGAAATAAATGCTTTGAGTTTGAGTTTGAAACATAGGCCCTACTTACATGGGCTGTGCAAAAATAGAATAAGACGTTTATTTTATACTGACTTCTGCCCGCGGCTTTGCCTGCGTAGATGTTTGAAATTATCCCACGGGAACATGCTACCGGTACAAAAAGTAGCCTATGTCCTTTTCTAGGGTGCCATCTATCTCCTTGCCAAATATTATCGAAATCCGTTCAGTGGTTTAGGCGTAAAAAGGCAAGATTAACATACACACAGAGTTACTTTCGAATTTATAATATTGGTATGGATTTCTTTTATGCTTATTTTTAAAACAATGCTCATAATAATATTTTAAAGTGTACAGTACTGTACACCTAACCTAAGCAATCAGTGCCTGTCTCATTGAATTCATGTTGCCAAAATATCATCACAAACGAGTTTACATTTTGCTGCAGTAAAAAACCATGAAGTTGTTAATTTGCCAGAGAAGATTCCATCACTATTAAGGGCTTGAGTCTAATAGTCTAACCACAACATTTTGGGATAAGACTAAATACTGGTGGGTTTGCATTAGAGTTCTCTCAGCTCCTCGGCGTCTTCAAGTTATTACTGTGCTGAAGACAGCTACCGGGTGGATTTAGTGTTTAAAAATCCCAGGGCAAGCTAAGACAACCGTACAAACAATCACCTGCCTTGTTATCTCTCCACCACCTTGTAGAGCAAAGTTTAATAAATAAATAAACTGTAATATAATGTGTTACTTACCCGGAGAACGGACATCCCGGCTGGCTATTGCTGCTGCTGCGGTAAGGAGCACTAGCATCAGAATCTTCCCCTGAAATCAGAGACCTTATGATGAATAATAATTATCAAGTTTAAGATTTCATAAGTTTATTGCAGGACTATTTTTTCGTCATCTTCTTAACCTTGCTTAATTGAAGCAGTTCGTTATTTTTCGTAAACCATGGAAGCCCATTAGAAGAACTAGTGCTTGTATCTAACTGATTAAAATATGCCTCATTGTCCTTATGGTCTTAACAAAATTACACAGGAGACTCACTTACCATCTCTAGTAGTGGTACTCGGTTCTATGGCAACAATTTGTGAATCCCATCATATTTATACCATTTAAGCCTGCATCTCAAACCCATCCAGTTTTTACGGCTATACATCAGAGGCACGTTATCATTTATAAGCTCAACAATAGCGTTACATTATAGTGACACGATTTGACTATTAACTCTATGAGCTTCTCAGTGGGAACAAAGACACAAAGCTAGATGTGTCATCAGTAATTAATTAGGAATTATGTTTCTAAAGTATATTGCATTGTATTGCTTCAAGGTCAGGTTTGGGACATTCCAGTTTGTCTTATAAGTCGTGGTATTAGATAACTAGGCAATTAATAACTTAATTAAATCCACCGTCTAATTCTTACAGCATACGTGACTATTTGACACGGACAACACACAGGACCCAGGAAGATACCGAAACACATACGGTATGGTACCTACTATCACCAACCGTCTTTGAGATGGCTCAAAGATGATAGTAGGTATGGCGAAACGTATTAATGTTGCTGGTCTTACATAGGTAGGTACACATATATGTTCGGTAAGTTATTTGAATGATGAATTAATAGATTAACATTTCACCTTTGAAACATACGCGTATATTATAATAATTAACAGTAGGTACCTACTAGAATACCAACCCAAACACTAATTAAACGAAAAAGTTAATAATTATTCAGTATTATGCATGCAAATTCCACAGCAAACAAAACCGCACTAGTGAACTCAGCAGCACACATGTGGGGCACCCAGCCATATGCCAGCCAGTGGAGATCAAGGTGTTATCATTATTTACGGCAGGACAAGGCTTCCACAACTACCACCGCAGTTTCCCTCGGGACTACAGAACTGATATTTAGTCCCGTATTACAAAACCTCACTCAAGACCCAAGCATTACTTATATTTCAACCAATCAAATGACTCTAAACTAGTTTTAAGTAATGCTTGAGTCGTGAGCGACGTTCTGTAATACGGGCCTTAGTTTCTGAACTTTACAAAGTTATTGAGTAGTACAAAGGCAAAAATTGGATGGGCGTAAGATTTGAAATCAGTACCCAATGAACTGCTAGAGAGATGGGTGAAGAGTATAGGTGACGAAGCTCACCCAGTGTGGGGGTGGGATGTCATAGACTTACCTGAGGAAGACAGCTTTAATAGTTCAGCCAAGTTTAGGGACCAGTGTTGATTGAACCATGGAAGAAAACCGATTTATCTAATATGATCACTTCCTCAGAATGGATGCATACTTTATTGAAAGCCAAGCAGTAACAGGTACTAACTTTGTTTCTTTTTTTGTTCCATGGTGGAATATCCTTATGGATGTCCTTCGCCCTTGTCTGTCAAACTCTTACTGACTAAAATCCACCCCGGTGTTCCCTTCCCACATATGCACCAGGGATCATGGAAATTTGTGCGCCTTCCACGATCCCCGGCTAGTGCCAGCCCACCTCTGCAGGCCTCCTCAAGTCCTTGGGGACAGTGAGCGAGTGAGGTGTAAGACTCCCCCGAAACGTCTAATATGGGCGTGGCTGGAACACTACGCGCTGCCGCCTCGGGAATGGGTTCCACTTGACTCAACTGGAAGAGATCACGGTAATTTAGGTTGCCAATTAATAATAATAATAATAAATTTATTTATTTTCTCTCACAATGGTTTAGCAGCAATTAAAACAGTTGTGAACTATAAAAAAATATATTGTGAGAGCTATATATTATACATAAAGAAGATTTTAGAAAAAAACCTGTAGGTATTACGTGTCACCAGGCTCCACTTAGTGGCACCATACAAATAAACAGGTAGGTAGCATGTGTTTGTACTAAACAAATAAAACAAAAAATAAAACGAAAACAAGAACAAAAGCAGTCAAAGGGTGTGTGGTGAAGGTCTTAAGCACTTTCTGATAATACCTACAGGGCGACAGGGACATCGACGCAAAACCTGTGACAATTGATTCCGTGCATGATTCTAAATTTCCCTGTGTTGACATTAATCGTAGGTAAAATAAAATAAAATAAAACTGTTCAGTACATTTTGACCGCGTAGGTATTGCACTTTTCCATGAAAAAGCCGATTTTATTTTTGATAACCGTCGAAAGGTTTCTACGCTAGGGGGTCTAGAATTATATGCTGAATTCATGGCATCAGTATGTTTTTATATATACTAATACTTATATAGTATATACATATATTATATATACTAATAATAAAGCTGAAGAGTTTGTTTTTTTGTTGGATTGAACGCGCTAATCTCTGGAATAACCCATGCATTGGATAACCCAATTCTTGAGGAAGGTTATAGGCTATTTAATATCACGCTGCTACACTTAGGGGACGAGCAAAAAGAAAAAAAGTCAGAAAGAACGAAGCGATAACGAAGTGACAGCGCAGGTAGGTGATGTGATGCGACGGGGTGGGTCGGGGGAACAAGAAATTTCACGCAGACGAAGTCGCGGGCAGAAGCTAGTAATTGAATATACCTATACCTACTCTGCTCATTTTATTTTACTTGCGACAACATAAATCGAGTGTTGGTTATCGATTCTTTAAAAGCAGTAAAAGAACCAATTGTTATTGATCGCGTTTTAAATTATATTATGTCCTTTATCGTTTTAGGTAGGTACTTACACTATGTATATGATGTATGTGTGTGAAAGGTACCTAAGGCAATTCCATTTTCGTATTAATATTGTCCTGTGAAATCGTGAAGGTGTCCCAAACATAAGCTACCTACTAGAAACGGAACACTGTATGGATGGACCTGTTTTTGTATACTTAATACATTTTTGACGCAGGTTCCAAGGTAGGTTACCTATATAGGTTTGGGTACCTATTTGAATTGCTTTTTATAATCATTCAGAAATGGGTACTAGTTAGGTTGCCCGCTCCAAAGTTGGCAACAACAACATTTAAAATCCTTTACAAACAAACATAGTGGTGCTATATACCTAAATGATAAAATTTAAAAAAAAATCAAACACGCATATTTCTCAACCCTCGATGTGGAGTACCTACGACTCGCACTTGGCCGGTTTTTTTTATGAAGTATATTTTTTTAATTATACGTTGTTAGGTATAGCTGATTATTATGATAGGATATTATGATATTATGATAGGGCCAATGCCTGCCGGGGTCACGGATTGTTCGAAAGAGTTACCGTGGCCCTGGCGCACAGGCAACTGAAGGAACACGGGTGGGTTTTAGTTAGTAAGAGTCTGACACGCCCTTCCGCTCCACCCAGAGCGGGAGAGGTCATTCGATGATGCCCAACCAAAAAAAAAAAAAAGGTATGGCTGATTGCCTTCATGATTTTTCTCGTTGCAGTACCTATAAAACATTCTGGAAAGAACACATCGACGTTGAATCCCGATTCTTTAGTTATGGGAGATGTGGCCATAGTTCCCAGAAACTGGGATATAGTGTGGGAAAGAGTAATATCTGTAGTATTACTTCACATGGGAGCTTTGTATGGAGGTTATTTGTTCGTGATGAAGGCAAAGTGGCAGACATGTGTGTTTGGTAAGTAAAACTTAAGCCTACCATCGTCTGCCGAGGTCGCGGATTGTTCGAAAGAGTTACCGTGGCCTGGCGCACAGGCAACTGATGGAACACGGGTGGGTTTTAATCAGTAAAATTCTGACACGCCCTCCCGCTCTTTTTCTCAGAAGTTATTTGAGGATATTCCATAAAAAAAAAAAGCCTGCTATCGTGCTACGTTTTAAATTGGAAGAAAGCGCAGATTTGTGTTGTTTTTTCACAAATTATAAAAAGAAAAAGTAGGCGTCTCTAGTTACTTGAGGTAATATTTAGTATGCCAAGTGCTTACTGTGTATGTTAAAACATTTGGCTCTGTTTAATGTAGGTATAAAGGTACCGACGTATAGTTCAATTATAAACAAGCTTTTGTCCGTGACTTCGTCCGCGTGGAAGAAACATTCTGCTATGGCACTATGGTGAAAGAATTTTTGCAATCGCTTTAGTACCTACAACAAGAAATTACAATCAAACCGTGAAACGAACATCCAAATAAACAAACAATTTTACCTTTTTTTATGCACTACAATAATAGGTACTTATAGCTTTTAGGTAAGTACTTACCTAAAACAAATGAATTTGATTTTACCTTTAGAAGTTTAAGTAACGTTTGTTTTTACAAGTTGCCAGTGTTTGATTTTTTCATTGGCGATATTCACAGTTAATGTTTTTTTTTTTCAGCAATAATTTTACACTTTCTCACAATAATAGGTGTGACTGCCGGAGCACATCGACTATGGGCTCACAAATCGTACAAAGCTAAGCTGCCACTACGCATCATACTCTTAACACTGTATACTATAGCATTTCAGGTTTGTTTTTTTAACCGACTTCAAAAACAATCCGACTTCCCAATTCGACTGCATTTAAAAAAATGTGTTTTAGCTCAGAACTTTTTTCTGGGTCAACCGATTTCGATGATTCTTTTTTTATTTGAAAGCTGGTGCTTCACATGTGGTATCGTTTAAGTTTGATCAAGTTCTGACCAGTTCTTTTTGAGTTATCCTTAATACTGCGTATTTTTTCCACTTAGTTTATATTGATGATGTTTTAATAATTTCCTCTCACGGTTACTTACATATCAAATAGTGGTATACGAATGTGTGTGGGGTAGGTACCACAACTAAAGAGTAAAAATAAAAACATTTTTACAAAAAAACAACCGACTTCCAAAAGAATCACTAAAAAACGAGAAAAATAACTTTAATTTCGGAAGTCGGTGGCCAAAAACGAAAATATAAAACCAAAGACTCCGACTTCCGAAATTAAAGTTATATTTCAATACACTTCCTCGAAAACTGGTTCTTATCGCACTACGATTAGGTTCAACATGCAATGTATTTCACACGCGTGAGTTTTTTCAATTTACCAACACGTCTGCGGAAATAAAAATTGCCATAGATAACTATACGTATACTTAGTCCAAATTGGTTCAATGCCTATAGTCGGCGGTAATTGTTTTTTTTTAATCTCGGCAAAGAGATATGCGTCTTTACGGCGTTATTATTTTTTGAATACTTAAATTATGTTTCTAAATATAATAACGTCAAAAACCATGATTATTTAAAAAAAAATAGGTTTATGAACAAATTAACATTTATTTGTGTTCTAAACTCAAAAATATTTGAATTTTCTATTTTTCATATTAGGCTGTTTAGCGGCTTTATACCTTTGCCTCTCCTTTAACCTGCGAAGGTAAAGCGCGGCAAAAAAAGAAAATTCAGTAATAATTATTTAATGATAAAAATATTTTTCGTTCTTTTATTTTATTTCTTCAAAAGTGTATTGAAAAACGTCGTTTGATACACGTAGACATTTGTTATTGCAGTTCTCGACTCCATAACACCGGCTCCACTCCAACTACGGCTCGTGTGTGTATTCCGCCTCGAATGCAATAACAAAATTTCTCCACTTGTATCAAAATGTACTATTTCACGTTTTATTGTGTTTTTTTTTTTTTAATACAGTAGGCGCTCGATGATCCGGCACCCGATTTTTTCCGTCTATTTTTTCGGAACTGCCGGATTATCGAATTTGTATAGAAAGTAAAAGCTTTTTACACATGTACAATGTAAAATAAAGTCTACATATCATAGATTCACAGTAAAACACTATTTTAATTATGGTTAGGTGAAATTATTATAAAAATAAAAAACACAAATATGTAGGTACATTATTACACATGTTCATCATTTGTGACGTTTTCAGTTGCGGAAGAGGAAGATGACGTTTTGACCAAATAATTGTCAATTTTCGCTTGCTTCTTACCATAATATTTTTTTTAAATTATCATTTCTCTTAACTTTCTCAAATTCAGTAAAATGTCGTTAATAACGTTATTTTCCTCTGCCCAGCGGATACTGACATCTATTGATTTCAGGGCATCTTCAGCCTTCACTGAGATGTTCCTGGGACTAAGAAAGGTCATTTCCAAATCATCTTGTTCAGAGCTAGAAACAGCATCATTTATTATTTCTTCATCGGTCATTACAGGGTGAGAATCAGAGTTTTCCGCAAACCATTCCTCAATATCTTGTTCAGTCAACTCTGTCTAATTACTTTGGAACAACATTTGCTTCAGTTCTGCAAGAGGCAATTCGTCTTCTGAATCCCACTCTTCTTCTTCAGAATTTTGGTTTAGTGAAGGCCATAATTTTTTCCACGATGATTGAATCGCTTTTTGAGGTACCATGTTCCACGCTTCAGTTACGTTAAAGACCGCATCTTTAAGGTTCATGTCCTTCAGTGTTTTAGTGACATCATCATCCCGGATAACTGCATTCAACAAGAGTTTCTTCTTGTAGTTACATTTTATCATCTGAATTACATTCTGGTCCATAGGTTGAAGTAACGGTGTGCAATTAGGTGGCATAAAAATTGTTTGAATCTTACCATCCCTAGATGATAACTCATCATTTGGTCCATGGGCAGGTGCATTATCCAACAACAGAACAGCTTTAGGCGGAAGATTCTTGCTTTTCAAAAATTTACGTACCTCAGGCACAAAATCATTGTGAAACCAATCAATGAATAATTCTTTAGTTACCCATGCCTTGTTTTGATTTTTATGCACAAGTGGAAGATTAACATTTTTGAATGCTCTAGGATTCTTCGCTTTTCCTATAAACAGCAGCTTAAGCTTATGAGTGCCACTAGCATTTGCACAGGGCATAATAGTGACCCTGTCTTTTGACACTTTCCTGCCTGGAGCTTCTGACTCCTTTCTGTAAACATACGTTTTGTTAGGTAAAACTCTCCAAAACAGGCCGCTTTCGTCAGCGTTATAAACTTGATCCGATGTTAAACTAAGGTCGTCAACTTTTTTCTTAAACTTCTCGACAAATGGAGCGACGGCTGATGTGTCACTAGATAATTTTTCGCCGGTTACAGTCAACAAACGTATTCCATATCTGAATTTGAAATTCTGGAACCATCCATCACTAGCTTTAAAGTTGGCATTCTTATATATTTTTCATAAAAAGTTAAAGCTTTTTGACGAATAATATCTCCAGTAAGAGGCGTATTACGGGCTCGTTCTTGAAGAAACCACGTATACAACGCGTCCGCCATAAGAGGATACTCTCCAACCTTTATAGTTTGTCGCGAACTCGTCCCGGCGTCAGCAGTGTTGGCGAAGTTTTCGATCTTCTCACGATTCTTTTTTATATCGTAAATTGTTGCACGGCCTACACCATATTCACCAGCCAACTTCATCTGATTTTCACCACTATCCAACTTTCGCAAAATTTCCATCTTTTTAATTAAACTTAATGTTTCGTGTTTACGTTTTTTGTCCGCCATTTTGTCAAAGCGACGCTGCGAAACAAGAAAAAGCAAAACAAAGACGTGGCTTCACTATTAAGGTTAGGCCCGGACTGCCGAGCGAGAGAAACTACTCGAACCCGCTCAGTAGTCCGGCGTTCAGCTGTGTAAAATGCCGGATTATAGAGCGGGCTACCTGAGTCCCAAAATGCCGGACTACTGAGCGTGCCGGATTGGCGAGCGCCGGATTATCGAGCGCCTACTGTAGTATACTAATACCTATATTATTAATCTATTCTATATTTTTTTTATCTATACATATTGTAGCGGCATCTACAGTCGCCACATGCGAGCTACGCGTCATACTGACGTTACGCAAAATCCTGCATCGCGCAAGCAGAGTTTACCGCGCGACTAGCACATATACAACATCCCGACATCAATCGTCGGGCAGTTGCCCACCAGACACAACACCCGTCTGGTCGGAGGATCCTCCCTTTTCTATAGAGTATGAGTGAACTTTACAGCCTGTTCCTCATACCTCTATACTGGTGACCCCGACGTGGCATGTGGCGACTGTAGATGCCGCTACAATATAATAAATATGTAGACGAGGCGTTTCTGTAGGTACAAATAAATATATTAAAAAAAAATGTTGGGGTTCTAAGGGGCCATTAAGGCGCGGGCGCGAGAGAAAATTAGGTATTGAAGTGCTACTCACACAGTGATAGACGCGCTCGCCCCGCTCACGCACACATCTATTTTACCATAGTGGTTCGAGCGTCAGTAAAGTGCAAAGGCTCCCACAGCCAGGTGCGACGCGACAGCGCTAGACAAAGGCGCCGCTCGTCGCGCGACACGCGGTGCCTTTGTGTCGGCCGTCGCGTCGCGCCAGTGTGTACGAACCTTAACACAATCTCTGAATGTATAAAGAAAGCAAACTCACTGTTTTCGTCTGTCTATTTCTCCACTTACTTCTCCTAAACCACGCAACGGATTTCGATACGGTTTTCACTACACACGGGCAACTGTATGTAGGAGCTCTTTCAAGGGGCAAGCCGCATCTC
This sequence comes from Dryobotodes eremita, assembly GCA_917490735.1. Taxonomy (NCBI): domain Eukaryota; kingdom Metazoa; phylum Arthropoda; class Insecta; order Lepidoptera; family Noctuidae; genus Dryobotodes; species Dryobotodes eremita. The sequence continues at coordinate 15,205,485 of OU823249.1, forward strand.
TAACATCGTTTACAGAGAAGCGTTTTCTTAGTTAAAACAAGTTTTTAAGATATTTATATACATAGATACAATAGAAATCACAATAACATATTATATTGATCATTTCATCGTATTTTTACCTGTTTTTGATTTTAAAATATCAATATCGGTCTTAAAGCGTGATCCTTCTTCACCATGACAATGCCGCTTTCCCACGAGCCGTTAACTGATAGGCCGCGCCAGGCGTTGCTACGCTTATCGAGGCCTTTCGCGGCCCGTGCCGAGGATTCCCACCACTGTGTGTCTGTTTTCTTCAGTGGTCAAAACTTGATAAACAAACCGAAAAGAAACGCATCTGTATTGGCCGCACAGGCCGCGACAGGTGCCCTCGCGCCGCTCCACGCCGCGTATTTGAACTTTCCGACTCCCGACGGATCGGACGGGCGACGATAGGCCATGGCAGGCTTCATAGCATGCAAAGGGTCCCACGGCCTGTCGGCCTGGCCTGTCGGCCTGGCCTGTCGCGGTTTGGCCTTTGAGAAAGCGAGCCGTGAAAACGCGGCATAATGCTTCAGCACACTCCGCCAGAGGGGCAGTCGATTTATTCAGTACGACCGGTGCACAGATAATGAGCCCCGGCCAGGCGCCTTGATTTTTATTTATTCTCAATAATCAAAGTGACACTTCGTCGCATTGACATTATAAACCCTGAAGACGTAGTAACTGCATTCGAAAGGGTTATGGTAGAGAACCCCACGTAGCGCTTGCCACCAGGCAAGATCGGAATATTTATATTCAATGGAGGAGTGGTACCTACACCTCCTCTAAGCGACATATTATTGTTTTCCGACATGCACACGAACGAAGTCGCAGGCATAGCTAGTAATAAATAAAAGTAGAAAAATATTTCCCAATATACTATTTACCTACTATCGATACAGGAGGTCAAACAACAAATAAAGTAACCGGAAACACATCGGTTACTCTGTTTGTTATCCATTTTTCAAGCACTTCCTGGCACCCGATTGAACTGAATCTTGTTTAATGTTGGATACCGTTTTATAGAACTCTGTAATAGTATGGGTGAAAAATCATCGCACGCATCACAAGTACTGCGACACAGATGCTGACCCGCACAACTCACTGAGAGGCTTCTTCTTCTCGCATATTGGCTGGATGCTGGTCAGAAGACACCCCGAGGTCAAATCTAAGAAGATTGATTTGAGTGACCTCTGGGCCGACCCATTACTGCATTTTCAGTTTAAGTAAGTCTCTTTACAAAATATACATAATATTCCTCTTGAAGACACATTCTAGAGTCGTTAACTCATTATGAGACCAACGTCAGCTTGAGAGAACGATAAACCACGTTTCCTTATTGCCTTAGATGTCCAACCAATCCCACTGACCAATCTGACTTTGTTGGATAGCAGAAGTGGCACCAGGATCAGACCTAAACATAGTTGGCTGTGCAGACACGCAGGGTGTTGAACTGCAAATGGCAAACCACTCACGCCTGGTCTTTGAGACTGGTGAAGGTGAAACCAGGGCAAAACCTTCCCACAACATACCTGACCTATGCGAAAGATGCCAGAGATGATTATTTCAATGTAGCCCGCAAAATACAAAATTTCTTATGTTTTTTGTGCAAATTCCGGGGCTGTATTACTTTGAATGAATGGTACACAGGTGAGTTGTTACAAAATTATGTTTCGTTCCAGGTGCATTCTAGTCACCATTTGGCATCCAAAACTTCCTACTTGAACAATATCTAATCGGTGAATCTAATTTTACAGTTTTTGGATTAAAATTTAAACTCTACATTCTAATAAATCTAAAGGTACCTATATATTTATCTGCTAAAAATCTAATGCAGAATAATAGCACTTAGCATTAGAAAGGACGTGAGGTATTTCTTAAAAAGTCTTTTAAACGATGCTCTTTAAGTACATAATAAATCTTGTTATTGGGAACTCATAGTTATTATAGTTCGATTTATAACAGATAAGTTGTAAGTACTTGAAATTATAAACTTAAAATAATTTTCATCAATATAGCTCTCGAAATTATATTTGCTGCAAATCGTCGAGTTTTCATGAAATAGTATTTTTCCATTAAATATAATTTCGAGAGCTATAGGTTCTGAAGTTTTAAAAGATTATAAATTCATTTATCATTTTATCATAACTGCCGCATATTGAATTTTGATCAACACACAACGTAAAACTGCGCTGGAATTTGCAAAATGCGTAAAAAACTTAGAATTTCATGGGCTACATTGACGGACCCCCTTATGTCAAATATGACTAAGAAAAGGTATAAAATTATTGCATTGTTTTGTTTACAGATATTACTTGTTCCTGGGTATTTTCCTTGCGGTTTTAACTCCAACTTATATTCCGATTCTCTGGGGCGAGAAGCCCTGGATTGCTTTTTACGTCGCAGCGATTTTACGTTTTACTTTTACGTTTAACATAACTGCACTAGTGAACTCAGCAGCACACATGTGGGGCACCAAGCCGTATGATAAGCACATCCGACCAGTGGAGATCAAAGTGTTATCATTCTTTACGGTAGGAGAAGGCTTCCACAACTACCACCACACTTTTCCTTGGGACTACAGAACAGCTGAGCTCGGCGGCTACACTCTTAACTATAGTAAATTATTCATCGATATCATGGCGAAAATCGGATGGGCATATGATTTGAAATCAGTACCGAAGGAAATGATAGAGAGCCGGGTGAAAAGAACCGGTGACGGAACTCACCCAGTGTGGGGGTGGGATGACCCAGCTTTACCAGACGAAAAGAAAATAGGATAAAAAATTAACTTATAGAATAAATTATATCTACACAAAAATCTGAATGATACAGAAGCTGTCCGCCTAAAATGTGAATAGTGGGCCAGCGGGTCTTTATTTCATTATATTGTGATGTGGTTATTTGTAATTATACAGACTTGTTTTGTATTGGAAAAAAAAAACTGAATTAAGAACGTTTTTTATCTTCTCAAAAAAAGCAAGGCCCGGACTTTAGGCATCTTAAATACGAGTATGTCTCGGCGCCATCTCTCCGGGCGAGAGAATCGCGGTGATAGTCTCGCCAGCCAACAATTTATCGTCGTCGTGGTGATATTGCCGTGTGAAGAATGAATCATAGAATTTGATGGACCGGCGAGACCGCCGTGATTCTCTTGCCCGTGAAGATAAGTTTTGACTCAAATTATGTTAAATAAATAATAACTAGTGGCTCTGTGAGGTGTAGACCTCGCGAGTCTGTCTTTTCATAGCTTTAAACTTAAGGGGGATGTGCTCAGGTAGCCCGCGAAATTCAAAAATATTACGTTTTTTTGCAATTTGCAGGACACTTTCAGGTTGTATGTTGATTAAAATATGATTCGCGGCCTTAACAAATATGGCTTTTCAGAATTATAATCATTAGAATCAGCCATACAACTCCTTAAGTTAGAATTGGCCTCAAACGTCATAATTGCATGAAATAGTCATTCAATAGGGTAATATGAACATAGAGAGATGTGTTGATGATTTTTATGATTATAATTCTATAAATAAATATTTGATACGGCCGCGAATCATATTTAGATCAACATACAACCTGATATTGACCTGAAAATTTGCAAAATACATAAGATTATTTGAATTTTGCGCATCAAAATCTTTAAATAAAAAACGCACGCAAAGAGCGCGATACGAATAAAATATGTTTCTTTTTATACGTTTTGAACCCTTGTATCTCAGCCATTTTGAAAAATGTCGAAATACTGAATCAATAAAGAATAAAATCCTTATAATTATCGAACCTGCTCACAAAATTTCACGAGGATCGGTTGAGATATGCGGCCTGTAGAGGAGAACAGCCATCCGCTGGACATCCGACCATGCGAAAGCATTTTTGCCCAAGCTGAAGCGAAGACGCTTCACTCGCCCTTCGCGCTCGCTCGGTCAATAATACTAACCTATTCCTGTCCCACTGCAAGGCATAGGCCTCTTCTCATACAGAGCATGCACGAGCATCGATCACCATGCTTGCTTAAGACGCGTTGACGATTTCGGACTAATACTACTAGCTTCTGCCCGCGACTTCTTTCGCGTGGAAGTCGTAAGACAGCACAATACACTTTAATAACAGCCACATTTTTATAAAACTTCCCTGTATACCTACTATGTCTGTAGTATTGGTCTTAGCAGCCAAAATACGAAGAGAGTCAGGACTGGAGACGCGGGAGCATGCAACGTAGGTACCTACAGTTTGCGGCTCCACTGTACTCTAAGGACCGCGTTTATTGATTGATGTCTTCATGTAGAACGCTTTTGCAAAATGTCACAGTTAGCAAACGCCTGGTTTTCTGAAAGAAAATCTGAAGTTTCTAAAAGTTCTACATAATTGCATAATAAAATTAACATTTTACTACAGACTGTGTACGAATTTCATTCCTAAACCCAGAAATCGAATTCGAGATCAAAAATGTAAACAAAAGTGTTGCCAATTTTAAATAATAACCTCAATTGTGCAGTTTTCCGAAAAGTACTATAACATAGTGCTAAAATTGTAGGCATATCTTAAACAGTTAAAATATAATATTGCACACAGTTTTCAACTTTAAAGTGACGTAAATTGCGATCCAATAATAACTATTTGAAATAAAATCGTGCAAATTATTTTTATGCTACTGGCAATAAGGCAGTGGTCTTAAACATTTGTACTTCATTTAGTGTTTTTAACTAACGAAACGCCTCAGCTTCGCAAAGGTGCTTGTTACTAATTAAATAAATGAGAATTTACTTACACACAAACCTTGTCCTGACAATTATAACCAGAACAAAAAAGAAATCGGTCAAATCGGTCGAACTGTTCTCAAGTGATGATTATACGACATCGCTTGCAACACCCTTATATTATTACATGCGGCAACAGACGCTTAAACAAAAAAACAAAAAAATATTAATCTTTATATTATTATCTAATATTTTATACATAGATTTATAAAATGTTTTTTTTTCGAAACAGGAATCGAATCGAAAATAATATTGCCTTATCTAAACCATCGATTCAAGTAAACGTCCCGAACAAACAAAATGGCGACCACTGGGCGCCATTTTGTTTTGGTCATTCAGAGTAATACTGTCATTCGGTTTGTGACGTTTGTCGTGATTGAATGTCTCCCTCTGCGTTTTTATTTGTTGTGTTAAGTATTTCTTTGTTGTATTTTACGTTTTTGTACAATTTGTTGTACTATGGATGCTCAGCCAGGGCCGTCGACCAAAAAAGATATTTTATCACCACCAAAAAAGAAACAACGCACTGCTATGTCTGTGTCTGAAAAGGCCATGATAATGAATTCCTACAAGCGTGTCTACAAGAATTGGCCTAAAGATCAATTTACACCAAGAAGGCCGCCGAGATTTTGGGCATTTCTGCAGTGACAGTTCGCAGAATAGTAAAAGAACATAAAAACAGTGAAGACTTCAAACCATCTCGTAAAACTGGCCCTAAACAGAACAATATAGGCAAAATTTACGAGTTTACCTTTTCAGCCATAAGACAAAAGTGCATGCTTTCTTTTATAGAAATGAAGCTCCAACAGTTAAAAAGGTTAGTAACATATATATAGATAACAGTACCTATTAATTTTGATGGCTAACTATAATGATGATTAACTATTATGGACATTTGATGGTACCAAAGGGACAACCCTGAAATCCGTCGGGTTTAGGAGCTACGAGTAAATTACATAGCACTACTATATGAAGGTCGCTGATGTTGCATCCGCGCCGACCTTATTAAATCGCTGATGCACCAATTACATAGCACTACTATGTGAAGGTCGCTGATGTTGCATCCGCGCCGACCTTATTAATTTCTATAATCGCTGATGCACCTATGACATCAGTCAATTTCGCGAGTTGTTGTTTGTCCAATAAATTGTAAGAATGTTTATTCTAATATCCTACTTCGAACTAGAATCATCATTCATAGGTTTAATTTTGTAATATTAAATTAGTAATTAAATTTATTTAAAATCATTTCGGTTTTTTTTTCGATCCTCTGATCGCAGCAAACGTAATTGGCGCAGTCGGTAGGATATCCGCGAGAGATATCGGGACTCTATCTCACATCGATAATCGCGTCGCGAGTCACTCGGGTGGCTATCAAGCACCATTTCGGGTATCCTGAACCTACGGACCTGCTGCAGACCAGAAGGAGAATCCAGCCATCGATTCACAGAGAGGAATCAGAAATGAGATACCTGTAAGTACACTTGAATCATTCTCGTGTTGCACCCCTTTGAATCTTAACCCTCAAGATTTACCATCCAAGGGCCTCCAGTGCGCGGGAGCCTGAATCACGACAGGCTCGCCAACGTGTAGTAGATATAAATAGAGATATAACTTTAGATAAATTAGAGTTAATCAATATGACTCAAAATGACCCAGATACCATTTTCAAGGCCCTTCGCCTTGTTCCAGAGTTTGACGGCAACCCAAATATCCTTACGCGTTTCATTAGAATTTGTGATTCGTTAGCTGCGCAGTATTTGAGTAACACACCCGGCAGCGAATTTTCCAACTTATGTTTACTGAACGGTATACTTAATAAGATAACTGGGACCGCGGCATGTACTATTAACGCAAATGGAATACCTGAGAGCTGGCTAGGCATTCGAACTGCCTTGATTAATAACTTTTCGGATCAACGTGATGAAACCGCATTGTACAACGACCTCTCTCTAACTACTCAGGGTAATAAAACGCCACAAGAATTCTATGATCATTGCCAAACGTTGTTTAGTACGATCATGACATACGTGACTTTACATGAGACTGTACCAACGACTATAGCAGCGAAACGCGACTTGTATAAAAAGGTTACCATGCAGGCATATGTTCGAGGGTTAAAAGAACCCTTCGGATCCCGTATACGTTGCATGCGCCCACCAACGATAGAAAAGGCGCTTGAGTTCGTTCAAGAGGAGCTCAATGTAATGTACTTGCAACAACGTGAGACCGCAAAAACCCAAGCTCCTTCTAAAGTCACTCATTCCACTCTAACACCTGTAGCGTTTACCCCACGACCTCATAACTTCCCAACATCAGTACCTAATTGGCCATTACCCGTAGGACAACGTCCAGCGGGACCTGCACCTCAGCCTTTTAAATTCCCTGCACCAGCACAATACCAATATCGTATGCCAACGAACACACAAAGAGTGTTCAGTGCGGCACCTCCTAACTACAACCACCGTAGTAACACATTTAGATTACCACCCCGAAATAATGTACCTCAAGGCCCTCAGCCGATGAGTGGTGTTCAACGTTTTACTCCCAGACCTCTACCCCCAATAAACGCACCAGCAGCCCATGATTGGAACAAGTTTGGCAATCCACCACCCTCAAATTATTTTAAATCCCGAGAAATGAATATGAACGAGTGCATGACATATGACGACTCATATTACGACTATTATAACGAACCGGAGTACAATTACTATACTGATTACAACAACAGTGACATTGACCCGAGTCTAGACGCTGACTTGACTTATTATAATGTGTCAACGGACGCCCAGGTATTTGATGAATCGCAAGCGGGTATAATTAACCATGCTCAGCAGGATTTTCTGGAGCCTTCGATGTCACAAAAACCAAAATAGAACTAAACCTTCAGACACAGAGGCAACTTCCCTATATACAAATTAGAGACCCACCATTAAAACTTTTAATAGACACAGGTGCCAACCAATCTTTCATTAGCCCCGAAGTTGTCGAAAAGTATTTCTCTGAGTATCCCTTGAATTTCGACCCTTTTGAGATAACCAACATACACGCAACAAGCAGGAACGACTATTCCATAACCTTGCCATGTTTTGCGGAGTTTAACGACGCTAACAGCATGAAGTTGTTCATTTATCGGTTTCATAATTATTTCGACGGCCTCATTGGTTTAGATCTATTAAATAAATGGGAAGCTCGCATAGATTTAAAAGAAAATACACTAGTAACTCGATCCGCGATAAACCCTATTGTAATGTATAACTCGTGCAACGTAAACTTATACGAAGATATTATACCAGCTGGGAGTACTAAGATTATTCGTATCCCTATTGACGTGCCAGAAGGCGACGCTTTTATTCGGGAACAAACTTTTTGCAATTGCATAATTCATGAATGTATTACCACCGTAAATAATAATCGTGGCTACGTAGAAATCGAAAACCCGACACCAAATGACGTAATAATTTCACTCGATCGCCCAGCGCACGCGGAATTATTTAATATTGAATGCAATAGTACTCAACAAATATCGACCCGCGCTCAGGAAGTAGTATCGCGTTTGAGAACTGATCACCTAAACCCGGAAGAGAAGGCTAACCTAGTAGCTCTTTGTTCCCGTTACTCGGATGTTTTTTACATTGAGGGTGAGGGATTAACTTTCACAAATAAAATAAAGCATCGAATAAGAACTACCGATGATGTTCCAGTGCACGCTAAAAGCTACCGGTATCCATTCGTACACCGCCAAGAAGTTAGGGACCAAATAACTAAAATGCTCGATCAAGGTATCATTCGACCATCAGAATCCGCATGGAGCTCGCCTATTTGGGTAGTCCCAAAGAAGATTGATGCCTCTGGAAAACAGAAATGGCGTCTAGTCATTGACTTCCGGAAGCTAAATGAAAAAACGATTGATGACAAATACCCTATCCCTAATATTACTGACGTCCTGGACAAATTAGGCAAGTGCCAATATTTCAGCACTCTTGATTTAGCATCAGGATTTTTTCAGGTTGAGATGAACCCCAGTGACATTCCTAAGACCGCTTTTAATGTTGAACATGGGCACTTCGAATTTTTGAGAATGCCCATGGGACTAAAAAATTCTCCGTCTACGTTTCAACGTGTGATGGACAATGTCCTTAGAGGACTCCAAAACGAGATATGTCTCGTATATTTAGATGACATCATCGTTTTCAGTACATCCCTTCAGGAACATATCATTAACCTCGAAAAAGTATTCCAGAAACTTCGAGAATCCAACTTCAAAATCCAAATGGACAAGTCGGAATTCCTTAAACTTGAAACTGCTTATTTAGGCCATGTCATCAGTAAGGATGGCATCAAGACAAATCCCAATAAAATATCTGCAATTAAGAAGTATCCTATTCCAAAAACACCGAAAGAAATCAAACAATTTCTGGGCCTCCTCGGTTATTATCGAAAATTTATTCCTGACTTTGCCCGAACTACAAAACCACTTACGCAATGCTTGAAAAAAGGACGCAAAATCACCCTCGACTCCGAATATGTGAATTGTTTCGAAAGATGCAAGACTCTCCTGACTAATGACCCCATCCTACAGTATCCGGACTTCAATAAAGAATTTAACTTGACGACCGACGCTTCTAATGTAGCCATCGGCGCTGTTCTATCCCAAGGACCCATAAATTCAGACAAGCCCATCTGTTACGCATCCCGAACTTTAAATGAAAGCGAGATGAACTACAGTACTATAGAGAAGGAATTGCTTGCTATAGTTTGGGCTACGAAATATTTCAGACCCTACCTATTTGGACGTAAATTTAAAATTTTCACTGACCACAAACCGTTGCAATGGATGATGAACATGAAAGAACCAAATTCTCGACTGACAAGATGGAGACTTAGACTTAGTGAATACGACTTCTCAGTTATTTATAAAAAAGGGAAATCTAATACAAATGCTGACGCCCTTTCTCGCATTGAAATTCACACCAAAGAAGCCATGTCCTTAATAGAGGAAATCGATGAACTCAACTCCTTAATGGGTAATCCATCAGAAACCATCCCTGGCAAACCAAACTCCTCGACTGAAACAGTACATACAAGCGCTGAAAACCCCATCCTAGAAATTCCCATAACTGACGAGCCATTAAATAAGTTTAACAGACAGATATGTTTAACTATTGTAAATGACGTAAAGAAACGACCTGTAGTTACCAGGCCATTTGACACCCATACGCGTATAAGTATCCAGCTATCCCAATCTAACTTAGAGGAAGATGTGATCTGTGCCTTAAAAGAATACGTTAACCCCAAGGTTAAGACAGCTATTTTAGTTAATCCACCTCTAGCCATGTACTCAATTATACCAATCATACAGGAAAAATTCAAAAGTTCATCCTTAAATCTCGTTTTAGCTAAATGTGAATTAGAAAATGTCAAAGATTACCTTCGACAACAGGAGATAATACGACACCATCATGACTGTAAAACTAACCATCGTGGAATTACCGAGTGTTATTTAGCCTTATCTCGTAAATACTACTGGCCAAAAATGAAAGACCAGATAACCAAATTTATAAACGAATGTACGATTTGCGGTCAAGCCAAGTACGACAGAAACCCGATTAGACCTCAGTTTAACATCGTACCACCAGCTACCAAGCCGTTTGAGACAATACACATGGATCTATTTACTGTACAGGGTGAAAAATATGTAACATTTATCGATGTATTTACAAAGTACGGTCAAGCTTATCACTTACGTGACGGAACCGCGATTAGCATACTACAAGCCCTTTTGCAGTACTGCACCCACCATGGCGTCCCTATAACTATTATTACAGACAATGGGACTGAGTTTACAAACCAATTGTTCATGGAATTTACGAGGCTTCATGGGATCAACCATCATAGAATACTAGCTCACTCTCCTAACGATAACGGAAATATCGAACGATTCCACTCAACTCTTTTAGAACATCTTAGACTTCTTAAGCTACAGTATAAAGACGAACCAATAATTAATCTTGTGCCCTATGCTTTAATAGCTTATAATAGCTCAATACATAGTTTCACGAGATGTCGCCCCTTTGATCTACTGACTGGTCATTTTGACCCCCGAGACTGTAAAGACATTGACCTTACACAGCATCTATTACAACAGTACACGCAAGTCCATAGAGATAAAATGAAACATGTTTATGACATCATCAACTCGTCATCACTTGCTAATCGTACCGCGATAGTTGAGAAACGAAATGAAACACGCGAACCCGAGATAGAATACGTACCCCAACAGCAAATATTTATAACAAACCCCCTTGCTAGTCGACAAAAGACTGCCCCACGATATACACAGGACACAGTTTTGGCAGACCTGCCGATTCATATTTATACTTCAAAAAAACGTGGCCCCATAGCGAAATCAAGACTCAAGCGTGTACCCAAATCAGCAAAATTGTTACATGATCCTACTGATAGCAATTCTCCCAATGACGCGACCTCAGGAGATAAGACTCGAAAGCCTCGATGACGGACCTGGGCTTCTACCCTTTAAACTTGGACAAATGAAAATTACGACTCACCATCATACCTTCATCCAGTACGTACAGCTAAGCAATATAGAAAACAATGTTCAATCCCTACAAACTCAACTAACGATCTGTCAAAATCAAATGACTAATGACACCTACGCGTTATACGAAGTTCAATTGGAGTATCTTACTAGCAAACTTGGCAATGTCCTAAAACAATTACGATCTTTAGAACCCAACAGAGCCAAAAGAGGTCTTGTAGACGGACTAGGTTCAATAATAAAAAGCCTAACCGGGAACCTAGATCACGAGGATGCGGTAAGGTATAATCAGGCAATTCAAATCTTAGAACGTAATCAAAACAAATTAGTGACCGAATTCAATGATCATATAAGTATAAGTAAAGAATGGATGTCTAAATATAATAGCGTAATTACACAAATAGTAAAAAACCAGAATAAAATCAACACTACTTTAGAGACTATATTACAAAGTAATGCACTAAGAGAAAATAATTTAATAAAATATGCTCATTTTGCCCAACTACTAGAAATTATAAGCGATAATGTAGAAGATTTAACTCAGGAACTAATTAGGATAGAAAATAGTTATGATTTTTATAAACTCTCCGTGGTACCTAATAAACACGCACAAGCTCTTATTCCACCCTTTCCTTTCCTTGCAACTAACGAGATGTTACATGCGTACATAGAGGCTGAATGCCCGAAGTTGAAAGACTGGTACCTCTGTGAGAACGATATTACTCACCAGACTCGCAACAAAGCTGACTGCGTCCAGGAGTTAATCACCAACCAAGCCCTACAAGACTCCTGCAAGTTTACCACAGTCACCTTGATGAGAGAAGCCATGGAGAAACTCGACGACCAACATTACGTCCTCTCCTTTCCTCAAGAAACGAAGGTACAATTAACCTGCAACCAGAAAGACTACACATCGCTTCAGGGTAGTTACCTTGCTACGATTCCTATTGGATGTTATCTGAAATCCGAAGAGTTCACCATTGCAAACGTTTACGATGAAATTAATGGCCAACCCTTGAAGTTAATGAAAATACCCTACGACGCTGAGAAACAGGCCACCACAGCCACCCACGTCAATCTGAACTCTATTAATCTACAAGGACTACACAGCATCCAGGACCAAATTATGATCCAGAATCCTGTTCAACTTGAAAACGTGCAGACCAACGCACTTTATCACACTACAATCCCATTCTATGGAATACTATTGAGTGCAAGCGTACTCTTTATCATCGCAATGACCCGGCGCTACCTATGCAAATGTACTAACACTATGAAAAAGAAGCAGCAACCACCAGCTGCAACCCTGGAAAATAAGGAAACTCCTGACGAACTTCCGGCAACATTTTCACTCAACGTGCTAAAATAGTCGCCGTTCTAAGAGGGGAGGAATTACATAGCACTACTATATGAAGGTCGCTGATGTTGCATCCGCGCCGACCTTATTAAATCGCTGATGCACCAATTACATAGCACTACTATGTGAAGGTCGCTGATGTTGCATCCGCGCCGACCTTATTAATTTCTATAATCGCTGATGCACCTATGACATCAGTCGATTTCGCGAGTTGTTGTTTGTCCAATAAATTGTAAGAATGTTTATTCTAATATCCTACTTCGAACTAGAATCATCATTCATAGGTTTAATTTTGTAATATTAAATTAGTAATTAAATTTATTTAAAATCATTTCGGTTTTTTTTTCGATCCTCTGATCGCAGCAAACGTAATTAGTATAACAAAAATAACAAAAACAACAACAATATAAACAAAACAAAAATAACAAAAATAAAGTATTTTAAATTGAATTTATTGTGGATTGTTCCGTTATTTCGTTTTCCTGCTATAGGGTTGGTCGATATAATATAGCAAGACATAACAACAACAACAACAACAACTGACTGATTTTCAGCGTCATGAATTTATTTTTCTAAACATGATCTAGTTTATGTGACGCTAATTTTAAGGACTATAAGTCAACGTCAGTTAATGTTATTAGAAAAAGCATATGAGCAGTACTATTTACAATTTTTTACAACAACCATCATCAATATTAAAGTCGATTTTTTATTGGCTTCGCAAAGTGGTTTTATAAACGTAAGATGGATAAAATTGCAAACTCTGGAAAAATGCAACACGATCTTTTTCCAACGACAGAATTCCAGTACCTTTTAAGGAGTAAGTCTTTGATTTCATTCAACAGTTAATTCGTAAGGTTTTGATTGTATGGGCACGCCACAGTCGCAGCGTGAAGTCCCCTCTTTCAGAAGTGGATTGAGAGGCGCCACGGCGTCCTCATCTTCCGCCTGACGCAGATCCTCACTGGACACGGTTGTTTTGGGAGGTTCCTGTTTCGCATAAGGTGGGAGGAAACGCCCGGGTGTTACCACTGTGTTTATCACTCGGAGGACACGATGGAGCATACGGTGGAGGTCTGCCCGACTTGAGCGGAGCACCGCCGTGTCCTCGCGGAGGCGATCGGCTGCGGTGATCTCTCGGGTCCGGCCCTGGTCCAGGCCATGGTACGGAGCGAGAGGGCATGGGAAGCCGACACCTCCTTCTGCGAAGCAGTAATCCTCGCGAAGGAGGAGGCCGAGCGCGTGAGGGTGGGGCAATCGTTGCGCCCTCACGCCCCTAGCCGCCACAGGAGGAGACGCCCTGGGCGTCGGGAGCCGATTCCCGGCCATCGTAGGCACGGGCTTGCGGACGGCAAGCAATGGGTAGCTCGCCGTCCGGTAAGGACCAGGCCCGGGTCGACGGCGCGTTGTGTTCCACGCACGCCTCAAAGAGTTGTCAGCACTAATTGACGGGGTCAGATAGGGCCGATGCCTGCCAGGATCGCGGATTCTTCGAAAGAGTTACCGTGGCCCTGGCACACAGGCGGAGGCTTTGATTGTATAAGTATATAAACGAATCTTCCATCAACAAGTTTTTGCCCTAAGTTTATATTACCATAAATTATCTTTGAGTCCACACACTTCAGGGAGTGAATGTGTTACTTCAGTTAAAAGCTTAATTTCACAAGAAGGATTATTAATAGTGGATAATATAGAAGGTATACGTAGTATAGAAGGTAGATGTAAGTACTAACACTAATTTCTAAGTCGTGTGTATACTAACCAAATGGACTATATGGCTCTGAAATGAAATATTTTTCTTACTTTATTTTTATGTCATTAAAATATATTTTTTTACCTTTCGTTTAGCACCCACTCTACAGACTTAACGATGTCCTGTTTTTTTTTTTTAATCCAATTTCTCTCCTAGAATCTAAATTCTTCGTGTCTTAACTTCTACATACTAATGAACGATTAAAATCATACAGATTTTAAGAAAATCTTTGGTGACAGACAGTATGGACCAGTCATCCCTAAATCAATGGATTTAAGATGACTGATCGGAACAAACCAGGTACCTAGTATGATGATAACTCATTATTGAGGCACTCTTGCAATGTGAGCTTTCTGAGACCGATCAATAACTAAGGAATCTAATTGATGAATGAATTCCTGGGGAGTATCTCCTAATTTGGAAGGTGGGGGTAAAAATGAAGTTAATTGAACTTTAAAATTATCAACTTCGACTTCAGTTTCGGTGGTGATAAGAACAGAAACGTTAATTCTGTTGTTCAACTTTAAGTTAACTCGCACTCGCACGTTAACTTGCTAAAAATACACCTTCACTTATTTTCGCTTCTTTTAGATTAGCAAACTCTGATAAATTCGAAACCGGATACTCAATGACCGTTTCTGACCGCGGGGGTATGACATATGATGGCTTACTACAACAAATAGGTATTTCTTAACCCTCCAAACTAAGCGTGTTTGTTGAGTATTGAATATCTATTTTAAAATGTTGTATAAAATCGCTACCAAAAATAACATCGGAGTATAAGTTGATCGTATCGTCAATCGCGTGAAACAAATAGTCTAATATTATTTTAGTTTTCGACGAAAGGTGACAATCAAGAAAATATAATAATAGGACCTAAAAATTCGCAATAGGAATCGTTATCGCTTAGGCCTTTAAGTTTTATAATTTCAGGGCCAAGCACTGTTTTATCATGCAAACTGGAGGGTTTGACAATAGAAATTGTAGAATCTGTGTTGGAAACAAATTTTTAAAAAGCACAAATGTCACATTATATTTTGTTTTTAAATATACGTGTGTTTTAATAAATCTTTGTTATTAATGTAGTTAATAGTAAATATTTTCTGACGCAAATAATCCCTAGAAGAAAGAATTGATTTTTCGACAGATGAGGAACTGTCTTTAAAATTAAGAAGTCTCGGTTGGTGTATGCACTAACCTGTGTTTGAGAAAATTTAGGAACACAGTGAGAAGGACTTAATAATACCTTCAGTAACACTAACCTATGTTGGAAATTATTTTGGAATACAGTTTGAAAGACTTATAGTACCTCTAGTAGCAGACACTAACCTGTCTTGAAAATAATGTTGGAACTCAGTTTGAAGGACTTAATAGTACCTTTAGCAGCACTAACCTATGTTGGAAATAATGTTGGAATACAGTTTGAACGACTTGTAGTACCTTTAGTAGCACTAACCTGTGTTGAAAATAATGTTGGAACTCAATTTGAAGGACTTAATAGTACCTTTAGTAGCACTAACCTATGTTGGAAATAATGTTGGAATACAGTTTGAACGACTTGTAGTACCTTTAGTAGCACTAACCTGTGTTGATAATAATGTTGGAACTCAGTTTGAAGGACTTAAAGTAACTTTAGTAGCACTAACCTGTGTTGAAGCAAATTTAGGAACACAGGATTTAATAAAAATGTTTTTCGTGTCATTTAAATTGTTAACTTTAGGTTTTGGCAGACACGAAACCGGAACCCTGTTTAGTTTAAACTATCATTTTCATTAGAAGTGTCAACATGATGCAACTACTGCTACGTGCTAATGCTACGTGGATCGGTCCGCAAATTGTTATTGTTTTTTGCTTTAAGTTAACCACGTTTTTTTAACAATAAGCATAAAATGTATTTGGATCAAAATTAAAATTAGAATATTGATTAGTGTTAAAGTTATTTTGTTCATTATTATTATTTGCTGTGTTTATAATATAAACTTTATATGACAGAAATTAAGAGAAGAGCGCTTATTTTTATTTTTATAACACTCTGAAGAGACGGCCGCTCTTATTACATGTTGTGCATTGTTTATTAGAACGACTTGAACGTTTTGATAAAATAAATCATTATTCTTCTTCAATGGCATTTTTTATCGCTTCTGATAAAGTCTTAGGGTTCCTACACCGCACTATATGGGAGAAATAGGAGTTTAACTCTAACAAGAACGCATTAGGAGACAAATCTTCCATTGCGGTTACAAGACTTACAAGTTCTTTATCATTTTCTCAGCTATAATGGATGTCAGCTTGAAGTCGTGTAAAACATGATTCAATGCGGATAGAAAATTGCATCACGTCTTTGGAAGGCAACTGTTTGCTTTGTTGTAAATCAATTATTACTTCTCCGTTGATTGTTCACTCACTCAGTCACTCGATCACTTTTTCACTTTTTTTATATATTTATAAAAATTTGACATTGATGTCAAATTTTTATAAATATATTATTGACAGAAATATTTTTTTATTTGAAAGCTGGTGCTTCTCATGTGGTCCCATATAAATTGATCCCATAAAAATTGATCAAGGTCCTATGCCTAGTAGTTCTGGAGTTATCCTTAATAATGCGTATTTTTTCCACTTAGTATACAGGGTTATTTGTAAAACACCAGCAACCTCTTAAGGGGTCATTGTATTCATCATTATAAACAACTTTTACTACGGATCAAATCAGAAATCGCGAAAGAAATATCAGCTGTTCCCTACGTTTTGACGTGTTATGCGAATATAAATGTAGGGAAAATCTGTCTTTTTTTTCGCGAATTCTTGTTTGGTCCATAGTAAAAGTTGTTTATAATGATGAGAACAATGACCCCTTAAGAGGTTGCTGGTGTTTTACCAATAAGCCTGTATATTGATGATGTTTTAATATCTTCATGTGACTGTTATTTACATATCAAGTAGTGGTACACGAATTTGTGTGGGGTAGGTACCACAACTAAAAAGTGAAAAATAAAAACAACCTACTTCAAAAAAAAAATACAATCAGTAAAAATTTTAACGTCGTGACCAAGATTCAAAGACAGATATAAATTTAAAAAAAAAATTACAAGTGATTACTTATGAATAAGGATCAATATCGATACAAATATATTGGCGTGTTGATAGTAGGAGCAAACTATTGTATTATTATTATACTTTTTCGGAAATTACTATGAGGTACCTGAGGTATTTACGATTTTTCGCAGAATTAAGCGCGTTACAAGTCCAAGGTCCCAGGGGTACATTATAATTGTGTTCCACGCGCGCTTCAAAAAGATGTCAGCACTAATTGACGGGGTCCAGTAGGACCGATGCCTGCCAGGGTCACGGATTGTTCGAAAGAGATACCGTAACTCCTGGCACAGGGAACTGAAGGAACACGGGTGGGTTTTAGTCAGTAAAAGTCTGACACGCCCTCCCGCTCCGCCCAGAGCGGGAGAAGTTATTTAATGCCTTACCACCCGACAAAAAAAAAGGAGGACATTATAGGAATTCTTAATTTTAAGAAATACAGGCAAATTAACTGTAGGCAAAAATGTGAGAAAATATCTGGGAAGAAGTGGTATTTCCTTATAAAGAACCTTATAAATTGGTACCTATTTTAGCGTACATTAAACATTTATAAGCATGTAATTCGTGCCTACATCTAGCGGGGATTTTTCGAACCACTGAGACTGCTGAGAACTACAAAGAAAATTCGCGCGGTACCTACGTTGCGTTGGCTAAGAGCTTCATTATTTAATTCTGATCACTGCAGCACGATGGCGCTGTAATCAATGTTGTATAAAACTGTAAGGCGGAGCCAAATGGTTTGTTTCGGCGCTGTACCACAGTGCTTTAGTAGCATTTTGTGATACCCACAACGCATTCATGGCTACAAAGTGTTGCGATACGGGGCAGCGGCGGCACGCCGCACCGCGCCGCCACGTATCATGTAAGGTGGGCCTATGGACTTCACACTGATATCTACTACCTACGTTTGGTATTAGTGTAAAGAAACGCAATATTATTTCAGTCCCTTTCTTCTCGGGAGTGCCGTAAAAGACCTGAAAAGACCAAACATTAAAATAGGTACCTAATAGGCCAAGAAAACCATGCAACCTTTTTGCTGCGACTAAACGAAGCAGAGTGGTTGTTGTTATTAATAAATAAAAGAATGTTCGAATGCCGTTAACGTTTTTTGTTTAAATTTTTGTCGTCCAGCTTTAACATAGAAAGGGTTTATGAAATCTTATTTGTTATTATTAGTTACGAGTTAAGACAAACAAGTAAAATAATCCTGGATAAAAACATGGTTCGATCTAAATGCTGATGAACACTTTAGTTTTTTAAATCTTAAAATCATTGAGCAAAATATGTTTTTAGTTAAAATTGGAACAGCAGTAAAAATCTGTTTGTAACCTTATGAAAAAGCAGTTTATCGAATCACAAAACATGACATTGCGCCTGTTTTTCCCGATGGGTAAGGCAGAGGTGTACTACAATGATAGTACACCCACATTTCGCCATCTGAGTTTAAGTCCCATGTAATCGGAGGCGAGCTTTTTGCCATCAACCGGACATAAATCCAGACTCCAGGCTATTACTGAGAAATTCGTGATGGAAAAGCCTAAGAACACTGCCCGACCTGGGAATCCAACCCAGGACCCCAAGCTCATGCACTTGCCACTGCTTGGTCTAATGACCAACGAGGCAGTCGGGGCAGTTGGTTTATCGAATTATTTTGTGTAGATTTTAATGATTTGTAAAAGTGACAGTGTTAATGGACTTTCGGTACAAAATTCTAGATGAAATATGCCTTAACCATGTCTATCCATCAGCTTGTTGTATAACATGGTGAAGAAAGAAATTTATCATCCACTCAATATGGTCGGCAATTAGGTTTCAACCTGAAATTCCCTCAAATACCGTTATAAGGCGATAAAGAAATTATACCGGTTCTGCTTCTGTCATTAAATGACTCTGTAAATATTCATTACCTGTTATGTATTCCGGGTACCTCATTTGCATCGAAATTACACAACACTATTACACCATCATCGGGCTATATCGTACTCCACTGCTGGAATTAGCTCTATATAGGTATCGGAAAATAATAATAAAAAGATAAAGAAAAAAGAGAGGTGAGGAGGGGAGAGGGGGGAGTGGTTTTTTCTCATAATAAAGAGTATTCTATTCAATTCTATTCTATTCTGAAAAAGGGGGTGAACATACTGTAGAGCAAGGAGGATGATTGTAAGGGGCCGATAGCTGATGGCCCCTCTTTTGGTACATCATGATTTGGAGTAGGTAATCTATACTGTTGTTTTCATGTAAGACTCGGTACTCAATCTGCTACAGGATCAATTTGCAGCCAAGTATTGTTACTATCTTTTCTTCCATTCGGCATGAGAAGACTATTGTTATTCCTGCATCAATATGTGGATGCCAAAAATGTAGATTTTAAAGATAATATAATAATATTATTAAACATCCCAGCAATTAGACGTAACCTTATTAAAATCAAGATAAACGTAACTTTATGAAGAGCCGAACGCAAAACCGGTACCCTTTTTTTTTGGGTGGTAAATCATCAAATGATTTCTCCCGCTCTGGCGAAGCGGGAGGGCGTGTCAGACTCTTACTGACTAAAACCCACCCGTGTTCCTTCAGTTTCCTGTGCGCCAGGGCCACGGTAACTCTTTCTAACAATCCGCGACACGTTGTTCCATTTAATATTCTATGCTCCCGATTCCGTAACCAGGAGATTGTCTCAGAAAGTAAAAAGGTAGAAGAAAAAAGAACCATTGAAATTCGCCTTGTCATGTTGAACCTGCAGTCGTATAAAATATAGTCCTCGTAATTGTTTCTATGTACAGTCGAAGAAACTATTTGGTAGGTAATAGTATAACTTTTTAAGCTTATGGCGTTCCTAAAAGAAGAGAGTGACATAAAACAATGGGGCTATCGTTTTTGTGCTCACCAGTTGGCGCCACTGTCGAGTAAGGTCCTGTTGCAGTACTTTTATGTGATCTTTTGGATATGTTAAAGTACCCTTATATTCATAGTATGTTTATTTTAATAAATTTTAAAAATTGAAATGAATATTTAGATTATAATGTTCCTAAAATTGGCAAGCATGAAGCAGACAAAGCTTATTCTGCCTTCAAGTGCTACCAAATTAGATCCCAACTTTTTACTTAAAATCTTAAGCCATAATTAATCAAAAATGGCACAACAATTACAGCTATTATGAATCATTCGTTAAAATCCGTGATAAAACATCCCACAAACAGTGAACGTTCAGTACATATTTTGACATCTAGAGACCTTACTCTACACTAGCGCCTCTAGCGGCGAACTCAAGCGCGATAGTCCTCATTGACCACTCACAACGTGTTTTAAAAGGAGAAGCAAGTCAGCTGCCTGTTTACCAAATAACTTTTCCGACTGGACTTCTACGGCGATATTGAACTTGAAAGACCGGAATTGGATCACCTTCAATGCAGTGCCCTGGTTGGTTAAATCAGACACACTAATTGCATTTTATACTGTCCATTTTAGGTAATAACCGGAAAAAAATGCAAATACATTTTTTTTGCATACAAACTGGTTCATTGAACTGTAGTGCAAGTGAATATGTATATATTGACCTCCACAAACTATCCAAAGGCCATACACAATCAGACTTTAGGGAAATAGCCTCGTGTCTGCCAGTATTTTTATTAGAAAAATAAGTTGCTAAAGCGGTCCTCCACCCGTAGTGAGGTGGTAAGATCCAGGCTAAGAGTCTACCCTGTTCAGGTGGAGATTCATAGATGACTCCGCCCTGGAGACTAAATGTGGTGCTCTGTTCCAAAAACGATGGTCTGCGTGTCCCGTTGTCCGCACGTTGCAGGAACTGACGGACGCTACTGATGGCGCGCAACTCGTATCCGATTTCTGGGCTGAATCCATTTAGATTGCCATCGACACGCTAAGGAGAAGATGATGAAGGGTCTACCCACGCATCCAGGTTTAGGCGAAGAGTCCCGACGTCTGTCGGCCTGTTGCTTGAACAGGTACATTTTGTACAAACTTGTTGACACATTCAGGGTTCCCCAAGCCTTGTGTGTTCCGGAGCATTGTACGTCTGACGTAAAAATATACTAACACGGACGCGACCTAGCCCGGAAGACCCCGACGTGGAATTCTGAGGATAGAGGACTAGTGTGGTACTAGTAGGGTGATTCTAAGTGTGAAATCTTTTTATGTTTGCGCTGTTCAAGACCGTCTGGGGCCAAAGACCCAATCCGTGGCCCATAGATAGAATAATAAAAGTATTTATAAAACTAATATTGTCTTATAATAGGTACCTACCTAAGTATTTTCTTGTCAACAAAATTTTAGGAACTATTCAGGTCACGGCCAACTATAGTCATAGCAAAGTAGAAAAAATCTAAAGGTACGTAAAATACACCCAAAATGTAAAAAAAATCCGAAAGCCTGTGCATGTCAAAGATATAACAAGATAAAAGTACCTATACAAAAACATCAGATAAAATAAATGAATATGTAACAAGAACTTATTTTTAGTCACGTAACAACAATGTAGGTACCTACCTACTTTGCGCACTGGTTTAAAGTTAATCTTGTTAACTAAAATACAATATTAATGTGACCTACTAAGGCCCTGTGTACGAGTATTTTTGTGAAAATTATGAAAATTAATGTATGTTTGCACTATGTTTTTGCAGTAAAAAAACGAAGATAATTAATAACAATAGGTAGGTATGCGTTTAGATGTTACGGTCGTTAAGGTCACGCTCCATCAAAACAGTTGCGGAATAGGCATTACCTAGATAAAATCACACGTTATTTGGGAAATAAAAAAATATAATTTTCCAAAGAACGTGTGATTTGAAACAATTAAAATATTATAAATTGATTTTCAACACGCTTGTTCGAAGATGGCTCTTATTGGAATTCAGTGCTTGTCTTTGCATTCTCTCCTCTCTTTCGTCACCTTCGGCTCGAGCTGAAATCCCGCCTCGAGTGCAATGACGAACTTTACACAATTGTATTAAAATATACTAAGTATTTAGGAAAAAATGTTTTTTTTATTTTTGTTAACCGATTAATAAAAAACCGCTGCATGCGAGAAGCACAGAACCGGTCGAAGTGGCGATGCTCGGGAGAGGTCTATGTCCAACAGTGGACGTCGAACAGCTGAACTTATATTGACAATGATGAGAGTATCTGCCCAGTCAGATTTCACAACACTTTGTAAGTGAATGTGGGTAAAGTGTTGCCTATTTTTAAATTCGTTGCACAATATTTTGTTTTAGTCTCGTGTTTTATTAACATAATAAAGTTAATTATAGTGAGATAATCATCTCTACGTATGAATTAATGACGGTTTGATTGACCCGTCACCTCCGGAGAAATAACATCAACATGTATGTTTTTCATTACAAACATCCATAGAGTATTTAAAACGAAAACTTATTCAATTGATACGAAACTTATTAAAGGAGATGTAGACCTACCCAAGATCTCCATATTTTGAATGTCTGAAATAAAAAACAAACATCAACATAACAAACAATTTATTTTCGAGTTCCTCTGAGAATTGTAAGTACAAGTATTTTATTCTAGTACTCACTGAAACGAGAATCTGAAAAAAGAAATATTTCCAAGTATTATCTCGAGGTAAAACGTAAAGAAGCTTAGTATTTTGTTCGTATTTTACTAGATATTACAGGTCGCCAAGGTAACCATGAACTAAAAGAGCCAGAGAGATGCTTGATGCTCGCAAGTCGCAGCCACACTTACTTTTATCCCATTAGGCAATTGACAATGTGTTGCGAATCAAACTCGTGCATCAATTTACCAATTTGTGTACAATACAAACCTACTTTATCCGTACGATGTATCAAATTGGCTAAAATAAGATACGAGAGACTAACCCCCGTATTCGAAATCGTTCGAGGCAATTCTAGAATGTTCTTTGATGCGTAAACAAACCTACACACGTTTTGTTAAACGTTTTGGTCAAAAAGTTTTTTGCAATAAATAGCAGGTATTTTTTATTATAAGATATGTAATAAAAAACAACAAATTAAAGCTCTTTCCCTATGTGAGTATATTTCTTGCAAATTTCCCAATGAGTAATTTGGTTTATTTTTTTTAGAAGAGTCATTTTGCAGCTCATGTTTGTCACGTGACTATCAGGGACTTCTGCTGTTTTTCCAAGGAAACTGTATTCCATCACATTTATTTTCTCTTATGAAATTATGAAAATCATAATCACGTGCAGTAAAATGTGATAACTAATATCAAAGATGATTAAGGTCGTGATCTTAAATTAATCATATCACTTTCCATGAACTACAAGATAGACCACACACTATGTTTATGATTCGAGAAAGTTTTCTAGCATTTTCATCGACATCACAGATATTTCTATTGGTATGCGCGTCACATTATAGGCAGGACTGATTCCAATAGGACTTTTATTGAACTTTATGGCCTATCCTTTAATCTTAATCGCAATGGGTTGAGTCGAAGAGGATTTAGATATATTCGAATCTCCCAGTAGGGTAAAATAACACTGCCAACAAGCTTATTTATTAACAAAAAAACATAGAATTAGGTAATTACCTTTCCTTTTAACTGTGAGAATTTATATATTTATATATATAAGTTTATTTATTTTAGCATTATGTATTTATTTAAGTATATGTTATTTTTATTAAAATTTTGCATTATATGTAAGTATATTTAATATTCTAGTTTAAGATGTCACAAATCAAATTCTTCTCTTCTTGTTCTCACACACTGTTGTCTACATTTCTTTTTCATTTCTCCTTTCGCAGGTCTGCTAGAAGAAATTTCTTAAGAAATAAGCAGTACCTTTGTACTTAATCCTAAAATGCCGTATCCGTATCTATTTTACTGTGTGTACATAAATAATAAAATAAATAAATAAATAATTACCGATTACAATATAAAAGTAATGAAATCTTCGGAACTATGAAGCCCACAAACTTTAACACAGTCAGTTTCTAAAACAAGTTGTTATCTACACTACTTACCTGAAGACATAGTACAAAATCTTTGCCCTTCGATCTTACGAGGGTTAAAGTTTCATGAGCACGAAGTCGTGGGAAAAATAATAGATTGCAGATATTTTTAGCAAATGTACGAACACTAATGTATGCACATGTCATTTTGTCAGTTCGGCACACTTGGAACACTTGGAATCAATGCACAAGCACGCCCCTTCAGCCCAGTTCATACACATTGACTATAAATCAAGAGGAGGCAATGGAAGCCCGTAATACATTGATTATGCATACGTTAACGAACCTTCTTGTGCGTTTCCAGCACATTAATTTATTTATGACTAGCTGCGCCCCGCGGTTTCACCCGCATAAGTCTTGATCCCATGGCAATATAGAGATAGAAGTATCCTATATCTCTAATCCAGCTCATGGTCTACCCATGTGCCAAATTTCATCCAAATTCGTTTAGCCGTTTTAGCGTGAAAGCGTAACAAACAAACATACAAAAAATCAATTATTTTTTCTTTACAATAGGTATTAGTTTAGAAAATACTTAATTCACACATGAACCAAGAACATAGCTCGAAGAATTGATAAACTTAGATGGCCGACGGGGCCCAATAATTCAGGGGTGGTGAAAGCATACCGGAAGACTCAGCGCCACGCGTCGGTACAGCGCTTTCTCAAGGTGGACGGACAAGGTTCCACGACTTACTGAAGGTCACGGGAATCCGCTCGATGTGGGCAGCGCAGGACTGGTCGTTGGGGCAATGTTTGGGAGAATGCTCAACAGTGGATGTCTTTCAATTATAAAATTCAGTGAAATTGGCTATTGAAAAGTTGTATAACATTTAGTTTTAAAAGACAACCGTATACACAATCTTCACATTCCTAACAGGTATTTTAAGACGAAAAGTTCGGGATTTATCGGCATCAAGTAACTTTAGCTACAAAACGTGATCTACGTGGAAAATAACGAGGACATGGTAAACGTTAATCCCGGCACGTATATCATACTGCAAGCTTATCTGTCAGAGTCTATGTTTGTAGTTGCACTTAATAAATTAATTAAAGGTTATCGTTGATAGTGTTTCACGCAAAATGCGCAAAACGTGTTTGTATAAATTTGCACAATATTGTAATAGAAACGTGTCAGCTCATAAACTCGTGAATATATCATAAATTCATGATTTATTTATGGTAGAATTTGTCTGTGGCTTTTCGCATTTTACGGAACAAAAAATCATCGAGAATGACGTAAGGTAAAATCTGACCACCTACTACACGAATAAAACATTATTTGAATTAACTGTAGAAACCATGGAGTTTACCACGTCTCTTACCTAGGTATATAGGATACAATATACAATGTGCTCTTGTCTTTTTCAAATTTTCTGGAAAAGAAAAAAATGTACGAACCGATGAGAATGTGCTTATGATTTAGAAGTGGTCTCTATGTAAACGAGTTCGTTTGAGGAAATTTCTACTTCCACCAAAGGAATGGCGGAAGAACTTCCTTGGAAATAGGTATTTCTGCCACTGGTGTTCCTGTTTGAAAGGTATGAGTACCAGCGAAATTATAGGACCATGAACCTTTTCTACTTTATCTCCCAATATCGCTTCGTATTGGTGAAGCCCTTGGTGTAGCAAGTGTATAACAGGTGGCTGTGCTATCACTTTCTTATTGTTATAGGGGGGCCGTCGTCGATCTGTTTAGACGAAAACAAAATTCAAAAGTTGTACTCGCACCTAACCCAAAGCATGCAACTATCGTAATTATTCGTGGCTCGTTGTATGACAATGCTTATTTATCTATTTATCATGGGTTCATCAACGGTCAAGATAATGATTTAAATAAAAAATGTAAAAGTATTGACTATTCTTTTGTTTTTTTTGCGTATTTTTGTTATTTACTAAGAAAAGGTATTTACAAGGCAGATGTGAGTGGAAACGCCGGGAGGGGACGCCCTAAGAAGATATAATTATAGTCACCTTATTGGTGATGTTCTTCAGAAAGGTCAGGTGCATATTACTCGCAACCGGCGCCGGCGTGCGTGTATGACCAGATGTATGAACGTAAACGAGGCAAAAGGAGTATGTAAGGATCGTAGCAGGTGGCGTTCTGTAGTTTTTGCCTACCCCCATGGGAACAAGGCGTGAGTTTATGTATGTATATGCGTATATATTGACTGTTCATAATTAGCCATTGATTTTAGTTACTCAATTCTGTTCAAAGAGACGTTTACAATCAGAAATTAAGCCCAGGTTACCTGCAGTCAAATCTAATAAGAACTTAAACAATTGTTATTTATCACGTAGGTACAATAGCTTACAAGAGATTCGGCGGGGAACCCGGGGTTAGGTCATGTTATTGTATCGACCTGTTATATTGTTATAACTGTGTATAAAAGTCGTTAAATTTTATTGTCTGATTACTACCTAGCATTAACTAGGTGCATGCACTAGAGATGATGGACATTCGGCTCTCGTGAATATTGTACTTTGCCCCTGTGACAATCAGTACAGTGAAGCTGAACATTCTGTTATCATCAAATGCCTATACAAAATAAATAAAACATTCCTTTTTATTATATTTGGACATATCGATAAAGTCTCTTTGAAAAATCTGTTGCTGACCCTTGCCTAGTGCTATTTAAAAAACGTCTATAGGATGGTTACAAGAGGATAGGCAGCTGCAGCCTCCTCAAGGAATATTAACTGAACCTTATCACCGATTCGTTTGCCAATTAGCATGGTTTTTACAAGTGATCGTTTCGAGTCTATCACATTGCAATTAATAGATGCTGAAAGAAAAAAACTTTTTTGAATAACTGAAGCCATAAAACGAAGATATATATGCCTCTGTGGATTGGAATAGAGTTGTTTAGAACCACATACGAAAAGGCTCACTAAGAAAAGTCCTATCATCAGTCCTAGTCCTATTTCTGGTGTCTAGCAGCATTGCTAACTGTTAATCTATTAGTGACGGTAGCTAGTATCTGTTAGGTGGCTTGCCACTTATATAATAAAACAAAATGCTAAAAAGTTTCTCACGATAGACTGTGCTACCGTTCCAGTTCAGTGAAAATGTAAAAACCAGAAAATATTATTTGGTATGTACCTACTTAGTTGGTTGAGGGATTACGGCGAAAATTCTCATAGACATTTCATATAAGTCTACCGAACAGACCTAAAGTGATGGATGGGCACAACACTTTATGGATGTTGTGCTGGATTACATTATAATAATAATAATTCCTTTATTGTCAGGCAACTGAGGCCCATAGATAAAATACACAAATTACAAAATAACAAACTAATCCTAACTTCCTAATCCTAACTTTAATATTATACGTGCGAAAGTACGTTTATTTGTTAACTTTTCACGCCTAAACCACTGAACCGATCATCCTGAAATTTTGCATATACGTTGTCAGGTGTACAGAAACGGCCACAGGGTACCTTTCATCTCTAAAAAAAGTACTGTTCCCGAGGAAAACAACAATAACGTTATTATGATAATAGATGGCGCCACGTGTCTTTCGAATCATGATTGAATTATATTATTGTAGAAACTTTAGTAGTGTGTTAAGAGTTTTTTTTATTTTTTATTTAAGTACTTAATACATTTTGTGAATCTAGAGTGACGATAGACCGGTTTTTCATCCTCCTAACTATAATTCCCTGAACGACCCGAATTAATTGTCAAATTCTAAATTAACGCGAGCGAAGCCGCGGGCAAAAGCTAGTACATAATAAAACTAAAAGCAAACTATAACATGCTCATGTAGATTGACACAAATTCAATCTACTTATTGGTATACTTTATTCGTACCCAGCACTTATCTATGCTAATATTACAAAGAGGTAACATTTATTTTATTATTTTTATGTTTTTATTTTATTTTTATGAGTGTGTTTAGTTTAGTATCTGATAATCCTGTGCGAGTATCAATAAATACTTTTTCTTTCTTTTTCTTTCTATTTGTTTGTATGTATGTAGGGGGTAATCTCTGAAACTACCAGTCGTATTTGAAAAAATATTTTTGTATTTGATAGTCCAATTCTTCAGGAAGGTTATAAGCTATTTAACATCACGCTACGACCCTTAGATGCCGAGCAGAAATAAATAAAGTTAGAAAGAACGCTAAGCGAAAACGAATTAATAGCGCGGACGGATGATGCGATGGGGTAGGACGGGGGTACAGTAAATTTCACGCGGACGAAGTTACGGGCAGAAACTTCCCAAATTAATTGGAATGAAGTCAGAATAATGGTGATGTTGTTTCTACTGTGTTACTTACTCCAAGTGTACTGTTATAACAACCTACTGTGCAGCTAAGCTTTTGAAACTCGTTGAATTCCAAAAACCTCAGCTTGTAATACATAATTATTGTGCACTAGCTGTTGCTCGCGACTGCGTTTACGATTCAGGATGAAAAGTACCCTATGTCCTTACCCAGGTCATGGTCTATCTGTGTGCCAAATTTCGTCCAAATTCGTTCAGCAGTTTTAGCGTGAAGGCGTGACAAACAAACAAACTCACTTTCGCATTTATAATAATTAAGTTAGGATATAATATATATTTATATAAAATATACTTAGTTACTTTCTGCCTACCCCCATGGGAAGAAGGCGTGAGTTTATGTATGTATGTATATAGTTAGGACAGTTAGGATGCCAGATGTCATTATGGCATGGCTTCTAAATACCTAGGTATAGTTGTACGAGGACCTTTTGGCGCGTGACTGTAATCAGAACTAACGCCGCCATCTTTTCTTTTCAATACAATTTCTTTAAACAATTTCACAAATATTTACCAACAACGCCCCCCTGTCAGTGCCTGTCAAGCGCCAAAACATCCTTCTAT
The DNA here is from genome assembly GCA_917490735.1 of Dryobotodes eremita. Lineage (NCBI taxonomy): Eukaryota > Metazoa > Arthropoda > Insecta > Lepidoptera > Noctuidae > Dryobotodes > Dryobotodes eremita. The sequence goes on from OU823249.1 coordinate 15,234,845, forward strand.
AGCTGTAGAAGTTAAGAAAATAGAGCCCTTTCACATTGTTTTTACCTCTGACAGCAGCAACCAGACAGCAACCTTATTTTAACGAGATTATACACTATGATATTGACAGTTGCAAAACGAAAGGTGAAATAACTGTGAAACGGGCTGTAGTTTGGTTCACATTTACTTACATGTGCAAAAAACTTGTCTAATTAAAAACTCTGAATAATTTTAATATTAATAAATATAACCTGTTTAAAAAAATACGTCATAATTTATTTTAGGTAGTACCCACTGGTTTTTTTTTTTTTGCACACCGATTAAAGTAAAATAAATCTTTTGCATGATCATGCAGTTGATTTAGTCTGTGAATTAAGAAAACAGCCATAATGCTACTTCAATGTTTTGATCTCAAATGTTTACAGAGTACCTACCTATGTAGGTACTCACCTACCTATCTTATATACGCAACAATAAAAAAAAATTGCGTAGCTGCGTTTTAGGATTGGGCTGTGTAATAACATAATTGGTAAATAATAGATAATTATTCAACAAGTGAAAAAAAGGGAATTTAATTCGAGGGATTCAAGGACCGAGATGACTTTTTTGTCACGAGTGTGTGAGTGTATGAATGTGTGTACTCTTCTTTTTACCATTGAATAACGGTGAGAAAATAAATACTCGTAGTAGTATATTACATATTTATATTTGTCATATTTTATTACATAATCGGCAATAAGGGAACAAAGGATTCAATATACACATTAAAAAAATATTGTGAAATTAGAACACTTTTCGATTTAGTAAAATAAAATTAAAATATTTTATTGTCAGGCATCAGGGCCCATAGGTATTACATCTTACTTAAAAACTATATTAGTAACATGCAGGAACACTTTACGAACGATTTGAGCACGATATTTTTTTTATTTATTTAATTGTATAGCACTATGGAATACCTCCATTTAGCCAGCCAGTAGGTATTTTCAGCACGTTTTATTTATTATTTGTACAAAATTCGTATAACTCGTGCTTGTTCCAAATTCAAAATGTTTTTATTCACTCAGTGACTAAAAGAGATTCATTCACTGTTATCGATGAATCAAATGCCCTTTTTCGAGTGGCAATGGTAAAAAGGTACCTATCCAACTCTGTTTGGCGGGCGGGGGGGGGGGGGGAGCTGAAACGATGATGATTATGATGATACCTGTAGTTCTTCGGGTTTTCTTCAAAATAGTAAAAATTAAATTGGGTTTTTGACTAAAGCTCTATTTTCATCTATTTAAATTCATAATACAATCTTTGCAGACACAACGTTTAATTAACAGCAATTAATTGGTTAGCTACAGGTTTATCTTTTGCGCATGGTCAGTAATCAAGTCATAGACCATCAAGTATCTTAAATAATAAAATTTTATAAAACTACTTACATCTACCATTACAGGATAGACCAATGCGATATAATTAAGATTTTTCTTAGTTTCCTTTCAAAAGTACACATTTTGCAGTTTTAAAGTTTTGCCCTATTTAATGACATAAAACCGCCGAGTGCTGAAACTAAAAATTCTAGTAACAATAAATTCAGTCAATGGACTTCGCCACTTCACAACAAGTTTCGTAAGCCAAGATCTCTGGTGATAACGGTGGACTTACACTACAACTTTATATCATACGAGGTGACTTTAGTCCAAGGGTCACCAAAATAATCAGCTGTGTGCATTACTCCACCAGCTGATTGGACCACGCGAGATTGTGTATTTTGACCCTAAGTCCTTGCGGTGACGTCTCGTCAGTGCGCGCGCGCCGGTCTACCCGCGATCGCGACGAATCATAGCGAAATCGCTATTGTATATAATCGGTCGCGACGAAATTCAGCTGCCAGTCTTCTGCGGTGCGTCTGTCATCAATCACATCTAACGGGCTGCAACTAGACGTGATATAGAGTGGATGATACTCTCTTTCGCTAGTTCCGCTATTACATCGTTCGAAAAAACAGTACAGGTAAGCTTGTTTTATATTTATTGTTAGTTTATATGGTTAAATTAACTGCTGAGTTCCTTTTGTTTTTGATAATTAAAATTATTCTAAAATCTTAAGAGTTTTTAGTAACTTAAAAGCTTTATTGGTAGGTTTTTAAAGAATTTGTGAATTTTTGAAAACAGTTATATCAATCTGTTCTATGTGGCAAACCATCAAATCCTTAATTTAGGGTGGTTTTATATGTCCAGTATATTTGTGGATTATATTTAAATAATTAATACCTTATTATATTAATAGGGAATATTGTCAACCGCAATCTTAGACCTAATAATAAATAAATTTCCCAGGTAATTAATTATTATTTCAGCATTATTGCATAAAAGCTGTTTAATTTTAAGAAGCGATTTTAATCGGTTCGCAAAAGAGGTACCTATCCAGCAATCTATATTATTATGCAAATACATTTACTTCCATATTCAAAATGTATACATTACAATAGTAACTAAACGCCGGTTATTTTGAAGGTTACAAGTAATTTATTGTGGTAGTAATTTTATCCAGTGACAAAACAGAAAGCTGTTAAAACTGTTTAGTAACATATTATAACTTTTATTTTATTTCTTTATTTAGTGCATTATTTTAATTATTCCGGACTGATATTGAAACTTGCATCAGAATTTAAATAAATTTTCACAGTGTTTAAGCCAATTCACAAAAAGTCAGGTTACGAAAAATTACAATTTTAAAAAGTTTTCAAAGTTTTATAACCTGAACCTGTACTGAAGTAACATTTATATAAAGTTATTATCATCATTATTCTTACTATCGGTGTGTAGATCCCTACCTACCTACTTCCGGAAAATTACCTTTGAGCAAATTGGAGACAAAATCATTTGATCAGAGATAAAATATTAGGTAGGTATTATCATCTCTATAAACATCCCTATAATAACTTCCTATAAAACAAGATCGACTGACAGAAGACAAGAACATTATTACGATGCAGCACCCTAATTGCGTAACATACTTTCAATCACAATCTCAATCATTTTGAGGGATATTGCTAATCCATTGCTTCATAATAATATGTTCGAAAAATTTGTCTGCCCAGCAACGTAAATAACGCAATGAATGTTATTGAACTGTCAAAATGAAAGCTATTATTATTACCCCGCGGATGTGTGTGCAGAGTCATATTTTTCTTTGCCTTAATCATGGCCAATGTTTTTCGGGATCCAAAATCCCGTAAATATATAAGTAACAAAACGTAATCTCTGAAATCTTTGAACACTGATTAAATACTTTCGTTAAACAATTTTTCAGTTTAAACTTGATTGGCGAAAAGCTCATGGTATTTCACATTAATTAACTGCATCATGACAATTAACACTGGCCAATCCGCAAGTTAATTATTATTGGGATTATGCAAAGGTTACCTACGCGATAGGACGTTGACTACTAAGCATAATTTAGCATCAAGTAATTAGTGTGATCACCATTCAATCACAGAACTTAACAATGGGCATAATTATCATGTTAAACACTTCAATTACATACTTACTTTCAAGTGAACGAACTGACACAGACATGTTTAATCTTATTCAAACGCTAACAAATGAAGCGCAAAATTAAGTTTCCATAAACCGCGCACGTGTGTCAATAGACTAATATTTTCACTTAACTTTAAGTAGGCACTTAGAAGGTACCTTTACGTTCATGTTTTTTTTCTTCTATGCCTACTAACATAAGTTATTTCAGCATAAAATATGGAACAGTAACTTTCTAATGTTTTTACTCCGCGTTTTTTACCACATAGATCTCGTTTTGTAAATAATTAAATGTGATGTCTTTTCGCCAATCTTTTAATTTATATTGGTATTGAAAGGTAAACAACATAGGTACGCGGATTTAACAATTGTATTTTTTTTTTATTGTATATTTATTTCAAAACACCAGAAAATCTGTCGAATGCAGACTAAAATTGTAATGCGATATTGTAGGTACTTACTCATTTAAATAAACAAATTATGCGATATTGTTAGTACCTACTTACTCATTTAAATAAACAAATTATGCGATATTGTAAGTACCTACTCACTGAAATACTTATCATCGATAAAGTTGGTATTTTTATAATTTTGTTATTTACGAGTATAAAGGTTTTTGATGTAAAAGATTTAACTAATTTAATACTAATTCAATTACCAAAAACTGTTTAGGTAACTGCCTACTTACTGATACAAATTATCAAAATTCGTTATTTCGTTCGTTATTTTACGTGCCGATGCGGTTATGCCGCCCGATAATAAAAGGTACTAAATAAAGGACTCATCTGTGACGCGATGCGAGATCGTGAACTGTCACCTTTCATTGCACACAAAGCGCGTTCTATCTCGCGATCTCGGCGCGATTGTGATCGCATCAGACGGATCACGCCACTCCCGCGCAGTCGTCACCGCGGTCAAATAATACACACATTAATAGCGCTAGGCTGACTCTACGAATTACCATAGAATTGGCAATATTAGACCGAATAATTCTGCCAAATGCGCTCCATTTGGGAGAATGGTTTATTTAGCGGAATAGAGTGCATGAAAATTAAAACTTTGACCATGAATTTAGAATATAAGCTATTTAACTTATTCCTAATTTTAGAACTTGAGCGCGAGTTCATGCATTTCAAAGAAACTATTTTCTCACAGAATCGACCCGTCACTCATAACAATTAATAAATACGTGATGGAGTCAATTAACATTCAGAATTGCTTTTTTAAGAAAGATACGTTGAACTGGTTTGGTTCAAAATCCTGCGTCATACTTAAAATTAAAATACGTAAATTGAATTACCTAACTATGACTTAAAACTCTATAAGATGACGGGGATTTATTAAGGAGTTCCGAGCATATAAAAAGTGCGAAGCAACCATGTATAGCTGTAGGTAATTAACTAAAACCGTGTCGTCAGGCTCTTACTTTAGGTATGTATTAAAAAAAGAAAACGATTAGTAACAAGTTTTAATAATAAAAAATACCATTACCTTAGACAATCGCCATTGGCAATCAGTCAAAGCTTGCTATAAAAAGTTTACACCACCATTATTTTCGCTTATCCTATTGTGCTGACAGATTATATGGAAATCCGAAAACTATAACGTATGAATTGAAAGAATCATATCAAATAATATTTGTTAAGTTAATACATTTGCTTTGTATTCATCAATTTATTATTTTACAATGCCACAAAGCCGTTTCTTCCTTCCTTTTAATCAACAAGTCTCCAAAGAGTTAGTATTATATTATGAACAAGAAGTCTGGATATGTATCAATATGAATCTTACTTTAATGTTAGAATCGTTTATCTTTTAATGCATTTTTTTATTAACTGACACGATAAATAAGCACACAATAGTAATTTACATAACTCACGTCAATTACCTACATCAGTGTAATAATATGGATTAGGTACCTACATTTAAAAACTAGGTGACCTTAGATAAAAGCCGTTTTAATATTAGAATTGGCGCAACTTTAATCGAAATTACCAGAAACGAGCTTGGTTCGCAGGTTGAAACAAATAATATAGTAAAATAATTTATTTGTGTAACAAAAACAAAACTTAGTACGTGGCATAAAATTGTATTTTATTTACATTAGCTACATAATATGTTATGGTTGCGTGCGTATCATCAGATATCGTCGCGCGTCATAACAAAAAGGAAGAACTATGATTGTTTTCAAATATCATGCAAAAGATTGTTAGAGTGTACATAATGTTAAGTCTCGTCAAACGGCCATCTACATAATTGGTTCAGTTTTTACGTAGTAGGAAACGGTAACGGCTACGGCTAAAGCTAGCCCGCAAAGGCTAGCCTTGCTTTTATCAGTCAAGCCCGCAAAAATATGCACATGCACTCTGAATTAACACTGGGTAAGTTTATTATTGTACTTAACTGGCTTTTACTCGCGACATTCTCCCGTGGGAAAGCCGGTGTTAAAATTTGAATTTTTCCAGGATTTAAATAGCCTATGTCACTCTCCGACTGATAAAATATCTCTTGTTTTTTGTTTGTGAAACCAATCTGTGTGAAAGAGGGACAAACCAAAATACACACTATTGCATTTATTATAATATTAGTATTGCAATTTTGTAATGAACGATTAAATTTTATTCATCAGTAGAATAAATGTCCAAAATGGCATTTCTTTTTTGGTGAAAAATCCGTTATTTCTAGGAGCACCTAAAATGTTAGGTGCTCCTAGAAATAATGGATTGAATGAATAAATGAATGAATGAATCATTGATAGGTACTATTAATTTGAATGGTAGATTTACAAAAAAAGTAATATTTTTTACGTGTTTTGTGTAATTTATCATACATAGGTATTTATTTCCGAGTGTTCCCACAAGGTCGCCTGTCTTTCGAGATTGTGACAGTGTAACGTTAAGGCTGCTTAATATGCCTTAAATTATTTTGGTCTTAGCTATTATCATGTTTTTCCAAACAACATACCAGAAGGAAGCTGTGGGCTCGTTGACTTTGGTTGCACATAAGCTAAGGTGCCGTAGCTATAAAATGACCTATCGAAATTACAGTTGAAACAACGATTCATCAAACCAATTTAGTACTATAGGTACGTAGAAATAGGTTTAGTACAATCGACGCTGGTTAATGGTGTAGAAGTAAAATTTATCACTATTTTTAGTCAAAGGTGCTAACGAAAGATCGATGGGGTTGGTCAAGTATTGCTTCATTTGCCTCGTTCAAGAACCAATATCGCAGAATGTGTATTACAATCGAAATCGAGTATAATGTCGACCATATCGACTAACAAGTGTGTGAAATAGAGTTCTATCCTTCAGAGTTCAGAGTCACTTGCCTGGATAAATAACTAACACAGTGATCAATACGCCTAAAGGCACGTATACACTAGCGCGACGCGACGCCTGACACAAAAGCATCGCGCGTCACGCGACGAGCGGCGCCTTTGTGTAGCACTGTCGCGTCGCGCCTGTCTGTGGGAGCCTTAACGCGCAAGACTTATGCACTAGTAAAGACTTTTCAGTCCCTTCCGTCTGTACTAAACCATTTAGGCACACTTGCACGTTTAGTCGGGTTAAATGAATAAATATAGGGTTTATAAACTCGGAGTTAAGTAATTAAAATTTTAACTGTAAATACGCGTTGCGCCAGTAAAAAGTAACACCGGGTTAGTAAACCTGATATATATATATTTTTTTGAGTTGGGAACATTGCAGTTCAATCAACGAAACATAAAATAGAATTGCAGTCTAAATGCCCTGATAAGTAATCCGACCTAAAATGAATGAACGAACAATGAACGGAAATTGTATACCCATCTCTTTTACACTAGGTACATTACGATACGTAATACTTTCTTGTCTTTGAATTTTATAACATGACATTTCATTTTAATAGTATTAGTCAGTGAGTAGCTTCCCTGGAGATTTAGTTTATTGATTGACGAAAACGTCACATAAGAAAAAATATGTTTTAAATTATAATTTTGTTTTAAATTATAATTTGTGTTTATTTTTATATGAGTTCACGAATATATTGCCTGCGGATATAGTATCGAATTTTCACAACGTTGAACAATATAAAATACAAGATAAGTTATCACCAGTACCTCATAACGTCAATTTAGTTTAATATTATTAACACTAACCCAGAGTTCAGCGACTTAACTCTCCCACATCGGAGGGTTTAATATTTAAAAGTTTGACTCTAGGTTTACTTCTAACTCTTGGTGGCGCAAGATGAATTATTTTAATATCCCTGAGTTAGCTGTTAACTCCGAGTTATTTAGGATAACCCATGAACGCCCAGGTGGGCCTTATTGAACTAATGTAAACGCGCCTTCACGTGTGATTGGATGTCGAGCTGGTGGCTTAACTGGGCTTACCGAGAGAGGCACAAACGCGTCACGTGACACGTGCCGCGATTTTCTATTTAGATCGCGATTTCATAATTACATATTCACAAAAAAAAACATAAGTAAAAAATGACTTTATTTTATTTTTTTGAAAAGGGACAACAAACAGCTACAATATAATACATGAAATATGAAATACATAAAACACTTATACAATATTGTAGCCCACGACGCTGTTCACAGATTAACTATGGGATAAAAATAATAAAATAATAATCGCTAGGTTTACAAACATCTATAGTTTTTTTTTTTTCTAACTAATTCCTATTTTACCTTATTTTTTTCTAACGGCTTTAATTCATAAACTAACAGGTCTTAATGTATGTCAAAAGGTGTCCTTTCCTGAATAACTTTTCTGCAAAACCTACTTGTTAATTTTGTTTTACAAAATAAATATTGTATCCATAGATCTATTCTTAATACGATTCCTGGCAATCCAAACTTTAAAACATAACATAAGACTGAACTTTGTGAATTGGATCCAGTTTTAAGTGAAACATTTAACTGTAACTCTGCAACTATACCAAGGCTCTGTAAAGAACAAAGCCACAGTTCGAAGATGCAGAACTATTATTTGTTTGTTAAATTTTAGAGGCGATCAAGACGAAACATCGTACATATGTATGTAGCAGTTTATTTCAGTTTATATTTAAGTTTAGAACGTAGTTTGTTGATTATGTAAGTAACAAACGAAGAGTTACGAATGATTGATAAAACTGCGCATCTCAATATTACTTAATTCACAGACATTGTAAGTGATTGAAATGGACTGCATGTATGGCTGTGTGTGGTTGGTGCAATGAGGATTTTAGTAAACAAAAATAAATATACCAAAACGACAAAACAAACCACTTTTTTTGAAGATATTTTTTTTAAAAACAACATTCTGTAAATAAAATCTAGGTACTCAAAAGTTTGCACTATCCCAGAGGTTAACAACTGGCATCAAGAAAAAATCTGCTGGCATATAAGCGATAGAAAAATACCTAATTATACCTATACTTAGATAAACGTGAAGATGGTAAATGATTCACTATTTAGGTATCATCGTGTATTCGTGAAATAGCATCTAATAGCTGCAATTGTATTGTTTTCGTAGAAAAAACGAATACCTACCTACTAGGTAGACCAATACCTACACTTACATTTTTTTACTTTTACATAATAATCAATACTATACAGGCAGGGACATCGACGCGAAAACTGTATCCACGATGATTCAAGACTGCTAGCATAGAAATTACATGTATCGTCGGTTATAAAAAAAAATCTGCTGTTTCATACAAGAGTTAATAAACATGCATTTTGTCATTTTAAATTTACTGAAACTACAAAAAACAACCGCCACTTTAAATCATTGCCTTTTTATTTAGCTTAAGGCTGTTTGTGTATGTGAGTTTTAAATGTTTGTAAACGCACCCACAATACAGGAGAAATTCCTAGCGTGGGGCAACGTTTAAAAAAAAATATTACTAGTTCTACAACAGTCTAATCGACAAGGTGGAACCAACTTTCAATGTAAAAAAGTAGTTTAACACATACAAATCAAAAGGAAATGCAAATTATCATAAAATGTAATAAAAATCAAAATCAAAAAGGTTACAGTCGGTACCAATAAATATACAAGAAACACTTCTGGTGTTTTCCATTCCCCTGAAGGTACGAAAACGCGAACATTCAATAAGGTATTTGCATACCTACGTAGGTTTGCACTCTACCTGTATAAATAACCTCGTCTGCTTCACTTTCAACTATCTTTCAGTTATTCTTCTCAGCGTTTCTCGCTAGCTTTGCAATTGTGGGGATAGGTGGTGGCTTTGTCGCAAGACTTACCTACCTACTTACATTTCATCTGAATAATCTTTCTTATTTAAAAAAAATACACTAAGGAAAAAAAATCGTGTCAAAAACTTGTCTAAAATTAAGTTAGATCTCGCTGGTTAGCATACTCAGCCTATAATGTTCCCACAGCTGGGACACAAGCCTCCTCTCTGTGAGAGTAGGCGGGCTGTTATCCACCACGTGGGCCCAGTGCAGGTTCGTGGAAGACACATAATATGATGTGTGTTCGAATTTTTGGTTCTAGGACATCCTGTTTTTTTTACGATTTGTTCCTTCACCGTTTGAGACCGTTTTCTCGCTGGTTATCAGTCGTGATATTTTGTAAAATCTCGTGTAAAGTTAATCCTAATGTTTGTATTTACTCTTGACGCTCCATTAAGAATGGATTAGTTAGATACTTGAAGAATAAGTGTTTGTTCAAGGGAATTTTTCACTTTTGCATTTTCGTCATAATCCCCAGATTACCTTTACCACGAAAAATCGATGCTGAATTTGCTATCACTTTACGAAATGAACTTTAAAACGTTCATTAGGATGACGTGTTAAAATAAAAAACATCTGACGCCATCGGAGCCATTTTCAGCGTTTTTGCATTCTTCAGAATTTTTATGTAAAAAATTATAGACGCGACTATGCAGTCACTTTTATTCTAAACTAGCTATCATTTGTTCACTTTTATCACACGACTGATGCCCAAAAAAAAGGAGTGTTGTGTTTTCAGGGTTAATGTATGTTTGTGAGTTTCTATATGTATCTTGGTTTTGATTTTGCAATCCAAACTCAACTGCTTCATAAATGCGTTAGAAAAACGTGTACAAATACAAATGATTAAATCTCTAAATAAAAAATAAAATAAAAATATTTAAAAATTTAAATTTCTTTTAATATTATTGAATAGATATTCTCAGGTCGTTAATTCATTGTTTTTATGTGATAATAAATTGCTATGGCAGATAAATTAGTGTTAATTGTTTATTTATTGTGTCTCTTTCGTTAGGTACATGAAATTTATTATAGGTAAGGAGGTTTATTTATTTATTTATTTTATAGGTTAGGTATAGGTATAGGTTTAGGAAAGTTTTATGTGAAAAAATAAATATCTTGCGATATCGCACAAATTTTGAAATCAGGTATTTTTATAAAATTTAATTTTCGTTTATTCCCCGTTTTCTCCTAAAAGTTTTCTGACAATACTTGAATCAAACTAAGTATATTTAGTTAAAGTAATAAGGCTAGATGATACCTACTTACTTCACTACTTTATTAACTCCAAAAAAACCCGAAAGTAACGCGATAGGCTCTGATTGCACTTAGTAAAATAGGGCTTTTGTTCAGAATATTCAAAATAATTCTTAAAATAAATAATCTTTTTCTCTTTGCTGATACAAGAGGTCACAAGTACCGCTAAATACTGAAAACGCGAAGAAATAATTGCAACACCGTCTAAGTGTATCAGTCACGTAGTTTTTGATTTAATCATTCTTAATACATATTTATATTATCCATCATAATTACTTTAATCTTTCAAAAATATAAAACACATCAAATGACTCATTCGATTCACATAGAGCATTAACTTTAAAGATAGCTTGCTTTGATTTCTTTGTGCGTCTTCTTATATGTTTTTAGAGCTGCATTGTTTATAGTAAATGGTAAATTCATACACTCGGCGTCAGTTTGGTCCTTACCCCGTCATTTAAAACGTAGCCAACACTGTGATGCTGTTTCAGGGACTTAACGTGATTATTTTACATTATGGAAAGTTACAATATTTTGAAACGTGATAGATAAGTAACGCAACTTGTCACGAGACCCATAAATACATCAGACGCTATGCACCACAGTGCACTTGATAAAGTTTACCGATCTGCCCCAGACGTCTTAACTGCTGCTGATACTATATTCTACCTAATCCACATAAACTACGTAAGTTAACCAAGAAATAAAAGCTAAAACTTGTGTAGCCCGCATTATATTACCAACTTGACTGGTCGGATTTGGCACACTTTTATCTTCAACGAATCTCTTGGATCCCGGTATCGAATCTTGGCTGAAACTTCCAAACTTTCGGTTCTGTAAAGTTTCCAATTTATCCTTGCACTATTTAAAATATTGTGACAGTCTGAAATTAAAGTATCTAAATCTTATCTAAGGTAACGATTACCAGCACCTATGAAAAGATAACAAAATATAATTTAAGCATAAATATGACGCACGTTCATTAACGAATTCAAATGTGCTGTGGAAGTACTCGTATCAAATAACATTTATTTCTGCTCTGTATTATGTGGTGTTGTACAATTTTGTGGCCTGTGGCTTATTTAGCAGTTAATTAGCGTTATCGATTTGATGGTTAATAGTTAAAATGAATGGTGAGAACTGAATTTAATAGTAATTTATCTGGTGGTTAACGTTTTGATCCCAATTTCACGGTGTCATTGAAAACAAACGGAAATCAGCTGTCCATTAAAAAAGATTTACCACTAAAACAACTTTTATAAATATCTTTTGTTTTTTTTGCAGATAGAATGCCTCCTCAAGGGCAAACTGGTGGATCCTGGGTCCTCTACGAAACAGATGCTGTGAATGAGGACACAGATGCCGCACCAGTCATCGTACCACCTTCGGCCGAGAAAAGGGTGTGGCATATAGTATGGAGAAATGTCATCCTCATGGGACTGCTCCATATAGGAGGAGTGTATGGTGCCTATTTATTCCTTACGAAAGCGATGTGGCTGACGTGTATATTTGGTAAGTTACTCTTTTTTTGTTTTATTTTTGAGAAACTAAAACTCAAACTCAATCCATTTATTTCAAATAAACCAATTACAGGCACTTTTTTATTAAAAAGGGAATGGTCAGTCAAAAAGATGAAACTAGTTGCCCATTCCAAAGCGTAGTAGGTACATATGGAAAAGAACGGGCAAGAAACTCCACGAACCCTCTTTTAAATCAAAATATTGTTACAAAAAACTTTTTTACAAAAAACAACCGACATCCAAAAACAAAATACAGTAAAAGACGTGAAAAATAACTTTAATTTCGGTAGTCGGTGTCTTTGGTTTTGTATTTTATTTTTCCCTTTTCAGTTGTGGTACCCCATACACATTCTTATACCACTACTTGACATGTAAATAACAGTGACAGGAAATTATTAAAACATCATCAATACATATAAACTAAGTGGAAAAAATACGCAGTACTAAGGATAAGTCAAAAACTACTGGTCAAAACTTGATCAAATTTAAATGGGACTACATGTGAAGTATCAGCTTTCAAATAAAAAAAGATACATTCAAATCGGTTCACCAAAAAAAAAGTTCTGGACTAACAAACATAAAAAATCATAAGTACAGTCAAATTGAGAACCTCCTCCTTTTTTTCAAGTCGGTCAAAATATCGGTAACATCATTCATGTTGAAATTATAGTCCGGTCAAATTAGACATAAAAATAGTGATCAAATAACAAAAACTCCGACAGAGCTGAATTTTGCTGGAGACCTTGGGTACACCAGTAGAAATAAAGTGCCAAAAGTCCCCATCGATCCCATGTGTGCCAAAAAAGTTATTCAAGGTCAAAGGTAAAAAAAAACGGTTTTTTGGATTATTCTCGAAAACGATAAGTATTATCAAAAATATAGCCCAGACAAAAATTGTAGACTGTAAAATTATCTACAAAAAAGGTCCTAATAGTTATTTTCCTAACAATCACTATTCCTATCTTTGGAATCAAAAGCTGTTACTGCACGCATTCATTTTGAGTATGATTTAGTTGCTGCTAAGGCTAAGTATCATGACAATTGCTACAATTCTTTACCGGGAAAAACCACCATAAAAAAAACGCGCCAAGTTGTAACCCGGCCCTTGGTGTTGTACAGAATTGGTTAGGAGACTGGATGTTGATGGTCTCCTTCGGTGTTGTACTACTCACCACCGTGCTAAAGTAAATTTGTAGGGTATAATAAGCTGCTAGGGAAAAATTCAATTAAACAAGTACCTTACACAATGCAATGTTTATTACAATAACTCACACTGGAAGGTTCACAATATTGAATGTGGCTGGCCACATACCTTCCCCCATACACCTTGGCTTCCACACCAGTACAACCAGTCTCGGGTCTAGTTGTATTGGTGTGTTCACCTGCAATGAGACTATTACAATAACTCAGAGTCGCTATAGCGAGTCCGTGAGGTGAACCACTTAATAGATACTAGCTCAATCATACAAGTACCTACCTATCAAGGTTGTGCTAACAACGGGAACATAAGATTCGCTTTAGCGACTCTGAGTTATTGTAATAGTCTCATTGCAGGTGAACACACCAATACAACTAGACCCGAGACTGGTTGTACTGGTGTGGAAGCCAAGGTGTATGGGGGAAGGTATGGGGCCAGCCACATTCAATATTGTGAACCTTCCAGTGTGAGTTATTGTAATAAACATTGCATTGTGTAAGGTACTTGTTTAATTGAATTTTTCCCTAGCAGCTTATTATACCCTACAAATTTACTTTAGCACGGTGGTGAGTAGTACAACACCGAAGGAGACCATCAACATCCAGTCTCCTAACCAATTCTGTACAACACCAAGGGCCGGGTTACAACTTGGCGCGTTTTTTTTATGGTGGTTTTTCCCGGTAAAGAATTGTAGCAATTGTCATGATACTTAGCCTTAGCAGCAACTAAATCATACTCAAAATGAATGCGTGCAGTAACAGCTTTTGATTCCAAAGATAGGAATAGTGATTGTTAGGAAAAGAACTATTAGGACCTTTTTTGTAGATAATTTTACAGTCTACAATTTTTGTCTGGGCTATATTTTTGATAATACTTATCGTTTTCGAGAATAATCCAAAAAACTGTTTTTTTTTACCTTTGACATTGAATAACTTTTTTAGCACACATGGGATCGATGGGGACTTTTAGCATTTTATTTCTACTGGTGTACCCAAGGTCTCCAGCAAAATTCAGCTCTGTCGGAGTTTTTGTTATTTGAAATGTCTATTTTGACCGGACTATTATGCATGTGATAACGATACAAAACGTTAAAAGCGTCCGTAAAAAAAGTTAGAAACAATACAAACATTAAATTAAATTAAAATAAGCCGCGGCAGTTAAGAGATGACCGGTTCCTACTGACGCACTTGTTCAAGAAAATGACGCATAGATTAGCACCATTCAGCTCAACCATTTTGAAGGAACTAAAAGATCCAAACACACGCCACCATCAGCGAGAAATAAGAGTGAACATGACATACTCTCTTTCGCCAGGGCACATTCAAGTCCATGAAAGACGTATCCAGTTAATGGTAGCTTTATAGTATGTATATAGTACTTACATATGTGCTTTGCATTTATACAATACTAAAAGATTGATTTATGCAACGCAAAGATAGTTTTTTTTAATCTTCAGCAGTTCCAACAGTATTTTCAAATGTTAATCAATTAGTGTATGCGCCCTTGTGGAGTAGGACCAACGTTGAGCGAAGTATTTTTATCAGCTATGTACATCGTTGTCCCACTACTTATAATAATATGCTTGGCTACATAGTGTGCGTTTACATTTTATTTGTCCTTGCTTTTGGGCGGTAGTTACGACTTTTGTTTATTTCTGTTGACCGACTGCAGGCCAAAGACCTCCCTTTCTTTTTTCAACTTAACACCAATCTGTAACTATATTAATTTACAATATTTTCCGCATTCTCTTAACTTCTCATTTACAATGATACTGGCGAACACTCTATATTAAAATCGAACCTTTTGACGTTGGTGCATAAGCGAATGAAAACTTACTTAGACAGATATTCACACACACACATCACACATATTTGACACACACATACCTTTGTCTTTTTTTTTTAATTTCTCAGATATTTGTGAAAAAGTTATTTAATGAGAATTCAAAAATAATGATACTTATTTGGCTGCAGTGCATAACTAATATTGGCGTCAATTTTATTAGATAGGTACCTATATTTTTCACTATGTGCACATAACTTATTATTTATTAACATACCACAAAGTATCCAATAACGTGTCTCGAAAATAGACAAGAATAATAGTAAATAATTTTCCCCGTGTAGGTACGATTGCAGCACTTGTGTTTTAATTATTTCATATTGCTGTTGTTACTATGGTTGGTATGAAAAATAGACGGGGGCAATTTCAGTATTTTTAAGAACAGTGGCATTCTAATCTTAATCTCAATAAGTACTCTTAATCTATAAAAAATAGGAACTTCTACAGTCCTTTCACAGTTATTTTACCTCTGACAGCAGCAACCCAACTACAATCTTATTATAACGTCAATAAAGATCAATGTGATTTTGATAGACTAGTCAGTGGCAGCAACCCAATTACAACCTTATGACAACGTCAATAAAGACTACTGTTATTTTGACAGTGAAACAAAATAAGAGGTAAAATATGAGTGAATGGACTGTAATTTTACAAGTTTTGGACCTAGATTTTCACTTAGATGAGATTGCGACTAGATTTTGAACGTTTTTAAATAGGTACGGAATTAAACTGCGGAGTAATTGCGTGACACACATTAAATGTCAATTGATCAAAATGAGTTTCATTTTGACAGTCCACACACGTTCATTGCATTAATTACGTTGTTGAACAGACGAATTTTTCAAACATATGAAGCTCTCGGATTGTGATTGAAAGAGTATTACGCAATTAGGGTGATGTTGTTTTGAATTATTGTGTAGGGTTGCCATTTAAAAAAAATGAACACCCACATTTTTCGTTCGTTAATCACCTTAAAATCAGAAATACCACAGATCTACAGATTTTTACATAGTACAAAGAATTTTAACTAGTTTATTTTGACTGTTCTTAAATACCTCTCTACTATAAAAAGAAAAAGCATTTATCGGGATATATATATATAAGTGCATACTTTTCACTATGAAGAAAGAGGAGAAACGTTTTCCAAGTGCCATACTTGGAACTTAGGCATACATACTTTAGGAAACTAGTAGATAATATTACCCTATAATGGCTCAAACAAATTCGTCATATAAAAACTTGTCTTAATTCAATTCCTATTTAGTTCAGACAGGTTTTAACACGACGAATTTGTTTGAGCCATTTTAGAACTTACGAATTAATGACACACTCGAACAAATATTACAATTTCAGAGAATCGCTTCCACGAAATTAATTATATTCTTCTCTTTACCCTAATGCGGGTACATAGGTACATCAAATAAATTCCTTGTAATTTATAGAGACATGAAAATAAATAAGTAGACTGTGGCTCAATTTTCGGTTTAAATAAGAAAATTGATTTATAAAGTAGAGAATATTGTATGTCTATTGTTCAAATACGCTTCTCTATTTAAATAAGAAATTTTGCTGAATTGTCCTTTGATATTTCCATATAAGAGAGACGTTTCCTATTTTCTTGATACCCCTAGTCGCTATCTTTGATACCAACGGGAAGCATAAGCCTGTTCTTGCTGTTCTCTTTTTCTAGGGGAACTCTGTTTTGTAACCGTTTATTAATTAATGTTGTCTGTTTATTTCCAGCTGTGTTCTTGTACATATGCTCAGGCCTGGGCATCACCGCAGGTGCGCACAGGCTATGGGCTCACAAGTCATACAAAGCGCGTCTGCCACTCAGGATTCTGCTCACTCTCTTCAACACCTTGGCCTTCCAAGTAAGTTTATCTACACAAAATACTTACAAAATACCTAACTAATTCGTGAAGGCATCCAAAATATTAGTCCCTAATCTTGTTGCTTTTTGTCTTGAATGTTAATTAAATAAAGGTGATAAGTATGTAGGTATGTTATGACTACACAATATTTTATTTAGGTAGGTATCAGTATTTATTTGGACAAACAAATAAAACAACAGAGGAAGTAAAACCTAATTACGTACCAATTAGAAAGATAAAATTTCATTTATTTACAAAAAATTTACAAAAACAAAAGAATTTGTGTAAACAATGTATGATATCCATATTTGAATTTTAAAAAGGTCATATAAACTACCTGAAGGTTTTTAAGTTCAAAAGTAGAGGGTTAGTCCTCTACTTTCAGGAAAGGACACAGGTCTCATGAAAAGACATGTGCCTTGGAATGACCTGACTACGCACGTGCAGCCAGCACAAAGTTCATAAAGGTTAAAACGCATAGAAAATGTGTACTTCAATGATAACGTCCTACGTAGTTGTGACGTCATATTATATTTTCTAGGAAAGTGGGGCAAATTACTTGAATGATATTTAAAGTCACCTTCAGCAATAACGCTTTAGGTGTAAAGATTTCAGACTCTCATAACCTATTAGATCTTTCACGATCAGCACCCTAATTACGTAACACACTATCTATCACAATCTGAATCATTTTGAAGCCTATTGCTAATCCATTGCTTCTTACGTTTGAAAACTTTGTCTGCTCAACAACGTAAATAGCGCAATGAATGTTGTTGAACTGTCAAAGTGAAACCCATTCCTACTGTTAATGTGTTACGTAATTATCCCACTGGTATCCAGATTTTATAGCTTAGTATGTCTAACGTCTAAAACTTATTAATACCTTGGACTTATCAAGAGATAGTATCGTCGTGATAAGAAAATCTCACCTCTCCAAAGAATTAACCTGTATTCAACCGTAGGATAAAAAACTTTGGGATATTTTGAACATAAAAATAGAGACCAGTCCATATCTTCACCACGTGAACTAAAGCTATTATCAAAACCATGCATGTGTTTATCACGCGTGAGAAACCGGCGTTATCAACATCACCTTTTAACACCAGTATCGGCGATTACCCTCTGACTGTAATTAAGTTATCAGCGGTAGGTAATGATCTGCGTGATCGATCGGTACTTTCTATAATAACAATGTTTTATCTGCAGTAATTTGCCTATAATAACAATGTTTTATCTGCAGTAATTTGCCGTACATAACAGTTATGGAATATAATACGTATTTAAATATAAACATTAAACATGCATGACAATAGCGTGCGAGAAACTAATGAAGCTAGTTTATCAATAATGTAGAATGGTAGAAAAATAGCGGCACCTGAATGGTGGAATCTTATTTTAGTTTTGAAATACTTTAAGGTGAATCCTCAGCTTTAGCTCGCCAAATTCAAATATTCTTTGGTTTTTTTTTTTAATTGCAGCTCTGTTTTACATCGTATGTTGATTAAAATACAATTCGCGACTGTAGAAATGATATATTTATTGAATATTAATCATCAATTTCATATTAACTGTCAAACTTTGGAAATTTGTTCCACTTTAGAATTATCATATTAAATATTTTGAAAAATTTGTATTCGGCGGGCTACACTTGAGAATTCACGTTAACATGATTCATTAAGTCAGCTGTATTATAAAATTGTACAATGCCTTTATATTGGGCTTTAAGAAATGCCTAAACAAAACAGAAAGCAGATAATTAAATCAAAATATAATTAATCTGCCACAAGTGGACTGCAATGAGCTGTTGATTGATACCTAATCCTGTACGTGTGTTAGATAATGTATTTAAACTAATTAAGTACTTTATCGTAAAAATACTTGAAAAACACAGTTGTTGTTTTGCTTGTCATAAAATCTAGTAGCAATAGAGATTACACAGATGATTGATTATAATCGATTATGGAAGTGCGTCAAAGTTGACAAACAATGATTAGTCAATTAATTATTAATGAAACAGGTGTATAAAATATAATACAATAACAAATAATTCGCACCGTACAAACCGATATAGGATACAAGTATTGTAGTAGTATAGACACTTGACTAGAGATAGGTTGACCTTTCTTTGCCACAACTATATTGGCTAACCTATTGCCAAAGGTGGTTAGCCTACTGCTTATGTCTTAAACTTATAAAGAGAAAATACTTAATTTTTTGTATGTTTGTTTGTTACGCTTTCTAGCTAAACGGCTGCACGGATTTGAATGAAAATTAGCACATGGTTAGACCATGACCTGGATTAGGACATAGGATACTTTTTATTTCGATATTTGAACGGGATCGAGACTTATGCGGGTGAAACCGCGGGGCGCAGCTAGTTGTTGATATAATGCTTAGATATGTCAATGGACTTTACCAACAATACCAATTCTTCCGTCATATTCACCGTAGAAGATGTTGACAGAACTTGCTTAGGTTTCGCTTTAGATTCCGAACCTACATTTTAAATTTCAAACGAACCAACGACGTATAGTTTCAGTACCTACACTAACTTAACTTTAAGTAAATAACCTCACAGAACACAATCGTGAAGGATCTCCTCTTAACTTTTTGTTCTCCTTCCAGGATGCCGTAATCGACTGGGCACGTGACCATCGGATGCATCACAAGTACTCGGAAACTGATGCTGATCCCCACAATGCGACACGAGGCTTCTTCTTCGCCCACGTGGGCTGGCTGCTGGTCAGGAAACACCCGCAGATCAAAGCGAAGGGACACACGATTGACCTCAATGACCTCAAGAGTGACCCCATTCTACGCTTTCAGAAGCAGTAAGTTCATATTTTGTGTAACAACTTACATGTCTATAATTCGTCAACATGTGTTTAGATTTGATTTGTATTCACGTGACGGAACACGACAATGGATGTTCGAAACATATTGCTCGAAATATTATAATCTACATTCAGACTCGTGTAGATGTTTCACTGCCCAAAAATAAGAGCTTTTTCATTTTTACGTGCTTCTACAGCCTTGAGCTGTCTAAAAATACACTACGCTGTTAAAACAATAAACCTACTTACTGCCTACATGTTTTGCCCTTAATGTAGGAACTTAAATACATTGTCAAATGGGTAGGCACTGTCCTAATAAACAAATTATCCTTATCTTGTACTAACATGATTATTTGTTTGCAGGTTCTACCTAATCCTCATGCCCCTGGTTTGCTTCGCGATGCCGATGTACGTCCCCACCCTGTGGGGTGAGTCTCTGTGGAATGCGTACTTCGTGTGCTCGATATTCCGCTACGTGTACGTGCTGAACGTGACCTGGCTAGTGAACTCCGCCGCCCACCTTTGGGGCGCCAAGCCTTACGACAAGAACATCAACCCCGTGGAAACCAGACCCGTCTCCCTCGTGGTGCTCGGCGAAGGCTTCCACAACTACCATCACACTTTCCCCTGGGACTACAAGACCGCTGAGCTCGGGGACTATTCCCTCAACCTCACTAAACTTTTCATTGATACCATGGCCGCTATTGGATGGGCATATGACCTCAAAACGGTGTCCACTGACGTCATCCAGAAACGCGTGAAGAGGACCGGCGACGGCAGCCACTCCGTGTGGGGCTGGGATGACAACGAAGTCCACCAAGAGGACAAGAAATTAGCAGCTATTATTAACCCAGAGAAGACTGAATAATCAAACCTACCCCGTTGGATCCAATTCCATTAGTTTTAGATCGAAGGGTGTACGTGTATTATAGTAAATGTGAGGGAAATGTGATACCAGTAATATTATTTATTTTATTTATAATTCGCAGTGATAATGGTTATCGAGACTTTTAGAATTAATTCTTAGATTTTTAACAAATGATGCCCATCTGTTTCCTGTAGGCAGAATACAATAAATAATACCAAAATAATATAAATCGTTTCTTATAACACCAGTAAGTACCTACCTACTTATAAATTAACTCATAATATCAGACCTTAATGAATTAATCTTAAGAAAGCCTTCTATAATATGAATAGCACAAACGCATGCTTAGTGCATTACACACAATTTAGCCTTTATCTTTTAGTTTTACGTTGTCTATAGTAACTTGGTATAGAAACTTCGAAGTGACTTCAAGTAATGTTCACCATTAAATCCCCCGCGTCTGTAATTGCAACAATTGATTGGCTACACTACATACAGATCCACACAATTTTTTATCTCTTCATTTTTATTATTATGAAATTCTCGACCTTGACAACATTTTGTCATATTAAGTTTTTATTACATTATCACGTGTGTGAATCACGCAATGTTGTTACAATAAGTCCGAGTTTTGCATAACTACAATCATCTTTATTTATAATTTATTATCTTGGAATTATGTATCAACTTGGGAGAAAATTTATAATGAAATAGTATTTAAAAATTGCACATCGGATGGTTGGTGTTTGTTACGTATTTGGTTTCAGAACTAGGGAATCGATCGCAATTGGCACCCTAATTGCGTAAGACACTATCAATCACAATCTGAATCATTTTGGAGGATATTGCTAATCCATTGCTTCATATGTTCGAAAAATTTGGCTGTTCAAAAACGTAAATAAGCCACTGAATGTTGTTGAACTATCAAAATGAAAGCCATTCCTACTTTTAGTGTGTTACGCAACTACCCTGCTGTTTTTAGGTTTGTGGCTACTAAGTTACGTAAACTTTCTAATGAATATTACTTCATAAAGATGAACCTAAGTTATCCCGATAGAAACAGATCTGGTAAAAAAATCAACTAGTATCAAAATGTTAACGCTAGAGGTTTTACTACTACTACTACTACTACTACTATAATAGTTAAGCGTAATGGTTTAAAGTAATACATCGATCCTGGTAGACTAAAGCCTCAAAGTGTGGCATGCCTAGTTGATCCTGACGAACCGCATCCTCCAAGCGTAGCACGTCTCGACGGAATCACTGGCGACTCGACCTTCATGTGTCGTGGGCCAGAACGGCCTAGCTGGTCTAGAACTAGCAAGGATTCTCTGCGACTGGTGGTAGAGACGCAAGAGCTCGCAAGCCTGGTGAATAGTCCGGTACCCGGAAAAAGGGCCGGAACCAGACCGCTTCAACTAATTCTACACCTACGACAAATAAAATAGGGTATTACACCAGAAAAAAGGGTGACTTCCGCTGAGAAAGCAAATCGGGAAAAATACACACCAAATTCGAAGAATAGCGTACACCAAATAGAACATAGTAATGACACATGGTGGAATACAATATATAAAATTTACTTGAGTCTAAAATTTATCGAAACCGACCGGAATTAATGCATATTTTTCAGCAACAGATTTTTTTTTCCAATAATCAAATGAGTGCCTTGTTTGCGGCAAAATTTACAATTATTAAGAATAGAAACTGTTAACCAGGTATACGAATCAGAAAAATTGGTAGTAACCGCAGAGGTCACGCTGCAATACGCACACACACGAACACATACATTTTCATTTATTATTACTTTCTCACACTATTACTTCGAGCACTGGATTTTCAACGCTCTGCTTAGCGGCGAGACTTCAAAATCTAACAGTTTATTTTCTTGACGCGCTGGGATGCACTCTGTTGGATTCTCAATGCTCGACTCAATACCGAGAGTTAAAAATCAAGTGCGCGAAAAAATATCGCCCGTGCATGCCCCTTACTTTATAATTATGTAGGTATTAAAGGTTGCACTCACATAAAAAACGTTTCCTATAAGGAAGAAATTAATGGGAAGATCGGTAGTAATTGACCTAATTTTGGTGACAATGAATGAGATCAATTACCGAATTATTATCAATTATCGTTTCCTACGTTCTTCTCCAATATTAATTTTATATCTTTTCGCTTTTTCAGCAGTCAGTTGCTCGGCCTAAACCATGATTTAAACATCCCTCCTTTTAGTAGAGTACTAGTCGACTAATAATTATATCGTTATATACATAAGTTAGTACACGTACTGAACTTGTTTACCTACATGATAAACGATCCTTTGGCCAAAGTCATCGAACCTTCCTACGTACGTCTAATAAACTGTAAATAGATACAAATACAGGTACATACATAGGAAGGTTCTCCTGTCATAACATATGAGATTAATTATGTAAGTGTGGGCGAGGCAGTTTGATGACATGCATTAGGATTATGACATTCGACACAATAAGGCCCATTTACCATATTAGGCCCACAACGTGACGTAGGGTACGTCTCTACCTACTTATATAGGTATATTAAAACATCTTCGAGTCAAAAACTGAAGCCCCAGTAACATGCGTATGATAACTACCCCACTGTAATACAGTATCAACTACTACGGAGGGTATTGTAACTGTTACCGCTGGCCTTATATATTGCAATTTAAATAGTATACTTTAGGTAATAAATTGTGCACAAATAAATAAATAAACTTTGGATATCCCTTTGTTTTTTTTTTCTAACAACATTTTTGTTATTGCTGTTGTTTAGACAGAAGAATATAGCCTTGAAAAACTAGATCGAAGTCGAAAGCATGGAGGTAGGATTTCGTAAATCGTAAACAAGACATATAAAAACGAATTTGCAATGAATGGTCTTAAGACATTGCATCAATAATCCCCCAATTTGTCGAAGTGGTGGATTACTGACCCATCCAACACCCAGTGCAAGTGCCGTGCTTCTGATTAGACCATGTCGCACTTACTGGAGTGTCCTAAAGTGTCCGTACTTTGCACCTCGGATGACCTAAAGAATGCCACTGATGCTACTATCAACGTCGCCACCTACTTGGCTCAAAGAATATAAAAATAAAGAAGAAGACACGAAAATATGAAAAATTTAATCAGACAAAAACTAGACATATAAACGAAAGAATCAATTTGTTCCCCTCTTACTCTCCCCGCCTCCTGTATTGACGCTACTTTCTACAACAGGCTGTAATTTCAATTAGGGGTGACCGTGCGTCTGCACTGTATGGTTGCCGCAATTTGACCGCTTGTTTAGATCAACGTAATTACTTTTATAACCAGGGTGTAGCTTTTTTTACTGAACTATTTATGAAATAATGAGGTACTTTTAACTTTTTATATTAAACAAAACGTGAAGACCTACTAGGAATGTGGTATTCATTGGTAGGTTTCCTGCTCAATCATATAATAAGCTAAATATGCTTGTGGCTTAGCTAGAATATAGTGCATTGGCTGGTAATCGAACTCAGGTCCACTCACTCGTTAAACCGCGCCAGCTGCCGCTACTTATTTCAATTTTGGTCTGTGAAATAAACACAAATATTTTCTGTCTGTTTAAAAGTGTAATATAGTCGGTCGAATAATAATGCAATGCGTAATACATAATGCATCAGGAAATTTGCCTTCTGAAATATCGCAGTGTTCTGCGATCCATAAATTGCTCTCTCATTTTATCGAATCCGCTTCCCCAGTGTTTACGCTCTCTTAATTCCCTTGTGGAATGACTGCCTCTGGTGTTTAGATGAGAAAATACATCCGATCGTCAGGCTTCGTGAAAGAGAAAATTGTGAAATAGGTACGTTCTTGCTTGAAAATTCAACCTTCTTCCCTGCAGTGCCGATCTTAACTTTTCAAAAATAGATGTCCACTTAAATATAATGTTATGTCCCAAGAAGTGAAATCTAATTCACTTCCCGAGTCTTTTGTACTGCGGCGCTAAAGATCGAAATCGACTGAAAGTAATCGACGAACGTAATAACAATAAGGAAATGTTTTAGGGTACCAATATATTTCTTTTATCACCTCTCTGCATCGCTGTAAACGTGCCACGTAATACTGGAGGTGACAATTTGGGGGAGAAATATCAGTAACGCTGAGTCAGGACCGAAAGGGAATGAAGGAAATTAGGATCAACTTTTTTAATTTCACTAACCCTGAAAATCGTGTAAAATCAGGGAAATTAATTGTTAAGAAAATTTACTACCAACTTAAATTGTCCGTAGGCCATTTTCCTTTACTCAAATCACAACTGGCATTATTTGACAGTGGAATAGCTTTAACACGGGTAATTAACGTAGGGTTTCAATTTGCTTAACAATAAATTTTTGGAATATACCTAGAAAGTAATATACCGAATATGATATTATGAATGTAAAACCATCTACAGTACAACTATTTTATTAATGTCCCTCGGCAAATTTCGTGTTTCGTCAACCGTTGGATTTCTATCAATTGCCTTTTGCACTTGGTACAGACCGGACGCTCTCAATCGACTTCCAAGTCGATTGGCGATGCCGAGGGACATTAAGAAAATAGTTGTACTGTACTTTCATGGGGGAATAACTTAAGGGCTAATTTTACTAACCTACAAAAAAAATCCGCCGTAAGGACCAACATGCTGATACGAAACATCTTAATTTTACATGGAAACCTAAAAAATTAAATTGGCTAGTAAAAAAGTACTCATGGTCTAAAAAAACAAGGTCTGGCATTCCGAGTGTGACACAAGCTTACGTCACTATCCAGTTGCCACTTTATTGCAACAAAACAAGAAATATGGAAACATTTTCAGTCACCATTCTGTTAAAAAATATATATAAAGCATTTAAATGGTCGTTTTTTTAATCAAACGAAACAATTCAATTTAAACTTATACCAACGTAATTGTTAGTTAAAACCTCATTGATTTATCGGATTCGCACAGGTAATAAAGGCAGTTGGGGAGTTATTATTACACACTTCTGGTAACACAGCGGTGATGACGTAGGCTTGTGTCACTCACGTGACCACTGTGTCTCGGAATGCTATACCTGGCGAAGTATATTATAATACCATGCTGAAACTAAAATAACTTTTTTACTCATAGCTTAAAGTTTTTGTAAGATTATTCTAGACTATAATCTTGAATATTGATGAAAGAGTTGACTTACAGTGTTATTATAGAGATCCAGAACAGTCTAGTGATTAATCTCAGTAGGCTTTACAGTTCCTGGAGAGACCTTTTAGGTAAATATTTTTTTTCAGAGTAACCCTACCCCACTTACACCACCTCATCATCACCTCATCACCACCACCACCATCACCACAACCACCACCATCCCCTTATTGTTGATGTTCTTCAGGAAGGTCAGGTGCGTAGTACTCGCAAGCGGCGTGCGTGTATGACCAGACGTATGAACGTAAACGAGGCAAAAGGAGTATGTAAGGATCGTAGCAGGTGACGTTCTGTAATTTCTGCCAACCCCCACGGAAAGAAGGCGTGAGTTTATATATGTGTATGTATGTCACAAACAATGTCAAATACAGAAAAAATTATCAAAGGAAGTATTTACATTCTAAGAGAAGCAACGTTACCGATCACAGGAGATTACTGAAATAAGTACTTGCCTTTGATAACAGAACCCCGCGTTTAATTTTTAAATTAATGCCATGTCGGATGAGGAAAATAAACATATTTAGAAGATCAGAAAATAATAGATACTCAGCTTGAAGAGCTGACTGTGTGCGTCATGGTATAAGATGAACAGCAGCGGTTTTAGGAATAATTACGGTATTAATACTTAATGAGCCTTATAATTATTGGACCCGGTGTTTCTTTTAAACTGCGCCTTAGAAAAAACGTGCCTGTGAACAAGTTTCCATAGTAATCCATACAACAATGACGACCGTGCACATGGCAAATAAACCGTAGTTTTTCACGGCAAGAAAAAACGTATGTGATAAAGGACCTTATAGTATAGACCTACACTACCTATCGCAAAAATACAATACAATTCAATTTACACTGTCGTTGAAGAAACTCATCCTGTCCTTATCTGGTCCATTGTCTACTCCGTAGGGCTTTATAACTGCTTAAGAACGAACACCAGAGAGGCTTCCACTTAATTGCCACGAGCAAAGTTGGCTGCGTTTAACGTCATACTAGTGACAACGTTAAGTCTTGACTACTCGACGTTAATGAATGAAACGTGGTGTTTTTGTGAGAGAAATAAATCTAGAGACACATTGTAATCCTTGCCTCTTTTAGTAGCACCTTTTTTCGTAAGTTTTTCTCTTTGGTCGTAAGTTACGATTTATAGTTGTACAAGATAAACCGCTCGTGTATTCTGTTAAAGCCACTAACGAGGTACTGGGGTGGATTCCCAGGTCGACAAAACGGTCGGTCAGCCGAGTAACAAATGAGCTCGGTTTATTCATTTCTGGAAATGGGATTAATTTGTACCAGAAAGAAGAAATAAACGTTTGTGGCATATTAATTGCTTTACATAATGAGCAGTTTCATTTAGTTGAGCACATCATGAATCCAGAACCCTAAAAATCATAAAGAGTATTGATCATATTTCAATTTATTCAATCTGAATATTAAACCTTATCAAAATGATACAAAATAAAAATCATCCCGTAACATCATACTGTATAGGGGTGCGTCAAGGCCTGACGAAATTCATTTTTTATCAGTACTTCCCTATCGCTAGCCAGAGCGACACTGTGCACAGTCAATAAGTATATCGAACAACCATTATATTGAAACAGTGAGGGTCGTTAATTCTAAAAACATTAATGATAACTTTTAAGTAGTTTTTAAGATATTTTAGATAAACGAAACACAAATGTCGTTCATAAACGACAGCGAATACGAGAACAATTCCTTTTCTTTCTTCGGGCCAGTTGAGATGGCGTTCTACGACGAACTAGATGACACTTACACAGTCAAGATAGTCGTGAGCATCATTCTGGGAATCTTAATGGCGGTGAGCTTGATCGGCAACGTGTGCACGCTGGCAGTGATAGCCAGGGACCACACCATGCGCACGCCCACCAACTGCTACCTCGCCAACCTCGCCATCACCGACCTGCTCACAGCCCTCTTCATCCCGCTCGAAATATACATCATATTCGTACCAGATTTCTATCCTCTAGGAGAAGTAGGATGTCGAGTGCATTACATCCTCTGGGACGTATTCAGTAACTGCAGCCTACTCATCATCACTGCATTTACGATTGAACGCTACATCATAGTGACAAAACCATTTTTTCGGCAAAAGCTGACGTTGAATTCTCGCGTCTTCAAAATCGTAGGCGTTATATGGGTTATCTCACTTGGTTTTTGTATTCCCGACGTGTTCTACATAGATCTGTTGGAAAGAAAAGAATACGTGTATTGTTACTACACGTTGACAAAAGCTGCGAGCACTGTGGTCGCCATCGAGATTTTCGTTTTTTTTGTAATACCGATGACGACGATATTGGTGCTGTATATTAAAATAACAATAAAGTTGAAATCGGCGCAGAAAAAATTGCGGAGCAGTCCGATAGTTGGGAAACAGAACAGAGACAAGGCGGTGAAAATGATTGGTTAGTGCTTACTCATTATTTTGTTTAAAAATTTAAACGTGAGAACGTGTGACCAGTAGAGAACGATTATTATTGTTAATGTATTTCAGAATTAGGTCTACCCTTATTTTGTTAGTAAGGACTTAAAACATATGTTAGTACCTAAACCTTATCTTAAATTAAAAATTGCTGGTCTGGAACCTGTATTTTCTAATAGCGCACTAGTTGGCAATTAAGCCTAATTATAATGTAATCACGAATATTTTGTTGTTACGATGTTATCGATGTTACGACTATTTAAATAACAGAATTCTTGTGTTTGTGTAGCCATAATCAAGGATTCGCTCGACTTACTAATAAGAAAAATAAATTATTGTACCTAATGCTTTCTGCACAAGTTCCCAGCTAGCTCTTTGTAATTGTTCACAGCATTTTAAAAAAGAATCTATTTCTTTTGAAGAGTAATACTATAAATACAAATATTCAATCTTCCTTGAGCTTATGGAACCTCTTTGCTTTGATTCTATTAAATAAGTTTTGTTCAAGTGCCTGCACAAAGTGGTGTTAATTACTTTGCTAAACAGTCTGTGCAAGCGGGTGCAATGTATCTTGTGTTCTTGTGTAGGTACTTAAAGTTGGACTCTCAGTAAGTGAGTTCATTTCCTTGCGAGAAGGTACACGATGTACTAGTTGGGACAGTAAAATGAGTATAAATGTGAGATTTTAACATAAGGAGTACAAAAATACAACATGACAATGAAAGAAAAAAGGTTTTGACAATGCAAGTTCTAACTAAACTTAACAAAAAGGCTCCCACAAACAGGCGCGACGCGACTCTAATAGAACAATTTCTATGAAAACTTAATGTAAATTGTTCTACAAGATTCGGGTCGCGCTGTCGCGTCGCGCTGTCACGTTACGCTGTCGCATCGCGCTCTCGAGTCGCGCCTGTCTCTGGGAGCCTATGCAGTGCATAAAATATGCCTCCCAAGTGTATGTGTACCTAACTGCATGAGCATAGCAAGGCTACTGGCATGCAAGAAAATATGTTTTATTTTTCAGTAGGTACCTACGCCATCTAATGACATTCCAATTTAGTTGAACAACAAAATGTGTAGATACAAGAAAGGAATTTACATTTTATGCAAAGTAGGTAAGATATTGAAACTCAATTTTTATTTTTCAGCGGCCGTTGCTGCCTCTTTCTTCCTCTCATGGACACCATATTGTATATTCCGCATAATGATGGTGTTGCCAAAATTTGATTATGAGGATTATTATAATGTAAGTATAATATTAGAAGAAAGCTAATTACTTCAATATTATTATTTTAAATTATGTCATATTTACTTAGCACATTCATAACTAAAAAACTCACAATTGTATGATACAAATGTGAGTTACAGATTTATAATCACGCCCACTCTAACTGAAGTGTGTTACGAATGTTTTTCAGGTTTTTAATTCATAGAATAAAAATGAAATTGCTTTATAAAAGTTTACTTTTAAAAATCGTACCTTTGGAAAACAAACTAACTAAAATTCTAACAATCGGTGTTGCAGTCTGCTTCATATCCCTTGAGACCCAAATCATCAAAACTTTATTAACATTGTATGCTTAATCTCACTTCAGAACGACGGCATGCAATAAAAATGTAAATTGTAACTAGAAAATAGACACTGGTACCGAAACTTTTAAGACCCAAATTGGATTTTAAAAACTTTTTTCATATCTAAAATAAATCCATATTTTTTCAGGTGTGGAAAATCGTGAACTATCTCTGCTATAATGGATACCTGTCTACTGCTGCAAACCCAATACTCTACAGTCTAATGTCCCGGAAATTTCGACAAGCGTTTAAAGTAAGTTTGCATTTACATTCAACTTCGTCTGGGAGATCGCCAGAACTTTAATGTGAGGGTAGATAAGCATTAGATACATCATTCAAGGGCACACACGACTGGCTCGTGTGGGGTCGTTATACTTTATGTTGCTCTTGAGACTTATTTAAAAGTTTTAGAAAGGACGGTAGGCAGGACTCAAGTCAGAAGGTTCAACGACCTGAAAAAAGCAGCCGGAGCAGATAGGATTTAAAAGGCTGAGAACCTTGGAAAGGGCTTAGGTTATACCTGCTACTTATCCTGCGATTAATATTCAATTCTACCTAAATAACTTAATTGTATTCCATGTAGTTATAATTACAACCAGTTAATTACCATACCTAATTTGATAGTCTGTAGAGACTATCGAATTAGGTATGGTATTGGTATGTAGATACCGCAGAACTAATAGTTAATACAATATTAATATTAATGATCGTATAAACTAGCCACTTAACTATCCGAAACTACAAACTCACCACTTCAGAAACCGTAGATTGTCCTAACGCACGAAACTCACCACCAAAAAGTGACAGCTGACCGCGAGTTCCAACCTCTTAGTTTTTTATCTCCTTTTTTACAAGGCACATAACTTCTTCTCTTATTTCATATCAGCACATAGGTAGATACTATAAAATAATAGCTTATGCTGTTATTAAAATAATAGTCAGTCAGCAAGGTTTTCTCCCACTCACATAGAGGAGGCGGGTGTCCCAGCAGTGGGAACGTTATAGGCTGATTATGCAAGATTGTATCGAAGCTGATTGTCCAGTACAGCACTGGACATGTGTACATTTAGTGATAGCCATGCGTTGAGGCTATTTATGGATCCTCATGTACGATCCTAAGCTGAAACCTCAAAAAATCTAATCACTATTTCCACCGCTTCATAAAGACTACGCTCCACTTGTAAATTATCACTGCTTTAAAAAAACCGCTTCTATGGTCGTCTTTTAAGCAAATATTTTGTCTGCTCACAAGTGCTTGTCGTAGCCACTGTCCGACGGTAGTGCAACTTTACTACCCCTATAAAACACATCTGCGCTTTATTATCTACGTTGTGGTGTAGTATATTGTGCTGAATACTCCAGAAGACGACGAAAGTTTGATGAAAACTAAAGCTTATGTTGAAATCAAATGAGTAACTAACTATAAGTCACCATATGCCTTTCCTTATGGGGAATTTTCTGGCTCCTGAATCACAGGTCTTCTTAAATCTGTATGATCTTCTTCAAAATAATACAGTTATTTTTTTTATTCCGTGCTAAAATATTAGTCAGCCACTAAGGTGGTGGCAGTGTTAAGGTGACTGGCCATGTTTGTCGAAAGAGCGATGGCCGGTGAATCAGACGAGTCGTGGAGTAGAGACCGCGTATCGGCAAGCATAGTGTGGGACCCCTAGCTAGATGGACCAACGACCTTGAAAATGTGGCTGGGATAGACTGGATGCGGAAGGCGGAGCACAGGGGGTTGTGGCCCAACGTGAGAGAGGACTATGTCGAGCTGTGGACTACGGTAGGCTGACTTGATTTATTAATTGAAGGTGGTAACGGGGTTCATAGCTCAGAATGCACCGGACGTACATTTGAGAATCACTAGTATGCGTATATCACTAGTACGTGTATATATTAGAACATTCAATAAAATGAAAACAGTCAAATGAAAAGTTTCGAAAGTCTTCCTGAAACACGTGTGGAATTAACGACGAAGCACGAATGTGACGCCGTTAGTTCAATTGGAAACCTGCCAAACAGAAGCTGTAATGAACAGTCGTGTCCAGTGGAACGATTGTTAATTTGTTAGTTGGTACTGAGGTTTGGTCGGTTTAATAAAGGCTCAAATCAGTACCAAGTTCTCTGAAGTCTTAAGTGGTCCCTACTATTGATTTACTGATGATTACAATTTATAAAATGTTTTATCCAGAAAAAAATATTTATCTGAACTAATAATAATAATTGTTTATTTGGAACAAAAAACAAATCCAATCAAAGAAAAATAATGTTAAACGATGATAGCTCCAAAAGTTAAAAACAGCGGGGTAATTGCGTAACACACTAACAGTAGGAATGGGTTTCATTTTGATAGTTCAACAACATTCATTGCGTTGTTGAACAGACAAATTTTTTGAACATATGAAGCAATGGATTAACAACAGGCTTCAAAATGATTCAGATTGTGACTGATAGTGTGTTATGCAATTAGGATGCTTAACTAAACTAGACCTACTTAATATTTCATTTAATGAATGGTTATAGATGCTACACCGTTTTCAATTTCGTTGTTCAACAGCCATAATTTAAAATTACATTTTTATAATAAACTAGCTGACCCGACAAATGTTGTCAATAGTTCATACAAAATTGCCATTGAAAATGCAGTTTTTCCAATTTTCCTGGCAACTTCTAATGTTTTCTTTCCGTGAGAATTTGATTCGAACTATTACGAAGATTTTAAAAACAAAAATTTGCCGAATCGGTCCAGCCTTTCTGTAGTGATGCGCTTACCGACGAACAGCATTAAATTTTTATTTTGTATAAAAGATATATAAACTTAAAGACTTGAATTTTAATACTTGTTCAAAATAAAATTATCTCTTCGACGTAAACAATTTCTCAAAGTCTAATACACGTCCGGATGATTGAAATACCAAGCACCAACAGATTTTTTATTTCTAGCAAATAAATAAGTACAACTCCGTAGAGATAAGGCCCTAGTTTTATAAGTTACTAGCTTCTGTCCGCGACTTCATGCGCGTGAAGTTTCTTGTTCCCCAGACGCACCCCGTCACATCGCATCGCCTGCCCGCGCTATTACTTCGTTTTCGCTTAGCGTTCTTTCTGACTTTTTTTCTTTTTACTCGGCCCCTAAGGATCCTAGTGTGATGTTAAATAGCCTCTAGCCTTCCTCAAGAATTGGGCTATAAAATGCAAAAAGAATTTTTCAAATTCGACCGGTTGTTCCAGAAATTACCCCCTACATACAAACTTACAAACAAACAAATTTTACCTCTTTATAATATTAGTATAGATCTATACTTGGTATTTTGTGGTAGATTGAGAAAGTATGCAAGAATATTTCAGAATGTATTTTTTTCGTCGAAACGAAATTAAAATAACTTTTTGAGATAGGTACTAAAATAAATGTTTCTATTTTTTCAGGATTTGCTGAAGAATCCACGCGTTTTGAGCCGAAAAAGTATAACAATTAAGACAACATCAACGCTTGATTCGGTAGTGTAAAACATTTACAGAATAATAATGTTAAAGTTATAAGTGTGGCATGATTAAAAACATCCCAAAACTGTACTTGTATGTTCTGAAAAACATGTTTTTGATTTCGACTATTAATAGCTATCTACAAGAAAAGGGTAAAGCTACACAATCAATGCTACAATTCATACAAAAGTTAGTATGGTTATGAAGTAAAAATTAACTTAAAAGGATATGACAAAAAATATCACAAATACAGTAAAAAAATCTACAACGAACCCATTGATGGTAAGTGTCCAATTATAAAGTTTCCGCTCGTGCCGGATTTCATTGTAAAAAGTGACGTAAACCCTTTTATGGAAATTAAAAATATAATAAGTATCTGGATTTTGCGGCATCCGTTTTTTTTTTTTTGATAAAATGACTATCGCTTTTTTAAACAGGTTGCTCTTAAATATGCTCAAAATAGGTACAGGACGGTTTATTTTGTAATAAGTGACGTAACGCCTTTAAAAAAAATAAAAAACATTATTACAAAAACGTTACGGCATTCTGGTTTTTTTTTAAATTTTTGACATGAAATGGCCAGTTGCTCTTTTCCAGTAAATTAAAACTAATAAAGAGGTTGCATCTTATCATCATGGATGAAATTTCGGGATTATGAAGAGCTCATTTGCATTTTGCATTTGACTTTTTAATAGGATTTACGTATCTTACTAAATTATATTGTACCGATTATGTATTGTATTGAACTTAAGAAAATTCTGGAAATTATACAGCTGTACAATTATTTTGACGCAATTTAACGTTGCCGAGCAGTTCACCTAATTGTCTGTGAATCTCAAGTTTTCTCAAGTCTATGACTACATCTAATAATAATAAAACGGAGTTTGTAATTAGTTTCGGGGACACATTAAAATTTTATGGTATCTTACGCAACCGCGGTAATGGAATACCTAATAACATTAACATGGGAATAACCCGTGAGTTGCCCGAGATTAGGGAAACTATTAAGAATCTTACATATTTTATAGAATTTTGTCGCTAATGTATAAAGTTTTATTAGGTTCTAGCGACCCGCCCCGGCTTCGCACGGTTGCAATGTAGATAATAATGTGGTGTCAGTGTGGAGTGATTAATAAATAATATTAGTGATTGTATGCTGCAAGTGGCTTGATCAATACCTTTGTTTATATATTTAGTAACATATTGGATTGATTTATAAGCACGCGCCGCGCCCGCCGGCCACTGCCACCCAGGACAGTCGTACGGCCCGACGCGACGATAGCCGCTCTGCCCCCGCTTTTTAATCTCTGATATCATCTAAGATATTATTTTTAATGACATGAAGTAAAGGGCAATTCTGATCTATATTAAATGCACAACGTATTTAACGTTATTTAATTGGATAAGGAATAATATTATATTATATATATAAAATAGCTTCGTAAATAACCCATATTTTTTTTGTAATATGTAAAAGATAAAAATGGTTACTGTGGGTTATCCGCAGGAGACAGATCTTTTTAAGATGTACAATTCCGTAGGACATTATTTTGATCTATATCGTAAGGGTTAGCCAGCTTTTACAATGTAAGCGCACAAAAATATGTTTTTTACGACATCACATTACAAATCCTTGAAATTCTCGGTTTTTCTCTACTATAATAATGCATGTATTATGCATATAAACCTTTCTCTTGAATCACTCTGTCTTTTGATGAAACCCGCATAAAAATCCGTTAAGTAGTTTAAAAGATCTAAACGTACAGACAAAAAAGCGATTTTGTTTTATACTATAGATTTCCTGTTATAGTGGCAATAGAAATACACACTCTGTGAAAATTTCTACTGTCTACCTATTACGGTTCATGAGATACAGCCTGCTGACAGATAGACAGATGGACGTACGGACAGTGGAGGCTTAGTAATAGGGACCCGTGATACCCTCTGGGTACGGAACCCTAAAAAAGAATAAGAGTGGGTGTACAACAAAAAGCAACAGTTTTTATCGTTGCATGTCTGTGTACTCTTATCCTTATTGAAATTGAACCCTTCAATAAATGACGAATACCGTTCAGAAAGTAGTATAACTAAGTGCCTATGCTAATAAACCAAACTTCAGCCGTCAAGATGGATTGGGATCAGACAGCTAAGATGACCTGCGACAGTAATTCCCTCGATCCAATGAACAGTCACGATCCTACTACAATTCTAGACGTATCATACACGTAATATAGTCTGCAATAATCGTCTGCTGCATATAAATGAGAAATTGTATAATCCATTGTATAAACAAATTCATCCAAACAGAGCAGATTTTTACTTAATGATGTTACCTAGTTTTTTTAGTAAGTACCCTGTTTTTTCTGTTCCGTGTAAGTACCTATGATGTTGCAAAGACTAGACTAATACCCGTTTTCCGACTTGAGAATTTGAAATTGAGAACTTGTGAAACTCTACTTAGCATTGATTCATTCAATTTATACAGCAAAATTCCAAAAAAATTTGAAGTTCGCTGTCTTTCACCTTAAGTAAGAGTTTGACAAGTTCTCAACTTCAAATTCTCCTAAGATGCCGAGCGTAAATCTATTCATATTTAGAGCACTTACAAAAATTTTCGACGGACTGGAGCTTGTTTATTCCATCAATAAAAACAATTCTGTGCGTTTTGCACGAAAAATATAGTGATAAATGATTTTATTTCTGTATGTAGGTTTGAACACACACTTTTACACGTCAATCATATTTTAGAAACTAGATGAGGTCGGTAACGAAAATGCGATGAGACGCGTTCGTAGCATGATGCTACGTTGTAGCTCGGTACGTAGCACAGCGTAGCATCGCTCGCCGCGCGAAATAGTGTTAACACGTTAATCGCCGGCTAAAATTTTATAATATTTTCAAAAAATGACATTGGTTTATATGATTGTTTCTAGTTCCATTTGTTTATATATACAAGTTTTATAGCGATATTTCATTGTTTTGGCTCTATTTTAGGTTTTTTTAAGTGCCGGGCATTGCGACCCGGCGCGGCCTAAACGGAATAATTATTACATTTAGGCCGCGCCGGTCAAAATGCCGGTCAGCGTACTTACGTACGCGTAATGTTCTATCGATGTATCTCTAAACTGACATACGTCTGTTACGCCCGGCACCGCGTGCCATAATGAATGCACAGCGCGGGAGTACACCACGCGCGCGGTTGTTGTTCCCGCTGCCCTTCACCCCTTTCACGTCTTCCCGTGTTGACCAATACGGATCTGTTTACGCCAGTTCGCGCTTATTTTGATAGTTAGTTGCACACTGTGATTTCGTTAGACAGAAAAATATCGTTTTATTGTCAAAATGGACGCTTTTTTTGATTTCGAGTTTACACAAGAACAATTACTTGTAATAGACAATTTAGAGAGGTCGAATTGCAGTGAAATAAGTGAGGGTGATGAAGTCTTAAATATTCCGCGTGCGAGAAAACGTCGAGTTGTTTTGTCGGACGACGAGGAAGATGAGCGTGGTTCATCTCCAGCTTTATCGGGCCATACACCTACAACTGAGTGGTACCAACCACGTGGTAAGCCGCCACGTTTAATTCCTTTTACTGAAATACCTGGACTCAAACCTTACTCACTCCGGAATCAACTTGCAAATGGTACACCTGCTGATTTCTATTCCCTCTTAGTCACTGACCATCTATTTGAAGATATAGCACATCAGACGAATATATTTGCCCAACAAAATATCGATAAAGGTGTCACCAAAGATAAGTCGAGATTGCGATTGTGGACGCCAACCGACAAGGAAGAAATCAAACGATTTTTAGGTGTGATTATTTGGATGGGAATAGTGAAGTTACCAAAAATCGTAGATTACTGGTCCAATAATGAGATGTTGGGTCAATCTTTTGCAAAAAAGACTATGAGTCGCAACCGTTTTGAACTTTTACTTAGAATGATCCACTTCTCCAACAACGAAGAGGTACCAAAAACTGACCGCCTGGGTAAAATACGAAGATTAGTGGATATTTTGAATCATACATTTGGTCATCATTTTACTCCTGATGAATGTTTATGTGTTGATGAAAGCATGATACCATTTCGTGGGCGTATAATTTTTCGCCAATATAATAAGTCAAAAAGACACAAATACGGCATTAAGTTATTTAAGTTGTGTACTACTCCTGGTTATACGACAAAGGTGGAGGTATATGGAGGAAAGACATTAGATTCACAGCATAATACACCAACCAACGTTGTCTTGAACTTGGCACGTAACTACTTTGGTAAGGGCCATACCATGTTCGTGGATAACTGGTATACAAGCTTAGATTTAGCTGAAAAGTTAATTCAACAAGATACTCATTTAGGAGGAACCTTACGCAAAAACAGGAAGAATTTACCAAAGGACGTCATGACTATGAATCTGAAACCGGGTGAATTTTCTGCAAAAGAAAACGAAAATGGCATCACCGTTATGAAGTGGAAGGACAAGAGGGATGTGTGTTTGTTGTCAACAAAACATTCTATCGGATTCAC
This sequence comes from Dryobotodes eremita, assembly GCA_917490735.1. Taxonomy (NCBI): domain Eukaryota; kingdom Metazoa; phylum Arthropoda; class Insecta; order Lepidoptera; family Noctuidae; genus Dryobotodes; species Dryobotodes eremita. The sequence continues at coordinate 15,273,202 of OU823249.1, forward strand.
GAGAAAAAGGAACAAAAGAGGGATTGAAACAATTAAGCCAAAAATCGTGATCGATTATAATAAAGCCAAGGCAGCCGTTGACTTGTCTGACCAAATGAGTGCTTATTCGAGTCCTCTGAGAAAGACACTAAAGTGGTACAAGAAACTCGGTTTCGAATTGTTACTCAATACTGCAGTAGTAAATGCGAGAGTACTATATCAGAGTACAACCAACAAGAAAATCTCTGTTGTTGATTTTAGGCGACTCTTAGCAAAGCAGTTGATTCAGGGCTGTCGAGAAAATACGGAATCGACCACACCACGAGTCAGAAGACAAAAACATGAGCTGAAGAAGAAAGAAGGTGCAGCAGTGTCAACAAGAAAATTTTGTCGCGATTGTTATAAAACAAATGTTCAGTTGTATGGAAGAAATACGGCCAAAAACAAAACAAAAAAGGTTTCTTGGTTTTGCACTATTTGTCCCGGAAATCCACATTTATGTCGACAATGTTTTGACAAATGCCACTAAAATGTTTCGATACCTATTTTGATTTACGTTAGAAAACCTTTTTTCACATCGAACACATTTTTTTATTTTTTATTATCATTCTTTTTGCTTGCTTTAATTCAACTTGGAAACAAAATAAAAATGTTTAATTCGAAATCCTGTGTGTTTATTTTTATTTTTTTTTCTCTAAGTCCAAAAAGTAGGTATACCATAAAAAAATCAAAAAACCAAGTTGTTACAGGTGTTCATTAGGGCCGCGCCGGTCATATTATATGGTTTAATACGCAGCGTTTGCAATCTGCGGCGTGAACGGGCTTCGCAAATTAGGGTCTGCCGTGCCGGTCATTTTGATCCCCCACGGCTCCAATGGGTAGATGACGTGCCGGTCATTTTGACCCACCATGGCAGTTAACGTGTTAAAAACCAATTGTCATATTTATTATTTATGTTACATCCAGTATTGACTAATGTTTGCAGTCTCGTTTGTGGAATAACAGAATGACTATGTCACTAACCATTAATTATTATGACAATCTGGTCACACGGGACTCTATTTACTAAGTAAACATAACCATTTCCGATAAATGGCGAATCAAATCCTAACTAATATTATAAATGGGAAAGTAAGTTTGTTTGTTTTTTACCTTTTCACGCCTGAACCACTGAACCGATCATCATGAAATTTTGCATATACGTTGTCAGGAGTACAGAAAAGGACATAGGGTACCTTTCATCCAGAAAAAAATACTGCTCCCGAGGGAAAAAACAATAACTTTCGACGGTCACAACTGCTTTAGGACGCTAGATGGCGCTAGCAGTCTTCTCTCGAATCATGATTTAATTCGGTATATAGTAATAAGTTTCTAATAAGAAACTTTATTAGTGTGTTAAGAGTTATTTAAAAAAAATATAAGTGTAATACTTATATTTTTTTTTGATAACTATTATTTTGTGAGTCTAGAGTGAACTACAACACCGTTTGACTGAACACCATGAAAGTTGTCACATAGGTAAGTATATATTATTTCGACCTCCACGCGGGCGAAGCCACGGGCAAAAGCTAGTATGATATAAAAGCCACAATATTCTGAATACGCCCAGTCAAAAAGGGATTATCCTAGTCCCCGCCCAGGCATCCGCGAACGTTAAACCCTCTGTTAAATCAAACGTCACGACTTTTAACGAAGTTTGTCACATCATCGACATTCAGCGGAATTTGACGTTTACTAATTGAATCTCCTTAGATTGAATTGATCTTTGCGAAACGGTTTCTTGACGTTTATCGGGGTGAAAATTACACTCGTAGTTTTTGTAAAAAAAAGCAATGTCTAAAAGAAGAAAGTTTATTGACATAGGGGTCATATGAAACCTTGTAATAATTAGTGGTTAGTTAAAACTTGCACACTTGACATACAGTCAACTGAACTATTCATTGGCATATTATGAATTACTTTAAGCAAAATGTTCAAATTGTGTATACAAGTAGTTTGCAGTTAGTATTGCGTAGTCCAAGAGGCTACTTATATAAAACTTTAACAGGGCGTGACACGAAACTTTTCTCATGGCTGTTCTACACACATGTCCGAGAGCGGCTTAATATAACGATAATAACATCCTTTGATAATATTAATGTGTTGTCATAGATCGCTATTTGTTTTGTTATCGTCGACTCATCGCTAAACGCGGCCCAAGGGTCCCACCATTCGTTATTGTAATCATATTGCGTTACAGAGATATTATTATGCTGAATTTATTATTTTAATAACCTAATAATTCTCTCTGTGTGCCGTATTTTGAACAATAGTTCCAGTCATATTTTTATTTTGTTGTTTAATTTCCTCAAAAACTTTTACCATATCTGCGACGGCGGAAAAAGGAAAATTGGCTGACGTGTAATTGTAAAAATGGAAATCTAAGAAATCTTACCCCTTAGCTAATAAGTGTAAATTATCATAAATACTCATTATTTTCGGAACGGTAATTCAATTAAACAAATTACTCCATAACTTTGCTACTTTCCTCGAAATTATAATTCTCTTTTCTACGAAATTTTAAACAGCTTTTATTGTTTGCTGGAAATACCAGTCCCTACAGTGTTTTCTGATTTTTCACAGCCACGAATGGAACAGGCGACCTTTATTAAAATACGTAAATAAATAAGTTCCGGAGAGGTTGGCGGCTCGCCAGCCGAAAACACCCGTTCGAATGACGCGAAATTACAAAACACAATTCGTAACAAAACTACTACCAACATACCAATCTTTGTTATTTGATTATTTATGGACCTCGAAGTCTTAAACTCGAGGGAAATTATTTAAACCACAAAATAGGTACAGGGTAGGAAGACGTATTAATTGTGATACATGTACCTGGCTACTTCGATCATACTTGACAACTTCAATTAGCATAAAGAACCGAGCGTTATTTATAAACAGGCATAAATGAGTAGGTAATCTAAACAGAAGCTTAATAAGATGCAAGTATTGTTGGAAATCATAAAAATCACGCCATTCACCATTAAGGAAAATAACACAGGAAATCCTTGCAGATAGGAAGAGTCACTCATCATCACATTGGACATGAATGCCAGCCTGGAGAGCATCGTATGTCAAGCATTCTCCATGATAATTTACACTCCATTAAATGTGTCAGAATTTATTTTTCGCAGCGGAATATGAACATAATAAAGCTTTCCTATGTACGTTCTTGTGCTTATTTTATTTATTCTGTTTGAATGAATGAACGCTTTGATTTTACTGGAAATAATTTAAGTATATCATGTCAGATCTAACTTCTATTAGAAATAAGTAATGATAAGGTAATTTGTAATCTTATATGTTTATTAATAATTTCCTCATATTATCTGCTAAGCATTAACTCAACAGAGTGCAGTAGGTACCTTACTCGCGTAGTCGGATTAAAACTGCAATCTTTCTTCTACCGTATTGTCTACCTTCAGAAGTATTTTGTAAATATGCTGCCAGTACTTCAGTAGACCCGGGAAATATAGCAAGTGCGCCATTAAACGAAATAATGGAATACTAAAAGTTAATTACTTTTACAACATGTAACGGATTTTTTTAGAACCCCGTTAAATACCAATTGTTTTTTTTTTTCATGCTAAATAACAGAAAACTGCTTCCGCTGAAAAGTATTTTCATCGTTGAACAATATTTTTATATGTTGACGTACGTAGTTTCTTTTGTAAATATCTGACAGAGAAATTAACTAGGAGTTTTTAGGTAACCCCTCAGGTTAGACATATTTTTGTTGACTTCAAAAAGGATGAAAAACGAATAAAATATGATATCTTCTTAACTTGGTAGGCAATCAATCAACAGCGATAAAGTTTTTCTCTCATCCATTTGTATGCTATTAAGGTAAGTGGAAAGTACTTAATGTAGATTAAAACGAGTAGTTTTCTACAAGCTTGGACTTTTATATAAAATTAATTGTCAGTTGTTTTAAAGGAATGCAAAATAAAAAGGGTTAGGTTGACGAGCGAGATGTCATACCAAAAGTATTTGCTGAAAATGTAAACACAAATGGATCAGAAGACGTACCTACCTGTGGATGCCAATTAATTGTACCACTTACAAATTTTGAGTAGTTTGACTATTTGAATAGAGTAGGGTGGTGTAAGTTTGCGCAATTTTAAATAATTCGGTCATAAAAATTAAATATGCGAATTAATCACAAGTTTCTTTATTATTATTAGATCGGAACTTATCTGGAAATAACTTTGAATACTAATTGTAGATCAAACATAATCACTTTTTACTTAATTGACAAAAAAAAACAGAAGTCGAGACTTGCGCAACTTTACACACCGGGTGTGTAAAATTGCGCTTAGGTGGCGATAAGATTGCGCAGTTCAGGCGAATTACTTGCATAAATCACATTTAAATACCCCGAAACCCAAATAATCAGTACACTTTTCATGCCACCACACCTGACACGTATCGCACTCGGTCCAGTCTTCATCAATAGGCTCTACGAAGACTTCAGTGCATCCTCTACACCTCCATATTTTATTTTTTGATAAAGCCTTTGGTTTTATTTGGCTTCTTTTTTCATTGAGTTTTTCTTCTAGCTGGTTCTTATAGGGTGAACTGCTTATGACTTCGGCGTATTTAGGCTTCCGGTTAGTAATTCTCCTCAATTCAGATCTTGGAATTGGGACAATATTTTCAAGCGAAGCACTCATCTGCTCGCTTACGTTCGCTTTATTTAGAGCTCTGTGAGGGTGAGGCAGGCTGAGATGTTCCTGCTGCGGCTTCCATTGATGAGTCAGTCGTGACCTGGTTAGACGAAGCTTTCACAGATTCCACATTTTGAGAACAAATACTTGCCAAAGTTTCCACTGGTGGCCTGCTGGAATCTCTGCAGAAAATTCATCATCTTTGATTTCAGTAGTATTGCTATTCGCAGGGTTCTCCCGTTCAGTGACGGTGCCTGCCATAAATCAGCATTTGTGGAAATGTCTGGATTCCACGGTCATATTGTTCGAGCCAACGCCTGCTCATTTAGAATGAGCAAACCAATGTTGCAGACTAATTAGATTGTAATTACATGTAAGGATCTGCTGTACTTGTTTGTCATTTTCATTCCATTTTTGTTCGTCATCAAGGCAATACAAGTTTTGACTAAATATCAGCATATTTGAAGTTTCTTTGAAGAGTCACCTAAAATTCCCCAACATATTGGTCCTACCGAGCCGGATTGGTAATCACATGGAGATTTGCTAAAACGTCTGTGGATTTGAATATTATTACCGTGGAGTTTTGCCGAGGAGGTTATAAGCCGGCAACGTGACTGTGAACAAAGGACTTCAAGCTAATTTACGGTGTTAAGAATATTAGAGTTAAAATATTATCACCCAACACTCGTTCAGGTAGTATTTAACCATAATTAAGGATTTTAAAAGGTTAGTGTTTATTTTTCTGAATATTGTTCAAAGTAACATAATTATATCTATTTACATTGTACATAGTTTCTAGTACTTATCATTAATTATTTGATGATAGATACTTATTTTGCAAATACAATTATACGTTATTTCTATTATAAAAGTGAAAAGTCCAGTAGATATTATGCTACATTTATAATTGTATAGCAGTATTTTAGATAACTATTCATAGTAAATAGTCTTTAGTGCGTAGGTTGGTGTTATATAATATAACAAGTCTTAATTAATCTTTATTCAGTTAATTAAACCGTATTAGTCAATTTAATTAATTATTTGATAGTGTATTGCTTAGAATTCGACGTTAGGTAATTAAGTGTTCAAGTTTTGAGGAATTTATGTAACTTAAATAAAAGTCTAAATTAAAAATCTCATTTTGTATTAACATAGGTAATATTTATAGCAGGTTTCTAAGTCACTATTTACAGTATTAACATTTTCCGTTACATTGTTATACCATAGTTGCTAGACGTAGGTACGTTAAATTAAGTTATTTAAGTATTGTAAAAATATACCTAAGTTGTTATTATACAAATTTCAGGTTGACTACATTCGATTCCCAGTATGTCCGAAGAAAGAGAACTAGTTAAAAAACGAGGAAGCTTTAAGGGACGCTTAACGGCGTTTATCAATTACCTTGATGAATGCAGTGACAAGGAGTTGACTAGTTGTGAGGTCAAAGAATTGCAGTTACGGATTGGAAGAATCGAGTCTTTGTATGCGCATTACGATGAGGTACAGTTACGATTAGAATGTCTGGTAGAAGATGTTAAAGCTCAGTTCTCTGAGCGTACTGAATTTGAGTCACAGTATTACAAAGCACTGGCTAGGTCACAAGAGCTGTTATGTAAGTATAACAACGATAATGATTCGATGAGTAGTGAAAAATGTACCCGTATCAGTCAACGTAAGCCTGTTAAGCTGCCCACGATACAGTTACCTAAATTTAATGGGAATTTTAGCAATTGGTTGGAGTTCCGTGACACTTTTACTAGCCTTATTCACTGTAACGATGAAATCGACCAAGTTAACAAATTCCATTATTTGCGAGCGTCCCTGGAAGGATCTGCTGCTGTTGTGATCCATGCGATTGAGTTTTCCGCAAGTAATTACGATACAGCTTGGAAGTTAATTTGTGATCGTTTCGATAACAAAAGGTTGTTAGTTCATAATCATGTGTCATCCTTATTTAACTTGAATGCTATTGCAAAGGAGTCCTCTGTTGCGTTAAAAGGATTGATTGACCAACTTAATAAAAATCTCCGTGCGTTGGAATCGTTAGATGAACCCATCAAGTATTGGGACACTTTATTAATATATATAGTAACTCGGAAGCTGGATCAGTTAACTTATCGTGAGTGGGAGGAGCACAAAGGTCGTATAGACAAAGATAGCACAATAACATTTGCTGCATTCACTCAATTCATTCGTTTTCGCGCTGACTTGTTAGAAATACTAGAAACAGCACGAAATTGCAGTAATACCACTCCCGCTAAGCCTATTTCAAATTCTAATCGGATGAAATCTATGGTTGTATCACAAGATTCTAATAATTCCAGTACTGAATTGAGTAAGTTGTGCCCGCACTGTAAAGCTGATCACGTTTTAAGTAGTTGTTCACAATTCCTTGCACTTAGCATAGACGCCCGACTCAAATTAATACCTAACTATAAAGTGTGCTATAACTGTTTTCATGCAGGTCACTTTGCTAACCGATGCAAGATATGTAAGCGCCGACATAACACTTTGATTCATTCGTCAGAGAATAAAGGTACGGCGAATCGTTGCAATAGTGACAACAAATCACACGGTAGCTCGTCGCATTCCGTATCAACGTCATCACCCACTGACGCCGTGGCTAGCACTAATTTGAGTGCAAATAATTTAACTTTGTCTGCGGAGCTCAGTTCTCGTAAACAACGCGCTGTGTTATTGTCCACCGCTCTGATCAAGTTATGTGATCAGAATGATCGTGAGCACACAGTGCGAGCCCTGCTTGATAGTGGTAGCACATCGTGTTTTATGACGGAACGATTATGCACACGGCTTAACTTAAATACTAGTCAGATAAATGGTTCGGTCTATGGCATTAATAACGTAAGTTCTCGCGTAGGCAAAACATGTCATGTGAGAATGACGTCATTGGACAATAGTTATGTTGCTAAGTTTTATTGTTTTGTTTTGCCATCATTAACGACTGTTTTGCCTTGTCGTGAAGTCGACATTTCAGACTTGAATATTCCAGATAATATCTGTTTAGCTGACCCCTCCTTTTACAAGCCTTCAGAAGTAGATGTCTTAATAGGAGCGGATCTCTTCTGGGACTTGGTTGGTTGACAGAGAATTAAACTAGGAGTAGGTAAGCCAGTATTGTGTGAAACGTTGTTAGGCTGGATTGTTTCTGGTCCTATTACCTATATGAATGGTAAATTAATGTCAAATAATATTTCATGCAATTTAACTCAAACTGATTCCTCTAGTAGCGGTGATTTAAATAAAATTCGCACCGATTTAGAAAAAATCTGGAATCTGGAAGAGGTTAATTCACAATCCTCACGTTATTTACCAGAGGAGAAGTTGTGTGAGGAGCATTTTGTCAAAAATACGACTCGTTTAGAGAACGGACATTTTTGTGTTCGCATTCCTGTTAAGCAAAATCCTTCCATTTTAGGAGAATCTTTCGAAAGGGCTTCTAAGTGTCTATATTCCCTAGAACGCAGACTAAAGTCCAAGCCTGAGTTCGGTAAGTTATATCGTGACTTCATGTCTGAATATGAGACTTTAGGACATATGACCGAAAACAAGGATGGTGACAGTCCCAGTGGACATTTCATACCTCACCACGGGGTACTGCGTGAACGTAGCACAACCACCAAGCTTCGTGTTGTTTTTAATGCAAGCTGCGCTACTTCTTGAGGGGTATCCTTTAATGACGTGCAGATGGTGGGTCCTACAGTGCAGGACGATCTTATATCTATACTTCTTCGGTTTCGACAACACAAGTACGTCTTGTCAGCTGATGTTGCGAAGATGTATAGATGTATATACGTCCACCCATCTGATAGGTACCTGCAACAGGTTCTGTGGCGTGATAATGCATGCGACCCTGTCAAGGTTTATAAATTGAATACCGTCACATATGGTACGGCTAGTGCACCATTCATTGCAACACGTTGCCTCAAGCAAATAGGGATGGATTATCAAACCAATGACACTAAGATCACTTTGCGTTCTGTGGGTGAGTCATCTTCAGGTAGCAAAGCTAGGATTGCCGACGTCATCATGCATGATTTTTACGTCGATGACCTCTTAACAGGAGGTGATGATTTAAATGAAGTTATGTTTATCCGCACAGAGGTCACCAATGCACTAGCATCTGCTTGCATGCCGCTTAGAAAGTGGAGGTCTAACGTCCCTAACTTAGTCTCTGAAGCTTCTCAGTCGTCATTAGATTTAGAATTGGGATCTAATGAACCAAATAAGTTATTAGGGCTTGATTGGTTTTCTAGTTCTGACGAATTTGGGTTTTCAAGTGTAACGTTATCTTCTAAGGATTCGGTTACAAAGCGTGACATACTTTCTGCCATCTCACGTATTTTTGACCCCCTAGGGCTTTTATCTCCTTGCGTAGTCACAATGAAAATGTTTTTACAACATATGTGGTTAGACAAGCTCTCATGGGATGAGCCATTAACCCCAGCACTTAATGCTAGTTGGAATGCTATTGTTAAAGCATTGCCGCTTATCAATAATTATCGTGTTCCACGACTCGTTATATGTGATGCATATACTATACTCGAACTACATATATTCACAGACGCATCTGAGCGTGCGTATGGTGCGTGCGTCTATGTACGTAGTGCCAATGATCAGGGTGAGTACATGGTTCGTCTATTAGCCGCTAAAAGTCGAGTGGCACCTATTAAGCCGACCACCATTCCAAGACCGGAATTGTGTGGCGCCGTAGTCGGAGCTCGTTTATGCGAGAAGGTTTTGAGTTCACTGCGACTAAAGTTTAGTCATGTTTATTGCTGGACTGACTCCACCGTCGTGTTGGGATGGTTGCAGATGTTACCTTCTAAGCTTCAGCCTTTTGTGCGCAATCGCGTTGCTGAAGTTCTAGATAAGGCAGGGCACTGTACTTGGCGACACATCCCAACCGCCAAGAACCCTGCAGACCTAATATCTCGTGGCGTGGATATTAGTGTTCTGCAATCTTTGGACTTGTGGTGGAGCGGTCCCAGCTTTTTGAAGCAAGTTCAGTCTCATTGGCCGTCTCAACCTAAATCATTAAAATCAGACAAGCTGCCTGAAACTCGACCTCATGTTTTGTTGAGCGCTAGTATTAGTAGTAATCAATGTCATACATTCATAGATTTTAATCGTTTTTCTAGTTATTTAAGGCTGATCCGTAGTGTAGCAACAGTTTTAAGGTTTATTAAATTGTGTAGGAAAATTCCTTCTATTAGTTTTCTATCACAAGTCGAGTTGCAGGATGCATTAAATATTATTATTATTAGAAGCCAAATTGAGTCTTTTCCCGAGTATGAATTACTTATTCATAATCAGAAGTTGCCATATAAAAGCGCCCTTATAAAATTTAACGTATTTTTAGATGAAAATAAAATCATGCGTGTCGGAGGACGCTTAGCAAATTCAACTTTTACTTTTGATAAAAAGCACCCTATTATTTTACAGTCCACTCACAAATTTACTAAGTTGCTGTTCGAATTTGAACATGTAAAGCTAATGCATGCAGGTCCTCAGTTACTGCTGGCTTCGATTAGGGATTCATACTGGCCCATAGGCGGACGAAGGCTAGCAAAGAGTTGTTATCGTAATTGCGTGCGTTGTTGTCGCATGTCGGGTAGAACAATTACTCCTTTGATGGGTAATTTGCCACAGCAGCGTCTCCTTCCAGGCGGTTATCCTTTTGAAAGCACCGGTGTGGATTATGCTGGTCCCATCATGGCTGCTAGTAGACAAGGTCGGGGATGTAGGCTGGTAAAAGTGTACATAGCCATCTTTGTGTGCTTCACCACTAAGGCTATACACTTAGAGCTGGTGAGTGACTTAACCAGCAATAAGTATTTACTAGCTTTATCTAGATTTATCTCGCGACGGGGAAAACCCAGTGACATCTACTCCGACAACGGTACCTCTTTCGTCGGTGCCTGCAACGAACTTTCGAAGTTCCTTAAATCTAATTGCAATTCTTTGGGCGAGCAATTAGCTAATGACGGAATTAAATTTCATTTTATACCAGCATACACTCCTCATTTTGGCGGACTCAACTAAACATCGACGTCAACTAAATATCATCTCAGGCGAGTGTTGGGAAATTGTAAATTAACATTTGAAGAGCTTAACACCACGTTAGTCCAAATTGAGGCGATACTAAATTCACGTCCACTGACGCCGCTGTCATCCGATCCAGCGGACTGCACTCCACTGACTCCGAGTCATTTTCTTGTTGGTCGGCCGCTGACGTCACTCCCGCAGCCAGATCTACAGAACCACTCCACTGCTTCATTGTCTCGTTTCCAACGGATCGAGCAGCTACGCCAGCATTTTTGGGCTCGTTGGAGTAAGGAGTTTGTATCTGAGCTGCAGCAAAGGACCAAGTGGCATAACTGCAAAGACACGCTGAAGTTGGGTTCTTAGGTCATCATAAAGGAGGACCACCTTCCTCCTCTAAAATGGAAATTGGGAAGAGTCGTCGCCGTCCATCCAGGATCGGATGGAATTGTTCGTGTGGCAGACGTCAAAACATCCACTGGGATCGTCAAAAGAGCCTTTAACAGGATTTGCCCATTGCCCGTTGATTCTGCGTTTGGTTGAAAGCGCCTCTACTGCTTCCAACGTCTGGGGGCATGTTCGAGCCAACGCCTGCTCATTTAGAATGAGCAAACCAATGTTGCAGACTAATTAGATTGTAATTAGATGTAAGGATCTGCTGTACTTGTTTGTCATTTGCACTCCATTTTTGTTCGTCATCAAGGCAATACAAGTTTTGACTAAATATCAGCATATTTGAAGTTTCTTTGAAGAGTCACCTAAAATTCCCCAACACATATTCCAGCTGATCTAAAGCTTTCTATAGCACAAGCAACAGTTACAGCTTTTTAAAATCCAGGAGCGAAGATTAAAGTCACCTAGAATGTTGTTATTGCTCTTCCTGGCTGATTTCTGAGCCATTTTGCACATTCCAAACCATTGAAGGTATTGAAAATTTGAAGCAGCTTCATTGAAAAGACATGCTATCTCTGCTGGATCCAAATGAAATGACTGACCAATTCCTTAATATCATAAGCGACACCTTAAAACGACATACGTACACCTATAAATTATCCACACGTAAAACAAATATCAAACCTTGGATAGCACCAGGTTTGTGTCGTTGTATAATAAAACGTGATAAACTTCACCAAAAACTCAGATTAGATCCAATTAGTGAGGTGTTGAAAATTACATATAAACGTTATCGCAACACCTGTAATAATTTATTGAAAATCTTAAAAAATAATCATTTTAAAACCAAATTAAAAAATAAGTAAAATAACATTAAAATCAGTGGGGATTAATAAAAGATATGTGCAACCTGGACAAAACAGATAAGTCAGCGACTGACCATTTAAGTAAAGAGCGGGACAGTCAGAACTCACTGAATCATATAAATAACTATTTTGTTAGAGTCGGTGCCGACTTGGCCAATAATATATTATCTAGAAATAAAACAGATGAAAAGCATCTTAGTAGAAATTTGAATTTAAATAATAATCCACCCCTCCCTTCGTTTATGTTCTTTCCAACAGATGAGAGTGAAGTCAAACACATTATCTCCAATCTTAAAAATAAAAGTTCCTTAGGGTGGGACGATATACATACCAAGTTTAAAAAAAAAGCGGTGAACACTATTGTTAAGCCAGTTACTAGTACTTGTAACATGTGTTTTACCAAAGCGATCTTTCCGCTGGCTCTAAAAAGGTCTGTCACTATTCCAATTTTAAAGTCTGGGGACAAAGATAACTTTTCCAATTATAGACCTATTTTCTTGCTGCCTAGTTTATCGAAAGTCTTAGAAAAATGTATTAACTGGAGACTAATGAAATACCTAGAGACAAAAGGATTTTTCTCGGGCAACCAGTTTGGATTCAGGGAAGGCAGATCTACCACTGATGCGCTACATAAGTTGACTTCCTTTATTGTTGATGGCTTGGATGGTGGAGACAGAGTCCTGGATATATTTTTAGATCTCGTTAAGGCGTTTGACACGGACTCCGTCCGTATTCTCCTCGCTAAGCTGGAATGCATGGGATTTCGTGGTATACGAGGATTTGTTCAGGGATTATTTGAGTAACCGCAAACAGAGTGTCAAGATTAATGATAACTATAGCTAAGAGGTCGATATGGTATACGGAGTACCACAGGGAAGCGTGCTAGGCCCAACGCTCTTTTTGATTTACATTAATGATTTATGTGACCTTTTTATGGACAAGGGCCAAATTATCACATTTGCCGATGACACGGTTTTATTATTTAGAGCAAAAACATGGGTGGATATTTATAACATAGCAAATCAAGGAATTCGCTCAGTGGCAACATGGCTTGATAACAATTTGCTAACCTTGAATACTCAAAATACGATGTACATCTCCTTCAGCACGCCAATTAAAACTCAGCCTCCAGCAAACACCGTGGATATAAAAGTACATAAATGTCACAACGTACTAACATGTAACTGTTATGGTATTATCAATACCACCTGCACTAACTATCTCGGTGTTTTGGTTGATCAGTATCTTAACTGGAAAAACCAAGTCAAAAAAAATAAATGCCCGTATACGAAAACTAATATACATCTTTAAAATACTCAGAAATGCGTGGTCAATGCAATTATGCACTACTGTGTGTTACTCAATTTTTCAGTTAATTGTAAGCTACTGACTAACTATTTGGGGTGGTACATCAAAAACGACCTTGTTGCTGGTGGAAAGAGCTCAACGTGCGCCACTTAAGGTATTTTGCAAAGGCAATTTTAAAAAATACAGATATCCTACAAATCTCTTATATAAAGAAAGTAATGTACTTTCTGTACGGAAACTATTTATCCGGCTTTTAATTATTGCACAACACAAAAAGGAACCTGATTTCGGGAGTAGGCGAAGGTTGGATATAGTTTACAATACTCCCAAAGGTAAGACTAGGTTTGCTAAGATTTTGCCAAATTATCTTGGCTCCAGCATATATGTATAATAAAATAAGCAAAAAACTAAAAATAAGAGATCTTAGCAGTCACGAATGTAAAAACTCTATTGATGAATTTCTTATAGAACTAGATTACTATGAAGTGGAAAATATTTTGAGATGATATAATGTCACACACTCACACACGCACATACACACACACGCACATACACACACACGCACACACACACACATACCCACACACACACACATTTATACAAGAAAACATAAAATATGGCATGTTAAACTTAAAGAGAGAAAAATAAAAAAGTTTTATTTTAAATTATTTTCACCTATAATTAATTTTTTGGTTTTACTTATATTTTTTTAATTAGTGTTTTTTTTTTGTTTTATATAAAGTAACACGAAAACAATATAAATATTTGTAAACAAACCTAACTCTAAAAGTTTTACTTATACTATGTAACTGACTGACTTTGAACTTACGCTACAAAGTAAAAAATCAACTAAACAAAAATTTTAATTTGTAATGTGTGAGACATTTTACTCACAGATTTGCTTTGTATTATTTGGAAAGTGAGTTTATCTACCTAATTATTTCCTCTCAATTCGGCTTATTATATATTATATTATAATTATATATTGTAAACTGAGAACGAGGAAAACTGTCCCACCGTAATACAGTTTTTAACTAGTACGGGAGTCAGGGTGAATCTGTTTCGTAACAACCTGAATTTTTGTTGTGCATTGTGTTACTAATTGGGTATCTAATCTTTTAGATTCATAGAAAATAAGTATTAGTACTAGTGTAAAATTTGTTGTAAGGTTGTTATTCTTTTGGCAAAAATAAAGATTATTATTATTGAAAACAACCAACATTTATTAATATAAATGAAGATTACACAATGGTGTGTAAGTATGTGCGTGAAATATTATCCACCCCCTAAATGCGCAAACTTACACACTTGGCCTCCAACGCAACCATCTTGATACTACTCCTATCTCTTAGAAAATTATTGAACTACTTTGTCTCTAATTGAAATTTCAACGGTATAAACAAAAGTAATAGGATCAGTAAAACAATGTAATTCCAACAGGTTTTTCATCAACTACATGCAAAATTTCAAAAAATATAATCAGATGGTTACAAAACTTTGAACTCACCTAGACCTGCCGTTTTCTTTCGTATCTCAATATTTTTTCGGGAGCGCATGCCAGGATCCAAAGCAATCAAAACACAACTGAAGTTGGCAGCGTGTTTCGCTCCAGTGGATGTCGAGTAATGACGAGTGCGTAATCTTATCGCCCGCGCAATCTTACACCACCCTACCCTACATAAAGATATTTTAAATTTGACAGTAAATTGAGGTTGATTTTAGAACCTCCATTTTTGGCAATGATTGTTCAATTACAATTTAATTATTTCTTTAACATAAATCTTTAGAAAAAGCGGTGAGATTTCATTTTGAAACTTCTTAATACAGATGAATTCCCTTTAGTGAGTGATTGCGTAAGAGTTTAACCTGAAAGGGGTTTGTTTACACTTTGATCAGATACTTTTGGACCAGGCTATAGTTGGCGAGTAGCAGATTGTATTAGTTTGACAGGTTTAAAGGACTACCTTCTATTAGGTTCCTACTTTGTAAACTAATTTTAAAATAAAAATTTGAGTCGATTTCCTTTAATTAGAATGAACTCTGTTTTTCCAAATTGACTTACATTTAACTACCTGTCTCACTGCTTATTATAATCAAAGCTCCTAAAATAAATAAAATAATTTAAATTGCTTCACAAATGTTCAAAAACATAAATAAGAAAGTCACCAAAAAGTCTAATTAATTATGTGCCTTTCTGTGAAACCCTGACAAACAGCATTCCGGCTGAAAATGTCTGTGCCAACAATCCCCAGTGTTCAGTTTTCACTTCGAAGAACAATATATTTCTGTAATTGTCTGAATTGTATGCAAATACGATTAACAAAATATAAGTCAGATGTAAGTTACTGAAGTCTTTCGTTCTATAGCTATCTTAAAGGCTCCCACAGACAGGCGCGACGCGACAGCGCTACACAAAGGCGCCGCTCGTCACGCGACGCGCGGTACCTTTGTGTCAAGCGTCGCGCCGCGCCAGTATGTCCGAGCCTTAATACAGGTTTCTTACAATACACTACTCATGAACTACGGTATTATGAAATGGGGTTAAGCCACTTTTACACTCATGGCTCGTTAACATGAGGAAAGTTACTCACCGCGAAGACACTCATCAAAAAAAGATATAAAAGGAAGACAAGAATCTTCTCGCCTACACTGATTTTAATACGCTTTTGTTAACTTCACTTGTAACTAATAAACAATCTTATCAAATCTTGGAAGTAAATTTTAACCTACTTCTTTATTGCTTAAACGAGATTTAAACAACTCATTATAATATACAAACAGGTAGTGTTTTGTATTTTCCAAAATTCCTCTAACATGTCTACCAACCGTTCAATTACCGCACGCCCAAAATAGTTGCGAACTGTGAGCACCTGGCAGGGGTCGCCAACTCGCTCACTAGATTATGTGGCGGCAATAATTGGATGGTCTGCATAACCCCACGACAAACATCAAATGTACTATTCTAACCACGTCGGGCCACTGTTTCATCTCGACTAACGTGCCTACATTATTATTGGAATAGGCAAGATTTAAATCTGGTGGGATTGAGTTGGTCATATCTGTTGTATGCATCAGGGTAGGTGGGCTGTCATGCAGTGTAAGTGCTATGAAAACGGGCGTCGTCATCGAGGCAGGGAAACGCTGGTGATGACTTGGAGTCGTTCAAGACAGGTTCGTTGTAAAAGTTACTCAGCGAAAGATGATAAAATCTTATGATGATGTAATCTTAGGGGTGATTTTTGCTCAGCAGTAAGACCAGAAAGGTAAAAACAACAAACAATGCACAATGATGGAAATTATTTAAAAAATCGAAACAAAAGAGATATTATAAAAAGTAGATGGTTATCGGTCCCCCATACATGTTTGGCTCAGAAATGGACACAAATAAAATAAAATGTATTGTGAAGCAATAATAGTGTTTCAAAGCCGTTTGTTTTTGTTCGTCGTAAAACTTTGTGAAAGGCCATAAGACTCTTCCCAAATCTGATGACTTCAAACCTGTCAAAAATAAATAATCTAACCTGTCGATCGCGGAGTAATCCACTGTCTTCCAACAGATTGAACTTCACTCAAATCTAACGACTGTATCAAAAATGATTCATTTGCTATACCCCAATTTATAGAACGTTGGATCTCCGTTGGAAACCAGGCAAAATCAGAGTGGTCCGAGATGCAAGTTATAGGTATTATTATTGTAGCTGAGGTAAACTGCAATGCGAAGATATAGTCCAAGAAAGGCGAAGTCACTCAGAAATTCAAAAAAGATAACCAGAAACAGCCACTGATATTTTTGAACAAATCACAAGAAATCACAAAAAAAACATTCATGATGCTGTCACACGCGGCACCACAGATTTATAAATAAAACTTTATTACAAAAAAAAAAAAAATTTTTCGCTTTTTAGTTATGGTATCTACCCCACACTAATTCATTTACCACTACTTGCTGTGTAATAATATTTAATTCTATTTTTTTTTTTGCTTTTTTTTGTGTGTTGGTTTGGAGTTTATCTAAGTTACAATAGCCTAATGGCAACTGCTCATCACCTTTTACAAAATTCCTTTTCCGGATGCAGGGACGTTAATTGTTGAGGAGTTCTCCTGGTACTTCACCATCAGCTCTACTTCACCATATGCATTGTGATGAGCATAAATTGCTTAACAACAATATTAAAATAATCGAATCGCAACCCGTGAAATACTTATTATTGAGTAGTTACGGTGGCTTTGCCATCTATGGTCTTCATCATCGATTCCACTTCACCAAATAGTGCTTCCCAAGAGCAAACGCACGAGTTACTATGAAAATTACCTAAATCACTATAGGTGTGCCTATAATAATTGAAGAGTTTCCTCAATTTCTCCAGGATCCCATGATCAGAACCTGACCTGATGACAATGGGACCACCTGGAAAGTATACCCTTGGGAACAAAAAAAGAATTTTCCAAATCGGTTCAGGCGTCTTCAAGTAATCGGTGAAAGTAGATAAAAAAAAGATTCCGACGAATTGAGAACCTCCTTCTTTTTTGAAGTCGATTAAAAATAGAAACCATCATAGCTGATTACCCGACTGACAAGAAGGGTTATATTTTTGGCGCATGTCTTTGTATGGGACATAGTTATGCTCTATGTGGGTAGGATTATTTCTTCTCTCATAGCATCCAGACGTCGTTC
Organism: Dryobotodes eremita; assembly: GCA_917490735.1. Classification (NCBI taxonomy): domain Eukaryota; kingdom Metazoa; phylum Arthropoda; class Insecta; order Lepidoptera; family Noctuidae; genus Dryobotodes; species Dryobotodes eremita. Next base: position 15,291,195 of record OU823249.1, read on the forward strand.
TGGATGCATTTTAATGATTCACATGTCGTTAGTTTTGTGGTGAACGTCCATCGTAACGCACTTCTCTTCCTTAATCTTCTTAGTCTTTCTTAATCGCAATTCAAAGCATTTTGTAGGAAATTCCTAATCCAATAGGTGAGGTTTCACAAAAATCAACATGGCGGACTTTAGAACCCAATGAGTAAAGTCGTGAAAAAAGTGTTTAGTACGACAAAATAAAGGGCTCCAGGAGACGTTTAAAAAAATTTGACTTATGAGCCTGGGGTCACCAGGGTCATTTATTTATTTTTATTGGTTCACTAACAATTGTTTACACTGGTTTTACGCTAAAGGTAACATGCAAATGTGTGTATGAAACAGTGCAACAACAACATACATACATATATACATACATAAACTTACGCCTTCTTCTCATGGGGGTAGGCAGAAACTACAGAACGCCACCTGCTACGATCCTTACATACTCAACAACAACAACAACAACAATCACTTACGGTCATAAGTCATATTTTTGGAATCGTCTAGTGTCTATGACAAAAATAACGAATGGCATATAATTAAGCACTAAATCGTACTCTTTCTAATACACGGGATTTTTCGTATAGAAAAATTAAATATTCCGTTTCATTGTTTATTTTTAATGCCTGCCTCTATTTTCTCTAGTTATACCTCTATGCAAAGAAATGAATGTGAGGCCGAGTCTCCCGGTGAGCGTCGGTGGCATGATTGACCACAAGCATATTGCTGATGCTTTTAGGGACCACTTTTCTGTGCGCTCGCCCTTGAACTCAGAAGTTTGTGACAGGGGATATGCTGAGGCTATTGTGACCAAGCGGAATACCAAAATACCAGCTAAGACAGTTGCAAAAATTATTTCCGGAATGCAACATGGTAAATCGCCGGGTCACGATGGCCTTAGTGTAGAACATTTTAAACATGCGAGGGTTCATTTGCCTAGAGTGCTCTGTTTTTTACTCTGTGCCTCGGTCATTCTTATTTACCCGAACCGCTTATGCGGACGACAGTAGTACCCATTGTTAAGAACAAGACGGGCGACACGTCCGATATAGATAACTATCGACCCATCTCGCTCGCCACCACCATGGCTAAGGTGCTTGACGGTGTGTTAAACGGCTGCCTTTTGGAACATGTTGAAGTGCACGATGCCCAGTTTGGGTTTAGGGCGGGCTTGTCCACGGAGAGTGCCATACTTAGCCTGAAACACACAGTCAAGTACTACACCTCGAGGAGGACGCCTGTCTACGCGTGTTTCCTCGACTTGTCGAAAGCTTTCGATCTCGTTGCCTATGATGTGCTGTGGGACAAGTTGAGGGGATCGGGTATGCCGGCGGAATACACAGCGCTCCTCAGATACTGGTATGCTCACCAGACAAACCGGGTGAGATGGGTCGGTACTCTGTCGGATGAGTACAAAATGGAGTGTGGTGTAAGACAGGGGGGGTTAAGCTCACCTCTGTTATTTAATTTATATGTGAACCAGCTTATCGAGCGACTGAGCAGCACACATGTTGGCTGTCACATAGACGGCACTTGTGTCAATAACTTAAGTTACGCAGACGACATGGTGCTGCTCAGTCCATCGATAGGTGGGCTGAGGGAGCTACTCTCGATCTGCGAGATGTATGCGGAGGTACACGGCCTTAAATACAACTCCAAAAAGAGCGAGATTCTGGTGTTTAAAACACAAAAACAACAGCCCCGCCGTGTACCTCCGTTATATCCCAATGGCGTGGTACTAAACGTAGTTGAGAAAGTTAAGTATTTGGGCCACATTGTCACTAGTGACCTACGCGATGACAGTGATATAGAGCGGGAGCGCAGGGTGTTGGCGGTGAGGAGCAATATGCTTGCCCGCAGGTTTGCTCGCTGCACGGCAGACGTTAAGGTGACCTTATTTAAAGCGTTCTGTCAGTCCTTTTATTCGAGCGGCCTGTGGGTGTCATATACAAGCCGAGCCTACAACATCCTGCGCGTACAATATAACAACGCTTTCAGGATGCTGCTGCGGCTGCCGCGGCGTTGTAGTGCATCGGGCATGTTTGCCGAAGCTCGCACGGATGGTTTTCATGCCATCATGCGTAAAAAAGCGGCTTCCTTGCTACAACGCTTGCGTAGCACTCGCAATGGCATCCTGAAAATGATTGTTAATAGGCCAGACTGTCCTATACAATGGCGCTGGGTAGAATTAGCTATAGGTACACGAAGATAATTATTATTAGGTGTACCTATGGTGCTACCACACTGAGCCACGAGGGCGGGCTTGGGCAATTTAACTGTGTTTGTGTCCTTACTAACGATACTAATATACTATAAGTCCTTTCTGTTACCAACCCGTCACTAACCAACATATGGACTGTTCATGTATGTGTTCATGTCTGAAATGAAGATTTATTATTATTGTCATTTATTTATTTATATACTCATTAAATAAATTTTTAAATATTTTTATAAAAACATTAAAAAAACATTTAAAAATATAAAAAATAGTGGTCCGCCGGTATCGGGAGCAGGGTCCAAGCTACCGGTGGTTAGGACTCCAGAGATAGGAACCTCCTCACAATGCGAGCCGTATCGAGGAGTACTGCCTTCTGAATCAGGCCCTTGATCCAACCGCCTAACGAGAGCCTCGAGAGATGCTGGTCGAGGCTTTCGGCCATCAGGCCATTGGCCGATACGACAATCGGCACAATGATAGCCGAGTTAACATTCCACATGTCAACAACCTCGTGTGCTAAGTCAAGATATTTAATTTGTTTCTCTTTCTCAGCTTTCACGAGGTTCTCGTCATGCGGAATGGCAACATCGACAATCACTGTGCGACGCGCTAAACGATCTATCACCACTATATCAGGCTTATTGGCGACAATAGTCCCGTCAGTAATGATAGATCGATCCCAGTACAACGTGATATGGTCATTTTCGAGAACTGGGTCGGGCACATACTTGTAATACGGTACCTCAGAATCCACTAGTTTATATTTCAAAGCAAGTTGCTGGTGAATAATCCTGGCTACTTGGTTATGCCTGTGCAAATACTCGCCGTTAGCTAGACGAGAACAACCAGAGATAATATGTCTGATGGACTCACCCGGACGATGGCATGCCCGACACACGTCAATCGTCCCGTCCTTCATAATATGTCTCCGGTAGTTATTCGTCAAGATAACTTCGTCCATAATTGCACAGACGAAACCTTCAGTTTCCCCGAAAAGGTCACCAAAACGTAGCCAGGATACGGACGCTAAGAAATCTACACCGGGCTCATGAAGAGCCCGATAGAAGCGCCCGTGAAGCTCCTTGTTTTGCCATATCTCCTTGCGGTCATCGGTAGTAAGTACTACAGGTTTGCGCCAGTTCTCTTTAGCCATGGAGAGCGGGGTGAGTCCCTTGTCCACTGTAACCACATCACGGTGCATACCCACTTCGGAATTTAAAAAATATTGCCTGAGACTGCACACTTCGCGGTTGTGGAGGGTCTTCGCATTTAAAAAGCCTCGACCCCCGCACTTCCGCGGTATGTACAGTCTCATTACTGATGATCGTGGGTGATGTATCCGGTTTGCGGTCAGTAATGTACGGACTCTCCTATCCAGGGCGTCGAGTTCGGTCTGAGTCCATTTGAGTATGCCGAAAGAGTACATCAAAACCGGCATGACCCAACCGTTGAAGGCGCGCACCTTGTTTCCGCCTGAAAGAAGACTAATTAATACCTTCCTCAGGCGACCAAAGAAGCGCTCCTTCAACGATTGCTTCATGTCAGCAACGTTGATGCCTAGCGCTTCTGACATACCCAAATACTTATATCTTTCGGATGAGGAGAGAGATCTAAGGTGTATAGAATCCGAAAGATGAATTCCCTCGGATTCCATAATCTCACCTCGCTTTACATGCATGACTGCACATTTGTCCACACCAAATTCCATACTGATGGTGCTACTAAAAGTTTCAGTTACCTTCAGTAGCTTCATCAGTTGCAATTTGTTGGGGGCAAAGAGTTTCAAGTCATCCATGTAGAGGAGGTGAGATATGACCTGACCACCTCTCCTCAACCGATAGCCTAGTCCTGAATCCTCAAGTAGTGAGCTTAAAGGATTCAGGGCTAAGCAGAACCAAAGTGGACTCAAACTGTCGCCCTGAAATATTCCCCGTTTAATCCATACAGGCTCATCGCTCCCCTGGATCTGTCGACACCCTGGATAGCGAAGAACCGTTCTCCATTGCCCCATACATGACCTAAGGAAGGTGCGTAGAGTTGCATCTATCTTTTACAACTCCAGCACCCTCATGAGCCATGTATGTGGCACCGAGTCATAGGCCTTCTTATAATCTATCCAGCATGTCGACAGATCCTTGCGGGATCGACGAACCTGTTGGCTTATGGCCATATCGATGAGGAGTAGCTCCTTAGTACCGCGGGACCCGTTCCGACATCCATTTTGAGAGGTTGACATAATCGAGTTACTTTCAATGTGCGTATTAATTTTTGCTCTCAAAATGGATGTAAGAAGTTTATAGACCGTCGACAAACACGTGATCGGTCTATAATTCTTGGGATCCGTGGGACTACCTGACTTGTGGAGCAGGTGGGTAACGCCTGTTGTTAGAAACTGCGGAAGCGACCCAGACTCTAAAGATGACTGGAACTGAGATGCCAGGCGGGCGTGTGAACTAATTAGCCATTTCAACCAAAAGTTGTGCAATCCGTCCGGTCCCGGTGATTTCCAATTCGGTAACGGACGGACTGCTCTGGTGACATCTAATGGCGTAATTAAAACTGCTTCCATTTCTGGTACAGTTTCACACGCTCGCCCGACATCCAGTATCCAGCTAGCCTCAGAGTGACAGACGGGCACTGACCAGATGCTGCGCCAGAATGTACTCGTGGCGGCATCATCCGGGCGGCACTCGTCTGTCACATTTTGTTCAGATCGCTCCCAAGTTCTATACACCCATCTCTCATCGCTCTGGAACATGCGATTCTGTGTGTACCGATCAACCCGCCGCTTATACCGCCGAATACGACTCGCCCATGCACAAACTTTCTGCTTCAGGAAGTCGATGCGCTCTGTGACACGGGACATGTATTCTCGAGAGCTGATTCCAGTCCCCGAGAATGCCCGCCTTACAAAGCGCATCACTCGTGGTCGTGTATTGCCCTCCCTGAAGCAGTATAGTTTGCCGATGAGTACCCTGGCCTCATCGATACGACGCTGGATCCTGCACTGCCAGGCTGGTACGGCTGGTTTTGGTTGCGTAGCCACGTCACAGTTTGGAAATTTGACGTTAGCTAAACGACATGCCGCAACAGCCGCACAATACAGGATCGAATGTGTATCAACGAGATCCTCGCTGCTCTCGAACACATTCTTAAGCTGCGAGTCCAGGGCACACACCAGCGCCCTATTTTTTTTGTGCATAGGCAGGCGTGGTAATCGGGGTCTAAGTTCGGTCGGAGTGGATCTGTACTCACGAAATGCATCCTCCAGTGCGCTCCTCAATCGAGCATTGCACTGGCTACTTACTGAAGCAACCCTATCATCTTCCACTTCTACACTATTATTAGACCGCGGCGGTATTTCATAAATGGTCGATGTTTGTACCGCGGTTTGTGCCGGATTCGAGACGATATGGTTTCTCAGCTCTGAGCGCAGCCTATCAAGTGCGGCATCGTCCAACCTATGACTACGTTGGATGACCCGCACCTTTTTTTTTTTTTTTTTTTTTTTTGTTCCGGGGTGGAAAATCCTCATGGATGTCCCCCGCCCTGGGGGGGCGGAGGGGTCTGTCAGACTCTTACTGACTAAAAACCACCCCGGTGTTCCGTCTCACACCTACGCCGGGGGTCGCGGGAACGTACAAATCTTCCGCAACCCCCGGCCGGTGCCGGCCCGCCTCTGCGGGCCCCGTCCGGTCCAGCGGGGGGAGTGAGGTGTTTGACTCCCCCCGCGACGTCTAAGAGGGGCGCGCGTGGAACACTACGCGCCGCCACCTCGGGTCCTGATGTATGGGGGGCGACGGACGTCCCCGAGTCCGTCGCCCCTGGACCCATTTAGGGGGGCTGGAAGAGGGCGTTGTCCGCCCTCCGCCGACGCCCGGTGCGCCTGCTGCGGGCCGGGTGAGAGGATGAGATCTCTCGCTCCCTTTCCGCAGCCTCCTTCTGCGAGATGACTGTTTCGCAGAAGGATACCACCGCGTCCCAGGACTCCTCGCCGCCGACCATCGCATTCACAACGGCCGGCAGCGAGAGGTCACTGCCTACTCCTGAGATGAGGGCACGGCGCGGCTCCTCCCAAGCGGCACACTCTGCCAGCGTATGCCGCGCCGTGTCCTCCCGGCAGTCGACGCAGTGGTGACACCGGGCGTCCGGCTCCCTGTTTATGCGACACAGGTACTTCCCGAAGCAACCGTGCCCCGAGAGCACCTGCGTCACCCGAAACGACAGGGAGCCGTGCCTCCTCCCGAGCCAGTGGTCGAGCACCGGCCGGACCGCCTCGATGGTGACGAGGCCGGCGGTAGGGCGTGAGAGCCTGTCCCGCCATTCCGCCACCAGGACCTCGCGGAGCTGCGACCGACGCTGCTCCATTTGTCGCTGCATCGGTCGCTCGCCCCGCGCCCGCGCTTCCTCGCGCCACCGATACAGTGACGCGAGCACCTTCGCCTCCAGGTCCCAGGGCGGGGATCCGGCCAGTGCACAAGCCGCCTCGTAGGAGATCGTGCGGTATCCCCTTATGACTCTGACGGCCATTGCTCTCTGCGGCTTTCGCAATACAGCAATGCTGCCGGCCGTCAGGTCAGCCGCCCAGATCGGGGCCCCGTAAAGGGCCATCGACCGCACGATCCCCACGTAGAGCCGCCTACAAGCGGCGCTCGGGCCCCCCAGATTGGGAAGCAGCGTTGACAGCGCCCCGGCCGCGCCCAACAACTTGGGCGCCAGCTGCCGGAAGTGGGGGCCGAAATCCCACCGGCTGTCGAGCACCAACCCCAGGTACTTCATGGTGGGCTCGACAGCGATTCGAACCCCCCCCACCACAATGTGGGATCCGGATGGTGGCGCCCGCCGGGGACCATGAAATACCATGGCCTCCGACTTGTTGAGGGCCACCTCCAGGCCGAGGCGCCGTATGCGGCTCACCGTCTGTGAGACCGCAGCTGTCGTCAGCAACGCTGCCTCCCTGTACGAACTCCCCCGGGCCGTGACCAGCGTGTCGTCCGCGTAACACGTCAGGTCGACGCCCGGTTGGAGTTCGCCCCTCAGCACCCAGTCGTACCCGATGTTCCACAGGAGCGGGCCCAGGACCGAGCCCTGTGGAACACCGCACGACATGTGGCGCTGGTTGACGCCATCGCGTCCCACGTAGGTGACACACCTCTCCGCCAAATAAGCCCCAACGATACGGCGGAGGTAGAGAGGCACCCGATGGTAACGCAGTGCCTCCCGAATACAACTCCAGGGCAGGGTGTTGAATGCGTTGGAGATGTCCAAGGACACCGCCACCACCACCCCACCCCGGGACACCGTTTCCTCCGCCAGGACTCTCACCCGCGATATAGCGTGTATGGTGGAGCGCCCATGCCTGAAGCCGAACTGGCTCTCGTCCAGGTCCGGCCCTTCTCTGCACAAGTGGCCGACGAGGCGGGCTGCGAGTATCCGCTCCAGCAGCTTACCCACCTCGTCTAGCAGCACTATGGGCCGGTACGCGGACGGCGAGTCCGCAGGGCGCCCCACCTTCCTGAGCAGGACCAGACGACCGGTTTTCCACAAAGTGGGAAACTGGCCCTGCTCGAGGCACGCTGTGTAGAGTCCTCTCAGCTGGGGCTCCAGCTCCTTCAGAGCGAGGGCTAATGCACGACCGTGGATCCCGTCGGGCCCCGGAGCCACGTTCTTGGCCCGGAGCCGCATCACGGCCGCCCTCATCTCTGCTTGTGTCACCTCTGGGACGCTAATGGCGTTCTCCTCTGTAGACTCTGCGGCTGTGGGCAAAGCCATCGGCGGCGGAGTATGCTCCGCTCTTGCCGGGAAGAGGGCTGCGACTACCTCCTCCAGCAGCTCTGGCTGAAGACTCTCCGTAAGTGGAGGCGCCGCGGCTCGAAGTTTCCCCCGAACCGCTTGATAAGGGCGCCCCCACGGATTCCCGTCTAGAGTCTCCAGCATCTCCTCCCTGGCTCGCGTTTTCGCCTCGCCGATGGCCAGCCACAGAGTCTCTTTAGCCGCGCGGTACACCTCATACAGCGCGGCTTCTTCGTCAGGGACCCGACGACGTCTCCTCCGGTATCGGGTGTACTGGCGTCTCACCGCCACGCACGCGACGCGTAACTGCGCGATCGCGGCGGACCACCAGTACACCTGGCGCCTTGCTGACTGTGTGTGGACCCGGGGCATGGACGCGTCGCAAATTTGCGTCATCGCCCCGCGGAACCACAGCGCCTCCTGTTCGACGTCGACGGGTCCGCTCATTGCCGACTCCCGGATCCAGGCCTGGACAATAGCGGCCTCCTCGAGAAGCTCCCTGTCGATGCGCTTGAGCGACCAGCGTGGGCCGTCCGTTCGCGGGCCCGATGAACTGCGGCCGCCGGCGGTCTGGGCGGAGACGTCGAAACGGATGTATCGGTGATCCGACAACGTCTCCACCTCCACGGCGACACGCCAGTCGCGAACACGGCTCGCGACAGCAGGGCTAGCGAACGATACGTCCACTATAGACCCGCCCCGCTGCCGCACGCACGTGTGGACCGAGCCCACGTTTAGGACGACCAGGCCGGTCGTGATCGCCCACTCCTCCAGCGCCTCACCCCTAGCATCGGTCACCGGAGATCCCCACGCCGCAGACTTGGCGTTGAGATCCCCTAGCAACAGCACGGGGCGAGGGTGGAGTCGGCCCACGACCGCACCCAACTCGACAAGGAAGCTTTCGAAGTCGGCGAGACTCTTGTTGGGCGAAAAATACGCCCCAACCACGCCAATACCGTCCGCGAGGGCGGCCACCCAGCCGTGTCCTCGGGACGGGTTGACGAGAGCCCCGCCGATGATGGCCACCAAGCCGTTCAGGTCTCCCACCCAGTTATCCCGGGAGGGGACAAAGTACGGCTCGGCGACCACGGCCACGCGAATCGACCACTCCGCCATGCTCTGGAGCAAGAGATCCTGAGCTCTGGCGGAGTGGTTGATGTTGCCCTGGAGGAAATGATAGAGCGCCATTAGGCGCAATCCATCCCCTCCGCACCATTCCTAGGCCGGGAGTCGGCCGAAGGGCAGCCAGGCTGAGGGGGGGGTAAAGAGCCCCCCGCAGCCTGGGCACCCCTTCTCTTCTTGCTGGCGGGCGTGCCACAGGCCTTTCCACCCGCTCTGTGCCCGGCGGGCCTTCCTGCAGCTGTACAGAGGCTGCAGTTTGGCGCCGCGGAACACTGGGCCGCCTTGTGGCCGGGCTGGCCGCAGCGATAGCACTGCTCGCTGCGGTCCACTTCGGCGGTGCACCGTGCCCTAACATGCCCAATGTCAAGGCACCGGTAGCACCGCATGGCCCTGGGCTGCAGCAGCTTGACACTCGCCGCAACCCATCCCACCAACAGACGTCCACCGACAGCGACCTTGTTCGCCGCCGCCACCGGGCACCGCACCCAAATCGTGCCGAGCCCAGAAGCGTCGACGCGGATGTCACCCGTCCGCACATCGTCGGGCGGACATCCGCCGACTCGGGCGATGGCCGCCACAACCTCAGCCGGGGTTGTTGAGTCGTCCAGGCCACCGACGCGCAGCTCAGCGGTCTTCATCGGCCTGGACACCCGGACGTCCTCCGGGTTAAGGACCTCTCTAAGCTTGGCGGCCAGGATGTCCGCCTTTTCGCCGCTAGAGGCACCCGACACCTCGAGCAGCCGCGCCCCCGTGATCGCCGGCCTCATTCTGAAGCCGGACGGTGTGCCAAGGTCGGGGAACGCGACTTTGGCTTTCGCCTCAGTCAGGACCGCCTTGTAACTGACGCCCCTCTCGACGGCTCCGGGCTGCAATGTGATCACTACAGCCGCGGAGCGTGGGGCTCTGACCTTAGGCGGTCCCTGGGCCCTCTTCACTGCCGGTGCCGGTGCTCCAGCGGGTGTCGGTGGTGCCGTCTTCCTCCCGTGACGACGGCCCCTTTTGACGACCGTCGTCCAGGCCTCCGTGGAAGGCCCGGGCGCGGCCGCTTGTGGTGCAGCCGCCGGTGGCGCAGTCGCCAGTGGCGCAGCAGCCCGGGAAGTGGGCACGGACGCACCCTTAGCGGGCTTTTTGGTCCCACTCCCGGAGCGGCTTGTCTCTGCCGCCGCGGCTATCACTGGCCCCTGCCTGGCGGGCCCCTCCTTTCTCCGCTTATCCGCAGCGAGCGGTGGGCGGAGGGTTTCCTCCGGCAGGAGCCTTGCCTCTATGGCCTCGAAGCGGGCACCCACCATCGTTCCACACTGCATCATGCAGATGCGGGCGATCTTTTCGATCTCCGCATCCGCAAGTGCAGGGGTCGAAGCCGGGACCAGCAATGGAGCCGACGATGGGGCCGCGACGGAAGAGGGAACGGTGGCTGCGGGAACTGCCCTCTGAGCGGCGAACTGCCGCTTGAGGTCCTCCAACTCGGATCGGAGACGGCCATTCTCCTCCCATAACTTCGCCGTCTCCTCCGTGCTAGTACGGTTAAGGAGGACCTCAACCGCCTCCTTAATACCGTCAGCCGCCTCCTTTAGGGCACGGCTGAATGTGCCCTTCAGGTTGCCCGATTTGGTGGCAACCTTCAGGACGACGTCCACGCCGTCCAAAACCTGGCGGCTGAGCGCCACCGCTGTTACGGACCCCCCGGCAGCCATCCGGGTAGAGCGCCGCTCACGGGCCTGTCGGGCTAATTCGCTAACCTCGTCAGCCGCTACAGTCCTTCGCTGCGCCCGCCTCGCAGCGCTCGCCTCTGCTCTGTTGGACCCTAGCAGGGAGGGTGTGGAGTCCCCGCTTAGGTCCGCCTCCATGGGCTCGAGGCCGCTCTCCGCGCTCTCCACGCGCTCCACTGGAGCTGGCGTGTTGGTCCGGCCTATTGGCTTGAAGCGACCCCGCCCGTCACGCTCCGGCAGCCGAGTGGGGACTCCGCCCGCCACCACACGACCTCGCCCTCTCTGCCCCGTTGGCACCTTTGCGGCCAACAGATTCTCCTCACTAGAGGAGAGGCTGCGCTTCCTCCTTGTGTCCTCCCTGTCGGACCGGTCCCTATCAGGACTTGAGCCTCCTCGGCTTTTGTTGCTGTCGGAGACAGCAATCGGCGTGACCACGACGCGCAGGGGCTTCAGGTGCTTTTGAAGCTCCTTTTCTCGCTGGCCGGTGGTGTCGGCATTAAAATTAATCACGTCCTCGGATGACTGAGAACGTGATGAGCCTCCTCGGCTCATGTTGCCATCGGCAAGCGGAAGAACCCGCACCTGATCCGACAATCGCTGGGCCGAGACGTTGACGGTTGGCTCTAGTTCCTGAAATAGAGACAGCATCCTACCACGGTACGCAGTGAGGTTAATTCCTCCCTCTGTAGACCTGTAATATGCGCGCATGACGTTCTCGTTCATAGACTGAGTCCATCTCATGCGCTGCACACAACCACCGGCAGCGGGGACCCGGCTCGGGGCCGGATGGCCCCTAAGTCCCAAACTCCTCGGTGGCCAGCCTCTCCCCTGCCGACGTACAGGTGTTGGCGACGTCGGCGGGGAAAAATACTCGTCGCTCGAGCTCGACGCAACTACCGCGGCCGGTGTCGTCACAGCGCTCCCAGTGGTGCTGGATACCGGCGGCGGCGAGGCGGAGCTGAGCGAAGAGTCCGGAGGTGGTGGGCGTGCTCGTGTTGTTGCTGATCGTGACCTCGTCAACATATTTTAATTTTCAAGCATTCTGTTTTACGGAGGTGGCATGACAGATGTCACCTTTATGATGAAGTCTTTACTTTAAAATTATGGTTTATTTTATTTTTCTTAAATTGTGTGGTGATTACTTGGTTTTCGGTTTGTTGTATGATTTTTCTTATAATATAAAAACTGCGTCTAAAATTAATAAATCTGAAAAATCTTTTTGTGACATGTTGACGATAGTGTTGCCAGTTTTTTATTATATTACAAATTATTATTATTATTATTAAAGCATAAATGACATGACAATGACGAACAATGACAATGATTATGAAAGATAAAGAAAGTGCTGCCATTACAGATTGGACTTATCCATCTATTTAAAATAAAATTGATACATTCGTCAATTATTAACATATTAATTATAGTCTAGTTATAATTGAATACGCTTTAAATACAGTTTTAATATTTTATATTCTAAAAATACTCGCGAAATCATATCAATTCTTACAATAAGCATTTCCCAATTATCATCATATTTCCAAAACTGGCAACATAAAGATCTCTCCGAATACTTGCATCAAAATAATTAGCTTTAAAGTGAAATATTTCCTGCAAAGTTTTGCCAGGTAATGAAAACTGGTGGGATTTCAAATATTATCAGTTATTTTTTAAATATTATTAATTTTATGTCTGTACTAGGCCAGACTTTATCCATGTCCTTTAAGCTTTTTAAGTAGAGATTTTAAAATAGGTTTGTTGGATCAAGATATTTAGTGTTTAGCGTCTTAGATAATTCATCTGCAAAATAGACATCTAGTTTCTGGATGATTGGTCGCGTAACACCTGATGGACATTAGTGATACATCACAAATCGAGCAATTAGTAATGCACTAACAATCCATTAACTATTCAGGTTACATAATTGGCAGTTTTGATTTACGGAGAAGGTGCAATATAACAAGATTTCATTGGACTGTTACTTTGTTCTCTAATATACTTACCTACTTTTTTAGAAGACAAAAAAATTACTTCTAAAAATACAAATGTTTGCACTTTTTACATCTCTCATAGTAATAAAAACACTTTACATAATTAAACAGCAGATTCCGGAAAACACTATAAAAAAGCATCACGTACAAAACTGATTTCATATTATGCTGAAAAGCAAAGGCGTGAGTCCTGAAAGGTCAAGGTGACGCGGAATACTCGTAGATCAGTTTATTTTATTCTGGGTAATTCTGCGCTAATAGGGAAGGGCGTGCAAGTACTAACGCCTCCTTGCGCTCTATTACCCGCCTATTGTCTGGGGCTACATTCTAATGTACTCTATACAGCGTGTATCAGAAATGTGTGTTCATATTTAAAGGTGTGGACACAAATGTACAGACCATCAAACTAAACAACTTTCTTCGTGGCACCAACATCATAATCGGGAAAAAAGAATCAGCTGTATTATAATTGTAGCGTAGCTACTTTTACAATATATTATTTATTTAAATTATAAGGTATATTCAGTAAATTAGGTCAGAATTATATAAACAAACAAACAAACAGATAATTTTATTATTAGATATTTAACTACATAAAACATATCTAATAATAAAATGATGTGTTTGTTTGTTTATATAATACTGACTTAATTTACTGAATATACCTTATAATTTAAATAAATAATATATTGTAAAAGTAGCTACTCTACATAATCAACATTTGGGTCGAGTAGACATTTTGTATGGGATATCTGATTATTTTTCCGCGATTAAGATATTGGTTCCATGGAGAAGGTTGTTCAATTTGATGGTTTTTACCACACCTTTAAATAGGACCACACATTTCTGATACACGCTGTATTTCACACTCAAACGGCCTGTGAAAATATCGCCGATTTATACATACAAACGGGTATTCTTACAGCGTGAACTGACGACCAAGCCATAATTCTTTGTAACTGAAGTATATATTAATGTGAATGACATGAGAAGTGGCTCGATTATACGAGGTTCCGAAGTTTTCTATGACGCTTATTATAAATGGAACTTGGTTACTTACTCTAAAGTTACGCTATCTGGTCAAGAGTTCTGGGAAGTTCGTATTTAGTTTATTAGAAAATAAAGAGGAATAAATAGTATGTACCTAATTTAAAATGAAAATGTGACATTAAAATGCTTGTTTAGGTTGCCATGCGGGTATAATAAGTATATTTTCCCTGCAACACACTTGTTTATGACTCGATTATATGTTACATTAGAAAAGCAATGTGTATAACATCAAAATAAGCACAAAAATAAAAAGCAAACATTGTTTACGTACAAAAATCCTCAAGTACACGTTTTGTTACTTAACGACACCCAGTAAAAAACAGTTAGATATGAATACTCAGCACTCAACGACTTTCCAGTTCTGTATTACTTGGAAAAAAACAGATAAAATTTCCTTAAAATACCACAGTTTCATTTAAGTGGAACCTCCTCTAGAATATCCTCTAGCAAACATTTTTCAGAGGATTACTATTCTTTAAAGATGTCGATATCATTATGTTCTAAAAAAGTAACTCTATTAAAAATGTATCCAATATGCTTTACACTATCCATTCTATCCCAAGTGGTCTAAGTTTTAAAGACTTTTGGTAAAGTTTAAGTTATATATAGTTCAGAGCCGAATATTGAATAGGTATTATAATATTAAAGATTTTAAATTAAGCTTAATGCTTATAGCTCTCTTCTTTGTAAGCTATCACTTTCAGTAGATAAGCCAACAGTAGTTTTATATTAGAAAATGTTCGGAATTTAACGTAAAAAATAATATCGGCCTTTTCTGCGTTTTTTAAATAAACTAATTTTGTGTTCGTATCGATACGATTACAACTGTAATCGTATCGATACGAACACAAAATTAGTTAATCGAGTTTATAGAATTTATCATCGATTATTTTGAAAAGTAATTGGGTAGCAACCCAACTACTTTTCAAAATAATCGATGTTCCTGAACTAATCATCATTTGAAGTCAGTCTCGGACTGAAGTCAACAGGGTTGATATTATAACGCCGCACTTAGGTACACCAAGTTATAAAATATAATGTAAGTATTCTACAAGTATTGCTGTGTCTACTATTTTCGTTAATTGCATTAACCTAAAACAGGTTGTAGAAAAAATTGTACAAGAATTATCAAAAAAATTAACAAAATGTTTAACAATGCATGTCTGGAATATTTATAAAAATCCATGTTTTATACACGACATGTTTTTGTAAGTTTTTACAAGTTACAAAACCTGTATACAAAATGGGTGTAAACGTGGGGTTAGAATGAAAAAATGCGTGTCGTTTTAATGTAAAATGTCTCTTCATACGCATTTATGAAGGGAACGAAGGTTCCGTTTTCATTATCATACTTTAAGATAATGTCTTTGCATTATTTACTTTGGGTCACGGTATCTAGAGAATATTTTATTATAATAAGTAATACTTTTTATGTTATCAAATCTTAATTAGTACAATGTTCTGAGATGTAGGTACTGTAGCGAAATAAAAATGAAAATTCACCACTTTGACACGTATAATAAATAAAGTATTTATGTTTAAAAAAGAATCGCATCAAAAAAAATATAAGTTAAAATTAAATATCTTTTGGCCAAATTACCTGTTCCACAACGGTTTTAGTTGCGGCACAGGTAATTTGGCCAAAATGAAAAGAGATTACGAGAAAACTTAAGGTACATCGGATGGCAAATCTTTGTTACGCATTTGGTTTCCGAACTAGGTAATCGATTGCAATCGGTTTTTTAGTTCGTGACCACAAAATTACGTAACTTTTCAAATGAATATTACCTTATAAAGATGACCCTAAGCTATCCCGATAGAAACATGATGAATGGTTAAAATTAAATTTAAATTTATCAACTAGTATTAAAATGTTAACCCTGAAAGTACTAATAACTATAATAACGAGTCGACCCTGACGCACCGCAACCTCGAAGCGTAGCACGCCTCGACAGAATCGTAGGTGACACGACGGTCGTGTTCGGCGGGCCAATACTGACTTGCCGCTCTCGAACCCCACGGAATCTATGCGGCTGGTAGAAGCAACCCAAAAGCTCGAATGCCTGGTGAATAGCCCGGTACCCGGAAAATAGGCCAAAAGCAGCCCCTTTTAACTGGACAAATAAAAAAGGGTATTACGTCAGAGGAAAGTCTAAAACTTCCGCTGAGAGAACAAATAAGGAAAAGTACATACCTTTGAAGAATATCTTACACTATTTGTGCAGGACTCGACAATATAACTTGGTTGACTGCAGATAACAGAACATAATAACTTGAAACATGATTAGGAATTAAGGTAAAGTATAATCCATATTACTTGATTCATTTTAAAATTAAGAGATGAACATTTGTAAAAATCGACTGGATTCAATTAATATTTGTCAGCAACTGAAGTTTTTCCAATAATCAAATGAAGGTCTAGTTTACGGCAAAAATAAAAAAAAAATTAACAGTCATAATTGACTGGAAAAAATACCTAATAGATTGAAACCGCAGAGGTCACGCTGCAGTACGTTGACAGTAATTCTAATTAAAACTTGTTATTGGAGTGTCAAGGGATCAAAGTTTTGAAATGACTAAATTATAAATAAATAAACAAACAATGCTGACTCGACATTAGGCAACAAATTAAATTTAGTAGCACTTAGAAACCAGATTCTGTGCAATAAAACTCTCTCAACGCAAAATTACCGTATGTATGATACAATTGTCGAGGTTTTATACAAGCAGTACAATTCGAGTAATAGTTATTCCAGTTCCACAATTAAGTGCAGAGCGTATAGACACGAGTGGTGGTCCTGACGTTAACCGACCCGTGCAACTCACGCCGTGTGCAGCTACCCCGGCACGGCACGGTAATTCTCCGTAATAACTTAAGCGATGCTCCCCATCCAGTAAATTTAACTACACTTAAGTCCGACACACCCGCTTCTATTACGGAAGATTGCGTTCCGTTAGTAATGCCACTTCCAATCTCACCTGAACAATATTATTTTTAGTTTAAAAATATTCTTTAGCGCTTCTTGTACTCAACAACTTTACCTCAGTTATAAAAGTAAGAGAAAAAAGCTCCCAAGTGACACTTCTATCTTGAAATTCGAACTATTTAATCCGTAAATTCAAGTGTACAAGATTGCCTCGATTTTTATTCTAAAATGGTCTCACTTGGCCATCCATTTCAGCAATAATTTTCCTACGGCTTTGTAGAGCACAACCCGGGATTTGGTAAAAACGTTTTCAGCTTCACAGCGAGATTGCTTTCATTTTCATTGACATTCCCAACGCCAACAGAATTATAAAATACATAAAGTGAGTTTTGGGAGAAAGTGTTTTGAGTCAGTGAGTGTTTTGAGGAAGATATTGTAGATTTTTCTTTTTCATACACAATGTGGCTAGAAGCTTTTTCGCTCGACATATAACCTAAAAAATAAAGTACCTTAGTAATAAAAACTCACTATAAGTTAAAATTTGAATGACAGCGCCCAATGGGATAAGACAACGACGATGAAATAAAATACAATTAATAATCGTTAAGCAGTCAGGCATTGATTTAAGCGAAGTTGTCGAAGCTACTTACTTGGAGAAAATATACAATTTCTTACGCTTAAATTCTTTAGGGAATTGCCACACGTAATGCAATCGGTCTCCAATCAAGTATTAAATTGTGGATAAAATGAATAAAGGAAGGAGCCCAATCTTAGTATTTTGATAAAACCGATGGTAGTTGGCACAGTTGCTATGCAAACGCATTATCGTTATTTTAATATCGTTACGTTGTTTTTTCTAATCTTGTTTGTATTTTTCTTTTTTATATTGTTACTTATCTTCAGTCTCATAAAAGCACCCATTATTGTACATGAAGCGTCGCCGTCGTGAGGCCCTGGCGACTTGTACCTACCACAGGCGTTGCTTGCAATGCCTATTTCAAGTACCAGTCTCTCAAAATGTAAACTTATCCTTAAGCTAGGTAGTTTTAAGCACTACTACTGTCAATTTGTGAAGAGAAAATAAATATACTTATACATAAACAACATTACGTGTCGTGTCTCGAGGTTTAAAAGCTACGGCATCTATGGGAATAGGTATGGTCATATTGTGTCGATATCGTCATAAAGTCGTCAGTTTCAGACATAAATCCGATAACCTGTCATTATTTTACGACTTCATTGTGGACGGTATTTTATATGTCATGTATTTTCTTGAGGTATTTAATTTAATAGAATAGATTTTAAATATAAAGTATTTACTTTAGGACTAACATAGTATTAAGTACTACTAGCATTACTGTGTGTACTACACTACTGTGGATCAAAAAGTTGTCTTTTGAATAAATGTGTAATAATTATCCCAATTCGGATTCGATGAGTACAGTCAGTTACAAGAACTGTACTTTAAAGCTACTTCAAACAGGCGCGAAATGCGACGCGACACAAAGGTACCGCCTGTCGCGCGACGAACGGTGGCTTTGTGTCGCGTGCGATTCGCGTCGCGTGTCGTGCCTGTTTCTACGAGCCTTAATACAGCTCAGAGATGGCCGAGTACATTCATTAAATTAATCAAGAGAGTCCGAAAAAAGATTTTCGGAAAAGATCATCTAAAACAAAATTGACATTGAATTCATTCAGCGTCGGCTGATGTAAAAGCATTATTCTCTTCCAATTTACTTCATAGGCTGACACACCTCGATTTAGGAATAAGTTTCCTTTAACTTGATCCATTGTATGAACACCTTATTATTATTGGAAGTACCTACTTACTATTTTATTTATAATTGTTTCTTAATTTTGTTTTTGAGTTAAATAATTACATGTTGAAAAACAAGAAATATAATCGAGAGCTGCTAAACTCTTAATAAACTAATTCTGCTCCTTTTCGAGTCGATGACACATTAAACTAGTTAGTCCACTACTTTGTATGAACTTATATTAAAATTTGTTTGTTTGTAAGTTTTTATGTATCTCTGAAAGTACCGGTCGGATTTGAAAAATTATTTTTGCATTTGATAGCTCAATTTTTGAGGAAGGCTATAGGCTATTTAACATCACGCTAGGACCTTTAGGAGCCGATCAAAAAGAAAAAAAGTCAAATAGCAAGCAAGTCAGTGGCTCCCTATTCGACATTCCGCAGGAATTCTCGGATATTGTGTCTGCTATTTAACATACTTCACAAACCTAAAACGCCATCTTATCTGCGGGGACGCTTCTCCTACGCCCGTCCTTTTGATGCGCCTTGCAGGTCGCATCTTAGAAATTTCCTCAAATCCCCTCCCCACTCAACCGACTTCTACTCCGACTCCTTCACTGTGCACGCGGTTCGGTTGTGGAATTAACTTCCGCCTGACATTAGGGACTACCAAACTGTTGCAGCATTTAAAGGAAGAGTGAAAAAACACTATCTTTCCACTTTGTCATAATTGCTTATTATGTATTTATTATTTAAATTATATTATAATTATATGTATTTTAGTGATATTTATTTTAGAAGTACCTGTGTATGTATGTAAGTATATTCTCATATCGTATGTTTATATTTAAATTAGAGAATTGTTTTTGATTTTATGTATTTTGTTTTCCCTTCTACTCTTACACACGTTGTCCACGTCTCTATTTATCTACTCTCCTATCGAAGGTATACTGGAAGAGGTTTCTTTAGAAATAAGCATCACTTCTGTTCGTATTTTCCCATTCCTCTCTTCTTGTCTGTTTATATGTGTTTACATAAACGGTCAAATAAATAAAGAATTCCAAGCGAAAGCGAAGTAATAGCGCGGGCAGGCGATGCTATGCAACGGGGTGGGTTTGGGGAACAAGAAATTTCACGCGGACATTGTCGCGGGCAGAAGCTAGTACTTTTATATAGATGTTTTAATTCACAAAGTGGCTCAGCATTACGTAGATCCTATATTTTCGAGCTTGTATTTTAGCAGGCGCTTGTCTGTTCTCAAACTGTATTGTCTTAATCAAGTTAATTAGATGAGGGTATTTCAAACACCACGTAACCTTATTCTTTAAATTACACAAGTTTTGGTTAAAAACTTTTGTCACTAATATAACCACGTGAATCTGCAGCTTTCACCTGATAAGCATTATAGGTAGGTACTAAAGATCAACTTAAAATGTCTAGAGTATCTATGTGTGGCACTCCTATTAATGTTCACACCATTTATAATTATCGAAGAAAACGACACGACAAGTTTACGCCTTGATATTCTTTCTCTAGAATATTCAACTTTATTTCTATCGTTGGATAGTAGGCTTTAAAAAATCAAATTGGGTCAAGGCCAGGATTTTATCGTAAACTGGATTTTATACCGTGCTGAGACGATTCTGTCAAAAGCAGGAAGTGCCACAAACTATCCGTCAATATTTATTGTCCCTTCGAGATCGGTCCTACATCCGACTGTTTATGATTCGCTATTGTTCGTCGAATCATTAAGCTCCTTAAATTCTGAGTTGAGCTGCACGATTACTGCCAAATGCGTGCATTAACTAGACAGGTCCACTTAATCTGTGTGGTTTTCCTCAAAAGCCCATTTCAGACACCAATCTACATGGTCTTCACATGATCTGACCAAGATTATGTTTGGACTTCAAAATAGACTGTGAATTCTGAGTTTGTTTCGGCCTTTCTTCTCAGAGTAGTCAGATAGGAAACGCTGACATCATCTAGTTTTTAAAATATGATTGAATTGTAAAAGTGTTTGTACAAACCTACTTACAGAAATAAAATCATTTCTCATTTATCATTCAAATATTTAGTTTTCTCTCACAGACAGCTGTTTGCTCGTGGTCTTAGCTCCACAAACTTTTTCCTATTAGATTTACTACTTAAATTCTCTTGGTTTTATTCGCTTTGGTGAAATCAGTTTCTATTGAAATGTTGACTAAAACACAAATCGACAGCTCGCGGTGAAATTCGCCTTCAATCGTATTTTCATAAAAGAAAATGTTATTTCTTCAAAATTTCATCTCATGCAGCGGAGGGCGAAACTCGTAGACTTTCTAGGTGAATTAATGTTACGAATGAAACAAAATTATAAGTCTACCTACAGCAACTTCTACTTTCAGTTCAGACATGACAACGATTTTCACATTTTCCAAAAGATTAGGTACGTCCGTTCGATCCAGGTATAGGTTCAATGAAATGGAATGCTAAAAGATATTTCAATACAAACGAGCAAATAAAAGGAATGCTTGCTAGAATTCTTATCAATTTCACGACTTTAAAGATGTGTGTAAGATTACTCTGTTTTAATCAACATGACGAGTTCTAGAAAGGCGACCGCGTTTAGGCAAACGTAGTGTGGTACGACCGCCCCCGCCGGCCAAGTGGAGTGACGACTTGCGAAAGGCGGCTGGCAGAGACTGGACGAGGAGAGCCGAAGATCGGGCTCAGTGGCGGTCACTAGGAGAGGCCTACGTCCAGCAGTGGACGAATATAGGCTGATGATAATGATGAATCAATATGACAGCCACATAGCTGTGCCTGAAAGAAACCTGAAAATCTCAAATAATGTGACCCCCCTGCAAACGCCCTCACTCGCTTAGTGTGAAAACAGATGCTATACAAACTTTTTACATAAAAGCAACCAACTTCCAAAAAAAAAACACTAAAAAGTGAAAATAGAAAAGCTTTAATTCCGGAAGTGTCTTTGGTTTTTGTATTTTCGTTTTTTGCCACCGACTTCCGAAATTAAAGTTATTTTTAATTTTTTTAGCTGTGGCACCTACCCCACACAAATTCGTGTACCACTACTTGATATGTAAATAACAGTGACAGGAAATTATTAAAACATCATCAATATACACTAACTGGAAAAAATACGCATTATTAAGGATAACTCAAAAACTACTGGTCAGATGTTGATCATAAATTAATTTATATGGGACTACATGAGAAGCACCAACTTTCAAATAAATAAAGAATCATCAAAATCGGTTAACCTAGGAAAAAGTTCTGTAACACAAATAAAAATTAAAAAAACAATACAGCCGAATTGAGAACCTCGTCCTTTTTTGAAGTCGTTAAAAAACAGTGCCGGTGTCGTCACCAAGTCCCGCTAAAGTTCAGCGTCGCCCACGCACCATCAATACCATCTCGTCAAAAGTGTACCTACTGCAAATATTTACTATTTGTATCAAATATCAATTTATGCTATTTACGTATCGGTGACTTTTTATAACGGCGAATTAAGGCTCGTACACACTGACGCCACGCGACGCCCGACACAAAGGCACCGCGTGTTGCGCGACGATGGGCGCCTTTGTGTAGCGCTGGCGCGTCGCGCCTGTCTGCCTTTAGACTATTTATGTAGAAAACGGGTCAAGGACGCGAGTTATCATGATTATAACAAACATACCTACTTAGAGATCTAGTACCTTTATGTTACACTATAGGTACCGTCAAAGGGGGTGAATAGGGATGCAGGGGTAAATCGAGACGAAACTTTAAAGGGATTTTAGTATTGAAATAATATAGTTTGTTGCTAACAAGGACACGTAATCGTTAATTATAATACTTACTGTATTATAATTAACGAATAAATGCCCTTGTTGGCACTTTACTAACTGTAGTATAATATTTACTGTATTATAATTAACGTATAGAGGTATGAGGAACAGGGTGTAAAGTTCACTCATACTCTATTGAAAATGGAGGATCCTCCGACCAGACGGGTGTCGTGTCTGGTGGGCAACTGCCCGACGATTGATGTCGGGACGTTGTATATATGCTAGTTGCGCGGTAAACTCTGCTTGCGCGATGCAGGATTTTGCGTGACGTCACTGTGACGTGTAGCTCGCATGTGGCGATATAGATACCGCTACAAACGATTAAGTGGCCTTGTTGGCCACAAACTATATTTTTTCAATGTTAAAATCCCTTTTAAAGTTTCGTTCGGATTTACCCCTGCATCTCTGTTCACCCCGTTTGACGGCACCGTAAAAATACTCACTAGGTAGGTACATATTTTAATTTTGTAACCATACCCTAATAGTATTTAGATTTATCTTCTGTCTTCTTATAATTTAAATTAACTGTACGAAGACCAATAACCGATATCAATAAATAACGAAATTAGATACGAACTGAGCAGTTAACAAATATAAAATACAAAAACAAACATTGCTCTTCGGGAACTTTATACTGTGGAAACATGAAACTCTTCGAGAAAGATTCTGGAATATGGAAATATAGTTCAATTTGCGAGTTATCTAGATATTGAAAATATAACGTTTGATCAATTTCTACTCAACTTTTAAAGTGCCTAAGATATCGAACTCAATAATTATTTGACATTCGCCTTAGTCAGCGCTAAACATAGAAACGTATGTCCATCGCTGCTATTCATAGTAAAAGAGGGTGCCGTTCTTGCCTATAAAATTCGAATATGCATACTGTACGATACAACAGCCAATCAATTAAAAAAAGTCTTGTCAAGCAATTTATGCCCACTATTTATCGCCTTAAGCTTTGGCAATGCTACTAAACTATTGGAAACAATTCCTTAGTTTTTACTTCCCTGAAGAAAAGATGGAAGAGAAAATGGTCTACATTTTTCTATGCTTTACCACGAACAAGGCTCATCGGAAGTTACTTAATCATTTATAGGTAGGCAGGTCCTACTGATTAAATTATTTACGGATATTCCGGGATTGTCGGAACAAAGTTCAACACGTGACCTCCACGTGTGATGAGGTCACGAATCAAACCGTAAACAATTATATCGATATTAATTTGTCAATCAAAACCTTAATTGGTAGGTATATCAGCAGGCAGCCTCACACTCGGTTTCTGAATTGGAAGTTGACAACTTGTCAAAATCTATTTCAGCATTACTTATGGTGATTCCTTCCATGAAACCCGTGAAATTCAAAATTTCTTACGTTCTTTGCGAAGAATTTTTGAATTTCGCGGGTTTCCTCCTTAAGTTATGCTAGAATTTGACAAGTTTTCAACTTCAAATTCCCAATTCAGAAACCGGGTGTTACTCCTTTGCTGCTGATATTTTAGCGCCTCAAAGGATAAACAGATCCTTATAAACAAACCCTTGTCTTAACTAACAAGAGGTTTAGTATTTAGAGACAATGTCATGGTGTGAACAATTGTCTCTCGGTTCACCATAACAATGTTCCTGGCCCCGCTATCTTTTAGGAGCAAAATTCTGAGGTCATTTGAAGGTAATGGTCTGTTTAATAGTACAATCGTATAGGTACGGGTACAGTCGAACAAAGTATATGGTTCTACAGGCAGCTAACTTGCGAATACTTTTAAACAGAGTTGTAAATGTGCAGAGTAATCAATTCTTTTACATCACTCTCTTATGTAATCCAAAAGCCATAATAAAATGAAAATATTTAATTTCACTTAAACCTACATGGGCACTTATGAAACGTCAGAAACTTTTTTTTTGGGTGGTAAATCATCAAATGACCTCTCCCGCTCTGGGCGGAGCGG
Source organism: Dryobotodes eremita (assembly GCA_917490735.1). Taxonomy (NCBI): domain Eukaryota; kingdom Metazoa; phylum Arthropoda; class Insecta; order Lepidoptera; family Noctuidae; genus Dryobotodes; species Dryobotodes eremita. The sequence goes on from OU823249.1 coordinate 15,315,548, forward strand.
AAGGGCCTGTCAGACTCTTACTGACTAAAACCCACCCGTGTTCCTTCAGTATGCTAGGTGCACGTTTCTAATTGGTCGTTTCCTATGGAGAAGAGCCGGCAAGAAAATCCACGTCTACTCTTTTAAAAATAATTAGCTTTTACAATATTTTAAAATTACAGTGTTAATAGGTATGGGAGGACAGTGTAAGCCTGTCAACAAGTACCAGGTACTCTACATCTACAGTCTATAAGGCCTACAACGTTCTCACATTCACAAAATATAAAAGAATCTATATATAATTATATAATATAAATTTGGGAGCAGTTAATAGACATTTACATTTATTTATGCCGTTAATGAGGTACCAAGGAAACCACACGTGCAAAAGGAATTACTGCCAAACTTCCTTGTCTTCAACGTAGTCTTTAATTTTATAACGTGATTTTTTGATAAGGACACGTTTGATGTGGGTTTTGAAGTTTCCATCGCTAAGTTCGGTAACCGACTTTGGCAACTTGTTAAAAAGGGGATATTGTTTATAAGAAATGACTTCCTTGTTTTCGTTAATCTAAATTTGATTTTCACAATTTTATTTTTACTACGTGTAGGTATTTATATTATAGAAATTGCTTCTTATTTTGAAAAGTCCTAAGTTTTTGCGAACATACAAAATACTTTCTAACATATGAAGAGAAGGCTGAGTTAGATATTGTTAGCATAAGATGGAAAGGTTTTTTACTAGCCTGCTCTGACCCACTCCTGGGCACAGGACTCCCTCCACTCCTTCCACCTATAAAAAGGTTATAACGTATAGAAAAAAAACAGAATATTGGCACACTATACTATTGTGGAGAGAACTGTTATTTTGCCTGTATGCCAAATAGCTTCTTCGGCTGTACATAAGAAGTGGCAAATGTATTCATGTTGTTTGGAGTCCCCACACGTTCTTGCGACGAAAAAAGAATGATTACAAATCTGCAATTCATTTGTCAGTAAATAATATAATATTAATTATTTTTATAAAAATCAACTAAATCCGTACCAAAATCCTAACTAAACATTACCTTTACAAATGAATACCTCTTTATGACACTCGAAATGATAAACAGGGTTTACCTACATAATGTTACAGAACATATTGGATGATCATTTATCACCCTAATTTAATCTCATTGATCACCGTATGGATCATTTTCGTCCCCAATATGTGTTAGCTCGAATGTAAATTATTACAACTATTAACCTTATCATAATGTAATTCAGTGGTTCAAACTCCCCTGTATTTTTCAATAAACTACAGAAACTTTCCTTGCGGATCTTCGGTTGATCTTTCGCAAGTTTAAGTTTTTTACGTGTATTTTACGGTAAATTTTTCACATTCACATATTATGATAAGATGGTATTTTGAGGGTAAATTTATAATGATGTTGATGTTAAAACTTGTTACATTTAATTACATTACTGTTCAATTAATTAAGCAAGTAATTAAAAAAAAATAAGCAAGATTTTTCCCTTTGATTGTTAAATATGAAAAATACAGAGTATTTAACAAATATTATACGTGTACTTATGATTGCATTTTTCAGACGAACGTGAAAATCGTTTTTTTTTCGAAAATTACATGTATAGGAAAGATACAAAGTTTCGAAAAAAAAACAAAATGTATCTCTCGCAATTTTCAACGCTAATTGTAAGATTTGTAAGTATATACTTAATGACACCAACAGCGAATGGGAAGCGGCAATCACGTGGAGGAGCGAGTGAGAGGACGTGAGTTCGATCTCTATTCGGTATTTTGACTTAGCAAAGACAATGGGCAAATGGATTGGTCCTTGGCAGTTCTGGACAGTAAGAGGTGGAAGGAAAGTATCCCGGGAGGCCTTAGCTCAGCAGTAGGACAAACCGAGCTAGCAAAAAGAAATGCGTGAGTGTCGTGGAACACTCGGTTGGAACGAAGTTCCTTTCGTAGTATATTTAGAACATCCATAGAACAAATTTGATTACCATAAAAAGGGTTATATTGAGGCAACCTTAAAAGATAGACATATGCTATCGCAGCCAATTTTTTGAACTTTTAAAGGAGAACAATTCCGTCATACGTGATTTTTGCAAAAACGGTTAAAGTCAAAAGGAATAATTTTTTCCCGTTTTTGCAACATTTTTCATTTATGCTCCGCTCTTATTGGTCGTTGCGTGATGTTATATAAACTAAATTAATGTAATAATATAAATGGACTATCCAACACAAAAAGATTTTTTCAATTCTAACCAGGAGTTCCTGAGATTAGCGCGTTGAACCAAACAAACTAATAAAGAAAGGGTCGTGACGGACCGTGCGATAAGGAACTTCATTCCAATATGGGCAAAAGTGGCCCAAATTTGCACTACTAATGAGTACGATACTATGTAACCAAATAGTCCATTCAATAACGAGTATTTTTTACTAAAACACTCATAAAAAATATGTTAGTAAAAAGTTATAGCTAGAAAATTATTATTTATTCAATTATTTTAGATAATCAGCACGATTGATTTAAAAAATAAGGTATCATTCGATTTAACTTGACACCATGTCCTTTTATAGAAGTTATCAGTATAACAAGTAGAGCAAATTCTATATACTTACTTACTTTTTTCGAATGATTTCTAGGAAATCATTCGAAAAAGAAAGAAAATATTAATAACGATGAATCGGAAACTAAACAATAGGTAGGTACGACCGTATGACATAACATTGTATTGGAGACATAACTATAGGCCCACGTTTCCAGCACCCTAATTACGTAATACACTATCAATCACAATCTGAATCATTTTGAAGCCTATTGCTAATCCATTGCTTCATATGTTCGAAAAATTTGTCTGCTCAACAACGTAAATAAACGCAATAAATGTTGTTGAACTGTCAAAATGAAACCCATTCCTACTGTTAGTGTGTTACGTAATTACCCCGCTGGTTTCGGTCAAATACTTATATAATGTAAATAGAAATACCCACCCACATGGTGAGGTACGGACTATTAAACAAATGTTACAGTCCTAGAGTTTAGTAATTGTAATAATAATCTTAATCTGTCCCGTTTAACTGCAGTAGTGACCATCCCAGGATAAAGGATTATTTAGCTTAATTGGAGAGATTAACACAAACGTTAGTTTATTAGTTTCCATTATTACAGTTGTAATATTTAATGAACCAACCTCTATCGCACCTAAGGTTATTTTGCTTCCTTAATAACGAAAAGGAAATGCCTTAGATAACAGATATTTTTTTCGGGTTCCCTCTATCTGGCAGAATTTTGATGCTCCGAAATTTATTTGGCATAACCCACTTGGCATAATCTTCTTTAAACGAATATATATATGGCATAAAAATCATTTAATATAATTATTGTTTGGCCGAATGTTTATATGTCCGAATTTACAAAGGCATACTTTTAAGATGGCAGAATTTTATTTGGCATAATTACTTTTGGCAAAGCTTAATTTCGCATAATTTCGTTTCACATAACGTTTATTTAGAGCGACGATTATTTGGAATAATTTCACTTGGCATATTAAGAAGATGGCAGAATATCATTTGGAATAATTTTATTAGGCATAATTATTGTCATTTCTATAAAATGTAATCATATTCTTAACCTTAAATTAAAATTAAAATATTGTCTTAAAAAGTCAATATGTTGTACTACAAAAGTTAGTGAAGTGACAGGACCGAATCGCTGCAAAACCGACTGCACGTAGTCTTGTCTGCCCTACCCCTAGAGTGTAATTTAAGCCCGCGTAGGCGCGGAGGGGCGAGGCGGCCCGCGAGCTGAGGAGCAGGTGGTTTTAACGCTCGCCGCCGCGGCTGAGGCTGGCCGGCTTAGCCGGCCAGCAAGCCGAAGCTGCTGTGGTGAGTGTTACAACCATCTGCGACGAGAAGCTTGCGTGGGACCGCCGGAGCCCCGCAGCGCCGGAGCCGTGACAGAAACCATGCCTGCTGCATGTTGCATGCTTGCTTGCATGCTGCATGTTTGCTTGCATGCTGCATGCTTGCTTGCAAGCTGCATGCATGGTGTGTGCTTTTTTGCATGTTTGCATTCTACATGCTTGATGCATACATGCATGGTGTGTGCTTTTTTGCATATTTGCATGCTACATGCTTGATGCATGCATGGTGTAAGCTTGATGAAAAGAAAAGATGATTTGATGATGATTGAAAAGATGATTCTAACTGTAAACTTTCTGAGATATGATAGTTCTACCTTTTAATGATTATCGATATGAAATGTATGTATGCCAAAAGACGATTCTGACAGTGAACTTTCTGCAAAATGATGGTTCTACTTTTTAATTATTATGGATATGAAATTTATGCCAAAAGACGATTCTGACAGTGAACTTTCTGCAATATGATGGTTCTACTTTGAATTATTATGGATATGAAATTTATGCCTAAAGATGATTCTGATTTACAAAATTATGCGTTTTTAATGTATTATAAATGAGTGTATGCCAAACGATTTTCTGCGAAATGAAGTTTATGCTATGCGCTGTTATGCAAAATAATATTATTACATAAAAAGTTCTGCTATAAAGGGTAGACCCATTTTTTTCTTCATCGTGTTATAAATTATATTTTATATAATATGGTGACATAAAACGATACATACCTACATAAACTTAGTGATAAGGGCCCGTTTTTTGATCAGTAGTCAAACATATTAATAGTTAAAATGCGTTAGATAAACAAAAAATTTCTTAAAAATGACATAAGTATGTTGTTTGGCAAATGGTTAAGCTAACTATAGTTAAAAAAAACAATTTGCTATAAAAGTTAACCATGCACAGACAGAGTAGTTAAACTTTAACTATTGTCAAGTGACTAATTGTCAAATTGACTAATAGTCATTTTTAACTATGTATCGAACAACGGGCCCTTAATTTGGATCCCGTTACCTTTTTAAATGTTACAACGTATTTAACACTTTTAATTACTTCCTCCTTTTTGCTTTTGTATATTTCTAAACATTTTTCTGTCGGTTATAAACATTGCTCTTCGAGTATTTCGTATGTTTAATCCCTGAAAGACCTTCCCTGCTCTCCACATAATCTCAAATTATGATAACCCTTTGTATCGCTATGACATAACTATCAGGATAAAAAAGGTAATATATGTGCTTGACATGACTTGAGGCGACATAAACTCACCAAGTTTCCCTTAAGCTGTTATTCTATTTTCGTGGCATGGAGGATATATTTGACAAATGGCTATAACTTTGGTATATAGCGGAAGTTTTTTTTTTATTATCAGAGCGTGACGCAGTTACAATAAGTTTCCTTTACACAGTGGATTTGCTGGTGACCATTAACTGAATGAAAGTTTGTTATGTAAATACAAAATCGCTGATGTATGAAAATATTCGGACCACACCATTTTTATCTGGTTTCCGGCACGATGCTCTCCGCAATCATGTTGTTGAATGATTGAAATTGTTTTTATTTTGTGACGCAGTTTTATGATTTTATTTTATTTTTTATCCACGTTTTTTAATAAAAAATGTTGTGAAACAATTCGGTAGGTAGTTTTATTTTCCGTCACTACCATTTCCAGTTTAGCAAAACTTAACTAAGTTTTAATTGCTTAGCGGGGAAGCTATCATCATTTAAAGCATTTAGATGTAAACTTGTAACAGCCTTTTTTAAATAGGAAGAAGGTACCAATCAACGATGATCAAATACTACCTACGGTTCCTAAGATGTTAAAGTTGTTCAATAAGATGTTACTTTCGACAAATGAGGTAGATTTTTTTTTAATGGTTTTACCCAAAAATAACAAAATGACTGGCTCGTTGGTCTAGTCGCCGCAAGCGATACTGGTGAGCATGAGGTCCTGGGTTCGGTTCCCAGGTTGGACCAAGTGTTATTAGGTTTTTCCATCAGGAATTTCTCAGTATTAGCCCGGAGTCTGGATTTGTGCCCGGTCTATGGCAATAGGCTTTTCCCTCTTTTACATGGGACTTAAACATAACTGGCGAAATATGGGTGTAATATAGTTACACCTCCTAACCCATCGGGGATTATGGGCGTGATGTTATGTAATGTAATAAAATCTAGATCAACTCTGTAATAATGCCAAATACACTATTATGTAGATACTACTGCCATCTCAAAGCCTATAATCGTTTCAATAAACTACTAAATAGTCTACCAAAAATCTCGAAGGGTGAATTGGGGTTCTTAACGCACAATAGCCACATTATAATACAAAGAGAATATCATAAAAATATACTTATTCTCATTCCTCTTCTATACGGAATACATTCACAATGTCAGGAGAAAATCTCCCAATTTCCCTTAAGCCGAGTTTTAATGCGCTACGCATACAGAATCGCAACGTATAAAATACTAATTGTATTTGGTCGCAGCTAGAGACTCGCAGCTGTTTTCAAGATGATGTATAAGGTTATAAACTACTATTGTTATCAAAATTTGATAACAACAGTAGTTTTTGGAAGTGGAAATAGCAGTTAGAGTTAATACCTCACCGGGACGCCATGGCGACGTCGCCAGGTCGCATTACCAACTAAATGTATACAGTTATTTAGTGGGCGGCTCACCTGGCGTCCGCTTGGCTACGCAGCCAACCATACATTTTGTTGGCGACGCGACCTGGCTGCGCCACCATGGCGTCCCGGTGAGGTATGGCTCTCAAGGTGTGGATGGGTGACCGAATGGTCTTTAATTCCAACCCGTTGCACGTGCAACACTATACAACCTGGCACTAACATAATTATTTTTCTTAGTTGGAGGAGTTTTCATGAGGGGGTTAAGCTATGCTGGCCGCGGTCGGTTCGTAGATGGGTGACCATCCATTACATATCGAGACCCTCCGTGTCTCGGAAAAAACGTTAAGCTGTTGGTCCCAGTGTCATTCGTAGATCTTTGACAGTCGTTACGAGTAGTTAGAAGCCCATAACTCTGACAACCAGTCTTACCAAGGGGTATCGTGTTACCCAGTAACTGGGTTGTGGATGTCAGATAAGCAGTCGCTCCATGTAAAATACTGGTATTCAGCTGCCTCAGGTTAGACTGGAAGCTGACCGCAAGATTGTTGGGACGAGGCTAGGCAGGTTGGAAGAGTTTGCATTATGGCTCCTTCGAACAGGCGCGACACAAAGGCATTGCCTGTCGCGCGACACGCGGTGCCTTTGTGTCGCGTGCGATTCCGTCACGTGTCGCACCTGTTTGAAGAAGACTTTAACAGACCAGTGCTAAATACACATGTCTAAATTTAGTTTTTAAACAAACTTTCGCCATTACTGCATATTTTATGACACCTACAAACGTAGCGACCAAATTTTTATTTCTCCGCAAATCACAATATATTTTCATTAAGATAATATTATTTCAACAAACTTTTACATATCAACAATGGAGGAACTGTATCAAAAATATCTTTAAAGCTTCACAAGTCCTTCATAAATCTGAGATTCATTTTGGTGACCCCGGTTTACGAAAACAATCAATTATATTAGTCTGTTGACTCTATAGTAAAGTGTTGAATAATTCGAAACATCTTTTAAATCTTTGTGAAAAGTGCTGTCACCAGTATTAATATGGCACGTCGTTGGATAATTGAACATTTTATTGAATGCACAATCTCGCTCAATTATGGTAGCTGGAGGCTGAGTATTTTTTAATTGATTTTAAATGGAACTCGTATCTTTATTTAACACATTGAAAGCCAGAAAACGTATTGTGTGAAAACCGTGTGCGTAAAACTAAATGGTTTCGGTTTTAAATAGTACAAAAAATGCCTTTGTTAAACCGTCACCAACCATCAACTGGGTCATAACATCACGCGACGGTTTGTTCATAAATAAGTTCAAAAATAAAATGATGACAGAACTTAATAACTTATCAGAACTCAGTTGCGTGCTCGTTCAGTCCAATCTAATCAGGGCTACGGCGTAGGCGCCATACGACTTTTCCGTAGCAGAGAGAGGCACGTAGCTCGCATACTATGAATACATTTATGAAACTACTAGAGACGTCCCGCAGCGCTGCAAAGAATATCAGCCCCAACTTTCTGAGCGCCGTGATTTATTTTACGATTATCACATTTTCAGAACAAAGAAATGGGTTCGAGCCCTGAGAAATTTCCTGGAATATTATGATTCAGAAATAAACGAGCAGGTTATATGGACCATTAGAGGCATTTAGGTGTGAAAAACAAAAGTAAACCAGGCTTTCAAATCTTCTGTCATCATCATTTAGGTAGCAACCCAAGCATCATACCGCCCCTTCGCTAGGACAAGGGCATAACTGCACTTTTAGTGATTTTACAGGAGAGCCATGTTAAGAATGTGTTTCGCCAAGATAGTCGTAAAAATGCACCAATATGACAAGGGCACTTTTCTCCTCTGCCGGCATTAAGCTGATCGGGTTGAGCTTTACGGGTCTTTGTTTCTCCGGATAAAAGGAACTTTTTAAAGCACTTTGGCATACTTAAGTCATTTTCCGATTTTTTTGTCAGTTATTATTATTATTATCATTTATTTTCAAGTATTAACCCATAGCAATTTATACATGGAATAGGTTTTCTTATTATACCTAATTTAACAAATAACAATGTTGATGTGTCTCAAATAACAAACCACTCTCAAATAGATATGTACAAGTATTCTGAAATAACAATAATAAAATGTTCCGTTCGACAGATATCAAGCTTGTAATCAAATCAGAACTTCTGCCAATTACACGTCTCATTTGCAACGGTACAAACAATATAAGTTGACTACTTTCATTCCAGCTCATGCTGAACTTTTTCCGTTGATGTATTTGACAGCAATGACGATAACATAGCTTGGGTCTGCTCAATTATATATAATTGAAGTTTTAAATATCTGCACAGGTAACTCCTAAGAAGTGAAATTACGATTTATTTTTTTCTCGAGCATCACCCATTATTAAGTAACCTGGTTGCAATTTAAATACTAAAAGAATTGGTCTCCTAAATACACATAATTTTGGGTGTTATAAACACAAATTGAAACAGAAACTATTTACTCAAGCACACGTTTTACATCCAAAATTAATATTGTGTCAATTACTAATTAATTAATATTAATTAATCTTCTATGACGCTAATTATATTTGATCGTTTGAAGGAAGTTGTAGCGTGGATAACAAGGGGTCGGTGACATAGTTAAATTAAATTAGGTGCGGGAGCCGTAAGAAGGGACGATTTCTATGTTGTAACGTTATACTCTGCTTGTAACACACTCATATAAATTAATAAGAGTCACCGGTAATAAACTCACCTTGTTAGTCTTACGACATTTATTTTTCTAGATAAATGTGACAATATCAGTCGTAATCTTTAGCAGAGTTTATCGGAAGCTGCAAAACTCAGGGATTTTTTCGAGGAGGAGGTACCTACGTAACTTAAAAAAGACACGTGTTTTTGTAACGTGGGGTAGGTATCCGTGACTTCTTTCAGATGGGTTCCCTCTATCTGGCAGAATTTTGATGCTCCGAAATTTATTTGGCATAACCCACTTGGCATAATCTTCTTTAAACGAATATATATGTGGCATAAAAATCATTTAATATAATTATTGTTTGGCCGAACGTTTATATGTCCGAATTTACAAAGGCATACTTTTAAGATGGCAGAATTTTATTTGGCATAATTACTTTTGGCAAAGCTTAATTTCGCATAATTTCGTTTCACATAACGTTTATTTAGAGCGACGATTATTTGGAATAATTTCACTTGGCATATTAAGAAGATGGCAGAATATCATTTGGAATAATTTTATTAGGCATAATTATTGTCATTTCTATAAAATGTAATCATATTCTTAACCTTAAATAAAAATAAAAATATTGTCTTAAAAAGTCAATATGTTGTACTACTACAAAAGTTAGTGAAGTGACAGAACCGAATCGCTGCAAAACCGACTGCACGTAGTCTTGTCTGCCCTACCCCTAGAGTGTAATTTAAGCCCGCGTAGGCGCGGAGGGGCGAGGCGGCCCGCGAGCTGAGGAGCAGGTGGTTTTAACGCTCGCTGCCGCGGCTGAGGCTGGCCGGCAAAGCCGGCCAGCAAGCCGAAGCCGCTGTGGTGAGCGTTACAACCATCTGCGACGAGAAGCTTGCGTGGGACCGCCGGAGCCCCGCAGCGCCGGAGCCGTGACAGAAACCCTGCCTGCTGCATGTTGCATGCTGCATGTTTGCTTGCATGCTGCATGCTTGCTTGCATGCTGCATGTATGGTGTGTGCTTTTTTGCATGTTTGCATTCTACATGCTTGATGCATACATGCATGGTGTGTGCTTTTTTGCATATTTGCATGCTACATGCTTGATGCATGCATGGTGTAAGCTTGTTTGCATGTTAGCATGCTTCTCTCATGCTTCATACAAAATTATTCTAACTATGAATTTTCCGTAATGTGATAGATGAGTCTTTCAATTATTATGGATATGAAAAGTATGCTAAAAGATGATTCTAACTGTAAACTTTCTGAGATATGATAGTTCTACCTTTTAATGATTATCGATATGAAATGTATGTATGCCAAAAGACGATTCTGACAGTGAACTTTCTGCAATATGATGGTTCTACTTTTTAATTATTATGGATATGAAATTTATGCCAAAAGACGATTCTGACAGTGAACTTTCTGCAATATGATGGTTCTACTTTTAATTATTATGAATATGAAATTTATGCCTAAAGATGATTCTGACTTACAAAATTATGCGTTTTTAATGTATTATAAATGAGTGTATGCCAAACGATTTTCTGCGAAATGAAGTTTATGCTATGCGCTGTTATGCAAAATAATATTATGACATAAAAAGTTCTGCTATAAAGGGTAGACCCCTTTCAGATATCTGATCCAAGACTTGACCCTGATAAAAATAAATAATGCTTATAAGATTTTTTTTTATGCAATTATTGTCTAGCTTTGGTGTACTGTGACCCCAAGATATTAGTACAATTTGGCACATTTTTACATCCCACAGAAATAGATCCGTATGCTTTTGCTATACCGCGACGATATGACAACCCCTTGTATATTGAAAATACAAGGGGTTTTTGTGAAACCAAGACTAAAGAGAAGAAAGAAAAGAATGAAAGAAAATACGTTTATTTGCGGTAAACATGACGCAAAGAAAAACACAAATATACAAAAAAGTACGAGTTGGGGAAAGTATGCATCACATCCACGCAAAACGGCAATTGCTCAGCACAATGCTACGACCCTATGCGAGACAGAGCCCCAGCGCTGGTTTTCAGCGATAGCCGGCGTTGACGTGGTGACGTCAACCAGTGCAGCATACGAAAATTTATAATAAACAAAAAATAAGAAATAAAATAAATACACTATACCTAGTTCTAAATGTATATGTCGTGGATAACGATATCATTTTAATAAAAGTCACTCAATTGATTACTGTAGTAGTAGGGCAAACGCCGTAACGTCATTGGTTATTTTTTTTAATGACGGTACGTGGACAGAGTCGTGTTGGATAGTGCGGAGCGAAAAGTTGGCAGTTCACTTTGAGACACAGGTCGAGGCACTTGTCTAATATGAAACTGTCGGTTTGCCTAGCGTAATTAAGTACCTAGTTATACTGTGTGTAGTGATAAAGTGCTATTTGAATTGTGTATTGCGTTTGTGATTAAAAAGTGAGGTTATAATTACACGTGGTGTTATTATTTTACAAACGCTTATAAAATGGACCCTATACCACCGAATCCTCGTGATGACGGGTCTATCGCTCAGCCATCGCCGACGCCGACATATATATAAACATAATATTTATAAAGTGGTAACATTCCGGGCAACGACTCATGCGCCGCTGGCCTTTAATAATCTGTGCTCGCAGCTGTCATAAAACTATAGGTTTGACATTTTGACATATTGATTACGTATTAAATATTTTTAACATGGCACATTATGTAATGAATGTTATGATGGAATTATATTAAAAACTAAAGAATGTATTTGTTTTCGGTAAACAAAGAGAGGAGAGAAGAGAATATTAGGATTTGTAGAATGTTTCCAATCCCACATAGCTACATAACGAAAAGCCTGTATTTCGTTTGTCGTATACCAACTCTTAATCCTACAATTTGCTTTGCGTATCTCTACGAACATTTTGTTGGCTACAATGCGTTGCGGAGAAATTTATTGCTAACATACGAACATTTATTTCCTAACTAAGTGATTAATTGTCTTCTGGTTACTTAGTTCAGGTCCAAATGGAATATAGTACGCACAGTGATAATACATATAATCTATTTAATCTAGTTGCCTTACTATAATGTAGCAATTAGAGGGATCTGTGGATACAATACAGACATATTTTAGCAGCACTGTTTATTGTCTATCTGGGTAAATTTGAAATTGGAAAAAGCTAGACCAATTCGTTTAGAAGTGTAATCTCTAGATTCGAAAATCCAATATAGCTCGACAAGAGATTTGAAGCCACTGATACATTACCCATCTACATTAAATACTACCAGTGATCCGTCTACGTTTGTAAAATATTGATTCGTCCAAATAATTTTATTCTGAGAATCTGGATGTGACATGTTGATTTATTTATAACTAGCAGCGCCTCGGTTTCATCCGCATAAGTCTCCATTCCGTAGCAATATCGGGATATAAAGTATCCAAGTATTAATCCAGGTTTATAAGCTGTGTGCCAAATTTCCGTTAAGCCGTTTTTGCGTGATTGAGTAACTTACATCGAAACATGCAAACTCTCATGTTGTTAATATTATTATTAGTAGGATAAGAATCGAAACATTATAGGAAACATGCAAAGGATAAAGAAAAATTACATTTGTTAGATATATAGATATATCGTAGACACTGTACGGGTTCTTATAAGAACAATGAAGCAAGCTCCTTCGACTTGTATTGAGAAATCAAATGAAAGGATGTCTAAATTAAATTGAATATTAACTAAGTATTGTTGGGAAAGTGAAATTCGTAAAAATTTACTCTGAGTAACTATAGAATCGGGAATATAAAATAAGCGTCAAAAATTTTGCGAAACTCCAATAGGTTCGCATCAATGGTTTTAGTTAGATTTTTACGCTCCCGGAACCTAACAGTATTATAAACAGGGGTCTAAAAATATTTTTGTTGGCCCCAGGCTACACCAGATAACTACGAAGTAATAAAAAAAAATGTTTACCCATTTTTCATGCGAGCGCTGTTACCAAGCCTAGTCAATCAGCAAGGTTGGTAGCGGAGTTTATTGCCACGGGTGGGCTGAACCTAATTAAGTACGTCAGAATCGACGCTTATGAAGGTTCTTTTATTGAAGCAACTGTTGGTAACAGACTGGTACTTACAATAGATATGAAAATAAAATATAAAATATACGAAGACTATATAGATACAAGCTAGCAGTAATGCAAAACCGTGGCTGTTTAACTTGTAGATGGATAGTTGTCTGACAGGTTTGAAAGAGGATGAGTGTGGATTGACGATGAATGAGTTGCCAGTCAAACGCTTTCTCTACGCAGATGATCAAGTTCTACTTGCATCGTCAGCAGAACAGTTGCACGACATGGTGACTGTAAAACTGTAATGAATGAATGAAGTATAAGATGAAAGGGATGATTATAAATGTTAATAAGAAGAAGTTCATGGAGTTTGAAAGAGAATAGAATATATTGGTGTGGGATGTGAAAATAAATTATAAGAGTGTGGAGCAAGTAAGTGAGTTCGTATATTTGGGGAGCCTGTTTACAAGGGAAAGGAGAGTAAATGCGGGAAATAAAGTGAATCTTGCTAAACATGCAATTGTGACCAAACAGTTGATGTCAAAAAAAGCACGACTGGCTGTTTACAATGGTGTGCTGGTGCCTACGCTTATAAATGGAAGTGAATGATGGGTGTGGCAAAAGAAACATGAAAGTAGCATAAATGCTGTGGAAATGCAATCCTTGCGAAGCAGTAAAGTGAGAAGAAGCGAGTATGCTTGGATGGTTGTGTCATGTTGAAAGGATGAATGAAAGGCGACTAACAAAAGATATTTACAAGGCAGATGTGAGTGGAAACGCTGGAAGGGACGCTCTAGGAGGACAATCGTGACCTTATTGGTGATGTTATTCAGAAAGGTCAGGTACTCGCAACCGCGGCGTGCGTGTATGTCCCGATGTATGAACGTAAACGAGGCGAAAGGAGTATGCAAGTATCGTATCAGGTGGCGTCCTGTAGTTTCTGCCTTCCCCTATGGGAAGAAGGCGTGAGTCTATGAATGTACAGAGGTATGAGGAACAGGGTGTAAAGTTTACTCACACTTCCATAGAAAAGGGAGAATCCTCCGACCAGACGGGTGTTCTGTCTGGTGGGCAACTGCCCGACGATAGATGTCGGGGTATTGTACATACGCTAGTTGCGCCGTAAACTCTGCTTACGCGATGCAGGATGTTGCGTGACGTCAGTGTGACGATTAGCTCGCATGTGGCGATGTAGATCCCGCTACATATGTATGTGTAATTTCACTTACCCATTCTCTAAAAATACTTAGCTAAGTATTAAAAAGCTCCTAACATTCACTTTTTATTTTTTTATTAGTATTTTGCGTTTCACGAACTGTTGCCAAATAAATGATATTTGTCCTTTTTCTTTCATGAACTTTTTACCCTACACCACATTTTTCGTGCTTTTTACCCTACAGTAAATTTTTCGTTCATTTACCTATGTGTCACATATATTTGTCATAACTTTTCACCATACCGATGCTTGGTAACTTCTCCATACCCATCTATCACTCCTTATGTCATCAAATAAGCCGCAGCCTCCTCAAATGGCTTTCTACGGTAATTTCCAATTCTCTACATTTGCACGAAACTGAATAATGGGTTTTGCTAAATGGTCGCGCGGAAATGTGAAATGAGTATCTATTATTGAAATAGGTACCTACTTAATGTAATATTGTTTGGTGAATAATTTGCATTGATATATGTGGATATCATAGAGTTAGTTTTAAGGCGTAAGTTCATTAAAATCCGAAGTCAATTAGTGGGTATTCAGTGTGGCGTGCAGTAGTTTCACGTATTATAGTAATACTCTATCATAGAGAGGCTATTTATTCAATTCCACTTTGTGAGTGAGTCGTATCTAATATACAATACCCGGCTGTCATTCGTAGATCTTTGACAATCGTTACGGGTAGTTAGAAGGCCACAAGTCTGACAACCAGTCTTGCTAAGGGGTAATTTGGTTGTGGAGGTCAGATATGCAGTCGCTCCAGGTAAAATACTGGTATTTAGCTGCATCCGGTTAGACTGACGACCGCGACATACACACGTCAAAAGTGCATAGGGATCAAGTTAATAAAAAATAAAAATAAATATCTATTGAAATTAGATAAAAATGTCTATTTATAGTAATAAAATAAAATGTTTTCGTTTATGTAGATCGACTAAGCACTCTCTGCTTTTGCATTAATCAAGACTTTTTGCTATTTTCGCTTATGCTGCATTTTTCATCTTACTTAATCCTGACTTTAAAATGAGGTGTAAAATAAAAGTTTTTAAAGATTTTTATTGCGCAAAATAAACAATGAATAGTATGTACTTCTGACGTTAACGCATTTATCAGAATCCCAGCCATTCGGATACTCAATATGAGTTCATCCAAATCACGTTGCGGAATGGCCGCCCACATCCGTTGTAACAGGTGAAAATGATTTTCTGGTATATATACGGCATCCATATTTGGCAGAGCTCTTCTTTGATGCATATCCCATGCGAGCTCAATGGGATCCAAGTCTGGCAATTGAGCAGGACATGGTAGGACTTTGACATTGGCTGCGGCAAGTGTGTTTGCAACGACTCTGGCAGTGCGCGGACGTGCATTATCATGCATAAGCAGAAATGAAGGCCCAAATTGGGTCCGCAAAGAAATTACAAAATCTGATACAATCATTTCAGCGGAAATCTGTGCATTCAGATTGCCTCTGATCCAAATCAGTTCGGTTCTTCCGCCGATCCAAATACCCACCCACATCATGATTGTTCCACCACTGTACGCATGGACTTCCTGGCATGCTTTAAACGTTCTTGGCGTCTAAGGGTCCTTCAATACCGTGTATGTCTAGTACATGGCCTCACACCAAAGCAAGATTCGTCAGAAAAACACACAAAACGCCACTTTTCTTCTGCCCAATTTCTGTGTTCACGAGCCTATTATAAAAGGGCTCTGCGATTGCGGGGCTCAATAGGTGGTACATGTAGCGGCCTTCGGGAAAGGATATTGACTTCATGCAACGATTTCTTATTCCCACGGCTGTGATCATTTCTTATCTGCTCCAATGACGTCATCTCTCCATAATAACGTTCTTTTGTATTGATTTCACTCAGAAGCATGGCAAAATATTTACTGATTTGGCCTCAAACCCATTGCTGGATTATATAGGAATACGACTTGATAGAAGATTTTCATCTTTTAACCGAAATTCAAAAACCCTTCCCTTTTTCATATGACGAAATTTACTAAAAAGTATCCATAGGAGCAAAAAATATATAATTAAAAAACAAGATTTTTAGTAACTAACAAAAACGTGCTTGATCCCTAGACACTTTTTTTTGATGTGGGTAGTTGGGAAAAGGCTAGGCAGATTGATCGATTGAGTCGTAAGTATCTAATTATGGATATAATTTTCATTCTTGTAAAACTGTCATGTTCATCATCTTGTGCTCATGGTATGAAAAATTTTGGAATTTTAAATTTTTTCATTTGGGTCGAGTGGTACCTTACTCAAAATGTGTATGGGACAGCTGATTATTTTTTCGCGATTTCGATGTTGGTCCCATGGAGAAAATTTTTCGGTTTGAAGGTCTGTATTGTACCACATCCGTAAATATGCCCATACATTTTTAAACACGCTGTATATTTATCGAGTTATACTCGTAGCATAAACTTGTGCACTGTAATGTCTCCCGCGCCGAAGTCTAGTCTCCGTTGAGATTGGCCGCCATGGCCGAAATTCGGTCTATAGGGCTAATATTATTAAAAAATGCAAAATATTTTGCAACTTACGCACCTACACAGACATTTATTTATTTCTATAGATTTAGCAAGACCCGAGGCATTTCCTGGAAAGTATTCTTTTGTGAACATTCCATAACACAATTGACATGTTTTCTTTGAAATGAAATGTGTGTGTAATGAATGTTTCAGATTTTATGACATGAAAGATGAGTAATTTGTATCATTTACTGTTATTGTTTGTGTTTTTGTTATTTTCATTTATTGCAACAGCGCAAATGGCGTGGTTAAATTGGAATCACGGATCGTAGGACCCCTGTATACGCGTGTTTCCTCGACTTGTCTAGGGCCTTCGACCTGGTTGCGTATGATATTCTTTGGGATAAATTGGACAGTATTAACCTGCCGCGGGAACTTGTGACTATCTTCAAGTATTGGTATACGAATCAGGTCAACAGCGTCAGATGGGCGGGGGCAATGTCGGAACCGTATCAGCTTGAGTGTGGAGTGAGGCAGGGTGGATTGACCTCGCCAACCCTTTTCAACCTCTATATGGATGCGCTGGTCGTTGCGCTCAGCAGTCGTCATGTCGGGTGCCACGTTGACGGTGTCTGCGTCAATAATCTTAGTTATGCTGACGACATGGTGCTGCTGAGCGCGTCGATCTGTGGCCTAAGGGAGCTGGTGCAGATCTGTGAGGAGTACGCGCGCGCGCATGGCCTCAAATATAATGTTGACAAGAGCCAATGTATGGTCTTTGGAGCCTGCGGTGCTAAATCACCGGAAAATGTACCACCAGTTTTTCTCAATGGTGTTTCCCTAGACAGAGTGGACCATTTTAAATACTTGGGGCATATAGTCACGGCTGACTTCAAGGACCATGCTGACATCGAACGGGAGCGGAGGGCCTTATCGAAAAGAGCGAATATGCTAGCTCGTAGGTTTGCACGCTGCTCCGATCAAGTTAAGGTCACTCTTTTCAAGGCATATTGCACCTCACTGTACACGTGCAGCCTGTGGGCTCGCTACACACAAGCTTGCTATAGCGCCCTCCGCGTCCAGTATAACAACGCATTCAGGGCAGTGTTGAGGCTCCCCCGGTTCTGCAGCGCCTCGGGCATGTTTGCGGAAGCGCGCACCGACTGTTTTCACGCCACCATGCGCAAGCGGTGCGCGTCCTTAGTGCGCAGGGTGCGGGCCAGCTCCAATACTGTCCTGAAAATGATCGCTGAGCGATTTGACTGCCCCTACATACGACAATGCTGTAACAGACATGTATAGCCAGGGCACTTAAGCTGATTGACACTGACCTATATTATTATTAATGACTTGTTTGATTAAATCTATAATTTTTAATTTAATATTGATTCTGTGATTAATTCAGTGTAATTTGACATATCATTTTAATTTCAATTCTGTGACCCTATAATTTTTATTACTCATTCGTTTATTTTAATTGAATTTGACATTTTATTTTTATTTGAATTCTGTGATCTTTATAATGTGTACCTATTTTAATTGCATTGACATTATTTTTATTATGTTGGTTTTGTTAGATTGTGTGTTGCAGTATAGTTAAATTTGATGTAATATGGGTTTTTCCTGAATTAAATGAATTTTTTTTTATTTTTTTTTATTTTTTTTTATTTTAAATATTTTTTTAAAGAGCGGATAAATGTGATAAGCTCTACGGTCACCTAACTTAATGTTTTTGCGGACTAGTTTCAAAGTTTTTACATTTTTTTGCAAAAATCAAACTTTTAATAAAAATTAAGGAGTAGGTATGTTCAGCACGCCGCCACTAAAATATTCCTAAAATAAGCTCCTGCTTTATTTGCACATTAAATAATGGAATATTTATAAGCCATTCGTTATTTAAATGTCGGATCGCGCCTTGGTTAAAATGTCGCTCGTCGTACGTGCTGCCCTCTGTGGTTGCGCCTCGTAATTACACAAAATGTATTTCCAGTTCAAAATAATATTTTTCAGCCGTTTGTTTGCTATTTCTCTTTAAATTTATATCAGTGTAATTGGTGAAAATGTACCCGTGAATTAATTTATCTGTTTAAATTGCCGAGTTTACCATAAGCTTCGGTTTCACCGGATTAGCTCGAATTTCATGTGGCATTCGAACTTTACAGCAAAGCTCACGTATTTAAAACCTCTACCATCGTGCCATGAAAATACTGTGGTTTTGTTTGTTAATGTATTTGGTAACATTAATCCCTTAATAGGACTACGGCAAAGCCAAATCTATCTATAAGCCTAGATTGTAAACAATTAAGTAAGTAAATGAAATTGTTTCTGATCTGATTTGGTATTGTAGCTATAGCTAGCTTTATAGTAACTTATTTATTTATTTCAAAATTTTGTTAATTTTGGTAATGCTCGTCTAGTGGTAACCACTGATCTATAAGTATATCTTATCTGCGGATAATGCAGTGGACTGCAACATTACTACCAAATTGTTTGTTAACCTTATGTATTATAAGTATATTATATATATGGGCGCAAGTACAATAATTCGTCTATTAAAAGAATTTAAATGATTAAGTTTACTAATTTTATTGTTTGAAATTAGTTCACAAATAGATTATTAAGATTTAAAATTACGTTAAATAACATGTTACTACTTATCTTATTTAAAATACTAAAAAAATAATTGGAATTTACATAGTTCCATACGTAACCTAAAAATGTGCACGTGAGACGAGCCTTATAAATACGCCACTGTGAGCGCTCGATTCTCTCTAAAATACAAATTTTGCATCTACACCGCAGTCATGCGTCCCATCATGGTCTATGCCTGCGTTGTATTTGCACGCGCAAAGCCCCGTTATCTTTATAAGATGCAGGCCCTACAGAACCGTTTCCTCAGAAAGGTTACGTGATCCCCCTTCTATGTCCGAAATGTGAATCTTCACATAGACCTTCGAATGCCCACCATCCAACAGTTAATAAAACGCCTTTCAAAGCGTTGCTTCGACTGTGGCATAAAACACCCCCAACCCCCTTATTAAAGCAGCCGCCTGCACACTCCCTCCCGCATTAGTAAGATTCGCCGCCCGGGGCAAACCTTAGTCAACCCCGACGACGCCACTACTCTCCTCCGGGAGAAGTAGTAAGGCCACCAGTACCTTAAAGATACATAAACAAAGACCGCCGTCCTTCCGTCCTCGCCGCCGAGGTCCACCGCGACGCCCTAATCCACGCCCGTCCGACCCTTGCTCGAGTCAGCCCGCGCCGCTGAGCCTGTAGCTTTAAATTCGTCCCCTCATAATAATAATTCCGATCCAGCCTGTCCCTAGCTGCCCTTTTTTTTTTTTTTGTTCCTGGATGGATAATCCTCATGGATGTCCTCCGCCCTGGGGGGGCGGAGGGGTCTGTCAGACTCTTACTGACTAAAAACCACCCCGGTGTTCCGTCTCACATCTACGCCGGGGGTCGCGGGAACGTACAAATCTTCCGCAACCCTAGGCCGGTGCCGGCCCGCCTCTGCGGGCCCCGTCCAGTCGAGCGGGAGGAGTGAGGTGTTTGACTCCCCCCGCGACGTCTAAGAGGGGCGCGCGTGGAACACCTCGGGTCCTGATGTATGCGGGGCGACGGACGTCCCCGAGTCCGTCGCCCCTAGACCCATTTAGGGGGGCTGGAAGAGGGCGTTGTCCACCCTCCGCCGACGCCCGGTGCGCCTGCTGCGGACCGGGTGAGAGGATGAGATCTCTCGCTCCCTTTCCGCAGCCTCCTTCTGCGAGATCACTGTTTCGCAGAAGGATACCACCGCGTCCCAGGACTCCTCGCCGCCGACCATCGCATTCACAACGGCAGGCAGCGAGAGGTCACTGCCCACTCCTGAGATGAGGGCACGGCGCGGCTCCTCCCAAGCGGCACACTCTGCCAGCATATGCCGCGCCGTGTCCTCCCGACAGTCGTCCCTTGCTGCCCTCTCCCAACGACGCCCTAAGCCAAGCCTCGTACCCCGCAAGGGGTGCCCTTAGCGTGTTGTCACCTAGTCTGTAAGTTTTATTAAGCCCTGGATGGGGGCCTTAATTTATTAGGGCAAGCACAGGCATATCCGGTTAAGCAGCCGACCACCTCCTAGGTTAACCTGAGAGCAGCCAATCACAAAAAAAAAGTGCTCGATTCATTCTTGTTCGAGCCGCTAGACAGTGCGGGCCTCTCTGGGACATCGTCACGCTGTCAGTTAAATAAACGAAGCTTTGAAGCAAGTCGTGAAGTTTAATTTTAAAGATCGAAGATGAGTGATCACCATCAAGACGACATGCTGACGTCACACTTTTTAAAAATACTACAGAGGTCCTCCCTCCGTCATATGTTGTAGTTGTTTATTATCCCATAAATAAAATAAATAAACATTAGTTCTTAATAAAGAAAAAAAAACCAACGGAGGTTTATGACTTCAACAGGTAGCCAGCATGAGGGAACATCAACATGCTCCTAAACTACTCGTCATATTTGTCTCGTCAAATAAGGTTTGAACAACGATTTGGTTATACTCGAAAACCGAAGTTAGTTGGGTTTTAGTTTTTAACAAACCTTTTCTTATGTAAAGATGAAGTTTATGTAGAAAATTGCCTAGTTTTACATGAACAGTGATGTACCTACCTATTCAAGAAAATGTAGCACGGACAGAAAATCGGAATTCCAAGCAATTTATTTAAATCAAAAAGTAAGGCAAGCAACAATACTGAAACAAAACAAACTTTATCCAAATATTTCTTCAATTGTTTTCCTTAATAAGCCCAAAGCAATTCTGTACAGCTAGCGAAACCAAAAGCTGCAATCAGAAACCCACATAAAAGAGAAACTTGAAAAATAAAACTCTAAGTAGTAGGATTGTCGCCAAGGAAAATAGACCGACATAAAACTTAAAATACTCTGGTATGCTCAGACAAAATATTTCTTTAAATTAAGCTCGCTTTACCTCGGTTATCGGGTTTGGAACAGGCAGAGATAGACTTACGCCAATAATCTTCTTTGTCCAATGATTAATGTGAAACTGACCCCGATAAATGGCGACCCTATTGCCATTAATTTTGGGCTAAATCGAACAGCGGATCTAACGCTATAATTGCAGGTTTTATACTCGATACCTAAATCACATTGAATGGGCTTTACTTCGGGATATAAAACTTAGCTGTGGTCGGCAGCTGATCACAGCTCATAAATGGGCTGGCTCGATCAGGGTAGTATCACGCCATCATTGATTACAGGCGTGAATTAACGAAATTGCTCCGCTGCATTGTGTATGACAATTGACAACTACCACAAACACAATCACTGGCTCCAGAGTCGCATGAGGGAGAGGCAATCCTTGCGCCCTACGCCCCTAATCGCCGCAGAAGACGCCCTGGGCGTCGGAAGTCGATTGCCGATTCCTGGCCACCGTAGACGCGGGCTTGCAGATGGCGAGCAATGGGTACCTCGCCCTCCAGTAAGGACCAGGCCCAGGTCGATGGCGCGTTGTGTTCCACGCGCGCCTCAAAGAGATGTCAGCACTCACTAACGGGGTCTGCTATTGCCGATGCCTACCAGGGTCGCGGTTTTGTCCGAAAGGGTTACCGTGGCCCTGGCACACAAGCAACTGAAGGAACACGGGTGGGTTTTAGTCAGTAAAAGTCTGACACGCCCTCCCGCTCCGCCCAGAGCGGGAGAAGTTGTTTGATGATTTCCCACACAAAAAAATAAAAATAAGAAAGGCTTGAGTATCGCGTAGACTCCAAACTAAAATTAAAGTGTATGTTTGTCTTACATGTTACCAAAAGCTACGTTTTCCTAGAAGAGCGGTAGCCACTACATAGCGTCCGCAAATTACCGGCGAATTACGTCACTGAAACGATATATATGAAAGTAAATTGATGTGCTTTCCTAGAGAGCGATTTTTGATACCGTCATGTTCATCATTGTCATTTTCATGACAGCCATCACTGCGGCCGTTATAAATAAATAAAATAAAATAAGTTTATTTCAAGTAACAAGACTCTTAAACAGAGATACATAAAAGGACAAAAAGGAAAGACAAAAACGAACACTCACAAGCTCACAAGGTAACAATAAATATGTTTGCTGCAGTATTTCCAGTCTGTTGGCAATCATTGCCAGGACGGTGTTGGCGCTGCGCCGCACTCTGCGCACCAGAGACGTGCACCGCTTGCGCATCGTCGCGTGAAAACAGTCGGTGCGAACCTCCGTGAACATGCCCGAGACGCTACAGTGGCGGGGCAGCACCAACACCACCCTGAACGCGTTATTGAACTGAACGCGGAGGACGCTGTATGCGGCACGCGTATACTTTGCCCACAGGCTGCGCCATATGTGGCAGCTACTGCTCTTCTAGAAAACCGTAGCTTAACGCATGTGCGAATCCTCTATTGTGGGTGGCGTCGCTCGCTTACCATCAGGACACCCACACACTCATTAAGAATGGTACTGTGTCCACAACATTAGTCTGGAAATCTACCTATGCTGAAGTTTACCATGCATGCAGCGCCCGTCGCGGGTAGCATAGCAATATTTATAACATGCATAGATTTGCGCACATGTGTACAAACACAAAGCACTGATTGCGTAGGTGGAAAACGCATATAGCCTGACGTTTCACTGTCAAAACAAATCAAAACGGTATATTGACAAGCTTACACACACTACAACCCCGCATAATATTTATGAATTGTACACGTTACCTATATACACATTTAGTTAGGATGCAAACAGTGGCAAAATAGAATAGTACTATTTTTAATGTTTTGGATGTGCAACGCTGTATAGGCTTTGCAGGTAGTGCCACCTGCAGGTACACATCAAACATGTACGTATTTCCTGTGGAAGTAAAATGCCATACCACATACTTCAAAAAATAAAAAACAAATAAAATTGATTAAAAACTCTAAAAGCCATTCAACACAGTTTATAAGTACCTACATAATATGCACTCATAAGATAGTTAATTTCAGTACACAGTGCCACAAAAGACGCTCTTGTGTTGGTCCTTTTGTTTTTGTTACTTATCTGAAACAAATAGTGTACTTTGTGCTCATTTGCCGTTTCGTCTGTTTTTAGTAGACATGCGTTTTAACAAACAATTTTTTTTTTTTAAATTCCTATCTACACCTGTATGTTCGATTATCGAATTTATTCTGGTTTAAGCAAGTGATAATCTAGAACAAAACACACGATCCATCAAAAACAAGCCAATATCTCAACATAAACAATCAGTCAATTTCCGACATTATCCTTATAAAACAAAGCAGTTTCAATATTCGCACATTCATACCTAACGAAAACAGCTATTATTTCTTTGGCAAACTTATTAACTATCGCTAAAAATGCTATTAAAACTTTTACGCAGTTGGAGATGCAAACCAGTGAATCGCTCGAGTGTTTCAAACTACATTTTCTTTTGCAAACTAATATCAGCGAAGAAATATAATAGGGCTTGTTCAGTTAAATATTGTTTGTTTACTGGGAAATGGGAACTGGGAAATGACAACTGGGAGCCAAGTTTCCCCGTATCTAATTCGCGCGGGACTTGTTTTCCGAGCTGCTACCGTTCCCTTTCGCGGTTGAATGGGC
The DNA here is from genome assembly GCA_917490735.1 of Dryobotodes eremita. NCBI lineage: Eukaryota > Metazoa > Arthropoda > Insecta > Lepidoptera > Noctuidae > Dryobotodes > Dryobotodes eremita. The sequence goes on from OU823249.1 coordinate 15,340,131, forward strand.
ACGTAGCTCATTTGTACAACAAAGTGATCACCTGGATAAGTATCAATGTTGATGGACAGTAGTTCCATTTCGTTCGATATTTAAGAGATTCGGAGATATTGTATTGAGTGTGCTAATTAATTTTGCTGGAATTCGTAGATGAAGAAAAACAGAAGTGTTGGAATGTATAAGCAGGTATTTGACTGTTATGGAATCCAATTGTGACTGAGGACGACCTGAAAAATATATTCCATTTGAACTTTGAATCACCGTCTACTAAAAAATAAATGTTTTTTTCAGTCAGATGGTTAAGTTTTGTGTGTGTATGTTTTTGTAGCAATATAGCGTACCAAGTATTACTAAATTTACAATAGAGATTGGTCACTATACTCCTTACTTTGATTGACACAAATAAAGTCATAAACACAAAATCTTCATAACATCTAACTTGGCACCTAATCCCGCATTTTTGGTCGAGTGTGGGATAAAAGAGGACGCATTACAAAAGTTGCAGGGGTCAAACTAATCGCAACTTTGTAACAGATGTGACCTTTGACCTTACACGTTCATCTATAAAAATAGAGGAAACTTCTGTGAAACTCCTTTAAAATACAGATTGGTTTGAAGTTGTTTGAGTTAATTAGTAGAACGATATTACAGTCATCAACTTTAGTATGCGCTATTTGGATCATTATTGCTGGTCTACGTGAGTTTCTAAGCACATTTGAAAATACGACAATAGTATTGTTCTAAATAAATCACCATTCGTTTACAATACACAGCGAAAACAGGAAAACAAAAAACAGAAATGTAGGCAGCAGGCAGCGGTAGGTTAGTCGATTACCATCCATCGGGTTGTCGGTTATGTGCCTAACCGCAATAGACAACCCAATTGACGATCCACTGCGGAGGAACGGCTGCCTTTTGTTCCCCGATCTTTATCAAATATTTACCTACACCGTGCACCGGTGTGAGAATGGCCCGTATCGGATACATTTTCTTATCTGATGAGTATTGTTTAAATCTATGCTATTAGTTTTGAAATTAACGTAATGATAATGAAACAAGGTGGCACATTAATCTTGGTCCCACAGCCAAAATACAGTTGTAACACTCTTTGAAAGTGATATCATAAAGGTAAGTAACTTAAGATATGTAATCTAATTAGTATGCACTTACCTACTTGATTAATAACAAAACTTTATCAAAGATTTCAAAAGAAATAATTGCATTAAAGAAGTTGGCCGCGTCGCAAGTAACTGACAAATATTTCGCTGCTTTGATTAATTTGTCAATATTACCAAACGAAATTATGAAATATCGCTCTGTAGTTCAAAAAAACAGTGATTATGTATAGCAATAATCAATTTCGTAACACTGAACCGTTTTAGGTGTATAAAAAGCATGCCATTGGTGTACTAAATGCATTTTGTACACCACAAGAATAAAATGAGTCAATTCGCTGAAAATATACAGCAGCTGTAGTGCGTATGTGCTATACATATACCAAAGGTATAAAATGTACTGATTTATATTCAGTATCAAAATCCCTCAATACATTCCCTACACCGGGTAAAATCTCCATAACACAAGATATTTCTAAACCAAATGAGGCACACGATTCAACCATTTATCATAAGACCTATCATTTTTATGAAGACACTTTTATTATATTTTTTGAGACCCTACGCGTCCCTTAAAACTTAGATAGTAGAATCTTGTTACAAAATTCTTGTGTCATGAAGTTCGACTACAAGCTATCAGTATGACTAGAAATTGAAAAAGTTTTCAAGAATGTTATAATTATGTAAAGATTGTAGAAACAAACAGTTCGAGTTAGGGTCGGTATTCTTATTTAGGTTTACACAGTGACATTTTATTCACGACTCACAACAATTATGTTTGTTGTAATTGTGAATAGAACCGTTTTGTCTTACCTACCAAAACAAAACACAGGTGCAAGCATGAACCTTTTGCAAGCTTTCGTTGGGCAGCAGGATTAACGGCTTGATTCAGAAAGCGGCACTTCTGGACCCGGCTCGCGTTGTTAGGACTCCAGAGACAGGAACCTCCTCACGATGAGAGCCGTATCGAGGAGTACTGCCTTCTGGATCAGGCCGTTGACCCAACCGCCTAACGAGAGCCTCGAGAGATACTGATCGAGGCTTTCGGCCATCAGGCCATTGGCAAATACGACAATCGCCACAATGACAGCCGAGCTCACATTCCACATGTCAACAACCTCGTGTGCTAAGTCGAGATATTTAATTTGTATCTCTGTCTCAGCTTTCACGAGGTTCTCGTCATGCGGACTGGTAATATCGATAATCATTATGCAGCGCGCTAATCGATCTATCACCACTATATCAGGCTTATTAGCGACAATAGTCCTGTCAGTAATGGTAGACTGATCCCAGTACAACGTGATATGGTCATTTTCGAGAACTGGGTCGGGCACATACTTGTAATACGCTACCTCAGAATCCACTAGTTTATATTTCTAAGCAAGATGCTGGTGAATAATCCTGGCTACTTGGCCTGTGCAAGTACTCGCGGTTAGCCAGACGAGAACAACCAGAGATAATATGTCTGATGGACTCACCCGGACGAAGGCATGCCCGACACACGTCAATCGTCCCATTTTTGATAATATGTCTCCGGTAGTTATTCGTCAAGATAACTTCGTCCATAATTGCACAGACGAAACCTTCAGTTTCCCCAAAAAGGTATTTAAAACGTAGCCAGGATACGGACGCTAAGAAATCTACACCAGGCTCATGAAGAGCCCGATAGAAGCGCCCGTGAAGCTCCTTGCTTTGCCATACCTTCTTGCGGTCATCTTTCGTTCTCTTTAGCCATGGAAAGCGGGGTGACTCCCTCGTCCACTGCGACCACATAACGGTGCATACCCACTTCGGCTTTAAAAAAATATTCCCTGAGACTGCACACTTCACGTTGTGGAGGGTCTTCGCATTTAAAAAGCTTCGACTATAAACTTGTATGTACAGTCTCATCACCGATGATCGTGGGTGATGCATCCCGTTTGCGGTCAGCAGTGTACGGACCCTTCTATCCAGGGCGTCGAGTTCGGCCTGAGACCATTTGAGTATGCCGAATGAGTACATCCAAACCGGCATGACCAAACCGTTGAAGGCGCGCACGTTGTTTCCGCCTGAAAGAAGACTAGTTAATACCTTCTTCAGGTGACCATAGAAGCGCTCCTTCAACGATTCCAACATACCCAAGTACTTATAGCTTTCGGATGACGAGAGGGATCTAAGGTGTATGGAATCCAAAAGTTGAATTCTGTCGGATTCTATAATCTCACCTCGCTTTACATGCATGAATGCACAATTTTCCACACCAAATTCCATCCTGATGGCGTTACTGAAAGTTTCAGTTACCTTCAGTAGCTCCATCAGTTGCAATTTGTTGTGTGCTTAGAGGATTCAGGGCTAAGCAGAACTAAATTGGACTCAAACTGTCGCCCTGAAATATTCCTCGTTTAATCCATACAGGCTCATCATTCCCCTGGATCTGTCGACACCCTGGATAGCGAAGAACTGTCCTCCATTGCCCCATACATGACCTAAGGAAGGTGCGTAGAGTTGTATCTATCTTGTACAACTCCAGCACCCTCATGAGCCATGTATGTGGCACCGAGTCGTAGGCCTTCTTATAATCTATCTAGCATGTCGACAGATCCCTACGGGATAAACGAACCTGTTGGCTAATGGCCATATCGATGAAGAGTAGCTCCTTAGAACCGCGGGACCCGTTCCTACATCCATTTTGTGAGGCTAACATAATCGAGTTTCTTTCAATGTGCGTACTAATTTTCGCTCTCAAAATGGATGTAAGAAGTTTATAGACCATCGACAAACACGTGATCGGTCTATAATTCTTGGGATCCGTGGGACTACCTGAATTATGGAGCAAGTGGGTAACGCCTGTTGTTGAGAAACTGCGGAAGTGACCCAGACTCTAAGTATGACTGGAACTGAGATGCCAGGCAGGTGTGTGAACTAATTAGCCATTTCAACCAAAAGTTGTGCAATCCATCCGATCCCGGTGATTTCCAACTCGGTAACGGACGGACTGCTCTGGCGACGTCTAATGGCGTAATTAGGACTGCTTCCATTTCTGGTACAGTTTCACACACCCGCCCGACATCCTGCATCCAACCAGTCTCAGCGTGACAGACGGGCACTGACCAGATGCTGCGCCAGAATGTACTCGTGGAGGCATCGTCTGGGCGGCACTCGTCTGTCACATTGTGTTGAGGTCGCTCCCAAGCTCTATACACCCATCATATTATTATTTATATATATATTTTTAGTTATTTTATTTTTATATTTATACGACGACATAAAGGAACTTCTGTATTTAATTGCCGTTGCGCCTACACAGAATATAGTTGCAATTTATCAGCGTCCCGAGATGGTGTGTAGTGATAAACGGTGATCGATATGAGCCTAATAAACCGCATGCCGACATCTGCGCAGTAAATCTAGCTGAACTAGCGGAGTATCTTAATTCTAACGACATGTATGCAACATTAATTTGGTTTGAAGCAAATGTAGCTTGATCTGGTCTGTTCCAAAAATATCTACAGAAAATGTAAACAAATGAACCAGCCAACATACCTATCTGTGGATGCTAAATTGTGGTGCCACTTACAAATTGAATGTTTGGATTTTATTTGAATACTTTACCAAATAATACCCAAAATTCTAATTTTCAATCACCATAAAGACGTTTTTCATTTTACAATTGAGGTTTAGTTTATGATTTCAATTATCGTCGATGATTCTTCAATTACAATTCAATAATATTATTCAAACAATATTTTTTGCAAAAAGTGGTGAGGTATAAAGTTGAATCCTTCTTTATACAGATAACGGTTACGAATTCCCTTGAGCGAGCGAATGCGTAAGACTGTAACCTAAACAAGGTTTGTCTATACTTTTATCTGATACTTTTGGAACAGACTATAATAATAGGTACTGGAATCTCCTGTGTAACAGTGTTTCGATACCGAAAATTTTGACCATAAATTTTGTTTTGGCTGGGGATGCCAAAACTTGTTGGAGAGCGGAGTGGATAAAACAAAGTTCTACTCTTTCGTTTAAGCCTTTCATACCTAATTATTAGCAAATAATAAATAGGATTCAATAAGTAGAGTGGTTTTACCGGAGTGTCTACTCCTCACAATGGCTTACATGATCTGTTTACATTATTATTCTAAAATACTTATTTAAAATTAATAATTCCAAATTAATAGATAATTAATAATTACTTATAACAAATTGAATCAACCCTGAGGGCTTTTTAGTTTTTATTCATGTTAAAAAGTACGATCCAACGGCGACTGGTTTGTGCCGAGACGGCCAATTAATCTTGATTTTTTTGTTTTCTGGTATATTGTACTTAATTTTTGGTTTTGCTCTGAGTCAGCGCTTATTTTGAGCATCGTTTTGCAATCTTTTTATTTTGGGGTCACTGATCCCAAAATTCCAAAACTTGTTCAAAATATCAAGCACCTTCTTACTTAAACAGGTTTTCGAAAAATCGGTCCATTGACGATATAATAACTTTTAAAACACAGCCCGACGTAGTACCGTAGCAAAATTACTAAACGCACCAGCACCTACGTCTCATCAATCTGACGTCGCGTCGGTTAGGAAAGGAAATTCGCAGATATGACGTTAGATAAACGAATAATCCGGTCAACCCTTTCCACCACCAGAAGAGTTACTTCGGTGATATAACCACGGTAACGTCGACCGAAGTGGTGTTATTAAATGCGAAACGAGGAGGCAGAATAATGCCGCTTTTTTTTTGGCTTATTCCATATGAGCTTTCCCAACCCAACTTCGTTTTGAATATATCAGAATTTGAGGCTGAAAACCAGACTACTTTTTTCGTTATTGAGAGCTTTACATATTTTTTTTACAAGCTTGGTAGGAAATATATTACTGTTATTCATTTATTTTTGTATAGTCCTGTAGAACAAAAGCCCGCTCTCTGTTTTACCGCACACTTCTAGTATGTTAAAGTGTGTCAAATTCAAACCTCCAAAATAAAAAATAATACCTAGTAGGTACACAAAATATTCACTCTTCATACTATTATAACGTGGGCTTGACACCCACAACCCACAGAAGTAAATCAGTTGAAGTTGAAGCACACATATAATATCTAGTTTGCGGCTGCAGTTGGTGGGAGTTGAACAGGCGCGTTGTTTACCTAATGAACGTAGGTGTATACCAACAAACTGTCGTGAACTATTGCAATCGAGGTTCGCTTCAGCGGCGGTGGTTAAGAATAGAACCCATATTGATATTGACCCAGCTATCCGGCGCATAGTGAAAAACTTTTATTGATGAGTTTTTTTGAGAACAATATTACGAAGGCACAACTAATGTTATTTTCTGACATTGCTCAATATTCTACTAAATATTTTGCTTCTACCTACGTACTTTCCGACACAAACCGTCGCCTGAAGGCCATAACAAATATTTGTTCTACTTAGAAACGAACTGAAAATCTCAACCCTTAGCGTGAAAAGCAACCAATCACTCAGGCATTGTGTCTTCGAGCCATCAAAGCGAGACAGTGGTAGGATAAGAACTTTTCTCTAAATCCCATACTTTATCAAGCGTAACTTTCTAGTTTCGATTCCTAGAAGTAAGTATTGGGTTCCTCTGTTTGGAAATTCTCAATAGTTTAAGGGTTGGAAATACAATTAAGCAGGTAGAGATCGTCCAGTTTAAAATTGCACTGTTTGTTGCATACACATTTCAAATTTTTGTATAGAATTTTTTGTGAAGGGGCGTGCAGTTCTAAATTAGACGATCTGTACCTATAACCCTTTATAAGTGGCTTTTGTGGACACGATATTTATTCAGATTTGTTACAATTATAATGGCAATCATGTCATTTGGTTTAAATAGATTTTGATAATTTTATTCATCTTTTATATAGATTCTTTTCTATTTGTTTAATGTCAGAGTAGGTTTTGTATACTGTAGATTTGTTGATCATTTTCTATTTTGTTGAGTACCTGGCAGTTGTTGGCAAGGCTACACTGTCCCCTCATACCTATAAACACTTTTATTTGGAAATATTTTAAAAGCCAATTATTTTTAAAAGAGTAACCGTGGAGTTTCTTGCAGGCTGTTCTCCATAGGAAACGACCAATTGGAACCTTCCACCTAGCGTCTGACGTTTCATAAGTGCCCTTGTAGGTTTATGTCAAATAAAATATTTTGATTTTGATTTTAACTGCGCTGTTGGTGTTCCACAATAGGAACAGTGCGTGGCAGTTTTAGATAAAGTTTAGCATTGTAGATCGGCCTCTTTGTTACTCATTCCTGTGTGTGACAGTTTTTTTCCAAAGCTCGGTGTACATTAACCGCCACGCACTGTTCCGGGTTGCAAAGGATGACTACTGTACGTGTGTACGTAGACAGTAGACCTATGCTTTACTTTATAGAGTGCAGACGTACCTACAAGCTGGCTACCAATTTGTTCAATTCCATGAACATTGTGACAAGTGTCAGTGCACTAATTGAAACCGCATTGAACGGAACATACATATGCAAGTGCTGTAGTTGCATAATTGGACTAACTGAACAACAAGAGAACGCACGCCATGTCAGACAGTATGTAACACACTATCTATTACAGATGCAACGAATATTCGGCAACTATTCGGTATTTGGCCTATTTAGCAATTTTTAACAGTATTCGGTTATTCGGCCGACTACTTTCTACTATTCGGCCGAATACTGAATATCTAATAAAAGGAAATAAAAACGCAATTTAATCAAAAATATATGACGGAGAAGCTACGTCTCTCTCGTTATCGGCCGCCATATTTTAACGACTGAGGGCGTATTAAGGGAAGTGTTGGTTATTGCGCAATAGAAAAACCGTTTACAGTCCAAATCAAGTTATAATTTACGATATAACCAATCACACTAGCAATTCGCACGCTGCAGGTACACGACACAACTATACGGAACGCGCGACAGTTTCTAAACGTGTTCACTGCTTAACCGCCAACGACAAACTCTTTTAACAATGGTCAAGCGCTATGTTATAGACTCTGTCGAGCGCCACCTGGTGGCGCTGGCGTCCCGATTAGTCAATGTCAAACGATTGATTTAACATATTTACGACATATATTTATTTATCCAATAATCATTTATTTATTAGTCTTGATATTGAAGATGGTAGTGTTTTTAATATTTAAAATGAATTAAAGCCAGATTATAGTGAACAAAAACGAGTTTTTCGGCATTTGTTGGTAACAGACGATTGCGCTTTTCTTCGTACACAATACCTGCTTCGAAAAATAGTCTCTCACTGTAAACGCTACTGCAAGGTGAAGGTAAAAAATAAATATTTCTTGAGACCCTACGGTCGAACCCTAAAGAGTCTACCACCTTCCGTTCTGAAGATATGGCTGAAAGAAAATTGTGGCGAAAATATTTTATTATATTTTTTAAGTGACATCCCTACTAACCTACATTTTAACTTTCAACATATCATTAAAAATATAATCAAAAAATATTAGTAAAAGAGAATTAAAATATTGCAAAACTTGTAAGTAGAGCTATTTAATTTACTAACTTGATTTTTTCCTTCTCCGCCACGCTAGACTTTGACTTTACATAGCAAACACATAGCTAACTCTAGGAATCTTCATTAGAAATTTCAAAATATTTCTAAATAGGAGACTTTTTATTCGTAACTGAAGCCAATTTGACAATATGACTTAATTTTTATCTGCGATAACATAAAATACAGCACGTTGTTGTGACATGACTTGCCGGCTAATGAGCCAAATATTCCCGCCCCGTCACCCCCGCACGCATTGCACTGAGACTTGTCATAACCCGTCCGCGTGAAATGCACTGGATCTTCCGATGAATATCGGCGGCCGAATATTCGGTATTCGGCTGAGAGGGCCGCCGAATATTCGGTATTCGGTATTCGGCCAAATCACTATTTATTGCATCTCGTCTATCACAATCTGAATCATTTTGAAGCCTATTCTAATCCATTGCTCCATGTATGTTCGAAAAATTTGTCTGCTAAATAATGTTAGCAACACAATGAAAGTTGTTTAACTGTCAAAATAAAAGCTATTCCTAATGATAGTGTGTTACGCAATTACCCCACTGGTTCCTGTAAAATAATCAGAAACAACGAGGTAAAAATAAAAAAATAACATTTTAAAGAAATAATGTGACATTATGACTATTACAACACACTTTAAATAAAAAATAATGAACATAGCAAAGTGCGGTGTCGCCTAATGACAAACGGATGTTGAGAACCTGTTCTGAGAATGATACATTTAACCTTATTCTACAGTACCCAAAATATTTATTTTAGCTCTGAGGATCCTTTAGCAAAGGTCTTCTCCAGTGCACTCCATGTCCTGCCTGTCCATTACACTCTTCCCTAGTAAGGACCTGCGGTCAGTCTCATTTCCTGCTCCCATAACTAAAGTTGTATAATTGAACTAACTGAGCAAAATGCGGACATGGCGTTTACGCCTTGTCAGAAAATGTACTACTTCCTGTAAAGTACTTAACTAGTTGCAAATAGTTGTGGTGATGCGGTTTTGCAGCCGGCCACTTTACTTACCGAGTATTTTAGCTTGGCACTTACCTACTCTGTTTTTAGGCACCTGTCCCACTGCCCGCGAGAAATCGACTAGTAATCAACGATTTTCTCGCTCAAGGAACGTACAAAATATTGTAGGTAAAAGAGATACATATATTAATAGTTGATCGCTGACTGTTCACACCGCCGCGCGCCGGTTAGTACTTACTCGTTTGTCGCATCGACAAGATTTATCAAAGAGAATACTCGCTCCGCGACGCTCACTTGGCAGACAGAACACTCGCTGAGAGACTCAATATTGCTGCATACACATACCAGCAAGTAATCGCACGTAGCCGTCGCGCACTCGCTGCTCGTTGCTAGCCAACTCATTTTTAGTTGCTAACGCTACTCGCTCGCCGGCGGGCGTGTGGAGCAGGAGCCCTAGTACTTAACTTGTTTTTCCTCACATTTGTGTCAACTACACTTTAATCCTTTTAACGATTTTATTTTATGTTACAAAAAAAGACATATTGGTTTGGTGTCATAATTTATTTTAAAAATAAAATACCCCGTAAACGCCTCTTGACATTTTGTTCCACTTATCAAAGTTTCGAGAGGAAATGCCTGTTTTCGCTCTAGTTTTCAAGTACTTTTTAAGTGGGTTAGTAACATAATATACCTTGTATATTTATTTTGCAACTTGAAATCAAAAAATACGACCTACCTTATAGGTAACACTTTTATTTAAGTTAATATTTATTAATATATAAGCTAACAAACAGTATTAAAATAATCATATTTTTTTGTATTATTAAAGTTCAAAAATAATGTTTTTCCTAATATTATTTAAAAATGTAATTTGTATATATTTAAATGAAATAAACGAAATAATACAATATACACGTATATATACTGGTAATTAGTGACCGATACTTAAACACGTGATTGTACTCATCATAGCAAACAACTTTCCCAAAGAAACGTTTTTTTTTAATTTACCAGGCGCTTGACCCCAATCACCTAAATAGAATATTGAGTACCTAACAAGAATAATTTACACCATCAGCTGTAAATTAATTTAGTTACTAATCCCTTTTAAAAGAGTAACGATGGAGTTTCCTGCCCATTCTTCTCCATAAAAAACTACCTTTTGGAAGGGGGGGACCTTTTACAAGAAAATAGAATCAATTCTATTTTCTTGCAAATGTTGACGTTCAAAAGTGCCGTTTATGTGTCTATTTGAAACAAATGATTTGATTTTGACCTTTTTACTAACACAATTATTCCACTTTTACCATGGGGTCAAGCGACTAACAACTGATAGCACGCGCGCGGTCCGTACGGTTGTTAAATGAATGAAACAAGAATAATGCATGGTAAAAGTGGAATAATTTTGTTTGTTAAAAGGGATTAGTAACTAAATTGAATTACAGCTCATGGTGTAAATTATTCTTGTTAGGTACTCAATGAATATTGAGTACCTAACAAGATTGGGGTGATTAGGGTTGAACACTTGGTAAATAAAAAAAATCGCTTTTTGGGAAAGTTGTTTGTTATGTTGAGTACAATCATGTTTTTAAGTATCGGTCACTAATGACCAGTCGGCCTATATAAAAAAGGGGAAATAAACATAGGACATCAAAAAATTCGTCCGCATCGCTAACTAATCGGGAAAAATGTCTTGTATTACAGTTTCAAACTTTTCCGTTCAACTATAATTATGTCAAAAGTTGTTCAGAATCGCTCCCGTCCCGGTCATTATTCATCATTCTTAATTTCGCAGGTGTTACACCAAGTTTTATTTTTGTTCCAGTGTTTAATGAGGAACCTCGTTTTAGGTAAACTTTCTGCTTTAGATATCCATTACCCAAAATTCAAATTGCTTCGTTACAGTAAGTACGATCAGTAACAAAAGCAGATTAACATTTCAGTGTTTTTATTAATCTTAATTATTGAGCAGAATATTCATAGAAATCTGTACTGAAATAAAATTTTAACAGTATTAATTAACTTTTAGCTATTCCATGAAACGCAGAAAAGCAAAATAAATGTATTTTCTTTATTTTTTTTTTCTTTTCTTGCTTTCAATGTATCGAATCATTATGTATCAATTTAGAGGTTATGTAAAAGCAACAGTGTTAATCGACTTCTATTGCTGATTGTATTGCCAAACTCTATTAAATGAATCCTTGCAAAAACAACCAAGGTTAGTTTAGCGTCCTAAAAAAATAGAATAAAGCACAAAACATGTTCTGTAGTTTATAGAGCAACCCCATATTACGATGGCTGTCGTCAAACCCCAGTATATTGCTTTCGCCTCGAGCAATATCCATGGGAGTGTCTGGTAGAGATCCTTTTTTGCAACTTTATTTTCACGCCCACACATACCTAGGAGATAAATATTTTTGTCTTTCTTATATCAGTAGCTTATTTATGTTCTACAGCGTTGTTCTCTTCCAAATACAGCATTCCTTTTGTTTGTGATTTGGATATTCAATGATAAATTCAATCCAATCCTCTTTGATCAACCTATATTGCAAACGCGAGCCTTGTTTACAAGCTGAAACTATTTTATGGCTTCCGAAGTTGTTACCGAACTTCATAGTCATGGAATTAGCATAAAAAATCTCTTACTTTTCCTTCTAACTTTATGCACACGGATGAGGAAAGTTTGTTAAGTGGAAAATAGCGTAAGTAGGTACTTGCTTATTTTACCATTCAGCGTAATCTTACTTGCGATGGAACTGTTTAGCTCACTAGTATGTGCAAGCATCGTGCAAGTAGGTGTAGGTTTTTAGTATTCTAAAGCAAGATTACGGTCTTCTAACATGTTTTTATCTGATACAGCTTGTACATTGTACATGAACATTTAGTTTCCTTGCTTTTGTTTCATGTTTATTATTGTATATATTATATGTAGATAAGTATATGTTTTATGTATGTATGTACTTGTTGTATATGCAAATGGTACACCACTGACTACCTGCATTATTGTCTCTCCTTCTCCCTTGAATCCATCCAAAGGTTATCTGTAAAAGATCGCTTTTAGCGATAAGACCGCCCATTGATGTCACCCTGTGTAAAATGTCTACATTAATATCTGTAATTTTTATGGTGTACATAATAAAGAGTATTCTATTCTATTCTATTCTTGTGTTACCAAATAAACCGACGCTTTTGCTAAAGGTAGATATAGTCGTCCCGTAATTTTTTAATCACTTTTAAAAACAATTTCCACTAAATTGAAACTTCAGCACTTTAAGATTGAAACTATTTAACTGTCACAAAGACAAATTGACCTGTGGGGTAATTGCGTAAAATACATACAATAACAATTGACCACATCCTTTCATTTTGACGGTTCAGCCACTTTGATTGCGTTATTTACGTTGTTGAACAGAGACTTAGGCCCGTATTACAGAACGTCACTCAATACTCAAACATTACTTAAAACTAGATTCAAGCCATTTGATTGGTTGATACTAGTTTTAAGTAATGCTTGAGTATTGAGTGACGTTCTGTAATACGGGACTAAAACTAAGACTTTGTGATATTCCGTTTGTCAAGAGAGCACACGCACATTATGTCAGTGGAGGTGAGGACTGAGAGACCAGTTTTAATAATTGCTCTCTTCAAATTCCGTCAATATTTTTGCTCCATTTCTTTTTTACAAATATTTTTTTTACATAAAGTTTTAGTAAAAGTCTGTTAAGACTTTTACTAAAACTTTATGTAAAAAAAATATTTGTACAAAAAGAACGGTTTACTAAAATATTTATCTTTCTTGTGAGGACTGAGGGACCACAGTTTAGTCGTTATATAGTTTTTTTTTTTTTTTATCTTTAATGCTTAGTGGTTTGTTATTAAGTAAATATATTTACAAATTCTTTACTAAATGTCTGTTATCACAATACCTTTATTTTTAAGATACTTTCCGAGACCTGACTGATGGTCTGTGAAAACTGAGGGATAGCACTTTAAGGGCTGTAGTTTTTAAAATATTTGTTTGCAAATTCCCAGTGTGGTCCCTCAGTTCACACGCACATGTACTTCAGTCATTACGCTATTACAAATCGTTTGCATGGTGATTGAAGTTGGCAGTACTAGTACCTAAATAAAAATGTGCAATCTGAAACACGTGTTTTGTTATTTTCTTTGGAAAATTCTACTCCATACCAATTTTGTTTCCTCGCATGACTGAAATATTATAAAAAATGGAAAAAATACATGCAATTTGTTGTTTCACGTCAAATATACGTTGTTTATTTATATCCTTACTAATAGCTATGGCTGAAACTGAAACAGTAAACATTTTTCATATACTGCAAGTCTCAAAAGTAGGTATAGGATGTGTTTTTTTTTCAATAAAATGCGATCGGATTGGAATTTCTTCGTAATTTTATTTTATTTTAAAGAGACTTGTACAATTTTATTTGAACAGAATATCTACCAAATGACCGTCGCAGGCATTTTTGCAAATGACGATTCTTTTGCCGAAGTTTTTCATGAAATTTTCACACATTTCGCGGCTGATTCCACCGATAACTCGGCGAATATTGTGTTTCAAGTCGTCAATGTTTTGTGAATCGTTGGCGTAGACGTTATCTTTGACGTAACCCCAAAGAAAGAAACCCAGTGGCGTCAGATCGCCAGATCTCGGTGGCCAATTGACATCGCTTCTTCAAATCCTGTGCGTACTTTTGGGACACCCATTAGAAGCTAATTGAGAGAATTTCCTTCAAATATTATCTAGGTTTGTTATTTTATCTGCGTTCTATCTGGACTGGCATAGAACATGTGTGAGTACTATGTACCTACTATAAAGCTACCATTTACTAGGATTGTCTTTCGTTGACTTGAATGTGCCCTGGCGGCTGAGAGTATGTCATGCTCACTCAAATGTCTCGCTGGTGGTGGCGTGTGTGTCGGATCATTAACTTCTCTTCAAAATGGTTGAGCTGAATGGTGCTAATCCATTCGTCATGTTCGTGAACGGGCGCCGTCAGTAGGGACTGGTCATTTGTTAGCACCACGGCTTATTTAAATTTAATTTAACATTTGAATTGTTTTTGTCTTTTTATTACGGACGCTTTTAACGTTCTGCATCGTTCTCACATGCCTAATTTCAATATGAAAGATGTAAACAATATTTTGTAACCATATTTTGATTTCAAAGAGTGTCCATGGAGTTTCTTGCCCGTTCTTCTCCATAGATACCTACTACGCTTTGGAATGGGCAACTAGCTTCATCTTTCAGACTGACCGACCCACGGACATCTATGGACCGACCCCTTGACAATTCAAAAGTGCCTGTAATTGGTTTATTTTTTAATAAATACTTTGAGTTTGAGTTTGCCTCAGATAGTGATGAGAAGGTAATATAGATTTTAATAAATCGAAAATTCGTGACGTACAAAAAACAGATGGTTAAATATTTATAAACCCAACAGATGGAATAATACAAAAAGTAAACAAGGAAAGCGTTGTTTACTCATCTATTATGGCTTTATCTATGTATATCATAGCATCATAGCGTATCTCCGGAAATTGTTTCCTTATCGCTCCATATGTAGGTACCGATACACAATATCTCGTCCTCCATCTGAATACCAAACAAATTGGAACAAAGTACCTACCTGATGTTTTTTTGTTGGCAGGTATACCTCACTCGCTAGTATAAAATAAAGATATATCTTCACACGGGCCTGGCTTCGCACGAGTGCAATTTACATGTGGTATCAATTTGTGTTTAATAAAACACTGTTTGATCGATTTAGAGTTTATCACTTTGGTATTGATGATGGATCGTCGTTACGAAAAGTGCGCTAAGCAAGAAAATATTATATTTGCTTTATAACGATTATTTATTATAACCCCCCAGCTTTACACGGGTTGAACAACTTATCTATCTTAAATTTGAGGTTTAATTTATTTTAAAACTTCATGGTCTACTACATTTTTTGTCATATTTTTTCTGAGGTTTTAAAATGAAATGTTTCTCTGCATTTCCTAACCTAGAGATCAACATATAATTTTCCATGACTAAAGCAATCTTCTTCGCAGTTAAGTCCAATATATTTGCATGTTGGACTTGGGATTTGTTGATGATAACGGCAAAACAACTTTTCTTTATTGGAAACTGTAATCGCCAAACAGGCGCGACACGCGACGCGAAACACAGGGACCGCCTGACGCGCCGTCGCGCGACGAGCGGTGCCTTTGTGAGGCGTGCGATTCGCGTCGCGTGTCGCGCCTGTTGGAAGGAGCTTTAAACTGGAAAGGTTAATCTGAAAGTATCATGGGAATCAAAAAAATCTAAATCAAAATATTTTATTTCACATAAACCCACATGGGCATTTATGAAACGTCAGAAGCTAGGTGCACGGTTCCAATTGGCCGTTTCCTATGGAAAAGAGCCGGCAAGAAACTCAACGGTTACTCTTTTAAAAATAATTGGCTTTTACAATGTTTTCAAATTACAGTGTTAATAGATATGGTAGGACAGTGTAGGGGAATGCGAGGAATATGAGCCAACTGACCTGCCGCTGGTCCTATGAGAAGAATACACTCAATCAAATTAACTATGCATTTTATATTTCATTGAGTTGGTGGGTAAAGGTAGTCAGTGCACGTATAAGCCACCCAGTATGTATCTAATAACTCATTTTTATGACTATTAGACGACCCTCAAGAGCTCTTAACAAACTACTAAAAGTTTCTTCAGTAAAGAATTTTAAAGAGCCTGGCATTATACGCCAGTACTTCCAATGCACCAGGGCGGTGTAGATAGCCCCGTTTCATACCCAATTCCATCCCTGTTTGATTGAAATTGTTCTCGAATTGCTTGAACCAAAATGAAAAAAAGGAAACAAATGGTGATCTAAAAGATTCGTTCACAGCGTGACGAGCACGGGCGTAAGACGTTTGTGACAAGGCATGATAAATTATGTCATGTCTTACAATTTGTCTTAAATGCTAGCATGGGTCAACCATGTGACATAATCTAGAGGCGCGACATGCCTTTCTTGTCGCTGACTTCATAGTGTGACACAGTAAATAAAAAATGTTTAGAACCATCTGAAAATGCGACCAAATAAAATAATACGTATAAAAGAGTTCATACAGTAAAACTACTTTTTAATTTTGTTGGGTTGGGAACTAATTCCTTTTTGAAACACGCATGACTTTCGTTTTGTTTGTTTGGTTTGATAATTTTGTGCAAACGTTGTATTTTTATTACACGCTTTTATTTAACTTGCAATTTTGGTACGCATGTTAGTTTGTGCAGGTGAAATCTTGCAACTCAATTTTTAAACAGTTATCCCCAACCGATTGAGTTCAGCTGAAATTTTGCATAGGTACACGTTTAGTTTAGATGACAAGGAATAGTTAGCTAAGTGACGTCATTCTAAATCCAAAACAAGCTTTTATTGAAATGCTCTAAAAATCCTAACTTCCTAATCCTAACTAATCCTAACTATCCTAACTAATATTATAAATGCGAAAGTAAGTTTGTTTGTTTGTTTGTTACCTTTTCACGCCTAAACCACTGAACCGATCATCCTGAATTTTTGCATATACGTTGTCAGGTGTACAGAAATGGACATAGGGTACCTTTCATCCCGAAAAAAAGAACTGTTCCCGAAGAAAACAACAATAACGTTCTTATGATAATAGATGGCGCCACGTGTCTTCCGATCATGATTGAATTATAACCCGAATTGATAGTCAAAGTCTAAATTAACGCGAGCGAAGCCGCGGGCAAAAGCTAGTAATAAAATAAACTTTAATTAAATCAAACCCATCAATTTATTACATTATCACACATCACAACTTTGTATACCTTTCGAGAAATCTTTGCGGTATAGGTATACGACGCTATTGACGATTTTGTAATATTGTCAATTTACTTATAAAATCATTTTCATACATTTTATTGCCATTTGGTGCAGTAATTAGCAGGAAAATATTATTTTTATGAATTTTCAAATCTTATCACCATCTCCGACCGAACATGATAAATGTTTCATAATCAACTATCAAATTGTGACATTTTGTGTCAAAATGGGTGCGCCCATATTATCAAATAAGACATAGTGAGTTCCGACTAAACGTGAAGAAGGTAAGTCACGTGTCAAGAAGTTATATCACGCCGCGCCGCCGTACTAGCATTTAAGACAAAACGGTTTTATCGCCCAAACTGTGATAAAACGTGTGACTCAATTTATGTCACAGTAGGCCGTGTTCGCGCCGCAGATGTAGGAATATTTGTAGTTGAGTTAGAACATTACATAGACACTGTATATGCAAACACATTACAAAGTACAAAGCGCTTTAAATCAAGATACATGGGTCGAAGGCTATGCCACGTATATTGCCTTTTAAAACGAAGGTACTTCTAAGTAAAGGCGATGTATCTTATAGAAAACGCTCAATTTATTTTAAATTAACTTTGAACTAAATTCATTCACACATTACAAGTAAATTCTTTTGCCTTTCGTGTCTTCTAAAACATTAGGCGCTTTCGTTTTAACGCTGCTCGTGACATAATGATGCTTTTCCTCGAGCCATCTCTAGATTAACTTTTTTGAACCAAGCATTGTAAAAAAGATAGAAATTATACCTTCTATCGATTCATTTTATCAGTTATTCGTAGACATTTGACAGTTGTTAAGGGTAGTCAGAAGCCCAAACATCTGACAACCAAGGGGTATCGTTTTACCCAGTAACTGGGTTGTGGAGGTCAGATAGACAGTCGCTTCATGTAAAATACTGGTATTCAGCTGCATCCGGTTAGACTGGAAGCCGACCCCGACATAGGTGGTAAAAGGCTAAGCAGATTGATTGGTTAATGTTATCAAATCAATATCATCCTACTGATTGATATATTTCTTACGTATACATTGTTAACCGACTTCAAAAAAACGAGGAGGTTCTCAATTCGACTGCATTTTTTTTGTGTTGGCTCAGAACTTTTTCTGGGTGAACCAATTTGGATGATTCTATTTTTATTTGAAAGATGGTGCTTCACATGTGGTTCCATTTAAATTTGATCAAGTTCTGACCAGTAGTTTTTGAGTTATCCTTAATACTGCGTATTTTTTCCACTTAGTTTATATTGATGATGTTTTAATAATTTCCTGTCACTGTTATTTACATATCAAGTAGTGGTATACGAATGTGTGTGAGGGTAGGTACCACAACTAAAAAGTGAAAAATAAAAACTTTTTTACAAAAAAACAACCGACTTCCAAAAAAACACAAAAAAACGTGAAAAATAAGTTTAATTTCGCAAGTCGGTGTCGTTGGTTGTGTATTTTCGTTTTTGGCCACCGACTTCCGAAATTAAAGTAATTTTTCACTTTTTTTAGAGTGTTTTTGGAGGTCTGTTGTTTATTTATAAAAAAGTTTTTTAATGTACACTTTTAAACGAAAAGGAATTAGCTCGATTAAACTGAAACTATTTTCAAATTAAACAGTGTCTACATTCTGATAAATTGTTATTGATGCTTATTTACGACTAGACGAAACACTATTAAAAACATTCGTCTATGTTTTATTTGAAATCCAATCTAGTCGTGGATAGAGCAAGTTTAATAGTATTTAGTTAATGTTACTGCGGGCTGAAACAAAAAGCTCAGGTTATATTTAATCAAGTGGACCAAACGGTCTCAAAGATCTTTAGTTAATCTGAAATGATTGGTCTGTATGCTGTTAAGTACATACCTACTTGAAGTCTTTACTCAACCTTTATTCGTTTTTTACAGAACGTCGTTGACTTTGAAAAAATGTTACTTGAGTAACTTAGCTAGCTAGGTATTTTAGTGGTTAATTGTCTGTAATCAAAATCTTTTTTTTTTTTAATGTTAAGACGGGCGTCATTACCAAGGCAGGCCTTAGAAACACTGGCGTAACGGTTTGGACTCGTTCCTGACCGATTAGACTGAAAAGAGAAAACACAAAGAAAATTGGAAAACCATGTCCTTTGCCCAGCACTACACTACATAAGTAAATCAAATAAAAAAATGTTGATCAACCTACCTCTATATAAAAATTGCATGAACATGCTTATTAATGACGCTTTTTACAAAAGTATACCTACAAACAAATCAGGCAAGCGGAATGGGATTCTAGCCAAAACAAGTACCTGCACGATGTTTCTTTGTTTTTACTTACGTGGTTGCACTCATGCAGTGCATCCACTTAATGTAATGGGTGCCATCAAGACATGTAGTGGACAATGTAGTGGACATGACGTCACTAAAACAAGTACCAAATGCAACAATTTCGTTGAAATTCTTTGCGTACAAGCTCTTATCTTTCTAGTCACGGACTGTTGAAAGTATGCAGTGCATTTGGATGCAAACAATTTGTTGATAAGAGACATTTGCACCTAGCTACTTTCTATTGTTAGTAGTTGGAATGCCTCCATGTAGTAAATTGTTGTTTTTATGACTGGTAGACGGAAACTTAATGTTCAGAGAGTATTTCTTTGCCTTTTTCGGTTAAAATATGGCGTAGGTACTTACCGAGATATTGATTTTAAGATAGTCAATGTTTTTAAATAATGGTAGATAACTTTGAAATACTGTAGTGTTTTTTTTTTAAAGAACTAATCCTACTTACCCATCTTAACACAAAACTTGATATTTTGCCTACCTTTTTTACTCAAGAACAAGACATTTTAATTTTTTTCAAAATAAGAAATTCAAGGAAAGCTACATCCTGTCATGTAACAGTTGCGTGCGTAGGTATACGCTACCGTCCACGTCTGAAGTTATTATAACGGCAAGATTGGAGGATTAAGACAAAATTGAGTTATAGATAAAACGTGTTCTTTAGACGGTGGATATTACTCTTGCAGATAGTCTTCCGCAAAGATAGTAAGGACGATCGTCTTTCTTAGTAAAGGCTCCTATAAAGAGGCGCGACACGCGACGCGAATCGCGCGCAACACAAAGGCACCGCTCGTCGCGCGACGACCGGCGCCTTTGAGTCACGCTGTCGCGTCGCGCCTGTCCCTGGGAGCCTTAAAGGTACAATATTTTCATGTTTCCACTTTTGCGACAATTAGTACTCGTACCTATTTCGTTGCTGCTACGGGTTCTACGAGCTCGTAAAACACACGTAGCATATGAAGGGTTGAAATCTCGACAGTGGCTTATTCTGGGGAAGATAAAATAGAATTGATGAATTATAAAGCAGACAACTACTTGTTGCCCTTTTAGCATCAGAAATTGGGACATATCGGAAGGTTAGAGCAAAATAATTGAGCTTTTTTAACAATGATGTACCTTTTCCAGACATCTTTGGACTCGAATGTTTGAATGTGTCCATTTAATTTTACTTCCTCTTCTTCGTTTCGTATTGACGGTATATCTATTACTGTATGGGCCCAGAAGGTGGCCACGTTTATTGCGGCGTCAGAGGCCATTTTAAGAGACATTATCGATTTTTAATGATACTTTGGAAATAATGGTTTGTAAGTAAGTAAATGAGTTGAGAAAATGAAAAAGAAACAAATGAGTGATGTTGGGGGAATTTTGTTTTTAATTCATTGACATTACAATAATCAAAATAGACGACTCATTATGATATTTTACAACAACAATTATTTTATCTACCTTTAACAATGATATTAATTACTATAACATTTTAATGTGACACGCGTACATGGGCATCTGATACGAAACTACGAGAAAGGAATACAAGCAAGACAATTTTTTTTTTAACCAAATCTATTACCTACTTACAATATGGCGGATGAAGCATGGCCGGTCTGAACGTAGGCTCTCCGAACCTTCGCGCATGTTCTCTCACTCGCACTCGCCTCATGTCACCATTTAGCTCCTAATGTTTTTTACTGCGCAGATTTCTGCGCAAAGTTCGGACCGGCCATTATTCAACGGCCATATTGTACGGACTTACGATTTAATACCTGCACAAGCTCTAAAGCATTGATAAAGTAATAATATAATAACTGATAAAGACTAATACAATAAAAAGAAAATGAATATCTACTCGCGGGCTTTAGTTATTCGATGTTTATCAATATTTTATTTCTTTGGAATTTAATTGAAGTAAACATAGACAAAAATAATGTTTACATATACCCCGTAGTCGCACAGCAGATGTATCACAATTTCATATTAAGTATAAAAATTCACATTTGACCAAACATAATGGAGTTACATCGCTGCATAGTTAACATTCTTTTTACAATTCCTTACATCACTAAAATTTATATCTAACGAAATACACAGCCAAAGCCTTTTAATACCCATTTATTCAACTAACGACACGCACTAGTATAAAACTCGATAAAATATAAGTTCACAAAAGGCAACTCATAGTAAATAAGTCGCATTTATGTATATTGTCAAAAATAATAACGTCACCTGTTCAGATAAATTTTATTAATTATCAAATCCAAGTCACTTAAGGTTTTTGCTCTATTTATTCACAGAAGTAGATTTACTTTATTTACTGTCGATTTTGGTATACACAGCAAATTATTTTTAATGTATACCTAGTCTGTTACACTTGATTGACAATGTATAAAGTATTTTAATCTCTTAAGTAAGTACATGAATACAACACGTTTTTTTTGTCTTCCTTACAATATACAAGAAATAGTATTTACAATATACACGTCATTTACAGTCTCATCGAGTATGGACATACTGTGTCGTTAATAATTACACGAGGGCCGGCTCATACTCGCCGAACTAAAGGCTTCTGAAGACAGGCGCGACGCGACGTTGTGACGCGATTCTAGTAGAGCAATTTCCATGAAGTTCTTACAGAAATGGTTCTACTAGAGTCGCGTGGCGCCTTTCTGCGAGAGCCTTAAATCAGAGACACATCGTGATACTGCTGTCACAAACATGAATAAAGTTGCTCACGCGTCCTTGATACGGTTCGGTGATTTATGGCTCGACCCATACAGATTTGGGCGGGAAACAACGGTACATTTAACATTAGGAATTCTCACTTTTCGGAACTTAACACATACATAATTTATTGAAGTACTTTCCGTACTAACACAGCTTTCAATTCGATTCAATCTATCCAGCGCTCTACACTCAACGTTTTTGTTATTATTCTGTGCTTAGCACATACTTTTTACAACCGCCGTACTTAAACACTATCAGTAGAGTATTATGGACTAACGTTACTTATATTTACAACTATCTAGACTGGCATTCAATGAATACTCAATGATCACTTTGTTAAAAAATGTAATAAATAGATACATATTAATTTGCATAAATCACTGACAGTTTTGATCGATACTTACATACATGAATTATTACCTAATGAATTTAGAAAACAACGTTCAATCTTCGGATACTGACTATAGATTTATGTTGCTAACTAGAATGTAAGGTAAAGTGTCACCCCAACGTAATTAATAGATTCGAGACTGAATAATGGGCAGTGCGTGTCAAAGATAACAGGTTTATGACACAGTGGGCAAGTCTCCAGGATTATATCTATAGATACTAACCCTTAATCGTTTCACATACCCTTAAGTAAGCTATTACGGCGGCTCCGTCCACTACGTATTTCAAGGACAATATTTTACGTTATTTCACCATCATGTTTCAGCTAACATAGATTAGCACTTAACACCAAAATGGACGTTTAAGTGCACGTTAACATTTAAATATTAACAAAGCCGTAACTAACAATGGACAACAATGTTTTATCTACTCTCATATAGTAAAATTCGAATTATAAACTTCAAAACGAGTTTATATTGACATACTTTATACACACAATACCGAAGTTTAAAAATAGAATAATCATATTATAACAGTTTTTCTAAATAATTTTATAAAACAGTTTTTTTACCAATACGATACAGGGCAAATTGGATAAGTTAATATCACCAATTATTTTTTTCTAATGGAACGCATATGCGGGGTGCGCCATTTTTATAGCATTATAAAAATGTTTTGAGTTCCAGTTTTACTTGTCTGTAGCAGCACCCGCTTTAAGGCTCCTACAAACAGACGCGACACGCGACCGGAATCGCGCGCGCCTGTCTGTGGGAGCCTTTAGCGCATGCGCGGTAAGGTGCTGGGTTTTGGCGCCATTCAAAGGTTTTGTTGTACTGAATTTCGTGGGAAACTTTGAAATTTTATTTAGTAGGTTCAATCCCAGTGTATGAGAGTAGATAAAGTACCTAGTGTATGAAACTGCTCATAACTAGGTATTAAAACACTCGTGGGAAACTATTAAAAACTCGTGTTTTGATACTCCTCATTATGCAACAGTTTCATAAACTACTATTAAAATCGCTTAGAAACGTCTATAAAATAGATCACACTGTTAGGCCGTCTACGTCACTTGTAGTTCTGCTCGGGCGAGCTAGCGGTGGCGTGGTCACTATCGTTTACACAGACGTGTCTCAGGTGAGTCCACCAATGTTACAGTTCACGTGGTACATGTAGGTGGCCAGCTCCTCGCCGGTGAGCTCGTCGTCGACCTCGCGAAGACTGGAGTTGGAGATGCTGCGAGGGGAGTCGACGGAGTCGGAGGGGTCGTGGATCCGCAGGCGCCAAGCGCGGGCCCAGTGCCCGTTCCCGCTCGGGGACTCGTTAACGGTTGGTAGATCGCGCCCGTTGTAGCACTGCGCACACAAACATTACAAATGAGAAATAACAGAGAATTAGCACAAAATAAAGGTAAACATTTAAGGTCGTTATCATCCACGAATATGCACATTTTCTATTATCATTGTTTGTGCATAATCGAAAAGATACCTAATGTTGACACACATTCTTTGATTTTAAAACGATCTATAAATGTTTACGATATCCATTAAAAATATATTAATAGACACAAAAACCGAACATAGTTGTCGTTGTCAAAAAGATTATGTTGCTCGAATAATTTGAGATGTTGACTTCGAACGATCTACTCGACTCGTCGTAAAAATGCAGATAACCCATATAAACAACATAGAGAATAAAATATATGACACAATGTTATGTTCCTTTTGTGCTCTAATCAAGCAGAAGTGGATTTTATTCAACACAAAAATAAGCGATCACGGAAACAGAAATGTGTTATTGTGCACATAACGGCTGATACAAAAGTTGAGCTCAGATTAAACAATCCGAAAACTTGCGATAATAATTATTATGATTTTCCCTGTCACAACTCTCCATGTACGACAGGTCAGTGTCAGCTAGCAAGGGAAAGAGAAATGAAGCAAATTATAATTACTTTTTGTTCCAATTACTTATTAAGGAGAATGCTCAAAAAATACCCAGAGCGAACAAATACAGGATGTAGCTCAGAATTAAAATGATATTTAATGATTTAGTGATATAATTCTGTAAATATTTCGCTATAAGATTCGATAGTTAAATGTGTGATATTGTGCTACTTGTTTTTCATCAGGGGTGATTTTTTATCTATAAGGTATCTTTGATTTGGGTATACCCGACGATATAAATACATAACATTCTGAGCTACACCTGTATTTATTCGGTTTGGGTTTTTTTTTCATACATGATGAGCATTCTCCTTTAGCACAATACCAATTCTTCTACTTTCATAAAACACATGATAAAGAAAAACTCATAGCGAAAAAAGTTTCTACACTAACGACATGCTAACGTCGAAAGCTCCTCACTACGCTACGCTAGCTTAAGCCTTCTTTTGATGGGTAGCAGGAAACCAGCACGAAAGACATTTCTTGCGAAAAGCACTTGCGCGAACCCACTTGCGCGAAATGATATTTCCGCGAATGGACTTTTGCGCGAGAAGACACTTCCGCGAAAAGATATTTCCGCGAATAGAATTTTGCGCGAATGGACTTTTGCGCAGATGGACGTTTGCGCGAAAGACGAAAGACACTTTCGCAAATCGACTTCGGAAATGAGATTCCTTCATAACATCACGCTTGTATTTTTTCAAAGGGTTGGGCAGGGGTGTATACTGTGAACTAGTACACCCACAATTCGCCAGTAATGTTAAAGTTACAGACAGATTGGTAGTAAATAGTCCAATAAGGCTTCAATAGTTATTATCGTAGTTTTGTTATTGTACCTTATTTTTGTTTTTTGTAGCTATATATTTTTTTACTTTTTATTTATTTGTTTTCGACATGGGTGTCATTTTCATGGTTTTCGAGGGCGCTGACAATGATTATAGGGTCAAAATCGAATTCAAGAAAATTTCTGTTGTAGGATAACATTTAATTAAGACTGTATATTTTAATTAAAACTAGAGAAGTGCAATTCAGATTTCTGAGAACTATAACGACGGTGGAAAGGAAAAACAAATGAAACGCCACTTTGGCCGAAAACGATTTTTTATTACAGTTCGATAGGGGTTTAGATTCTCTATCGATGTGTCTAGGTTAGAAGCCAATCGGAAGCACTTTTTGACGTTTCATTTAAAGTACAAAATGGGGTATTTTAAAAATACACTCCCTTCAAACGAACGTTTTATGATATATTTTTTTCAAAAGTGTCGTATATATTAATTTAAAAATATTGTAAGTGCCACTTAAGTTATTGACCAAGCTTATTTTTCTACGAAGATGGCACATCATGCAATTTACCCTTCCTAATTATTTTTTTATTTGGCCTTTCAATACTTTTTCCCTACTAAGTTATGTCTAGACGTGTCGTAACACGTTTTGTTCCTCGAAAATAAAGTACGTATATATAAGTCGTGGCGTATCCGTTATTATTCCCATCCTACTTTTAAACAAAAAGGTCATATCAGTTACTTTTACAGGCATAAATAATATTGCCAGAAGCAAATAATTTGTTTTTCCTTTCTTGATTTTTAACAAAGTTGGCGTTTTATTATAGGTGTATTTTTGATCATAATTGAGCCATCGAATAAGTTAAAAGTGGACAAGCAAATGCGAGTGCATTAAATAAAGGTTGCGAATGCACTTGACAAATTAATTACGTAGGATCATTCGCTGTGGACAACATCGCAGGAAAATTTTGTTGAATTGTAATAAAGCTTAAATAAATTGATCGGCGATAACGGTTTTGTTCCTTTTATGATCAAAAATTTTATTATGTACAGTGACACAATATTTCCAAGATAACATTTTTGAAGATTGAAATAAACGAGACAAATTAAATCCCTATCCTAAAAATGCAAAACATTTAAACTTTATAACCGCTTAAGGTCAATAAATTATTTTACAGATCTCAAAAAATTAACAGGCATCATACATAAAAGTTTCTTCTATATTGTTTTTTTTTTTTCATCGAAGTGATATGAAGCATGTTTCTTTCTATGTTTTTAATTTGACTTGGTATTTAAAATAATTTTTCCCTCGAATTTTTATGGAGATTTGGTGAATGAATTAATCTATCCCTCCAAGATTTATTTTTTCAGTGGGCTATTAAGTGCTTTTCCCTGCTTACTCAAAATGTCATTTAAATGAAACGCCACTTTTTCTTAAATTATTAACCTTGATTCATTTAAATTAAATACAAAATAAAGAGCATATAAACTTGATCTGCTCACAAAATTTCAAAAAAATCCATCAATACACAAAAAAGTTATAATCATGATTTTTTTAAATTTAACTTTAAACAGCTCTGCTGAACAATTGGCCAAATGGCGTCCTTTCCACCATCGATAAGCTTATTCCTACGAACACCCTTAGCAAAACATTTTATGAGACTATTAATAGCCGCTTGACATTAAAATAAGTGTTAGTAGTAGGACACATTTGCACTAACACTTAATTTAATGTCATTGCTCGCATTTCACATGGTATTTTCATGATTATTAAGATTCAACCCCTGCACGCTTTGGCATATAAAGTGGCCTTGGTAGAGAGACCTTTACCCGAGCCCATTAACAGGTTGTTCCATTTCGAATGACAAAAAAGAGGATCATTAAGTTAGTAAGCATGAAATGGCCCAGGCGCATGGGGATGGGCTGAAGATACCGCCAAAATAAGTTAAAATGGAATGATATTTTCATGGGCTATGGGTATGCAGAATTTGTCTGCTTCTGCTAATAACAATCAACAAGTATCTCACATTATCATTTACCCAAGTGATAACAATATCCGTCTTAAGATAAGTTATAAATTAGACGTTACTTTGCGGAAATCCATGAACTTAAAATGTTATGTAAAATACTTAGTTTAGTTTTAATTCCGCAATAAAAATAAAACTAAATATGTTTACATAACATTTTCTTAGTTTTTTATATTTGCCTTAACATCCGATTTTGGCCTTTGTTCAAAAACGGTCATTAAATCGGTGATAAAAATATACAAAATCCGTTTGGATATAAATCTCTGTTTTACATAGTGACACACTACCGTTAGATTAAATATTTTAGAAAATATACGGTTAGAAACTACTAAAAAAATACATGTCGCCACGCAATTTTTTTTTTCTAGTCGCGTATTTTAATATACATATAATTTGTACCATTCATTACCAATGTAAACGGCAAACAGTTACGTCATATCGAAAGTTATTTGAATTTGAATTTGTAAAAGTAAGTTGGTTTTTACAAGCTATTTCGTACTTACTTCATTTTCGCAACAACAGTACAGTTTAGCCCCTAATGTATTAAGTTTACGTTCATTGATGAATTATGATCGCAAAAACGAAAACCTAAGCGGCTTGAGAATATATGGGTGGAAAAACGGCTTGCCGTAAGCAATCCAGACCTCAGCCTTATTTCAGAGGCTGCCTCAATAAATCCAAGGGTCAAATTATCACGTAAGCCCGAGGAATATTTAAGATGTTGACGTAAAATATTAAAAGGCATTAATCTAGAAAATTGCTCTCGAAGATTCCTCAATAAAGTATAAAACGTAATAAAATGGACATTACAGCCGGTCAAGGGTAGATCGGCCCTAATACGAGTTTTTAGATACAAACCAATAAACCTTACCTCGTATTTATTACTATTGGTTATAACCGACTTTTTATCTGATACAACATAAAATAAGGAGAACAAAAATAGGATTCAACTGAGTTTGTAAACCAATATGAGTATAAAAATGTGCGACTCGCTTGAATGCCAGTATTCTCGAATGATTCCTTTTTGTTATATTGATGGGCATTATCCTTGGCTAGTTTATAAAGTTATACGTGCTACTGTGTTGGATTGCAAAGGGCTATAAATTCATGACTTTATTGTCATTGTGTGTATTTGTTTTGGCTACATTTGTACATTCATTGAACAAGCCATAAACATTCATGGCATTCTTATCTCCTGCCACTGTCATCAAGGAACATTAGGTTTCTAGATACACGATTGTGTATTAAACAAGTTAACAAACAGCAAGGATAATAATAAATTTTCTTCTAAATCTATTAAAGAAAGTTGTACATTCCTGTGAGTTCCTTAGAACTTGGCACCCATTTAGATCTTAATTCTTTTATTGGCAATCCTAACAGTTCCACACGTTCTTTGTAAATAACTTATTTTCCCACATCCTATGTTTTTGGTGGGTTCTAATTCAGGATCACTTTTCGACATTTTAAGGTTCGCTTGTAATAAAAAGCCACGATAGAATTAACCAATGAGTTCTCGTTGTAGTTAAAAAAAAAGTGTTGAAATAACAATCCCAAAATGTACCCTAATTTTGTAACACTGATGATCCAACAATGATAATCCGTAAGATTTTGAAGGAAATTGCTAGCCCATTGCTTCATATTATGTTTTGAAAAATCATCTGCTCAACAACGTAAATAACACAATGAATGTTGTTGCGGAAGGCATTGCCATTGTAAGCGTGTTATGCAATTACCCTGCAGTTCTTTTCCTCATCATCTTATACTCTATTTTGTGGTTTTGCATTTTTTTCTAGTCGTCTTGACTTTGTTCTTATTTAATTGACTTCATATCTTAATAAAGATGTTTGTGTGTATGTCTGTGTTTTTTAATTGTAATTGGTTTTTAACCGTGTTAATTAAAGTCCAATAAATACATTAAATAACAATTAGACAGACGACATCCCAATTTATTCTGGTACAAATCTTCGAAAATAAATTAACAATAACAATACGTCATTAAATTATTTCTAGCCAAACCTAACTAAACGCTTCGGTGCTCTGCCTGTAGCCAGTTTATTATATTTTGAAGCCAGCTTAATTCATGGAACGTTCCACGGTTTTACATCTTAATAACGATGTATGTGTGTATATCTGTCTTTTATAATTGTAATTGGTTTTTAACCGTATTAATTAAATTTCAATAAATAAATTAAATATCAGTTAGACAGACGACATCTTAATTTATTTTAGTACAAATATTCGAAACTAAATTAATAATAACAATTAACAATACGTCATTAAATTATTTCTAGCCAAACTTAGCTACGCTTCGGTGCTTTGCCTGTAGCCAGTTTATTATATTTTAAAACCAGCTTAATTCATGGAACGTTCCACGGTTTTACATCGGTATTATTGGCAATAGTCATGATTTTCTGGCAGTAAACTGTAATTTGTATATTGAGATTACGTTAAGTAGCAGGATAAAAAGTTATGAATGGGATTTCTAATAACATAACATCACGCCTGTAATCTCCGAAGGGTTAGGCAGAGGTGTACCTATGTAAACCCACATTTCGCCAGGTATGTACTATATAATAGAGTGGACTATTGCCATTATCTATTTATGTGCATATTTAATGTCAAACATTATATGACGTTAACAATCTACGAGTTTTTATCTATGCGTTTTTGCAGATTGTATCTGGGTAGGATTGAGATGACATTTTCAACCCAGTGGAATAGGTAAACGATAAATTTTCTTAGAAAATTATCTGTTATCTAGCAGAAAGATATCAACTTTTTTTATTCGTTTTCGATACCAAGAAAACTTTTAATTAATAATGCGGAGAATTTGGCGGTCAAGGCATAAATAAAAGGTAAAATCATTTATAAAAATATTTTATTCTAATGACCACAAACTAATCAACACCAAACGTAGAATTTAATTGTAACTAAACAAACTTGACATTAGTTTGACAGGTAGTCCATTGAATTTAGTAATTTGTACATTCTCGAAGCTAACCTGATGACCGAACGTCATCAGATTAACATCAAGAATTTACATAAATAAATAATATAAATACAACTGATATGAACATGACTGATTACCATAATCAATGCATTTAAAAGAAAAAATATTATAAGTGTCTTGATAATGATCAAGACTTGACGTCACTTATATGTCTAATAGAGCGAGTCCTTAAATTAGATACTTTTACTATTTAAATGACACTTCCCGGTCTTCGTTCTCAATGCCAAAGTTATAATATAATAAAAGATGCATCTACTTAATAAAAATCTTAAATTCAGTGGCAGACAACACATTGCCTAACCACTAGTCTAGGAACATGAAATTTTTGCGCAAAAGTTCTAGTGTGCTATAAGGACTTTTTTATCATCCCTTAAACGGGTTAATTAGGGGGTGAGTGTATGTTTGGAAGTTTGTCATGTTTCCGATGGGATAACCCATCAGTTACACGGCCTGTAGTAGAATACATTAATTACAGATTTTGTAGTACTGTTAGATAAGTCAGTGTATTTGAGATAAAATTTTGAGAAGACATTCAAACGGGCTTTTCTTCAGTGTTACAAGAAGCCATTTAGCACAATATTCTGGAGAATACTAAAGAACTATGTTTTGTTGTTTTGTTTTTACGTAAGAATCAGAATGTTATTATTTTATTAGACATGTCGGAATTACGTTAAATCAATCGTTACTTTGACTAACCGGGACGCCAGTGGCAGCGCCACCAGGTGGTGCTCGACAGAGTCTATAACATAACGCATGCCCAAAAAAAGCAGAACTTTTTGTTGGCGCTTAAGCAGTGAACACGTTTAAAAACTGTCGCGCGTTCCGTATAGTTGTGTCGTGTACCTACAGTGTGTGAATTGCTAGTTTGATCGTAAATTATAACTTGCTTTGAACTGCAAACGATTTTTCTATTGCGCAATAACCAACACTTCCCATAGTACGCCCACAGTGGTTAAAATAATATGGCTGAAGATAACGAGAGAGACGTACCTTCTCTGTCAGCCATAATATTATTAGCTGTCTCTTATTAAACTAAGAAACAAAGGATGGACTGTGTGAAAGATGATATGGCTAGAAAAGGGGTGACTACAGAAATGGCGACTAATAGAAAAGTATAGACGAAAAATACATGTTAGACCGAACCCAATTAAATTGAGATAATGGCAGGAGAATAATGATAAATAATTGTTATTACCTGTCTCTATTTCTAATAATGATTTACCGAAATAAATAATGTACGAATAACGCCTAATTCCCCTCTAGCTATCATTAGCGCACAATTTACTTTTGAGGTGACCAGACTTTTGATGTTTAGATTAAAAAAACTGTTGATGCAATGGAATGATGTAAGTAGGTAAAATTAACTATCGATAATTGAAATACCTTTTGCCTTTTTTAACTGCTTTCTTCCGTGCTTTTAGTTGTACATTTGTTTTAAAGAAAAGAAAGAAACAAAATACGTTTATTTGCGGTAAATATGAGCCAAAGAAAACATCAAATACAAAAAAGAACGAGTTGGGGGAAAATATGCGTCGCATCCACGCAAAACGGCAATCGCTCAGCATAACACTACGACCCTATGCGAGACAGAGCCCCAGCGCTGGTTTTCAGCGACAGCCGGCGTTGACGTGATGGCGTCAACCAGTAAAACAAACGAAAATATAAAAATAACGAAAAATAAAAATAAATACACTACTTGTACTGTTTTGTTTTACTATAAGTAGATATTCAAGCTCACTTGTCTTTTATTTTATATGCACGTGTTTCTGTGACAATAAAACATGTTTTCTTTCTTCTTTATTTTTAAAAATAAAAAGTCGATGCCTGATGAGTCGCCATAGATGAATTAATAGTGTCAGAAGATTTAACTTCATGATACGTTTTTTGAATATTTGAAGTACCTCTCATATAGCGAAAGTGTTATCTTTTGAACCTGTCAATTTCTTTGGAAATGTATCATAACGACTGACCTGAACCAACTAATATTCAATACCAAAATAATGTAATGCTTTAAAATAAATATGATAAACCCATGTGAATGCATATATTGGTAGCGCACCATTTAAAAAGTATTCTAAAAAAAACATCAAAATGGACGGAAGGTCTAAGCCAATGCAATACGTCTTCAAGAATGCATGAAGATGGAGTTTGAGTTAACATCGACTTTAATATTGAGGAGTGATGTTATGTTATTTACTGTTTATGGAAATCATGAGTGCTCCTTCAAATATTATAATTACAAAAAAAAAGATTTGGACTTGGGCTCAACAATCTACCTCTTTCGATCATTCTTCAGCTGTGTCAACATCAGAACGCCTGCTGTGCACGATTCTTGAAGGCTAATTCTCGTAGGTACTTCAAAACAAAGTCAACAACTTGTCAAAAATATAGTTAAATTGGAGATGCTTTTGACAGATTGAGACAAAGATTAGAATATGAACGTTCTAAAAATTAAAGAAATTGCCCCTTCAGCTTCCGTATTTTACGATTTGGGGAGGCCCATGACCAACAGCGAACGTCTTTCAACTGAAATGATGTGGATGATGTGTTGGTCATAGTACTAAAATAATTTAGCACACTTTCAAAGCAAAATCGAGCTCCAATCTTAGAAAAGGTTATTTAATTTGGCTCCTAAAGTTCAAGAAGGTAACACGAATGTAGGATTAATTAATATTAAAATCGCACACATACTAATGTGACTTGTGATTTTATTATTTCATACAGATGTCTTCTACTTAATAATGATAAACATATATATAAATATATACCTGCATTATTTAAGTAATTAATTAAAGCATTGACATTGAAGTTCTGACCCATGTTTTGAATTCTTTGAAGGTGTTCTTCAATTCTTTTATCTCAATTATTTATCAATAAGGTTGTTTATTTTATTATCATTATAAGGTACCTGATGACTACTGAGTATTTTTTGATAATTAACCTTATAAAGGTAAAACCTTAATACTTTATACACAACAACAAGCAGGTACAATCGCCAGCACATTGAGTTACCACAAACTGTCAGATTTCCTCATTCGATTTTGAACTTAGCCGTCAACATTTTAAGGTTTAAAATGGTTTGGAGAAATTTGACAGTTTCGTGTTGTTTGACCAGCTGGCGACTGTACATGGATCAACTGAAGGACAAATCAAGTTGAAACACATACAAACAACTAAAGTGTATTTACCTTGGATGTAAATTGCTACACCGATAAGTGCCCAGCAATTAAGTTTTAGATGGAAGGAATAAGGCACACACAGAAGGTATCCACATATTGTATGATTTATAAAATCAAGTAATGTGAAAAATAAATGGTTTACCCTCTCAGCTGAGAAGAATTTAATGAAACATGAAGTCTACTTACTAAAAAGTGTTAATGAAGCGTTAGTTACCATCGCCCATTGTTCCCATTTAGTATTTGATTGTGGGCCTGACCTCACCTGCGCTCGGGGCGGCGCATCATACAATTGTGTGGTGGCGGTGGATAGCCTGCGCAGGCGCCGGGTACCTCGCACACTGGCACAGGCCCCTGGGCCCCCGGCCCGCAACCGCTGCGATGCTAGCAGAGCGCTGTACGAGCGCCCCATCCGGGGCCCCCCTCGTCCGCACCACGTCGCTAACGTCACCTGCAACAAAAAGAAACTTTGTAGTTGGAGAATAAAGATAATTAGGCAAATTCAATGAGGTGGTGGTACTCTTGTCAAAAACCAAATGCGGAACAGTAGCAGGTGCACATTCTATCCCCACTCGACCAAATATTTTTTGTGTAAACAGGGACAGGGCATTCTTTCGTTGGTCTATCCCACGGAGTATAGAAAGAATACTCCGTGGTCTATCCATACTAAAATAACAAGAATGTCACGAAAATAATGCTTTAGACAATTTCAATAATATTGTTGTGAAATAAAGAGTATTCCATGAATCTGCTTCCGTGCTACGTCGTTGCTACGCGCTGTGTAAGGTTGCGACGCGTAACCGCGATGCGCACTAGATGCTAATTTGATGTAGAACAGCCTTTACTTCTGACAGATTAAAATAAGGTTAAAAAAACTGGATCACGTAGACACGTTGAACACGTTAAAATATTTAACTTGTTTTGACTTTCTTTTTGCATCTATATTTAATGTGGGCACGATCGCTACGACTTAATTCAGTACAATTCGAAGTGAACATAACAACATTCACAACTTCATTGTCAAGTTCATTGAAATTCAAAACTCCATTGTGTATTTTTAATTATGACAACCGAAATTCTATTTAGACATTTATTATAATGAGTGAATAATAATATAGAAAGAGTTTACAAAATATATGTGTGAATTAATTTTTGAAAATCACGATGACTTTATCTAGTGTGACTATTCATACTGCGTAATTTGGCTACCCAGTACTAGTATTTTGACGAAGTCCGAATACCTACTCAATTGAATTTCGGTGTAAGTTAAATGAACGCACGTTAGTACAGTAGCGAGTAATTCTAGGTAATTTGTATCAACATTATTTGTATGGAAGTAGATGATTCTAAAATTGGTGCAAGTCTGTTTTAGCCAACAGCGGAACCATTACTGGGGCTCTGTCTCGCATAGGGTCGTAGCATTATGCTGAGCGATTGCCGTTTTGCGTGAATGTGACGCATATTTTTCCCCAACTCGTTATTTTTTGTATTTGTGTGTTTTTTCTTTGCGTCATGTTTACCGCAAATAATAGTTATTTGTGCAACAAGAGAGCAAAGTCGTTTTTTGCTGCGAGTGCTGATTTTGAATCCTGAGCAAGCGAAGGATTCAACGATTGAATCACGAGCGTAGCGAGTGATTCTAAAGTTGAATCCTGAGTGTGGCGAGGGATTCAAAGGCACGAGATGCAAAAAACTATGCTCTCGTGTAACACACATAACTTTTCACTTCAGCAGCGAGAACACTTTACGAGATAAAATAATAAACAGGTATAGATTGAAATAACTATTTATTGTGAATCAAAATAATTAACATTGTAGGTAGAGGTACCAATTCAATAAAAGGGAACATTTTAAAAGTTAAAAGTAAAATTACTGCAATTCTGCAAATTAAAAGTAACCCGCTCTTTTATTTAAATTAAGGCGTGTTCGGAAATAGCACCCATGAAATTTTATTATTCAAAATATATTACGTAACATTATTGAAACTAGAAATAAATATTTACAGGTTAAATATCAGTTTTGTTTGCAGTAAATTCTTATTTTCGTTTAAATACAACAATAAGTTAAAAGTTCAATAAATTACATTAAAAGACATAATTATCTTTTTGCAAAATTTTTTAATTAGTACGAAATTCCGAACGTGTTTGTCTTTGAGGTCGAATTCAAAATCGGAACTTCGAAAGGGCTGGTCTTTGTCTCTCTCTCTTTCTTACTAATGGCGGGAAAGAGATAGAGTGTGAATGTTTCGAATTGTATGATTAACCCAAGGCTGAATAAGATATTCGCGGCTTTCTGAAAAAAATAATTAAAAAGTTACTTGGTCTCACTCAGTGAGCAAAATCGCATTTTGCTCACTGATTTCAGGCAGCAAAACCTACATGTTTGAGCTACTGAAGTGAAAATGTATTTTTCACTTCAGTAGCTCAAACATGTAGGTTTTGCTGCCTGAAATCAGTGAGCAAAATGCGATTTTGCTCACTGAGTGAGACCAAGTAACTTTTTATTTTTTTTTTTTCAGATAGCCGCGAATATTTTATCTTATTCATCCTGGGTTAATCATAAAATTCGAAACATTCACACTCTATCTCTTTCCCGCCATTAGAAAGAGAGAGAGACAAAGACCAGCCCTTTCGAAGTTCCGATTTTGAATTCGACCTCAAAGACATACACGTTCGGAATTTCGTACTAACTAAAGAAATTTTTCAAAAAGATAATTATGTCTTTTAATGTAATTTATAGAATTTTTAACTTATTGTTGTATTTAAACGAAAATAAGTATTTACTGCAAATAAAACTGATATTTAACATGTACATATTTATTTCTAGTTTCAATAATGTTACGTAATATATTTTGAATAATAAAATATCATGGGTGCTATTTCCGAACACGCCTCAATTTAAATAAAAGAGCGGGTTACGTTTAATTCGCAGAATTGCAGTAATTTTACTTTTAACTTTTAAAATGTTCCATTTTATTGAATTGGTACCTCTACCTACAATCTTAATTATTTTGATTCACAATAAATAGTTATTTCAATCTATTCCTGTTTATTATTTTATCTCCTAAAGTGTTCTCGCTGCTGAAGTGAAAAGTTATGTGTGTTACACGAGAGCAAAGTTTTTTGCATCTCGTGCCTTTGAATCCCTCGCCACACTCAGGATTCAACTTTAGAATCACTCGCTACGCTCGTGATTCAATCGTTGAATCCTTCGCTTGCTCAGGATTCAAAATCAGCACTCGCAGCAAAAAACGACTTTGCTCTCTTGTTGCACAAATAACTATTTCTTTCTTTCTGTCTAAATGAATTTAAGGGTGTTTTCTTAGAGGCGGAGAACTTTAAATTGAAATATAACACAGGACAATGTTTTTAATATGTATGAAATTGGCTTTATATGTATAACAGATAATTTTATGGCATTTATGTTTGAATATGATTTCGGGCATGTAGCCGCCGCAGATGGCGCGTACATGGCGTAATCTGGAAGTCAAATTTTCACACACTCTTCGCAGTAAATCATGCTGTATTTCGGCAATAATGCGTCGAATGTTGGCATCCAAGTGCTCAATTGTTTCTGGTTTATCGGCGTAGACATGTGACTTCATATCCTCAAATGCAATAATGAAGTGGCGTCAAATCGCATGAACGAGGTGGGCAGATTTTGTGATACTGTGAACTTAGCGATGGAAAGTTCAAAACCCACATCAAATGTATCCTTATCAAAAATGCATATTATAAGATTGAAGACTACGTTGAAGACAAGGAAGTTTGGCAATAATTCCTTCTGCACATTTGGCTTCCCTGGTACTTCATTAACGGCACCACTATGTAAGGGTCTATTAACTGCTGCCAAATTACGAAATTGATTTAAAAAAATAGTTTTTATTTTTTGCTTTTTTTTTTTACTTTCTTCTTTGACATAATTTTCACATTATTTGACATTATATACCTCTAATTCTTATTTCAACTCTACTTATGGCTTTTGTAAACAGGATTTTATTTCAGATTTGTTACAGTTGTCAATCATGTCATTTGTTTTAAATAAGCTTTTATTTTATATAGATTCATCATTTTTTTTTTCTAATTGTTAGTACTTTGTGGGCCTAACTGGTAGACTGTAGATTAGTAGACCTTTTTATATTTTTATATTTTATTGAGTGCCTGTTACTTGTTATCAGGCCTACACTGTCCTCCCATTATCAACACTGTAATTTGAAACATTGTAAAAGCCCCTTATTTTTAAAAGAGTAACCGTGGAGTTGCTTGCCGGCTCTTCTCCATAGGAAACAACCAATTGGAACCGTGCACCTAGCTTCTGACGTTTCATAAGTGCCCATGTTGGTTTATGTGAAATAAAATATTTTGATTTTGATATTAGTCGTTCGTCAAATGTTTCTTTCAGTAAATTAAGCCAATAAAAAAATTAAGCTTTCAGTTAATTAGGCCTTCAAGTCAGCCGCGGTGGCCACATGCCCGAAATCATATTCAAACATAAATGCCATAAAGTTACGAGTATCTGTCAAATAAAGCTAATTTAATGGATATTAAAAACATTTTTATGTATTTTACTTCAATTTTGAGTTCTCGGCCTCTAAAAAAAAACACCTGATGTATAATTGACTAGCTGTGCCCCGCGGTTTCACCCGCATAAGTCTCGATCCCGAGAGAATATCGGGACAAAAGTATCCTATGTCCTAATCCAGGTCATGATCTACCCATGCGCTAAATTTCATCCAAATCCGTTCTGTCGTTTTAGCGTGAAAACGTAGCAAACAAACATACAAAAAATCGTATCTTTTGTCTTTATTGACCGAGAGAGCGCGAAGCGCGAGCGAAGCGTGTCCGTGATTCCCGTGAAATTTTGTAAGTAGGTTCAATAATGTATTTTTTTTTTTGTTGATTCAGTTTTTCGAAACTTTTCAAATTGGCAGAGATATGGGTGTTAAAAACGTAAAAAAAAAACACGTGTGGCACTCGGGGACTGCCGCGGTAAAGCTATTACATAGCATTTTTTATCAACTTATGCAATTATAATTATTTATTTATTTTTTATTTATGCAGTATTTTTTTTTCTTTGATATTAATTCAAGTACAGTCATACCATATACATACACGTTAAGCGAACGCTCGGCCGAGCTACTTGGTAGGCGGAGTGGGGGGTGTTAGGTTTTATTTTCGTTACGGAATTTCTTGATTCGGTCGCCGCACTCAAAGCCCGCGATAAAAGCTATGCAATAGCTTAAAAACATATTTCAGCCATTTCACGCTTTTTGTTTCAAGCGGTGAACATTTATCCAGTTTGAAGCTATGCAAAGACAGAGTCGCGAGGTCTACACTCACCTACTATTTACTAATACTCTCACTAGTAATATGTATTAGTTTATACAAAACAGATAACATAATACATAACTAATAAGTATTTTACGGAACGCCGACAAGGCAATTGTATATGTTTACAGGATAGCACAAACTAATTTATTTCTTTTCATAAACGTCTAAAACAACTTTATGTATCTGTGTTTATCATCCTGAACTAGTGACCTACTAATCCTTATTGGAAATCAAAACAATTTCCGCAGAACTTTCAATGCTCGTGCCATCCCTTTTTAACACGTAAGAGTGAATTTATCAGAGCTAACTGACGAATGTTTAGTCCTTCTTGTTAATAGTATGTCTGTATCGAAAGTTAGTGAGAGCTTGAGAACATTTACA
Source organism: Dryobotodes eremita (assembly GCA_917490735.1). Lineage (NCBI taxonomy): Eukaryota > Metazoa > Arthropoda > Insecta > Lepidoptera > Noctuidae > Dryobotodes > Dryobotodes eremita. The sequence continues at coordinate 15,379,669 of OU823249.1, forward strand.
TAAAATATTGTGGTTATTTGCGACCCCTGACGCCGCACGTCGCCTCCAAGGGTCCATTACACCTCACATTTCCACTCCACGGAATCCAAAGAATTAAATTAGATCAAGATAAGAATACCAAGCTGGGACGGAATTTTTAATGTCACTTTTCCTTCGTAATAGAGTCATTTCATTAAAGTTTTTTCTTAGAGACGCAATGACGCAGCTGAATTGCATTTACTGATCTATTTGTGAATAACTAGACCTATATTAATATGCATTTGTAAATTCATGACAAATTGTTTTTAGGTCATGAGTAACTTCTTTTCATGGTATTAACTGAAAATATTAATACAAGGTTTATGTTTTAACTGAGACGGAACTAATAATAATTTCTCATAATCTGAGGAAGTTGCTTCTAAGCTTGTGATACAAATTCTTGACATACAAGCCATATCGTGTAACTTCGGAACCAGCACCCTAATTGCGTTGAAGGATATTGCTAATCCATTGCTTCATATGTCCGAAAAATGTGTCTACTCAACAACGTAAATAAGGCTATGAATGACGTAAATAAGGCTATGAATTAGAGATTAGAAAATAGTCAACTCCGAATGCAATTTCCACTTTATACAATACATTATAAATCTTGGTTGCTGGCAATAGGCTCGCCCCCTGTTACATGGGACTTAAATGTGGGTGTACTATAGGTACACCTCTGCCTAACCCTTCGGAGAATACATGCGTGATATTATGTTATTATAAATCTTAAATTGTACTCCATACAATTATGTTAGATTAGTTCATAAAAACAATATCACGTCATCTTGTAGTAGAATTAAATAAATGACAATTTTATTTTTTGCCGCAAAACATAAAAATAAATTATCCCGCACCAAAAGCTAAACAACTTTATAGTAGAATATAGAGAAACACCCAGAGATTTATATAAACAGGCTCAAACCAGTGCTTATAACTTCTCCCGCTCTGGGTGGAGCGGGAGGGCATATCAGACTTTTACTGACTAAAATCTATCCGTGTTCCTTCAGTTACCTGTGTACTGTAGAGGTTATCTGCATGTGCCAACCTTATGTTGACTGGCTGGTAATGTATTGTCGATGGTTACTCTCGAACACTCAAGCAAGTTTGAAATAAGTTTTGGAAGAAAAAGTGATGGTAGTTTGTTTAGAGAAGTAGATAGGCAGGGCTAGGGCCTGCCAGTGTATTTAGGAAAATTCCTTGATAAAATATAATAATCTAGTTAAACATTAAATATAACTTCCTTTCTCTTACGCCACCACTTTCATATATTGAGAAAGGTATAACAGTACCAGGGCCACGGTAACTCTTTCGAACAATCCGCGACCCTGGCAGGCATCGGCCCTATCGGACCCGTCATTTAGTGCTGACATCTCTTTGAGGCGCGCTTGGAACACAACGCGCCGTCGACCCGGGCCTGGTCCTTACCACACGGCGAGCTACCCATTGGTCGCCGTCCGCAAGCCCGCGCCTACGGTGGCCGGGAATCGGCTTTCACACGTCCGGTGAGGACCTGCGTCAGGCGGCAGGTGAGGACGCCGTGGCGCCTCTCAATCCACTCCTCAAAGAGGGGACTTACCGCCGCAATTGTGGCGTGCCCTCTCAAAACGGTGCTGAGATACAATTTTTAACCCAATTTAGACGCTTGGATAGCTTTATCAAAATCGACGGCTGTTGAAAATCACGACTCGTGACAAAACACTTCTTACGTCACATATCTTAGGCCTGTATTCTTTATTTTTTTTTTCTAAAATTGTCCGTTCTATGTATAAATACAGTATGGGTGAATCTTTTTTCGTCACATACGATCAAGAGTCATAACTGTCTTGCTTTCAATAAATATTTTTCATAAACTTGCCTCCCATCTACTGTCTTTATTGTAATGACTTTGTTTGTAAGAGTATTTCTCTTCTAATATATAGTTCTAAATATAGATACATCCATTTTAACACAAAATTCAAATACTAACAATCTTCAATCCATTCCACTGTATAAAAAAACATGGTTTAGCTTAATAGTCTCAGCCTGTTCTATAAAAAGTCGCTTAACTGGTCGATATGGTACTAAAAACCTCTGAGGTTATTTTAACTGTATGCAATTGAAATCAAACTCTTTTTGCAACACGAACTGTTCTTAAATCATAGTTACTGTTGTAGTCTCGGGCTATCATTAGAACATGTTTTGTCGTGAGATGAATCGGTTTGGGTTTTATTTGCCAACGCACAATCATCTGTGCTTAGGATGACATGACTTCAGCAGTCATAATGGAAGCACCATCCTAGCGGCCATGAACGTTAACAAACTCATCACGATTTCCTTGTTTAATGACTTTTGTTTCAGGTCGAAGCTATAACATGTTCCCTCCATTTAATTTCCCGGTGCAGCACCGAAATTCTACGAACCTTGCAAGCGAACACCGATTGTGCGTTCTCGAATTTCTTGATGAGCGCCAAGCATTTCCCGTGTTACTTATATTGGCATTAGTATCCATGGTTTTAGTAGCCTCCGTAAATAAACTAATAAATTCTTCGTCGTACCCTTACTAAAGTGATCAGTCCCGAATTTACCCCACAAGGTACTTTCCAGTCAATTGTTTGCCCAATTTAAACTATGTAGAGACATTTTAATAAACTCGTTTGAATAATAATAATGTATCACATTTATTATAATAATTCATCACTTTGTCACATTTCGACAAAGAATTGCTTCAAATTGTCTAGGTACTTAATTACAATCTAGACTCAAGAAGAAAATTGCTCTAGATTCCTACAAAAGAGCTGTCATTTAACCATTTGCTTTTCATCAGAGTTTAGTAACACTAGCTGCCTAGTCCTCTGACGTTGACGGTAACTGTTATTAACATTGGCACCTGTCCCACCGCCGACGAGTAAGCGACTAACCATCAACAATTTTCTCGCTCAAGAAACACAAAAAATTTAAGTAAAATATATACATATACTAGCTGCCCGCCCCGGCTTCGCACGGGTTGCGGTACTTATCTACGGCGTACCCTACCTACCTACCCTACCTACCTACCCTACCTACCTACCTACCCTACCTACCTACCCTACCTACCTACCCTACCTACCTACCCTACCTACCTACCTACCCTACCTACCTACCTACCCTACCTACCTACCCTACCTACCTACCCTACCTACCTACCCTACCTACCTACCTACCCTACCTACCTACCCTACCTACCTACCCTACCTACCTACCCTACCTACCTACCCTACCTACCTACCCTACCTACCTACCCTACCTACCTACCTACCCTACCTACCTACCCTACCTACCTACCCTACCTACCTACCTACCCTACCTACCCTACCTACCTACCCTACCTACCAAAAAAAAAAAAAAAAAAAAAATTGATGTTGGCCGATTCTCATAGATACCGGATAAGCACAAAAAATTTAATCAAAATCGGTTAAGCGGTTTCGGAGGAGTATGGCAACGAAAACTGTGACACGAGAATTTTATATATTAGATTAATAGTTGATAGCTGACTGATCAAACTACTAAAGCTATCAAGGAGAATACTCGCTCAGTGACGATCGCTTGGCGGGCAGAGCAGTCGCTGGCTAAAGCTTTTTGCTACATACACATACCAGCGAGTAATCGCTCGTCGCCGTCGCGCACTCGGTGCTCGTTGATCGCCTACTCGTTTGTACTTGCTAGCTCTACTCGCTTCTCGTGAATAGCCAGCGGTGGGACAGGTGCCATTCCTTAGCAATTTCTAATGAATTAAGATTCGGTTTCAACGTGTAACCTTTCGTTAACTGACGGCTGACATATGGTTAGATATAAGATTACAGTTATAATGAATACTATATAATGTTTGGCTTAACAAAAACCGGTTTGAGTACCTAATTGGCAAGTTAATTTAATGATGTGAATTACGATTTGAAGCGATGAAACTGTATTCATCAAAAAATATTGGCTAGGTAGGTAGCTGTAGGTTTTTATATAGGGCGAAATGGATTATAACGCATGTATAAAGACGTTTAACGAAGCCGGGAGTCACTTCTACTTCCCGTCATTCATTGTGATATTTTTTTGTAGTTATTGTACCATACCTGGAAACATTCTTGTTAAACAGATATTGAAGGTTACAGTTACAACGTTTTGTTACTGTTTTTCACGAAAACAAATTTTTAATGCTATAATAACTTAACTTTAAATACCCCACGCCCATAACTCCTGTGTCACTGCATGCACCCGAAAGCACAATATCTTGCATGCGTTACATTGCACGCTACCGTATACAGCAATTTTTTGCACCAAAATAAAAGTCGTTACCTAGAAAAAAAATTGGCTCTATGCTACTTAGTTTGATTTATAGAATGCGCAGATAACAGATATGTGATGGGCCTTTTTACATTCTGTATAACAACTTAACATCGACATAATTAATAATCCTCCTTCGACATTTTATCTTTTAGCGGGTCACAAGTCACAACAGTACACTCGAACTAATATAGTATTTATTACTACTAGCACCTACTGTGAACCAAAGTTATCTTTTCAATAAATTTTCCACTATCCTACATAGTTTTTAAATTCGCCTACTCCTATCTAAATGGAAAGTCACCAAGCTTACCCGTGCGAAGCCGGGGCGGGCCGCTGGTATTATATATACATATATAGGTAAACTAAACAGTACTCGCTTATCGCAGAATCTTGCTTATTCCTACGAAAACTAATAAACTTTAGAAAAACTTTAAACACGTTTTTCGTCCGCATCACGTATAAATACGATCTAAATCATTTAATATAGCTGATGGCTTCCACGATATCATTACCTGTTGCACGGGTTTTTATAAAAAGCGGATTCTTTCGACTAATCACCATTCTTCATGATACTTATCACATATTTATTATTTGAGTGTAAAACACCAAAAACTGTTCTCATCCATCAAATAGTGTGTTTTAAATTAATTGTACATATCTATTTTTTATAGAGTGTACATTGAAGAATCTTGTTATCTACATATTTTTTGCTCACAAAGTATTTTGCTTCAAGAGTTATTGTAGATTTTTTCATGTCACGATGGCTGACCTAGCTTTTCGAACAATTTGAACTCGTAATATCTTACACCTACGTCAGCCGAGCTAAAACAAAGAAATTGTGTAACACCCAGTAACAGTTAGTATGTCGTTACGTTAGAACCGTTTCAACACAGCTAACAGCATATTCTGTTCCAAAACACACAAAGCGGGATCATGTGTCTCGCAGACTATAATAAAAACTGTATTCTGTAATGTTTGGGATAAACTTTTATAGTCACAGGTCTATGGGGACGAGAGCTATGTTTTATTGAAAAAAGGTTTGAAAAGCGTATTGTCAGTGCAAACTAAGAAACAACGTACACAGGTACAAATAAAAGGTTCAAATAAAAATCAATCATAAAAAGACTAGCCGTTTGATTTGAATAATTGAGCTATCGGTAAAAACCCACGTTCTGTCTACAGTCTGTAGCGATAGTTATATTTTTTTTACAAGCACACTCGGTCATAATTACATAGTATGCATAGAGAAAATAAAACTGAAGTCACTCAAACGGCGCTCATTGGTTCACTACACGACCAATTTAGATTTTGCTGAATCACCGTCATATTATCATATTTTTGACCCACAATTTGTGTGCTTTACCTACATCAAAGTGGTCACGCTAATATCAAAGAGACTCCTAAATATCCATCCCGTACCTTTGGGGTACCGTAAGTAGGTAAGTACTTGTGAAAGCTTAGTCTGGAAACTGAAAATATGTTGACTGAAAGTAATTTGTTGTGGTTAGGTACCTTTGCAGAAATCTGCGGTGATAGTCTCCATGAAGCGATTTGGTTGACGCTGTAGCGGCATCTAGATCGCCACATGCGAGCTACGCGTCACACTGACGTTACGCAAAATCCTGCATCGCGCAAGCAGAGTTTACCGCGCAACTAGCATTACGTAGAACGTCCAGACATCAATCGTCAGGCAGTTGCCCACCAGACACGACACCCATCTAGTCGGAAGATCCTCCTTTTTCCATAGAGTATAACTGCACTTTACAACCTGTTCTTCATATCTCTATAACTCTATAGAAAGTACGCACTGTACGATTTACAGCAATTTACGGGTTGTATTAATTAGTATATGTGGCAGCCATTCAATTAGCGATTTTTCTTCAGAAGATAACTAACCAGTAACCAATGTATTTTAGGAATTCAAGATATATTTTTAAATAACACTTGTTTTTCCTTATATCTGATTAGCATATAAATTGGTTAACACAATAACGCTTCTTAAAAGCCAGCAATACGAGTAAAACAGGATCGTCTTGTCATACTAATCTATTATATTATATTGTGCCCCTGGAGCTAATAAACGCCGTGTAAAGTAGTCTCGTTTCCACGTCTCGTAAAAACGAAGACTTCAAAGAGTTTTGTCAAGTTTTTCGAAGCTTGTTAACAGCTTCTGAACTAACAAGTTTTCTAATGGCAATTAAGCTTTGAAATCTAAGGCGGGAATTGAAATACGTTTTATTTCTTAATTTTCGTTTTCCTCGTTCATTGTACTTATCGTTTTATTTGTCGCGATTCCCTGTTGACGATCGGACGATATTTTGAGGCGTAAGTACGATTAAAGTAAAGTAATGTGAACTAAGTTCTAAACATTTTCAAAATTAGGTAGGTACTGCAGCGGTTTTAGCTGGAATGGCTTTCTTATCCAATCTCCACGAATATTATAAGTACCTAAATGGCATAATTATAACATAATATCACGGCTGTAATCCCTAAAGGGTATTGCAGAGGTGTACCTATCATTTCGCCAGTTACGTTTAAGTCTCATGTAATAGGGGGCGAGCCCATTGCCGTCAACCGGGCACAAATCCAGGCTCTGGGCTGCTACTAAGAAATTCCTGATGGAAAAACCCAATTACTCTTTGTCCGAACTGGGAATTGAACCCAGGATCTTATGCTCAGTAGTAGGACTTACGACCACTAGACTAGCTTGCTTAAGGCTTAATTACGAGTATATTAAGGTATTGTGCCATGCATTCCTATAATTTACATACATGCAAGATCGATATCTATATTATGGCAAAAACTGAGTTTTTGACTGAACTTTATATAAACAAACTAGCTGCATCCCGTGGTTTCACCCGCATAAGTCTCTATCCCGTGGGAATATCGGAATATAAAGTATTATATGTCCTAACCCAAGTCATGGTATACCCATGTACCAAATTTCATAAAAATCCGTTAAGCTATTTTAGCATATGCGTCCCGTGGTTTCACCCGCATAAGTCTCTATCCCGTGGGAATATCGGAATATAAAATATTATATGTCCTAATCCAGGTCATGGTCTATCTATGTACCTAATTTCATCTATGTCCGTTCAGCCTTCATAGCGTAAAGGCGTAGCAAACAAAGATACAAAAAATCTACAATTTTTTTATAATATTAGTTTAGATAAATAAATGGCCAAGTTTTACTTTAACAGCCACCAAGTTGGGACTCCATATTTTTTTACAGAAAGATCATATTATTAGAAGCCACCATGTGAAGTTTTAAGTTGCGGAGATAAATAGTTTACGTGAATAAAATAATCAAATTCGTAGATTTTTTTTAAGGGCTCGTCTTTTGTATCTGCGATTGTAGTAGACTCAGCAATGTTTTTTTTGTTTAAATTTCTTATTATTTTGAACAATCTTACGAAGGTTCAGGGCTAGGAAAGAAATACTTTCTGAAATAAAAAATATCAAATTTTGATAAAATAACCTCAACTTTTGTGTTGATTGCTTTTGACGTAATGTTGTCAGTTGTTGCTATTTCAGGGAGTTTAAATAATGCGTTTTGATTTTGCAAATAATAAGTTGATGAGCACTTTGTTTTTTATTCACTTTTTTTTCGTTATTTTATTTGGGTTTAACAATTTCACAGTAATTTCAGTTTTTTTGAGTAATAACTATGAAAATGTTGATTTTACGGTTATGATTTATATCCCGATTGATATCTGCTAAAGGTGAAATAAAACGCAAATGCGTTGCCAGCCATTTTATTTTTCCTTTATACGATACAAAAAGCTATATAATGTATAGGTCAAAATCTGTTTTGCTTGACCCCGCCATCCCCTCGAACCTAACCTGTCTGTGTCGGGGTGCTCCATGTTCCGACAAATCTCCACTTAGTAAAAAGGCAATGAGAACTTAGGATGCAAGAGCGAGCAAAGCGAGCTCGGAAATGGGAGCATCTCATCTCGGACAGGTTAGATTCGAAGGGGACGACAGGGGTTCAAATGAGCGAGCAAAGCGAGCGACCTAACCCCCATAATCACCTCCGTGTTACGGTTCTCTAAACCCTACAGACAGAAATAGGAGCCCTGCCAAGCAGGGCTCCGTCGACTTCGCCTCAGGGGGGGTACCTTACTTCCCACTAACTACCCCATAAATCAAATAGGTAGATTGATTTTAAAAATATAAAAATAAGGTTTCAAAAAATTTGTAAAAAAATGTGCATTTCTTAAATTTCCCCTTTGCGAGGGGGTATCTCCACCCCTTCGCCCCTCAAATATAGATATATATTTACCCTTTTAAATCTTGTAAATCCTTTAACGGATCCAAGGGGGGGCGGCTGCTAATTCCCCCTTCATTTTATTCGTCACCCCCCGACCTCTTCCGACCTTTTAATCGATGTCAATACAAGAAAATTCGAAAGTTAGGATAGAATATTAAAAAAATCATATCTCAAAAAGGTGGGGTTTCCGCAACTTTTACTTCACAGGGGGGTTGTACACCCCCCCCCCCCTCTCACCCCTTAAATCGATGGCTGTTAAAGTAAAGTTCTACTAAATAAATATAAACGCTATTTCATATTTAGAAGGATAGAAATAAAGTACTTAGACGTCAGCTCTCCAAGCTGACTCAAACTCAAGGCTTGTAAATCGCGCTCTAACTTCTACTAAGAAGTACAAAACAAGTAACAAGTCAACCACAAACGATTCGAACTGTTCAATGAAGCGACGCTGTTTCTCAATTCTAAATTGCACAAAGTTATCTTGAGGCAGTCCATAGTTTCAGAACGATCTATTTGTCACTTATTATTGTATTGGTAAAGGCAGAACAATAGTAGAACGCAGATCTATGTGCAGTGTTTGTGACACATTTACTGGCGAAGTGCTAAGGAGTAGCTTGCGTTGGACACTACGACTATTGTTATTTCTGCCGTTTCCAGTCAAGTACCAAGACCTAACGAGTATCACAGTTTTACTATAGTATTGAAGATTCTTGATGAAATAACAAAAACAAATGGACGCCTCACAAGTTCTGGAGCGCGGCACGACCCCAGCTCGATACGATTAAAAGCAATAAATTTTCTCTTAAATCTAAATCATTCTGAGAAAAATAGCTAGTGTTAGTTTAACGAGAACACTAGGAATAAAGAAAATTACGAATTATAGACCAGCCTCTCTATTCTGTAAAACTCACTTTGAACACGTAGATGAAGTGAACTTGAAGTTAGCTGTCAACACTGGCAGTGTCTAGCATCATGTCTAATGACAGCTCACTTCAAGCTTTCACCAAAATTTTCACGGTAATATTTTTACGAAATAGCACTACAGGAGACAGTTTATAATTAGTAACTTTCATAATTAAATACTAGATTACTAAGCCTAAAACTTCATTAAGATTGTCTACAGTAAAAAGAAAACGTTAGGCCAATGAGCCCTGATGGCGCAGCTAGATTAAAAGTCAAGGACTACAGGTGAGATTTTTTCTCATTTAGCTTAAATTCCTTTAGAGATAAACTTTTAATCTGTCAGTAACTAACTTGGAGCCATAAAACCGCCGTTAGAATATAAAACAGGCCTTTTTGTTTCAATCTACCGCTTAATAAAATATCATATATCATTGAATAACTAACTCACACGAATACAAAGCGACTCATTGAATAAAAAAATACAGATGACAATATGACCGTCGTACAGTAGGACGCACATCAGTGGTGACTCTTCGACCTTGAGCTGGTTTAGCGTAGTACTCAGTTTCAGTAGAAAAAAAGGCTAGTTTACGCGATGCCTTTGTGTAGGGCGTCGTATCGCGCCAGTGTGGACGAGCCTTTATTGTGTTACCACCGACGGCGGCGTGCGGCCTACCGTACATTATCTGATTGGTAACAAATTAGTCAATTTTTTACTCTTGTTAATATAAAGTAATAAGTCGGGGAAAAGTTTTTATGTATTTTATGGGTATAAAGTTTTAGTATAATCTCTTTAGCTGTACTGTTTGTATCTGGCTAGTTTTGATACCATTAAATAGGTAGATGACATTTTAACAAATAAAAAGTAAAAACGATTTCCCGCCATTTAACAATTGTTTTTCTGTTCGCTAAAATGAGTGAATATAACGAAGAAATTGGATAAATTTTGAAGTTGTATTACAAAAAAGGGAAAAAAATAATATGTGACGTATATGGACTTAACGCAGTGTCAGTAAGAGTAACACAAAGTTAGTTGAAGCATTTTCAGTCCGGGAACTTTGGTGACAAAGATGCAGCTCGTTTTGGTCGCCCTGTTACGGACAAAGTCGATGCCATTTTTGAAAGAGCAATGCAGGATGAGTTGGCATATTAGTAGTTACGAAATAGCTGAAGAGTTTAGGGGTTGACCACAAAACAGTTTTGACTCATTTGAAAAAATCTGAGTACACAAAAAGCTCGATATTTGGGTGTCCCGTGAGCTCTTAGTCTTGAATTTGTATATAAAATATGAAAAAACTTTTTCCCGACCTAATATAATTGGCTTGGGGTAAAAAATAAGTAAACTGATAAATTTATTTTTTAGCTCATTTGACTAACTACAAGATATTTATTATCACATAATTAACTCATTTTCTTAACGACCAACGATTTACTTTTTAATTTAGATATTCACAAATCACCTCCAATGTTAATCAATTGTATCCTGAAGTCACATGTCATCACATCTTCCTACCCTAGTCCCATCTTACTTGTGGTCGGCGTCGGCGCAACACGTTTCTTCTTCCATTCTTCCCTGTCAAACGTCCCGCTATCATTCACTCCCTTCTCTTTCATATCATTCCTCACACAATCCTAACTTCCTAACTATATATATATATATATATATATATTATATATAATATTATAAATGCGAAAGTCAGTTTGTTTGTTTGTTTGTTACCTTTTCACACCTAGACCACTGAACCGATCATCCTGAAATTTTGCATATACGTTGTCAGGTCTACAGAAACGGACATAGGGTACCGTTTATCCCGAAAAAACGTACTGTTCCCGAGGACAACAACAATAACGTTCTTATGATAATAGATGGCGCCACATGTCTTTCGAATCATGATTGAATTATAGTATTATAGAAACTTAGTGGTGTGTTACGAGCTTTTTTATTTTTTATTTAAGTACGTAAATCATTTTGTTAGTCTAGAGTGTAGGTAGACCGGTTTTTTATCCTCCTGACTATAATTCCCCGAACAACCCGAATTGATTGTCAAATTCTAAATTAACGCGAGCGAAGCCGCGGGCTCCATCCATCACAAACACATACATAAGAAAGACGAAGGTCTACGACAAAGTGCAATTTAAAATATTATTAAATAAGCTATACGCCATAGGAATACGTGGAAAAGCCCACGACTGGTTCGCATCATATTTAAAAGATAGAGAGCAATTAGTTGAGATCGAATATTACAATCAAAAAACAAAAGAAGCACAGCTCATAAGATCTGATGTTAAATCAGTACATGCTTCAATTCCCCAGGGAAGTGTTATAGGCTGCCTCCTTTTCCTCATATATATAAACGACCTCCCCAAAACCATAGACGAGCCATGTGTATTATTTGCGGATGATATCTCGATCCTGACCACATGCCAAACAAATGCCAATTTAAATGAAAAACTTACGACTATTCTTGGAAAAACTATAAACTGGATGAAAGACCATAATCTGGAAATAAATTTTACCAAAACGAAATTAATAGCGTTTCACCCCCGGCAGAAAAAAACTAATAAATATAGGTTTTACCGTTAATCAACAAAAATTATAAACAGTTGACAATTTCACTCTCCTAGGTTCAACAATAGACACACACATAAACTGGAAAACACAGACAGTAAAATCTAAAATTTTAATGTTTTCTTGCGCTCTTCGGGAAATAAAAAGAACTACAAACCGCACTAGTCACATACTACGCGTATGCCCACGCTTATGGGGAAATAGCACAGACGGTCCCTCCCTATTTACCCGCCAAAAAAAGGTAATACGAATAATTGTCGATATAGAACCAACAGTTAGTTGCAAGCCTTACTTCCAAAAACACAAGATTCTCACCTTAGTCAGTATTTATATTTTGGAATTATGTAAACTAGTCCGCAAATATCCAGATTCTTACAATACACGGGGAGACATACAAACTAATTATCCGTTGCGCCATAAAAACAGATTAAATTTGCCGCCCTCCCGCCTTAAATTACACTCATCTATAGTCCATATTCAATGTCAATAAAAATATATAATAAATTACCAGAAGACATAAAACAACAAAACAAAACCAATATATTTTTTTATAAATTAAAGCAATACCTAATTAAAAAGAGCTATTACACAGTACAAGAATATCTAACGGATAAATTCAATAATAATACGTAATTATAAATAACAGATATGTAATAAGTACAATAACAAAATTAAATTATATTAAATACTTAATAATTAGACTACACTAATACCAATAAACAAATATTAAGCGAGTAAACAAATAAGCATTTTTTTAAATTGTATAATAAAATAAATAATAAATGAATGGATAGATTTGCATATATAATATTAAAAGAATAAGTAAATGAATAGAAATATAAAATACATAATAGGATATAAAATAATTCAAACTTAATAACAAGGAAAATTAATAAAGCGCTCTTCCTCTCTCAACTTATTAAAAAATTTGCTGTGCCCGATAGGGTCCGTAATTGTTTCTATTATTTTTTATTTACCACCTGTAAGTGTACAATATAGATTGCAATAAATGATTTGAGATTTGAAAAAAAATACAGAAAGAGGACACATGTGTTGTATTTTTATTAATTTGCAAAACTTGAAGTACGGTAGGTAGTGAAAATCACTCTGAACAAAATATATGTACCTAATGTGTGTATCTACTTAACTATAATAATAATAATAATAATATTTCTTTATTGACATAAATATTTTTACAAAAGTGGTGAGGCCCTGACTCCTGCGCTAGGTATAGTACCTGTGTTACAGGAGCCAACTATACTACATTCAGGGTGGCATCAGACAAAATGTAAACAAACAAGTAGGTACTCACTATTCAATTATATTGACTATTGTGTTTCGTGTGATTGGCATGAACAAAGGAATTATTGAAAAGTCGTTTATTTACATTTTGGCTTCTGCTTCCCTGAATTCGTAATTCGATAGTATAAGGAAAAATAGACGAATAATGCTGAATCATTCCTATCCAACCATTCTATGTGAACGTTTAGTAGATGATTACATACTATTTCAAGGCTCATAAGTTCTAAGGGTTATTATATATCACAATATTATCAATCAAAACACAGCAGGAACAGGAATCTGAATCCAAAAAAACACGTAATTATTTTGTTTCAAATATGTGGTAAACGTTCAGGTAGTAATATTTGTTGGTTAGTACCTAATATTGCCCAAATATTTTGAAAGGAATGTTTATTAACTACTGTTTATTACTATATTCAATCAATATTCGACAAATCGGTAATGAAAAACCCGTTCTTTTGCCAAATTTTTATTTAATAACGATTTTGTTTGCTTCAAGAAATAATTTCCATGATTTATTGATGCAGTTTAATTTAAAACATATACTTTTCATTTTTAAAACCTTCCCGGTGTCTAGTAAAAGTTAATTGTATAACTGTTTCTTGTTATATTTACTGTTTACTTGTCCCAATTTCTCCGAAGTTTCAACATTAATTTAAGTTCTTTGAAATACGACAGTTGAGTGACTTGAATGAGGAAAAAACAATTGGAAAAACTAATAAAAACAAATGAGGTGACCCGGGTTAACTCTTCTAGTTTTTGTTTATGTCTGTTGACTATTATTTCAGACAATGGATTGTGCTTTTGACATGACCCTTGTTCTAACCAGTACCGGTAGGTATATCATAAAGGTACCAATGGTGTGTCATTCCAAAAGTCTTTCAGACACACTCAACTTTTTACCGTGATTATAATAATTATTTACAATGTAGGTACCTAAATAACCTTATTATCATTCATAGATAGAAACATCACAAATGATCTAACCGTTTTTTGCCATTTACTAATAAACAATTAACTTCCAATTCCAAAAAACATTAATTAACTTCCAACGTTCACTGACTTATTTAGGGTTCCGAACCTCAATAGGAAATAACGAAACCCTTAGAGGATCACCTCGTTGTCCGTCTGTCTGTCTGTTTGTAAGCCTGTCAAGACCTTTATTCTCAGGAACGCGTGGAGGTATCAAGTTAAAATAAATTTCGTATATTAATTAATATAGGTCTACGGTCCCTTGGAGCTTTAAAAAATCAAGCTTCTAAGGCAACGCAATAAAAAAATACGGCTATTTATGCGAAATATTTTGATACTTCCAAATACATCAAAACCTATAGGGTATCTACTTCCCGTTGACCTACAATCGTAAAATTTGGCAAAAAGCAATGTCTCACAGCACAAGTAAAGTAAAATGTCCGAAAATCGTTAATTTGTAGTTTTATCACATAACAATTTTTTTTTGCGATTACAAACTTACATTTGCAGTTGGAGAATTGACCGTGATGTATATCGATGTATGAGAGAATATGTTTTACAACTACAGCGTTAAGTTTGTTTTTCAGATAAATTCATCCCAACTACGGAACCCTTCAATTGTGCGTGGTCCGACACGCTCTCGGCCGGGTTTTCTGAACAATCTTGCAATTCGAGTATTTATCATGTAAATACTACAACCGCTTTGTTAAAGTTAGTGCCCACAGTTTTTGACACAAAAAGTCGACGAGAAACCAATGTTAGATCACAACTTCACAAAAAAAAGATGGCTGTTGCATAAGCATACAAAAGTAATGCCCGGCATGGCGTGGGGGTCGCCTGCCACTCTATAATACTCGACTTAACGAGTGGGGACATGCTTGAGGCTTGAGGCCGTATATCATTTTCACCCTTGAGTCCCCCCGTCTCTAATACGACGCATCTGCCTACTGAATCAATATGGATATCAAAATGATATCAAAGAAGAGAGAATTAGGTACGCTAACTAAAGACATAAGCGTATTTCTTCGCCATTGTATTTACACAAGCGCGATATTTTTAAAAGTCGAATCGTATTGCTTACTAATCGTATCATAATATGATCATAATTTACTTCTCCTTGAAAAGAAAAGATGTTATATTGACTATGACTACTACGCTACTTATTGACGATACAATCCGTCACATATTGCAGTCTATAGTATAAGCATAAGCATAATTAGCCTATAATATTCCCACTGCTGGGACACAGGCCTCCTCTCTGTGAGAGGGAGTGGTTCATAATCCACCAGGCGCGCTCAGTGCGGGTTGGTAGATGTAACATGTCTTCGATTTTTTGGTTCTAGAACATGCCGGTTTCCTCACGATGTTTTCCTTCACCGTTTTGAGAGCAGTGGTGATGAAATAATTTACACAAAGTAAAGTGCCTGCCTGGGTTCGAACCCACGACCTACAAATTGTAAGTCGCAGATGTTAACAGTGCGCCACCACTGCTCACTGCCTATATCGCTTCAAAAGCATTTATTTTAGTTGTTGTTATAACCTAAGTCTGAGGTATAGGGCTCTCTGCTCAAACCAAGAGTTAATTAACCCTCACTTAACTCCTAGGCAATGCATGGAATGAGACCGTATAATCATAAATTGTGGTAGAGGCCTAACGTAGGCTAACTTAAGCTGCACAGCACCTTCCTTCTACGACGAGTACTACCTAGAGAATACGTGCCAATTTACTTAAGATTCCTCTACTTAAACTGTGGTTAAATGCGGTGTCTTTTGATCACGGGATTTACAATACGAATCATCATCAAGAAGAAATACAGGGTTGCAGGGACATCGACGTGCAACCCGTTACCATGAATTCAGTACATGATTCTGAAACCCCTTGCGTTGAAATTTTTTGCCTGTTATAAAAAAAAAATGTAGTGTCATACATTTTGACCGCGTAGGTTTTAAAACTTTTCCATGAGACAGCAGATTTTTTTTTGATAACCGACGTAAAATTTACATGCTAGGAGGTCATGTGCTGAATTCAGGGATACAGTTTGGGCGTCGAAGTCCCTGTCACCCTGTATAGTAAAATGTACATAGAGTGTAGAAATAGAATAAAATGCTTAAAGGTACAGTTTTATTAGTACAAGTTTTATTAAATCCACTGATCGCTCCAACGAGCACCACCCTTTCGAATCACTATCATTCAACCTCCACGTGAAAGGTCGCGAATGAATGCTCACGGTAAAGACACGCACTAATACATATTCACTATCATTAATTTATTTATATATTTCTCAAGTTCACCTACCACCCAATATCATTCAGTCCAATAAACAGAACAATTAACTGAGTTTTACACAGACTGTAAAGTATAAAGTCATTAGTGAACCACAGTTGAACTCCGACATGACGAAGTAAAATGAAATACTCTCTCACACGTAAGTAACATTCAAAAGTCTCTCACTCTAATTAAAATCTGAGGTTTCTGCTTTACTTGTGTCACTATTCCAGGTATTTCCTTTGATAACTTCAGAATCCTACATGAGTTAACCTTTAACAGTCAAAGTGACAGTTTGACAATGATTAGTGTTTGGGTCGTGAGTGCGGACATTGACACTGAGCTGGTGTTATCGAATATAAATAATTGTAGGTATGTTATTTCAAGATAGTATGAAAATAATATTATCCGAAACCGAAATTGTTACTCAGTTACCGTTAGTACCAAACAAACTAGTCTAACTTAGTAGAAACAAACCCTACCTACATTTATCTGTAATTATTTGCATCAAGCGCAACGTCAAGTTTTTCAAAATACGATTCGACACTGAATCGGACGCAATATGGAGAGCATAGAATTGATTAAATTGTTGAATTGATTAACCTGTCAGTTTATCATAGAGAGCCTTGCTTTTGTTCTCATCACATTAGTTTCTAATAATTTTTTGTTGTTTTTCATACATTTACCTTTGTTTGAATGACAAAACGTGTGCGCTTAAGAAAAAAAAAACGTTTTTATTTTCTGTATTATCAGTCAACATCCTAGAGTGTCAAAAGTTAAGTTAAGTTTGCTAAGAATTCAGGCGTTTTTCCATAATTTATAACCATTATAGCCTAAGCAGTCTTTCATAGTACCTACCCTTTTTTATTCTCAAATATGAAAAACTTAAACGTTGGAGTAATGACATTGCAATGGGTTTAGCTCTAATGAGAGAACTAATTGATATCGACACGTAATGCGTTTGCTAATGTCATGCGTTTGGTATGAAATAAGTACTTAGTTATAGATATGCACCCCATCTTCTGCTAACCTCGAGGAAAACGGCCGACCTTAATTATAACTCTCACCTTCAACCGGTGTTGAATAATAAGTACCTGATATGTCTTAATGCTTTAATTTAAGTTCATAGAGAAAAGAGAATCTATTATTCAGTAAATATCTACGTATTACATAATATCGTTCGTCGTTACGAGTTCGTGTTTTATTACATGATAACCTGGAAAGAACTCGATAAAATTTCAAGATTAGGGTATTTGAAAAGTACCTTTAAAAATAATTGAACACTCCCAACTCGTGGTTAAAGATTTACGAGTGAAACAATATGTACCAAACTGCTAGTCTGCAAGAAATGGCTTGTTTTTATTAATTTTTCTGTCAAGCTCAACCAAACTGTACAAAGCCCCAAACACTGCAACATAAATGCTGTTATACCTACCTATAACTAATCCACTTTGAACCAACTAATAAAAATAAATAAAATAAAAATAATTTATTTCGGACAAAAAAGTCCATAGGCAAGGCAAGGTTGAACTAATGAAGAGGGGATCGGGGCTAAATAATATCAGCCGCATGGGTCGATCTTCAAGGTCAAGCAACGCTTGCCGAGGTTGGTCCGTGTATGGGTTACCATCCATTACCCTACCTGGAGCCCTTCGTGCCTGGGAAAGCACGTTAAGCCGTTGGTCCCGGCTGTCATTTGTAGATCTTTGACAGTTGTTATGAGTAGTCAGAAGCCCGAAAGTCTGAAAACCAGTCTTGCCAAGGGGTATTATCGTGTTACCCAGTAACTGGGCTGTGGAGGTCCGATAGGCAGTCGTTCCATGTGTAAAATACTGGTATCTGGATAGTTAGACTGTGAGGTGACCCTAAAATAGTTGGGAAAAGCTAGGCAGATTATGATTTGAACAAACTTATGAATATTGTTCCATAATTGTTCCATTAAAATTTCCACTTTCTTAAGTCTAAACCTTGGTATAGTCTTTTGTATGTATTTAGCGAGTTAAATTCTCAAAGCTGCTTATCTCTCGGCACAAGTTGTGTGGGGTCAACGGGGAAAATGGGTCAATGTGGTGAATATGCGCACGGGAGTGTTCGTAATCTTCAGATCTGTAGGCTATCGATAGCGAAGCCTTGACACTAACAGCCTTATTCAGGACATTCGGATTAAATCAACAGGAAAAGCTAGTAATAGTGCCCAAGAATACAGCTCTCTGTCATGAATTCCTGTGAAGATATTAGCAGGGTGGAAAGTAGCGATTTAGTATAATGGAATCACTATACGTAATTTTGAAAGGTGAAACCCGGCTCGCTATATTGGTCAGAACGCTTCGGCCATCCAACTTGTAGAGCCGGGGTAACGGTACATATTGGATCTATCTATCCCAAATTCGGACGTGTTCCACTTCATTTCACAAACTTATAATATCAGATGGAAGGAAACTGATCAAATAAGGAAAACCAGACCGTTTCTTTGAAGCTGAGATAAGCCGTAACATAAGCAAGAGTGTTATTTCGGTCATTTTCTGAAGCACTTATTGATTTCAGCGGCTCGTGAAAATGTTATTGCTAACTGAGTGATAATGGTCACATCTAATTATCGCCTTTGTTTACTGTTACCCGCAGTTATTTAATGATACGACAAAAGCTGTGTTCCGAAGAGTCCTAATATCGATAAACAATCCAAATTACTGTAAATCCCGCAAATTCAGACCAATAACAAAACGAATCCACTCGGTCTGTCTGTTTACGTTTGGCACTATGAATTTAATATGGCGCCGCACCTAAGGGTGTGTATAATAAAACGGTGAAAACATGTACTGTATCTTATTACTTTGAAAAGAAATAGGAATCAGCTGATATTAACATTGTGGAATGCGTGTCATTTGTGTAGATAGAACAGAATGTTGCAGTTAGCTTTTTATTTTGTTTGTGCTCACTCAGCCGGCTGCTGGTCTGAACACTGCAGATAAAACCATAAAATGCTGTAAATTTTTAACTTTTAGCTTAGCGGAAAATGGCCTTTAAATTCCGGGGATTTCCGAATTTTACGTGATCACGTTGTTTTAACGTACAAACGCAAGCAATGCAAAAAGGTCAACACGCTCCATCATTATAATGAAATATTAAACCCTTGAGACTACTTTTTAAACAAAATATTTGTGAGGTTTAAATAACAAAGCCTGTTGTAAAATGAAAAATGAGGTTCTGTGAGGTAACAATACAAGTAGATCAATCATAAAATATAACAAAATCTTACCTTAAAGGCATTTCTGAACTTATTCGACATGATGTTGTAGAGAAAGGGGTTGATAGCGGTTGACAGGAAATACAGCACCCCCGATAAAAATGTGAGCACGATGTAGACCTGCACATAAAACAAACGCGAAACAATAAATATCAATATCATAAATAATCCAACATCCGACAAATCTTAATAAACGAATGAGACGTACAATTTATTCAGAGATATACAAACTCTTTGTTTTTGTTTCGAGTTTTAAATTATTAGCCTTATCAGTTCTATTTAAAATTAGAAAGTTAAAAATTCAAAAGCTTAAAAGACAAATCCAATGACTAGAACAATCACAGAAAACCCATATTTTTAAAACTCTTGACTCAAAATATTCTTACTTTGTAAGTAAATTACATAAAATTCAAAGTTTACCAGGCAAAAGGTATCCGAAGGGTGTTCCAAACGATTCCCGTAGATGGCCAGCAGTCTCTGCACGTGAAAGGGCGCCCAGCAAATGAAGAATGATAGCGCCACCGCAACTGGAGGAAAAACAATGTTTACTCTATGGAGCGGCCCTTTAATCTTAATATGTATAACAGGAAATAAGATCAATATTATTGGAGAAAGACTGTACTCAAGTGGACAGATTCAATACTAATGTACAGTACAACTATTTTCTTGATGTCCCTCGGGAATCATCGCATTTCCGAATACAAACGGATGCTAATTTTCATGTCTATAAATTCTTAGATTTATCGTGTATAATAATTTGAATTCAGAACTAAGTACTTTATTGTTTTTATTGTTTTGATTTTCGTGAAAACAAAACAACAATAAACTACTTACTTCTGAATAAAAATTAATACACGATAAATCTAATAATTGATGGACATGAAAAGTAGCATTCCTTTGTATTCGGAAATGCGATGATTCCCGAGGGACATCAAGAAAATTGTTGTACTATACTATAGGTATTTAAAGGTGCCTACAGGCGCTGGAGATGAAAAATATAATAAGATTGCGCTCGAAGGCTGAAGTTATTTTCTCGATATCCGCGTATTGAGAACATAACTGTAACATGAAAATTCTTTATTGTCGTCGTTCCACCTCCTTTGTGTTTATTGTTTACTAGTTTCTGCCCGCGACTTCGTCCGCGTGAAATTTCTCGCACCCCCGACCCACCCCGTTGCATCGCATCGCCTAGCGCGGGCAGGCGATGCGATGCGGCGGGGCGGGGTTCGTTTTCGCTTAGCGTTCTTTCTGATTTTTTCTTTTAGCTCGAAAGGGCCTAGCACGATGTTAAATAGCCTATAGCCTTCCTTAATAATAATTGGGCAACCAGATGCAAAAAGAATTATTCAAATCCAACCGGTAGTTCCAGAGATTATTCCCCTACATACAAACTAACAAACAAACGTTTACCTCTTTTTAATATTAGTATAGATCAATCGATGTTTAAAACGTTTCCAGTAAATTAATCTAGCAAGATAGTTGTTGTTTTATTCTAGGAAGTTAAACAAGCAGATAAAGATTTAGTGTGCAAGATTATGAATATATTACGTTTTTGTTGGGTTAGGATTCACGTGCACAAGCCTCATCACACTTGTATAAAACTTTAGTATTCAATAGCCAGCTGAGTATTTACTTACATAACCTACATCATCACTAATAGAATTTTGTTTACATAAGCAGTAACGATTTGCGGTTATTTTGGATCAATGGTTGTTCGGATGACGTATTAGGTACGTTTGTTAAAATATAGATCTACAGGTTTATTTTAACGTTGATGAACAACCAAGTAACTTTGAAGAAACTGAAACGATTGGAGTAGCGAGATTCCCTCGCGAAAAATCGAGCAACCCGTAAACTCCTAATAAACTACCGAAATAATCTTATCGAACAACCCCTTTAAATGTTTTTAATAAGTTTATACAAGCACACATACATACATACATAAACTCATGCCTTCTTCCCATGGGGGTAAGCAGAAACTACAGAACGCTACCTGCACCCTAATTACGTAACACACAATCTATCACAATCTGAATCATTTTGAAGCCTATTGCTAATCCATTGCTTCATATGTTCGAATAATTTGTCTGCTCAACAACGTAAAAAACGTAATGAATGTTGTTGAACTGTCAAAATGAAACCCATTCCTACTGTTAGTGTGTTACGTAATTACCCCGCTGCTACGATTCTTACATACTCTTTTTGACTCGTTTATGGACAACGCAAACGTTTGCTCGTTTTATACAAGCAATTTAATAGTATAGGTACGCTTCTTTGCAGAAATAATCTTGAACTCCATGAAAAAAAACTGTATGAACATTTTTTTTTTGCAATATAATTAATAACAGAATCAAATTACAAAAGATCCATGCAATTGATTGACAACAAAGTGACTTTTTTGTTGCTAGCAATAAAAATTAAGCTGTAATTTACTGACGAAGATTAGCTTGGTTGATCTTTAATTGAGTGGTATTAATGATATTATTATTTCCTTATATCACTGAGAATTAGTTTGGACAAAGGTGATGTAACCAGAGACCCGACATCTAAGGAACCTGAAATCGTGATTTCAGTCTCGACTAGATGTAGGTAATCAGCTGAAGGACACTGAACGACGAGATACAAGAGAAGAAAAAAACAAAATTGTGTGTGTGTTAAAATAGTATTGGACCTGAAAAGAGGTAATTATACCCATCATTATAAACAACTTTTACTGTGGGAACAGTACTGAAATCGCGAACAAAAAAGTCAGCTGCTCTCTACATTCTGTTGAGTATGCGAACATAAAATGTATGAAGCAGGTGATTGTTTTTCGCAATGTTAGGGTTGTAGCCTCAGTAAAAGTTGGTCCTAATGATAAGTATAATGACCCCTTTTAAGTTCCAACAACATTTTAGTTACACCTTGTCTAGTCATACCGAGCAGTGTTGGCCCAGAAAGCATTGGTGGCCCAGTGGTAACGGCCGCGACTTACGAGTTGTAGGTCGTAGGTTCGAACCCTGACAGGCGCTTTACTTTTTGTAAATTATTTCATCACCACTGCTCTCAAAATGGTGAAGGAAAACATTGTGAAGAAACCGGCGTGTCCTAAAACCAAAAATTCGAGGATATGTGATATCTACCAACTCGCACTGGGCCCGCGTGGTGGATTACGGCCCACTCCCTCTCACAAAGAGAAGGCCTGTGTCCCAGCAGTGGGAACATAATATGCTGATTGTGTTAGTCATACCGGAAGCAGAAATCTATTATGATTCCAAACACAATGAATTAAATTATTATTTAGTTAGTTACAGAACTACGGTAAGTATGAATAATAACACAATATTGAACCGAGTAAACTCTGTTAGGTATGTGTAGTCTTTGTCTCATTTCTAGTCATTAAATTCTCTCGCTGGTTTGCGGAACGACATAACTTTGACAAATAATCAGTGCTTTGTATTATCAACTCCTATGTTATCGACAGATTTCTGTCTGAACAACATCATGGTAGAAAACATTGATACACCGCTTTAAGTTTATCTTAGGTAGTAAATGAATAAATAATTGCACATAAATGGATACACGATTAAAAACATTGAATTAAATTATTCCGAATGGGGCGTAGGCGCAACAGCCGAAAATAAGAATTTTCGAACTGTGTAGGTTAACAAAAATTTGTTAGCTGCTATAAATAAATTAAGCAAAAAATTGTATGGTAGATAATATTAGCTATTTCATGAGGTTTTTTTATGCATGCTTCGTTCTTGCGTCTATAATCAAGAAAACTCAGTTATTCAAAACAAAAAAGGCAATAACTACGTGTCTCGAACGCCAAAATAACTACAGGAAATTAGAGGCTTCCAAAACTAGAATATTATACTTAGTAACAAAAAATATAATAATAACCAATCACGGAACAGATGCATAAATAAACTCACGATCGAATCAGATTCAATTTTCTATAATATTAATAAGTTCTTTGATTTTCTGACTTACACCGTCTAAACCACTGAACATAGAAACCAGAAAATCAGGACGCACAAAATGATTGTACCTACCGCACCCGGTAACAAAAGGCCTCTATAAATAAGGGGCTGAAATGAGGTGTAAACAATTGTGTGGAAAATCGTCTTAGGGGGAAGTTTTAATTAACTAGCGAAATTATAACCAAGAGCAATCAAGGCGGAAGCAGTCGTGGGTGAAAAAAAAATGATGCTAAAATATATGTCAAAAATACGTTAGTCACTCGTTTGACAAATCGGGACGCCAGCGTCACCAAGCGGCAACAGAGTCAACAACATAACGCTCGACCAGTGTTAAGTTCAGTTCGTCGGTGGCGGTTAGCAGTGAACACGTTTAGAAACTGTCGCGCGTTACGTATAATTGTGTCGTGTACCCAGTGTGTTTTTGCTAGTGTGATTAATTTGATCGTAAATTATAATTTGATTTGAACTGCAAACGGTTTTTCTATTGCGCAATAACCAACACTTCCCATAGTACGCCCACATTAGTTAAAATATGACTGATGACAACGAGAGAGACGTACCTTCTCCGTCATATATTTCTATCATAATGTTGTACTTCACGCTACGTGCTCATTTAAAATTTTCGATAAAAAAAATCATAAATCACTTCTATATGGCTCGAAACAATTTAATAGTTCCGACTGTCTCGACGCGGGAATCGACCTCATGACCCTGAATTCATACATTCTATAGACGCCAATTGAGCCAAATAAAGATAAAACTTGAAACTGGCTTCACCCGTTTAAAAATAAAACTATAAATATGAAAAATCTCGTAAATAATAATTATGATCGCAAAATCTGCATAATTAAAAGTAATATTATTGTTGGTTGTTTATCCGCGGTTTCATTATTGTGTATTTTGGATTAATTTCCAAACAAACTAGAGCGAGTTATTTCTGAAAAATTACTTTTTAATAGGTAACATTTCTCAATAACCTCACTCAATGCCCAGGCATAGTACCTTGCTTCATTTCCTCATTATTCTGTTAACAACGATAGTCAAAACATTTTCTATTTATAAATAACCATGGAAATAAAGAAAACGTGTGTGGTGTTGTGTTGTGTTGACTTTTTTTTATTTTTAGATGGCAAATAGAGCAAAAACCGGCATGAAACATGCCGAATATTTTTTTAAATTCTTAATGGACGTAGACTAAGCTTATGCAGCCAATAAAATGGCGCTTCAACACATTATATTTTGACATAAGATGCTCTTAACGTTCCGTACCACTTGTTTATTATACGTACACAGTAATTACACAGTGATTTATGAATATTTTAAACACTTTATGCGAGACGTTATATAAGTGTACTGCCGAGTGCCAAAAGGACTTGTTTTGACGAAACGTTTTTTACGTAGATTTCGTAGGAAAACAGTTTTAATTACCTTATATAATAACATTTGTTATTTCGGGAAACTACTTACCTATGTAGGTACTGTAGGTACCCACATTCTTTTAGTTTCTATAAAGTAAACCTTGTGGAATTACATGGAATTTTCTCCTCTCTGTTTGACCCAATAAAGTTGAAACAGGAAAACTAACTCAATCAGACCCGAAACTAAAACGTGGCTATGAAATGTTATCTGATTTCAGCACGAGCCTCCTTGATTTCAATCTATGTACTTAATATATTTTAAAATAATCATAAAAATAAAAAATACCTATATGATTTATTGCATAAAGTCAATTGGCCAGATTAATCACGGTTTCCTGGGGAAATGTCATGTATTTGAATAAAATGTATTATTTAAATTGCATATCTAAATGTCGGAGACGGTCATTACTTTGGACACTAAACGAAGCACAGCAGGAGTTCCAGGAGGTGGCAGCACCATCGCGATGACGTGCATACTCGGCTAACGTCGTGCTATGACAGAGCCTAGCTGATGGAGGAGCGCTGATAGGACGAGTGGACCCTTACCATTCTGCCTTCGAGGAGATCAGTACCTAGGAACTGTCACGCGTTCTGTATAGTTGTGTCGCGTACCGACAGTGTGTGATTCGCTAGTGTGATTAATTTGTTCGTGAATTGTAATTCTATTTGAACTGCACACGATTTTTCTATTGCGCAATAACCAAAATTTCCCAAAGTACGCCCACAGTAGTTAAAATATGACCGATGATAACGAGAACCACGTACCTTCTCAGTCATACATAATATGAACGTGAACTAAATTCCATATATATTTACATACTTCAGACTAGGTATGACACAATCAGTTTTGCGTGTCAGTTAGCAACTAGAAAAAAATCCATTTTGCATGAAAAACTGCTTGGATATTTCCATTTTTGTGTAGAATATCATTGTTCATTCCATTTGTTAACATGTTTCATTGTTATCCTATGACTTCAAAATGCACATAGGCAAAGGCAACTCTTTATTGGAAACAAAAAAATGGGACGTTACATAAAATTTTATTTGGATCTGTTCCAGTTTTCACTTTTCCATTCTTGTTATTGGTACGATATTGGATGCAAAGGAGCTCTGGGTGGATAGTGGATAGGAAAATCCGATATTGAAATTATCAAAGTGAAACTCGAAAATGCACTGAAACGATCATGAATAGGTGTCCTAGTATATTTCTATTTGTGGTGTGTTTTTTAACTTTCTCCACTTTTAAATTCTGGTTAATAAACACTTCATCTCTCCTGAAACACCCTCATTATATTACGATTCCTTGCTCTTGTTTCATGTTTATTATTGTATATATTGTATGTAAATAACTATATGTTTTATGTATGTATGTATTTATTGTATATGTAAATGGTAAACCACTTAGGTACTACCTGCATTATTGCCTCTCCTTCTTTCTCCCTTTAGTCCATCCAAAGGTAGTCTGTAAAAGATCGCTTTTAGCGATAAGACCGCGCGTGACACCCTATGTAAAATTTCTACATTTATATCTGTAATGTTTATAGTGTACATAAAAAAGAGTATTCTATTCTATATTTAGATGGAGATACTTGGCACTAGGTTAGGCACAAATATCTATTTGCGACTTTACCTTCAAAGTCAAATGGTTCAGGTGCATTATTGCAAGGGCACAAATAATGTGCAATTGACATCATTGACCTATTTTTGAAGAAAACAAACAAAATGAGCGATGTTATGACGTGACCGCACGCACTTGGGTGTCAATCACTTGTGTTTGACATGGCTAAATGTTTTCACTGCTCGCGTGCGATTCACTCCGAGCGTGATAGACGTCTTAACACATTACGTTTTGATTACCTAAACACGTTACTTTTTAAAGAAATACTTTGTTAACACGCTTTTATTAACTTTTATAACAAAGTAGGTACTGTTTCTGAAGGTAGGTACATTAACGTTAACAAAAACACGTTACTTTTTAAATAAATATTCTTTACACGCTTTTAGTAACTTTTGTAACGATGTGGTTTAATTAGACAAAATAGAAAATGATCGTGTATCATGAATGTTTCCCATAAAATAATTAAGCCATAAAAATTATCCGGTGTTTCGTAAAATCTGTGATTAATTACTGCCAACTAACTACGGTCAAGGGACAGTGTGGTTGCCAAGATAAATTAATTAGCGTACCTAATGGCTTTTCACCACTTAAAAGTTGATTACATAACCCCTTTTAAGAGTAAACTAATTCTGTTGCAAATCAAAACCCACAACAAGTTTATCAACTGATATTGACGCAAAATAAACAAGGTTCGGGTCAAAACGTTCAATATCACCTACTTTATGAGGTCAATCAGAAACAAACTTGGAAAGTCATGGAAATTACTCCAAAGTCTCGACTCAAACTATGTAATATTGTCTTGAATTTCATAGAATACTAAATAACTTTTGAATTTCATTATCAAATCGGTCTTCCGAGTCCAACTTACATTCAATTAGAAAACCACCCACGCTAGCCCTCTAAACGTAAGCTATACCGAATTACTATATTTTATAGCTGTAATTCTCAAACGTAACGGCTTGAGCCATCAACATTAATGACTTCAAAATAGACCAATCAAACTGGCCAATTTATTTCCATTTATAGATTATTCTTTTTTTCATTAATTATTAAATACTCCGCAACAAAATGTTTGCTATGCCACAATATATGAAACGACGCAAAATCCCAATAAGATGATAAGTATTTTTTAAATTAGTAGGAGATTTGGAGACATTCGTCTTCAAAGTTGAAGTAAGATAAACTTATTTAATTAAAAAGTTGAATAGTAAATCTAGGAAAATCTTTGCAAAAGAAAAGACTTTTCTAAGACGTCTTTTTCATTAGAATAAGTAAGCACATACTGCCTTATATACAGTCAAGGAAATTAATTGTTCTTCAAATTGTCACACTACGTCAATTCTTCGTGTTTTTGCCATTTTATACAACAGTCAAAAGATGACGATTTGTATGATGATGTATGATGATTTGTAATTTGAAAATACGGACAACTTAGTTTGTAGTCCTTAGACAAACAAGAAATTTTCCTGACTTATATTTGCAGATTTTTTTACGACTTTAATCTATTTGCACTATGTTGGTACTATCCACTTGAACTTTAATTCTGCAGCGTTGAATTAAACACTACTCAAATTAGTCTACGTACAACATAACGCTAAAGTTTGTGAGTTGATGAAAACAGCTGACAAGTGTCATGTTTTCTCTACAAACCGCGGCAAATATCATTCATCAGTGTTAATCCAATTGTCCTACTTCAGTGTATATAATTAAACCAAGATGACCTACACCAGCCGACTATAGCCATTTACAAATTAATTTTATTATTAACTTCTAGGTACATTTCCACGAGTTTTCTTTCCATTTTGGCTTCAGCTTCAAGTTTATTTTCAGCTGGGTCGGCGTTCTTCACAGAAATTACAAAATTAATAACGCTTGACTGAACAAGAACGGTCGCAGAATTTCAATATACTTAATTATGATTAAATAAGTATGTACGCTAAAGTTATTTCTTTGGAGAAAAATTACACTACGAGGAAGTGTGGTATATGACTTAGCTACTCAGAAAAGCGGATTATCTCTTTGGTCTACCATTCCGAATCGGTTGCCTCCTGTAGTTCCCTCCCTATCACGTTTAGACTATAAATTTTCCTTTTCAGGAGAGCATCTTCAGGCGTACACTGCCTAAGTAATACATACAGTATAACCAATAGTAAGTTATAGGTACTAAATAAGAAATAGGTATGACCCTAATCCATGAGGAGTAGGGGGGGGGGGGGCTATGAAAGTCTACTGGGTCTCTTTACTACGCCATTTAGCCCTGGTCTGAGCTGCCTGTCTAAAATCGTCGGTTTTATAACCTTACATTTACAAAAAAACGTGTTATTTTATGACAAGGAGTCTCAGTATAATTGAAATAGAACTAAACCTTTTATTTTTTCGTCTGAAAGTTGATAAACCAAACCAGTTGGGGTACGAAAATGTTGATTTTTTTTTAGCTTCATAAAGGCTCACCCAAACAGGCGCTACGCGACTCTAGTAGAACAATTTCTATGAAAACTTCTTGGAAATCGTTCAACAAGATTCGGGTCGCGCTTGTCTGCGGGAACCTTCACGTTAAACGTATTCTGGGACGTATTGGAATTGAATATAGAAATCGTTCGAATAAGGCTCTTTACGGCCCCTTCGGCGCTCATATATTGGATGGAGCTGTCCCATAAGGAACATTAAAATACGACAACTATTGAAACGGGCAAAGATTGAAAAAAAAATTTTTTTTTTGGCTGCGTGATCGTTAATCCCTCCCTCATCATCATCAGCCTACAGCAGTCCCCTGCTAGACATAGACCTCTCCAATTGCAGCCATTTAGCTCGATTCTCGACAACTCTCATCCAGCTGCTACAAGCCACCCTGTGAAGATAGAATTCAAGGTCGCTCAGCGAGCTATAGAACGAGCTACTCTTCGAGTCTCTCTGAGGGATAGAATCCGGAATGAGGTGATCCGGCAGAGAATCCCTCCCTACGCGAACATAATTTCTTTTAAGCCCTTTGATGTGGAAGTCCCACTCAAATATCAACATAAAATGTATCGGTTGAATAAACCTATTAGGTACACAGTAAAGTAGTTTTTGCCGTTAAAGAGTAGATGAGCAAATAATAGTACAGTCGTCGACCAAATGAACCGAAACTAATACAATTTGTCGACGATTTGGGTCCATTCGGTCATTCTTGCTAATTTTCCTTAATTTCTTAATTATTTACCTTTTTGACTTTGTTACCCCTGGGAAAGAAAACAAACAAAGTCTCGGGAAAAGAATGTGATTTCTGTATGATATAATTTAATATGTTTCAGTAGGTACGTTTCACTCTCGGGACGTCTTCGACCCATTTAACCCTTTAGCGAACCCTCAACATCTGATACTGTAGCAGTCATGTTATTTGTTATATATGAAAAACTAGTTAGTGTGTGTAATGTTCAAGAGTATAAGTTATTCTTTAGTCTAATTATCCGCAGATGCGTCGTCTGGGACGTTAGACAAATCTTTAAGTCTGGAACAAATGGCACCGCTCCCATTCCATAAAATTTACTTGCCTAAAATCGTAGGTACTGTGAAAATAGACGTTAAAATAATTATAGTGATGCGTAGAGACATAAATTATAAATTTTAATTCACCTAGTACGGTCACTACGCTGGTACTCATAAATTATTCATTATTGTCGGAAATTAAATGTTTGGACAATAGTATTTCATGAAAAAGTTCATTACAATTTTCAACAAGTGTATTAAGTAATTTTCTATTCCGGAATATAAATTCCACCCAGTACTGTTTTTGCAATTATTTATTTTACGCGATATTATTATTTTGTACCCAATTATTATTTGACACCTAAAAAATTCCCACCCAATTTTTCGTAAACAGTTTTTTAAATCTTTGTAAAAATATAATCATTATTATTATAATAAGGAGGTGTCATAATGGGCTGACCTTCCTTTGCCCTATCACGCTGCATTATCTCTTGACAATATTATAAATGCACTGATTTTCGAAGCAGATAGACTAGATAGAAAAGTGTAATACCTACGCGGTCAAAATGTATGACAAAACAAATAAAAAAAAAAAACCGTCTATATTTTTTTATGCAGGTGGTTCGGAATCATGTACTGAATCCATGGTAACAGATTGTGCGTCGATGTCCCTGATACCCTGTATGCATTAATAAAGATTTCAATTCAAGGTTGGAAAAGATAACATCTAGCATTCAGGCATTTTTCGATTTTATTTGATTATTGCCAAGGTCACAATATTATTATTATATTATGTATGTAAGAAAAAATCGACATCTTTTTAATAAAATAAGTGATAGACATAATTTTAATACTAGAAATAAAGATAAAATAGATCAACCATTTTTTAGATTATCTAAGTACATACATATTTTATGGGGTACTGTGTTAAATGTTACAACAAAATACCTTGTGACATATTGCAATTAAATGAAAGAAAATTTAAAACTCATATAAAAAGTACACTTTGTAAACAAGCATATTACAAATTAGAGGATTATATCCTAGATAAGAATGCTTGGAAACATGCTGGTCCTGCTCCATAGGACAATCTAGAGTCTAGACAAAATCAAACTGGTTGCTAATTTGATTGTATAATTTATAATTTTTATGACATTGATTGTTACATTATGTACTTAACTACTTAAACTCACACACTAAATTATTTCTTGTTGAAATTTTGGAAACATCATCTACTTTTCAATATTTGTAAATATGTGAGCACCATGTATCTATCACATAATTAATTTACCTGCCTTTGCATTATATTTAATTCTTTTTACCTATTGTGGTATAGTAATTTTATTCTAGGTGCATCGTCTTCACATATGATTACATAATTAATGTGAACTTACATAATATTGCAAAATATTTTAAAAGAGTAACGGTGGAGTTTCTTGCCCATTCTTCTCCATACGAAACTACCTTTTGGAAGGGGCAACTAGAATAAATTCTATTTTTTTGTAAATTTTGACGTTCAAAAGTGCCTTTTATGTGCCTATTTGAAATAAATGATTTGACTTGACTTTGACTTTGAGACAAAGTCAATCAAACAAAGTCAAAGTTCAATTAAAATGTCATGATACTATAAATATTACGACTATTTGACTACTTGATTGCATTTCCATCCTTCAAGACTCGATTCCAGTTGATA
The DNA here is from genome assembly GCA_917490735.1 of Dryobotodes eremita. Taxonomy (NCBI): domain Eukaryota; kingdom Metazoa; phylum Arthropoda; class Insecta; order Lepidoptera; family Noctuidae; genus Dryobotodes; species Dryobotodes eremita. Next base: position 15,411,671 of record OU823249.1, read on the forward strand.
GTCATCTTAAATCCTAAAATCAACATCGTTCAAGTGAATGAGTTTCCACGAAATGCACCCTGAATACAGGACTCAAATATATATTCAGTATAAATGGGTAAGTAGGTACTTACTTAAAATATCTTAAAGAGGAAAATGTCCGGTCCACTTTGCTTACAAAAAATTTGTTTGTATTGGAACTTACCGAGCATTCTGATGACTCTTCTCTGCGACGCTCCATTCCTGTACTGCATCTGACCGCTCGCTCTCTCGTTACTGTCCACTGAGAGCTTCTTCACGGGATGCAACACTCGAGAGGTCCGCAACTTAATGCCTATCAACGCGTACAACACTGATATCATGGACATGGGCACCACGAAGAAAACGAAACTAGATATAACAAACACTTGATGAACACCAATACCCTTCACTGTACACGCGCTCACGTTCACTCCATTATCCACATACGACACTATACCGAACTGCATCGCTTGCGGAACAGCCGTACACAACGCACACACCCATATAGCTATTATAAACCGCACAGCCCTTGACAGCTTCGACATGGTGTGTGACATGAAAGGTCGACATATCGCTATGTACCGCTCCACCGTGAACGCGGTAATTGTCAACACTGTGGCGTTAGCTGACGTCTCCGACGCCAGTCCTATAGCGATGCAGTGCGCCTCGCCCAGCGGGTACGTGTCTGGGTTCCACAATTTGTGCACTTCAAACGGTAAGCCACATACTAGTAGTATGAGATCTGAGATCGCCAGACTGAACAGGTAGAAGTTGGTGGCGGTGTGCATGGAGCGGTTCCTCGCGATGACCACGCAGGTACTGGTGTTGCCAAGAATGCCGGCCACGAAAATGACGACGTAGGTGACGGTGAGCGGCACCACCAAGTCCAGCGCGTACTGTTCATCGAAGGTCGCGCGGTGGCTCGTCACGTTGGTCGTGTTCATCACGAACGGGTCCTCATACTCATCGATGGTCGGGGGCGCTGACAATGTCATTTTACCTGTGAAAAACAAAAACTTGTTTACATCAAATAAACGCCTATAAATAAAAATACTGAGGCAGGCGTTAAACTCCTGCGCGGAACCAGTTCGTGTGTTAATTTGTACTAAATTAACACAATTATAAAGTCGATCAGTACTGGCATCATCAATAAATTATACCTTAAGAGGACTATGGAACATAAACACGGTATGTTCACACTGCTACATTATACTATTATTTAACTCATTGTGGTTTAGTTGCACGTAAACATCTTGAAGGTCACCCACTAATTGACCGTTAACACGACCAAATTACAGATTAGAACGCGATTAACTCTGCTGGTGGGGGTGGACACACGTGACGTAATCAATCTTCTAATTCAGTCGTTTCTTAGAGAAAATGTTTCACCTAAATGTGTCAAAAAATGTAAAGTAAAAAATTATTTGACCCAAGTAACATTGGGTTTACTCACTTCTTCTAACCAGTTATATTATAGGTACAAAGTATTAAAAAGTAATTTTAAATTCTTTATAACAGAACGCTCGCAACGCAAGATTGCAACGCTCTTTAGGTCAGCACGAGTAGAGTAGTATCTGACATTTCACGTTTGTATTAAATTTGTTTTTACCTATACTTAAGGGGACTACAAAACCTAAACGTAAGTTTTATAATGCCTAAAAGTATATGGCCCACTGCACTAAACAAAATCATAAAAATATATGTTATTCTTCAGGATATTTACTAATTAGATAGTGTGTTCAAAACATAATGCAACTAATTTAATACGATAGAAAAAAATCACGAAGATACCTCTAAAAAATTATTTTAACGATTAAAAACCATACTAAATAACCATGCATTAAATCATTCCGCTTTTTTTGTCAGATTATTCTACAAGCAACATACTAACGTAATAGTGCTTTAATTTTTTAATCCAATCAATAGATTTTTTGTAAATAGATAATTGCTTCGTATTTTGCAATAAATTACCAGCCTTATGTCATCGCGCTTCTCTTTCTTTTCTATGCAGTCCGACAGTGACCGCGCTTTAGCTGTTGTAAGCCTCTTAATCAATCTAATCGTTTCCGACAACCCGTTTGAGAAATATTGCAAGTCGTCTTTAACAATTTTCACTTAGGATATAAAACAAATGATGACATGACGCATGTCATACCTACTATTGATATCGATTATCATAAACCTACATAAGTACTTAGTAAGTCCTTATTAGATTTTCCATAGCCTAAAAAAACAAGGTCTGGCATTCCGAGAGTGACACATACTTACGTCACTATCCAGTTGCCACTTCATTGCAACTAAACACGAATTATGGAGGAAACATTTCCAGCCACCATTCTATTAAAATATATACATAGAGCATTTAAATTGTCGTTTCGTTTTTCTAATCAAACGAAACAATTCAATTTAAACATATACCTACGTAATTTTTTGTTAAAACCTCATTGGTTTATCGGATTCGCACAGGTAATAAAGGCGGTTGGGGAATTATTATTTACACACTAATGGTAACACAGCAGTGATGACGTAGGTTTGTGTCTCCCACGTGACGACTGTGTCTTGGAATGCTATACCTGGCGAAGTATATTATTTTATCATGAGATTTTCGTAATTCGTAGAAGCCGAACATGTTTCTATCGAGTTTGCAACAGTCTTAGATCTATTAAAGACATTCTCCATTACACTCATAAACATATGGTGAACATTCCTGAGGGAAATCAGAATAAGTAACTGGAACCCTTAGAGCAATCAACAAATAACGAATAAGAAAACTAATCTTATTTTCTTGGGTAGATCCTGTTCATTCTGTCAACCTATGTCTCAACATTCTAATTAATTTAAATAGTGCAAGAAAAGTTAAAAAGAAGTAGGTATAGTGTTTTTCTTTATTGGTTAAACTTATTGTTCGCGACGATACGTCACCAAATAGTTTAAATTATGTAGTGTCTTCATATTAACTTAGAGTCGTATAATATAAGATAGTTATTAATACTACTAGTTATTATTAAGCATACTACCAATTTAACGTAGAATATACCAATGCCATATGAAGTTTTATCTGATCCACCCAACCATGCTCATCATGCTCCCACCTGATGAAGAAGAAGTATTTTTCCTCATCAAAGATTTAAAGGAGTAGAGAAAGATTGAACAGATATCCGGCTAGATCTTAAAGAGGCACATACACTTTCTGACCACCCTTATTACGCACATTTGCAAACTGGCTTTGACGACAGCTGTTTTTCATAGAGCATTTAAAATGGCTCTCATCAAACCAATACACAAAGGGGGAGCGAGTGACTATGTTGATAACTACCACCCTATCTCCTTCTTACCAACTATGTCCAAGATGCTGGAACGGCTTATAAACCATCCACTAACAAATTATCTAGAATCTAAGAATCTTATTTCACCTAATCAATTTAGTTTTCGTTGTAAAAAGTCAACCAATGAATACACGATCTCTTACTCTCCTTCATTATCAAACTAGACCAAAGGAAAAAATGTTTGACAGTGTTCGTTGGTCACGCAAAAGCCTTCGACACAGTCTCTATCCCGCACCTATTCAAAACTTGGAAGGGATTGGCGTAAGAGGAATTCCTTTGAAATTAATGAAGGACTACTTTACGGGAAGAAAACAAAGAGTTCGGATTAACAATAGGTTAAGCGATGAGCCATGTGTTGAATCCGGTGTGTCTCAGGGCAGCATACTGGGTCCAACGTTGTTCTTAGTGTATATCAACAGCTTCTGCCAACTCAGCTCCACAAGGGCAAAATTGTTACCTTCGCTGATGACACTGCCCTCGTTTTGAGTGGACAGAGCTGGGATGAGCTCTTTGATACTGCCCGAAAGGGTTTTAATCGAGTCTGTGAATGGCTTTAATCGGATGTTCTGACGATAAATGAGAATAAAACCAAATATGTTACTTTTACCTATAGGTCAAATCAACTTCCTCTATCATATTTTAGCATTTACTCCCATGGTTATGCTCCTGACGACACCTCCTTGTGCTCCTGTCCCGTTCTCCAGAGAATCGAAGATATCAGATACCTTGGTATCATTATAGACCAATTCTTGACCTTCAAACCGCACTTAAAAGTCCTTGTAACCCGGTTGCGTAAACTAATACACATCTTCAAAACCCTTAAACACTCAGCGGATTATTAAGATGGTTTACGATGATTTGATGCTAATCCTTAATAGACTACAGCGTTAAATACCGGGGGCAAAAAAAAAATTGGTGCCGCCAAAACTCACCTCAGTGAAGTTGAGAGGGCACGGCGTGCCATCCTCAAAGTTGGTGCCGGTATTCCCTACCTATTCCCTGCCGTAGCCATTTTTAAAGACTGGGATATATTCAATGTTGGGCAAACCTTCATATTGCGTACGGTGCTTAAAAAACACTCCTTGTTGCAAAACGATCCGAATCTTTAAAGATATAAGCGCCGAAAAGGCAGAGTATGCCAAATACAACCTTCTAACTCTGCTCACTCGCGTAATTCTTCTTATTTTTCGGACCATACCTTTATAATAAACTAAATAATATCCTTAATACACTTGCGTCCAAAAAAGTCGATCCACCCCATTCTCTTCGATTTGAAACAAGATAATTCAACAAGTTTAATTAAGAATAACCTAATATATTGTATACTAAAATCTTCTTGAATGTATGTAGATTACGTCTGTGAAAAAAAAAAATACATACCAGATTCATTAGTTTTTGAGAAAATCGTGAGCTTAAAAATATATGGGTCGAATAAAGATCCACTTTTTTTTTGTCATTTGAAAATTGAAGTTAAATGATCAATAATCGAACAGTAATAAACAAAATTAAGCTTTTGTCAACTTTACTGACAAAGAAAAAGGTTCCGCAGTTTTTCCAAGCTTTAGTGAGTGATGAGGACATCTAAAGAATCGAGTCGATCTTGTTAAGAATATTGCTTTTATCAAAGTATAAGGTATATAGAAATAAACTTTATCTTACCTAACTTCACCCAATATAAAATAATTAAAATATAAATTGACATTTTTGAGCTATTGTCTCTCAATCACAGAGCATGGAGTGGGCCAATTTTTTTGCACGCAAGTGTATTTATCCGCTAACTACATACAAACGTAAAATTTCAGTCGTTACCTATTTAAAAACTCTAGACTATTAGAGAATCGAGAACTTGTTGATCCCCCTCAGATAGACTATATTTATACTAATTACTCATTCCCTCTGCTGCTGCTGCATACCATCAACCATACTCTCACCACACTCACTCAAGCAACCTCTCACATATTATATACTCTTACATCTCTTTCATACACTTATACTACACGGTTACTCACACACACCCTGGTAGTTCCACAAACCTTTTGTATTTTTATATAATATTACTAAATTTTATATTATATTTCTTTAATTTATTGTTAGTTAAGTATCCTGCATTGTTATTATGTCATGTTTCCAAATAACGGGTACCTAGCCGTGGAGGGGCCGTGGTTGACCTGAAGTACAGGTATTTATACATTTAAACCTACCACAGGCACCAACCAGTCTCTCATAGCTTGTGTAGAGAGAATAAACGTTTTATATTATTATTATTATAGTCGGCATCGAGATTGTCAAATGGTGATTTTACAAATAAATCGTAAGCACAAACTTTATAATCTCAATTAATTAGGCTACATAGTCGTAATTTATACATTTTTTGGGGCGTCCAGGTACCCTAGACCGAGACCCCGGACTTAACTTTCAGATGTCTAGTCCTTGAGAAAAGCCTATTTAATTGAGTTTATATAATGTTGTGTTGTGTTTGTTTTTATGTTGTTTATTGTTATGTGTTATGTCATGTTGTTTATATGTTATATTATAGTTTGTTGATTTTGTAAATATGTTTACCGGTTTTAATTTAAAAGTTATTTTTGTCCATTTACACAGAAATATCTTTCCAGAGGGAATAGATACAGTAAATATAGTAGCATCAGTAATTTAATAGGAAACCTAACGATATGCAGCATGCCTTGTGTACCCGTGTATTTAACGATGTACATAATTAAAATTAGAAAAAATAAAACTTTAAATCAGGAAGCAATTTGCGGCCCTCGATAAGGTAAAGGTGGTCGGTACTTAAGCACGCATGCAAATTTTATGAATTCGTAGCGATGACTACGAATTCATCAAAGTTCTTTATACCATCTAATACTGCAAATATAACCCCTGAAGAGACGCGCGAGCGCTTCCTGAACAATTATGAAGACATCATTTCGATGTTATTATTTGTACGTCAAGAAACCCTTTCCCGTCGAAACTTCAGGACATAGCCGTCAGCTGAGTTCTTGAAGATACCCGGAACCTATCGATGCAGAACGTCAGCGCCGCCTGGGTTGGGAGAGACCTACCCTCACTACTTGATAAACCTGGATAGGCGTACACTCTCTTTGCACACTTCGCGTCCAGCGATCACGCCCGTCCGGCACACTTATTGCTACGATTTTTGCGAATGACCCGTTTAAACAAGTTCCGAATCTATTTTCGATCTAATCTGAATGATGTCGTAACTGTCAAATTTTTTAAGTTATTCATTTTTTTTATTAACGACTTTGAGATTAGAATTTTTTAAGTATGACATTGACCTCGAACAGAAATTTAAACTACCCAATGTTGTTTTCATTTATTTATTCCATTAATGCCGTCTATACGTAGAGATACACGTACATACATAAACTCATGCCTTTTTTCCATGGGGGTAGACAGAAACTACAGAACTCCACCTGCTACGAACCTTATATACTCCTTTTGCTTCGTTTACGTTCATAAGTTTGGTCATACATGCAGCCATGACCCCGGCCGGTTGCGAGTAGGTACTACTCACCTGACCTCTCTGAAGAACATCACCAATAAGGTCACTATACACTATATACTGTGTCTGGTCACCGATGTCCAACCCATAAAGGGCAAGTAACACGATTAATTTTATCGACAAATCACCCATCATACGTAATTTGAACCCAACCGTATTAAAATGGCTGTCATTTTAATTTTTAATATCAACTATGTATGGCCGCGCGCATCAATTTAGCAATATCTAGTGATGTAGAGATCCTACAGACACAAGAGTGAGTGTCGTTCGACGGCTAAGAATGTAGGCAACAAATTGATATTTTTTTTTTTTGATAAAATATCCAATTAAGAAACAAAATATTATGATTAAAAAACGTCTTTTTTTTGTAATTTTTCATGTGATTGATGATTTTTCGATAAAATTGATCGTATTACTTGCCCTTAATGGGTTGGACATCGGTGACCAGACACACTGTATATGTCCTAGAGCGTACCCTCCTGGCCTTTTCACTCACATCTGCTTTGTAAAGTAAGAGATGTGTGTGTAAACGTACCCACGACTTAAAATATTGCCTTGTTATGCACAAAGTCTTAAAAAATTAATAAAATTATGCGAAGTATCAAAACGACAGTTTCCTGTGTAGCTATTAAAAATAATTTCCGGTATTTTTTACCTTGATCTTGTGGACACTCGTCTTCATAAAACAACGAAAAACTTCAAAGTAACTGGCCAAAGCAGTTTGACGAGTTAAATTAACAGTCATTGTAAGATCTATTATAGAAGTAGGTAAATAGGTTCTGTTGGTAGCAGTACCGAAGGGCCCTGTAAACAGTAGGTTTTGGCAACCCTTTCATGACATGTTAATTATTTGTGTCTGAATTATTGCACATACTGTACCCTTGTCAAAACTTTCACTCTTTACCACTGCCCTGTTGTCATAATATTATGAATAACGACTATCATGATTCAAAATAAAAGTTCGTGTAATATTGTAGGCTATAGCTAAGCTATACAGACCGACATTACCTCTGTAAATGGAAAAACACTGGGAATTCGTAGCCACACGTGCAGCCTCAAACATTGCCTTATAAGATGGCATTTTTGGGGCTACGAATTCCCAGTGTTTTTCCATTTACTGAGGTAATGTAGGTATAACTTAGCTATAGCCTACAGTTTTAAAAGATAAGCTAGAACTAAAAATGCCTGAGTGTCGTGGAATACTCGGTTGGAACGAAATTTCTTTCGTAGTATATTTAGAACATCCATAGAACAAATGTCATTAACATGAAAAGGGTTATATTGGGTCAACCTTAAAAGATAGACATATGCTGTCGTGGTTTTTTTTTAGAACTTTAAGAGGGAAACAATTCCGTCATACATGATTTTTGCGTAGCTTTAACCGTTTACGCAGCGCACGCAACGAAAACTCAAAAGGAATAATTTTTTCCCGCTTTTGCAACATTTTTCATTTATGTTCCGCTCCTATTGGTCGTATCGTGATGTTATATAGCCTAAAGCCTTCCTCGTTAAATGGACTATCCAACACAAAAAAAAAAAACTGAAATTAGCGGGTTCAACCACGCAAACAAAAAAAGAAAGGGTCGTGATGGAAACTCGTGACGGAAAATTCTTACACTTTTTTTCACGTAGCCCCCCACCGCCAAGTCCGTACCGTGCGATAAGGAACTTTTTTCCAAAAATATAAATATATAAACGCCACTTTAATCATACGGAAATACCGGCTCGTAATACCCAATCAAAATTTAATTGATATTAATTATTTAAATAAATTTAAATGTAAACATTATTAAGAGTAACATAATTTGAATTTGTTGTTTGCGTCCCTATACTTGCTTTGACAAATGACAAAACAATAATAATTATTATTGGAACTCTTTCTTTTCAAGAACATAATCATTACGCGCTACTCAAAATATATCATTGTTTCGTAATTAATGTCAATATTACGACTCTATTGTTTTACAAATAATTTGCTATTTTAATATCCCTTTGTAGTTCGAACAATAAAAGGCGATACGTTTGGTAATTAAATGTTAATGATGTCATAAATGTGGGTCGCACAATAAACTGCACCCTACGAGGCAGCGTACGTAGATAACACGTGCTTCTAAACATGTTTGCTAGGCTAGATAGAAATGAAAAAAAACATTTCGCAGCAAATGTTATTGGATAGTGCAGGTAGTGCAGTATGATTCCTGCTGTTAAATACTTTTTGCTCGCAAAGCGGTTAGATACTTTTTTGCGCACTAAACAGTCAGCTTATTTTTATTCATCAAATTTCATAGATTCAAATTGACAATATTTCCAAACAGGCTTTTCAGAAATTTTCAAAGCAATCAGTCAGTCGTTGGATATCATAAAGATACCTATAAAATTTAGCATTACTAATATAAAATAAAATTATATAAAAAGTGTACTACTAGCGAGTGCTAGCCAATCAGTTGTGCATGTTTTAATCCAGTAAATAATTTTATGATGCATTAGCAGGCATCAATTGTCTGCCCGTCCCCAGGGTTGTCCATTTCCATTGTATGGTATGCATTCCCTTCATTGGCTCGGTATTCCTTTTTTATTTAATTCCCGCCTTATTCCCTGATCTAAGAAGAATTTATTTTATTTGTCTTGGGTAATAAGATCAGTCAAAAGGCCAAATTTTGGCCCCATCTATCGGCTACAGATATACCGACCAGTCCATCGACACCGGCAACAACTGGCGCTGAATGAGACCGACGATTGCGAAATGCCACGTCACCGTCGCCAGGTATTCCGTCTGGTGTACATCTGCGGATCCACGTGGCGCTATAACGTGCCGATCACCGTCAGTCGAGGCGTGGAGTGCTACGTCGCTAAGAACCTTTTCTTTCGCTAATCGTTCTTTGAACTTCGACTATCTTACTTTCAAATTCTTTATCTAGTGATTAGTCTCTAATTGTGCATTAGCTATTTTAAAATAATGGATGTACTGAAAAACTTAAACCTATTCTGTATCTTTGGGATTATTACGTAAATAGCGACGCGAATTTCAGCTGCGATTGCAATCGAACTAGGTTCTTGTCGGAGCGTATTAGCTTAAAAATCTACGTTGAAATTTATCTCAAGTTTTTTTCTCCTCATATCAACTATTTAACTTCTCTACTTTGTGTCATATATTGTTTCTACTTCCTTTTTACGTTAATCTCCTCATATCAACGACTCGACCTCTCTACTTTGTACCACATATTTTTATCGTGTATTTTTATTGTTATTCATGAAAAAAAAATACGTGTTCTTGCGGTTAATAAACTCTGATTTTTTGCTACATCACGTCAGGGTTCGAGCCCCTGATGTATCAGCCATACATCTTATACTGCAGTAGGTAAATCAAACCAATTGGAGTACGAAAATGTTGAAGATTTTCTTTTGCTTGCTTGCTTTACATTCAAAGTGTTCTGGGACGGAAATGAATATAAAATGATGGAATTGAGTATAAAAATCGTTCTAATAGAGCTCCTTACAGCCCCTTTGGCTCCCACACATTGGGGCTGTCCCGTAAAAATAATAATTAAATAGTAGTATTTAATTTTTTCTTTTAATATAAATAAATTAATAAAAAATATTTATGTTGGTTACGTAATTCCTTATAAATTTTAATCCCTACGTGTTTCATCCGTTTAGGTTGGTGCTGAAAGTCCCCGTACACACGACAATGATCAGTACGATATTTTACAGTAAGAAGTAGGAATCACACGTGAACATCCCAGTATTCATTCGTTTAAAAACAAATGAAGTATGAAACTAACATGTGATCCCAAAACCATACAGTGAAATATCGTACTTATCATCGCCATGTGAACGGAGCCTAAGTTTTCCTTCTGTAGGTATTTAAACAAAGTGGACTCTCTAATGATGTTCCATTACATAATACCTACTATATTTATTTATTTAGAATAAGCACACCAACAGCACAGTCACTTACCATTCAAATAAAATAACAACTAAAATTGGCATTTCGGTAACCATGCAAATAACAGATATGCATGATATTGACATATGAATATTAGAGACAAAGGAAACAAGAATAAAGTGTGTCTAGAAGACACAAAAAACGAGAACACTATAAAATTAACCAATTTGAGCTACATAGACGTGCACTGTTCGCAATGTGTAAATAGGGAACGTCTGTATGAAGCGAAACTCATGGAGAAAATATCAATAAAGTAATCTGTCAAGTTAGACCTATCATTACGTATCTATAGCCTTGCTACGAGTATACGTGTTAGGGGGCTATTAGATGTGGTATTTAAGGTGGATTTAGGCAATTCTAAAATACGATGATGACGCTTACTACGTTGGCTAGACCTAAAGTTAAAATAGTTTATCAATTGTGTGTCTATGGAACCGTTTATAATTTTATGAAGGTTAAGTCAGTCAGAATGGTTACGTCTTTCTTTTAAGTTAATCATTTTAAAGTGCTTTAACCTGTCATTGTAATCAGGTATAGCTTTTCGGATCCCATTCTTCATACATAAATACCTAACAAAACGGGCCTGAACGGATTCAAACATAACTCAAACTCAAAGCATTTATTTCAAATAAACCAATTACAGGCACTTTTGAATTTTCAAGGGGTCGGTCAGTCAGAAAGATGAAGCTACTCGTAGTTGCCCATTCCAAAGTTCATAATTTTTAAAGTTCATTCAACATTATTAGTATAAGTTGAATAATAGGGAGACCAAATAGTGGAACAATACTCCAAGGAGCTCCTTACTAGTGCGTTGTAAAGTAAAATAACTACTAGCTACTAATTATTACGGAAAAGTTTTGACATACGGATTATAAAGCCAAGCATTATTTTTGCCTTAGTCACTATACTATCTATATGATCGCGGAAAGATAGGGATGTATCGAAGAGAACCCCTAGATCACGGATGACCGATACTCTGCTCAGTACTGATCCATCAATATGATAATAAAATTGAATGTAGTTAACTGTATTTGTGAATGTAATAGTCTGGCATTTTTTTACATTGAGCGTCATTCTGTTGGTCAAGCACCATTGTTGAAGGACAACAAGATCTCTTTGAAGCTTCATACAATCACTCAGGTCCAATATCCTACAATATATGTTTAAATCATCAGCGTAGGCTAAACAACCGCAATTCATTAAATCTAAAAGATTATTAAAAAATATTAAAAAAACCAAAGGGCCCAGTTTAGAGCCTTGCGGAAAGCCAAAGCCAGGAGAAAAAGGTACAGATTCATAACCCGCCAAGGCAACTACTTGAGAACGATTAATTCAATTACTCTCGAACCACCGCAACAGAGAGCCATGGATACCAGCGCAATTCAATTTCATAGAAAGAATAGAGTGATCAACGCGATCGAAGACTTTTGCAAAATCTGTATAAACAGCGTCAACCTGACCCTTAGCTTCAAAGGTGCTACTAATGAAAGTAGTATAAATAAGTTAGTTAGACATAGTAGAACGGTTAGACACAAAACAGCAATGCGTAGTTCCAGATCCATTGAAAATAGTGGCTATCAAAAGGCTCACGCTTAGCAGCTTCAGAAAACAGAATTAGGTATATTATGAAAATTCATACGAAAGGACTTTGAACACTTCATTTTTTGCACCCGTACACGGTGCAAGGAATGAACTGATAGAAAACAAAAACTACCATCTAGTAATTAATGTATAGAATAATTTTTAGACCTGCTCAAATCATCAAATAAAAAGTCCTCCAGACTGTCTAACGTCATACTTTTGCTTGAGCCCTGTAGCATGTAGTTACAAAAAAAAAATGGAATTATCACTTCTCAAACCACCGTTTCCATGCTTTTCATCAACTAGATTGCACAAAAATGACGTATAACTAAACATCCAAGCCATAGAAAATAGCATTTCATCTCTTTCAATGGCTGAGCCTATCTTTAATTTGGATATAGCACCTAGCCAGAGATCGATGGCCGATGACAAATGAGTAAATGAGTAATCATTTAGTTTTTGTTTTTGTCTTAAGTAACACAAAAACTAAGAGTAAATAAATCGATTCTTCAACGTCTTTTGAATCAATTTAACCGATTGGAACTATTTTTAGAAATATTCACATCTCAATTTAAACCTGTCGCTTAGATAATTTATGATTTTCCTTAGATTAGCTTAGAAATTCAAACAATACTTCAGTGATTGCATGGTACGTTTCATGTCCCTGAATTTGTTCAAAGAGATGAAACCGTGATGAAAGCAAACTACATAATAAAGGCTCGTCCAAACAGGCGCGACGCGACAGCGGAACGCGACAGCGCGACGTGACTCTAGTAGTACAATTTCTATAAAAACATCATGGAAATCGTTCTAGAATCAGAATCACGTCGCGCCTATCTGTAGGAGCCTTAACTTTCAAGTTTCACAAGCTAGAATTTTATAAAATTTTGCATCTTTGAAGTAAAACTTATCGTGAATGAATACTATAAACGTGGATTGACATCACAAACAACTGCCTGGTTAAGGCACTTATGCGCTATCGTTACCTTAGCTCAAAGCACTCGCACTAAATATAACCTGGGCAAACCCAGAGCTGGGCTGGGAATTCCCCTTACCCGAACATCGCATTTAAAAGAGTATCGTGATTCAATAAAAAACGTACAAAAACTATTTATATAAAAAAGTTAGGTGTGTAAGCGAAATAAATATGAATATGCCACGACGCCGTCGCGACGTACCATGTGCATATTAATTAGCCATTTAAGTTTTAAAATAACCTGTTTTTAATCTGGCAACTTTTTTGTTTCCACGTTATTTTTATGATGTAAACACGCTGTCTCCAGTAAGTACCGGTCTTGCACAAGTTCAACTTTTTACTAGGGACTGTTTCAATCATAAAAGTTACTACCTAACGTCCTTGGGTCCGTACCTACCAGTTTAACAACAGTTTGTTTGAAAAATCTGCTAATTTAGCAGTTTTTTAGTGCATAAAAGATCAATGGCACTAGTATCAGAAACTTAAGGGAAATTCAATGTTCAATCACTGAATCACTGTTTTAGAATCAATTTGAAAAAGTTGGAGGTCCAGAAAACAAATAAGTCATAGATACATCCTTGTTTTAGTAAGATTAATGGTTCAAAATACGATAAATTATAATTTGCTCGATGAAAAATAAATCCAAAACAGCACCCTAATGGCGTAACACTATCAGTCGCAATCTGAATCATTTTGAAGCCTATTGCTAATCCATTGCTTCATATGTTCGAAAAAATTGTCTGCTCAACAACGTAAATAACGCAATGAATGTTGTTGACGCGTCAAAATTAACTGTCAAAAAGAACTGTCAATTACCCCACAGGGTCGATTTCGAGCAGATTCAAATTATTATGTTTTATTAATCGATGTTTCAATGACATGAACCGTTGAGACTAAGAAATAATAAAATTGCATAGTTATGCTAATTATAATGCTTTGAAATTCTGCCTGTTTCAGTAACACCATGTAAAGTTTTAAAAATTGTTAAATACATATTACAGAAAGCTTTTCAAAAATATGTCTGAGACCGAAAAATATGCATTATTTAGAGAAATGGATAAAATAATAATTACAGTTAATATAAATTATATATTTGGTCACCACATTAAACAGCAAAATGCTTTTCTACGGGCCTTCACGTACGCTGCCTCCAAATATTTCTTTATCCATAAAATATTTTATCATGAAACCTAAATGTGTTTGGATGATCCTTAACCCCTTATTTATCGCCGATGGCTCCGTCGCGGCTTAAGGTGGGAAGAGCCTTGTAAAAGTTACTGAAAATATTACCATCCGTATCCTGTTCTACCGGTAAGTAAGTACCTTACAATATTATGTGGTATTTTCTCAAGTAAAGCATTTGTTGTGATTGGAAAGAGTTTTATTTTCAATGTCACACGAAAAGTATATTTTTAGTAATCTGTCTGTTTATTTATACAGTTTAGTACTTAGTTATTTTAGTACTGTGCAATTTGCACTGTGATAATCAGACCTAATTTCTAGTTATACCAACCTAATAATAAAAGTGCACAAATCCTCATTTTTTTTTTTGACATGAAAATATTGCAAATATATAGATAACCTTTTTTTTGCCCTCAATATCATTCATATATTTTCGTCCCAAGGACCCTGATTAAATTAAATTTCCTGTTTTTAAATAAATTCAGTCGCTCCATGTAAAATACTGGTATTCACCTATATCCGGTTAGACTGGAAGCCGACCCCAACATAGAAAAAGGCTAGTCAAATAATGATGATGTTTTAAATAAATTAATTTCGCTGTATCTAATCTGTTATCAAAGAAACAACTGGAATAATTCGTCAAATCAACACTAATGACCTCCACGCTACTTTAAGTTATATAAGATTAGACCTTTTGTACTTTAATAAAGTACCTAAAGTTAGACCAAACTAAAATTAATTCTGTATTTGTGACAATGTAAAATTCAAATTCAGTGAGGTAGGGTCTAACTTCTAACGTACATCCCTCCCTAACTGAATTTAAAAAATAAATCAGAACTTTCATTTTGTCCCATCCTACAGCGGAATCCAAATCATCGTAACGACTGGACCATGAAATTTTATTTCCAACTTGATAAAAAAACTTTAAAATAATACCAGTTCCAACCGCATTTATAAAGTCGAAAGAATTCGAGGTTACAAGACAAGTTACAACTGTTGTAACTTAAATATGCAAAAGTAGAGCAACCGTCTGGTTAAAAATCAACCTTGACTTTGTAACGGGATTCATTATTTATTAATATTAATCAGACAAGTATAAATATCAAATAAATAACATGTGAATAACTAATTATAAAATAAGATAAATTGATTTAATAGTATAGGTACCACGAAAAAGTTTCGTCTGATATCGTCAACATGTACAATTTTAATTTATTCATAGTAAGCTCGACAAGACTAAAAATTCTAAGATCAACATCAAATGAAGTCTTTCTATGTGGTTATAAAAGGGAGATTTTTATGTAGGTACCTACCGTACATTTAAAAGAGTTCTGATTTTCATATACCTTAGGATACCTTATACCTACCTAGGTTATCGTAGAAAAAAGGTTCCACGTATGACAAGATTCTACAGCCTTTTATGCAGAAAAAGCCACTGTCTGTGTTGTAAACTTGTAATTTAAAAGTTATAAGATTGTTCTAATAACTTCACCTACAGTCAAGTAAAACGTATACACTATATGCACATCTTAAAGATATAGTGATGTACTTGGATTTTATTCTACAACTTATTACTACACAATATGGAATCCGTAGAAAAATAATAAAATTGATCTAACGAAGGTTCAATAAAATAAAGAAGTGAAGAATTTGGCAGAATATCTTTGAAACGGAATAAGATTTGATGGCTCCCGCATCACGGATATTGCAGAGTTCCGCACAACATCGGCCAAGGTTGTTTTCATATTTTAATAAAATGGTTTTCTTTACAGGGATTAACTTTTCTATTTCTTGTTTCTTGAAAGATTAATTGAATATGATCACGTCACCCGTAAATATGTAATAGAAAACTAATAATGGTTTAGTACCCACAAAATCTACGTAAGTCTTACGATACCAGCTATTACGTGTCTGTATAGGTTGGATCTTTACAAAAACGCGAAACACCTTAAATCAATTTGCATTTTTTACCGTACTAATCTTGAACCTTTATTATATCAAAAACTAACTGACTGAATTCAATTTTTAAATTAATATTTATGTAAGTATCCGTAAATAAAACACCACTGAAGTGCACATCTACACTACATGCATTCATAGTTTTTTGAATTTTTCAGTCATTTGTGCATTTCTAGCACTGAAATGTTTATCGTGTTCCTGATATCCCTGCAAATTCATTAAATTGAATATAATTACCGAAATGAGTGAGTCTATTTATAGAAAAACATGACATGTATGCTCCAAAGTTAATCCAAATAACTTGTATGTGTAGTGTAAATATAAGCTACTTTCTAAACAAGTAAAATTAATATCATGTGATGATCTTTTACTGTTACATAAACAGTAATAGGATGTTTGAGGAGATCGTCAACATTTTGGTAAATGTTAATCTATACATATATACAGGTGGACATAATCACAGGTCAAATGGTGGCAGCCATTAATTTCCAGATAAAATGAGTCATATGACACCGAATTGGAAATTCCGAATAAGAAAACCAATTTTAGATATAAAACCTGATATCTGGCTGGGAATAGAAGATTTATCTTATTTACCATCGATTCACGCAGATAAATTGACACCTGCTAATATTATACTGTAATGAGTTTCTAGATACCTAGCCCATGATATACCTATTTACATAGAAAAGAAACTAAAATTATATACCTACAGATAACCTGCTCTTACTTAGGAATTAGTTAGTAAAAGGTTTTTAAAAATTGCTTCTACACTATAAGTGCCTAAATAAATAGGCCAATAGGATAGTTTATAATTTGTATTTTTCATATTTGTATGATGCCTTGATAGGACATGCATATGTCCTGGTTAGTTATTATAACGCATCCTTGTAAAATTGCGGTCCCAGCAAATAAACGTTATTTTCTATTACAGGGATCTCGTACTTTTAATCTACGTTTTCATTACTGTTACCTATTGGATTTCAGTCGTCGAAATTGCCGCACTTAATGAAAGTAACATGAAGTAATGTTTGGGATCGAATCGAATCTAATTAAAGTGAGGGTCTAAAGGTGACTTCTACTCTGATCACCGATACCACCGCCAGACTTAGTAACAAGGTTAATATACTATATACATACGAAAATGTTTGCATGGGCAAGAAAATATTTCCTAAGTTAGATATATTATTCGCGAAAGTTCCAAATTTGTAGCTAAAATAAAAGAAAAAAGAATATCGAGAAAATTGAAAGCGGATATAGAAGATTCAAAATAACTACGGAAGAAAATTTGTAATACTTACTTATTTTGTCATCAATTTTTTTTATAAAACATAAGTGATACTTGTTCGCACGAAAGTGATTAAGTAGTTTTAACGTTACGACGGATAGAAGCATCCTCTTCGCCTCTGATAACATCTTATTCCGAAAACTAATCCCGTCTGATTGGCAGGCTCTAAGCGCGGCTATTATCGCCCTTATGCTCGTCAGTTTAAGCAATCCCTACCGTATTCATGTTGTGTACATTTCTTTGTTCTATTTTTACTAATATATTTATAAGATTATTACTAACAATAACATGGATTTAATTTCTGAAATAAATGATTTAATTATTTATGTATCGTCATTCTCTTACCATTATCCAAATTTATTTGGGGTGGAGCTACATGTCTTTTTCGTCCATACTTTTCTATTAGTCGTCATCTCTGTATAGTCAGCACTCTGCACACTCTGCACAGTCCATCCATAGTTTCTTTGGTCTTCCTCTACTTTTATAGCCATCCATATTCACACTCAAAACTCTCCTCACGACATTATTTATATTATGTATATTATAATAAAATAGTTTCCTACATAACTACGCACTGTTTACTCTCAAAGGGGAAATATTTTCCCGAACCGACAAATATTATGAACTGAATACATTATGTAGAAGTTTTCTCTATCAATATTCAGTACTAAAGCCATGAGTTCCATTTCTTATGGCGGCTAAAAGCTCCGTAGGTATAAGATCTATAAGAAGTATATAGAATAGAATAGAATTTTTATTTATTCGAGTAACAAAGTCTCAACAAGATTATTTTAGTAAAACTTACGACTACGTTAGTAAGCATCAGACACTAAACAAAAACAAGGAAAACATACAAGAAATAACGGTTGGTCACCGGTTGGTTGGTTGGTATAATTGGCCCAATTTTTGGCTCCTTTACCACAAGTGTTTTTATCTAGCGTAGGAGTCAGGGTTTCACATTGTTCTATGGCAATAAAGATATATTTTTTTCCTTTTTGGTATATATTTCCAGTTTTCCATTTTAATAAGTAATAGGTAGGTGCAGGTACCTACTGCTTTGTTTATTGCAGTTTTTACCTGTAGGGAAATGCTGAACGATTTATTATTAAATGGATTGTGCAAAGTTTGTTTATAAAGTTTTGCTTTGCCATCGTTTGTTTATACGATTCTGACCTACATTATAATTGTACCGTTATTAGAGATGCCTATGAACGGTAACTAAATAACTACATAGCTAAAAATATCAACTCCTTTGAGGTTGTGTTTTACTATTAAATTCTCTTTTTTAATAAAAACGGCACATGTATGATTATCTTACAAATGGTAGGATCCTTCATAAAAAACAAACATTTTTTTTATGTAAATATCGACGCAGACAGAAGAGCTTCCTGACAATGAAGACTGGTGGCCATCAAATGTACTCAGTGTAATGATATGAAACCGGATTTTGTGGTCTTTTAATACATTAAAATATCGATTAAGTAATGCGTAGGCCTGTCATTAACTCGACAAAACATGGCGTGCCAAGATTTTCAAAGACAAAAAATATATTCTTTATTTTACTTTGAAATAAGATCTTAATAGTATCTTCTTGAGTGGTATTTATTTCATAGGAATGAGTTAAACCGTTTAACATCATGAGATAAAAAAGTGTGGGGACGGACCCACACTTTTAATTTAGAAGCACACAACTTTGAAAATAACAATGATAAAATTCTGAAGTTATTCTATTTACTTACAAGTAATGATCAATAGTTCTCGCTAGGAATAAACAGTAAATAAGTAAAAAACGATAGGTAGGTAGGTACGTGAGATGATAATTTATGTCGTTAATCTAGTTTGTGAATTGATAAAAATAACTGTGACTAATTTTAAATAATATACAGGCTGGGCAGGGTCATGTTGATGACCCTGCCAGCACAAACTGTTACCATGGATTTAGTACATGATTCTGAAACCCCCTATGTTGAAATATTTCGTCGGTTATTAAAAAAAAAGTAGCTCCGCCGTACATTTTGGCCGCGTAGGTAATGCAATTTTCTATGAAACAGCAGTTTTTTTATTTTATTTGATAACTGACGAATACTGTCTACGCTAGGGGGTCTAGAATCATGTGGTCATAGTGTCAGTTTGCACGTCGAGGTCCCTGCCACCCTATATACAGACTGAGAAAATTAATGATGGTAAACAGCCCTCCTAAATCTTGGGTAAATTTTAGAACATACTAGCTATTGCATTGCAATGCCTTTATTTTTTTTTGTTTTGTCGGGAACCTACTCCGGCGTGCACACAACAACTCACCAAAGTTTCATCACAATCGGTCGAGCCATTTTCGAGGTTTTGGCAATTGATTTTTATATACAACATGGCCCGAAATTAACGCACACCACCAAACACCCCAATTAGAATATGATCACAATATGAATCACACTACATTAATTGAATTTTTACTATTATGTATAAAACATTGTTTATTTATTTAATATTTTTTTATACTGATTGTGGGAGAAAATTGTGGTCACATTACTAATTTATGCACGCACACAATCGCACACGTATAAGGGTCTAGCATAGTAGGTACTTCGTCCATTTTGGTATGTTTTGACTGTACAGCGGAAGTGTTACCGTAATTTACGTAGTTTTAATTATTTTTCATACAAAATAATTAAAAATTATACAAATAATAGAAATCGATTCAGTAAACGATTCTGAACAAACTACTTTCATAATGTGCATTAATTAAGTTACATATTGTATATAGATTCTCTGTTCGAAGGGGTAAATAAACGCCACGAATGCTTTGCAAAGCCCGAATCTCGTAGACACGAAGGTGCGCTACCTTCGTGTCTACTAGATTAATAATAATTATTATTTATTTATCTATAACTTGGTGACAAAAACAGTTGTACAATAATTTGATACAGAGGTATGAGATTAATTAATCTCCTGGCTCCCAAACTAAAGTTATTGCCTATGACTTGGGAGTCGGCTTTGAATACCTACTTATCATTTACAGTCACTACTAACAACCTTTAAGTAGATTTGGTTTATGTAAAGACTAACTTTTGCATTGATTTAATAGATTAATTCATTTGATGGACCTCGTATACCCTGTTATGAAGTAAGAAGACTAACCTTCTTAAGTTAGAATTAGAGTAACGCACGAGTTGACCAAATCGATGATACTGTGATGTTTTATAATCGTTATACCCATTTATTGATTAAAACCATATCCTGTTTTACGCATTAAAAATCATCAATATTAGATTTGTGGTTTCTAATTCTTACAGTAATTGACCTCAATATTATAGTACCGCATGATGATGCGATACGAATGATGACGATAATGATGATTATCGTCATCATTTCAGCCGAAAGAAGTCCACTGCTGCACATAGGCCTCCACCAAGCACCGCCACTTCGACCGGTTTTGTGCTTCTCGCATCCAACGGATTCCTGCGGCTTTCACCAGATCATCGGTCCATTTTGTGGGATGCCTTCCAACGCTACGTCCCTTTCCCCTTCCACCGTAACCCTTCGGCCCTATCGGCAATCTGGTAGAATACCTACGCTACGCCTATTTTATTTTATTCCTTTAGTTACCACTACGGATATTCAATGAAAAAATTCAAAAGATCAAGCACTCACGTTGGCCAATCACTACTTTAAAAATCGAACTTAACGAAACGTCAACAACAGCTGAGACCCAAAATGGTATAGAAGAATGCCGATAACAGCTGCTCCGTTTATTTTGTAAAGCGCACTCTTGGTATTGCCCGTTCCGAAAACATTTCCGAACGGATGTAGCTTGTGAACGCCGAGGAAAGGGAAGCTGTTAGATGTTTATCGCTTTTTAAGGGCGCTGAAAGTAGCAGCTGAATTATTTTATGCGAAAATTTACTGTTTGGACTTGCCCTTTGTGAGCGATAAAAACTAACGCGTCAATATGAAGGATGAAAAATTGTTATAATAGCATGATAAAAACTAAAACCTCAGATAGTCCCCAAGCGCTGTAAATCCTGCCTATCAATAAGCATTACAGCATCAATTACGGACTCCGACCGCACTCCACTTGAAGGTCGCCTCACATCCTTGGAGCAGAAACCGCCGATTAAAAAACTTCCAATAAGACGTCATGTGGCTTCGTCCTCAAGTCCGATTCCGAGTACCCGGTGAAAACCCAACGAATTACTCGAAACCTTATAATACAGCGACGACATGTCAAAAGAGCAAAACTGGTGCCACAATATGCGCAAAATTAGTCAATGCATATAAAGCGGACGTAAATTCAGAGACGTTCAAAACTCCTTTATCTCGTAAGTATTAGACAGACTACGATAATGTAGTAAATTTTCCTAAAGTTTAGGGCAGTCAAAGAAGCGTTACGATTGAAAATTGTGACCCCCACAAAAACTAAGCTTCCCTTGTAGAATTTGCGAAAGATTGAAAAGACACTTGACACCCTCAACATTGATACAGTTTTAAGTGTGAGAGATGTGAGATGGACTAAAGAAATGATGGATAGATTACGGAAAGATTACATGGCTAAGAAGGAAGTAAACACCGAGATGAGGATTGATAGCGATGGATGGAAGGAAACGAAATATTACGAAGATTCCAAATTATTGGAGATAGCAGGGCAGAAGAATAATTCATTAAAACCAAGCCATTTTAGCTGTGACATTATTTAACGTGTGAGCGAGATATATTTTAGCCACTTTGGGAGTAGCTAAAATATATCTCGCTCACTTCTTGAATCTGTGTTCCAAACTCATAAAGCCCTTTTAACATTCGAGGCGTTATAAGGCCTTTACTTACCGCAAGTGTCTTTTGACAACTGAAAAATGTCTGTCGTTTAAAACACAATTTAGAAAGGAAAACGTTCGCATGACAGACAGCCCTGGTTTTGTTGTTACTTTCATTTCCGCGGAGAACGAAAAAGTATTGGTCGAGTGGAGTACGTAGGTACGTAATAATAAAAAAGCTTGTTAAAGGTGTTGAGTCAATATACTATCCTGTTTAAAATCACTTAAAGGCTCCGGCATACAGGCGCGACGCGATAACGCGGCGAGGACGACGGTGCGACGCGATTCTGGCAGAACAATTTCCATGAAGTTTTCATAGGAATTGTTCTACTAGAGTCGCATGGAGCCTGTCTGCAAGAGCCTTAAGATAAGCCGTTTTCTATACCTAAGTGATTATTTTGGTTATGGTCATTTCTCATTGACTGATTATTTCAAAATTGTATCTTATTGAGATCGCTTACTCTCACCTCGTTATAATAAATATCTTTCTCACAGCATTCTTCAACCCACTACATTATAGGGCCAAAGAAGAAGAAATTTTATTTGAACCCCCTATCCGGCGGGGTAATTACGTAACACACTAACAGTAGGAATGGGTTTCATTTTGAGAGTTCAACAACATTCATTGCGTTATTTACGTTGTTGAGCAGACAATTTTTTCGAACATATGAAGCGATGGATTAGCAATAGGCTTCAAAATGATTCAGATTGTGATATATAGTGTGTTACGTAATTAGGGTGCTGGTCTAAACGAAAACTCCAATGTAATCGATTCGTCCTAATTTGCCACACCGCCCGTGCACCGCTACGTTTTTCCACTCTCGACCACTATTCTGTCAGACATCTGGATTAGGCTACCTAACTCATATTAAACGTACGTTACAGGAAAGTATATCTTTATAAAATCCATAAAAACTGTATCGAGAATATTCGAGAACAGTAAACACGTCGTAAAATCAATACAATTCTTTGCAACACTACAAATGCTATCTTCCGCCAGATAAAATACGCAATATTATGCAAACGACGATAAATAAGCCATATATTTTTGCTCCCATCTCAAATATCGGATATCGAAAACACGATATGATGAACATCCCAAAATATTGTATTACCAAGTTTTCCAGAAGCCTGAATGTAAATGTGTATGAATAGACCGTAAAAATTCCGAAACTAACATTAGTTTCACATCAAATATTTTACAGCCTTATTTATAAAAATGACGCTAATCACTGATTAGCCACTGACTAGTTAACTAATGAATTAACTCTTAATCAATGATTAACTTTTCTTTATTTATAAACGCTAGTTAGCAGGTGATTAGTTCCGAAACGGAATAGAGGTGAAATTATACGTTCTGCACAGATTATATTCAAAATAGTCGACTAAATCAGAATTTTAAGAATAATATAATTTATATCCTTCCTAATATTATCAATAACCTTCCTAATATTTTTTATTTTTATTTTTTTTTATTTATTTTTTTTGTGAGGGACAATATGCGAGGGTGTCCACTGTTGCATGTTAGTTTATTGATGTATCTAATTTATTGAACCATTTACTCAAATAATTATTAATAATTTTATCCACGAATTGTATATCTTTGAATTTAATTTTTTGTATTGTATGTTATTTGAATGCTTATTTTATTTTAATTTTTATAATTCTATGTTAATTAATGTAATTGGACCTGTGCCGTTTTAATTAACTATAAATAAATAAATAAATAAATAAATGCGAAAGTAACTGTGTTTGTTTGTTACGCTTTCACGCTAAAACGGCTAAACGGATTTGGATGAAATTTGGCACATAGATAGATCATGACCTGAAAAAGGACATAGGATACTTTATATCCCGATATTCCCACGGAATCAAGACTTATGCGGGTGAAACCGCGGGGTGCAGGTAGTAAGTTTATAATTTGAAAAGTTTTTGTTAAAAAAAAGCCAAGTGGCATCCAAAATTAGTCGCGGTATAAAATGAGATGGATAGTAATAGGCAGTTTGGTAGCAGACCGTTGCCATAAAATATAACACCATGGCACTACACCCTTGGAAACGCCTATAAAAAGGTTATGTGAGTACTTACTTGAAGGTATGGTCCCCTTAGATGTGACCGTAGGTATGCCCACTCAGTCTTAAGGACAAAGGCTAAGAATAGAACATCCTTCCTTTGCAGGGAGACTTTCCATAAATCTACCAATCACAAATGCAAAAATTTCTTTAAAATCTGTCATTGGAAGTTATTTACATTTCCACAATTGAGTAATTGACCTAATCCAATTTAATGATAGCTCACTAATTGCATAAAGAAGATGAGATGAAAAAGATTCATTTACCCTTCAAAGGTGGAATATTAAAAACTTTCCGCGCGGATTGAACCGCGACCATAGCTAGTAGGATTTCTCTGTGATAGACACAATGCGTCATACGATGAGATTACATACCTAGATTTTATTGACGTATTTAAGGTTTTAATACTAATTAAATGCACTTGCAATAAAATTAAGTATCCTTTGTATTAGTATTAGATACGTTATAACTACCTTACTTTCTGTCTCAGTACCGTGTAGAGTTGCATTAAGGTATTTTAAAACCCTAGAAAAAAAACGGTGGCATCCACCTTAACTGCCATTCAAAATATAAGTGACATCGAAAATACGTTAATGAAAAATCAAGTAACTGTGAGAGAAAGTTGACCAGTTAGTCACCTGGAAGAGGTACACGATATTCATTTAATAGGTCATACGGGCCAATCAGGTAAAAAGGATCTTCTCGAACAATACGCTAATAACCATAAAGTGTATTGGGTACGTTCTTTAAGCTTAAGGTCCACTTCAACCTGAGGACGGGAATATTAATACAAATTAATTCTCTTACTAGACAGGCGAAGCTCCCAGACCGTCTGGCATGCCTGAAAAATTGCTTCAATAAAACGGTCCTGCTCCCGACCAAATAGACAATATATATTCTACATTGTTTAGGAAATCTATCTTACCTATGTACCTGTTTCGAATTAATTCAGGAGGGAGCTTCGGAATGTCAATTGTTCCAGAAAAATTGTTCAATGTAGAGATAGATTTGTGATTGCAGTCCTTATCGCCATTTTCACATCGATTGGTGAAGACTCCATGCGAAAGTAACAATATTGTATAGGTACTACACATAGTCATCTATAGGTACATATATTATACAAAAAAAAAATAGTAACGAAGTCAAAACAGCGGGGTATGCGCAACAAACTAACAGTAGAAATAGCCTTCATTTTGACAGTTCAACAAAATTCATTGCGTTATTTACGTTGTTGAGCAGACCAATTTTTAGAACATATGAAGCAATGTACTAGCAATGTGTAACCTTCAAAATTATTCAGATTCTGATTGATAGTGTGTTACGCAATTAGGGTGCTGTACATCGAATATTTTTGAAAAAAAAGCAATTGCTACGACGTGTGAGGACGAGTCTGATGCCGAAAATATGTTTTTTATAATTGTTGTCCGTTTGTCTATTTTTCTGGATGTGTTCCGGATTGACGCAAAAACCGCTAAAAAGATTTGGATGAAATTCGGCACACAGATAGTTTATAACCAGCATGAAACATAGATTTTTAATCCCGGTAGAACGTTCGATATTTTTTGACATTCACGCGGGCGAAGCCGCGGACATAAGCTAGTATCTTCTATACTATCCTATGATTCGGTACAAAAATACAGAGTATTTTTTGCAATTATTATTCTGTTCGTTGCTACTAAGAAGTAAGTTATTGTAGTCGCTCGAAAAGAAGAGGTTGATATCACAATTCCAACAAGAGTTTGAAATTATGGAGGGAAATATGAGACGTGTTTCTTTAACAGCACCCTAATGGCGTAACACACTATCTATCACAATCTGAATCATTTTGAAGCCTATTGCTAAACCATTGCTTCATATGTTCGTAAAATTTGTCTGCTCAACAACTTAAATAACGCAATGAATGTTGTTGAACTGTCAAAATGAAAGCTATTCCTACTGTCAGTGTGTAACGCAATTACCCCACAGGTGTATCTTTAGCACTATAGGTGCTTTAAATATGTATTCCCTTTCTTCAAAGGTGTGAATCCTGACATTGCAGTGGCACACAAACAGGCAATCTTCCTGTTTACCTCACGAATCAATAAACACGCGAGGAGGCATACCTTTATTGTGCGTGTTTACAAATATGAAACTGTGCAGAAGGCTGAATAGTAAACAATGTTATTCATGTTCGTCGTTTATTTATTCGAACCAGCAATCTAAAAAATAGAATATGTATGAGTTCGTTTTCTTCATTGCTGTGCGTGTACCTGATAACGGTAGAAAAAAATAAATAAAGAAAATAAAGTAGATAGTTCATCAGTAAAATTCTCACTACTTTATTTCACTACCCAGTAACTGGGTGGCCCAGGCTGAAACGTGACGTTCAGGAAGGATTTTGCGTTTTTCTGCCATCGGGCAGCCTTACACAATGAACACATTTTGGTTGCTTACAAAAAGCTAACTGTGTACCAAATCTAACCTAGGCTAGGGGAAGGTTTTAGCAGGATATGGCTTTGTTCGGTCCTGGCACAAACTTTTAATATGGCTTTTTTTAAGCCAGTTGTAAATAAAATACATGAAGGCGGACAAAAATGTGTCGATTTGATTTACTGTTACAAATAATACATCGAAAAGGCAGCGCACAAGTATGGGCATGTTTTTTGTAATAACATAATTATAACTACATAACATTCCATATAAAAT
This sequence comes from Dryobotodes eremita, assembly GCA_917490735.1. Classification (NCBI taxonomy): domain Eukaryota; kingdom Metazoa; phylum Arthropoda; class Insecta; order Lepidoptera; family Noctuidae; genus Dryobotodes; species Dryobotodes eremita. The sequence continues at coordinate 15,439,014 of OU823249.1, forward strand.
TTTCTAACGGTAAATTAGTTAAATTGTTACTAGACATCTGTCTGTTTGTAACTCGATTAAACCACCAAGTAGTGAGATTAAATAATCGAAACAACCGTCACTCCACCCACAGTCAACTTTACAATTCAAAGTAGTTATTCACACTCAGAGACATACCCCTTTATTTATAAACGTTACTTAAAGTTAAGTGGTGATTAGCGACTGTTTAACCATATTTTTTTTAAATGTTTAACGCCTCTTAACTTTAAGCAACATTTATAAATAAACCCCCCCATAAAGCTGTAATTTGGCGCAGTTGCTGAATCTTTGATCTTGTAATGACAGCTCGTTTATCACGATGTAAATTAGCAACATAATATCTAACGATTCACGTGTAGATAAGTATCTATCATATTACAGATAATACCAGTGTAACATTGTAGCGGGAACGTCAAATCGCACAGAATGATGTGATTCCAGCAGCACCCTAATCGCACAACACACTATCTATCACAATCTGAATCATTTTGAAGCCTATTCCTAATCCATTGCTTCATATGTTCGAACAATTTGTCTGCTCAACAACGTAAATAACGCAATGAATGTTGTTGGACTGTCAAAATGAAAGCCATTCCCACTGTTAGTGTGTTACGCAATTACCCCGCAGCTCTGAACAACTATTCAATAAATCTCAATGTGAAATATGCGCGCGTAGCTAATCGAGTACAGTATACTGCTCGACTCTGATAGATGGTATAATCAACACTACGTTTTTATTGGGCTTTACGATTTTATTGACGTCCTGCTTTTAACAATACGAATGATATTATGTTGTGTACCTTCTTTAGTTATGGTGGATATGGGCGCTAAATGACAATGACCCGCTAAAATAAACGGTCAAACGGGGATTTCCTAAAAGAATAGCAGGTTTATAATGGCTTGTATTTAATCGAACCTCAAATAATTCCGTTTTCATTTTCCCAAAAAATAAACTTTTTAGGGTTCCGTACCCAAAGGGTAAAACGGGACCCTATTACTAAGACTCCGCTGTCCGTCCGTCTATCTATCCGTCTGTCACCAGGCTGTATCTCATGAACCGTGATAGTTAGACAGTTGAAATTATCACAGATGATGTATGTCTGTTGCCGCTATAACAACAAATACAAAAAAACAGAATAAAATAAATATTTAAGGGGGCTCCCATACAACAGACATGATATTTTTGCCGTTTTAATAGATAATGGTGCGGAACCCTTCCTGCGCGAGTCCGACTCGCACTTAGCCGGTTTTTTTATCCTGTATTAAAAAGAAACAAGTTCTTATTAATCAATTACAATCTAGCCTATAAAACTAATAAACGATTACATAAAAAAGAAACTTGATTATTATTTTAAAACTTAGAATAGTGTTGATTGTACTTTACAAGTACAATCAATACTAAATACAAAAATATGATTGCACACTCTAATAAAATGAATGCGCTTCTATTAATAATAATAATTCTCGTTTTGGGGTCCTAAAAATACTACATAGCCAATTATCTGCGACCAAATTGGATGCGCGGTTGGTCATAGTTCCAACCTAACCAGTTTGATCGGAATATCCTATCTTTGTTATTGCGACCAACAGTGATAAAAGGCCAGAAATTTAAAAAGAGGCTCCATTATTTAGAAACTGTACATCGTTAGAAGCCTAAAAAAGTTATTAGAGGTTCATTAATTGAAAAATGTGTACATCATTAAAAGGTCAATAAGTTTTTAAAGGATCAGTTCAATATTTCTTGTTTATATTTAAATGTTCCGCATGGTACATTCTGTGATGGTAACTTTGTGAAGCAAAAATGAAACTACATTATCAACGCAAGATATTTTACCGTATCTTCCAGCCCCAGTTAAGAAAAATGTATCGCACTGCAATGCAAATGCAAAAATAATTATTTTCTGCCTTCATCTTGAACATTAAAAAGACTCGTTGTACTGAATACTTAAGATACTTTATTTAAATTGTTGGAAATAATGCTTTCTTTAATGCTTCAAAATAACATCGTAAGTAGCATGGCATATTATGACGTAATTTCATTACCTACTACAGGTATAAGTTTGTACTTGTTAAGTGAGGTTTCTGATTAATTATGAGATAGATAGAGCGTGAAAATCAACATTACTGGGATATGTATTGATTAATGGGAGAGATGACAATGAATAGACAGCATTCATTATTCTTATTAACTTCACTTCAAGTACCTACCTGACTTAATTACGCTTCCAGTTTTGCTGAAAAGTATCTACTACTAACTGAAAATAGGAACGTAAAATTTTAACACATCTAGACTGAGGGATGAAGATATTTTACCGAAATTTAACTTATTTTATCTTGACTAAGCATAATCATAATTCGCCTATAATGTTTCCACTGCTGGAACACAGGCCTCCTCTCGGTCAGAGGGAGTGGGCCATAATCCACCACGCGGGCCCAGTGCGGGTTGGTGGATGTCCCGTGTCATTGCATTTTTAACTTAAAACCTTAACCAAGCCTACCAATTAAACTTCACTAAGGCTTGCAATAAATTCCCTTAAAACCTTTAAAACCTCTGGATTAGAAAGTAAAATGCTTATGAATTAGCCAATCAATCAGCGCAAGCCAATATATTTTCTCACTGATTCCTAAAAACCGCTTCGAACGATAGGGAACTTTTGCGAGAATTTTGTTCAAACTTACAACGATAAGGTAAGAAATAAGCGATTTTATTACAAGGAAAGATTTATATGAGTTGCAAGGTAACATGGAGGTTACCTGCTTGATTTTTTAGAGGATGAGTTAATATCTGACACGATATTGATAGATTGAAGTCTTAACTAAAATTGATCATCAATAGGTACTTAGTTATATATCTTTACCGAACTGCATTATCAAAACAATTAACAGAGACATTGAGCTTTCTGATTTGCTTCAAAACCTTAATATTAACGCTCCCGCAAACAGGCGCGACGCGACTCTAGTAGAACAATTTCTATGAAAACTTCATGGAAATTGTTCTACAAGAGGACACGGTGGTGCTCCGCCCAAGCCGGGCAAACCTCCACCGTATGCTCCACCGTGTCCTCCGGGCGATCCACACAATGGTAACACCCGGGCGTCGCCTCCCACCTTATCCGGAACAGGAACCTCCCGAAACAGCCATGTCCGGTGAGGACCTAGTGACACTGTGGCGCCTCTCAATCCACTCCTCAAAGAGGGACTTACCGCCGCAATTGTGGCGTGCCCAATTCTCTGGCACCTAAGTTTACGACACGTTTAAAGTTAAAATGGTTCATTAATCAAAGTACAACCGGTATTTCAAGAACTTGACGTTCCTGTTATCCAAATATTAAAGAAGTAACTCACTAAACTTACATGATAAAGATCGCAAAATGAATTTCATACAAATCATCTTCAACCGAAAGGGCGTTTCTAATTAAATTGTCAAAAGGTAAACCGGTTAGTTTGTGGTACCAAAGTTTCTTACTTATTATAACTTAATTACCATAAGCTCACAAGTCAGATTTATTTTTAAAAGAGTAACCGTTCCTTGCCGGCTCTTCTACATAAGAAATGACCAATTGGAACCGTACACCTAGTTTGTGACGTTTCATAAGTGCCCATGTCGGTTCATAACACGCGTTGCTGGAGTGATCTTTGTCCAGCGAGTATCAGGCGAATATTTAATCACAGGCTAATTCCACTGTCTAAATTCCATCTCTAGGTCGTATCATGAATATATAATTTTAGTCTATTATAGTTCTAGTCGAGCCAGAAATATCTTGTCAAGTCAGGTATTAGATACCTACAACATTAATGAGTGGAATTTCCAAGGATCCCTGATTTCTCTTTCACAGACTGAATTATGACTGTGCGATGGAACTATACATATTTATCACTACATCATCAAAATTGTTCATGTTGATAGTATATATGCCATACATCGCAGTGTATTGTATAATAATTATTTTGATGTGTCTTCTAAATTCAATAAACTTACTCGTAAAACGTAACGAGCATAAAATCATGATCACTCTGAAACATCTATTCAATAAAAGACAAAGTAAACACACTTCATTCAATATGAATAAATAGCCAAGCACACCAACACTAAAAGGCAATATCAATTTATAATAACATAAATCTCTCATCCAAAATCATTTCAATCGCATTGTTATCGAGATTTTGGATATCCGACTCATTGGTGTAGTTTCAAGATGTTTATTTCAGTAACGTTGTACCTTGACCGAAATGGTGCCGTTCCTACGTAAATGCTCCAAATCCTTATTTAATAAAGTCAAAGTCAAGCGAGATATTCTCATTCTCTAGAATTACATTTTTTGTTTCTGTTTTTTTTTTCTTTTTTAATATACTTGAACATTTATCGTAATTCTATACGTAAATTGTCTGTTTCTTTGTTCATCATAAATTGTCTGGCTTCTTTTGCACCAGTGTCAAGTTTTTATAGTGTAAATATTAATGGTTACTTAAAAGCAAGCTAATTAGCTAACGTTTGGCACCATTTAAATAGACATTCAATTTTATGCATGGTCTACCTACTACAACATAATATAATAATAGTTTTGTTTTATTCTGTTTCAATTACTTGCAAGAAAAGTGTGCACAGACAACGTGCAGAGAGCTCTGATTTCGATTTACGGTGCTGCAATATTGAAGAGGACAAGTTTTAATTCATCCAAATTCACAAAGAACATTCACAAATTGTCCATAAATTTCATTAAGATTCGCACATTTGCAATAAACTTACAATAGTCTAGGTACTTACCTATAACAAATTCGATTAATTCGATTAATTCGATATAACAAATTCATAATATGGGAGATGAACGGAAAGGTCAGGAGAGGGCTCAGAGTTGATCCTTTAGGGACGCCTATTTCGACAAATTGAGAATATGTAGTGCTAACACAATCATGTTATACAGTGTAAATTATTTTTTCAAGCCTGTTTGGGTAGATTCTGAACTATAGTTCCTAGAGAAAAACGCTTAAAAGAACCATGACCAAATATGACATGTAGTTTAAAAATTAAAAATACCTACCGGTAAAAAAAACCTGTATAAATGAAATAATTATGTCTTTTCTAATGTCAAATTCGAACCGGTTTATCATAGTTTGCAATATCGCCTGATATTGGCTGGTTAGATAAAAAGACAAAATAAACTTAATAGCTTTAAGCAATAATCTGCAGTCGTGAAGCGGACTTATTAATTAATCCGGTTTAAATATTAAATTATAGGTACATATACTTAGGATTTATTAACAAAAACTTTTGTAGACTATTATTATTGACCTCCTACACAAGCTGTATAAATAGATATTAAAATATTCTTTGTTATTGGGTTTTTCCATCAGGATTCTCTGGATTTCACAGTAGCAGCCCGGAGTCTGGTTTTATGCCGAGTTGATAGCAATAAGCTCGCCCTCTATTTCATGGGACTTAAACATTACTGGCCAAATGTGGGTGTACTTATAGGTGTACCGCTGCTTAACCCTTCGGCGAAAACAGGCGTGATGTTATGTTAGTCGATAGCCGATTCCCGGCCACCGTAGGCGCGGGCTTGCGGACGGCGAGCAATGGGTAGCTCGTCGTCCGGTAAGGACCAGGCCCGGGTCAACGGCGCGTTGTGTTCCACGCGCGCCTCAGAGAGATGTCAGCACTCACTGAAGAAGTCCGCTAAGGCCGATGCCTGCCAGGGTCGCGGGTTTGTCTGAAAGGCTAACCGTGGCCCTGGTACACAGGCAACTGAAGGAACACGGGTGGGTTTTAGTCAGTAAAGTAAAAATCTGTCACGCCCTCCCGCTCCGCCCAGAGCGGGAGAAGTTAAGTATTTGATGATTTCCCACCCAAAAAAAAAGGATTAATGTTATGTTATGTTAAACTATTCATTTTGTTGAGTTTGAGTTGACAAACCCACAAAAGTGGTACAGAATACATTGAGTAGATTCCTGAAAATCTTAGACATGATCTTAGATGAAATTGTTTTACCGAATGAATTCCTTTTACGAGTATAAGAAGAACTTCGCCGTAAAGAAAGCCTTGTACAATGCTAATCAATAACTAATATTTTTTTTGTAAATATCTTATTACAGAAGCTTCTTGCAGACAAGTAGGTAAATTACACTTTATTTTTGCTTTGAAATGTTGTTTCAAATTTCGAGTCTTTGTTCAGTTATTGTTTCTATGAGAGATGAAAGTATTGAGTATTTGTTACTTGTAACGTTATTTAACGCGTGAAAAAACGTCACTTATTCAAAAAAAAATGTAGCTGCTATTCTTATAAAGTCACATAATGTAAGCACATCTAAACTAATATTTGATTTGTTTTTTTGTATGTTTGTTACGCTTTCACGCTAAAACGGCTGAACAGATTTGCATGAAATTTGGCACACGGGTAGACCATGACCTGGATTAGGACATAGGCTACTCTATATCCCGATATTCCCATGGGATCAAGACCTATACCGGTGAAATCGCGGGGTACAGCTAGTCACGAATATTTACAACAGATTATAAGATAATTTCTTTAAATTATCACAGAAAAATAGGTTACAGATACGAGCTCTTCTATAGACTGCTCTATTCTGTCTATAAAAGTATATCAAATCAAATCAAACCACCAACTATCTAACTTAAACTTGCAATATTGAATGAGTTGATTAAAACAATTATTTTCAGCGTACATAGTCTGCGTTTACTCACCACGTAGCTCGAACAGTATCGCTTCTTTATTACTTTTAAGAGTATTCAGTTTTAAAAGACTTTGAGCGACCTCCAAAACATCGTTAGGCTGAATTAAATCAGCGGGGTAATTGCGTAACACACTAACAGTACGAAACGCTTTTATTTTGACAGTTCAACAACATTCATTGCGTTATTTACGTTGGTGAGCAGACAATTTTTTCGAACATATGAAGCAATGGATTAGCAACATCCTTCAAAATGATTCAGATTCTGATTGATATTGTGTTACGCAATTAGGACGCAGTTTATAATATTAATAGTACTAGCAAACTCTTACCGTGACGTACAGTCAGGGAGTTAATTCATTGTTTATCAAATTTACACACTATGACAAATCACCGTGGTATAGTCATGTCATGCAACGGTCAAAGAATGACAGTTGTCATTTGAATGTACGGATAATTTAAGTGGTTCTTAATTTAACTAAATAATTAATTTTCCTGACTTTACAATCGGGGAATGATACAGTTATCTTCCACAAGTGTTCCAGGCTTCAGACTTCAGTTTATAATAAACTTGCTTCGTAGTTATTATGTATTAGTTAACCTAAAGCAAGAACATAAAGTTCGGGTCAGCCAAAGCATGTGTTCGTTTCTTGATTACACATATTGCACGAGAAAACTTTACCTTCTTTCTTAAGCCATTTACAACAACGAGAAAATTATACAAAAAACGTATTAAGGTTGCCGAGAAAAGGCCTTGAAAACTTCAAGGGCAAGGCGAATCACCACATACTGATTTAGAAAAACTGAGAAAATTGGACGATAAGTGAAACCGCGAAAAAAGCGGGATAAAAAAACGTTAACCGAAAAAATACGTAGCGTGAGTGCTAAGTATCATATATGTCACATCGCAGCCAAGCTAAAATGAGGCACGAGGATCATCTTCATTAATGGAGTTCACTTCACACCATTTTATTTATTGCAGAAAAGTTCAGTTCCCATAGCACATCGGGAAGGTTTAATTGCCACAAGTTACCAATTAAGTCAGTCACCATTTATTTCAACAGACTTGTATCTATTTCTACAGTTCAATTAACGTGAGCTGGCGGCCGTGTACGTAGAAAAAAGCAATTATAACAATCTCTAGAGGAAAACGTAGGTAAATAAACACGAAACATATTGCGAAAATATGTTACAGTAAAGTAGTAGAACGGAGAACTAACATTGATGTAGCAGTATCGAAGAAGTTCGGCCGTTTGTAAAGATACGCTTACACGGTCAACTAAAATTGCACAATTCTTGGTTTATGTATTTTTACCAAGATGTCATAGTTAAGGGGAATGCACTCAGGTAGACCGCGAAATTCAAAAAAACTTATGTTTTTTGCAATTTGCAGGTCACTATCAGGTTGTATGTTGATTAAATTATGATTCGCGGCCGTAACCGAATTACAATAATTAGAATTCGCAATACAACTCCTTAAGTTAGAATTGGCCTCAAATGTCATGGTTTCATGAAATAGTCATTCAAAAGGGTAATATGAACTTCGAGAGACGTATTGATGATTTTTATGATTATAAATAAATATTTGATACGGCCGCGAATCATATTTAGATCAACATACAATCTGATACTGACCTACAAATTGCAAAAAACTTTAAAAAAAAATAATGTCGCGGGCTACCTTGGCGCATCCCTCTTAAGACAATTTAGTTGTCCGTAAAAGCGCATCTTTATATTGTCTTCATGCAACATTGTCGATCTTACAGGCCAGCAAACAATAGGGGATAAAACTTTGATTTATAGTCAATAATGTCAGTATTAGTTGCTGATGTGACATGCCACATAGTTCACCTTTGACAGCTGTTAACCCTTCGTATCGGTGAACGTGGAACCACGCGAGACATGTTGGATTTTCAATTGTTTCTGTAATTACGGCATTCAACCGGTTAAATGCGGATTTCACCAAAGAAACTGAACGCGATCAGCACTTCTAAGCCCCGTTCAAGAGCTGTCAGTGTCAAAATTGTAATGGAATACATAACGACCCCGACGACGACCCCGAACCCGACCCCCCCGAACCCGGACGACGTGCCGACGTTTGTGGCGAAGGAGCTACACAAGCTGCAACTCGTCACCTTCGACCACGTCGACGTAACAAGCCTTCTGAAGGACATTGATTGATTGTTTTTAATATGTATTAGTTTGTTATTTTGTAATTTGTGTATTTTATCTATGAGCTTCAGTTACCCGTCAATAAAGGAATTATTATTATTATAATAATAATTTTGTCAAAATCAAAATTCTTATGGAATACATAACAATTTTAACACTGACAGCTCTTAGACGCAATTTAGATGTGCTAAACGCGTTCATTTTCATTGGTGAAATTCGCCCTAAGTATCGGTTGCGTTTGTAGTTTCATAAACTTGTTTGATAGATTCATAACAACTAAATGATTAAAAACTTCTGCTGGAATTATTAGTGAAAACTTAAGCGCAAACACATTCACAATACAGTTATTTATTTTACTCCGTACTTACCTGTAAAAAGATAAGTGATTTGATGAAAATAATATAAAAAGACTACCTACAGCATAAAAAATGCAAAATGCCAAGTTACCGTCTCACCCCATTGAACTTTACATCCTATTTTCTTTTCAACGTCTGGTAGGTACAGTTACAAACCCAATTAAGTGTAGACTAGCACAGTTTGTCTGTTAGATTTAAGCAAATACTAGCTTTTGCCCGCGACTTCGCCCGCTTGGAGGTCGGAAATTATCCCACGGGAGTGTACTACCACGATAGAAAGTTATAAACTATCTGTGCGGCAAATTTCAACCAAATCCGTTCCAACGTTTTTGCATGATTGAGTTACAAACATCCAAACATACAAACTTTGACATTTATAATATTATTATACTAGCTTCTGCTTCTGGAACGTGCTACCGCGATAAAGAGTATCCTATCATTCAAATACATTCAGCCGTTAAAGCGTGAAAAGGCAACCGACAGACCGATAATAAATGCAAATAATCTTTATTTTATTTTTACTAAACAGGTTTTATGATTTTAAATATCTAACTTAAAAATAATAATAACTAATTTTAATAATATCATCATTAATTTGACATACTTTAGCGCCACCATTGACCATGTACTACCTCAGATTAGCTAAGTTATTTCTATAACTTCAAATTGTAATAGCTTTAAAGCAGGTAGACCGATTTAAATAAAATAAATACTAAAACAAATTAATACCTCAAGATACGGGTTCTCACTATATTTCCAATTCCATAAATCTCTTAAAAAGAGGTACACACAAATTTCAATAATCATGCTTACCCCCTTGGGGGATGACTTTATAAAAACGCTGATACAAATATTTTTTGTTTCTTACCAAAAGCATAGCTTTTCATACCCCTAACTTAAAAAATGCAAAGTTTCCAATACAAATTTTCATCGCCTTTTAGGATTATTTTTAAACAAAAAGTAGCCTTTGTCTCAATGCCTAATTTTATCGAAATCCGTTCAGTGGTTTAGGCGTGAAAAAATAACATACAGACGGACAGACAGACAGAGTTACTTTTGAATTTATAATACTAGTATGGATAGTAGGATTATAATAAGATTACTACTACAAGTTTGATTTCCCTTTTAACTATAGTAAGCTGATGTGACTTAGGGTCCTTTGTTTGATCAGTAGTCAGACATACTAATAGTTAAAATGCGTTAGTTAAACTAACAATTTGTTAAAAATGACAGAAGTATGTTGTTTGACAAATGGTTAAGCTAACTCCAGTAAATAAATGTTGTCAATTTGCTATAAAATATAGCCATGCGTAAACAGAGTAGTTAAACTTTGACAGCTATTGAATATTGTCAAGTGACCAATTGTTAAATTTGACTATACGTCATGTTTAACTATGTATCAAATAACGGGCCCTAAAAGAGTGAATATAAATGTTGATGGATGGAGAGGACACAAAAGCCTAAGAAAAGATGGATGAATTGTGTGAGAAATTATATGAAAGAGAAGGCAGTGAATGATAGCATGAAGGTCGACAGGGGAGTATGGAAAAAGAAAACTTATTGCGATGACTACAAGTTACATGGGACTAGGACAGGAAGATGGTGGTGATCATGAATTTGGAATATAATTGTCCACGACTTCGCTGGAAAAAAGACTATTCTGAACAGTACCTACTTTATGGTGAGAATAAGCTCGACTAAGACCAACATCTGGAGAGGCCCTCTTGTTAGGCAGTTGGATCAAGGGCATGGCTTCTATGTTTGAGGGTTTGGTTTCCACACTTAGTCCTTCAGGTGGACCATTGTGCGTGGGCCATGGCGGCCGTCGGTGGTTAGTCCAACCAGCCCACCTCCCTCCAGAATTTGATTAAATCTCCTGGTCTGTTAAGAACATTTGTGTAAGATCTGAGTGCCCCAAAGGTTCCCGTCCAAATCTGGGTGACGCCTGTGCATTCAAAGAGCACATGCCCGACGGTTTTCTCAACCTCCATGCAAGCCCTGCATAGAGGACTGTCCGTTATGCCTATTGTGTGGAAGTGTTTGTTTAGCGACCAGTGGCCTTGATAGTCCCCGTCACTAGGCGCAGGTCGTTCCTGTCCAGGCGTAATAGACGTCAGGGTAGCCTGCCATCTACGGATGACATAGCTTTCCTGGAGTGCCTGTAGCCCGGTGTCGAGGTCCACCAGCTCTCCGCTTGTGTGTGGGTGACCTCCTGTAGCTACCTGCGTAATTGGGTTGAAGGAGATGGGTACGACAGGTTCGGGTCCACAAACTGACTCGCTGGATGCTCTTCTAGCCAGTTCGTCAGCTGCGTCGTAACCTAGTGATCTGCTGTGTCCTTTTATCCATTGCAATGTCACCGTGTTGCGATTAGATACAGGTACTCGTTCCAGGGCATTGTGACATTCTAGTGTTCAACTCGAGGTAATTTTTTTTCCCCTTAAGGATTGTAGAACTGAGGCGCTGTCGGAAAGTATTCGTGTATGGGTGTCCGTAACTCTCCTGGCTTCTATGGCGTACACCGCTTGTATAATGCCCACACGCTCCGCCTGGTAGACGGTTTTGAAAATTCCCAGCGGGTTGTATATGCTTATGTTAAGGAGGACATGGCTTGTTACCGAGAACGGTTACAGTCCCGGACAAGACGCGAATTTAATCTACATAATATGTATTGTTAAAAGGGTAAATCAGGCCTCAAAAGACACCCTATGTTCTATGTTATTGGAATTACACTCGAGAGCAATGAATCCGGGTCACTTAAAGAATGTTAAAAATCTCGGAAACTAAAAATGATAGGTTAATGCAATAAATTGTATTTAATAGACAATGTAATACTCCTTAAATGAAAGTAAAAAAAATATGAGTCACCATACATTTTATTAACACAAAATTACATAAAGAAAAAAACTGCTGATCTCTCCTTAAAACAAAAATAGGAAACATGAAATTTTTGAACTTTATTACGATTTTCTTGAGTTTTAATACTTCGTATTGCCTCCTCGTGCTTCCATTACTGCGTTTACGCGGTTTGGCATGCTGTACACCAAGTTCCTTATACGATTTTGGGGAATATTCTCCCATTCCTCTGTGAGAGCAATTTTGAGCTCACGAAGCGTGATTGGGGGAGGGTTTCGTTGTTTTACGCATCTGCCTAGCTCGTCCCAAGCATGCTCGATCGGGTTGATATCCGGGCTGCGCGCTGGCCACTCCATACGAGTAATGTTCATCTCTTGAAGGTAGTCATTCACAATCCTACCTGTATGAGGTCGGGCATTGTCATGCATAAATATAGCATCCTCACCTAAATTGACCATAAATGGACCAACGTGATCATTGAGGATTTCTTCCACATATCTTACGCTAGTTAAAGAGCCGTTTTCTATGATCACCAGCTCTGTGCGACTTTCAGAAGAAATTCCGGCCCACACAAGTACAGACCCACCACCGTAGGCTACTTTTTCTTCGATGCATGCTTGCTTGAATCTTTCCCCTGGTCTTCGATACACTCTGTGTCTTCCATCGTGCTTGTAGAGCATAAATTTTGATTCGTCGGAGAACATAACTTTTGACCAATCTTCAATACTCCAATTTACGTGGCTCTGGGCATATCTTAGTCTTGAAATACGATGCCCACGCTCCAGTTTAGGGCCGTTTGCAGGTCTAAGGGGTTTTAAGTTAGATTCAGCAAGCCGACGTCTTACTGTCCATGCACTTGGGTTACTTCCTCCGAGGCGTCGAAACTGATTTGTGAGTTCAGTTCCTGTGAGAAAGCGATTTCGAAGCATGGTGTTCACCAAGTATCGGTCTTCTCGTGCTGTGGTACACCTGGTTCTGCCCGTTCCTGGTCTGCGTAGGTTAGAACCAGTTTCTTCGTAACGTCGGAGAACTCTTTGTACTGTTGACAGCGACACACCGACAGTCCTGGCTGTATCGCGCTGACTCCGGCCGGTTTCCAGCATTGTAAGTATTCTGGTGCATTCTTCAGGCGTAAGCGACATAATTTCAGCTTGAATAATGAATATAGAGCACTATCAACATGGTTTATGTACCCACATAAATGACAGATTACAAACAAAAGCAAAACCAAATGCTGTAATTTCGTAGTTCCATCTTCGAAAGTGGCCCTTTTTCAAATTTGATTTTTTTATGATATAACTTTACAATAACTAAGAAGTTTTAATACCTTCATTTAAGGAGTATTACATTGTCTATTAAATACAATTTATTGCATTAACCTAGCATTTTTAGCTTCCGAGATTTTTAGGATTCTTTAAGTGACCCGGATTCATTGCTCTCGAGTGTAGTTTCCGCACTTAATCCTTCAATGGACCGTTGTACGTGAACCCTTATGCCCTGATCCCGTTACCAGTCTTAGGGCTACAATTTCGTTATTTTCAATTCCAATGTTAAATAATAAGGTATTCCACTCAAAACACTGATTTCAACAGCACTTGACCGAACCGCACCTGAGCACTTCCAATAACCGCAGTGAAACTAAATTTTGATAAGTGCGATTCGGTGGGACAGTTTATTATTAATATTTTTAGTCCGCGAACGGCACCTACGTAAAATATTTTTTAGTGATGGGATGTATTTTTTGTTCAAGACCTTATCAACCAAAACATATCGATACAAATCAGCAGAAGTTAAGTCTTGTAGCGCCACGCCAACAGCTGGTCTGACCCGTATGATGATATGCCTATGATGTTTCACATCAAAAAGTCAATGATACGTCAAAGTCAAAGTCAAATCATTTATTTCAAATAGGCACATAAAAGGCACCTTTGAACGTCAAAATTTACAAAAAAATTTGAATTGAGTCTAGTTACCCCTTCCAAAAGGTAGTTTCGTAAATAATTAAAGTTAATGGAAAAGATCTATAAAAATGAATTCCAAAATATACAGGTTGGCAAAAACATCGACGCACAACCTCATACCATAGATTCAGTACATGATTCTGAAACACCCTACGATGAAATTTTACGTCGGATTTTTTTTTATTAGTACATACATTTTGACCACGTAAGTATTGCACTTTTCTACGAAACAACAGATTTTTTTTTTGATAACCGATGAATCATTTGTCAGACTCGAGCATTTATTTCAATTAAACCAATTACAGGCACATTTGAACTGTCAAAGAGTCGGTCAGATAGTCAGAAAGTTGAAGCTAGTTAGCCATTCCAAAACGTAGATCTTCTATGCTAGGATTAGGTTTGGATCCAAACGTACAGTCACCAAAAGAGATAAGTAACCAGGGTCATCAGATATGATTGAAGTTTAGTAAGAAACCGATGGAGATTATCGAACGAAAATTATTTTTGCAAATTACCTGTTTGTTTTCTATTAATTAAATTAAATTTTATTCGAAAATATTCATCGGTTTCTTTCTAAACTTCAACTATATTGACGATCCTGGTTACTCATCACTTTTGGTGACCGTACATCAGAAGATCAGGCACATGATTCTTTACTAGAAAGTCTCGAATCATGTGTTGAATTCGTGGTTTCAGTTTACGCGTCGATGTCCCTGCCACCCTGTATAGGTATTTAACTTTTTTTAACATCACTAAAGACGAATCCGATAATTAACCCTAATAATACTCTCAATAATTCTAATATTTTTATTAGCAGAACTTAGGTAAACAAAAAAAATACAGATGTCAATTAATAATTAATTAATAAAAAATCACGCTATGTTTTGCCGTCAACGGCGCTCAAATATTCTAATTATAATTTCTAATTAATAACAACGTCCAAAGCCTGCTCAGAAGAAACAGGACTTAAACACCTTTAATAATCCAAGTCAATTATTCGAAGACCCATTGTGTTTATGTTCGCAATATACACAAAAACAATAAGTTATTGAAGGCGCTTTTGATTACAGAGGAAAGTATACAGGCGGATTTTTGAGGATGAGGATTTCAGATACCAACAGCTAGAAATACATCATGTGCCCCGTGCGTATGACATGTATCCACGGCTATGTGTCAAAATCTGTGTGAGTACAGGAAAAACTTAAGTAACTACAGGACAGTCTCCTAAGAACGTGTTCCTGTAGCTACAGGTTTAGGTACCTGACCTTGCTGCCCCGTTTCAAAGACCCACCCTGTATTTCCAAGGTCTCTACGCAGAGGTCAAACACCTCGACGTAAAATCACTTACAACACTACAATAGCCATAGATTATAAAGGACGTTGAAATTTGAAACGGATATTACAGCGATAAATAAAATTATGTGGGTACTGCTGGTACTATAAGAATCCCTGAGAATGCAAAGAGACCTTTGACTATAGAATTCAAAAGAAACAAATAATTTTATTTACTGTAGAGCTACGATTGTGTAGGTATAGTCGACCTCGAATTAAAATTGTTTTATCATATCATCCTAAGGTTGAATCTCACTTGCACGTCTTAACACGACAACGTCTATTTGTCTACGGACAGTTAGATGGAGTTAAGAGTTTAATGCTCGGTTCCTATAAACAAAAACGAATCGTTTTGCTTACTAATGTTAGCATTTTTGATTGCCAAACTGCGCATATAAATAGATTCGAAAGATGTTGTTAACTGTTATAGCTACTTCTAGACGGTCTACTACTTTTACAAACCTATGAGATATTTGCTTCTTTATTGGTAAAGATACAAAAGTCTTAATTTTAACCAATAACGGTACATAAGTTATAGGAATCGGCCATAAGTGGTGGTGTGTGGTGGTGGGTGGTGCTTTAGTGCACTTTCAATTTACTAGGAATTGTAGTAAACACTGGTAAAGAAATTACGAGGCTTGACTATACTTGTACGATGTAAATGCTGTGTTATCTGGGGATCCCAATATATTTAACCACTAGCTTTTGCCCGCGGCTTCGCACGAGTTAATTTAGAATTTGACAATCAATTCGGGTTGTTCGAGGAATTATATTTAGGAGAATGAAAAACCGGTCTATCGACACTATAGACTCACAAAAAGTATTAGGTACTTAAATTAAAAAAAAACCTTACCACACTACTAAAGTTTCTATAATAATATAATTTAATCATGATTCGTAAGACACGTGGCGCCATCTAATATCATAAAAACGTTATTGTTGTTTTCCTCGGGAACAGTACTTTTTCGGGATGAAAGGTACCCTATATTCGTTTCTGTACACCTGACAATGTATATGCAAAATTTCAGGATGATCGGTTCAGTGGTTTAGGCGTGAAAAGGTAAGAAAACAAACAAACAAACTTACTTTCGCATTTATAATATTAGTTAGGAAGTTACGATTTGACTATCGGCCTATGTTGTCACAATTCCCATATCTGTAGCAGTTGTCTGTGACAGTCACGTGTTTGTTTCCGGATTGCTCAATTAAGTTTCACAATCCTGAATATCCCGGGTCAACCAGGGGGTCTACTCTCCAAGTCCGTCAACGAAGATATGCGCCCGTCGGAAAGTAGTGGATCCGTAGAACAAGTATCGAATAAAATTTTCCGGACGGACAAGAGCACATCGGGGTAGGGACAGCCGTCAAATCGTGTTGTCATTCACTATTAATCTGCGCCCCGAAGTAACCTTATATCCGTAAGTGATACGGAATAGAAAACGCCCGTAACTTCAGCCAAAACTACGGATTTCGTGCTTAGGGAGTAGACTTCAGGTAAGGAAAACAGTAGATATTAAAATAATTATAAATGTCACTTGCAAAAGTTAAAATCAGTAACAGCGATATTACGACTTTATTTTTATTACATACCAAAATTAAATGTCTAACAATTGTATATGGACCTTTAACATACCGTTAAATCTGCACCCTAATTGCGTAACACACTATCAATCACAATCTGAATCATTTTGAAGCCTATTGCTAATCCATTGCTTCATATTTTCGACAAAATTGTCTGCTCAACAATGTAAATAACGCAATTAATGTCTTTGAACTGCAAAATGAAAGCCATCTACTGTTAGTGTGTCACGCAATTACGCCGCTGGTCATTCACAGTGTGTTAAAAAACTTGTAACCTTTCAACTGAAAACCAACCCCAACTTAGTTTCAACAAAACCAATCTGATAAATCGGTTTGAATTTGGAAACTGCAGAAATCGATGCCAGAATCCTGAAAGTCTGGCAACCGGCATCCAACGGGACTTCTGTAAGTCTCATAGTAATTTGGTTACTGTACTAATCAAACTGCACTCGCTCCGTGTAAAAACCGCTTTTATGCAAACCTGCACCCTAATTACGTAACACGCTATCTATCACAATCTGAATCATTTTGAAGTCTATTGCTAATCCATTGTTTCCCATGTTCGAAAAAATTGTCTGCTCAACAACGTAAATAACGCAATGAATGTAATTGAACTGTCAAAATTAACCCCATTCCTACTGTTAGTGTGTTACGTAACTACCCCGCTGAAGTCAATTCTAACGTAGTGGATAAAATTTACGCATCAGATGATAATTCGATGTATGACTACTTGGAACTTGTAACATTTCATGCATATCACTATATAGTGCATTCGGATCGCCTGACTTATTCATGCATTAAGATGTATGCACATGAATAATAATTTTCGGAATCAGACTGTTGTTATTGATATTTCCAGGGGTTGACAACATCAGTATAGCTCCGTATTCATTATTAAGTATTATTACGTGGACATGAATTTAGTTCCATCTTTATCTTAATTTAGACAATAGGTAATGATGCAGATAGTTCCAAAAAAAAAAGTAATTAACAATTTTCTTACCTATTATTTAAATGGCATTAAGACTTAAACGTGGGCTATGACGAACTTTTCAAAAATTGTACTCCTAAGTCATATTCCACTTTATCGTACCGCAATAAAGATTAATTAAATTGAATTGAAATCGGCAGAGATTTTTTGGAACGGAAGTATCGGAATCACGGTTAATGTTTGCGATTTGGTGACATGAACATTATTTTTCATGTAAGTAATGCGTCGGCTTATGTGGGGGATAACTTTCTAAAAACAAGTAACGACAAAGTTAAGTAGATTCAAATATTAGTACGATGCCAGTGCTAGGTGTAGGTATTGATAAGCTGCTTTCCGCGATACATATTCATCTAATTATACTAAACGCAGATCGTCTACTATTTAAACTAAAAAATGGTATCAATAATTACGAGTTTCCGTGTTTATTTAGACATAACTGGTATCTGCCGTCATCCACATTAATTATGCACATATACGTCACGTTTCGAAATCACCGTTCAAGAAATTCGTATTAAGTTTCAGACCGCGATTATTGACCTCTAAAAGTATCAAAGATCAAGGTACTCTTGAATAAAAGAAGTCGATCGTACTAACTGCTAGGCGACAGAATGTAGTTAACAGATCATGTCACAATAAACAATGATTTATTACATTTTAATACGCCTACAATCTTTCTATTCCCTCCTTTTATTCCCTCTGACAACTGCTAGCTTCCGCCAAACAACAAGCTGACAAAAAAATTAAAGAAGTTTGATCGGTTACTATACAAAACAAAAATAAGTATAAAGCCAAAGTAGAATCTATCAAAAAAGTTAATTAACATAAAGCAATAAAAGGGAATCCATCAAAATTAAGGCCTCAAAAGGAAAAAGTTAATGACCAGCGATCACAGCTAGGAGAGGAAGGTCGTTTCTGCAAATTCAGAATATTTACGTGACTTTAACATTTAACATTCCTGCAGTTTTTCTCCGTAGTCTCAGACCTCTTATCTTATCTTTTACATTATTTTAGGGAGGGGAGGGCATTTTTTCGGTTATGCCCATCGCGACATCAATTAGTCTTTTACTAAGTAGGTCAGGATCGCCTTCCGGAAATTGAAAAAGTTCTTAGAATGGTAAATATGTTAAATTCTCCAGCTTTTCCAGCTTTTCTAGATCTTCATGCAAATACGTAGTTACTCTATATGATAAAAACAATGTAGTGAGAATAATTTTATGATAACGTATCGCACCATCATCGGTATAAATATCTATTTTGTCATTCAATCACGAATAATTTCAATCTGTATAAATAGTTATTTTGCAAAATCCTGCAGCATAATTGCGTAATACAGTCACAATCACAGTCACAGTCACAGTCACGATCACAGTCACAATCACAGTCACAATCACAGTCACAATCACAGTCACAATCACAGTCACAATCACAGTCACAATAACAGTCACAATCACAATCCCTTTTATTATGACAATTCAACAATATTCATTGCGTTATTTGAGTTGTCGAGCAAAAAAAAGAATTTCATAAATTATGAATAAAAGTGTGGATTATTATTTATGAATGAGTTACACTTACAGTTGAATGAGTGAGTTACGCAAGTTCACATTCTAAAAATCTAGACCTCTTAAGCTTGAATGAATAAAATTATTATTTAAAAACAGTGTTTAATACTTTTTATGATAATTATCTAAGCGTGAAGTTGTTGATTTCTAACTTTTAATAAGCATTAAAATGTCATTATGCGTTATGGAAATGTACTATTATTATAGATATTGATGTAAACTCCAACATGTTTAAATAATTTGCAGTAAGCAATTCAGTAGGAAGAAGTTGCAATGGAATGGATATAGACGAATAGTTGTTGCTGATATGCATCCTTGTTCAGAATCAGTTCCAGAATTTAATTAGAAATTAGAATTTATTTTTAGTTCGATTCATAAGACATTTGTCAGAAAAGCTGGAGCCAAGGCGAAAATAAATGTTCCTGACCTAAAAAAATACAATTTCAGTAGGTATCAAGTTCCTAGTACCTACAATACCCGACAGTATGCATAGCCGATAGTATGCTTGAAGCTAGATTCAAGCCATTTGTTCGGTTGAGACTGGTTTTAGGTGGAGCTTGGGTGTAGAGTGGCGTTCTGTAATGCGGGACTTAAGCCCGTATTACAGAACGTCACTCAATACTCAAGCATTACTTAAAACTAGATTCAAGCCATTTGATTGGTTGAAACTAGTTTAAGTAATGCTTGAGTATTGAGTGACGTTCTGTAATACGAGACTATGAGGGAGTACTCATTTTGTATTTATCTGTGGCGGCTTGTAATTAGCAACTTAGATAAATATTATTGTTATTATAATGTTATTAGTCTGTAAGCCTTCCAAAAACAAAGAAAATAAATAAAATATGTCGCACTTCGAGTTTTAGTATCCTAGGTTTTGTAGAGCTTTGTCTCTGTCACTCATACCGCTGACTGCTTTTTTCTAAAGCTCGATGTGTCATATTAACGCCCGGGCCGAGACTGTCAAATAGCAGTCTGGGCCCGGGCGTTTCTTATGTACTAAAATCTTTCCGAGGAAATCCTCTGAAAGATGTTAGTACCTAAGTAATCATAGTTCCAGTACCTTATCAAGATTTTTTTATTTTTTGTTCGGCTGCTGCCGAATTAACAAAGTTATTTGACAGTTGACATTACAGAACCAACTAAATATTGAAACGGCGGAATTAGAAACTTGGATTATACTATTTGAGTTAAAAACTTTCGCGGATTCGTG
Source organism: Dryobotodes eremita (assembly GCA_917490735.1). Taxonomy (NCBI): domain Eukaryota; kingdom Metazoa; phylum Arthropoda; class Insecta; order Lepidoptera; family Noctuidae; genus Dryobotodes; species Dryobotodes eremita. Next base: position 15,459,740 of record OU823249.1, read on the forward strand.
CAAAATTTCATGTACAGTCGCGGTCTGAAAATGGTTACCACCTTAAGGTTTATAATTGCATGCTCACACTATGTCACAAGGTCGATGATATAATTATATTATGTGATTTTATTAGGTATAGAGCATAGACTTTTTTTTATTTACTTGTCTAGGATAGATTCTTATAGAAAACTTTTTTGTAAAAAATACTATAAAATATTAACATCAATATTTTTTTTAAGGAATTTATTATTTAAATTCTATCAACAATTTATTGTTTTAATATCTATTATAGCCTCTATCAGCAGCTACGTCCTAGCTCACGCGTACGTAGTCTATCTTGCATAGATGCGACAAGGCGCGCACATAAATCAGTCCCCCTGATATCATCCCATACCCGTGCACAATGTGAACTAAGAGCTTCAGGGTCTCTTTCATTCTGAGAATCCCAGTGTTGAACCATTATGCCCCACAGATTTTCAATCGGGTTCATATCTGCTGACCGAGCAGGCCTTTGAATGAGACGAATGTCACGGTGCACGTTGAACCACGCCATAGCAGACCGGGGCGTGTGTATCGGTACATTATCCTGAACGGTACCAATTTGCGGGAACTCTGCTGCAGGATACAGCGCGCACAGTAAGCAGTATCACCTGTTCCAAAAGTGACACATATTTATTCGCAATAGCCCTACTTTCTAAAAATATCAGTTCTCCGACGTCGTCGCGGCTCACCCAGCACCAGACTATAATGTTACCAGATTCCTTTTTTAGGCAAGATATGAGCTTCATCATACCAAGTGCGATTATAACGCCATAAAGTTAATCGCACGATTTGAGGCGATTTAAAAGTTATTTCGACGGTAAATATAACAATCGACCAATCAAAATCAAGATATTGTCGCACATAATTAAGTCAGGCAGTTTTGTGGTGAGGTGTGAGTTCCACTTTAATAGCATGATGTCTGTAGTGTAGCCCCGCTCGGTGCAAAGCTCGTCGAATCGTCGCAGGATATCATCATACAAAGCAGCTGAACGACTAGTTGTTGTGAAGCCGTGTTCTTCGTAATATCGAAGCATATCGCGCATATCGCGTATATTATACAGGATAAGTTTTTAACTAGTGCGCAAACTGTAACCATGAATTCATTATATGATTCTATACCCCCTAGCCTAGATTCTGTTTGTCAATTATATATTTTTTTATTAGTTGTTCCATACATTTTGACCGCGTAGGTATAGCACTTTTCTATGAAACAGCAGATTTTTTTTGATAACCGACTAGAAATTTCTACGCTAGATGGTTTAGAATCATGTGCTGAATTAATAGTCATAGTTTGCGCACTGGTTAAAAATGTATCCTGTATGCGCGGCGGATAGTATCGGTCGTCGTCCTCAGTAGCTTCTATGATCTGTTATATTTGCCCTTCTTCGCCATGACGCCGAATCCAAAACCTCACGGTGAATCGAGATGTATTGAATTCTCGTGATATAATATTAATAATCAAGGCATCTTCATGGAGAAATAATATTTCAGCCCTTTGTTGCAGGGTTAAACTTGTCATTTTATTTCAATCAATCAATTTTTATTATATTTCACACCTAATATTTTTGATAAATGTCATTGTACCAAATGCAAGTCAATGTTATCAACTTTTAAATTAAGTAAGAATATCGCCATCAAAAAGTCATTAATACTCTTTTTGTTAGAATAGATGCTTTACAACTATTTACAAGTAATAAGTACCTTTATAAAATGCTATTTTAGACTTTACTGCACACAGTGTGATAAATAATCTAATTTGGAAACTGATAAACATTTTTAGACCGCAACTGTATGGCGGTCGTTAGTGACGAACGCTGACAAATTACAGATTGTAATTTATGAAGTTCAGGAACGCATCCAATGCTTTTTTCTAGTTTTATGGCAACATTGTGCAGTTAGCCGTAACAACGCATTTCAAAACACCTTTTGAATATCGAATATCAAATTAATTTGATAGATAGTGAAAAGTAAACCTAAATGAAGAACGAACAATTTTGTTACCCTGTTGTAATCTCGACCGGCTTGTAAATAACAGACTTACAGTCCACATTAATATGCGGCACCTCTGTATTAAGTTAAATAAGTACTAATAAAGCCCGGGTTCTTCCCTTGGATTTATCTAATTACTTGTTTCTTCACTTCAAAATAAATAGGTGCATACAATATAAGTGAGAAATTTAAAAGACAAGTGACAATTTGCATTTGGTATCAACAACATGAGCTGATTTTGTCTGATTTGCAAGTCATTTAAATTCTGTACCTGTCTGTGTTTGGACAATACTGATTGCAATTATCAAACTGTCAAACCACAGAAGCTAGATCAGAATTTAATTCCACTATATGTTACAAATAACGGTAACTATCAGCAGGAAATGTTGTTAAAAAGTGGACAGGTCTCGAAATTTTAGATCTAATACTTAGTTAATATTATGAAATCAACGACGCTCCTGTATGTTAAATAGAGATTAGTATGATTTTGTTAAGCTAAACAGCACCCTAATTACTCACTATCTATCACAATCTGAATCATTTTGAAGCCTATTGTTAATCCATTGCTTCTTAAGTTCGAAAAATTTGTCTGCTCAACAACGTAAATAACGCAATAAATGTTGTTGAACTGTCAAAATGAAACCCATTCCTAATGTTAGTGTGTTACGTAATTACCCCACTGGGCGGCAAAGCCCTTTACTTTTGAATTAAAAAAAAAGAAAGAATTCGACGCTCCTGTAAAATAGTCTTTTTTTTTTAAAAAAACACGTGTGGCACTCGGGGACTGACGCAGTAAAGCTATTGCATAGCATTTTTTATCAACTTATGCAATTATAATTATTTATTTATTTTTTATTTATGCTGTTTTTTTTTTCTTTGATATTAATTCAAGTACAGTCGTACCATATACATACACGTTAAGCGAACGCTCGGCCGAGCTACATGGTAGGCGGAGTGGGGGGTGTTAGGTTTTATTTTCGTTACAGAATTTCTTGATTCGGTCGCCGCGCTCAAAGCCCGCGATAAAAGCTATGCAATAGCTTAAAAACGTTGCCCCCACACTAGGAATTTTCACTTACTACTATTTCAAAAGGCATGAATTCTAAAGTATGTAGGTATACTTTATTATCCAGGAGTATAGTTAATACCTATGTAATAGAGAAAACTTACAAGTGTTAAAGTTCGTAGGTACTTGACAGAGTTAACATGAATTATTTAAGCCTCGTGAATCTCTTAAGTGCGGACTTTACTAACCCTTAAGGCTATACAAAGCTTATAGGTACGCACGCCCATAATGTGGCTTAAAACTTATTTAAGTATTTGAAACAAGACAATGAAGATACGGAATTCTTCAAACTCACTTTACTTGATAGATCAAAGAATCAAAGAATTTCTCTTTAAATCGGGAACATTAAGAACCTACTTGATAAGGTTTTGAAACTTAATCTCCTGTTCTTGAGATCCCTTTATATGTACATATTATAAATTAAAGTCCCTTTTCGTGTCTGTCTGTGTGACCGTGTTGTTATGTTCTTCTAAACTACGCATTATTTAGAGAATTTATTCCGACAGGTTTATGTGTATAATAAATTAATATTAAACTTGCATACTTATAAAGAAATCTATCGATGTTTTGTCAAGTTGTAAAATCTGATGTTTTGTCAAGTTGTAAAATCGAATGTTTTGTCAAATTTAAAATCGAATGTTTTGTCAAGTTGTAAAATCTGATGTCTTGTCAAGTTCTAAAATCTGATGTTTTCTCAAGTCTTAAAAACCGCGCGAAGCAGGGGCGGCTCGCTAGTCATACATAAGAGGCTGTAAGATTTGTATTTTCTGATAAGGTACGAGTTTAGTCATTTACAGAACATATCCCCCTCCCCTCTGGGGGCCTAACTACGAACAAGCGCCAATTAGGTACCCACTGAACCTAGCCTTCATCCCTACTTGAATTCGCAATGTTGGCAACCCAGTCAGCGTCACATGTTACTTATACTGCGAACCGGTTACTCACACAAAACAAAAACACTGAGTTATAACTAAGTACTTAAAAAAACTACGCACTTTACAATTTCTGCACGCGTAGCATGACCATTATAGAAACGGGTTTTGTCAACGGAAGAATAGACAAAAATGACGTTCCGTGAAGACAGTACGACGGCAGCAAAGTAGAAAGAGTCAACTGCACTTTTTACGAAATCCAGTAGTTTATTCACGTTTTTCTTTTATTTTGCTTATATCTCGAAAATGGTGTGTCCGATCGCAAAAATAATGAAAATTTCGACCCCCTTTATGTAACCCTTAAACCCCTAAATCTAAACATGTAGGTGGGTCAAAATCACCAAGGTGGAGAATCAGCTTCACCAGCAAATAAACGTCTAAATTTAGTTTATTTAAACAAAACGTTATTGTAAATATTACTTAACTCTGTTCATATTAACTGTACATAATATTTTATACTAAAAAAGTAAATCACATTTATTATTATTTGAAGAAATAACTACAAAAATCATTTCGAGAACGCGTCCTATGTAGCAATCTTCAGAAACTAACTTTGGAAATATTCATAAAATAAAATAAATTGAAAAGTTTTTCTTACTTAATTGCCTACAATTTTATTTTATATCAATTCATTATTGTTATTACTAAAGAAAGAAAACAAATTAAAGAAAATCAAGCCCACATATTGTGTCCGGCAATGTAAGCGTCATTTTAGTGAACTAAATTTTTATTCTCAGCAAAAATTCAGTTTTTGAACGCAACCTTTAGTTGTCTATGGTACAGTGATGTGAACGATGTAAACAAACGGTTGTCGTCTCTCGTTTCCGCCAAAACAATTGAAAATAAGTGGTAAGTATCTTTCAATTCATTATTTATAGAGCGTACATCAATACGTCATCCTACCGGGAATGCGTTTTTCAACTTGGAATATTGAAAAATAAGTTTTGTAGTGTTTTATAGCAAATAGTAACCTCAAATATTTTACAATAAGAAAGCCTAACATGATGTCAAAGATGGCTGCCGTCTAAAAAGGGCGCGTTTATTTAAAAAAGTCATTTAGGGAACGGTCATTTCGGGACCATTCCCGGACTTGACGGAGCGTTCTCGAAATGATGATGACGTTCCCGAAATGACTTTTTCAAATAAACGCGCCCTGTTATTATAACTATTGGTTAATTAATTAGTGTATGTTTTGCTAACATATTTTTTAATATTTTTTAGCAATATGGAGTCTCATGTAGCTGAAAAAACTGAAAAACGTCCGAAAAAGCAAGTTAAAAAAATAGTTCGGCTTACTTGCGGCAATGAGAGAAAGCCAATGACAGGAAAAGTAATTTTTTGGTAAGATGACAGAGGAAGAAAGAGAAATAAAAAGGGCTAAGGATAGAGCGTACTATCAGAAAAAAAAGCTGAAAAGAAAGTTAAAAACATTGATGAGATGACTGAGAGAGAAAAGCGAAAGCAGAGAAAAAATTGGAAAGAAGCATCAAAAAAATACAGAGAAAAGAAGAAGGCAATATCAAGTATAGTAAACAATACTCCGTCCCATTCTGATGATGAATTAGCTACAGAACGGTCTTTAGTGAGAAGATCAGTGGAAAGAAAAATTGTTCGGAAGGAAAGAGCCAAAGCATATCGTAAAATAAAACAACAAGAGAAAACAATTGCTAACATAAAACGTAAATATGAAACATTAATGAAAAGACGAAAGGAAAAAGAGAACAGGAAATAGTTCAGGTACCAACAACTCCTAACAGCAAAGTTGACACATTCAACGAAGTACTGACTGCGCAATTAAAGAAAAGGCCTGTACTTTAAGAAAAAAATCCAAAGAGAGGGAAGTCTTCCAAAAATGTGTTAGCGGTGACATGGTACGGAAATATAAATTGCTTCATGTGGCTAAGACTTTTTTGCCAAAAGAGAGAACCAGTACATCGATTCTGAAGTCTGATACCAAAATTCGTGAGGTTGTTTTGAAGGAGTAAGTTCGTAAAAAAGTAAAGGATTTCTTCGAAAGAGATGATGTCAGCAGGATGTGCCCAGCCAAGAGAGATTTTGTGAAGAAAAACAGTATTAAGAAGCAAAAACGCCTCCTTTTATTCACAGTTAAAGAACTGACTTCAAAATTCGTTAGAAAAACTGGAATAAATTTATCTGAACCGTTTTGGGTGGTAGCTCCAACATCATGTGTTAAATTAATATGATTAGGAGGGGTTGTTTTTGATGTAAAGTTTATTTAATATTAACTACAAAACAATTAGTATAATGTTTAGATGGTTTGATTATTACCATCATAATAACAGTTTAATATGATTATTAGGAATTTCTGATCGGCTGTGTACAGCAATTAAAAGACTGTAAACTGATTTAAGTTACGTTTTTGTTAATTAAGAAGCTTATGCCAAAATTAATAAATAAGTACGACAAACAAAAACATTGCTTATGATTTTATAAACCTAAATTGTATCTATGTCGTCATTTAGGGAACACACGCATCATTCCGCGAACACCTCATCATTTTCGGGAACATCACTAAACTCACAGATTTATTTATTATTATTATTATTACATTACATTATTATTTTAGACATTTAAAAAAAGGCCCTGGTAATATTAAAATAAGGCGAACGTCTTATACCTATAGCATGTTAATTTATATATAAGACAGCGATATTTCTCATATTTAGATATTTTAGACAAAGAAATCGTCATAATAGCTCCATTTGCAATATATTTTGCATTTTAACGTCTTTATTGGCAATTTCATTACATTTCTTTAAATTCTATTTAGAAATAATATATATCTGCTATTGAATAAGGAAATAAATAAATACTTATGTTATATTTTAATATTATTATAAACCTCACAAAAACGTTCCTGTAATGATATTTTTCAGCGATAGCTCTCTTTAAAAATAAAATTACAAGAATAGTAATCAATTTCATGCTCTGCCAACGCAAATATGGTTTAAACATAACTTTAGTGATCATTTAGGCCGATCATCAAAGTAATAACTGCTAGGTAAATTCATCGTAAAACAGAATTTGGAATTTGCCACCTTGGTGATTTTGACCCAGGTAATAATTTTTCACATTTTCCATACAAAAAGTGAAAAATTCCATTTTTCCATTCCATATTTATTCTTTGCGGCCGTCGAGTAAAAGATTTCTACTGTCTTTAGCATGGCGATTACAAAATCAAATTGTCTTCACTACCTTAGACAACTGACAGTTGTCAGTGTGATTTTGACGTTTGGGATAGAAAACTTTCTTCTGAAATAGTCTACATATAAAAAGACCTAGACAACGATCGGTAAAACGAAAGACAAAATGACGGATTTTAGAAGGATTTTTACGGTGCGATGTCAAAAATAGAGAAACGAAATGTCACTTTGTATAGAAATAGCTATGTCTTGTCTTCCAAGAAACAGAAAGCGTCATGCTACGCCTGCTGGTTACAAACCTCAAGATTAATATCAAAGCATCAAAATTATCTTTTTGTTCCGGAACCAAAACAATAAAAATATAATTTACTCATAAAACGTCAAAAAAAATAGTGCATCTTATGTTTTATTGTAAAGTCATTGGGTACAATTAGGTTGGAAGTTTTTTGATCCTCGCAAAAGCTGAAATGCCAAAACTGGTTCCTAAACGCAAAAAAATTTACTCATACGATTTTTTTTTTTTTTTTATCTTTTATTGGCCGGATCGGTCCTGTTTTACCCGTCGAACAGCAAGTTTCTTGACATGCGTTTAACATTAAAGATAATATAATATATTATCTTTAATATTAAACGCATGTCAAGAAACTTGCTGTATATGACAAAAAAATAGACACAAAGAAGTTTTGATCTGTCAAAAAAAATCTGTCAATCTCAAAACTAACATGCTGATTGGAACAGATAAGACTTATTTTAAGAAAATTAAGTAGGTATCCCAAACAATACAATAACTAAACGCAAACAGTATATTCTGTGAAAACTGTCTCATCTATATCCGCAGTTCAAAGACGGTATTGACATTGACGACTTATAACTACTAGTAATATTAGGTACTAGGTACAGTCACCAAAACAGATAAGTAACCAGGGTTGTCGGATATAGTTGAAGTTTAGTAAGAAACAGATGGATGTTTTCGAATAAAATTTAATTTAATTAAAAGAAAACAAACAGTTCATTAATCAAATTAAATTTCATTCGAAAAATCCATCGGTTTCTTACTAAACTTCAACTATATCCGACGACCCCGGTTACTTATCTCTTTTGGTGACTGTACACAGTAATATTTCTAAAAAAATAATATTATGTTACTGGCACTTCGGATTCATAAGCGAGTTTTTATTACGGAGTAACCTGACTGCTCTAGTAATCAACCATGTGGTTAATCTATGGAACAGCTAGGCTGGACTGGAACATAAAAAAGAAAGAACGTACCTACTTACCTTAACAGTTCAAGTCATCTACATTACTAGTAGCTCTGTGAGCAGCTGTAGACCTGGCGAGTCTATCTTTGCATAGCTTAAGAGGCTTACAACAGCTAAAGCGCGGTCACTGTCGGACTGCATAGAAAAGAAAGAGAAACGCGATGACACAACGCTGGTAATTTATTGCAAAATATGAAGCAATTATCTATTTACAAAAAAACTATTGATTGGACTAAAAAATTACAATACTGTTACGTTAATACGTTGCTTGTAGAATAATCTGACAAAAAAATCAGAATGATTGCATGTATATTAGTGTGGTTTTTAATCCTTAAAATACATTTTTGGAGGCATCTTCGTGATTATTTTCTATCGTATCAAATTAGTTGTATTAAGTTTTCAACACACTATCTAACTAGTATATACCCTGAAGAAGATCATATATTTTTCTGATTTAGTTTACTGCAGTGGATCATGTACTTTTAGGCATTATAAAATTTGCATTTAGGTCCTGTAGTCCCCTTAAAACTGAATAAATGTTCACCGCGCACCTTAAAACAAAAAGCGCGCGCAAAGAGCGCGAAATGGCTGAAATGTGTTTTTTTTTTTTTACGTTTTCGACCCCATTACTCCGCCATTTTAAAAAAAATCGATAAACTGAATCGACAAAAAAAAACCATAAAATTATCGAACCTGCTCGCAAAATTTCACGAGAATCGGTTGAGAAATGCGACCTGTAGAGAACAGCCGGACATACGAGTACAAAAGCATTTTTGCCCAAGCTGAAACGGAGACGCTTCGCGCTCGCTCGGTCAACTAAACAATAGAAGAAAAACGCGGTCACAGACAGACACGGCACGACACCGCAACGGATTTTGATGCGGTTTTCACCATAATTTAGAGAATTTATTCGAAACGGTTTAAGTGTAAACATGAACACACGCCTTCTTCCCATGGGGGTAAGCAGAAACTACAGAATGCCACCTGCTACGATCCTTACATACTCCTTTTGCCTCGTTTACGTTCATACATCTGGTCATACACGTTTAAGTGTATAATCCATTAAAATGTAACTTACAAATTTTACTTAAAGAAATCTCAATGTTTAATCAAGTCAAAAAAACCGTGCGAAACATTGGCGTGTTGCTAGTAAGTATAGATATAATTAGAGTCCTTAAAGTTTTTGCAGTTCGTATCATTACCCAGACAACATTACCTCTGTTGTTATCAACGTTAGTTTAACTTTGATGAAGTTTAATGGCCTTGCATCCTATGTTCTTGGCACTTAGGGCATTTTTTGCTAATCATTTTCTCGTTTGCTTTGGCCAAAATCTTATATCCTAGCTAAATTCTTTATGTTTTATATACCGGTCTTAGTCGGTTATACGGCTATAGCCAACCTTCATAATTGACTTGACCCATGCCAGTCAGAAGCGGAGATATACAGGGTCAAATTAAATTAGTTAGCGAAACTCTGCAGACGTGATGGGTATCGATATCTAAACACGATAAAATAAAAAGAAATTAATTTGATGATATTTTTGTTGAGGGGTCTTTGACCGCAGTTAGTGTATTAACTTGAATATCAGTTTAAAAAAGCAGTTTTTTTTTTCTGTGTAAACTTCGCAGCCGTGATTGGTATCGATATCTTAACACTATAAAAAATATTTTGTCAAATCACATTTCAGGTAACAACACTAACAGCAGGCGTTGACCCCTAAAACAACATTAAATATTTTAATTTTATCGTGTTTATATGATATCGATTTGACCCTGTACAAAGAAGGTACCTACATAACACTTCAATTTGAATTGAATACATAATATGGTGCCTAATGAAGTCTTCTGCACTAATATGCAGTTGGCACGCAACAAAGGTTCGTGTAGCGGATCGTAAAAATATTATTTAAATATTTTATTGAGCCTACATCACCTCAAGCATACCTATAATTACCTAGGTTATTTAAAATTTTACATAAATGATCGCCAGAATTCTTTATTGAATTTATAATTTCGCAATGCTTTTTTAGGATGTTAATACACGAAGTTTCAGGATAGTTAATGATAATAAATTAAATAGACCGAACAATATAGCGTTGTTTATCATATTATTTTTAGTATATATTTATTTTTATGTGCGTAGGCATGTTATTTTTAGAGCGGCTTCAGAATTTATATCATAATTAATAAACTTTACATAACATAAAAACACGCGTACCTACGCACTTAAATAAACAGATTTATTCTCGTTATATTTTAATACCATAACGTACTTTAGTTACTTCAATGAAAACACTTTTTTTTAACTTGATGAAAGTGGGACAGCCTAAAGGCTTTATACCGTCAAAGTTAACATAAAAAAGACAACAAAATGAAAATCAGGCGATCGTAATAAAATAGATAAACTTACGCAATTTTATGAGAGCCTTTTTCTGTATTTTTTTTAATTGGCCCTTTTTATGACTTATTGCGTAGTTGTGTTAACATAGACAAATCCCAAATATTCGAGCACATAAGAACCGGGACAACTTGTTGTATACCTACGTACCTGCACCACGTACAGTCACGAGCACGAATATGTCAACAATTGGCAACTTTCAATAGGGTTTTTTTTTGTGAAATAACGAGTGCCACGCTGAAATACGACATTTTACATAAACCTATGGGTTCGAAAATACTACGTTCGTAACAACATAAAATTTCATTAAAAAATAAAAAAATATATAAAAAAATCGCTTTTTAGCCAAATGTATAAATATTTGGCTAAATTTAAAATAATTGTTCCATGGAAATCAAATTCGTAACATAGAATACTAGTTTATATATTCAACGTTCGTATTCTTCGTACGCTAACGTGTATAGTATTTCACGAAGCGTCGCGCGCTTTACTTGTGGTAACCAAGTGTACAAACACGTTGTGAATGTGTGCGTGAAGACGAGCGTCAGCACACATGCACAACGACACAACCGATAAAAACAATAGTCTACCAATACATTGTTTTAAAACACGGCTATTAAAGTCGATGACTATAATCCCAACAAACGGCCATAATACAGTTTACGAGCGAAATAAATAAAACCAATTGGTGATTAAAATGGAATCTCTATCTTGTACCGACACTTGTAATGTTAAATAGTCTTTGTAGACTTCAATCCACTTAATGTAATTGTTTTACTGGTTGACCACAGTGTTCATAGAGTACCTACCTTTGCTCTCGGTTCTTAATCCTCACAAAATATACTCTTACTTTTCACCAGAATAATCCTTAAGACCGAATTTCGGCCACGGTAGCCAATCTTATTCTCTATATAGAGATTTATCTATATAGAGATTCTCTATATAGAGATTCTCTATATAGAGATTAACCAAGTACAAAGGATATATTATAGTGCACAAACGTGCGCAAACACAGGTGCACTCTCTGTTACTTTACTCTCATAGTCCGATTGGAAGGCAATCCGTAATTACCGGGGAGAGATCAGGTGCAGGACTAACGACTGTACGTGCTACGGATAGCACGTAAGTTGGTGGTGTGAACCCACGTGTCTTGGAAGGCACGGGGGTTCATACCACCAACTTTTGTGCTGGCTGCTACTAAAAAAATTCTAATGGAAAAACCCAAAAACACTTTACCCAAACTGGGAAACGAACCCAGGACCCCACGCTCAGCACTCTTGCTTGCGACCACGAGACCATTGGGGCAGTTTCATCTGACTCTACGGTGTAAATGTAAACACATTGCTAATTGCGAATTACTCTTGCTCGTGCTCATAACCCTACACGCGGCATCGCACACTTAATCTGGCCCATAAAAATATTTAACTTTGTTTACTTGAAACCAATCTCGCATTCTGCGATTTGGATCGAATAACAATAAATGAATCAGCAGCGTATTTCCCGCTCAATTTATGTTAGTCAAATCAGGGTAATGGCATATTTGTCAGAAGGGAAGCTTCCGCCTTCTGTGTGGTCACGGATCCAATTCGAGCATCGGGTTAACGACTTGCATGCCAAAAGCGGTATACGCGGTATTAGCCTGTTAGAAACATAGATTTATGGGGTATTAGATGTGCCTGAGGCTACGCCCAATATCGCCATGTATAAATTTCAAAATATTCAAAATGGAAAGGTTACTTCTAGGCAAACGGTACGTTTCCCTAGAAGCATCATTGAGCTTGTTTGAGCATCGTCACTTAAGATAACAGCAGATGAGATAGTAGCAAAACATGTGAAAAATGTACCAATCAGATAGACAAAAAGACACTCCTTTTATCATTCATTATTGGAAAGCACATTCCAAAGTAAGGTGTGTCCGGTGTTCTATTGTTAGCCTGCGTCCTTAAGACTCAGACGTCAGTGGACACACGGTCACAAATAACTTGATAGCCTTTTTATAGACTTTTTAAGGGTAGTACTAGTAGTAGTAGTAGTAGAAAGGTGTTGTCTTTTACGACACCTGTCTGCCCCCAACCAGTGCCATAAATTTTGTTAACATTTATTATTTGAAATATGGTTCCTAGTTTTTTGAACTATGCAGCTTAGATTGTTTTACTTCGAACGTAACTTTAAATCAAGAACTATTTCAAAACTTCTAAGTCCTCTCGGTTCCATAAAGTAATTTTTTCAGGTGTTGATAAAATATTGTATTATTGTTTAGGTGCTGATAAAATATTGTATTATTTTTCAGGTGCTGATAAAATATTGTATTATTTTTAGGTGCTGATAAAATATTGTATTATTTTTAGGTGCTGTTAAAATATTGTATTATCGAACCTATTCCATGTTGCCTCGTGAAATACCTATTATAAGATTTTCATTACAAGTATAAGGTGCTTATCTCGGTGCAGCGCAAATCACTACAATCAGCCGTTTCAAATAGGTTACAGTGACGCAGCTTATGAAACTCCCGCGTATTGTTAGTTCCTCTACAAACTTCAGACTCTATGAATAACGTTCATAACTGCAGGTATTATTAGTTTTGCATAAACTGGAATTGAAATGCGTAGTTAGAGTATAGTTTCGGAAAGGGAAGTGTGAGGAATTATAAGACCAACATTAAAACACACTATTTGAATCGTATATTTGGATAATCTAGTTTAATCTAGTTTCTACAAATTAAAAACGGATTCTTAAAAACTAAACTATTCTTGAGATAAACCAAGATTCCCGTTCATTTCATTGTAACTTAGCTACCCAAAATGTACAGACGTTTAGAAGGGACCTACCTACTATTTCCAAGATTTATTAAATCTATATATTATTGCAATAGGAAGAATCCAATAAAATTCAAGGATACAGCCTCTGTCACACAATATTATGTGGATATTTACGCACACCACAACATGAGTATTTCGATACCAATAAAATACGTTTGTTGTTATAGGTTCAAATGGATTGTACCTACACTCAGCTGTTTATGTTAGTACTACTTTAAATTTACGTACTAAGAAACGACATCAACAATCAATCAACTCAGCAGGCCACTGCTGGACATAGGCGTATCCCAGTCTGTCCCAGGCATTTTTTGGAAATCCATCTAGCTGGGAGGCGTCCCAGATGACGCTTGCGGATAGGTATCTACGCGGTCTCCACTCCAGGACTCGTCTGCTCCACCGACCATCGGTCCTTCGACTTAAAGGCCGGCCCTTTGCCACTTCAGCTAGCTTACTCTGCAAGCTATGTAGGTCACCCGAACCTTTTCCGGATAACGATACAAAGAAAGTACCTAGATGACTTTGAAAAATTCCCACTGTCACAAACAAGTAGGGAGGCCTACTCTCTTTGTCAGTCAACGAAGATACGGGCCCATCCGAAAGTAGTTTGAAACTTTGGAGTGAACCCTACACCCGAATAATTAACTTTTTCGGACAAGTAAAAACACATCGGGAGTAGAGACAATTGTTTCATCGTGGTATCATTCATTCTTAGGTCGGGCCCCAAACTAATCTTATGTCCATAGGTGATGTGGAAGAGGAAACGCCCTTAACGTCGGCCGAAACTACGGATTTAGGTAGTATTCGAAAACATGAGGGATACTACGACCATTCATGGGATAACCCTTTCGACAATTCGGTGGGTAGATAACATCCCAACATAATATTTATTTAGCTTTAAAGTACTTTAGTTTGGCAACCAATAATCAAGTAACCAACAATACCATGTTTTTTTTTAAATTGTGTTACTAGTTGATAGCACTGTAAAATTAATTCAGTATGTTCGGTCTGTCAGTCCTCCGATCGTACCAAAGAACGAATGAATGAATATCAATAGAACAGATATGCGACGTGGACATACAGTGTGCGAAATTGAAATTTCAAAGCGATATGAAAATCTGATCTGCGGAATATTTATTGATTGTACGATTGGAGTTTCCATTTTAAACAATGCATGATGCCAGTCGTAATGGAATAGGTACCTGATTTGGTTTACGGTCTGTGAAAACTGCTTACTATATTTCTGTGAGGACAGTGATAAACTGACTGAAAATTTCAGGCAGGTCAAACTTCTTTGTTGAAAACATTTATTGATTGAAAAAAAAAAATAACACGTGTGGCACTCGGGGACTGCCCCGGTAAAGCTATTACATAGCATTTTTTATCAACTTATGCAATTATAATTATTTATTTATGCAGTATTTTTTTTTCTTTGATATTAATTCAAATACAGTCGTACCATATATATACACGTTAAGCGAACGCTCGGCCGAGCTACATGGTAGGCGGAGTGGGGGCTGTTAGGTTTTATTTTCGTTACGGAATTTCTTGATGCGGTCGCCGCGCTCAAAGCCCGCGATAAAAGCTTTGCAATAGCTTAAAAATTGCCATTACGCCATTAATTTATTACCTACAAATATAACGTGATATTCGCACCACCAAACTATTACCTAATCAATTTATAGTATACTTTTAAAGTGCTAATAAATTAACGAGTATTGATGATAATAAATACTTACAATCCTTTTCAGTAAACAATCAAAGTTAATTACCTATAGTTTGTCCCAAATCGAGAAGCTCAACTCACTGAAGTTATTTCAATTAAAATAATGTAGTTTGGGCATGGAATAAGTATGGAAGTACTCTACATACAGGGTGTAAAAGGACCCATCACAAAGGCGTCAACTACGCATTCTGTACATCAAACTAAGTAATAGCACAAAAATAATTATTGGAAAACGAATTTTATTTTTAGCGTGAAAAATCGCTGTTTACGGTAATGCACAATGTAACCCACACAAAACATTGTGCTTATGGGTGCATGCAACGGTACAGGGGTCGTGGGGGTATTTAAAGTTGTGTTATAACATTAAAGACTTGTTTTCGTAAAAAAGTCAGTAAAAGTTGGAATTTTGACCTTCAATATCTCCGTAACCAGAAAGTTCCCAGGTAAGGTCTAGTACAAAAAAAAAATTACAGTGACGGGAAGTACAAGTGACTCTCGGCTTCGTTAAGTGTCTTTTTACACCCGTTATACTCAATAGGGTATACAAACACTTCGAAGTTTACTAGAAGGATTCGTCTATGTGGACCTAAAACGTCCAATGTTTAGAAATATCACAACATAACATCACGCCTTGTCTTCCCGAAGGGTTAGACAGAGGTGTAGCTATCGTACACCCACATTTCGCCAGTTATTTTTAAGTCCCATGTAATAGGAGGCGAGCTTATTGCCACCGGGCGCAAATTCCAGACTCAGAATCAACTTCGAGCAAATTCTATAACTATATTCGAAGTGTAGCTCAAAATCAATGAAGTTAGTTATAAGGTTATAAACGCACAGTGGCTTGAAATTTAATTATCTCATTATTATGAATGTAAAGAAGGAAGAAAAAAGAAAAATACCACTTAAAACGGCGCATGCCGTAAAATGAGTGAAGCCATCCGCCTAGCCTTTTCTCAACTATGTTGGGGTCAGCTTCCAGTCTAACCGGATGCAGCTGAATGCCAGTATTTTACATGGAGCGACTGCCTATCTGACCACCACAACCCAGTTACTGGGTAAGATACCCCTTGGTAAGCCTGGTTGTCAGACTTTCGGTCTTCTTACGACCCGTAACGACTGTCAAATATCCACGAATGACAGCCGGGACCAACGGCTTACATGCTTTCCGAGGCCCGGAGGGTTCTCCGTATGTAAAGATAGTTACACATCCAACCGCGGCAAGAGCATCTTAACCTATTCGACCAACCCGTGTGCCTGTTATTACTTACTTACCGCAAAATGAGTGAAGAATAATGAGTAATATTCACAAAGTGTGCCACGTGCCACACGTACGCCAAATGAACGCTCGAAGCTTACGAAAGGTAATTTATACCGCAACTGCGACTCGAAAATATATAGAACGGCTTAGGAGCATGTGCTACTACGACAAAACGTAATTTGTAGGTATACAGGTGTACCCCATGTGGGAATTACCCTAGGCCAGGGTTTCTCAATCTTATATCCTCACGTGCTGGAATTTAATTTGACGAATGCTTTGTTTCCCAAAGTAAACAAAGTAAAAAAAACACACATCATCAAATAAACAAAAAAAAAAGCAAAAAGTATACAAATAAAAATCTATTAAAAAATATCATCATCATCAAATATACTTAAATTAAAAAAACACATTAAATATACTTTATATCCGTTAAAACATTATCAAATCGATTATGTCTTGTCGTGGTACAGTAGACCGCACGTCAGTGGTAACAAATCCAGTATAAGCTGGCCTCGCATTCTACTCAAACTTTGTAGGTACCACGCTAGGCCAACTCGAGGGCAAAGTGTTAAGACCGACATGCGGTCTACTGTACCTAAGCCTGACTAATTTAGTAAAAGTAACATAACATAAACTTTACGCCTGTATTCGCCGAAAGGTTGGACAGAGGTGTACCTATAGTACACCCACATTTCGCCACTTATGTTTAAGTTGACAAATTTCAGATGGAAAAACCAAATAAAGGCTCCTACAAACATCCGCGAAATGCGACGCGAATCGCACGCGACTCAACGTCACCGCTCGTCGCTCGACAGACGGTGCCTTTATGTCGCGTCGCGTGTCGCGCCTGTTTGTAGGAGCCTTAATGCAATGGTAATTGCCACCAAATGCAAGTCCTGCCGTAACTACTAGAGGTTCATGATTCCCAATTTAAGAAACACTGACCTAAGCTATTAAGTCAAGATCGGAACTTCTTCTTTATGACCATTATTTCCTTTCATTTCAGTTTTCAAATAGGAATTCTAATCACAATAATACGATTTAATTTCACTTCCGTCCCTTATGAAGTCTGAAACAATTTTATTGTTAACTGTTAACGAAATCTTCAACTTTTGACTCAAAGACTTTATCTTTATTAAAATATTCATTTGACGTCCGTTAATCTGAATTTCTCTTTACACTTTACCTGAAATTTTGTTAATTTACTTTCTTTAAAACCGTTTGTACCTACGTACTGTTTTCTATAGATTCCCCCGTTTTTAATATACCGCGGGCTTTAATGTACCAATTTTTTTAAACCAGTTCTTTAGAACTACTCGTATTCATTTTAGTGATACAAAATTAGCATAATTTAATTCCTTGATCACTTTTAAGGCAAATAGTAGTCAGTAGTCTAATTAATATAACACAGTTTCGTCACCTGCGAGAGCTCTTTGTCTTTAATTAATTTATATTTAATCAACAACAGTTCAACAGTCAATCTAATTAAATATACCAAAAGCAATTTTGAGAGGTAAACAACATTCAAATGTTTATAGGTAATTTGAATATTCTTTCAGCTGAATAGAAATGATAATAGATAACTACTCATCTGGTCGCATTTCCACGAAATATAGTTAGTTTTAGCTAATTACGACGGTTTTAACTTTTTAATTTAATAGACACCGGAGTTAGTATGTGAACTTAATTTATTGAATGTGGTTTAATTGTTATCGAATTACCGTTTAACTTTGTTTAATTTTATTTATTAAAACATGTAGGTAGATATAGAAGAGCTTATAAAAACTCTATTATTTATATTAAATAGAATTGGGAAGTTACGTTGAGCTCAAAGGACTACAGCTCCCAATAGTAAATTGTAAACGGTAAATAAATAAAATCCATATTATGTATGTAGGTACATAAGTGCATGCGAATCCCCGTCATCAAGTATTGTTTTTTTTTGTTTTATCACATTGATAATCACAATTTAACCAAAATAATTTGAAGCACAACATTTGTCACATAGAAAATCACATGTAACGTTTTGATTACCACACGCATTGACTACATAAGAATGTGAAAATAACAACGTCGAGCGACTCTCAAAACAACAACTCATTTCAGGAATTTCCGTGAATCATGAATTCACGATTATGTTTTGGAAGTCATTTCGTTCTTTGCACGAGTGCTTCCATAAATTTCTACGGACAATTAAATGCAGAGCATTGCTATTGAATTTGTTACCTACCTATTAATTAGCAACTCACTTATATAAACGTATTCTGCGTATTCACTTGATTTTTGTTTTATTCATGTGTGTAACTTTTAACCACTGGAATTAAGGAATCACCTTTAAATTCAACATATTAATTGAAATGATTGGAGCCGTCAATTTATTTTACATTATGAACAAAGTGAAACGCTCAAACTTTGGAACGTGAATAAATTGTATAATAAATATATTACCCAGTAAAATTGTGGTATTTTTATAATGATGAATAACAATAATTAATGAATAATATAAAATAATTCTCTTTTGCAGATAGTAGGTATGTGTGTGGTATGGCTACCAAGCCCGATGCGATTTAGGTACATAAAAGTTTGCTTGACGAATTTTACGTTCTACGATAAAGAAATAAGTAGGTATGCTGAGCTACGTCGGCATCAGTAGAAAAAAAAATTGGGTGGACAAGTATTTAAATGACATATAAATTAAAACATTTGTAATTTTTACTTTTAAATCGTTTACAAAACACTTAAATTAAAGTTTGAATAACGACAAATATTAACTTATTTGTATACATACTTGTAAAACTTCACAGCATCCACATGAAACAAAACTTCTCAACAATCCAATCTTGTCCTGTATAATGTATAACTTCATCAGTTGAACACAATCACTTTTACGTTTAAATCACGCACTTTTACAGTAGACGCGGAAACTGGGTGCTTGTGCGTCGCCCGAACGACAAAGTTGCGGCGCGGACAAATCGCGACTGAAAACATCCGCGCGCCGGCCGCCGCGGGTGCTCACCTTACACTGCTAAGGTCAATGTCAGCACATCTCTATGACCATCTCTCCTGAATGCCTTATTGACTTCCTTATTACACCAAGATTGCCTAGATGTTATAGAAAAGTAATCGTTTAAATTAACGAAATTTCTCGCAGTCGCATCCCGATAGATACAGATTTTTTTTTTCTTTTTTAATACCTACTTTTTGAACTGCGAATTACCATCGACTGCTATTGCAATTACATGAAAACAGCTTCATGATCGTTAAGAATTTGCCGCTACCGACTGCGACCCGAGATAGAATTAATTTACGAAAATACAAAGACCCAAAAATATTCGGAAGTGCTGACTCTTATAGGATGAAAATCCAACAAAAACTTTAATTTTTTCACTAAAACAATAATAAAATAACTGATAATGGAAAATTCCGAAACGGAAATCCAATTCCGGATAACTTCAAAAAATTTATAACAATATTTTGCCCTTTTATAATTAGATATTTTTATATTTTGGATATTTTAGTAAGATATTTTAATAACTTTCTCGTGTACACCTAACAGGCTCTTAACTACTCAAAGAAACCTCCCTTCAAGAAGCGTGTAGGTAAATTAAGTTTGAAAAGTTAATTACTAATTAATTAAATTAATAACACATTTGTGCCTCTATTGTAGGTACCTACCTACATAACTTATTAATTTGATAGTGTCGTATTAAATTAAAGGTTCTGAATATAATTTAAGTAACAGTCTCTTATTTTGAAAATGTTGCCACAGACATTTTTTTTTTAAATTTGGCCTTTGCTTTGGTAGCCTGACAACCTTCAGAAGATCGCGGGGAAGACCTGCACCCTAATTGCGAAATACTCTTTCAATCACAATCTCAATGATTTTGAAGGATATCGCTAATCCATTGCTTCATATGTTCGAAAAATTAGTCTGCTTAACAATGTAAATAATGCAATGACTATTGTTGCACTGTAAAAATTAAAGCCATTGCTACTGTTAGTGTGTTACGCAATTATTACCTCGCGGGATGAGACTCGCACAGACTAGCGGGGTAATTACGTAACACACACCATTCCACTAACTGTAGGAATGGGTTTCATTTTGACAGTTCAACAACATTTATTGCGTTATTTACGTTGTTAAACAGACAAAGTTTTCGAACATATGAAGCCATGGATTAGCAATAGGCTTCAAAATGATTCAGATTGTGTTAGATAGGTAGTGTGTTACGTAATTAGGGTGCAGGGAAGCATGGCACAATAAGAAGGATGCCGATACTCAGTCGTGGATGGAACGAGACTGCCGATGCTGACGATAATGATTGTTAGCCTGCGAAAAATTTGGTGATTTTTATACAGTTGAGACTATATTACACTTTAATTTAATGTTTTTCTTAGTGCCTATATTTCTCTTTCAGGTTTTATTCGGGTTTCTCTTATACAAGCCCATATTACGTACCTATAAGCAGGAACGGAATAGTACCAAGGCGAATGTGGCTCTGTACATAAACCTACGAGTTATGCTCAGCTCGTAAAGGTAGCCGAGCGTGAAGATATTAAAGCTCAAATCAATTATCCCTACTATTCATAACTATTGGGTACTTTAGTACTACGGACGAACGCCAATTGCATGCCATTATCGCCCTTACGGAAATATTGTTTTCCTTGGAAACTTAATCGTACTGAAGATTTTATTGTTCTGTCCCAACATTGAAAAAAAAAACTTGAGATATAAAATACTGGGTTGTCTTGTCATTAAATAGGTATGCAGGATATGTCAGTGCCTTTTTTTATATTTTTTATTTGTTTAATATATTGGAGCAGACAGCAAAATATAATGTAAAAAGTTAAAACATGGTTTACATAACAGGTTCGGGGCATTGGCTTATATGTTTCTTTTCAATACCATATTTAAATTAATTATTGGGTTATATGATCATGTATTTATGTACATAATTAACATGAATGTTACCCTTGACAAATGTATACAGCAAACGTACTTGGAACAACTTTTTAGGTCTAGTTTGGTTCGCTATATCTACTAAAATCTTAATCTACGAGTATACATATAAAAAACGAGCGAACCTTACAATAGTCGCATATTATGATGGCCATCTGACATCTCGCCTTGGTAATAAGCAACATTAACATTATATCCTGAATAATCATTTCATGATACTAAAACACCCAACTAGCGAAGTCAGTACTTATAACGCTCTCAAGACTATTTTTTCGTGTATTTATAAGATACTTGAAGTATGCTACAAACATGGATTTGGGCGCCAGTATAGAAGCATATGTTTCTGTTACGATCTTACAATAAACTTGGATAAAGTCATTAACTCTTATAATTATAGCCATCTATTCGAACCCAAAACTTTCCTGGCGACATCGTTATCCTAATTTTGACGAATAACAATAGTTTCTATAACAATCTTAGCCTAAACAGTTACAGGCACTAGTGCTTCTATTACGCTCTGACTCGAGTATCTTATAAAATCTATCATTTTTATAAAGCGCTTGTAACATACTTGGTTATTTGTTATAAGTACATTTTATAAACTTTAACGTACACGTGTTTTGTGTTTGAGAAATTTGTTTTCTCATATTCCTTACTAATATAAATAATTCTATTAGTATTCATTCGTTTTTAATATAGCTAGTTACTTTGGGAATATTGTGTGGAAACTGGTGGGGAAGTCAAATTTACTGTGAATATGTACCGTATATTGTTATTTATTAACGCCTAGAGGAAAATGACTGAGAACATTGTGTAGTTGTTGTTAAAATTTAATTTCAATGATTCCTGTGGATATTCGCCATGTTTTAAAAATGCTCTGCATTGAGTACTTACTTACTTACTAGAATCACTATAAGAACATTACGTTCCCAAGCGTAAGATCCAGCTCTTATATCTCCGTAACTACAAAGGCATAAATTTAGAAGCTTTGCAACGTGATGCCGGCGATATCGACTGGACCCCTCTGGTCGAGAACGATAACGTCGACTGTAAGGTGGATTACTTTAACACTACTGTTCTCAACTTGTATGATCAGCATGCCCCTATCCGACGTGTCAAAGTAAGACATAACCCTGCACCATGGATAACGCTAAAAATTAAAGAGCTTATGGCTCGCAGGGATAAAGCTAAGAGCAGATATAAGCGCCGACCTTCAGAGCTGAATCTGTCTCTCTACAAATCCTTACGTAATCGCTGCAGTCATCTGTGTCAAGATGCTAAGAGACGCTATTTCCACGATCAACTGAATAATCGCAGTTCTTCCGATGTTTGGAAATTTCTCAAATCTGTAGGCATAGGCAAATCACCTACTAACCAATGTAAGGATGTGAACCTCAATGATCTCAATAAGTATTTCTCTATTCTTCCCTTTTCTCTTGATCCGTCTGTCAAAGCTACGACACTGGCGAGTCTTGCTAGTTTGCCATTACCGCAATGTTCTAAATTTAAGCTTAGCGATGTTACTGAGGATGACGTCAAGAAATCTGTACTTGTGATTACTTCTTCAGCAGTCGGTAATGATAAGTTGTGTTCAAGAATGATAACTCTTATCCTTTCCTCTTTACTTCCTGTTCTCACTCACATCTTCAATCACTCATTTTCCTCTTGCTCCTTTCCGTCAGTTTGGAAACAGGCTCACATTATACCTCTACCTAAAACTAACGATCCTTCTTTAGTAACCCACTTTAGACCTATTTCTATTCTCCCATTTCTCTCTAAAGTTTTTGAGCACATAGTTCATAGACAATTATCATTTTTCTTGACGTCAAACTCGATAATATCCCCTTTTCAATCCGGTTTTCGCCCAGGTCACAGTACTGTATCAGCGCTTCTGAAAGTAACTGACGACATCCGCTGGGCAATGGAGAATAAGTCCCTTACTGTCCTTGTATTGCTTGACTTTAGTAGCGCCTTTAACTCAGTGGATTTCGACATTTTGCTAGGCATCCTCACATCTATCAATTTCTCTTCATCCGCCCTAGCCTGGTTCAATTCTTATCTTCGGGGCCGCTCTCAGTGTGTTCACCTTGAGGAGTCTTTCTCTGATTGGTGTAGCCTCACGGAGGGCGTTCCTCAGGGTAGCGTTCTCTCCCCTCTCCTTTTTTCAATTTTCATAAACTTTGTTACCAGAGTAATTTCTTCTAGTTTCCATCTTTACGCAGATGACTTGCAGCTATACCGACATTTTACTGTAGCTGACGCGGGTTCTGCAATTGCTGCTATGAATGATGACCTGGCCTGTATCAGCGCTTGGGCGCAGTCTTTTGGTTTGCAAGTTAACCCTTCTAAATCCCAGGCCATGATCATAGGCAGCAGATTCGTTCGCAATGCGGCTGATGTTGGATCTCTGATGCCTTTATATCTCGGTGGTGTTCGAATTGACTATACCGAAACAGCCAAAGACTTGGGTGTAATTATCGACTCCAATCTTTCGTGGCGTGCTCAGGTCAATGAGGTCAGTCGAAAGGTACATTTTTCGTTTCATTCGCTGAAATGCCTTCAAAGTCTCCTGCCCTTGAAGACTAAAATTTCTTTGGCACAGACACTTATTCAGCCGATTATAGATTATGCCGACGCCTGCTACTTGGATGCTACTGAGGAGCTATTAAACAAGCTTGAGCGCTTGCAAAACTTGTGCATTCGCTTGGTTTTCGGTCTGCGAAAGTATGACCATGTTTCTCACCTTCGCAAGGAACTCAAGTGGCTCCCAATCCGCTTACGCAGGAACACTCGGATTTTATGTCTCCTCTTCAACATCCTACACAACCCATCTTATCCTTCCTATCTGCGTGAGCGTTTTTCTTACGCACGCCCTCGCGACGCACCGTGTAGATCACATCTTAGATCCCTCCTTAAATCCCATCCTCATAAAACCAGCTACTATTCTTATTCCTTCTCTGTTCATGCTGTAAGATTGTGGAACTCACTTCCGCCTAGCATTCGAGACTTAAAATCTATTTCTCTTTTCAAATACCGAGTAAAAGAGCATTACCTTTCCTTTTAACTGTGAGAATTTATATATTTATATATATAAGCTTATTTATTTTAGCATTATGTATTTATTTAAGTATATGTTATTTTTATTTAAATTTTGCATTATATGTAAGTATATTTAATATTCTAGTTTAAGACGTCACGAATCAAATTCTTCTCTTCTTGTTCTCACACACTATTGTCTACATTTCTTTTTCATTTCTCCTTTCGCAGGTCTGCTGGAAGAAATTTCTTAAGAAATAAGCAGTACCTTTGTACTTAATACTAATATGCCGTATCTGTATCTATTTTACTGTGTGTACATAAATAATAAAATAAATAAAATAAATAAATAAACATTTGTACTTATTACAGTTTTAGTAAATATTACCTCTCCATTTTAAAACAAATTAGAGTTCCTCATGAATTGTTTATCAACCTCACCCGTTAAATCTCGCTCGATATGGGTGAGTTGACAAAAACTAAGCTTTGATTAGTGGGACGTAGGGACGTGGGAGGCTCCCCAGCTAGATGGACCGACGACCTCAAAAAAGTGGCTGGGACAGACTGGATGCGGAAGGCGGAGAACAGGGTGTTGTGGCGCAGGATGGGAGAAGCCAATGTCCAGCACTGGACTGCGATAGGCTGAGTTGATTGATTGATTGAAGCTTTGATTATTTTTTCGTCCATCAAATGTTTATGCAAGTTTACAAGACTTTTATGTGTTTTAAACAAAGTTCGTACATCTTTGGGTAGAATGTTTTGAATTATTTTGTATAATATTATTGATACTTCATTTGGTGCCAAATGCGGTATATTCAATTTTATTGCCCAGCTTTGTATCTCTTGAAGTAATTCATGATTCTTTTCGTACTCTCTGCTTTCTTTTATTTCTAAATCATGTTCTTCTTTATGGCCTTTTCTTCCTGTTCGTCATGATCTGAATAGCACTCAACAGGTACAACATTATTTTCGACGGAACTGAGTCTGAGACGGAAATGAGTTGACAAAATAGATGACGTTTACTTACAAAGTGCTTGATCCAGAGTTTATAAGCTTGATTGCTCTCATAGCGTATTTGTAAAATGCTAACAATCTTATAAGAGACTTCAACAAGACGATACTGGCAAATACTTATAAGATCTCTGCTAAGTATGTTAAAAGTAAATGCATCCTATAACTGTCCTATAATTTAATCTTGTATTTGCTATAAGACTAAGTTATAGAAGTAAATGCTCCTGAGTAAATTAAGGCTTGTGAAATGCTACTATAAGTAAATAGTCTACACCAATGCATTTATAAGAATCTTATAAGTGTTAACAGACTTATAATATTTTTTTACAAGATTACTTTGCTGGTTGGGCAGTACCTAGGTAATCTCTCTTTCGTCTTGCTTAACACAGCTAGTAAAAAGTCAAAACATCTAGAATTTGTAAAACAACTTTGATTATGTATAAGAAAAACATTGTTACGTTTCGTATAAATCATAAATATTTTTTTGGTAGGTACCTACAGAATAAGCAAAGCTGGGCACGCCGTTAATCCGTTAATCGTTGATTAACGAAGTTAATATTTTCAGTAACGGATTAACTTTTAAGTTAACTTAAAAAATTGTTAACGGATTCATTTAGTTCCGTTAACTTTCCATAAGTCCGGTAATCATTAATTAAGTACCTACTATTTGCCAATAGGACACCACGCGGACCGCGCTGCGCCGCGAGAAACACGTTTAACAATCTCTAAATAAATATTATTACAAACTCTAATGATACGCCCTTCTTTTATAAATTTTTCATGTCCTGCACAAACCTTCCATAGCCATACAATTTTTTTTCTATAAGTACATAAATCACTAATACAACGGCATATAAAATGCAACTTCTATCACGAGTTCACGACTAACGTTAACTTCCGTTAAATCTTCCGAAATATAACGCGTTAACGTTTAACGAAGTTAACTTCTTTAGTAACGGATTAGCGGTTAACGAAGTTAACTATTTGATTGTCGGTGTCCAGGCCCTGCAGTCTCGACATTAGATAGCGACAAAAATCTGTCGCTAAGTCGTATCGATGTCAAATTCCTTTAATAGATTTTCAACCTTATGCTTTGGAAATAAAGTTGAAAATCTATTAAAGAAATTTGACATCGATACGACTTCGCGACAGATTTTTGTCGCTATCTAATGTCGAGACTGCAGGGCCTGGGCCGGAAGTCTCGACTAAGTGTGTCTGCACAAGTTTACATCTACATAATAAAAGGTGGCATTGTTTTGTTTGTCAGCGTCGCGACCGCTTCAGAGCGGGCGCCGGCGACTGTCAAACTAGCGGAGGTAAAACTATCATAGCTTCGTAATTTATGACGTTATTTAAAAAAAAACACAATGCTTCATTAAATGCTTAGTACGATTTTTTACATTATAAAAAAAATACGGAAACTTCTCCATTGAGCTGCGACAGAAATTAATCTCAAAATTTAAAAAAGCTAAATACTAAAATATTTATTCGAATAATTATTCATTATTACTTACTTGCATTTTTTATCAATGATCTGCACTATTTTCAGACACGAAGTAAATACATTTATTTTTATAGGAAGAAATCCATCAATCGGCCTAGCCTTTTCCCAACTGATCTGAGGTCGGCTTCCAGTCTAACCGAATGTAACTGAATACCAGTATTTTACTCGGAGTGACTGCCTATCTGCCCTCCACAACTCAGTTACTGGGTAACACGATACCCCTTGCTAAGACGGGTTGGTATACTTGACAGCCGGGACCACCAGCTTAACGTACTTTCCGAGGCACGGTGCGGTCTCGATATTAATTAATGGTCACCCATCCACGAACCGAGCGCGGCAATCGACCCGTGCGGCTGTTATGATTAAGCCACGACCCTTAGAGGCAAAAAGAGTCGGTCATTATAAAATCTCGATGTTTTGCCAAGTCGTAAAAACTGTGCAAAGCAGGGGCGGGTCGCTTGTAGTGTTATACCTAAGTATAAAAACTACTAGCGAACCCAGCGACTAACTTAGATTTCTCCAATGTTTATGCAATGAATAGTTACGTAGGTTTCGTTAATCGTTTATCTATAATATTAAAATTCAGATAGCCGTTTATTGCTTAGTCTTGAAGAAAATATATTCTGACATTTAATTTATAGTCCAGTAGAAGCAAACGTTTACTGGTTTTTACCCCTCATCTGTCGGTCGATCTTATTAAGTTCGGTAACAACAGAAAAGTAATTGTGTATCATTACATGATCTATTCCCATCCAATACCAAGAGCTAATACCATTTGGTATTAGTTTATTTCCGAATTTATTTTCTATTCCCAACGAGTACCACATTTTTTTAAATAAAAAATCTATTACTAACGAATACCAAAGCGTGACTTTTTGTACACTCAGCTACACAAAGTTTTAGTTAAATTGCGTTTTACCGAAATCTAGGGTAATCTAAATATAGGGTTAGGGTTAATAAGCTGGCCGACGGAGCCCCGCTTAGCGGGGCTCCTATTTCTGTCTAAAGGGTTTAAAGGAACCTAACCAACCGAACCTCGGGATGCCACTGACGTCGACCGTCTAGGGTTAGGATTTTCGGGAACATTTATTATGTTTTCGGAAACTTAGTTCGTCACTCAAAGCATTTTAATTTTACTGAACCTGACTGTATCTGATTTCTTCAAACTTGTTTTGGTATTGGTTTTAAAATGTGGTACTCGTTGGGATTAGAAAATAAATTCGGAAATAAACTAATACCAAATGGTATTAGCTCTTGGTATTGGATGGGAATAGAGCCATTACATTAGCGACCTTTGAACGTCGAAAAATATGAAGAGACTTACTAAATGTAGACTGTAATTTTATAGAATTTGAATGCTGTTATTTGTTTCTTTTTTACGATAAACTTGTTTCATATGACCTCTAGGTTTTTGTTTATTATCGTTTCTTAGAAACAATTAAGTACTTGGTTTATCCCTAGGTTGATGTATTTTCTTCCAAGTAGTATTAATGCATTGAGAACGAATATTAATGATGAACGGAAATTTATTTTAAGTGAGCGTACTCTCAGCCTACGTAGAAAGAGGTTATTGTCATCAACCAGGCACAAATCCAGACTAAGAGCTGCTACAACTTTGCTGTCTTGAGGATTGAACTGCACCTGCTGCTTGCGACCAATAGATCACAGAATAAGTCACGTTTACATATTGCATTTTATTTTATATCATCAATTCAAAACCTTAATACCTAGCTTCGAGTCCAGTAGGTATTTATTCATTTATTTACTTCAAACAGACTTCCAAAAAAGGAATAGGTTATGCACTCGGCAATTTTTTTTTCATGTCAGCATTTACACCGATTTTTATCAGTGATTACTGGGCCGATTTCCGTGATTCTCGTTTCATTTAATAGAGGAAGCTGGCGAAGTGGTCTCATTTTTGCTGGTAATTTTTATGTTAGCTTCAATAACCCGTTTTTTTTTTCACTTTGTGTATGATGATGTTACAATAACTTCCTGTCAGTGTTAAGGCTCCTACAAACGGTGCGACACGCGACGCCAATCGCACGGTCGCGCAACGAGCGGTGCCTTTGTGTCGCGTGCAATTCGCGTCGCGTGTATTTTTTGGGGAATTTTATGGGGTAGATAGATACCACAACTAAAAACGAAACATAAAAATACAAAAACAAGTATTTTTAACACTTTGCGGGACACTAAACGCCCCCAGACGTAATAACAAAACTTATATTGTGTCTCGCTTGGTGTCCTTCAACCGATTAACATAAGCAGGATGACATTTCAGCCGTCAAAGAGTATGCAAATCAGTCAACCGATTAAAATTGAGATAAAAATACTTAAATTATTAATCATTATGCTGCGATTTTTATGCCAAAAATACTCTGATGATTGAATCAATGTTTCTTGTAATTAGGTATTTTAGAAGGGTGATGCCCGATTTCCCCAAGTTCCAAGTTCCCCAAAGCTTATATTATTAAATAAAAATATACGATTCGGTCTTGACCGAAATATAGAATGGTACAGTCGCCGAATCAATGCTTACGTACGTATTGTTTAATGTTACTTGTTATTACATTAGAGAATCAATGGGGTAAAAATTTAATATATATTTTCATTGCAATTTACGCTTAATTCATTAAATATTATTAACATTATGCAATACTGCTAAGTTATAGATAACAAACGACGTTGCTCTGTACTTCAATAACAAATAGACGTTCATCAATAGTGGTGTGCCATAGTAGTAGTGCGAATGAGAGGGAAATATCAAATATTGTTTTTGCACTTGTGCGATTGAGAGGGAAGTATCAAAACTTGTTTCAGTTCCGCGTCCTGGATTCCTGTTTTTTATCTATCAGGCAGTTTGCATAGCGACGTTGCTTATTGTGCATGTTGAAAAATGAATAATTTAAGTGGTGGTTCGTCTGGTGGTGAATCTAGTCAACCTATAAAGTTGAAGCGGATTATAAACAAAAAAAAGCATAAGTAGTATTTCGATTTAATTTTACTTTTTATTTTTCGATTTTATTTATAGTCTACATGATGTGTTTACTTACAATTTTCCTGAGCTAAAGAATTGCTTGCTGGATGCCTCCAACACAACTTAAATTATTCCCTTACACTATATTTTTCCCCAGAACAACCTGAATACATTTCTAACTCACCCCTTGGATACATCACTAACAAACCCTGGATATATCTCGAAACAATCTCAAAACACATAGTACAAATTATATATAGAGCAAATATATCTCCAAAATAAGGTTTATTTTTAACTAGGTACTGATTTTATTTTATTCTAACACTTTTCGAGACGTCAGTACGAGGAATGGTCAAGTGTGAACTTTACAAATTAATTAATTTTACATTTTGGGGACTTTGGGAATGAATGTATGAAAAATCATTTTGGGGAACTTAGAACTTGGGGATATCGGGCATCACCCAAAATACGCAGTTGATTATTAGAGGGTCGTTTATTTTTATCACCAGCGATATAAATTCTTAGAGATCGTCTAATTCATAGGTTCCCAACGGGGGTGGTACCGCCCCCTAGTGGGCGCTGGAGCTTTTCGTGCGGGCGGTAGGTACAGAGAGAGAGAGAGAATGAATTTGTAATTATTAATAGATAATAGAGAGACATCAAAAATTGGTATAATTAACTATTATGTAAAGAGGGGCGTTGAATTTTTTCTTCTTGTAAAGGGGCGTAAGTCCATAAAAGGTTGGGAACCTTTTTTTTGTTTTTTTTTCGTTTTTTTTTTTTTTTTTTTGGTTGGGAAATCATCAAATGACGTCTCCCGCTCTGGGCGGAGCGGAAGGGCGTGTCAGACTCTTACTGACTAAAACCCACCCGTGTTCCTTCAGTTGCCTGTGCGCCAGGGCCACGGTAACTCTTTCGAACAATCCGCAGCCCCGGCAGGCATCGGTCCTATCGGACCCCGTCAATTTTGCTGACATCTCTTTGAGGCGCGCGTGGAACACGACGCGCCGTCAACCCGGGCCTGGTCCTTACCGGACGGCGAGCTGCCCATTGCTCGCCGTCCGCAAGCCCGCGCCTACGGTGGCCGGGAGTCGGCAATCGACTCCCGACGCCCAGGGTGTCTCCTCCTCCTGCGGCGGCTAGGGGCGCGAGGGCGCAGAGATTGCCTCTCCCTTTCGCGCTCCGCCTCCTCCTTCGCGAGCATTACTGCTTCGCAGAAGGAGGTGACGGCTTCCCATTCCCTCTCGCTCCGTACCATGGCCTGAACCAGGGCCGGACGCGAGAGGTCGCCGCCGCCGATCGCCGCCACGAGGACACGGCGGTGCTCCGCCCAAGCCGGGCAGACCTCCACCGTATGCTCCACCGTGTCCTCCGGTCGATCCACGCAATGATAACACCCGGGCGTTTCCTCCCGCCTTATACGAAACAGGAACCTCCCGAAACAGCCATGTCCGGTGAGGACCTGCGTCAGGCGGAAGGTGAGGACGCCGTGGCGCCTCTCAAGCCACTCGTCAAAGAGGGGTCTTACCGCCGCAATTGTGGCGTGCCCTGCGCTGGGTTGCGACAGTCGCACTCTCCATGCCGCCATGAGATCCCGCTGGAGCTCTGTCCGCTGTGCCGTGATTTCTCGCGGCAGCGGAAATACGCGCCGGCGTTTCGCCTCCTCGCGCCACTCCCAAACGTGCGCGAGGACCTTTGCCTCCAGATCCCACGGCGGCAATCCGGCAAGGAGGCTCGCCGCCTCGCAGGAGACCGTGCGGTATCCCCGTACCATCCGGATGGCCATGACCCTTTGGGACGCGTTCAACCGGCGGGCTGGCCAGAGCCTCAATGAACGCGCCCACAAGGTTGGGAACCTATGGTCTAATTTATGATTGCACGCCCCTTCACAAAAATTAGTAGTGGATTAAAGGCAAATGAGGAAAGCGGAGGTGGGCACCTATCATTAAAAAATTTTAAAGTGCTCTCAGTAGTATATCTTGTTAAATCAGTGCTTAGAAAGTTTCGCTAAAGTTATAATATGTTATTATATAATATATAAAATGTTTAAAATAAGAAATCTGATGCGTTGCCGAGCCACACTGAACGTAAATGAGTACCTTATCTTATACCTACACTACCAGGGCATCCAGCCAGATTTGAACTCGCTAGATCGAAAATTTTATTCACATGGTCGATAAACCCAAGTGAAAGTGTAAAATTGCTTGAGAATTATTAAATTATCGAAATTTTCTAAACTGTTGAGAATATCCCAACATTTTAATTTTTAAATGATAGGTGGTCACCTTCGATTTACCCCATTTGCCTTTCGACCACTACGTTTGACACAACACATTATATTTCACATGTTTGTATAGAATTTTTTGTGAAGGGGCGTGCAATTTTAAATTACACGATCTCTAAGAATTTATATCGCTGGTGACAAAAATAAACGACCCTCTAATAATAAACTGCAGATTCTACAATACCTACTTAGAAGAAACATCGATTCAATCAACAGAGTATTTTAGGCAATAAAAATGGCAACATAATGATTAATAATTTAGATATAATTATGCAATTTTAAATGAGACGATCTCTACCGTTGTTTACTGTTGGGTTTTTACATTTTTAAGTGTACACAATTTTTTTTTTACTGGCTAATAATCGTCGCTGCAGAGAGATAATTACTTGCTGTTTTTTAATAAAAAATATACACATTCACAGTCATTTTACAAACATAAATAGATAAAAAGACTCAGTCATTACAATACCTACCCACGCAGTTGAATTCTGACTATGTTTATTTACTTCCGATGGTTCTATCAACTACACACACACCACATCAAACCACATTTAATCCAATTTCAACACATTTTAAGGTGTTTACAGGCCCCAATAACCTTACGCATGTGGGCGCAGCAAAACGCACCACTCCCGCTCAGACGTAAAGGCTCGTGCACACTGGCGCGACGCGACAGCACGACACAAAGTCACCGCGTGTCGGCTACGAGCAGAGCGGTGCCTTTGTGTCGCGCTCTCGCGTCGCGCCTGTTTTCGGGAGCCTTACGCGCGGAGATGGCGCGCTTCATCAAAACGACGACCAAAGAATATGCAGCAGTGCAGAGATGCGCACGTAGGTTGACATTTTCGCTTACGATTCGAGAAGGTAATGGTGTATCTAAGGCTGATATTTTTGCATAGATAGATACAAGTTACGCAACTATTTTAAGTTTTTACTGGACATTATTTTTAAAAATGTATATGGTTAAAATTAGATCAGAAAATAAATTTATTTGCTCAAACTTATGTGTACACAAACAAGAATTAAAGCGTGCATGAGAGATTTTTTTATTAAGTATACATTTTATATTGCCGTGCAAATAATTAATATGAATAATTTTTAATAATTAATTTCACGTCAATATAATTAATTTAAAGTGAATTTAACAAACTCTAATAAATACAGAAAAAAAAACTAAATAGGATACATAAGAATATTTTTACTTATCTACATATAGTAGTATTAAAAATTATGTTTGTTTAAAAAAATAGTATTTCCTTCAGCTTATTACTCTCGACGTAATGATTGTGCATGTAAGTGTTTATTATAACAAAATATAATAAAGAGCTCATACTTGAATTTTTGGAACGAAGTTCTTTAGCGCAGCTTGGGGTAGGAGTAAACTGGTAGAAATCGCCACGTAACGAAAAAGCCCTATGCGACTTTCGAGAGAGATAGTTTTCATGGCTTTCGAGGGCGCTGATGCCAATAGTGAGAACAAAATGAATATCCAAGATGGCGGCTGCGAAAGTTTTCAAATTTATCATCATGGGTGTCGTTTTCGTGGTTGTCGAGGGTGCTAAATCCGATAGTGAGGTCAAAATGAAAACCCAAGATGGTGAAAACTTTATGAGAGCTTTTAAAAAGTTATACTAGATGGCTCTGTATTAAAAACTTGTGTTAAATTCACACTTTCCTTCTCGCTCTCCATGTCATTCTAATTATATACGAGTGTGTGCGCGTGCAAGTATCGGTTTCTGACGGGTGTCCCCCGACCGCACACATTTTTTTTATTATATCATATTAGCGATCAGGCTCAGAATGTCCCTTTCCCAAAATGTTCCTTGATTTCCAAACGTCCCTTTCCCGAAATGTCCCCTTCCCATAATATCCCTTTCCCAAATTGTCCTTTTCCCAAAATGTCCCTTTCTCAAAATGTCCCTTTCCCAAAAAGTTCCTTTCTCAAAATGTCCCTTTGCTACGACAGCTACGTGTTTAAACTGGGAATATTTAAATGACACAAGCCAATTAATCAATCATGTTTTAACCACATATAAACCAAAACGTTAAAGCCTTTTAATCACATATATATAAAATTATTATCTGCTGTGTACTACCTTCACTACAAATTAGTTTTTTTTTTTTGCTTATGTCTGGAGTATTTGAATTGATTCAGTATCATTATGTGTTAGCAAGTTTATATTTAAATACTTTTTCCGAGCTCTGTGTAAGGAAGTTTTCAGGGAACGAAATGTGGGTATTAAATCGTGATCATCAGGGTTCTCATTTCTTAACTTTTGTGAAGAAGGTCCACAAATTTTCTGTATGAGTCCTAAATTCTCACAGACCACCCTCTTAAATTTTTGTATTTCCTTCTTAACATTTAGATGTACGGAGTTTACTTGACAAGAAGGCTGATTGATTGATGATTGATGATTCTCTTAAAATAATTTTCCTTGTTTTGTCCAATCTAATCGACGCATTACATATCGTTCTATTAAGACATCTCCATATTGTGCTGTCGTTTTTGTTTGTTCTATTTTTATTATATTGAAAACCTTTATAAACGAATGCAACCTTTTCTTTTTGATTACATATAAACTCTAGTTTCTCGCTCATATTCACGCCACTTTTTCAATTTAAAACACACAGACACCAGAGAAATTAACCTCTTTAACGCAACCACTCAACTTCAACTTCAACTCAACAACTTCAACTTTATTTATCAACTCTTATTTTTGTTGTTTACAATGACTAATGTCATGAATTAATTGTTTTTTATACCGTTTAGGATGTAACATTTTGAATAATACGCCTATCTTTTTTTTTTGGGTGAGAAATCATCAAATGACCTCTCCCGCTCTGGGCGGAGCGGAAGGGCGTGTCAGACTCTTACTGACTAAAACCCACCCGTGTTCCTTCAGTTGCCTGTGCGCCAGGGCCACGGTAACTCTTTCGAACAATCCGCGACCCCGACAGGCATCGGTCCTATCGGACCCCGTCAATGGTGCTGACATCTCTTAGAGGCGCGCGTGGAACACGACGTGCCGTCGGTCCGGCCTGGTCCTTATCGGACGGCGAGCTGCCCATTGCTCGCCGCCCGCAAGCCCGCGCCTACGGTGGCCGGGAGTCGGTAATCGACTCCTGTCGCCCAGGGTGTCTCCTCCTCCTGCAGCGGCTAGGGGCGCGAGGGCGCAGAGATTGCCTCTCCCTTTCGCGCTCCGCCTCCTCCTTCGCGAGCATTACTGCTTCGCAGAAGGAGGTGACGGCTTCCCATTCCCTCTCGCTCCGTACCATGGCCTGAACCAGGGCCGGACGCGAGAGGTCGCCGCCGCCGATCGCCACCATGAGGACACGGCGGTGCTCCACCCAAGCCGGGCAGACCTCCACCCTTTGCTCCACCGTGTCCTCCGGTCGATCCACACAATGGTAACACCCAGGCGTTTCCTCCCGCCTTATTCAAAACAGGAACCTCCCGAAACAGCAATGTCCGGTGAGGACCTGCGTCAAGCGGAAGGTGAGGACGCCGTGGCACCTCTCAAGCCACTCCTCAAAGAGGGGACTTACCGCCGCAATTGTGGCGTGCCCTGCGCTGGGTTGCGACAGTCGCACTCTCCATGCCGCCATGAGATCCCGCCGGAGCTCTGTCCGCTGTGCCGCGCTTTCTCGCGGCACTGGAGTTACGCCCCGGCATTTCGCCTCCTCGCGCCACTCCCAAACGTGCGCGAGGACCTTTGCCTCTAGATCCCACAGTGGCAATCCGGCAAGGAGGCTCGCCGCCTCGCAAGAGACCGTGCGGTATCCCCGGACCATGCGGATGGCTATGACCCTTTGGGACGCGTTCAACCGGCGGGCTGGCCGGAGCCTCAATGAATGCGCCCACACCGGTGCCCCGTAAAGGGCCATGGACCGCACGACCCCCGCGTAGAGCCTCCGGCAGGAGGCGTTTGGCCCCCCCAGATAGGGCAAGAGCCGCTTCAAGGCCTATCTATCTATCTTACTTGTTTTGCTAATTTTATCATGATCAGTTCATCAAAACTTGTGATTTCTAACATTATCTTTAGAATAGAATAAAATATTATTTGCATAAACTGTAGGTACTTACATACAAAGTGAGATTTTACGAAGAGTGATCTTTTTCACCAATTAGGGTAATAAACGAAAAGTAACCGGT
This sequence comes from Dryobotodes eremita, assembly GCA_917490735.1. Taxonomy (NCBI): domain Eukaryota; kingdom Metazoa; phylum Arthropoda; class Insecta; order Lepidoptera; family Noctuidae; genus Dryobotodes; species Dryobotodes eremita. The sequence continues at coordinate 15,496,297 of OU823249.1, forward strand.
GCAGTGACCTTCTTTAGGTAATTAATCATGTTTTTACCAAAAAATGGGTTCACTGCGCCGATTAGCCAACGATTATCGGATTGTCCTACTTTGCGTTATTATTAATACGAACTTACGAAGTGTTAATAGAAAACTAACATGACGTATTTGTCCGGGTAACAGATTTAAAGATTTAAGGCTCCTACAAGCAGGCGCGATACTAAAACACCGCCTGTCGCACGACGAGCGGTGCCTTTGTGTCGCGTGCGATTCGCGCCGCGTGTCGCGCCTGTTTTTAGGAGCCTTTAATTAGGAAGTAAAAAATTAGGAAACGATTAAATCATAAAACATGAAAAACTGGTAGTCAGCGATCCGCTAGTTAGCAAAATGCAAGTTTTTTTTTTATTTACGACCACATTTTATCCAGTTTTTAACCACGTAGTATGCCATGCAAAATTACTTCTAAATAGTTAAGTAATAAAAACAACACTACTGTAAATTTTACGATACAGATAACGATATGGTGTAATATCCGGGAAACTAGCGCACATAATCTACCATTTTTTACAGTTAATCGTACGCCAGAGGTAACAGTCTAGAGAGGTAGTAGTCAATTTTTTTCTTTATCCTAGAAAATTATGTTCATTGTCCTTAAGTTATCATTTTCCGGAAAATATTTATGAGCTACTAACGTGGTGAAAATTTAAATTTATGCAATTTTTGAGAAGAAAATGTCCTTAATAATTTAAGGACAGTAACTAAATTTTGTACTGAACAGGTAACCAGGGAAAAAGTAAGGACCACTTCATACTCAGGTAGGTTCTTCGTTGATTTTTATTTCTTCATTATAGACCAGAACCGATTTTAATCAACAATAAGCTCAATATATAAAAATCTATATTTGTTTGTTTGTTCGTATTTTATGCTCTGCCATACCATCCATCCGATGACCAGTAAATCTGATGTAAATGTTCCTTAAGAATTCAATTTCATTACTAGTCAGATCAACTTATAGTGCCACAAACTTATCTGACCCAGTGGTGGTGGCGCTGTCAGTAAACTAAAAATGACAGACCTTGTCACTTTGCATAGTGATTTCGTTAGTTCCAATTAAAGCCACCGGGTCAAATAAGTTTGTGGCACTTTATATGTTACCGTCCAAAAGTGAAGTCGCAAAATTTTGTGGTTAGGGAATACCTGATGCGCAAAAAATCGTCCTTAATTTAGTTTAGGTTCTCAAAAATAGCGAGTAGTAGCTTAGCGGAAGTAGTTATCATTATTCAAATTAACATGTAAATTCAGTAACGATCACAAACTGGTACCCACAACCTTTTTTTTTTTGGTTGGAAATCATCAAATGACCTCTCCCGCTCTGGTCGGAGCGGAAAGACGTGTCAGACTCTTACTGACTAAAACCCACCCGTGTTCCTTCAGTTGCCTGTGCGCCATGGCCACGGTAACACTTTCGAGCATTCCGCGACCCCGGCAGACATCGGCCCTATCGGACCCCATCAATTATGCTGACATCTCTTTGAAGCGCGCATGGAACATGACGCGCCGTCGAACCGGGCCTAGTCCGGACGGCGAGCTGCCCATTGCTCGCCGTCCGCAAGCCCGCGCCTACGGTGGCCGGGAGTCGGCAATTGACTCCCGACTCCCAGGTTGTCTCCTCTTGCGGTGACTGGGGGCGTGAGGACGCAACGATAGCCTCTCCCTCACGCGCTCCGCCTCCTCCTTCGCGAGCATTACTGCTTCGCAGAAGGAGGTAACGGCTTCCCATTCCCTCTCGCTCCGTACCATGGCCTGAACCAGGGCCGGACGCAAGAGATCGCCGCCGCCGATCGCCGCCACGAGGAGACGGCGGTGCTCCACCCAAGCCGGGCAGACCTCCACCGTATGCTCCACCGTGTCCTCCGGTCAATGCACACAATGATAACACCCGGGCGTTTCCTCTCGCCTTATCCGAAACAGGAACCTCCCGAAACAGCCATGTCCGGTGAGGACCTGCGTCAGGCGGAAGGTGAGGACGCCGTGGAGCCTCTCAAGCCACTCCTCAAAGAGGGGACTTACCGCCGTAATTGTGGCGTGCCCTGCGCTGGGTTGCGACAGTCGCACTCTCCATGCCGCCATGAGATCCCGCCGGAGCTCTGTCCGCTGTGCCGCGATTTCTCGCCCACAACCTAACGGCACGCTCTTGCTTGGCTCGGCTCTTGGTTTGACACTGACGTCTGACGCCCAAATTAAGATGAGGGATTTCGGCTATGGAGTGAGAATGTTGCTATATAATTGACAAAAGATTCCCTTCAAACTATAGCTGTTTACATCAGGATAAATCGCGGTAGTAAAATTGATACTAAAAATTAAGTTTTATCTAGGACAACAGATAATTGTATAATATTAATTAATTAAAACACGACTTATAACAACAAGTTAAAAATATTCACTTTCATAAATAAACTTTTTTAATAAACTTTTTTAACTCATTTTCTCTGTGAGAAAATGAGTTTTTAAATCTTATTGTTTGGGGTAGGACACCAGAAACCGCATACCTACATTAAAATTATTCAACTTTCAGAAGAAAATGCATTTTATTATTTCCTGATCTTTTGGTGGTATTTATTAGCATTAATCTAGAAGAAACATATATAATATTCAAATGCTCAAAAAAATTGTTTTGTTAAATAATTGCATCTGATTTTGTCTATATATAATAATTGCGTCTGATGTTGTTGAAGGACACCCATATTTCAGATGGAGACACGATTGTTAAGAATTGCTCTATTAGAAGTTATAAGAATATCAATTGAGAGAGTTTATATTAGAGTTAGAGAGTAGGTATATTTAAATCTAATGTGCCTTCATAAATAGGTCTGCTAATAATTGCCAAATGGTCCATGGTTATATGAAGTTTATAAAATAATTTAGTACCTACAATACATTTTATGTTACGACCTTTCAATGAAATGCAAATTGGTGGCCACAAAATTTCCAAATTTTTCGTAATGGGAAGCGTTTCCATGGTTTTCTAGGGTGCTAAAGTCGATAGCGAGGTCAAATTGAAAATCCAAGATGGCGGCTTCGAAAATTTTCAACTTTTTCGTCATGGGTATCTTTTCATGGTTTTTGAGAGTGGTTAAAGCCGGTGTTAAAACTGCCATCCTGGATTTTCTCATTTTGACGCCACTATCACGCATAGTGAGGTCAAAATGAAAATCCAGGATGGCGGCTGCAAAAATTTCAAATTTTTCGTCATGGGTATCGTGTTCAAGGTTTGTATGGTCTCTAATAACGAAAATAGACCTCACTATCGGCTTAAGCGCACTCACAAACTATAAAAACGACACCCATGACGAAAAATGTTAAAACTGCTGTCATCTTGGATTTCCATTTTGACCTCACTATTGGCTTCAGCACCCTTGAAAACCATGAAAACGACACCCATTATGAAAAAATTGGAAATTTTCGGGGCTGCCATATTAAATTTTCAAACCCCCGAGAAACAGAACCCATTTCACTTTCACATGGTCGTCGTATCTAAATATAAAGGATTTTTTGAACAAGTACGAGTAGCGCCTTTTTGATTTTCTCACGGATCAAAATAGATTTTAAAGAAAAATGCAAAGCACATTTTATATTTCTGATGGAACAAAATAGATTTTGAGTTTACCAAATTCCTCGCTTCTGATTTTATAAAGGTTCCACCTGTAGACGACCGGTTATTTTATCGGTAGCACGAGTCAATTAAACAGTTGATCAAAAGTGATGAAAATGTAAATGATTTTGGATTTATTTAATGTGCACAATATGAAGTGCAAATATTATATTTGAGTGTTCAATAATATTTTTGGGAGCGCAAAATGGGAATTGTTAGAGGTTCGTATACATGCCGTTTTCAAATAAAACAGTCATGTCATATCATTCTAAAATTCAGTAAATTTTAATTCTCTTTCATAGTCTCGGTTGCAGTTCTTGATAATAATATGGTTTGCCTTGGCATTTTTATTTTTTTACACAATATTTTATATTTACTATTTAAATTAATATTTTTTTGTTTATATTGTTAATTATTACAATGTATATAAAAAGAAAATATAGCAACAAACAACAACAGCAGCAGCAAAAGCAGCAACATTGTATAAACACATAAAAACATAGTCAACAATAAAGCGCCTTCGCGCACAATCGAATTGGGCCCTCTGCAGCTACGAGTAGCTCGTCTATAAACGCAAAGGAATACAAAAAGTTCGTAAATACCTATTTGCACTAACACATACGTGTGCGCATAGTTGGTCGATATCCGGAGCGGAGCAACGAGCGACACAGCCCTCGCAGAGTACCTCTGGGCCTCTATCTCAAAATCGGGACATTTTCTTTGCAAATGCTGATTGATTTACCTATTTCTGTAGTACCTACCTCTAACCATCAATTTTTCAGTGTAATAATATTTCCAAATACCAAAGCCGTTTAGTAGGAGTAGGGAATATTAGCCAAAAAATTGCGTTTTAGTAAATATTTTTTTAAGGCAAAAGTATTAGCCATACGAAAAAATCCAATTATAACAATGATGCATACGTGAATCAATAACATTTTTTTTTAATTATTGTAACAAAACCGTTAATGAGAAGTAGGCTTTATAAAGTGATCGTGTTACGTTACTAAACGAGAGTAAGGGCCTTAAGAAGGAAACCAAAAAACATAATCTACATTTTCTTTAAATAGTTTATTTCCTATTGCAGATGTAGAGGTGTAGGTACATAGTACAGTTCCTACCAGTGAATTTGACGCACGATTTCCTGCCAGCCTGCATCGTCGATGATCGACTAATCGTACCATTGGACAAAGCAGCCGTTTCAAAGCCGCCTACGTTACAAGCTAGCTACGGCCACACCTAGCCACGAACTGGTAGCCTAGTGAGTGGCTACGACGTGACGTAGCACTCACACGTGGTAACAATTGTAGCTACATTCGTAGCAGGTAATTTAAGCTACGAGTAAAAGCAGAACGGGAAACTACAATACGATGTATACTCTGTCCAAAAGTATCTGATGAAACGTAAACAAATGGATCAGCAAAGGTACCTGTGGATGCCAAATGTAGTGACACTTTCAAATTGAATGCTTTGATTTTATTATTTGAATACTTAAACAAGAAATTCTCATTATAATTCCTCTTAAAGATTTATGAATTTGACAAGAGGTTAATTTTGCTACCCCAATTTTCGTCGATGATTTATTCATTACAATTTAAATGTTATTCAAACACTAATTGTTGGAAAAAGTGGTGAGATTTTATGTTAAAACCTTGTAAATACAAATTAATGTGTTACTAATTCCCTTCAGTGAGTGCTTGCGTAAGAATTTAACCAGAACAGGGTTTGTTTACACTTTCATCAGCTGCTTTTAGAACAGACAGTAGATACTGTAGTAAAAGTTACATAGATACGTTTTTCGTGTATTTTGTCAACAGACATTTCTTTATTTTTGTTAGAAGCTTAATTCACCCACGCGATGTGACACCTATTCTCAGACTGGACTTTGATAAATGGGCAATAATATTATATTCGAGTTATATATTTTCGAGTATGTTACACATTCGTGATTTTCATACTAAAAATAAATATTGAGGTGCTGCGACGTCATCGAATGAAAGTACTGTATCACCGCAGCTATTGTGATCGTCGCGACCCAATTCAGAGAAGATATATATTTTAAGAGCCCTTATTTTTACGATATTGAAGAAAACTTTTATGAGCTTTAAGAATCGAAATATTTGCTGTATTCTTCTCTGGAAGATGAGCAATTTTGTTCGCTTCAAAAGATGAATATTCCAGATTTTTAAGTTCCCAGGAGGATTTTGGAAAACATCGTCTTTATTGGAGCATGAACGATACGCTTACAAATTTAATAGTTCTAGCTACAGCAGCCGGGACTGATATCCTGGATATTGATAGATTTGTCCGAGTTTACAGCTAGAACACTGCTGGTCGACTCAGACAACAGCTTACGTTTTCGATGGCATCCGACCCAACGAGCCGTGATCTGATATACTACCCTGGTAAACTACTGAGGAAACTGGAAATCGTGCTCCTTGTTTGAACCCATGTAGATTTGTATGCATGGACAGCCTTTTTTTTTGTAAGCGGCCTGACGACTTGTCTACTATGCAAAATGTGTGTAATACATCTTTGCTTACTCTTTCAGGGTATATAGACAAAGAGTTTATATAAATTGGAAGTTGTTGCAATCGATGTGATTGCTTTTTGTTTATATTTTAGCAGTAACTATAACATAAAATCATATTCCTGACTTCAACATAAAATGGCTAAATCTCTAAAACTGGCAATTTTTTGCGCTCCTATCGATTTTCAATCAGCATGTTACAAGCTATATTTTTTCAAAATTTCAGCCAAATTGGCCGAACGGCTTTCTCCTAACATTTTGTGCGGGGTCCTTTCGCGCGGACGAACTCGCGAGTATAAGCTAGTTTTTATATAAAAACCTGACGCGTTATCCTTTAAAGACTATAAAAACAGTTCGTAAGTATAAACAAAACTGATATTTCCTCGTTGGCGTGAGCTATTTAGTTGCAGGAAGTCTGACAAAACACTACTTTGAAAAACTGTTTATCTGAATTAGGTACTTTATTATTCTTTTTTGTTGACTTGAACTATTTAAATAAAGGCTCGAACACACTGGCGCGACGCGAAGCCCGACACAAAGGCCCGTGTGTCGCGCGACGAGCGGCGCCTTTGTGTCGCGCTGTCGCGTCGCGCCTGTCTGTGGGAGCCTTAAAGTGATCACTTGTTTTATTTATTTTGGTTTTAAATAAAAGCAGAATTCTATCGTTGGTTTCTTTGTCCTTTTTCGGTTTTTGTAAACGTTTTGCGAACGAATTTTGGACAGCTTCATCTGAATCAAGTTTGGTAAAATATTATAAATTGGTTACGTCAACTTTTAATGGTCGGTATTACTGTGACTGACTACTCCGTCACAGTAACACTGACCATTAAAAGTTGACGCAAACAGTTTTCACTGGTACCTATGTACCAGTGGACTAATAACAGCTTAAACATTATAGGCAATTTAAAGGCTCTATTCTGGCTTTAACGTATCTACAAAATTTTAAGTTTTAATAAGTAGAGACCACCTCTTTAAATTATTTAAATAAATAAAATTGAGAAAGTTAAAAATTAAATAAACTACATGCTAAAATTGCTTGTTATTTTTGCGGTAAACTGAAAATGTTACAATAAATTGGAAATACGAGTTCTCGTATATTTCGCGCTGTCTGTCAATTCCTGCAGGTTCTAGTAAACTGGTCTGTAATGATTTCTTGTAAATATATATTTTATTCAATAATTAATAAATAACCCGTTGATCGAGTAACCTTTCCAATTGCGGTTTATGTAAAAAAACTAGTATCAGTAGCTAGTACTTAAGTGAGTAGATACTTGGTTACCTACCTGCAATGCAAACTAGGTTGGCCTCGTTTCCCATTATCATTACACTTTAAAAGCAATCTTCTTTAGGTAAGGGTAGAGAAAACGAACAATGTCAATTTCATGTTTTAGTTTGTTAATACAGAATGTTATGAAAAACCCTATAAAGGTATCTACTTATAGTACCTTACTTACTTACTTTTATTCTGATTCCAAAAGGATAGATACCTTACATGATGTTTTGTTTTTTCACTGAAATATAAAAAAATACTATTGATGCTACTTGTACGTAACTAATCGAGTTACGTAAAAACTAGATCTATTTTCAATTATCAAATTATTAATTTAATAATTATTAATAATTATTTTAACCTTGTTTTACCTCTATCTAATAACTATGCATTTCTGCATAAAATTTTAAGCAACTGGTTCAGCACACCTACACACTTAATGAGGCTCAAAATAGTTTTGTAGTGACAGTCGACCCCAAGGCCCTCCTATCTTGCATAGACAACTGAAGTACAGACGTAGAACTATTGGAATTTATATTTTCATTGTGTAAAACGTTGCGTGAAGATTGTATTCATCAAAAGTTATAAATATAGGTAGCGCACAAAATTATCGAAAATATATGCATATTTTGGCAGGGGAGGGGCCTTTGTCCAGCAGTGGACTGCGATAAGCTGAGTTGATTGATGCAAATTTTATTTATTTTATATTAAATTGCCCAATTTCTAATAGCGTTTTAATTATAAACTGCATAATATAAGATATGGGCTTAAAATAAAAATAAAATATAGTGATGTTAAAATCAAGGCAAGCCTATATTGCGTAAATGACTGACGTAGATGTATAGGAACTTAAATCTTTTGACGCAAGGGAATCATAAGCATGCAGGCTACAATTATTCAAACATAAAATTAATTATAATTTTGTCATACTTATCCAACATATTCATATATATAATAATATCTAATATATCATAAGTATATTTCTATGTAATTTGTATTTTGTAGTGCTTAATATCGGAATAATATCCTGAAATAAAAATTATTATTAATATTATCTACCAGAATTATTGATTTAGCTAATAATAGACTCGTTCCTAGGTTTCCGGAGTAATTTTCTGTGGATTTTGTAAAGACATCAATAGGCTAGTTGACAGATTTTGAGAAACCAATTAGTTATTTAAAGTTGCTTGTGGTTTATTTACCTCAAAATGTGAATATTTCAGCAAAATATTATCATTCAAACCAATTTTTTACTTTTAATAACGTAATTTAATTTTGATTGTCAAAACTGGGCATTCTGTCATGGCGGCTCGAGAGTCTTCAAACGTTTCATTCTGTCAAATCTGCGAGTTGTTTTAACACTTTTACTCCCACATTTTAATATTTAGTAGTCTTAATTAACAACGTTTTTAAATGTATAAGAAATAATATTCATAGCAGAAAAATTACTATTTGCTTTAATGTTTACTTTAACAATCGCAGGCAGACGATTTCCATGCCTTCCATCCAAATTTTTTAAGTGCCTACACAAAATATGACTAAATACTACTAATTTTATAGAGGAATAACAATAATAACACTGCCACATTGTACGAGAGGGACACACTACCAATCAGTGTTATTCCGTTCAACGGAACATTATGTCTGACGCATATACTATTGTAGTCTTTGGTCTGACGTATACAGTTTGTTTCTATTTGAAACTATCGTCTGGAAGTTGTGAAGTTTCGGGCTCTGATTCGCGATCAATGACTTTATTTTACGCAATTATTTCTCAAAAATATTAACAAAGTAATCTAAAGTCATTTACAATATTACCTGGTTTATTTGTTACATTTTTAGCTCCCACCAATTCTACAATACAAAATAAATTTGGTATCTTTCTATTACCTACTTTCTCTACTTTAATAAAGAGTCGTTAGTAAAAAAGGGTCATTAAAGTAAGTGTATTTATTATTTTAACATTTTGTTCCCTAAAACTAAATAAACATGCCGCACAAAAATGTATCCACAGTTTCTCTGTGAGAACAAATTAATTAGGTACAAAGTAAAATAGGGTAGTGCGAAATAATTACAACTGAGTACCTACTTAAATAAGAATTGCATAAGTAACTTGGCAACATACCGTTTCTAGTTTTATTCTGATATTTAAGTATCAGTCAAGCTTTTGAGAATGTCAGCATCTGCCTAGCTTTTTCTCAACTACCTATGTTAGGGTCGGCTTCCAGGCTAACCTGAGGCAGCTAAATACCAGTATTTCACATGGAGCGACTGCCTATCTAACGTTCATACCCCGACCCGTATCTATATATCCGTCCATATATCCGTCCGATACCCATTGGTAATTTTTTTCAGGATATACCCATTTTTAATTTAGTCACATTGATGTAAGAATGACGTAGTTTTGGATGCGGTGATTTTCAAACGTATTCCATTATTTCTCCATAGAATCAATTTTAAAAATAAAATTGCTTAAAAAGTCTCTTGTCATTTGAAGGTGAATTGCAACGGTAACTTATCTGGGTTATCTTTATTAGAAACTAAGTTGACACGGAGGTAGGTAGATAAGTAAATATCGAAAATATTGTTTACAATAATTATTTTTGGTTTTCCCATTCACCCTAATTATTGTTGCGTTTAGCCTTGACGCTTTATTGACCACAAACGGCAAACCAACAACTGCGGTTAGATTGGGATCATTAAAACAACCTTTTTCATTTGAGATGAGCGTTATTAACGTTGGTACAAAAAACACTCAAGAACGGTCAACGACAGCGAAAATGTATGGTCGGGAATCCTGAAAATAATTATTATTCTACCTATTGGGTCCGAACAGTACCTACAACTGTAACCATTTACGCATTTGCTACTGACTATTATCACCAGCGGAGTAATTGCGTAATACAATAATAGACATAACTTTCGTTTTGACAGTTCAACATTCATTGCGTTATTTACGTTATTGAGCAGACAATTTTTTTGAACATAAGAAGCAATGGATTAGCAATAGGCGTCAAAATTATTCAGATTGTGATTGATAGTATGTTACGCAATTAGGGTGCCGACCAGCCCACCGATTGAACGCGTCCCAAAGGGTCATGGCCATCCGGCTGGTCCAGGGTTACCGCACGGTCTCCTGCAAGGCGGCGAGCCTCCTTGCCGGATTGCCGCCATGAGATCTGGAGGCAAAACTCCTCGCGCACATTTGGGAGTGGCGCGAGGAGGCGAAACGCCGGGTCGTAACTCCGCTGCCGCGAGAAATCGCGGCACAGCGGACAGAGCTCCGGCGGGATCTTATGGCGGCATGGAGAGTGCGACTGTCGCAACCCAGCGCAGGGCACGCCACAATTGCGGCGGTAAGTCCCCTCTTTAAGGAGTGGCTTGAGAGGCGCCACAGCCTCCTAACCTTCCGCCTGACGCAGGTCCTCACCGGACATGGCTGTTTCGAGAGGTTCCTGTTTCGAATAAGGTGGAAGGAAACGCCCGGGTGTTACCATTGTGAGGATCGACCGGAGGACACGGTGGAGCATACGGTGGAAATCTGCCCGGCTTGGGCGGAGCACCGTCGTGTCCTCGTGGCGGCGATCGGCAGCGGCGACCTTTCGCGTCCGGCCCTGGTTCAGGCCAGGTCTGGTTGGCCATGGTACGGAGCGAGAGGGAATGGGAAGTCACCTCCTTCTGCGAAGCAGTTATGATCGCGAAGGAGGAGGCGGGGCGCGTGAGGCAGAGGCAATCGCTGCGCCCTCGCGCCCCTAGTCGCCGCAGGAGGAGACACCCTGGGCGGGAGTTGATTGCCGACTCCCGGCCACCGTAGGCGCGGGCTTGCGGACGGCGAGCAATGGGCAGCTCGCCGTCCGGTAAGGACCAGGCCGGGTCGACGGCGCGTCTTGTTCCACGCGCACCTCAAAGAGATGTCAGCACCATTGACGGGGTCCGATAGGGCCGATGCCTGCCGGGGTCGCGGATTGTTCGAAAGAGTTACCATGGCCCTGGCGCACAGGCAACTGAAGGAACACGGATGGGTTTTAGTCACTAAGAGTCTGACACACCCTTCCGCTCCGCCCAGAGCGGGAGAGGTCATTTGATGATTTAACATACAAAAAAAAAAAAGGGGTGCCGGTTTCCTACAAACTTTGAACACTGAAACAATTGGTTTGATTTTGCTCAACATATCAATTGAAAATCCTCAAACAGATAATATACGAAGATAGATAAATTGTTTATTTGTTGCACACAAAACACAGTACAACATACAAAAGCACAATAAAATAATAAAAAACACATACATAACATCACACCTGTAATCCCCGAAGGATTAGGCAGAGGTGTACTCATAGTACACTAGTACACTGGTATTGTTCGTCGAATCGTTGAGCTCCTTAAGTTCTGAGTTGAGCTGCACGATTACTGACAAATGCGTGCCAGACTGGACAGGTCCAATCAATATGTGTGGTTATTTCCTCAAAAGACCATTTCAGATACCAATCTACATGGTCTTCACATGATCTGACCAAGATTATGTCTGGACTTTAAAGATACTGTGATCTCTGAATTTGTTTCGGCCTTTCTTCTCAGAGTAGTCAAATAGGAAACGCCGACCTCATCTAGTTTAAAAAATATGATTGACGTGTAAAAGTGTTTGTACAAACTTACGTAGTTACAGAAATAAAATCATTTATCATTTACACCCACATTTCGCCAGTCATGTTAATTATAACAAATTACTTGAATATTAAGAAAATACCTACAAGGTGCCAATATACAGAAAAAATTAATAAAACAAGACTTATTTTGAAGATACTATTGGCCATGCCAAACTTTAAAATAATTAAATAACTAACATATAAAGTGCGGTGTGCGTCTGAAGGTTGCACCAAATGGGAGTCCAGCTCAGCATGTGTCAGGCAAATATACCTGCCTGACGCAGATATTCTCCTGGATCCCTGCAGTGACATACGAACGTCAAGCAGACGAGATAAATACGCGAATTACTGGTATGTGAATGTACTCGTACGTATGATTCAAAATACCATTATCATGATTAACAGGCCAGTTGTAATACGTACGAGTTGACATGTCATCATCGCGTGATCTTTTTCATCAAATAGTCGTTGCGAAGTTTGACGTATGATCTGTTCCAAAAGTATCTGATGAAACGTAAACAAATGAATCAGAAAACGTACATACCCGTGGATGCCAATTTGTAGTGCCACATACAATTTGAGTGCTTTGATTTGATTATCTGACTAAAATAATTAAACATAAAATTCTAATTTAAAATCTAATTTTAAGGAGGATCTAGACAGAGCGAGGCATGCGCCGCAAATGTTTTTATATTTTAGACGCTTCGGGGTTAAGATATTTTCCATTTTAATGTTGAGGTTAATATTACAACCTCAATTTTCGTCAATGATTTATCAGTTACAATTAAATAATGTTATTCAAACAATAATTGTTGGAGAAAGTGGTGAGATATTAAGTTGAAACCTAAATACAGATTAATGTGTTACTAATTCCCTTTAGTGAGTGAAAGCACTCAAATTGAAAGCGGCACTACAAATTGGCATCCACAGTTACTTTTTCTGATCTATTTGTTTACATTTTCATCAGATACTTTTGGAACAGACTATAGGGTACCACCATTAGTCCTAGTGTATTCGTTATTCGTTAATTACTTAAGATACGACTAATAGTCGTTAGTCTGAAAACTCTTGTTTACCGAATAGTTTTATTTGATAAAATATTGTTTTTCTTTCATTAAAAGTCAAATATTATTACTATTCAACACCAATTAAGTAATTACAGATAACTGCTGTTCGTGATGAGCTAAAAATAGACGTTCAACATGAATGAATGAGTGGCCATGAGGGCACAACATCTAGTTAGCACCGCAACTAACAAGTCTAGCAATGATGTGACTTTCTGAAAATGAAAACTGACAAGTTACAAAAAAACCTTACAACTTTGGTAGGCTAAATATTCCTGGTCGACAGTAGAAAGTCCTGGGATTACTAGACACATCGAAGTTAAGTCAGGGAAATTAATTGTTTATCAAATTACATATACATTTTCATTTCATTTAATAAAATACCTACTGGAGTTATGACCCACAATCGTGCCCAGAACCGTTTTGTAAGTTATCTCGTATTTTACCCGAAATGCGTGACGATCCTCGCCTCGCCCACCTTAATTCCGTCAGATATACCTTAATGCCTTTTAAATTAGAATCCCCCATATCTAGATTGAAGCCTGCTGATCGTAATGTAATAATTTCCTCACATAAATCACGATGGAAGTAGACACAAATATTTAAAAAGAAATTGTAATTTGTGTACAAGCTTGTATTTCTCACGGAAATATTAATCGCTCGTCAATTATCGAGTGAATGCCTGTCAGCTGGCAGTCTATTCAAATTACTTACATGTTTGTAAGCTTCTTATGTGGCCCTTATAATGGTTTCTTTGCTGTGAAAATATTGAGTTTCTTCAGCTTCTCTTATGCCATCGAATCGATCAAAACTCGAACGTGGCATTAAATATTCTCTTTTATTATTAATATACATTAAAATGTTGGTATACCATTAAATATATAACACAACTGAGTAACTATTTATACTAGGCACTACATTAAATAATTAAGTAACAAACTATACAAATAAATACAAAAACAAATGGACACCTAGGCGTCGAAGTCGTCGTCGTACTCGTCCGCATCGCTGTCATCCGGAAACGTGCCTAGAAGACTGGCAGCATTGCCACGTTGAATAGCAATTCTAATTCTTTGGCCAAAGAACGAGCCAGCCCTCTGGTCATTGAAATTTAAAATCCAATCAATATTCTTGGCAGCAGATAGCAATTTCGAAACAATGAAATTGTGAAATTCGAAGTAACGTTAGTAAGGGAGTAAATTGAATTATCGGCTTAATCGGTTCTGAAAAAAAATGTATAATTAATTTTGTGAAGCTTCAACAACTAGTTATTTTTTAAACTTTATATAATGTACGGACATATTTTATGATTCTTATGACACATAAAACACACAAACTTCTCATCTTCTTCTCTTCTATTCTTCTCCTATAGTTTCTGCCTACCCCCATGGAAAGAAGGCGTAAGTTTATTTTGTTTCATGTCTCCGATAAGTCTTAAGGAATATAATTCTAAACACCAGTAAACACTGAAAGTTTAATATTTAAATATTAATTAATTATTTATAAACTTGCAGAAACCCAAGCAACATTACCTATACCGATAATGTTAGATCATATTCACGTATTGATACGAGTAGCTCTCAAGACAATAAAATTTGTCGAAGAAACTACGACGGCGGCGGCGTTGTATATCGACTGGGATCCGATAGCTCACCCCTCACTTTATCAAAATAATAATCTCAGATATCGCCACAGCCCGCTACCCTGGAGGAGATATGGCCAATAACCTTATACTGACTTCGAAGACTGAGAGCTGTTCAAACGTTTCACATTCGGTCACGCGAACCCTTCAGGGGACATAGTGTAGCAATTTGAGTCTGAATGGTATGAACACTACCTACCATAGTTTTATTTTTTATTTTTATTGTTTTACGATCAACAATCAGCCCTTGGTTGTTTCTACACTCAATGCCAACATACATACACCTTTTTCTATAATACTCATGAACTGGTTGAAAAACAAATTTGCACAACCATAACCAAATCCGACTCGCTGAAAGAGCGTCATACAAATAAATTATGTTTATTTCTGTAAGGCCCACTTCCGCGGTTAGTCGGGTTAAATTAATAAGAGTAGAGTTTGTAAACTCAGAGTTAAGTAATTAACATTTTAACTCTTATTACGTGTTGCGTCACTAAAAAGTAACACAGGGTCAGTTAACCCGGCGAGCAATGGGCAGCTCGCCGTCCGGTAAGGACCAGGCCCGGGTCGACGGCGCGTCGTGTTCCACGCGCGCCTCAAAGAGATGTCAGCAAATTTGACGGGGTCCGATAGGACCGATGCCTGCCGGGGCTGCGGATTGTTCGAAAGAGTTACCGTGGCCCTGGCGCACAGGCAACTGAAGGAACACGGGTGGGTTTTAGTCAGTAAGAGTCTGACACGCCCTTTCGCTCCGCCCAGAGCGGGAGACGTCATTTGATGATTTCCCACCCAAAAAAAAAAAAAAAAAAAAAAAAAAAAAAGGGTCAGTTAACCAGGCATTAGTATTTTTTGAGTTGGGAACAATGTATGTGCCCTGTTAAGTAATCTGAACAAAAATGAATGAACGAACAATGAACGGAAATTGTAATACCCATCTCTTTTACACTACACTACGATACATAAAAATTTCTTGTCTTTGAATTTTATGACATGACATTTCATTTCAATCGTATTGTATGTGGTTTGCATGGAGATTTTCTTTATTGATTGACGAAAACGTCATATAAGGAAAAATATGTTTTAAGTTTTTATAATGAGTTCATGAATATATTGCCTGCTGATATAGTACCGAATTTTCACTTACTACAACGTTGAACAATATTAAATACAAAATAAAATATCAGTGGTACCCCATTACGTCAATTTATTTTGACATTGCTAACACTAACACTAACCCACAGTTTAGCGACTTAACTCTCCCACATCGGTGAGTTTAATATTTAAAAGTTTAACTCTAGGTTTACCTCTAACTCTTGCTGACGCACGATGAATTAATTGATTAGTCCTGAGTTAGCTGTTAACTCCGAGTTATTTAGGATAACCCATGAACGCGCAAGTGGGCTTAAGTAGGTTTATACACTGTTACACGTCAATAATATTTCAAAAAAACTAGATGAGATCGGTGTTATCTACCCAACTACTGTGAGAAGAAACGCCGATACAAACAATTAGGAGGTCACTGTCTCTTTTAAAATTCAGACATTATCTTGGTCAGATCCTGAAAGGACCATGTAGATTAGTGTCTGAAATAGGCTTTTGGGGGCGAACCACACAGATTTGAGTGGACCTGTTCTGCCAGTGCACGCATGTGTCAGAAATCGTGTAGCTCAACTCAAAAATTACGGAGCTCAACGGCTCGACAAAAATAAAATGATAATGTCAGTAGCCATAAATTTATTTTGCAACGTTTATTTTGATTAAAATAAGAGGTCTTCAGCAACAAAAGGGTCAAAAATGATGGTAATTTGTAACTATGAATTGCTTCCAGGGTTACGGTATGCACGTTGGTTTTTTCCTTTTATCCAATGAAAGTAACATGAAGCTAAATTCCAACATCAACTTTTCTCTCATATTTCATAGGAGTAAGTTTTTTATTTGGCACTTATCAGCATTTTGTTTTTTGTAAAAAGATGACACATGACGAAGGCTTTACATATAGGTTTATCTACTCGTATTTGAATGTAAGTTTGAATAAACATATACTAATACTTTCGGTACATTCCTTTGTAAGAATTTTGTTATTGTAAACAAAGCACTTTAATAGATATTTGCTCACTAAATACTTTAGGTGTGTTTTGAACGACTTGAGAGTAAAAAATTTAATTCCTATAATAAATATTTCATGGTTCATTTTATTACAAGTTGGCGCTTGAATTTTGTTTCGACTATCTCTGAAAAACGCTGTAACAGAAAGGGCAATACGATCACAGATGTAAGGGTGCTTATTTGTATTGCAATACGATATAAGGCTAAATCAATAACAGATACAATATACGTATTCGTATTCTATTTTTGTAAGTAAGTCAATCCTCATACCAGTAACTTGACGTTGGATACCTTACATCGCGATACCATTAAATTACACTGTTAATATCACCACAATTACAAAGTAAAATATAAACCTTGAGTTTAAAACCCAATGAATAGTCTGAGGTAACGAAATGCAGAAGAAAATTAAAGAAAAACTTATGCAATAAAAGAATGGTGACTTTCCCGAAGAGAGCCAACTTAACGAAGACCGAACAGGCGAACATCACAGTTCATTCGGTCCGTTTTTATTTCGTTCAGCAGATCTAATTTCAAACTTTTTATAAATCAATAGAAAGACAAGTCAAAGTCCCAGATCGGACTTGCATGAGTGTTCCGTACAATCAGCTTTGCCTTAGGCAATATTATATGCTACATGCCATGCAAAAGTTTACTTTCTTAAACGACCTTTATTCTTTCCACTACCTACTTAGTGGTTATTTTTACCACACCTAATGGTAGTTATATAACTAGCTACCCACAATACCTACTTTTTTAGCACGTGTATTCCGTGTAGTCCAGCACCCTTATTGCGTAACACACTATCAATCATAATCTGAATAATTTTTAAGGATATTGCTAAACCATTGCTTCATATGTTCGAAATATTTGTCTGCTCAACAACGTAAATAACGCAATGAATGTTGTTGAATTGTCAAAATGAAAGCCATTCCTACTGTTAGTGTGTTACACAATTACCCCGCATTTCAGTCAATTGGACTAATACCTAATACGCGTGGTGCTGAAAGTATTTATTGAACCTTGGAATTACCAGAGAAAACTGTTTCTCTATCAATTTACAGGTTCAATTTATTTTTCGCCTATAGAAAGTGACCCGTAGGTAGGTAATAGGTAATACGGGCTGGTGTCCGCAATTCCACGTCAATGCGCGTATTTTGCGTAGACCCGTAGGTAACACACAAACAAACATACACCGAAGTGATTCTATGTATTCCGATTTGACTTTTACTACAGAACACTAATTATTAAACTTTCCTGTACCTGCCACTTCATTGCTCAGTCGTTTTATTTATGATCTGTATTAAAATAACCGGATAGCGAGATTTACACAAGAAACTTGAACTTGGATAATTCAAAGTCATGAAACCAAATATTATTTTAACCAACATTGAACCGACCTAAATATTTAACTTTCATGATAATTTTGTGATCTTGAGCCTGAATGTTTTAGGAAGGGTGAAGATACTAAGACTTAAAACTTAATGGACATTGTTACAGCTTAGATAGAATTTAAGCAAACCCTTCAGGCAATCTTAACGCTATAATAGTTATAAGATAAGAGACCTAAAAACATTAAAACCTAAATAAAGAAAAACCCAACTGAAAAGTATTTTCAAATGGCGTTTATCATTGACGTCTTTATGCAACATCAGACGTGCCATAATATGTACCATATGAATAAGGGACACATTCTTGTACCAAAAAAATCAAACGCTATCGATTGATTTACCTATGTATCTGCGTACTTTCGTATCTTTGTACATATGCAATGCTTTGTTGAAATCTTGTAAGTTAATAAGTCTCCACAAAGATAGTTCCTCTTTTTTTTAAGTTTCAAGTCTATCTTCAAAGGAAAAGGCACAAATAGCGAACTACATTAAAAGATTTTCAAAAACATTAACACCAGAAAATATTATATTTTATTTACATAATTTAAAACCTAAATCTTCAAATAATAATAATAATAATATGTACAAATATATAAAAAGGGGAGGGGAATGAATCTTAGGGCATCCAAAATTGGTCCGCATCGTTGTCAACAAGAAAGTGCCCAAAAGACTGGCAGCATTGCCACGTTGTATGGCAAAGCTGATTCTTTGGCCAAAAAATAAGCCAGCCCTCTGGTTACGTGAAGAGTTGATCAACCGCTTAGCAAAGTAACAAACGTATACCTTTTTTTTTTTTTTTTGGTTGTGAAATCATCAAATGACCTCTCCCGCTCTGGGCGGAGCGGAAGGGCGTGTCAGACTCTTACTGACTAAAACCCACCCGTGTTCCTTCAGTAGCCTGTGCGCCAGGGCCACGGTGACTCTTTCGAACAATCCGCAGCCCCGGCAAGCATCGGTCCTATCGAACCCCGTCAATTTTGCTGACATCTCTTTGAGGCGCGCGTGGAACACGATGCGCCGTCGACCCGGGCCTGGTCCTTACCGGACGGCGAGCTGCCCATTGCTCGCCGTCCGCAAGCCCGCGCCTACGGTGGCCGGGAGTCAGCAATCGACTCCCGACGCCCAGGATGTCTCCTTCTTGCGGCGACTAGGGGCGCGAGGGCGCAGTGATTGCCTCTCCCTCTCGCGCTCCGCCTCCTCCTTCGCGAACATTAACAAACGTATACCTAACGAGGTAATTTTATTATAAGCATGTGTTGTTCCACTGCAGGGCAAAGGCCTACCTCCCCTTTTTCCACTTTTCCCGGTCTACTGCGATGGCGGGCCAATCCTTTAGGAAGGAATCCAGCTCATCCCGCCATCTTTTCTTGGGCCTGCCGCCTAGTCGTTTCTTGCTATTTGTGATCCACTGAGTGGTGGTTTTTGCATATTGCTCTCCGACATGCGACAGACGTGGCTAGCCCAGTTCCAATTAAGTACAGCAGCTGTGCGGCCAGCGTGCGCTATTTGTGTTCTGAAACAAAGTATACAGATCCTAATGCGACCTGTGAGTTTGACACCTAGTATACTTCATTCCACAGCCCGTTGGCAGACTCCAAGTGCGGACTTTTGACGTTTTGTAAGAGACCATGTTTGCGCTCCGTAAGTGAGGGCGCGAAAATGAAGAATCAAAGAATGAACACATGTCGAGTGAAAATTTTCGTTAATTAACTTCAATTAAAAAGGCTTATAAAAACATTTTTATCATATAGACTAGCTTTTGCCCGCAGCTTCGCTCGCGTTAATTTAGACTGACTATCAATTCGGGTTATAATTCAATCATGATTCGAAAGACACGTGGCGCCATCTATTATCATAAGAACGTTATTGTTGTTTTCCTCGGGAACAGTACTTTTTTGCGGGATGAAAGGTACCCTATGTCCGTTTCTGTACACCTGACAACGTATATGCAAAATTTCAGGATCATCGGTTCAGTGGTTTAGGCGTGAAAAGGTAACAAACAAACAAACAAACTTACTTTCGCATTTATAATATTAGTTAGGAAGTTAGGAAGTTAGGATAGGATTAGGATTAGGATAGTTAGGATAGTTAGGAAGTTAGGATTGTAGAACCACACAATGTATGAGGCATCCAAAGTTGACAACTTGACAAAGGCAGTAACATTTGACCGAAATAGATTTACAATCCAACCGCAGTATTTTTGTTTTATTTCCAGCGAATGAAATAAAGATAAGGCCTATAGTGATAGCCGTTAGGATTTATGGTCGACAAATAAAATCGGGCTATTATTGGGGAAGGCTCATCTACCCTAATTGAGGGCTATTTTCTTGCTTTCTTTAGCCTATGGTTTCTTTATTATTTCTTATTTATTATTTCTTACTTAGTTTGGGTACCTACTTCATTTTGCTGTTCATCTATACGCATATTATAAAAAGGTATGCGAGTTTGTATGTAGAGGGTAATCTTCGTAACGGCTGATCCAATTCCGAATTTTTTTTCACTGATGGGAAGCTACAGTATTGCCGAGTATCATCTTTATATATATAATTCTACTGTACGTGTGTATGTCACTGAACTCCTCCTAAACGGCTGGACCGATTTTGGTGAAATTTTTAATGTGTGTTTGTGTGGGTCCCTGGATGGTTTAGATTCACAATTGGACCCGATAGGTGGCGCTGCGATCGAGTTCTAGCAAACAGGACAACGTCTGTTCGGTTAGCTAGTAGGATATACATTTTCACGCGGGTGAAGTCGCAGGCAGAAGCTAGCATAGGATAATGGAGATACCTTATTAGTTGTTATGTGAAGTTTTTAATGTAGTACGTTATTCAAGGTTGTTACGCAAAAGGAATAAGGATTTTTCTATGAATTTAAAGACATTACAGTGAGTTCTATAGATTTCATTAGAGGTAGTTTGTAATTGCGGAGCCAGGCCTGCTCAGCTTATTAGGAAGGAGCGTTTCTAATCCTTCTTATAATCGTCTACTATTAAGGCTCCTTCAAAGAGGCGCGACACGCGACGCGAATCGGTCGCGACACAAAGGCACCATTCGTCGCGCGACAGGCGGTGCCTTTGTGTCGGGTCGCGTGTCGCGCCTGTTTGTAGGAGCCTTTATGCTCGACGAAGAATTTTTTTCTCATTAGGACTAGTAAAGTCCATCTTATTTATTTTAGTTAAGCACAGATACCGAATTACTGAATTGTTATTAAAATTATAGTAGACAGTTTAAGCCGTTGCTCCTTATGGGACGATTGTGTGCCCCAACAGACCGTAATACACAAGACATGGGTTCATTGTTTTTGCTAAGGCCGCTGTCACATTGTCACTTGACACTTTGCCATCGTCCTAAACTAAACTGTTGTGTTAAGCTACCATATTGTCCTGTTTTGTTATTTACTATCTAAGAGAGAGGTAAGAGAGAGAGAGAGAGAAAGAGAAAGAATTAGATAGACTGCATGTATCAGAAAGGTGTGGTTATATTTCGCGATTAGGATGTTGGTCTCGTGGAGAAAGTTGTTCAGTTAGATGGTCTGTACCACACTCTTAAACATGACCACACATTTCTGATACATACAACTCTGACATATTATATTTTTATAGGTATATTTAAATAAATACTTATACCTCCATTTTTTCGTTATTGCACTTACCACTGTTTGTCTCAGCATCACCCAAAGGTTGATTGGTAAATTACAAAGCTATGACATTAAGTCGGCCTATGTACATTTGTGTCGGAGAGGGCGTACTATGGGAAGTGTTGGTGTTTGTGCAATAGAAAAACCATTTGCAGTTCAGATCAAATTATAATTTAGGAACAAATTAATCAACGAATTAAACACTGTAGGTACACGACACAACTATACAGAACGCGCCACAGTTTCTAAACGTGTTCATACCGACCAACTCTGCTTTAACTCTGGTCGAGCATTATGTTGTAGACTCTGTTGAGCGCCGCCTGGTGGCGCTGGCGTCCAGATTAGTCAAAGTCAAACGATTGATTTAACATATTAATTCTGACATACATATAAATCAACCAAACTATCAGTGGCGAAACGTTTCAAAATCTATGATAATATTCCAGAAACTGAAAAAAAAAAACAAGAATTCGTCTTATGTAGGCCATTACCAACAATTTTCCTATGATAAATAATACAAAGAATAAGAATTTAATTAAAAGTGAAGGAACAACATAATTCCAGCCAGTGCACATAAATTTTCCTACGTCAGAATTAGTAAGACCGATTCGACCGATTACTTTACCAAAACAAACAATTTTGTTTGCCTAAATAAAGAAAGTAATGAATAGTATTTTCTAGACCGAATGCCAGCCACGTAGTTCTTGAATAGCTCCGTTTTACGATAACTAGTTTCTATGACCTAATTCTTGAAACAAGAAAATTTTGGGTTCCTAAACCCAAATTACAAAGCAAGGAATACAGTACTCGTAAAGTAAGAATTTCCAGAACAATTCACGCGTTTTGTGTGATAATTTTTTTGGGAAAACAAATGTGAAAAGTTAAATGAGTTCCCAAAGTTTTACCATGTGATTATGACGTTAATGTTGGAAAATTACTCATGGGCACAATTTTATGGTAGGTAAGGTATGATGGCGGAATCACGGCAGTAATTTTGATACAGTCGACCTCGAAGTAGGATGGCACCAATTATTAAAAGTAAAAAAAATCAAGTACGAATGGAACATGAATTAATGAATGTACCTATATTTTTAATGATTATTTTACCTACTTATAATTCCGGTCTTAGAAAGAGAATTTCGCACTCGTGTTAGTGACATAGACGAAGTTTCACAAAGCCTAACTTATAAAAATAAAAAATAAATGGCCTGAGAAAGGCGTGATTTTATGTTTGCGTGTATGTATGCCATTTTTTATTGTATTTTTTTTTTGTATTAATATTTGTTTTTGTATTTTTTAAGGACAATGTTCTCTGCAATAAAGATTATTTTTATTGGAGAAACTGAATGGGCCATTCTTCTGTACTGATACTACTTTTACTACTACTTTTAGGATTATTGAGCTAAGTTATTGACTACTTCGTACACCTATGCCTACATCCAAACGTGTTAAAGAAACAAAATGTCATGAAACAACAGAATAGGACAATAACTTACGATGATTGCTTACTTAAATAACCTACCGTCAAACGGGGTGAATAGGAATGCAGGGGTGAATCGAGAAGGAACTTTAAAAGGAATTTTAACATTGAAATAATATAGTTTGTTGCCAAAAGGACTAGAGGAAAAAAAGGAGGAAAGGAGGGAGGAGGAAAGAAGGAGGAGGAGGATGAGGAGAACGTTTTTACTGTATTATAATGAAAGATTAAGTGCACTTGTTGGCAACAAGCTATATTATTTCAATGTTAAAATCCGTTTTAAAGTTTGGTCTCGATTCACCCCTGCATTCCTATTCACCCCGTTTGACTGTATTTCAATTGAAATGAAAAACGACTTCAACAATTTGGAGTGGAAAATGGTGTCTATAAATAAGTATTACCTAATTAAAAAACAGTTGGTATCTAAGTCGTATTTGTGAATGTACATACATATTTAATACTTATATAATAATTGTGTCAATATATAGTACATAGTTTAGATCAGAATCTTCAGAAGGATTTGTCGAAGCTGAATCGCAACTAAATTATCTTAGAAAGTATGAATTGATGTCATCGTTAACTTACAGTCACTTTAAAAATGTTTATTTTTTAATATAAATTAGTAATTAACCATCCTAGTGTACCTTCTTCCAGTCTAATGGAGACTGTATCCAATACAATTTATTTAATTATTTATTTCATATTCAATTTTTATTTTATTTTGAAAGTTTTATAGAGAAATTGATTATTAACATAGGATGTAAATGCTATGCAAATCAATAAACAATTTTGAAAGCAAAATTGGTTTATTTGTCACAGAAACACGTGCATATAAAAAAAAAGATAAGTAAACTCGAATAAATGATACATTCAGATAAGTTGTTTCAAAATAATGTTATGATTTAAACAAAGCGCTCCACGCTTTTTGATTTAATCATTGGATATAAAAGAAGAACTAATACAAGTCAATTTAATTATTTTATATTTTTTTGTGCATAGTAAAAACGTGTTTTTTAGTTGCTCGCTCCACCATCGGACCCTCGTCGATTAAGGGGACTACAGGACCTAAACGTAAGTTTTATAATGCCTAAAAGTATATGATCCACTGCACTAAACAAATCAGAAAAATATATATGTTATTCTTCAGGATATTCGCTAATTAGATAGTGTGTTGAAACATAATACAACTAATTTAATACGATAGAAAAGAATCACGAAGATACCTCTAAATATTTCTTTCAACGATTAAAAACCATATTACTATGCATTAAATCATTCTGATTTTTTGTCAGATTATTCTACAAGCAACATACTAACGTAATAGTGTTTTAATTTTTTAATCCAATCAATAGATTTTTGTAAATAGATAATTGCTTCATATTTTGCAATAAATTACCAGCGTTGTGTCATCGCGCTTCTCTTTCTTTTCTATGCAGTCCGACAGTGACCGAGCTTTAGCTGTTGTAGGCCTCTTAAGCCCAATGTATTGGACTTGTCAAAGCGAGTCATATGTAGGGTTACTATCCGTCCGGATTTTTCCGGACATGTCCGGCTATGTGGCCACAAGTCCGGACTTTGTTCGTCCTTATTATTTGTCCGGACTTTTTGACTTAACGGGATTTTTAATAGGAATTATAAAAATAATAATTAGTACTAAAATAGAAAGATTAAAAAGTAAAATTTCCGGAGTTATTTGCAAATGACCGGCTTTTTGTCAGGACTTTTCATATTTCGAAATGGGAACCCTAGTCATATGAGCCCAAACTCGAGGGGTTTACTAGTAGCCACTTAAGAGTTCCGCTATCCAACTCCTGGCTCTATCGTCAGATCAACTCCAGGATACCAAATTATAGTTTTGTCATCTATATATACAAAGTTGAACTACATATATATATACAAAGTTCCATTTCGATACAACAATTAGAAGTATGTTAAAATTGACTTCTAAGATTTTTAATACTGTTTGTTAGTTACAAGTGAAGCTAATAAAAGCTTGTTTAAAAAGATAAGTCAACTCGATTATATAGGATTATATAGGTACTTGAATTTACTTAATGTAGTATACAAGTAAGTTGTTACAAAAAAAATATTTTGTATCACACCTTTTATATTAATTTATCGCTCTAAGCTCCAATGATTTCCATTACTTAGTATAAAGGGCGATTCAGACTACGCTATAATATATAGCATAAAGCAAATATTTTATAGCACAATAACATCGCTAAGCACACATTTTATATAGACACGTTCACACAACGCAATGCTATAAAGTATTTGGCTTACTGTACGCGATAAACTTGAGCGATTCTCAGAGCTATATCGTACGATTCTCCGGTTATTTTTCGTTTAATTTTTCTTTTTCAAAATTAATAATAAGCTGGAGTCAAATTCCATATCATCGTCATCGCTTGATGAGCTTTCCACGCTAGTGAGTACCAAATCCATTGTGTGTGCACTTTATGACAGATCGCCGTCCAATAACTTGCTATACATAGTAGACCAGCGGGGTAATTGCGTAACACACTACCAGTAGGAATAGCTATAATTTTGACAGTTCAACAACATTCATTGTGTTATTTACGTTGTTGAACAGACAATTTTTTCGAACATATGAAGCAATGGATTAGCAATAGGCTTCAAAATAATTCAGATTGTGATAGATAGTGTGTTCCGCAATTAGGGTGCGACTTGCGATATAGCGTATAGTGTGAACGTCACGCTTTAAGTATAGTTATTTATAGCTTATGAGTTATGACGCAACCAAATCAAAATATTTTATTTGACATAAACCTACATGGGCACTTATGAAACGTCAAAAGCTAGGTGCACGGTTCCAATTGGTTGTTTCCTATGGAGAAGAGCCGGCAAGAAACTCCACGGTTACTCTTTTAAAAATAATATGCTCAATATGCTTTACTAAATAGCGAAATAGTATAGCGTAGTCTGAACTGCCCTTTACCCCATTGCGTACATCTCATTACGTAGTAGTTTAAGTAGTTACGTCTGAAATACATTTTATCCTCTATTTGGTTGGCAACAGGTTTATGTTTTTTATCCGCTCAATATCTCGCACATAAGTGAATAATTCATTTTTGCGATCCCTTCAGACGTAATATTAGGAATCTGCGTCGATGCGTAGCTTTGAATAATATTCTTAAATAGGCTCTACATGAATACTTTCATAAGTGTGAGCTATGATTGTTCTAATAAATTGTTTGATGAGTCTTCAAAAATATATGTTGAGGATTAATTTTATATATTTAACTTATGCAGCCAGCAGCATGTTCCCAATTCGAAAAAATTTATAAAATTATCCGATAACCTACATTCCGCTTTGTAGAAATGCAGCGTCACAAAATAGTCGATAGATTTCTGTAAATTGAAACTCCTTGCCTAGGACTCCATACTCCATCAGCCGTCGGAAAATCCCAACCGGCTTTTGCAGGCGCCACCGTAATAGGAAAGGCTTCCTTAAAATTGCTACGGTCACAAAACATTACCGAAAAGTACTACAAAGAAAAAAGTAAGACCTTTTAAAAAAAAAAAGTAAAGTGAATGTTAAACACAAAAGCTGGAGGCTTTTGTTGTTAAATAATAATTAAGCAAGTACTTAACTTTGTATTGGGTACTATAATGAATTCCATTTTCTCGGATGTTAAAGATGTTATACTTTTAATTAAACATTATAAAAATGTATGTTGTTATGACTGGGATAAATGAAGAGTCCAGCATACCTACGTTGGGTTTTAATTTTAAAACGTTTCTAAATAGGTATATTTTAAGAAACTTTTTTAAGATACTTATATAACATCACGACTTAATATTTAAAGACGTAAAAGTTATTTAACGTTTACTTCACTTAAATAGGTACATATTTTGCTCAACTGCAGCTAAGTACTCTATGTACCCAGGTAAGGCTCAGTATTCTCATAATATGATGATTAGTTATGTTTACTTAATCCCGTAGGTACAAATAGGAAAACAGTTAATGTCTCCATTTATTACAAGTACCTACATATTATACAGAGTGGCAAGGACATCGACACGCAAACTGCAACCATGAATTCAGCACATGATTCGAGACCCGCTAGCGTAGAAATTTTAAGTCGGTTATCAAACAAAAAAATTTGCTGTTTCATAGAAAAGTGCAATACCTACGCGGTCAAAATGTATGGATCAGCATCTTTTTTTTAAATAACTGACGAAAAATTTCAACACAGTGGGGTGCAGAATCATGTACTGAATCTGTGGTTACAGGTTGCGCGTCGGTGTTCCTGCCACCCTGTGTATGTATAAGGTATAGTCTGGGATGTAGCGTTGCATTTTAGGTAGTGTTTTTACACCGATCAATTACCATATTTTTCACTAGATGTCAAATGACGAATAAGAACCAACCGTCAGCTGACACACCCGTGGTGGGTTGGAAAGTTGCAGAAGAGGTAAAAAAAAAATTGGACGCCGACTGAGTTTTTTAAAAATAAATTTTTGACATTATACTGAGTTGAAAAAAAATCGTCAGCTGCATCGTGGAGGCGAGTTATGCGTCAGTTGCCCGCATGAACTTGTAAAGAAAACACACCTAAAATAAAGTCATAGTAAGCCGGAAGAAATTTAACAATAATAGGTGATTGTTTACATAGTTAAAAGTACGAAAACCACAATCAGCTGCGTGTAAAGCGGTGGAAAGACCGTCAGCTGACGCAGTAAAGATACAGATTATTCAAGTAATGCACAGTACCTTTCAGGGTCCAGCTGACCGAACTCCCCAGCTGACTGAACATTTTCGCAAACGTAACTATTAAACTATCTTATAGTCAAATTTCCACCGGCATATTGACAGCTGAATGATAATCTCGGGAAGTATATAATACGTGTAAAACAATATCCTAAGAACACATTTAATGTTTTTGTCTTGTTTTATTTTATATATATGAATAAAGGAATTATATATGACGGAGAAGGTACGTCTCTCTTGTTATCATCAGCCATACTACTTTGGGGGCGTACTATGGGAAGTTTTGATTATTGCGCAATAGAAAAACCATTTACAGTTGAAATCAAGTTATAATTTACGATTAAACGAATCACACTAGCAATTCGCACACTGCAGGTACACGACACAACTATACTGAACGCGCGACAGTTTCTAAACGTGTTCACTGCTTAACCGCCAACAACAAACTCTGCTTTAACTCTGGTCAAGCGTTAGCGTCATGTTGTAGTCTCTGTCGAGCGACACTTTTTTTTTTTGTGTGGGAAATCATCAAATGACCTCGCCCACTCTGGGCGGAGCGGAAGGGCGTGTCAGACTCTTACTGACTAAAACCCACCCGTGTTCCTTCAGTTGCCTGTGCGCCAGGGCCACGGTAACTCTTTCGAACAATCCGCGACCCCAGCAGGCATCGGCCCTATCGAACCCCGTCAATGGTGCTGACATCTCTTTGAGGCGCGCGTGGAACACGACGTGCCGTCGACCCGGGCTTGGTCCTTACCGGATGGCGAGCTGCCCATTGCTCGCCGTCCGCAAGCCCGTGCCTACGGTGACGGGGAGTCGGCAATCGACTCCTGACGCCCAGGGTGTCTCCTCCTGCGGCGACTAGGGGCGCGAGGGCGCAATGCTCCACCGTGTGCTCCGGTCGATCCACACAATGGTAAAACCCGGGCGTTTCCTCCCGCCTTATTCGAAACAGGAACCTCCCGAAACAAACATGTCCGGTGAGGACTTGCGTCAGGCGAAAGGTGAGGACGCCGTGGCGCCTCTCAAGCCACTCCTCAAAGAGGGGACTTACCGCCGCAATTGTGGCGTGCCCTGTCGAGCGACGCCTGGTGGCGCTGGCATCCCGATTTGTCAAAGACAAACGATTGGTTTAACGTATTTCCGACATATATACATATTATGTAGTAAATAAAAAAAAAGAAATAAAAATATAGAAATTGATAACTTTACAGAAATTATTCATAGTCAATGGTATCGCTATAGTAATCGTTGTCTGATGAATCATCATCAGAATTGTCCTCTATTAGATCGCTCTCTTCATTTTGTTTGATTTCTTGAGCTCGATCTTCTTAACCGCCATTTGTAAATGAACATGTTAATCACCAGATTAGGCTACCAGAAATATACACGCTCAAAGAAAGTGTCACCAACAAAAATTCCATACCGGCAATATTTTCACTGCTATCCGTTATACTGGTGACTGATGGGTACTTAGTCTCCCTCGAACCATTTGAAGACATATTAATCTTATTTTCCTTCCCATCCCCAGTCAGTGAGAGATAATTAAGAAGGGTCTAGAAGGTGAGCATGGCTCCGAAGGTGCGCTATGTACGGCGTGCGCAGTAAATGCTGGCATAGCTCGGATTTACATGGTGGGCAGATTGTCCCGTCGACACGGTTTCTCCACTTAGCATATCGTCCTTGTCATTAATTTGGTAATTTTAATAAACGTAGCAACTCGTGTAGCGTTGTCATCGGTTATTCCTTTGAATCCGTATTGGCGACAAACAAATTCTTCAATCGTTATGAAGACCTCGTCTACTGTACAATTCGGGATATTTGTTCTCTTTTTGCCAAAGAATACACAAAACGGTTGAATCTTCGACATAATTATTTGGACTTGCGTCCGTTCGTTCGAAGAGTACAACCGAAATTGATTGTGTACGACAAAGAGACACGCACACGCAGATATTGCTTTGAAATTTTTGGGGGAGAGGCTTAGGTAACCCTAGAATCTATCTCGAAAAATGTGTTTAAAAGGAAACACCGTAGTAGCAATGCTCCAATACTTTAAATCTTTACTGCGTCAACTGACGGTCTTTCCACCGCTACCCACGCAGCTGATTGTTGTTTCCGTACTTTTAATTATTGAAACAATCGCCTAGTTGAATTTCATCGGGCGTACTATAACTTTATTTTACGTGTTTTTGTTACAAGTTCATGCGAGCAACTGACGCATAGTGTCCCCCTCCACGATGCAGTTAACGATTTTTTTCAGCTCAGTATGTTGTCAACTATTTATGAAAAAACTTGTTTACAAAAAAACAACAGACATCCAAAAAAAAAAACTAAAAACGTAAAAAATTACTTTAATTTTGGAAGTCGGTGGCCAAAAACGAAAATACAAGACCAAAGACACCAACTAAAAAGTTTTTATTTTTCACTTTTTAGTTGTGGTACCCACCCCAAACACATTCGAATACCACTACTTGATATGTAAATAACCGTGATAGGAAATTATTAAAACATCATCAATATAAACTAAGTGGAAAAAATACTCAGTGTTAAGGACAACTCATAAACCACTGGTCAGAACTTGATCAAATTTAAATGGGACCACATGTGAAGTACCAGCTTTCAACTAAAAGAGAATCATCCAAATCGGTTCACCCAGAAAAAAGTTCTTAGCTAACACACATAAAAATAAAACTAAAACAGTCGAATTGAGAACCTCCTCCTTTTTTTGAAGTCGGTTAAAAATATTCAGCAGGCGCGCGGCGTACTATTTTTATTTTTTTTACCACTTTCATATCCTCCTACACGCACACCTACCGCTACTTGAGCAGCTGACGGTCGGTTCACTTATTAGTTATATAAGATCAACTATCGATGTCAACATCAGCCAGCTTACTATGACTTTTGTATTTGCAACGCTACCTCCCGGACTAGTAGTGTGTTAAACCTTTCATCCAAAACATAACACTTAGGAAAATGAAGTGTTTAAGAATATCATAGCCATTTTTATTCAATTTATTGTTTTCTTTAAGTAGTAGGTATTCCACTTTGTTTATCGATATTCGCACGTAATTTTTCTTTTTTATTGCCTTGAACCGCCATTTGTATAAAATGTATCCGACGCACAAAGTGGTAATGGTATCAGTTCCTGAATTATTACTTTTCATATGAGAATTATGTAATTCTGGTTGGATATTTGTAGATTCAGAGAAGGAACGTGTCACATTTATTGTTTTTTTATCAACCACATGAATCCCTTTGATCTATAGAAATAAAAACCGGCCAAGTGCGAGTCGGACTCGCACACGGGTTCAACAAGGCACAAGGGTTCCGAAGGGTTCCGTACCACAAGGCAAAAAACGCCGAAAAAAACACGTTTCTGTATGGAGACCCGCACCCTAATAACGTAACACACTATCTATCACAATCTGAATCATTTTGAAGACTATTGCTAATCCATTGCTTTATATGTTCGAAAAATTTGTCTGCTCAACAACGTAAACAACGCAATGAATGTTGTTGAACTGTCAAAATGAAACCCATTCCTACTGTTAGTGTGTTACGTAATTACCCCGCAGTTTATTTCATTTTTATTATCATTTGATGTTACAGCGGCAATAGTAATACACACTCTGTGAAAATTTCAACTGTCTACCTATTACGGTTCATGAGATACAGCCCGCGGACAAACTGACGGCCAGGCGGACGGAGGGACAAAGGAGGCATAATAATAGGGCTCCGTTGGCACCCTTTGGGTACGGAACCCTAAAAATGAAATGCTGTTCGTTGGTAAGCGCAACACTTGAGAACGGCTGGACCAATTTGTAATTTTTTTTGTTTTAAAATATTTCGAATAACTCCGATTTAATATTTTACGTAAAGATAAAATTTAAAAAAGTATCCCATAAATTTTCAAATTCGGGAAAAATTGAACGTCCTTTTTTCTATGGGATTCTTATAACTAAATTTGAGCAGTACAACGTCTGTCGGGTCAGCTAGTTTGTTAACAGTTTTTCTGTGATTGCTGATGCTGGTCAAGCTTCAACGCGTCTAATATCTAAGTAGGACCAAAGAGTGCAATATTCACTAAGTATTTAAGCATTAATTATTATTATTCATTTATTTATTTAAGCATTTACCTACAGTGTGAATATTGAATGTTCTCAATTAAAAAGAACATAAATAATTTAATACTAAAGAAGGCGCTTTCTAAATAAAAAGCTGTCTAAAGAATTTATAAAACGTTAGACGACAGCACTAAATAATTCGTATGATGGCTTTTATTTCATTAGAATAACAGTCCGAGGGATCTGGCAGATTTGAATAAAATAAAAGTTCCTTGAATGGAAGCCAAAATACTATGTTAAATAATAAATATTTAAGAGACCAAGGATCATTCCATAACGGAAACACGGGGTCAAATTAAATTTGTTAGCGAAACTCTGCCGACGTGATGGGTATCGATATCTAAACATGATAAAACAAAAAATAAATTCATTTGATGTTATTTTTTGTGGGGTCATCGACCGCCATTCGCACCTGAAATATCAATTTAATAAATCTGTTTTTTTTTTGTTGTAAACTTCACAGAGATGATTGGTACCGATATCGTAACAGTAAACACGATAAGTAAACCATATTTTTCAACTCATACTTCATATAAAAAAGACTACGATGGACCCCTAAAAAAACATCAAATATTTTTAATTTAAATTTGATCGTGTTTAGATATCGATACCCATCCGTCTGCGGAGTTTCGCTAACTAATTTAATTTGACCCTGTAGAGTTCCGTATTTCAAAATGAATAAAAACTATCTTAATACGTCAGCAGATAAGTAGTGTACACAATTTAACGTGGCCTTCTTCAAAAGCAGAAAATATAAATTAAATTTAAGATCAAGTCCACCTACATTTATTATCTTATTATTATCTTATTTATTTATTATCCATTACATTTATTTCTTAGGAAGACCCTATGGTAATAAGCAACTGGGGAAGATTGATATCAGCTACATGGCAGCCTTCATCTGACACCCGTATCTTACTTAAAGATTAAATAGATTGTGTTCAAGTTCATAGGTAGACTTCGAGAGTAGTGGTGGCCGAGTGGTAACGGCCCCGACTTAAGGCTCCCACAGACAGACGCGACGCGACAGCGCTACACAAAGGCGCTGCTCGTCGCGCGACACACGGTGCCTTTGTGTCGAGCGTCGCGTTGCACCAGTGTGTAAGAGCCTTTACTCGTTGTGTCGTGGGTTCGACCATTTTATTATAATTATTTACACAAAGTATAGCGCCTGCCAAGGCGCTATACTTTGTGTAAATAATTTTATTACCACTGCTCTCAAAACGGTGAAGGAAAATATCGTGAGGAAACCGGCGTGTCCTAGAACCAAAAATTCGAAGACATGTGACATCTACCAACCCGCACTGGGCCCACGCGGTCGACTACAGCCCGCTCCCTCTCATAGAGAGGACGCCTGTGTCCCAGCAATGGGAACATTATAGGCTGATTATGTATCCATAGGCTTTAAAACTTTTATTGCAAAAAAAAAATTTGTTAAGTAAGTTGCGTTACTCATTTCTGTTTGAAAATGAAAACAAAGCACTTAAAGATTGCCCTCGTCATAGCTTACTTAAAGTATAATGTCATAAAAAAAACGTCCAGCTTTTTTACAAGTCTTCACTGCTCCCGGAAGTCCCAAAATGGAAATGATTTCAGTACTCATTCTGCAATAATATACTTAATCAAACAGAATTGATGTCGTATCATAAGCCCTAAAAACGAATTAGCAGGGCAAACTTTACCGTTTAATCGGCTTTAAGGTGCCCTCTGGTTGGTACTTAAGTAATTAAATTTTCTACGGAATAATACCTATTTCAAGGTTCCAGCAGGAATTGTTATAATTCGAGCGCCGCTTAATGTGAACGGCGTTAACGCCAGATGCCAACCATTATTTCATTTTATCGAAGATATTTTTGTAAGTGGGCCTTTTAAATTAGATGTTACAGGAATGAAGGGTGATGTATTATTATTTTATTAAAACTAGGTCAACATAAATAGCTCACATCGTCACATAATTATGTTAGGAACTAAGAAAAAATCAAATAACCCACCTGCTCACGATCATCATCAGCACCCTAATTACGTAACACACTATCTATCACAATCTGAATCATTTTGAAGCCTAATCTTTTAAAGCTAATCCTTTGCTTCATATGTTCGAAAAATTGTCTGCTCAACAAATTAAATAACGCAATGAATGTTGTTGAACTGTCAAAATGAAACCCATTCCTACTGTTAGTGTGTTACGTAATTAACCCGCAGTACTTCAATTTCCATAGATAAGCAATACTTAACTTTTCGATCTGCACCCTAATTACGTAACACACTATCACACAATCACAATCTGAATCATTTTGAAGCCTATTACTAGTCCATTGATTCATATGTTCGAAAAATATGTCTGCTCCACAACGTAAATAACGCAATGAATGTTGTTGAACTGTCAAAATGAAACCCATTCCTACTGTTAGTGTGTTACGTAATCACCCCGCAGGTGAGCATCAACGAAGCATTGCCGGACCAAAAGAAATACAAGTGTGGGCCATTCTGTACAAGCCTTCTACGTGCAGTCCCCAGCACATCGAGTAGGTTACCACAAACTGTCAGATTTTCTCATTCAATTTTGAACGTAATCATTAACATTTTGTGGTTTAAAATCGTTTGGAGAAATTTGACAGTTTCGTGTAGTTTGACCTACTGGCGACTACAACTAACACTAGACGACAACTGTGACTGTTACGGGTGACGCTGAAAGCTTCATGTATATTACATTATCCAAGAGACTTTTCCTGTTCTGAATTAGAACTTGTCTTCTTAGACATTTTACTTTAACGTTACATAAGAACGCTAATGCGGAAAAAAAATCTTTTTTTCCCGGTAAGATACGGATTTCATATTTATGAAAACGAATGAAAACGTACTTAATATTCTTTCAAGAAACTCAGTAGGTACCTACAGTGTATCTGCTTTTGTGAAGACTATATTTTTTTCTATTAAATGAATGCCTATCTTGATAAAAACATGAAAAATATTGGCAGGTACTTCGCCACACCTTATATAGGTAATAACAATCATACCAACGCGACGTAGCCATTACTAACTCCAATTTACTAAAACCTATGTGTTTATCGAGGCCTATTTCTAAAAATACTCAAGTATATTACCCAATATCATAATAGGTGAATTGGAACGGCCAATGTAATGTTTATTCACTAGTACTTGCCGCAATATTTCAGTTTTATCGTTTTATGACTGCTCGCGATAACTTACGTTTGTTGCATTTCCTATTCAAACGACGACATTATTTTTAGACATGTACAGTCACCAAATGTGGTAAGTAACCAGGGTCGTCGGATATAGTTGAAGTTTAGTAAGAAACCGATGAATGTTTTCGAATAAAATTTAACTTAATTAAGTTAAATTTTATTCGAAAACATTCATCGGCCTATTAATTAATAGAAAACAAACAGCGGTGCTATTCTCTAACGATTGTAGCCTTGCGCGCAGCGCTGCCGCAGCGACGAAAAATGTTGTTTCGCCGCTGTGTGCTGTGCTTATTCGTTAGAGAATAGCACCGCTCGAACACATCCATCGGTTTCTTAGTAAACTTCAACTATATCCGACGACCCTGATTACTTATCTCTTTTGGTGACTGTACCTCCCCAGCCTACCCGTATCGTGCACGAAGTAAGACGCCATTATCTTTCATCGTGCCATAAATTTCTGGTCCTAACCACATCACAGGGCCGTGCTAACAAGCTGTTTTCCCCTAAACCATAACAATCATGAGAATTATGAAATACTACCCCTCACTTGCCAAAACCGGGTAGACACCAACTTTTATAGCTAAAAATGTACCAATGTTGGTTGTATTGTAGGCACACACGACTTCGGAAA
Organism: Dryobotodes eremita; assembly: GCA_917490735.1. Classification (NCBI taxonomy): domain Eukaryota; kingdom Metazoa; phylum Arthropoda; class Insecta; order Lepidoptera; family Noctuidae; genus Dryobotodes; species Dryobotodes eremita. The sequence goes on from OU823249.1 coordinate 15,532,380, forward strand.
CGATAACAAATGTTTGAACAAATGTTTTTTTTTTCGGTTTCGAGGCTTTTATTTTATGGTAGGCTCGAGTTCCTAAGCTTGTAACAATCATGTGGGCCATAATTCATAATTTAATTTAAACAGTTATTTAGAAAAAATATACCTACGTAGGTACCTACTTCTATAAAGCAGATTGACCTTTTGTAAAATATGATTATTTCATAAAATAATGTTAATTACCGAAACTACCTTTTGGAAGGGGCAACTAGAATCAATTCTATTTTTTTGTAAATTTTGACGTTCAAAAGTGCCTTTAATATGCCTATTTGAAATAAATGATTTGACTTTGACTTTGAATTAAATACGTAGCAAAATTTGTTTTAAGAGGGTTAAAATGAGAATACAAATAAGCAATTCCTAGTATTTGAGACACAATCAAGGTTCCTTCCCTCCATCAATCAACTAACACTGATGATACCATTAAATAAATTATATTAAAATTCATCTTCGTTAGTGTTACTTCCATAAAATAATCAAAAAGTAAACTTTTTGTGAAACATTGTAAACCTAATCGTGATGTTACCAAGGGAAAACCATTCTACGTTAGATATACTTAGGTAGGTACAAATAGGGAAAAAAAGAAAAGACATATTAAATGAAATATATAGAAATAGAAAAGTACTTACTTAAGTAGTCAGTTCTATATACCATTTTATTCTCAAAGAAATTCAAAAGGAATGTTGACAAAAAAAAAATTGAATAAATAATATTTATCCGCCTTGAATAATCCTGATTGAATAAAGCAGCAAATAAGTAGGTCAAACCATATATATTTTACCGTCGTAATTCATTCTGCAGCAATTGTAAGGGGGAAAAGATGTGTCATGCATACTCAATCGACCATAACTTATGAAAAATTATATACGAAAAACGTCTCCCTATGAGTGTTTTCGGCCTTGAATGACACTACGACCAGCAAACACGAAATTATATCATTTTATAACTTCGTGGCTCGTAATACTTGCATAAAATGGTACCTAATTTTTGAGTCTTTCCGTCCCATTCGTAGATTATGCTAGATTTTCTACGAAGTAGGTTGTACCTGCCTATGCAATAAACAGACAATGTGATGGACATCAAATAACTCCATTTCCTTTATCTGCTGACGAACATAAGTACCTAGACAACTGCCGCCCGCGCCGCCATGGATCTCACTACGTCAACATACTTAGAACAACTCAACTTACCTACGCAACGACGAATTAAAAACTTACTTGTCTATTATACAGGATGTGTTTTTGAGACGGGCAGTATCTAAGGGTACCACCGTTATAGCTGCAGCAACTTTTTGATAAAATGGGAAATTTTCACAAAAACTATTTTTCATGCTAATCAATACCTACTGTTTCTTACAAGGATAAAAACAATCTAGCGGATCCACTGAGGTTTGAGAACCTACTAGAAAAAAAATGAGAATGAGCCACATTTGCCTGCTGTCTGTGCTTTTTATCCTGTGATTACAGATCAAAATGTCTCAAAAATTTAAGGACAGTATCCAAGACCGATTTCCTGTAGCAACAACGGTTAAGGTACCTGCCCTTACTGCCGCATCTTAAAAAACCCAGCCTGTAGGTATACAAATATATTTTTGGGTACCTACAATATAATAGAGAAAGCAAAGCATTGCTCAGTTCAGACGCTTAGATGATGTCTAGTATTTTTATTTATTTATTTATTCGCAAACTGTATTAACTACCTATAACATACATAAAGTCTGCCAAACTGCTAATCAGTTTGTCGGCAGTTGTTCTCATCGAAGAATAGATAACAATGTGCTTGTGCAAGTAACTTAATTACGCTAAGTAAATATAATATAATAAATATAACTACAGTCGAGATCAAAAATCTCACATTTTGCAAATAAGCATTTTCGCCGCCAACGTTACAAACATAAATATAGGACGTCCCACGACTTTGCCACATGGAGGGAAAGTACCTTAAATACTGCAGACAGTAAAATTTACTGTATGAAGACTTAATTTTTATTTTAAAAACAATACGAACTGCATTCAAAGAATTTTAAATAATCGCCTATCTGAACCGGAAATCGAACCCGCTAAATGTGAAAAAAAGAACCTATAATTTTACTGTACCGATCGAAAAGCTCAATCATATACATTTATTTCTTTTAATTAACATAGCATCTAAAATAAAAGGAAGACCATGAAATTTAACATTTAGTCAAGATAGTACAGTAGTAGTTTAGTTTATATATTTGCACACCTCACATGGTTATAATACAGTGTACCTTATGAACCTTTTGTAACATCCTTTGAACCTGTGTTATGCAAATAAATGATTTGATTTGATTTGATATTTGCCTGTAGGTTAGTTGGTTTGATTGACTGGTAGTAAAGGCCTTAGGCAATAAGTCCGCCTTTATCTGTATAAAGGCGAACTTATTCCCCGAGGCATTAAAAAAAACTGAACTACAATTTTTTTTTTTTAAATACTGTAGGTCCTGTGACCAAAAGTATTTTTTTACTTCAGCATAAAGTTTTTATAAATAAATAAATAATTAACTTACTTTTAAAAGATGGATCGGCAGTAGGTACTTTACAAATTTTTAACAGTTCTTCATATTTTTTATTCTGTTTTTCTAATAAATATAATAACTTCTTTTAAAAGTTTTATTAATTATACAGTCAAGAGCTTGTGGAGCTTTACACATTATACTTTGTACCATTCTTATTACAATCGCCGCGTCGGCGCCGTAGAGGTAAGACTCGCACAAGTGTAAAGCTTCATGTGCTCTTGGCTGTACCTACAATCCATATTTTCCCATCCTCCATATATTATATTAACTTGCCGTTCCCCCTCGGCCATCGGCTGGCGACGCCTTTAGCTTGCTGTATGAGACAAATATTATTATGACTATAAATCAGGTAAGTACCTATCATCAGGGTATGCACGAAGACATATCCATCTATACATTTCCAGTATAAGCTGACTTCGCATTGTACGAAAAGCCTACACAATGCGAGGTCAGTTAAAACTGGAAATGTATAGCTTGATATCGACACCTGCAAGGAATAACATTGTATCTAATATTTAGTAACTTTACAGGAGAGCACGTCAAAGATTTACAAAATTCTCGCAGATTTCGGTTAAGTCTTAATGCCAACCAACCTTGGTTAGTTGGTCGATATGTCGTCGTGTGTACCTACATAAGCCTTACATTCTTTTAATACATAAGACATGCTATTGATGTGCATATGGCTACTGAACCGGTTGGAACTCTGAATTTAATGTCACCCCGCACACTTTCTGATCCACTGACGCAGACTCTTGAGTGATCTGTAAAAATCTCACCATGAAAACTTGGTGATGTTGAAGTGAGCTGTCATTCCACCTGATGCTAGGGATTTACACTATTGACAGCTCACTTAACGTAAGTTTTCACGGTGAGATTTTGACAGAATAGCACTACTGTTTTCTAGGTACTTGCTAAACCATGCATTCATGGGGCCCCATAAGCCACATTTATTCATAGCTTGCAACAAGCCGTCGTGGTCGAAAGTATCAAATGCTTTTTTGAAGTCTATAAATATAACCGTAACTAAGTTTTCTTTTTTTTTTCATCAAGACGTATTGTTTTCCAAAAAACTAGTGAGTTGTTAACTATATTTTTTTTTATGTGTTTACCGTATTAAGAATTGCTATCGGTCTATATTTATAATTATAATCTTGATTTTATCCCTGTTTGTACAATGGCCAGCCCATCAAGTTACCACAAACTGTCAGATTTACTCATTCGATTTTGAACTTAACCATCAGCATTTTAAGGTTTATAATCGTTTGGAGAAATTTGACAGTTTCGTGTAGCTTGACCTACTGGCGACTGTACATTGACCTGACAATAGAATTTTTAGTTCAACCAGATGTTGAGATTTTTTAACACTAATATTAATAAAATAAGCTATTACTGAACTAATTTGCTCTTCAATTTGTTTTAGATCTTTAATTCTAATAACATCTAAATTGCTGCAGTCTAATTTATCTATTACAGTGTTGTGTTATGCTGATTTCTGGCTAGGGTAGGTAACTACGTCCAAGAAAAAGATATACTACGCACGCCACCCGTCCTAAAATGAGCTAATCGTATATTAAATATTACTTTACGACTCTTCATTAAATAGGTGTACTAGGTATTCACCTATACATTCATTACATAACTATTTTTACCTATCCCGTGCTGCTGTGGCGTTACAAGTCTGTTTTAAAAAAATCTGAGTCCAACATTCAGAGTCCATCCCACACGCGTGGTTATTTTGGCACAGCTCAGCCTATAATGTTTCCTCTGCTGAAACACAAGCCTCCTCTCTGTGAGAGGGAGTGGGCCGTAATCCACCACGCGACATGCGGGCCCAGTGCGGGTTCATTAACGTCACACGTATTCGAATTTTTGGTTCGATATGCTGGTTATTTCGCTATATTTTTCTTCACAGTTTTGAGAGCAATTCTGATGAAATAAGTCACACAAAGTAAAGTACCTGCCTGGGTTCGAACCTTCGAGGCTACGACACTGGCTGTTTCTACTTGGCTACCAGTGCTTTATCGTTTGCCATTATTTTACAGATCTGACAACACTGGGGCGAATGTCAATTTAATAAAATGTCAATGTCATCTGGTCTCAGTGATGCCACACGAGAGGGAATCTCCCCAAATTTGGGGGCTTTTTATTGTTATGGGGGGACAATTGGGGACAGTATTTTTGGTGGGATATTCGGAGGGAAAAAGTTGGGTTTGGCTGGAATTAGGGGTTTTTTATTACCAAACTGTAATCCGGGAAAGGCCGCGGCTGGCCGTGATGATTAAATCAGTAGTTTTAAAAGACATTTTGCGCAGCGTTATCAATTACGTGTTTACAGCTTCTAGCTGTTTCTTATTTATGATTTTGATCCATGACACGAAAGAAAATATTACTAACACAAGTTATCAAAATCTTCAGGCATCCAATTAAATAAATAAATATTCTAAAACCTTTAACAAAAATACACAGTAATGGAAGCTATTGCTGAAATAGTATAAAATTGTATTTCATTAATAAATAAATATTTTGCCATTTGTGGGGGATATTTTCTTCAAAACCTACATTCTGGAGGGATTTTGGCGAAGTTTTGGGGAGAACGCGAGACAGTCTTCTGGCAACACTGTCTGGTCTGTCACTGTCTTCATCTCTTAATTATTTACTTTGTGAATTACTGTACTTGAGATTTCTAGTTGAAATTAAATTAACAAATAATGCTTTATTTTCAAATGTTATTACAAAAGTGTGATTAGGAAAATAAAATGATTAACTACGACATCAAATTCCTAACTTGTGATGAAAGCTTGCACTTAAAAAACAGTGACTTTAAAAGTTTCAAGTAAGTTACAAAGTTGTCGAAAAAATACTTAATAATCTTTATAATTAAAAACTTGAATTTGTGAAACTATAAGCTTGTTAGAGTAACAAGATGAAGCATAAGGAAAATCTTTTTGTATTGCGTAGAAACTTGTACCAGTTTACTTTCATAACATCTCCGTAATTTATTATTTATTTGAACCAATTAAAAGTTCAAATAAAATAAAAATTTAAGTAAATCAGAATTTGCATACACAACAAATCTTCGTCCTTATCAGTTCGTAAGAAGTAACCTTTTTCCTCACAGATATGAAACAAAGAAAAGAGTAGAGGAAACAGTTTATGATTCTGGCAAAAGAAGTTACTGTGAGCGTCGAGGTGGTCTATGGCGCGCCGCCCACCCTCGCCAGGTGCGCCAGTTGGAGTCACAGCTCCGAGACAGGAGTATCATCACCTGTGAATGGACCACTGACTCTCTGATCACTATAGTATTCTCCTCAGGAGTGATAGCCTACCTGACTGTTAAGCAAAACTCTTTGGATGTCAGTCAGATTCTTTTTGACAGGTATTTTGTGGGGAAGCTCTCTGGTCAGACTATTACAAATGGTAAGTTAAAGATCTAAGGATAAAAGGAAATCTGAATACCTACTGTTTTATAGTCAAAATTATTTGCATATCAAATGTAACAAATATTGATTGAAACATCTATTACTATTACTAACATTTAAAAATTATAATTATGTGAAAGCTTAACTGATTTCTTTTTTAAATTATAGTGGCTCTTTCCAAATCACACATATTAGTAACTCACAATGACCGGACCGCAACATTAGTGACATTTGGCAAAAACAACATCAGTCTTCCATGTCGCATTACTGACAGAGATCCACATTTACAGGTGACCAGTTTTATTTGCTTGCATGCTCAAATAATGAAAGTGTAGCAGCATTTTTTAAAGCTAGAAGCAAGAGGGCAAGTCAAAATTTAAAATAGTAATTTGAAGGGAGACCTATGGGACTGAATAGATTAATAAAAATTATTTGGTGCTGGAACCATGTAATTTTATTTATGTTTTCATAGGCAGTTATATATTTTTTTATTATGTATAACTTCATAAAAGCACAGCACATGAGTTTGGTAATTTGGTACAACAAAAACACAAATCATCACAAGACAACCAATATTTTATTTCTTCATTTTTTTTAGAACATTGAACTAGGTGGTAGTAGTCGCAGGACAGAGAGGCACATATCTACCAATGAGGGTAGCAACGGAGCCCGAATACTTGTCTGGAGCGTCACTGTCGCAGAGCCGGCGCCCTGGAGCCCTGTACTTGAAGACCATGCAAACCTCCACCTTTACAGCATAAATGGGTAAGAACTGACTGTTTTACATGGTGTAATTTAATTTACTGTGGCGTTACATTAATTGAAGCAACAATAAAATTATTTATTGCTCCAATTTGAATGGCTCTGGCCACGCATCTCAACACTCAATGGTTGCATTAATGATCCTGAAAGCAAATAGAAAGATTATTAATTTAAAAGAGTATGTTACAGACATCACATCAACCTGACAGCATACCACCAACTGGAGAATGAAACTTTATCAGCAGAACTATCAAATAAGGGAGACATTGTCGTTCATATTGTTGAACAAGCTACATGCCATAAGGTAACTGTTATTTCTTTATCTATTTACTTTTATTCACATTAGCCACACTAATACCAGTCATATACCTGCCCTTATATTTCAACTGCTTAACATAGAACCAATTGGTAAAGCATCACCAATTTATCAGTCACCCAGTATACAGGATGGATTTTTGAGACGGGGCAGTAATTGTAGGTACCTTACAATGTAGGTACGTTACAGAAAAACGGTTAAAGTAACGGACTGTCCTTATTTTTTTGAGAAATCACAATCACAGATTTCAAAATAAAAAATACAGTCTGCTAGAAAATGTAAATTTTCAAAAACTTTTTTGATGCCAAACAATCCTATTTCTTACAAGGATCAAAAATCTCCATCAGATAAACTGTGGTTTGAGTACTAGAAAGTAAGAAATCGCTAAATACTTTCCCATACATTTCGTAAGAAATGATACTCCCAACTTTTTTTATTTGTCTGGCAATATTGTCTCTCTTTCCTCCTTTAATCCATCCAAAGGTTTTATTTAAAAAATCACAGTGTTACCTTATGTAAAACTTCTTCATTCATATCTGTAACTTGTAATAATGTACATATTTGTTATTTCAATTTCAGAACGGCATTAACTTAGACTGGCTACGCTACGAAGTGAATCCCGAAGACCGTGCGACAAAACTGTCGAGTGGGCGCGACAGTGCCACTCACGTGTCGTTGTCTACGCCCGTGAGAGTCGTGCGACGATCACCGTGCGACACGCGACTACTGATCGCATGTATAGACGGCTCGCTGCATGTCGTTCACTGTGTGGCCGGCCTTACACATACAACCAGAGCTGGATTTGTAAGTTTATACCCGAGTAATGGACTATATTTTTAGCTGATTAAATCACCAAGCCACTGATACAACTTCTTTATTGTCAAAAAGAAAAGACCAACATCAACAATTTAAAAATAATATAAAAACATAAAGAATGTAAAGGTCACAACAACCCGTATCATACATTTCAGAAGCCAAGTTGAGTTGCTGTTGTATAGGCCACTGTCGGAAACACCGTATTTTTTTTTTACTAGGAAAGCTATTCTTATTCTGAGATCTGTAAAGAGTAGGTACTTAGACTTTAAGCTAAGTACCGTAAGCGTTACATACGAATATGAACCTTATGTATATGTCTATAAGGTTTATATTCTTAAAACCGAATGTCATTGAGCGTTTAAAACGAATATGAAAATAAATTTTATGCAAATAAAGTTTATATTTGTATGAAACGCTTACTGCCTTAGAGTAAAATCTTTGAAAATCAGCAAGCAAGATGACTTACCAAATTGAAACGGTTCAAATTTTAAAAAAAAGTTCGAGTCTTTTCAAATACAAATAAAGATAAATAGGTCAAAAATCTTATCTTTATTCGCAGATAGCGACAGAAATCCGCTGGGCAGACGAGCTGATCATAGCTGCGGAGGAAGGCGGGAGATTACAGTGCTTTGACCGCGCACTTTCCTTACTACATCATCATTCCAAATGTCTAGATCTCACATCGTATTTGCGGTAAGTTAACTCTCCGAATAGCTTCACGTTCACTTGCACCTTTGAATATCATGTTACAATTTAAATGTTTAACATAAAAAGCAATTATTCTGATATTATTTAATTGTCATGTTCGTAAACGGGCGCTGTCTGTAGGGATTGGTCATCTCTTAGCTGCACGGCTTATTTTAACTACTGAACTGTTTTTCTTTTTTATCCTTTTATTATGAACGCTTTTAACGTGCACGTCTTTCTACATGGTTTTCACATAGGTGGAGAAGAATGAGCAAGAAACTCCACGGACATTCTTTTAAATAAAAATATTGTTACAAAAAATTGGTTATATCATTCATTTTGAATGGGCAACTAGCTTCATTTTTCTGACTGACCGACCCCTTGACAATTCAGAAGTGCCTGTAATTGGTATATTTGAAATAAATGCTTTGAATTTGAGTTTTGTATGACATTATTTTAAATTTGACTGCACATGTAAACAGCACACCTCTTGTGTTTATAATACAGTACCTAATCGGATCTTTTGTCTCATAAACCTGTGTTATTCAAATAAATGATTTTAAATTTGATGACCTAAAGAATGCCACTGATGCCACAATCAATGTGGCCACCTACTGGGCGCAAACAATATAATAATCAATCAAAGTACCGTCGACAAGAAAAGAAAGAAGAACTGTTCAAATTAGCTATTCTGTTAAGTATAGCATGGACATAATGTGGTGCCAAAAGACTACAAGAACATCAAAATATTCGTGACCATTTCAGGGACTCCCGGCGGATGCAGTTGCTATGTAGCCGAAGCGCCAAAGGCGGGCCGATTATATTAGCGACTTTCTCTGGAGGGCCTCTCACGCTTCTACACATCACCCACCCTCGATTATTAACGGTAAAAATATTTTTTATGTAAATAATAGGCAAAAAGCTAAAGATCACTTATTGCCACATAAGTTTATTTATTTATTTTTGCAATGTACACTCGGTTACAGGCTAGGCTAAAACTTAAGAGCACCCGACCCTGTTGGGGCGCAGCAAGTATTATTACATTTAACTAATATCTAGGTTAAATACTTAAAAGTTAACATTATATAGCATACCTACTAGATATCAATATCACAACATTCATTATTACTACTAATATATAAACTGTTTCTAACATAATATATTTAATTTATAATTATTAAAGTCATTTTAAATGTATATATATATAGTAACGTTAATAAAATTATTTTATACATAGATACATAACATTTGTGCTTTGTTTTAGCTCCTTATATCCATAAACTCTTTAATACTATATACATTTTTTTCTAAAAGTAAACGTTAGCAAAATAGCATTCCTCTTGGCGACAAAATTATGTTTTTTTAACTGGGGTTAGAAATATTATTACTAGAGATTGAAATAGGTAGAGTATATTTTAATTTGATATTATTTTAGGGCAGGACCCTAAAAACGTAATATGATACTTCAAAACCATAATTTGTTATGAATGTATTGAAGGTGCGATAAATAATTTGATTTTAGAGGGATGCATTATCCACTCGTTACTTCATTGAAGTTTAGGCAAAAATACTCTACCTATTCCGATCTGATTATTACCCATTATAACGACAAAAATCTACGGGGCCAGCCATATTTCCAAGTGTTGCCCGCTAAATGGCTACTACCAGAAATATTAGAGCCAAATGATAGGTACTACATTTTTTTTTTATTCAAAGGCTTGGTGCTCTCGGGAGCGATACAGGACAAAGAAAGCATCACCTTTATACGATTTCATTATTATGACTTTGAAACATAACAACACAGCCCAATTCTTGTCTTGTCAGAGCTTTTCTTGAGAAAACTTATAAAAGTAACTATTTATAGCGCTACAAGGTTATTGAGGCGCATGACTAAAATCGGAACTAATGCCGCCACCTTGTTTTTTGAATATATTTCAAGTGACATTTCACAAAACAATTGCACAAATGTTTACCAACAGCGCCTCCCTGTCAACGTCATTTGAGCGCCAAAAGATCCTTGTAACTGTGAGTATGTATTGTGATTTTCCAGGCTTGGGTCCGTACTAAACGGTCTTCAAATGCTGTAGCGTTACTTCGTGCCATGGATTGGGAGCGAGAAGGCACTGAGTGTCTGTGGGCTGTCAACATGCTCGTATGTGCCGCGTTGAGAAGCAAGACTGGTTAGTGCCATAAAAATAAAATTGTTTTAATATCGTTTATTGGCTAACGAGATATAATAATGATATTTTGTTTTCATGCTGATCAGAAAATTAAAGTAAGTGACAATTTTTTTCAAACAAAGCTAGTCGTTTGGTCGCGCTGTTTTCTAGCACATTTACTTACTAATCCGACAACCATAAGATTACTGTATTCCAGTTTAAAATGAAACGAAACAACACAGTTGAAACAAAAATGAATGCTTTAGTAAACCACTCATTTTTTAGTGTTTCTTTTGTTGGACTTCGTACTTTTCATCAGTCAACATGTTTGCAAACTCGTAACATAAAAAGTATCCCCCACTAAATCCACCATTCAATTTCTCAGAGGAAAACAGTTCAGAGTCAGTAGCGCAGGGCGCGCTGGGCACGTACCTGTGTCCCAGCGCGCCGCACGCGCCGCACGCTGCGCGGTACGCGCCGCCCGTGCACGACCTCGCCAGGAAGTTCTTCCATCACTTGCTCAGGTACTACCTCATGTACAGATTTCCCAAGAAAAGGATGCGCTTCGGGAATCATCGTCTATCTTCGGAAATACGAACATGCGATTTTGAGATCTCATATAGAGTTAATTCCAAATAACCATGGAATTACTTTCCTAGTTTGTATTACCACGAATACAAAATTACAGATTAGTTGCTCTTTGTAATTCCGAATAACTTTTAAAAACTTTTGAGTGACAGATAACGATCTACGACCGGAGTTGGTAACCCGATGGAGGGAAAACTTCATACAAACGGCAGTAAAAAATTTAGCCTTTTCTAAGTATTAGTAGCTACTATGTAGTGCGACATTCGTACAAATTCGGAAACACGAATATTACCGAAGTGCATACCTTGTCTGGTTACTACGAGGCTTTCCAATAATGTGGCTAATTACTTACCAAACCTCGATTAATGAGACAGAATAAAAAACAATGGTACGTGTTTTACTGGTGAGTCGGCGAGACTCGAAGACGTTAAGGATTATAAAAGACGGCATTCTATAGTTCCTGTATAACCCCATTCATACAAGTTCTATGTATTTTAGTATTTAATCGATTTTCCATCACTATACTTTCTTTTAACTTTTTTTCTTTTCTTTCTATTTTTCTTTTTATTATTTTTAGACCAAATAAAACTTTGTTCCTTGCTAGAATCACACGCGAAATTCGTTCGTCTTGAACGACACGAACGCCTACGACAAGCTCTGCCCTCTTCTAAGTCTATTTCTAAATCGAAATACTCGAAAGAATTTACCGGCTTACCACATACTACTTTATCTTAATTATTTTGATTACTAAATTTTATATACACAAGCTATCACTAAAATATATATTATGTACAACTTTAAATAAAAAAGGGAAGAGCTCGTTGGGCTTTGTATTACTTGATGTTGAATGTTATACCCTATTACTTAGAATATTTCGTTCTTATGCACACGGCTACATATCAAGGTATACATTTCCATTATAAGCTGATCTCGCACTGTATAGGATTTCTGTATAATGAGAGGTCAGCTTATACTGGAAATGTATAGCTTGGTATGTAGCCGTGTGTAGGTACCTAGTTTAGTTTTCTTTTTGTCCTATGCATGTTAGAATATTCTTTTTTATTAAGCTATTGCATAGCTTTTATCGCGGGCTGTGAGCGCGGCGACCGAATCAAGAAATTCCGTAACGAAAATAAAACCTAACACCCCCCACTCCGCCTACCATGTAGCTCGGCCGAGCGTTCGCTTAACGTGTATGTATATGGTACGACTGTACTTGAATTAATATCAAAAGAAAAAAAAATACTGCATAAATAAAAAATAAATCAATAATTATAATTGCATAAGTTGATCAAAAATGCTATGCAATAGCTTTACCGCGGCAGACCCCGAGTGCCACACGTGTTTTTTTATATTCTTATTATTGTACACCGACAGTACAGGTATGTGGTAAATATACTTTTTTTTTTAATTTTGACCAACTTTATTTGTTAACAGACAAATGCGTGCACTGACTGGACCAGATCCACTCAAATCAGTGTGATTTATTGCTCAAAATACCATTTCAGAAACGAATCTACGTGGCCCTAACATGATCTGACCAAGATTATGTCTGGACTTTAAAAGAGCCTGTGACCTCTGAGTTCGTTTCAGTGTTTCTTCTCAGAGTTGTCTGATAGGAAACGCCGACCTCGTCTAGTTTTTTAAATACGTTTGACGTGTAAAAGTATTTGTCTGTTTGTAGAAACCTACTTACCGTCTAAAGAAATAAAATCATTAATCATTTAAGAGTGTTACAAAAATGCGCGAAGTTGCATGATTTCCTCCTTGACATTGAATACTTTTCGTTGGTTGGTATAAATAACAATTACTTGGTCAAAATTGTTCGTTTTCTCTTCTACAATAATAATAGAGCGATTTTTTTATTATTTATTTATTTAGTAATAATCGTTTTCCCGAAGCATGTTTAGGCAAAAACTCATGGAAAGCTGATTTGAGAGCTCTAATTTGCAGATTATGTTGAATATCCATCAAAACGATTTTTCTCATAATTACAAATATCCTATACTTTTATAATAATAGAATACATTTTTGTTATATGCCTTTTATATTAAGAAAAAACGACTGGACCTAATTCAATTTTCTACTGAAAAGGTTTGGAAACTAGTCTAAATATCCCCGAAAATATACATCATTTTTGAAGTAGTATTTATATCAAAATAATCGCTCCAGAACTCTTTTTCTTAGAAAGTTTACGGGAGCCTCCTTTTATGTTCGCAATAAGACTCTTCATTTAGATCTCATAATGCCCACCGTCCAGCAGTTCATGAAACGCCAAGCGTTTCTTTGACTCTTCTATAAAGCACCCCAATCCTCTGATTACGGCGGCCTCCCACTACACTCCCTCCTGCATAAGTAGTATTCGCCGCCCGAGGCATACCTTAATTATCCCTGACGACGGCACAGCCCTCATCCAGGTAGGTACCCAGGTAGTAAGGTAACCAGCAAAAACAGACCGCCGTCCTTACGTCCTCGCCGCCGAGGCCCGCTGCGACACCCCAATCCATGTCCGCCCCGACCCTTGCTCGAGCGAGCCCGCGCTGCTGAGCCTCTAGCTTTCAATTCGTACATTTAGCGCTAAACGAGTTTTAAACATCATTCTGTCTCTGTTATTCTGTTATCTTCAAATATTTGACAGAAACGGAATTATGTTTTAAAACTCGTTTACCGCTAAACGTGTTTAATGACTGGCGGTAGAAGTGGGCCTTAGTCGTGCCGATACTATAGTTGTATGTGTCGCTAGCCGTTTCAACGCTGCAATCGTGTGCGTGGACTACGACCGCTCTGTTTGATCGTTGCAGGCTTTTTATGAAAATTGTGTACTGCCTGAATTTATCGACTTGAGAAAAGCTCGAACAATGCCGTTGCGGGAAATATTTTTCTAACATAAAAATTTGGTTATTGACTGTACCAAATAAAATAAAAATGAGTTACATCTGTATGTTTTATTTATTTAAACAGGTTACAAGTAGCGATCCTACTAACTATTCCTTACACATCAGAGATAAAACACAGACAAATACTTTACAATTAGATGATTCAAAGATATTAATTATTTTTCAAAGAAATCTATTCTAGCACAACTGAAACCTATGTGTTCAATATGGTCGTCTTTTACTTTCTAATAATGCATCTTTAGTAAATGCGCTGGTATAATAATATTGTTTTAAGCATGAGACATAAACCTGAGGCCATAAATTTCAATTTGAACAATGAGCGCTAATTTACTGTCCGTAAACATAATTTTGGTTTACGTGTAGGAAGAAAAATTTAGAAGGTTAATTATCTCTACCGCGTGTGGTAAAAGACGAGCTACATTTTAAACTGCGTAAGAAATTTACTAAATGATTTGCTTGCTTTTAGGAATTCCAAAAGTAACAGCAGACAAGAGGCTTAATTAATACGATTTTAGTGGCCTTTATTATTCTCTTCATATCACGCGATGTAATATTTTTGACTACTTACAACGTAAAGTAACTCACCAATGCACTTTCATATTATTAGTAGTCGATTTCAATGAGTATGGAACATGATTTTCAGACCACTATTTAAGATTACTGTGTAAGAATTAAAATATTTATGTATCCTTTCAATTATTTTATAAAATATCAACACTAACGTTATTGAGTAATGAAAAATATTAAAACAAACTTTATTATACAAAATTTCACATATTATCTAAAGTTCCTACGAAAACGTATACTGCGGTGGATCAAGATCGTTTAGTCGCATCACTTACAACATCATGGTGCGAGCGAGTGAGAAAATATCGCTCACAAAATTCGCCGCGCACTCGGTGCGTAAAAAATACCTAAATTAGCGCAGCGCCGAAATGTAAGGGCTCTTAACCACCTGCAGCAACAATATTCTATTCTACTCTATTCCTTATCCAGACGCGGTCGTATCGAGAAGGCGCTAAGCTTAGCAGTAGACCTGTCAGCGTGGGACCTGTTCTGTGATGCACGCTGGGCAGCGTCCCGACGTGCACTCGCCTCGTTGGCTACTGAGGCAGCCGCGTTGGCTCTGCACTATGCTGATAACACTCCCGGTTGGTATATCTTTAATTCTGTACTACTAATATACTGTATACTATATCTATTCGATACGTAAATGAAATAATGACGATGTTCTAATTTTCTTGATATAACGTTGCTTGTTTCGTTGGCAGGCGAGGGTTACAGTTACTCAAGTCAAAGTCTCGTTCGTCTGACTCATCAGGCCAAGCTTGATTTCTACCATAATTAATTAAAATATAATAAAAGTTACTGTTTTCCCAATTTCAGAATCCGAATGTTCCGAATCATGTTCAAGCTGCAGCTCTCACTCATACACGGGTTCCGAAGAGGAAGCAAGCGTAACGTCAGGGCTCGTCAAAACGAAGCCTCCCCCACTTCCCCGCGTGTCTCTACCGAACCACCCCACACTGATGCAGGTCCCCATCACGCACACAGAGACAATGTCCACGAACAGCATACGACCCAACCTCCACCAGTACTTAGAAAGAGACAACACGATATGGAATACTGACGTCCGAGACGATACTTACCGAGACTATCCGAAGCCGATACGAAATTCACAAAGCGTACGGTGGCATAGTATGGACGTACTTTCAAACTATAGCGCACCGAAACACAAACTACTAACAATCAGTGAAGCCCCCGTCAAACCTACGCATACAGTCGTAGACATAATACCTCGACCACACGACGAAAGAATGGCTTCCACACATTTCAAACACTTATATCAAACAGAGTTAAGAGAAGAAGCTCCTAACACGTTGTACCGTTACCAAAATAATAATAATTATCATCCCAGTACAAGCTTGAAGGATAGAACGTATCGAATGGACAGCGACGTCCCAGAGAAGCAAGGGAATCGCTCCGGTGAAAGGAACAAAGTTAAATTCTCGGATACTGTTACCATCGCCGTTGTTTCGGTAAGTTCAAAGTTTAAGTTACCTGCAAATTTAATAACTCTAAATGGTCCACCAGAGTCCGTTAACTCTGTCACAGACTGCCAAATTGCATGCATATTATTATTTGATATATTATTATTATTTGATTATTTGGTACCCAGAAATGTACAAAAGCAGTAGCGATAACGGTATCGATATTTTCTGTTGTTTTTGTTCAGCAGGAGTCCCGTGTATCTCCAGAGCCGACTCGGGAGCTAGCAGCGAGCCTTCCTCTGTGTCCGCCACATAAGTACCTCGCCGCCTTCACCCCGCAACAGGCGCACCCCCCGGCCGCGCCCGCACACGTGCCACACGCGGCCCACCCGTCGCACGCACCGCACGTGGCGCACGCGCCGCACGTCGCGCCCGCCGGTACTACGCTCGACTACGTTGAAGTGTGATGCACGCACGCATGCCACCGTCTGTCATTTGCACCTCATTTGTGACGCACGCGATTCTGCACGTTTTATTTCATCACTGATTACTGTTACACAGATAGTATAAAAATTATCTGTTTAGCAATTAATCTCAAAGACCGTGTCGCTTTTTAGTTTCGCTTCTTTTATTTTATTTTATGGACTTTAAACATCATTATGTGGTTTTTGTTGTGTACTAACTGTGCCATTTGAAAGCCGAGTAATCTTATCATCTTACTCGGGTCTTAATAATTGTTGTAAGAAACAAAGACTGTTTGTTCTGCATGATTTGTGTCATTCTCTATCAAAGCATGTACTTATTTGTTCAGTTACTATAACTCGTTGCACCAAAATAATCTCAATGTACCGCCATTTAATTTTATATAAATCCTATTTTCAGAAAACACAACGCAAAAGCCGCCGAAAATCAAAGTAGTTCATTTCGGCATGGTATAGAGAGACTGCAATACATACATACATACCATTTTGTTGCAACATTGTGCAATTTTATTATAACTAGTGATGATAAGAGTCCGTCCAGATTTAGATTTATGTAGCATATAATATATAGTATAATGTATTATGGATTTATTTTGTTACTAATTTAGTTTTATTAAGAAGTTTGTAATGACATAGAATTCTATACTCAGCAGTGGGTGGAACAAGCCTACTAATGATGATGACGATGACATAGAATCTATTTATAAAAATAATGTAAATCTGTGTGTGAGTGTGATGAATTATTCTGAATTTCTGACTTGTTGCATATCATGAAAGCGCGTCAGTCAATGCAATTTAAATCTTATGTCGATGTCTTAAGTCACATGACTCACGCTCGTCATTTGAAACGACTAACTATTACCTACATAAATTGCTTTCTCCTACTTACGCATTCTCATGTATGCAAGAACCAGAATAATCGCGAGAATATAGATTTGGGCATCGCCAAGTCTTCCTTCATTTATACTACGATCCAGTCGAAGTTTCAAGTCAATGATTTTAGGAAAGTATGGCCCAGCTTTTGTGCTCCTTTGACCAACGCAAGAAGAGTGCTGCCTCGCATTACGAAACCAGCGTCAGCCTCCAGCCTCAATAAGTTTTGACGTAAATTCCTCAGGGGACTACATAGATTATAATATTAAAGTATAGCCTAATGGTTGTGACTTTTACTAAGTGACAATAATAGAAAATGTAAGAAGTTGAATTGTTGATGCATTTATTTTACACAAAGTATACAAACATTTTATTATTTACATTTGTTTTATTACCGTTTTGACCGCAGAATAATATATATGTACTAAGGGCGCTTTTCCTGTCATGAGTATTTACGCCCGCGCGCGGGCAGATCTGGTCCGCGTGCAGGCTGCCCGCATCCTATTATTTCATACATGTTTTTCCTATCATGCGGGCAGCACGCGCGCGGAACTCGGATGGGCTGCGGGCGCGAAACCCGCGTGCGTGTTAACCGGATGAGAGCGCCGTTCTGCCTTCAGTGTTGTTTTTATTGTGCCACAGGTCGCACGCATATAATCATGCACGAGTTAGTCACTAGCGACACGCATGACACTGCAGCTGCAAATGAAATCTTTGTCATGCGTCTGGCTAGGAGCGTGCTATCACCCGCATGCGGACCAGATCCGCGCGCGGGCGAAAATGGCCCTCAGCTTCTGGCGAAGCTATTAACTATCTTGTAATGCTACGGCTACATTGTCGCGATAAAACGAACTACATTTGGCACGCTCTCTGTTTACAGCGAGAGAGAGCGCGCGAAGTGTAGGTCGCCTTATCGCGACAACGTGGCCGCAGCATTAGTAACTATCTTGGGATGCAGCTAGATAAATGCTTTACTACAGCATTCAAAATTATTAAGTTTTGGCATGGCAATATATTAGTGTTTGCATGCCAGTTGTTATTTGAGGTCATGATCCCAAACATTTGGTCAGCTATTGCATATACTTCACTTGCCAAAATACATATCTACTGATCTGCGCCAACAAAATCCTTTAGTATTAGGCCAAGTATTAAGTATTACATGAATGTCATAATATTCAAATAATATTAACAAATAGAAAAAAACTAAATGTACCTATCGGTGTTCTCACACCTACTACCTATGCTTACTACAGACACATCCATAGATATCATTATTTAGATAGATCCAAATCCAGATATTAGACACCATAGACAGGCTGTAGGACGATTTTATTGAGATTTTGTGAAAAATATTGTGCAACTAGGTTAATAATCAGACAGAATTCTAAGCCAGGAGGTGGTGGTGCTGCAAGGTGTTCCCTCTAGTGCAATTAATAAAGACAAAATTAAAATACTTTCTGGCAACTTAGACCAACCATAATTAAATTAATTGTGCAATAGCAGTAGTGAATCATTTCTCCCACCAAATCATCAATCCCATCAATCTCTCCTTGTGCTGTGCAATCAATATTCCCCCATATTATTTTTGGTTAATAAAGCCAAAGTAAACCATGATGTTCATAAATAAAACAAAGTAAGTAGCTGTTACACTTTTATTAATTTTGGCTTAATTATATGGATTGCAAATTAAAAGATGGAAATTCTATGCATTTTGCAAGTAATAAAATAGTTTAATCCTTCAGCTTCTTCTTGGGGCGTAGGTTGTTGGTGTGACCGCACTTGGTTTTACGGCAGTTGGTAGCACGAGGGTGGAGGCGAGCATAGCACTTGCGGCAAATCATTTTGTCACAGTTGTACTTCATAGCCAAGATACGCAGAGAAGGCTCAATGGTACCTGGAAAACACAATGTATTTGTAAATATTGAAGGCTTTAATATTATTACATCCCACTGTGATGCAACTGTGACTTTAAATCTTACCTCCTCTCAGCCTGAGCACTAAGTGAAGGGTTGATTCCTTCTGGATGTTGTAGTCAGAGAGTGTGCGGCCATCCTCCAACTGTTTACCAGCGAAGATAAGACGCTGCTGGTCGGGGGGGATGCCCTCCTTGTCCTGGATCTTTGCCTTCACATTCTCAATAGTATCTGAAGCCTCCACCTCGAGGGTGATGGTTTTACCCGTGAGGGTTTTTACGAAGATCTGCATTGTGTAGCTGAAAACAGGAGTTATTTGGTTACAACAACATCAACGGGTTTTTTTTATGCCAGATGGCCTAAAGTTTTTGTAAAACAAATGCAAAGCGCTGCTCAGACATGACACGCCACGCGGAGTTTTAAATTTCGAATATCGGATTAACGTAACGCAGTAAACATCTCGGAAATAATTACCCTTAACACTAGATTACGTAAGAATGCACTTTTGCATAAAATTAACACACAATTCACGAATTCTTTAGTTATTTTACGAACTTACCTTCTCCTAAAAACGTGCTCAAAGTAAAAGAACTGTCAAACTCAAAAAGAAATATGGAGGATCTTTCAGTTCAGAAATCAGAATGGTAATATTTTAGAACAGTTAAACAAAATAATGATTTCATTTCATTTTCATTCTCAGTTCAAGCAAGTTTCCCAATTTCGTAAGACTTTTTAAAACTTTTAGATGTATTATGTTATATTCCTTATATATTAGAGCGCCATATATTCACTTTATTTAATTATCACAGCCGTATATTGATTCATAAAAAACTCCATTTCCGAACGACGCTAACCGAACATGCGTTCGAAAAGCAATTCAATTCCGTTACCTGCGAGAACATTAGATTATTATTTTTCTTTTAAATAAAATATATTACTTTAATTTACTTGCACTCATAACAAAAAACTGATCAAATAAATTTGTAGATTAGTGTGAAGCACAAATATTTTATTTCCCGCAAAATATTATTGACATTCCAAATTTCCAACGTCACGTTTGTGCAGACCGGGGTTTCAAAACGAACCTGATAACTACTTGTTTCGTAATCGCTCGATTTTCAGGCACTGTGCGGGTCTAAAATAAAGTAGATTCTCTTTTCGACAAAATGTATCATCAACTTAGCCGAGTAACTGGAAGGCTGGTGGCCTCTACCCACTTGCAGAGTCCACTTTTCCCCGTGGTAAGTTGATACTACAAACTTGGGTTACGTTTTTATCTCTGAGTGCTCCCATACTCATAAAGAAAATTTTCCTTATACATAGGCCCCGATTGCATTGCAACGAGTGGAGCCCCCGACCATCCAGTACAACACTTCGCACATGTCGACTGTCGTCGATGCTTGCGCAGCTTCTGGCAAGACAAAGTTGATCCCTGGCACCAACACTCCCTACGCTCCTCTGTCGGAGAAGATCCGTCAACGACAGAAACAGTTCCAGGTAATTATTCGGTTCTATTTCATCTCTATTAGTTAACAACCCATTGTGGTAAATAAATATGTAGTTTATACACAGTAAACCTGTTTTACAACATTACAGCATAACTTTTCAATAAACAAACTTGGATACTTCAAATCAGTATTTATTCTTATAAGCAATGTACTATATTGATTTTCAAGTATGTCCTGGCTAGACATTCTGTCTAATGTGAAACTATTCATAATTTTCAATCATTCTGAATATTTCAATTCTATTAGTACTTAACTAAAACGTATTGTCTTTATCATAATTTGGACCCAAATTCTTAGTAGAGCAAATTTCTTTTTGTGATGATTATTTTGATGAAGTTTATTATTATGATTGACCAGTACCATTAGTTGGAAAAATATTAAGAATATTAGCAGTGGTGACCCAGTGGTAACAATCAAGACTTACAAGCTGTAGGCTGTAGGCTCGAACCCAGACAGGCGCCTTTACTTAGTCTAAATTATTTCATCACCACTGCTCTCAAAACAGTGAAAGAAAACATTGTGAGGAAATCGGCATGTCCTAGAACCTAAATTTCAAAGACATGATATCTACCAACCTACATTGGGCCCGCATGGTCAATTGTGGCCTACTCCCTCTCACAGAGAGGAGGCCTGTGTCCCAGCAATGGGAACATTATAGGCTGATTATGTAATGTAACCATTTTTACTGTCTAACATACCTTACTAATGATTTGTCATACATAAACATTAAAACTATGGGTGTCTCTCTCAAGGAAAAACTAGTTAGTGTCTTATGTTTCAAACAATAACTAATCAATATCTAGTTCTGACATGTTTTTTTTTGTAATTATTATACAGGTTGTAATTTTAAACACTATCAACCTTTTAAGGGGTCATTGCACTCATCATTATGAACAACTTTTACTATGTGACCAAACCTAAAATCGCGAAAGAAAAATCAGCTGTTCCCTACATTTATGTTCACATAATTCATCAAAATGTAGGGAACATCTGATATTTTTTTATGCGATTTCAGTTTTGGTCCCATAGTAAAAGATGTTCATAATGATGAGGACAATGGTCATTGTACTCATCAGGCTGTAATTTTAATCACCATCAACCTCTTTAGGGGTTGCTTAAGAGATTGATGGTGTTTAAAATTACAGCCTGTATATTATATCATTCTATATAAAATGGCTGATCTGTCCAACATTTTGAATTATATGTCTTTTAAATTGGCTAGGTAGGAAAAATCCTTCATAATTATCAACTCAATCCACCCTATACAATTTACCTATTTCAACTATATTTTTTTTAATGCCTACTGCATTTCAGAGAGAGGATGATGTTCCCGTGTTCCTGAAGGGAGGCCCCTTGGACGCTATTCTGTACCGCTTGACCCTGGCTCTCTGCATTGCTGGACTCCTCGGTGTGGGCCATACCATCTTCACTCACGCGGTACCCAAGAAGTAAATACATGAATACATCAATTACTAAATAATGTATTAGTTGCCTGTGTTATAAGTGTCTCAGCACTGTGATTAGAAAATATATAACGTAATACAAAAACATTTCCGAATTTTTATTTCAAAATAAAGAGTTAATTTATAACAATTAAGCATTAAAATAGTTATCTTCTAGTTCAGAAAGTCCAATCCAGTTTTTTCTGTAAACTAACAAAAATAAAATATATCTGATGTGATTAAGTGAGATCAAAATACCTACATGAATTCAGAATCTTATTACAATTTACATTCAGTTCACTTACTCAACTATCTACTTCAGCGTAATGTAGTTCTAGCTGATTTTAGAGGGACCGTTTGTAATAAAAAGGTCCTATTTATAGCGATTATCATACTGCACCTTGCTCCATCGCTTAGCGCGGGGCGGTAGTTTATATCAGTTTGTATAGAAAACACATTGCTATGGCCGCCCCGCGCTACGCGACGGCGCGTGGTACTGCAGTATGATAATCGCCTAAATAATAATATTGTTTGAAACAAATACTTGCAATGGAATTCAATTTTTTTTGTGTTAACACATAGTTTTGGAGCAACAAAATCAATGTCATACCTATGTAGGTATGAGATTTTGTTGCCCCAATATTTTATAGGTAGGTACTGAAGTTTAGATACATCAACCAACTTCCATAGATGCAATATCATTATCATCGTTTTCAAGATAGAATTTGAAAAATGATGATAAATAGGAAATTACAGGATAGGGCAGGAAAAATGAAATTCGGAGGTTTAAATAATTCTATATTTGATATAACTTGTATAACATATCAACACTGGCCTTCACCTATAATGCCATATTGCAAACCATACTTTGTGAATTCATGTAGCATTAACATCCAAAAAGCACTACTTAGTAACACCAATCTACTATGTTTGGACCTTAATCATTATGTTAATTTGATTTCAAGTATACATAATTTGATCGATAATAATAATATGTTACAGCAAGTAAACTCAGTACTTCGTGTAGTTGAAAATGAAAACAATCAGGTACTAATACGTGAACAGTTTCAAGAACAAGACACGCACAATATAAATAATATATTAAAAAATAGGTCAAAAAGAAATCTAGCTAATAATATAAAAGGAAAATAAAAAAAATATTTTTGGAACTTTTTACCATCTAATTGGTTCAGTCATAGCTACTGACCAAACATGACGAATTTAAAATATACTGAGATTTCAACATTCAATCTCATTTGAATAAAATGCACAACACAGCCTTTAAGAACAGAGTAAATCTGGACAATGTTTCCTATTAAATTGATATCACTTAATTTCCAAAAATGTAATACTCGAAGTAAACACAGGATGTATAAACTAATATTAGGTATACTAATTGCTAAGCAATATAAATATAAAAAAGTATTCAGCACTTTATGGGAACCCTAATAAATCAAAATGATTTTCAAAAAAATGAGATAGATATGTAAGTACTCATAGTAAAAACACGACTACCGTACTTACTCGTAAATAAAGGATTTTCTTAAATAAAAATACATAGGAATATGATAAGAACAGAAGAATTAATAACTGAATAATAATGATAATATAAATAAACTAGTAGGTACTGTCCTAGATTTAGGTATTATCAGAGGACACTGAAGGAAACGGTTGCAATGTACTTCCTATAACATTTGAATATGAACTTGCGTAAAAATTTACCTATTTCTATTATATAAGTCTATTTACGTTGTATTATTTACGAAAAAACATTAATAAATAACAATACGATTATGACAATTCGATGCATAACTATTAAATCTATAAAATGTTAATCGGCATATACGCTCTACACGCCGAAGCGTGCTCTACTATGCCTCTTGATGATAAGTTAGCTTATGTTACTCTTCAATAATGCCATGTCCCCAGATAAGAGTGCATAGAATCAAGAATGGTATCGGATGAATCGAGCTATAGCAAAGCCGTGAAGAAACCATCGTGCTAAGACCAAAATAAACGCAGTACCACATACCTACAATAGAACACTCAACCACACAAATGCAAGTCATATAATACCTACAATTAAGTATACCTACGAACGTGTACGTACCTATAATGTTTCTCTACAGGTAATCACAAAAGACATACAAATGTTAGTTTTGTCTAGAACATACAAATACCTATTAAAGTAAATCTATAGAAGGTAAACCACCCAGATCGAGTTAAGCAGATCTATTCGACTAAAGCATGATTTCCACCAAACGGCTCGCATCGCATCGGATCGCAAAGGATACGAACGGATGCGGCGACAGCCATCGGGTCCGGCGGGATGTCGACGCATACGATCGGCTCCGTACCGTCGCCGTCGCTTGCGAACGCATCCGTTTCTGCGTCTAGTCAAATAGTTTCATTCCAACCGTGTTGACGATACGACGACAGGCGAACGCAGCCGATCGCACGTCGCAGCATACTTTCGGCTACGATCGCGTGTCCCGGAAGACGCCCGCGGTCAAGCTGCTGTGCGCGGCTTGGTAATATATATATATTATATAAAGTCTATATAGACTTTAATTACTGTGTACACGATTTAATATTGTTTAAAGATTGTAAAATCCGTTCCGTTCCGATCCGATGCGATGCAAGCCGTTTCGTGGAAATCATCCTTTAGTGGTTACTTAAATTAGTAGACTTGAATGAGCCGATAGTTCGATAGGTATCATTAGCGTTCGCTGGCCTAGTAGGTACAATAGAGCTTCATACGGTTAGATTAGCTAACCGATGAAACTATCGGCACATAATCAATCTGCCGACTTAAATGTTTCTAATGCGCACTAAATCTTAAAAAGAAACCTTAAAAACCAGACCCATCGCGGGTCTTCTTGAATCTAAACGAACAAACTTAAGGACAACAAAAACGATCCAGAAATTCTCCATAACGTCGCCTCCATAATGGCCGTCATTGACGTTCTCAGGGTTCACATTATCATCAATAGAAGTTTTTTCGTTTTTTCTAAATATGCATTATGAAGTTTTCAACACAACAAATAAGTATAAAGAACAACTTTTCTTTTCCTTACGTGGTTTTCAATGCACGGCGACGATAAAGAAACCTAGGTGATTCGCCCCAGCATGTCGTGGATGTCTTAGCAATGTTACCTATGAATTTTTATTATTTCATCAATATTAATTTAGGAATCGAATATTATACAAACAAGCACGATAATTCTATGTTGATTTGTGATTATCGCAAGGACGTAGCACTGCAGGTAATGATAATTGTTATTATCAGATTTATCAAGTGTATATTTACCAGTTAGTATCTGTCTGTAATGGTGTCAGTTTCAGCTAATAGGCGTTGTGTATATGTAACTACTATCATTACCATTTTAATTAATATTGTTTTAATCAATAAATACCTCCTAGTAAGAAGTCAACACCAGTACCTACAATAACACGCGTTACAGATACACACCGAAGAAAAGTACACCGAATATGATATTGATAATAGGTCCGGTGTCTAGGTAGGTATAGGAAACAGTTTTAGCCCCGGAACCGACTTATTTGCTAGAAAAATTACTGAAGGCGTGTCCACACGGCGAGCATTCCTACGCAACTGTTCGATGCGAACATCCGTTCGCGAGCGCGAAGTTTCTCTGGAGACGTTTTAAATAAGCACCGTCCTTTAAAA
This sequence comes from Dryobotodes eremita, assembly GCA_917490735.1. Lineage (NCBI taxonomy): Eukaryota > Metazoa > Arthropoda > Insecta > Lepidoptera > Noctuidae > Dryobotodes > Dryobotodes eremita. The sequence goes on from OU823249.1 coordinate 15,558,496, forward strand.
TCGCTTGTATTTTAACCTCAAATGAACGAATTATTTTCTCGCAATGCAGTGAATGCTCGCAGTAGGGACGCATTTTGTAAGATGATGATGAATTCTAACGATCATGAGCTAATATAAGGCGATCTGATTACTGACTTATTCGAACAACATCTTACACACTAGGGATTTATAGTTCCCGTCACTCAATATAAACGTTTCGTTAACCTTTGTAGGCTAGTACTTAACTGGGTCACAGTATTGTGATATTGGAACCACTCCAACTCTTACAAAAGAACACAGTTATCTGCTTTAATAGATTAATTAAAACTAGATAGCTATAGATTTAAGAAACATAACATTACTTTGTAACAACGTACATAGATGATATTTGATATAATTTTATTAATACATAGGTATTATAATCTCGTAAAACACTAATATATCAATACAGATTGATAGTTAACACATATTTAACACCAGACCGCACAAACACGCACACACAATTTAGTTAATACATTCTACGATGAATGAATGTGTGTCGATTACAGATTAACTCATCAGCCGTATAAATCAATATAAGAAGCGACCCCATTGGTTATAGTATAGTGGCAATTTTAGTTGAGCATTAATAATCTAATCCTGAAAATAAACCCTATGCTTACCTACATGTAAATTACATGCAAAACTAAATTCTTTAAAATGCTTAAGAAAGCAGACTTTAACTGGCTAATCAGCTTTACTTGAGGTTTCAATCTAAAAATAATATCGAATACAAAACCATTGAGAGAAGAGTTTCTTTTTTAATCTTAATTCTGGAGTGTATACTACCTATTACGTAAATAAAGACTAAAACTAATTAGTAGGTAAGTAAGTATGTTAATTATCAACGTAGTAATTTTATTTTAGCAGCGATTGTATCGCACAGTAAAATTTGATGCAACACTAAAAGTAAATTAAATTCGTACATAAAGTTAAATACTTACAACAAGGTATAAAGAAAATTGATCTGCACCCTAATCGCGTAACACAATATCAATCATAATCTGAATCATTTTGAAGGATATTGCTAATACATGGCTTTAGATGTTCGAAAAATTTGTCTGCTCAACAACATAAATAACGCAATGAATGTTGTTGAACTGTCAAAATCAAAGCCATTGCTACTGATAGTGTGTTACGCAATTACTCCGCTGATTGAACAATATTTCGAACTAAAATTAAGCGATTTATAAATAAATTAAGGTAACATAAAATATACAAATAGTAAGTAAACATTCAATACGGACACTTTCTTTCAACATCTTACGTAAGACTACAGTTTAGTTCATTACGCTGGTCGAGGACGCGCGGGCAAGGGTGGTGGAGCGCCCTGCCGGGCGGGCACCGGGGGCGGCGGGCCGGCCGGCGGCTGCGTGCTGTTCTCCGGAGGCGGCGGCGGCGCGCACGTGGGGGGAGGCACGCTGTCAGCTGGCGGGGACGCCACCGGGGACTGAGCAGAAGTCTTACCCGCGTCCGGCGGGAGTGGCGCCGGCCGCGGGGGTGGAGGACGCGCCGGACTTATAGCCGGCGCTCTGGATGGCACCAGAGGCGTCGGTGAAGGTGCGGGGGGTCGGCTAGGCTGCTGTCTGCGAGGAGTGGGAGGTGCAGATCTGAGAGGTCGCTCTGTTTGAGCTTCTCCTGATAATGGAACAGTATTGTTTGAACACAATCCTATTTCAGATCGAACGATATCGATCCAATTAGGGGTTTTTAAAGTAATTTGTAATGGGATCGAACAAGCAGATATTTGCCCTTTCTGTGCAGCTGCTAGAGCATTTTGCCCTTCTCTAAAAGTAATACTAAGAGAAGCCTCGTCAATAAAACGCACTAACGTTACTTCACCAATCGTAGATAATTCCTGTAAAACAGCTGCCACCACGTTATCATCGAATGGGCAATCCTCGTTATTGTATTCTTCATAAGGTTGTACAACTATACTGGCATCAGGGGGCCCAAGGTCTTTCACTACCTCATAAAACACCTCCATGCACTTTGTATAGCTTACTTGTAGTACTTCGATCTCTAGAATTGCGATAACTGGCCGATGATCGCTTTGTTTCAGTTCTGCACGGCCATAATGTAGCAATTTTCCTGCTGCTAATTCCGATGTGCCCTCTGGGTCAATAGTGTGTTTCCTGCTTCGCCATAATACTCGATCGGTCCAAGCAGGCGCTCTACATTTTTCGCTGGTATCATAATCATCGCTGAATAAGTCATATTTGTATGTAGGAGGGAATGTTATGTCACCCTCAAAGCAATTTTTGAACACCAAACCTTGTTCTTTTTGTTGTAACAATTGATCATGGTCTAAAATTCGTTGTAAATTATTTTGCGACACTAATAGACGTATTTCATCTTTATCCAGGTCAACGCGGTAGTTAAAATCACCACACCAGAACACATAATCATGAGAGTAAAGTGAGCGGCCCATGGGGAAGGCGGTTTTTCGCGTTATCTCTGTATAATCAGCATTACGTTCTGTAACCTGAGATTGACCTGCAGCAAAATGAGCGCATACAAAACATAGGGACGTTCCATAGAGGACCATTCGAATGCCAACTGATCCTTTGTTTCCAGTAGTGCCACCAAGACCAGTTTTGACACAATCCAGAGCAACATCCCTAACATGTGGAATCAGATCCTTCCTGACAAAAATGAAAAGGCAAACCCCTACTAGTTGATGACTTGATAGTAAAGTGTATGGAGCATCTCTGCATAGCACTTTTTCTAATTCTTCACTCCAAGCTTTAGCATTATCGGTGCTTGCTGCCATGATATTGCTAGCATTTAAGTCCACAATTTCTTCAAAGCCAATAGCGAATATATCTGATGGATGTTCTTTTAAATTGACCGTATTAACTAAAGCTGAGTTAGGGCAATCCAGTAGCCAGTCTGCTAATGAAACATCTTTGTAAGCAAGACTCCTGAAATGTTTGCCTCCATTTACGTTGTATGTGCCAATTGTAATTCGAATAGTAGTTGGCTGTGTGAACTCACTTGCTCTACGACACATTTCCCTGAGAACTGGTGTAGATGTGTGCAATAAGTTGGATGGTAGCAATATTCGTGAACGATCAGCAAGTTCTGAGTTCAAAGTAGAGCCCAAAAGTAATATATCAATAGCCTCTTGTTTTGTGTTATCTAGTAAATTATTTTGGATTGTTCGTGCTGCAGATCTTGCCCCATCAATAAGTTTAGAGCCTCCTTGGATGGCACCAGTACCGGCATAGATTTTTGATATTTCATTTCCATTATTGACCCACATCTGTTTAAATACTTCTTCAAACCTATTGACATTTTGTTTTTTGTCAATACATTGCAAAAGCATTAATTGAATAGCCAACATTTCTAATCCTATAAATGTTTGTATAGAATTGGTTCTGTCCAAGCAATCCAAGCAATTGGTTCTTATAGATCCTTTTTGAATATTGTAAATATCTGAACTTTTAGCACTAAAAATACTTATATCATCATAGTGTTTTTCAATGATTTTTCTAAATTTTGCTAATGCAGTTTCTATAGAAGAAGCTCTAACTTCTTGATGATAATCAAAAATTATTTGAACTACATCATTGTGGGCAGAGTCATTCAAATGTTTTTGGAATGCATTACTCAGAGTAGCTTCACCTTCACTACCTCCGATTAAACTGGACCCCAACAGATTAACAACTATTAATGAGCCATAGTTACGCTTTAGTAGAGAGAAATGTCTATCACATGCACTGGTAGATGCGTCATATCCCCGAGACATCTTTACTTTATGAGATCCTACTTGGATACCGGGTTGTTCCCAAAACAGAGGAACAGAGCCTCTAGTCTGTACATAAGAAGCAACTGAATCATCTATATAGATTGCTTGTTCTGTTTCCACAAAATTGGCAACATTGCCATCATCATTGCAGCCTCGGACATTAAACCTAGTCCCAGCACGCTCACAGCTAAGTCGCGACACCAGTACTGCTCTTGCTTGTCTATGTCCAACATAAATAGTCCTTATTTCCACTGAGCCACACATAGCTCGAGTTAACCACTCTTCACAATCTATTCCAAATCTTATTAAATGTATAAACAGAGTTCTGTTCCAGAAGAATCTGTTATCAGGACTGGCTCCCTTGCTTTTTCTCTGAGCACACAGGGTTAGGTCAAACAGATGGGGAGTTTTACCTGAATTCCACGAAAAGTAAAAGGTCCCAGAGTTGACTAATTTTCTTACTTCTGAAACTTTATCTTCGCCTTGCGTATGATAAAATAGCGGCAAAAATTGGGTCTGGGTAATTTTAAAGACTTCAGCGTCTCCAATCTTACCAACTGAGCAGCATCCCGTTACAAGGACCAGGTACAGCATACAGCTCTCGCCAGAATTCAGCTGCAGAACACCCAGAACCCCGTACGCGTCGGCTATTTTGTGATATTGTTTCCGCAATGTTTCTGTTTCTTGAGACGACAACGAGACCACGGCTTGAGACTCAAAGAGAAGTGCGGAATCTTTATTTCTGTGTTGCAATATTATACTGTATGGATTCGGTGGAGCCGATTTCTCCAGGACTTTAAATCCCTTTGACATAGCCATGATTATAAGAGACTATATTTTGTCACTTACATGTATGTAACAGCCATCCGCCCCCTTTAATCAGCTTCAATTTTGCACAACAATCGAAATCGACCAAAAAAATGTAATAAGAATTGTATAGAAATTAGAAGCAAATCACAGATGTCAATTACGTCAAACTGTCAAACGGGAAAATAACATTGACTGCGATTGACTGAGTTAGTTGACAACTTCACGGCGTAAGGTCAAAGGTACAGGATAAATACTTGAAAAAAAAATTTTTTTGCTGGGTTTCGTAAGTTTAAAAAAAAACCCGTGAATAGTGTTTTTTTACAGCTAGCTAAATTGTACGCACTATTCGCAACAAAATAATGCTAAGGGCACAAAAATAGTCGTAATTATATTTTTGAGCTATTAAGATCTAAGGGCGATGCGCCAAGGTAGCCCGCGAAATTCTAATTTTCTTACGATTTTTGCAATTTGCAGATTAATCAGGTTGTATGTTGATCGAAATATGATTCGCGGCCGTATCAAATATTTATTTATAGAATTATAATCATAAAAATGATCAATTCATCTCTCAAGTTCATATTGAATGACTATTTTAAGAAATCATGACATTTGAGGCCAAATCTAACTTAAGGAGTTGTATTGCTGAATCTAATGATTATAATTCTGTAAAGCCATATTTGTTACGGCCGCGAATCATATTTTAATCAAAATACAACCTGACAGTTATCTGTAAATTGCAAAAAACGTAAGTATTTTTAAATTTCGCGGGCTACCTGAGCCCATCCCCATAAATAAATTGACATGGTGAGGATAATGACGTATAGTGTCGGTGAATGATGATTTCGGTGATTTTAATGAAGCTACGTTGCACCGAAAGACAAACAGATTATTATTTCAAAATCAGCTTTATTCTAATAGAAAAAAAAAACATTATATTTAACATAAGTAACATAACACACCTTATTTTTTTATTACTATCAGAATCGTTTTAAAGATTCATGATTTTAAGTTACTTATTTTTATTAGAAACTTTTGCTTATAAAAAAATATTCTTCAATAAAATATAACATTTTAATCAATCTGTCATAGTTAGGTTCCTCAACATTAATAGGTTTTGATCTAATTTGGGTTAGTTATGTGGCAGTATGTACATTCAATGCCTCATGCGAACTAAGCAATCTCAAAAATCGCAAAATCATGCACCGTGCAAGCAAAGTTATCCGCACAATTATCATAATTATATATCATCCCGATATCCACCGACTGGCAAGACACAACACCTGTCTGTTCGGACATATATAAAAGTTCTCTGTGGTTCGGAAGATCCACCCTTTTCTGCGGAGGACGAGGAACTTTACACCCAGTTCCTCATACCTCTCTACTGATGACCCCCAATATGAACGTCAGTACAGCCTTCGTAGAGCTACTAAATCGTGGCGTCTTCATCAACACGTCCTCAAGCTCTCGAGCGGTGAGTCACACACCCAGCCAGCACCAACAACTTTAACGGGAGTTCTAACCACCAGAGAAATTAGAAGGTAGTTAGAATACTGTAATAAGAACTTTGTAGGCTCTCTAAGACATCATTACTTTTTGTTCTTAACCGACGTATTGCTTCCCGACTACGGAATCATTCACTGTGCGTGGGCCGAATTCGCCACACATTTTGCCAGCTTTTGAGTAATAATGTGAACTTTCTTCTTAAATTTTTGACAATTCACGTTGATAAAACAAGTATGAGTGGCTGCCAAGTGTGACTTCTTCGTTTATATTTCACTGTTTCATGATGAGGTGACCTCACAAAGTTTTTGGGGGTGGGTTGCATCATGAGCGTCATTTGAAAATTGATTATTACGATATTTATTGTATTTGTACCGAACGATGTGTAATCAAAGGAATGGGATTTTTCATACAAATTGTTTTACCGCTTTTTACCCCGGCAAGGGTAGATTTTTGAAAAAATCGTTTAAAGTATTTCCAGTATTTGACTTAATGATTATTAATATCAATTTTCGAGTTAAGCGCAGCAAACAATAAAATCCTTATCTAAAAACTTGATTACCCCGTTTCACCCAGTCAGGGGTTGAATTTCTAAAATTTCAAAAACACGTAGTTCTTATTTTTTTATCAAGATTTTTACTGTTGATTGACTTTTAAATTTATCGGACCGCGCGTTACGATTCTGCCATACAATCTTTAATATCCCCTGTACCCCTATTGGAGGGTAGTTTTGAAAAAGTAATAATGTCTAACTATTTTATTTACTTAGGTACGAATTCGTGCCATGTTTCAAGTTTATAAATCAAAGGAATAAGATTTTTCATATACTTAAACGAATTCCCCCCTTTTCACCCCCTTAAGGGTCGATTTTCGCACAATACTTTCTTACTACATCCCTTCGTTGTAAACTACAACTACTGTTCAAAATTCAAGTTTCTATCTTTAGCGGTTTGGGCTGTGCGAGAGTGTTACGAACAATTTAGTTTTTTTCGACCACTAATGACGTTACTAATAATGACGAATTATGTCATGTAATAAAATGTTAATAAAGCGAGATTTAAAATGAGGATTCTCTCGTAAAGAGAAAATCATGAGCGTATTAGAAAATAGTTCCATTATAAACAACAGTGCATTACACATTATATAAATAAGTTAGGAGACATTTTTGTTTGTGAAATACTAGAAATTATGACTTACCTTAGCTATGCATTACACACTGCATTAGTGTTTAACGTCGAAAAATACACTACTCGCAAATATTGATGATACTAATGATGTTTTTTTTGTAACAAAGTTTTAGGTTCAACTAAAAGATTGTTTTTATTTTTTAATATGTATTTAATGTTTTTATTTCATTTTGAAGACACGTTAGATTTTGGTAAATTGTCGTCAAATATTTTTTATTCAATAGCTTGAATAAATTACGACACCAAAATTGTAAGTGGTGGTGTTTGAAAACTGAGGTGAATGACGACTTATGTGATGTTATGTCAGATTTCTCTGTTTTTGAGAGGTAGGCATGTAGGTATTGAATAATGCGACATCAAGTTCATACCATGAGAACTTTTTAGCAAAACGGTCTCAATATTTAATTGTTTCAGAAAAAAACATAGTTATGCCACCGGAAAGTATTTTTTCGCCAAACCGGAGACAAAACCCCCACAAAGGCTTGTCGAAGGTCGCAAAGGTTCAGCACAAGCACAGTATAATAAAGTAAGCAGTATTACGTTTTCACACAAAACGGTCGAATCGACGCACTTTGAAATGTCGGTGTACACCAGTATTCAACAGACAAGTGAATGAGCTATGGACGCGCGTGCGCCACAGCTGCGTACCGACGCGGACGGTGCGAGACGGTCCCGCACATTTATTTACGTGAAATATGGCACGAAGTTATCGATTGTATTATTCAGTATATGGATTTTTGAATTCAATATCAATATCGAAACCAGAAATATTTTTTTAAATTACCAACTCAGTCGGCAAGGTAAGCCTAAAAGGAAAACATTATTTTAAGTTTTTATTTATTTATGTACTAGCTTTGCCCGCGGCTTCGCTCGCGTTAACTTAGAATTTGAAAATTAATTCGGTTTGTTCGGGGAATTATAATTAGGAGGATGAAAAACCGGTCTATCGACACTCTAGACTCACAAAATGTATTAGGTACTGAAATAAAAAAATAAAAAGAACGCTAAACACACTAATAAAGTTTCTATAATAATATAATTCAATCATGATTCGAAAGACACGTGGCGCCATCTATTATCATACGAACGTTATTGTTGTTTTCCTCAGGAACAGTACTTTTTTTCGGGATGAAAGGTACCCTATGTCCGTTTCTGTACAGCTGATAACGTATATGCAAAATTACAGGATGATCGGTTCAGTGGTTTAGGCACAACAAAACACCACAAGCTACCGGATTTGTGAAAATAAATTTTAATATACTGGACATATTACCTACAACAAATATCGGAAGGTTTTAAAAATAACACTTTCCCATCAAGTACAGTTACAACCCAAGAGACAAAGTGAGTGGGCAACCCTAGTGTGCGTTTATCTACCGAGCGGCCGTATGTAATTATTTCAAGGACACTGCCGAGACGTAATACTGCTTACTTTATTATACTGTGACACAAGTCTGCACAGTGCAGCAAATGGTTTGCACTAGCGTGGCTTTGATTTTTAATAATAGTTCGTGGCCAAGCGTTGGTCCTCCGAGCCCTGGCAAGATTATAAATCGATAACCTGGCAGTCACCAAGTGGATCAGAATTAAATCTTTGATACAACCAAGCTTGAATCGCTGAATATACTGAACGATTCAAGCTTGGCTGGCCATGGGGTGCATGCCTTCAAACGTCCCTAAGGACCGCCGATGATCAATTTGGCATCCACTTCAAATCCTGTCGATATGATTGAGACAAATCAAAGATTTAATCCTCATACACTTGGTGGAGTGTTTGTCAGGTTACAGTCAGGTCAGGAGGTACAAATAAGTCTAGTTCTTTATAATCTTAAATTTTATTTATTTAGTTAATATCTCCAGATTGCTATATTAATAAATATTTTAAATTATAATCGTCGACATAATCTCATAAATACAGATCTACAAACTAAAATTAACATATCTTTTATATAATGCAACAGAATTAGTATTTACTTTGACTCGTCCGGAATACCGTTGTACATATTCCTGGTAGATTTCGCGGGACGCTTTTGACACGGTCGGTGGGATTACTTCTATGGAGCTATCGATAGTAAATGCGCTGTTGACGGTCATCACCACATGAATGTCCGACTTGTACCGTGGGTTTGAACGTCGTTCAAAGTTCACATACCTCCTATACCTGAAAAAGGTTAAAATTAAGATGTAATTTAATTACAGACTTATTATAATGAATGTGATATGATAGCCCGCGAAAGAAGGATGGCGAGTTTGGACCCAGATTATTTATAAATTAACGAAGTGTCATTCACTTGCAAGTTCATATTTATTATAATTAAGGGTTTGTAAGAGGATTATATAAAAAAATATTGAGTCACTAAATGATGGGAATTAAAAGTTAGAAAATATTTTTATTTACTTAAAAATAAGTCATCATGCAGTTATTAAACGCACCGTGTTTCGTATTACATTCCAAACTAATAATTACATGATTTGCCTACGTTCTTACATTTGCAGACGTTTGCGCTTGTCAATTTTTTTTAATAAACAAAACGAAAAATAAAAGATTTGTTTTTTATATAAATATTGTTTTATTCATCAAACCTCTTGTTTAAAAATTCAAGTTCTTAATAGTCTGTAAAATCGCATCTTTGCTTAATTGCTTTTCACGGAGGGAGTTCCAGGAGATAGATATTTATTCCTAGTAGGTATCTTTACTTCGTTTTCGACTACTTTGTTGGTCTAGTGATCGTTAGCACGACTGCCGAACGTGGGGTCCTGGGTTCGATTCCCAAATCAGGCAAGGTGAAATTCTCAGTATCAGCACGAAGTCTGAATATGTGCCCGGTCAGTGACAGTTGGCTCACCCCTCATAGATGAGAGTTAAACGTATGTAACTGGCAAAATGTGGGTGTATAGCACGCCACTCCACACGCAGGTATGACCCGACTTTAGAAAGAATCTTGGTCGCAACTAGACACATCGCGCTAATTGAGCCTTAAAACTACATATTCTGCTAGATATGTACGCTTCTTTCAACTTACTTTTTTACCAATAATAATTATAGTTTCATCCTATATCAATCCAGTCTATGCTTACAGTATTTCATATCTCGTTTTGACCAGGTCACTATAGTTCCTAGCTCCCAGACATAGTAGGTATGTATTTTTTATTTTGAGAAGGTAAGTACCTATATTTGGCCAGAGAGATGCAGATCCACGATGGTAGTGTTGGTACTTAAATATTTTTATTCTGATTGAACACCTTTTTGAAACTACTTAGTACAAAAAAAGACATTGTATTATCACTATTATATTCGTTTTAGGTTATAATCTTTCACCTTGCATATCTTTTTTCTCCCAGCCTCTACAACTTACTGCCCATTTGCTTTTTTGCTAGTCTTATATAGTTCTACAACTAGTTATAAGTTTCCATACTGCACGGTACTCCTAACAGTGGGTCCCATTGTACATGCAACCTCGCCATTCTCCTTTATGAAATATCGTTCGCGAAAAGAGGTACATAGATGGCGCCATGAGCACACACAATAAATTCCCATAATTAAGAACGATAGCATTCTTAATTTCGGTCTGAATCTGTCAAAAATCTCGAAATTTACCTACATTTTTTATCTCGATTATCGCTTAGGTATACCGGGTTCATACGGTTTGATTTTAATTGAACAGCTTTAGTTAACAAAACAACAAAAGTAAACAAAGTATTTGTTTAACAAAAAATACTTTGAATTTGAAATTCAATTTGATTGAAAGTCTGTTCAGTCGGTTGAAATCGCTTTCGACTTAGCGTAAACTAAAATCGAACCGTGTGAACCCTGTATTAGTTGAGATTGCGACATGAATTTGAACGCTTTTTTGGAACAGTTTGTTGACAAAGGATCTCGTTTTGAGACAGAACTTGTTATATATCAACCAATACGAAACGAAACAACGAAAATGGAACTGGCTATACTAGCGCCATCTACGTTTAGCTTCCACCGGCAATCGGTAGATACCGGTAGGTGTAAGTGCTATAAATAATTATGTCAATGTTTATAAATCCAAAATTGTCGTTTTGTTTCGACGATATACAGGGCGTCCCACGGATATGCCACATGGAGGGAAAGTACTTTGAATGTTGTAGATGGAACATTTTACTGAAAGAAGACATTATTTGAATTTAAAAAACAATTTAAACTGCATTATTAGATATTTAAATAATTACATGGTTGAACCGGGAATCGAACCCGTTACACCAGAAAAATAATCAGCTTGTAGCTTTATCATACTGATCAAAAGGCTTCACTATAAGGATTATTTTTTGCTAAATAACATAGTGTCACAAATATAAGGAAGACCATGAATTTTAACATTTCATGTGAAATTTTGTTCAGAAAAATGAAAAGCTGACATTGCCGTAAGGACATACAACTGACATTATCATAAGTACCTATTACTAATAAAGGTACCCACTTGAGAAGTACGCATTATTTCCCTATTATAATTTAAGTGCATGATAAAATGATAAAGAGATAAGTAATTAGTAGGTACCTGGTTGTATGCAACAAATCGAGCCGTATCGTGAGCCGAAAGACGCGTAAATTATTTTGTCCATCGCGCATTGCGATGCACAAAATAATTTTGGCTGGCGGATTATAAAAAAATAATTCAAAAATGTGTTCCATTTTCAAACTTTTATTCTTTTGTTTATGTGATTTTCATTGTAGGATTTTTGCATTGTATTGTGAATTTTTTACACACCCATGGCGTATCAAAATAATTTTGATTTAATGGAAGCATACTTTTTGAACCACAAAAACATAACATTAGCCTTACAATGGCACCGCGATATCCTAATAGAAATACACCATCTCGATTTATTATGAAACGGTTGGTGGATAATCTGCAAAATTTGGGACGTTTCGATCATCGCTTACCACAATCGCGGCACCAAATGATAAACACTGACGATGAACTCGACATTTTGCTATACTTTGAGGCAAATCCTAAAAGTTCAGTAAGGAAAGGTGAAGAAGTAATCGGAATTTCGAAAAGCAAAATACACCGTGTACAAAAAAAATACAAATTCAAAAGTTACATTGAAGGGCGATTAGTACAAAAATTACTGCCCGGTGATGCTGAAAGACTACTTATTTTCTGCCATGAAATCGAGAGTCTCATCCTAGAGGATCAGTATTTTCTAAATAATATTATCTGGTCAAACGAGACAAACTTCAGCAATAATGGTATGTACAACCGACACAACAATCGCATTTGGTCCAGGGAGAATCCCTTACGTATTCGCGAGACTAATAATCAAATGCGTTTTTCGTTCAACTGTTGGTGTGATTGTAAAAAACCGGGTCCTCGTAGTACATTTTTACGAAGGGCATTTGAATACGGAAAGGTATTTAGAAATACTTGAGATTTTGAGAAATTAGATAAATAATCTTCCGGTTGCAGAACGACAAAACCTTACTTTTCAGCAAGATGGGGCTCCGGCTCATAACAGTCACAGAACAAGGGACTATCTCAAAGAACACTTTCATCCCTGGATCGGGACAAATGGACAAATAAGATGGCCGCCAAGATCCCCAAATTTAACCCCGTTAGATTCTTTTTTATGGGGTTATGTGAACAATTTAGTTTACAAGAACCAGTATGAAAGTGTCTACGAGCTACAAGCAGAACTTAGACGTATTATTCTAAATATCCACCACAACAAAATCAAAAAATCGACAGGGAGCGAAATAATCAAAAGAGTGCGACTTTGTATTCAACAGGAAGGGACTCATTTTGAGCATTTGATAAATTGATTAATTTTGTATTAACAATGTTAAAATTCATGGTCTTCCTTTTATTTTTGACATTATGTTATTTAGCAAAAATTATCCTTATGATGAAGCCTTTCGATCGGTATGATAAAGCTACAGGCTGATTATTTTTCTCGTGTAACGGGTTCGATTCCCAGTTCAACTATGTAATTATTTAAATATCTATGAAAGCAGTTTAAATTGTTTTTTAAATTCAAATAATGTCTTCTTTCAGTAAAATGTTCCATCTACAATATTCAAGGTAATTTCCCTCCATGTGGCATATCCGTGGGACGCCCTGTATAATGTTGAAATTAATTTTAATAAGTACGGTACTTACATGACCATATCTCGTTTGCTGGGCTCACTCAAGAGAACTCTGTTCCTTCGTTTAATAGCAGGGAACATGGGTGTTTCCTCTACCTCCTCGGCTTTTAATACTTTTGCCACTACAGTGAGCGGCGATGGAACAGATAAACGTGAGCTTGGGGTTGAATTTGTCAAGTCGTCATCAGACGACGAATCCCCATTCGAGCTGTAAAGAGCAGGTAAATATTATTCAGTAGTGTGCGCGCCTCAGTCAGACTCGACCCCCTTTTTATGTTGTGGTTAAAGGGGAAGCGACAGGTTGCTCGCGAAATTCAAATTTTCATACGTTTTTTTGCAATTTGCAAGTCAGTGTCAGGTTGTATGTTGAACAAAATATGATTCGCGACCGTAACAAGTATGTATTTACAGAATTATAAACATTAAAATCAAAAATACAACCCTGTAAGTTTATATAATCCTATTGAATGATAATTTGATAAAATATCAATCGTCTCTTTAGGACGTATAGCAAAAACAAGACTAAAAGGTATTAACGATCTTGTGCATCTAAGTTTTTCTCGTGTAATTCCTTTTTTTATGGAAGAAAATATATCGACAACCCTATCTGCAATTATTTTTGATTATGATTCGATTCTTTAAAACTTAATTGTCTTTTTTTGCTTTTTATATAAGTACTAGCTGCGCCCCGCGGTTTCACCCGCAGTGGCATGAAATATACTTTACGACCTATTCTCAGACCTACCAAATATCCACAAAAAAAATCATAAAAATCGGTCAAACCGTTTCGGAGGAGTTCGATAACAAACACTGTGACTCAAGATTTTTATATATTAGAAGATTTGTAATTTCGGTGTATTTGTCATCAAAATTATAGGTACGAATTACAAGTGGCGGATATGCTTTCTTCCATCTCTTTCGCCAAAATATATAGATATTATAAAATAAATTCGCTTTTCCAGTAATCTCTGTGACCCCGTCGTTCTTCTTAATTCCGCAAAGTATTTTGATTCGGTTTTCACCATAATTTAGATAATTTATTCCGGAAGGTTTATGAGTATAATACATTAATATTAAACTAATAACTACCTAACTATTTAACTATTAAACATAAATCTCGATATTTTGTGGAGTCGTAAAAACTGTGCAAAGGAGGGGCGGGTCGCCAGTATGACATAATAGGTATTACTTACTCGCTAGAGTTATTAGACGTGGTACTAGATCGGCCACTGATGACTGGGTTCTTTGAAGTCGGGCCTTTGATCTGTCCCATACCGCGCCCGCGCACTACAAATGGACTGAAACTCTCTGAAAATGTCGGCGCCAAGTCACGAAACGTGTGGAACATCTGTAAAAAATAAGTTTTAATTATCAAAATAAAAAAAGCAAAGTGTTAACCCCTTGTTCTAGTCCTAAGTGGAAAATTCTATGAAATCATTCAAATTCTATGAAATAGAAACTATGGAATGCATACGTATTAAAAAACCCGCCAAATGTGTTTCAGACCAAGCACACGACTAATTGCTTTTATCGTAGTTTTACTACAGCATTGTTTAGTGGTGCACTGAAAACTCCTTGTTTCCCATTTCATCGATATAGTGCAAACCGTAAAATGTCTGTGTAACATACGGACGGACAGACAGGCTGACATGACGAAATTATAAGGCTTCATTTTTTTCCATTTGGCTACGGAACCCTAAAAATGCCAAGGATTTGTTCAATGGCGCCTAAAACACTCGCAAGATTGGTTGGAGTGTCGTCAACCTTCAGTTCTCACCTTAAATTCGAAGCATTCCATCAACACGGTATATTCGAAGGGCCTGTTATAATCGTGGTAAGGGTCCACCATCTCTATAGTGCTGCTGTTGTCGCCCTGCATGCCGATGATCTCACAACACAGCTTCCTCATCTCGTTGCACGGCAGAGGCAGGTGTCGGAGAACGTCGTCGTCCCACCATTTTGTTAGTGATCTGGCAACGAAAGAAAAATAAAAAAACACGTGTGGAACTCGGGGACTGCCGCGGTAAAGCTATTGCATAGCATTTTTTATCAACTTATGCAATTATAATTATTTATTTATGCAGTATTTTTTTTTCTTTGATATTAATGCAAGTACAGTCGTACCATATACATACACGTTAAACGAACGCTCGGCCGAGCTACGTGGTAGGCAGAGTGGGGGGTGTTAGGTTTTATTTTCGTTACGGAATTTCTTGATTCGGTCGCCGCGCTCAAAGCCCGCGATAAAAGCTATACAATAGCTTAATACAAGTACTCAACATTTTAAGAAACAAAACTTATTTCTTCTACTAAAGAAATAGATTAGTGCAACAGTTTCATTTAGTCAGTTACTGCTCTTAATAAACATAATCGCAGAAAACACAGAGCACGGAGACGCCTCGACGGTCGCTTTCCATTTCCACGACACTAATGACGTATAGAATCTGACGGCTTTGAAGGCGGCCCGTGACAGAAATTTTGCGCATAACGCAATTTCGGTGCCACGAATTTTTTATGTAGCAGAAAACATAACAGTACCGAAAATAATTAACGGTATATACGATTTTGATACCTAGTTTACTGCGAACCGTAGGTAAATTCACCGGTATGCTATAGAATAGAATAGAATACCCTTAATTATGTACACCATAAAAATTACAAATATAAATGTAGTAATATTACATTACATTATTGTTATCGTAACATTTTTTTTGTTGTTGCCTATTATTTATTTACCTATTATTAGGAATATACACCATTGCTTCAGGGTGATGTAGATAATAATCGCTCTGGTATTCCCAAATGGGTGCTCTGGATGGATCGGGAACAAACAATCCGAGGAATAAGTTCATCGTGTTTTGTTTTTCAGCATCAGAGAACGTGTTGGAGTAGTATCTACTTAGTGTCTGCATGATATCGTTACCGTGCGACGACCATGGCGCTGTTTTACGATAAGTCTTGATTCTGTAACATAAACAAATATTGAGAAGCAGATACAAATTTAAATGTACATTTTGTGTGTGTAGTAAATAATAACAGCAGCACAGGTCGATTTTCAAGGTTAAGCATCGCTTGCCAAGGTCGGTCTGAAGATGGGTGGCATCCATAACATACCGAGACCCCACTGTTGCTCGGATAGCACGCCAGCTGTCATTCGTAGATCTTTGACAGTCGTTATGGGTACGCAAAAGTCAGAGGTCCGAAAGTCTAACAACCAGTCTTGCTAAAGGGGTAGACTGGAAGCCAACCCCATCATAGTTAGGAAAAGGCTAAGTAGATGAAGTGTGTGAGCAGCACTACTAACGGTTAAAAGATGTATCTTCCCTTTAATAATATTTTAAGGTAAGCAGTTGTAAAGTACTCATTATCATGTTTATGGGAACTACTCGACATACCTGTGTACAAGCTGCGACCCCCCATATTGTAAGGCCAGTGTATCACCATGGTCCTCATACAATCCTTCAAGCAGCCTGGCGCAGTCCGAATCGAACTCTATATTTGGTTCTCCTAGGAGTCCCAAGGCATATAACTGGAAAATAAGTTAAGGGGATTAAGAATTAAGAATCAAATCTGGGTACTAACAGAACTTTGGATCTACACTTGAAATACTTGTTCCAACATCCGAGTTATGTTTAGCTAAAACAAAACAAACTTTATCCTAAGAGAAATAGGGTTAATTTTACATTGTCCGAATAATGCAAATGTTTGGACATATAAAACAGGAGAATTTAATAACTTTATCAAGCTTCAGGTTGGCCTGTTTGCAAACCTATTACTTACAGGAAAAGAGGATAAATCATAATGTATGCTTACTTGGTGTGCGAGGACACACTTCCCGATAGCGAACTGTGCAGTATTGGTCCTGTCGAGGCAGTCCACACAGTTGACGCGCACCAGTCCAGTCTGCAGCCGCCCTCCTTGATGCCCCGCCACCCCCGTCACCTCGTCGACACCGCACGTACTCAGGAATATACCCGTCTTGCGAACCACTGTGCGGGCTATGGCTGACAATCTGTAGATAAACACATATAATATAAAAAAAATCAGGGCTTTTTTAATTTAATTGGCGACACTTCACAGACCTTTCAGATATGAGCATCTAATAGGAATTAGACAAGGATTCGTCTGGTTTTTTTTGTACTAGAATTTATATTGCAAGAGTTGGTACTGAATATGATATCATAGACACCAAAGCCTTCGTCAGTAGTAGACATAAAGCTCAGCAAACACTTAATGCGGGTTATTGCTTTCACAAAATTACGAATCACAAGTTTCTTGACCAAACACGAACTACGATCAAAAAATATTATCACAAACAGTAGCAAATCTACAGGGTTACTCAATGACATCATGATTACCCACTTTGGTAGCTGGAGCCATTCATTTTGGTTGCTTAAATATTTTCTGCTAGCTTTGGTGTGTGAACAAGTACAATATTTATAACTCACTTATCCAGCACTTTAGCATCAGATCTCTTATTGGTCCTAGCCATATCCAAGTGGTAATATTGCACGGCATGTTCAGGAGGCAAGAACTGGTTCAAATACTTTATCCCATTGCTTATCACGTCTGTTAATAGAGACTCATGTTTCTTCTTTTCTCTTTTCTTAACTAAATTCAAGAACATTATAGGTGAACCATATCTTCTCATCAGGTTGTTTAAATGCCTGCCAGGTATTTCTGCATAAGGATCACTTAAATCTATTGATATTGCTGGTTTCGGCACCATTTTCGAGACATCTTGAGACCAATAACTGGGTATAGATCCTCTCATTTGAACAAATGAACTGAATCTGGAAATAAATTTTGTGGAAACGGGAGTAATTACAAATAGGGCATTATTTTTAGCAAAAGCATTGCTAAATAAGTTAAGAAATTCTTACCTGCCAGCAGCGAATGATGATACCATAGAATCATGAACAATCTGTTCCGTTTCAACCTCATTTGCCACATCGCCATGCATGTTTGCACCTCTTTTCAGGAACCTAGTGCCTGCATACCTATTGCTCCTTCTAGCTATCAATGTCAGGTATATGGGTCTGCCAAATATGTTCAAATTACTCTGTTCTATGAACCCATGGACTATGTATAGAATCCAGTCAGGGTGTAGGTGTGAATGTACTGCCGATAGAAGATGACTGTTCCATACAAATCGCCATTCAGGTACTGAGCGAACACCAAAGTCTAATCTATTTGGTTGGCAGCTGGAAATTGGAACAACCAAAATATTATTTATATTAGTCATTGACCTCCTTGGAAACTTATTCAAGGGAGAAGCAGACTGTTTCACATTATAATATTAGTAGTCTGTTCAATAAGTCAGTTTACATGGGTAATTTACAAGGGAATTGAATAATAGTTTATAGAAACATTGTGAAAGAATCATCCATGACTCAAACAGTTTTGATACTTTACATAAAAAAGGAATCCGATTTTAATAAAAAAAAACTATATACACATTAATCGAAAAGGTGGATCCGACCGGATGATGCATCAGGACCATGAGTTGTGGTGGGCCTCACTGCCTACCCCGTGAGGAAACCGGCGCGACGCGAATACATCTTCATATATATTTATTTTTGGGTTACAATAGCTTAGCCCACCACCTCTCACGGTCCTGACGCATCATCCAGTCAGATCCACCTTTTCGATTAGTGTGTATATAATTTTTTTATTAAAATTGGATTCCTTTTTTATGTAAAGTATCAAATCTATCTGAGTCGTTGATGATTCTTTCTTTACAGTGTTGCTATAGACTTTCAATTCCCATGTAACTTACCCATGTAAACTGAGTTATTGAACAGATTCTATGGATAATCATAATCTTACCCAGTCTTTTGTCTCTGTTGCAGTTGACTCTTCCAAGTTTCAAATATGTCTTCATCATTATCATCATACTTGTGACATTCACATTTTTCTTGTAAGTCATGGCTTGAGGTAGACCTTAAGTTCAAGTGGTATACTGCTGCTGTGACAGGCTTGGGGAATAAAGCTGGTGCAAGCTGTCTAGGGGGTGCCATATTCGTTTGTAAAGTATGTGTGATATCATAACTATAGCTATAATAAAAGTTAGTTGATAAGTCAATGGCTAAAAACATCTTCAAGTATCTCTGTTCATCAGGATGGGGAGGCTTAGTGCTCTCACTAGGAATGTATATTGTAGCCGTATCTTCTATTTTGTAGATGGAATGTGAACCAATAACTGCCACTTTCCTTCTTTTAGTAACTAATATTATGTAGTATCCTTCTAAGAATCTTATGAAACCTAAAAATGAATAAATATAAATATGTTTTAACAAATGGAATGGAATTAACAGAAGACACATTTGAGAAAGAAATTGAATATTGGTTTTTCAATTAATGATACATCCAGTTTAAATTTTGTACTAGGAATAAAGTACATGAATAAATACAATCTAATCATTTGAATAATACTAAAAGCCATTTACCAACAATACCAAACGCTGATACAAGTTTGTTAAGTCCTGTTCGCAACCTATTGCCGAAGCCTATCATGTTGAGTAGCTGATGTATCTCTTGCTTGTTGTACTCAAACTTGTCATCAACCAGTATCAGCTCCCGAGGGTCTGTCCTGTCAATCTTGAGGACACGAAATCTTGTTTCAGTGTTGTTTGAGCCAATCAAATAGAATCTCTGCAATGTATTTAATATTTTCTATGATTATGATAAATCAGGTTTTCCAATTTCCAGTACGATATTTTTCTTACAGTCTGCTGTTATGACAAATGGTAGGTACAATGAATACACCCCCTAAAAATGATACCTTTGCCACCTTCTATTTTCTATTGACTCTTGGGAAAAGATGTAAAGTACTATTCTTATTTCTTAGCCAAGAAATGTCATTTATATGTAATTACAAGAGTAAAACGGCACCTATATTGTTTAAATATAATATTCGACTTACGGCTTTGGTTTCATAAAGAGCTATTCTTTGTATCGAGCTAATTATCGGATGAAACATTATGCTTTGTTTCGACATGTTTGTAAAATATGAATTTAAAAGAATTTGAGATCTATCGAATAAAAAGGCACAGGTATGGACTGTCGTTAACTTGAGTTTAGGTTGCAGATAATAATTTTATTATGAATTATTTTACTGAAAAATAAACAACAATACACAGAGTTTATAGAGTCTTTGACATTTCGTGACAAGTTGACATTTGGACAACAGCTGATTGCAGAAGATACCATAGATTTATTATAAACTATGCTATAAACATACTAATTCCATGAGAAACGTTAATGTCATGTCAAATTGTAATAATTTGGAATGCTGAGTACACACGCAGCCAGTTTAGTTGTCGCTGGCGACATTTGGAAATTGCTAGAGACAAATCAGCAATCAAAATTAGTGTGTGGACGTGAGATATAGAAATCGCCAGCGATACGCTGACGACTAAAGTCGCTGGGTGTGTACCTAGCATTACTAGCATTAGTCTATGGAACTCGTGGTTGACTGATTTACACAGCATAAAAACAAAAACCGTAAAATAAGTAAAATTCTTCTCTCCGAGTGATCATGAATGTGGAAAACTAATTATTTACTATCAGAATTTTTTAACATGCTGATTTAGGTACGCACGACTTTATATCAACCTATACATTTCCAGTATAAGCTGACTTCTCGTTGTACACACGGCTACTTATCAAGCTACTTATACATTTCCAGTTTTAGCCGACCGCGCCTTTTTTAAGCTTTTCGTACAGTGAGAAGTCAGCTTATACTGGAAATGTATAGCTTGATATGTCTTCGCGGGTACAACTGCATCGATATTAGTGCAGTATGTATAGCTACGCTAATGTCAATCGATGCCTGCTGAAAATTTCCGCCTGATATAGCATAGATAAAGTGCTTAAAAAGAATTTCAGGCGTAAACACGCCAAGCTTTTCGTTGCGTAATTTCAGCAAATAAAATAAATACATTCTTGAAGGGCATAAAAAATGTGCACAAACAAAGTGAAGCCCTGACTCTTGCGCTAGTTAAAAACACCTGTGTTACAGAAGCAAACGGAGGTGAAATAGAAGTTGAAATGTGTTTCTATTGAATGGCGTCGGGTGTATTAATGTGTTCTTTGAGTTTGTAATGCATGACATCACAGCATTCATCGTTTCAGCTGACATCGGGAGGTTAACAGAATTGAACAGGGTTAATTAAAATTTTAGGAGAGGTAGGTGTTATTTCAATGCTATAAGGTAGCCCACGAAATTCAAATTTTCTTACGTTTCGGGCAATAATTTTCAACTCAGCTTAATGAATTGTAAAAAAAATTGCGGGTATAACATAATGTTACTTTGGTACCTACCTATTCCATAAATGGTAAGACAGAGGTACATCTACCATTTTTCGCCAGTAATGTTTCAAGTCCTGCGGGGTAATTACGTAACACACTAACAGTAGGAATGGGTTTCATTTTGACAGTTCAACAACATTCATTGCGTTATTTACGTTGTTGAGCAGACAAATTTTTTGAACTTAAGAAGCAATGGTTTAGCAATAGGCTTCAAAATGATTCAGATTGTGATAGATAGTGTGTTACGTAATTAGGGTGCTGTTTAATAAGATAGGAGACTATTGCTTTCAACCAGTTAAAAAAATCAGACTAGGCTGCTACTGAGACATTCCTGACGGAAAAAACCTTTACAATGAGGTTAGGTAGGTATACTAATTTATATGAGGACCCGATAATAATTCAATAAAAATATGAACATAACGGATATTTATTGAATACCTAAGGGTCCTCGCTCACTTTAATTCACCACCAACCAGCGGGGTAATTACGTAACACACTAACACTAAGAATGGGTTTCATTTTGACAGTTCAACAACATTCATTGCGTTATTTACGTTGTTGAGCAGACAAATTTTTTGAACTTAAGAAGCAATGGATTAGCAATAGGCTTGAAAATGATTCAGATTGTGATAGATAGTGTGTTACGTAATTAGGGTGCAGGTTAAACTATAGAAATCGAATGCGCATCGCACACTTGGCCGCAACGACCAGTAGTCGCATGACCGGCCGTCCGACCAGTTGCGGCCAAACTTCAAACAAAAGCTTCTGCGGCCAAGATCGCAGCTGGTAGTGGTCACTGCCATGTAGTGCACGAGGTCCGTGAGTGCCTGTGCACGTTTACTGTCACCAAGAGTGGCAAAAGTCACTATATATCTTGTATTATCATCGCAGTCTTGCTGACAGGGTTTGTATGAAACCCTCCCTTATCTTTACAACAACAACTTTCTCTGTCCGTCAGCCTGTAAGTGCGCATATAACTCGAGAACCTCCTTACCTATTACGTCTTTTTTTTATATTTAGTAGGTACTTATGTAATTTGACTACGTTTTAGTACATATGAGTTAACGCAAGCCGATCCATAGGCACAGCTAGTTAAAAATTAATATCTGCTGTGACATGACTGGAGCGGATTAACTACCCACGCATACGCTACACGGTTACGAAGCTACGATCGGCTACAACACTGAATTATTTTCGGATTATATGTTTTTTTATTTCTTCATTGTTATAGTTTATTAATGAATGTTTCTTTCTTACAAAGTCTAACCTTCATGGCACATCATCTTTGCCTGGTTAATGTTGGTTAGTAAATGACTTGGTTTATTTAACATTTCATTTAGTTGCCTTATACTCGTACATGTCGCAGTGTCATGTGTTTAAAGTTTTTGAATAAAGTTCGACCGATATTTTTTTTTAACCGACTTCCAATAAGGAGGAGGTTATATGTTCGGCTGTATGTATGTTTTTTTTTTTTAATTTTATTTTATGTATGTTCACCGGTTTCTCCGTCAGTTATAGCCGATTTAATAAATATTTTTTTCGTTGAAAGGTTATGCTCTCGAGGTGGTCCCATTGTCACCAAGTCATAATCTGATGAAGGGATCCCATAGAAAGCGAGGGAAATCCTCAAATTTTAACTCGTGCATTTGCTCTCGGAAAGCACCATTCGGTGAAGTGGAACTGATGATTTAGACCAGAGGTGGCCACCGGAACTACTAAGTAAGTATTTCACGGGTTGCGATTCGATTACTTTATTATGGTTGCTAAGCATGTTATGCTCATCACAATGCATATGGTGAAATGGAGCTGATGGTGATTTCACCATCAGCTTCAGTTCTTCTGGTTCTTAAAAGGAGAACTCCTCAACAATTAACGTCCCTGCATAGGGAAAAGCAATATTTTATAAAACGTGATGAGCAGTTGACATTAGGTTATTGTAACTTAGATCAATTATTTATTAACTGACCCCCAAAAATAAGTTTTTTTATTTTTTTATTACAACCGACTTCCAAAAAAAAAACACTACCAAGTCAAAAATAACTTTAATTTCGGATGTCGGTGGCAAAAAACTACAATATAGATCCAAAGACACCGACTTCCGAAATTAAAGTAAGTTTTCACTTTAGTGTTTTTTTTTTTTGGAAGTCGGTTGTTTTCTTGTAAAAATTTTTTTTCTTTTGTTTTCGATACCCAACACGTGGGTTAAGTTTCGCTAGCTACTTTAGTTTTATCCTGTATTAGAGAGGTACTCGCAGGGTGTCTGGGACATCGAAGCGCAACCTATTTCCATGGAGTCAGTACCTGATTCTAAGCCCCACAGCGTTGAAATTTTTCGACGGTTATTAAAAAAAAATTGCTGTTCCATACATTTTGACCGTTATTACACTTTCCTATGGAACAGTTGATTTTGATAACCGACAAAAATTTTCTACGCTAGGTTGTCTAGAATCATGTGCTGAATTCATGGTTACAGTTCGCGCGTCGATGTCCCTGCCAAACTGTATATTTCAACATAAACCAAGTTCGGTATTTGTGTTCGTACACGTACATTACATATAAAGATTATTTTTTAAATATTTATTAAAGTTCCCACGCACTACTGAAAATGTTCAATTAATTATAATAAACCACAGATGTAGATATAATATGGAAAAAAATATTAACTTAAAAAGATCGATCAGTCAAATTAATTGATTGCGTTGATGTCTTTTCTATGCACATTCTAATGAATGACACAATTTCTACATACAATTTTATATTTTTGAAAAAATATCTGTTTCATTGGTTTTGATTAACTTAAGAGTGTTCATGAATCGGCAGTACTTACTAGTTAAGTGTTTATTACTTATTGCATGCAATGCACATAATTGCACATGCACATGATATCGTGACCAACTGAACTATTATTTTCGTACTTACAAAACTGAAAAAAACACTGAATTTCTCAGGCCGATTTATTTTCCAAGAAAGTTATTTTAAGTAGATTTTATGTTTGTTTATAACAATTCTTCAGTGGTATCGTAGGCATCCGTAGGACGGACGAGAGTGATTTATATTCGATACAAAGACCAAACTTCTTAAAAACCTTTAAGACTTCGAAACATACTTTCTTTTGTAGGCACTACGGTAATAGCGTTTTGAGATTTTAATAATATGAAGATCTTAAAAGGCTCACTCTCTTAAGAGTTTAATAGCTAAAGCTATTGTAGTCTTAAAACCTGTCTCTCATTATGAGAACGAGGAAGGAAGACTTTTGTTATCCAAGATGTCATATTTTTTGTTCACCCTATAGCTACATACCTATAGGTGCAAATATGATTTGATGTTTCATTGATGTTTTGTAAAAGGATAAAGATTTGCCGCAAAAATTTCAGTTTACTACTTTACATTGTTTCAGGAAGGTTCTGTACTCTTTCGTGCGGTTCGCAGTTAAATAAGACAGCAAGTAAAGGGTCTACTGTATTTATAATCCTCCCGCATTAATTAGCATTACTAATTAAGATAAAAAAGGAAGATTCACGCGAAACGAACACGGAGGCGGAAGATTTTAGATAATTTTAAGCAAGAAGCTTGAATCAAAACAAACCGAGATGCTTTAAATTATTTTTTAAGTATGTATTTTATTTAATCTTTTTTTTTTCGTATTTTTCACGTTTCTGTTTTAGAAATGACCTGTTACTAGTTTCTATGTTCTAATAAGCCAACTCTGTCTACCCTTTAAAAAATACAGGCGTGATATTATGTTAAGCAGAGAGAACAGATCAGGAAAGAACAGAGATAAAAGAAAAGCAGGCAACATCATTACCTGCACCCTGCTTATGATATCTACCTATATTTTATGAGTACGGAGAGTCGCTCGTTAATGGTGTCTGCAGCATCAAAGAGTAAATCAGTGCAAGCGTTGTCAGAGCCCCTGCAGATGTAACATAGTTGTACGTAGGTATATAATAATATGTAACGAGACATATTGTTACGTCAAAGTGCCACTCCCAAGCTCACTGAAATATTTGTGTGAATTCGGAACTGGGTCAAGCTGTCGTTATTCACGTCGCTATCCCCCGAATTACAGCAAGCCTCGGCTGGCGACCATCCCGTTTTGTATTCCGAGGGTTTTTAGATAACCTGCCGGTCTGCATTGAACATTCATTGTGTGAGTCCATGTGTGTAAATGAGGCTCTGGGCCTCCGGCTGAGGCAGCGGGCGTGGTGCGGCGCGCGTGCGCGCGGGGGCGCTGCCGTCGCCGCGCGCCAGTCCCGTGCGCGTCTCCGCGGCTGCAGTACCTGTGCGCGTGCCGCCCTCTCCTCCACACACGATACTGCCACTCTATGAAATAAAAATGAATTCCCACACTGTCCCCCTCGCAGCTGTGCTACTATAATAGTTTATGTGATCGCCACCGACCCAGTGCTCTCCCGGCCGCGCGACCGGTCCAGATCGGGAAGCTGCGCCGGCCTCACGCCCGACTACAGTGGAATGCGGCAATTTTAACTACTGCGGACCCCGGAGACCCATATAAGAATAGGGATCGAACGATTACAATCCCAGCAATAAGGTAAGTCATCTGTATATATTTATTTCAGTAGTTTCCTACAAGAAGTACCGCATCGGCGTTAAGATGATTTCATAAAATAGAGTAGACTGCTGAAGTAAATAAAACATCAAGTTCGTGCTATTACATCTCTTTATCACAGAACGCCTCGCTATGGGTACAGCTTTACAGTTACCTACGAGAGTTTAAATATCATTACACTTGGAGCTTACTTAACTCTAGCTTCATCTAAGTAAAGACTATTTTCGTGACTTAACTCTAACTTAAATCATTCAAAATTACAGTCTGTGTATTGAAAACTATTCTCATTACGGCAGAATATTTTATTTAAACTTCCTTTAATATTTCCACTTGTGCTTAATTGACCATTCAAACCTTCCATTAAGGTTTTGATCAGTAATCTTAAATCATGCTCAGACTCTTTGAAAACTTGGTTAAACTGACGAAAGCAGATAAAATCAATAATGAAAACATTAACTTCTGAAAATTAATTACGAACTGTATAAGAAAACGACAACCCTTCTTCATACTTCATTTATGTTTCAGTACCTACTTGCCTACCTAAATCTAATATGAAATTTAGGACAGAGCTTTGCGTTGCTTATTTTGCAGTCCAAAGAAATTAGTTTTAGCCAACGCCCTACATTTGATTAGGTATAGTTTTTTTAAGCATTATTAATGCTGACTTTACTTATCAATAAAATTATCTAAATGATGCAGCTAAGATCTACTTACATATACCTACTATGATATATATGTTCTCTCATCTACAAATCGAAGGAGTTTTTTTTTTAAATTGGGAAGTTAGAGATTATTAGTACTGATGGCTTACCTACATTTGATTTTCGTAAACCTAGCATTCCCAGCATTGATTTAAAAATTAAGTTTAAGCACCAATATCTAATGAATAATATTCTTACGGGTTTTTTTCAGCCTTGAATATGTTTAACTCGATCGCGAATAGCGATAGGTACCTACGTAGATTGAGAATCGATAGTTCAAAACCGTTACGAAATTCAAACATAATTTATAAAAACAAAGCGGATAACATTTAAGCAGAGAGTAACTAATAGGTACCTAGGTACCCACGTGATTATCTTGTAAACATCAGTACATATGTTCTTGAAAGAATTGAGACGAAAGAATTAGAAACCTTTGGGAATATTAAAATAATGACCTACTGATGAAGATCAAAATGAACCAGGTACATTTGAAATAATAGTCGGCAATAATTCTTTCAATAACGTACCGAGACGTTCTAAAATTGCAAAAGAGCCGTGATGTCAGAGCACTGAGCAGCAAGCAGGCAGGTATACGACGGATTAAGTAAGATAGCCATGGATCGCTTTCTTTTCTGCCGACAACGAGTCTAGGAGATCTATTCAGTTTCGCTCTCAATTTCTCACGGTAAACGCCGAACGCGAGGCTTGAGAACAAAATTCTGGATGCATTGTTGTGTTCCATCTCTTTTGCAACGAATATCAATCTTATATGACGTTGCAATTTTTTATATTTTTCAGACGTCCAATTTGTTTAATCTTGCAACGATCGCCGTCAGTGTTAATTCGTTTATAAATCTTCTCAGGTTTCTGTATGCAGAAGTACCTATCGCTACACAATGTTACGCTAAAGAACTGGTTCGCGTTTTTTATTACCGAAAATATTGACATTAATTGGATGAATTAATCAAACAGCAGTAACGTTTTAGTTGCTATGTGCTATGAATGTTCTCATCAAATAATTTTTATTATTACAGGTGCGTGTTAAAATATAAATAAACCATTGATTTACAGTTTACCTGTGCCATGGTTGGAATAAAATGTTCAATGTTTATTTAGTGTAAGTGGAGCACGCGGTAAAGAAATTAATACTTGTAACCACACACTTGCTTGACTGACCTGATTTGGTAGTAATAATACAAAGACAGATAGAAACGTATAATTTATAAAGAAACTACCTAATATTGTAGAATAGTGGGAAGATAAATTCTGAGACCAGGTCAAAGATGTTATACCTGAGCTTGCTGATGAGATAACTAAGTAGAATAAATTGTTCTCCTTGCGAGAATAAATGCAGTGTTGTGGGACATACTTAAGTTATTGGTAATTCAATAGCACAGTCTATCATAATATCATCCGTATAGCCGACTCCCAAAGATTTACCTAGGTAGGTAGAATATATTCCATTCCAGGAGCTTGTAACCAGATTAAAACCTTGAGAATATAAACATGAAATACGCCAAAAGGAACTATGCTGGGTTTAAGCGAGATACCATTGGAATCATTCGATTCTGGCAACAGTCCCCGTGGTAACAGTTTGACCGCAGCGGAACTAATACCTAACCACAGTGTGCAGCTAAACCATGAGTACACAGTAATACAAGGTTTACCCTGGCTTATGACACTGCAATAGATACACCACAATTTGGATGCTGCCGTTTAGTTCTGACTTCATGTGCAGTTTGACAATGGTGCGGCAGCATTGCTGGTTAGTTGCTAAGTAATTTTGAACAAAGAAGGATTTTTGTACCTTGATCTCTATTTCCTTATGTGCTAGCTAATTACTTAGGATATACAAATATTAGAGTTATTAAAGATTCATTAAGACAGCAAAGTAGCATTCGGAAGCAGATAATTACTTCGAGCTAGAAGGACATCCGAACATTGTAGGTAACAGCAGTTTCAGAGGTTGCATCGCAGAATACAAACATAACATACGGATAATTATAATTTAATCAAACTTCGAAAGACCTTGTACATGTGTGTTTTATTTTAGACACAAAAGAAAAAACTAAAAGGAGTTAGTTATTAACGACTTTTTCTGTTTGAGGGTTTTCATCAAAACTTGCTTTAAGACAGAAGTCTTCATACTTCTTTGACTCCTGTACGATTAACAATGGCTACCAATGAACAATCTATAAAATACCGCATGTCATATCCTATATACAGCAAGGAAGAAAGTAAGTTCCAATTGTCTTTTTATCGAATGAAATCAAACAGAGTAAAAAACTTTTTTACAAATAATACAACCGACTTCCAAAAAATTAACAATAAGTGAAAAAAAAACGGAAGTCGGTGTCTGGTTTTGTATTTTCGTTTTTTTGCGATCGACTTCCGAAATTAAAGTAATTTTTCACTTCTTAGTGTTTTTTTTTTTTGGAAGACGGTTGTTTTTTGTGTATAAAAGTATTAATTTTACACTTTTTAGTTGTGGTACCCACCCCACACAAATTCGTATACCACTACTTGATATGTAAATAAACAGTGACAGGAAGTTATCAAAACATCATCTATACAGCGTGGCGCTAAAATGGCGACTTTAATTTAACACATGGGTAGGGCTAGTGGCCAGTAACAATAAAAGATACAATAAGATTTTTTTTGTATTCATTTAATAATTTATTTGTAATTTGATTTAATTTCAACATGGATGTATTCCTAAAATAAAAATGATTTGGTTTTATTTGATATTTGATTTGATTAATGCTGAAATGAACCTTTTTGGCGCAGCCGTAAGGCACACACTGTTGTTGTTAACACTTTTTTTTTAAAGTTATTTATATTTTGTGTTTTAAGAATATTTTTTATTGTTACTGGCTAGTAGCCCTACCCTCGTGTTAAATTAATGTCGCCATTGTAGCGCCACGCTGTATATGCTTAGTGGAAAAAAAATACGAATTATTAAAAATAATTCAAAATCTCCTAGTCAGATCTAGATCAAATTTATATGGGACCGCATGAGAAGCAACAGCTTTCAAATAAAAAAGAGTCATCAAAATCGGTTAACCTAGAAAAAAGTTCTGAGGCAACAAACAAAAAGAAATACAGCCGAATTGAGAACCTCCTCCTTTTTTTGAAGTCTGTTAAAAAAG
Source organism: Dryobotodes eremita (assembly GCA_917490735.1). Taxonomy (NCBI): domain Eukaryota; kingdom Metazoa; phylum Arthropoda; class Insecta; order Lepidoptera; family Noctuidae; genus Dryobotodes; species Dryobotodes eremita. The sequence continues at coordinate 15,588,610 of OU823249.1, forward strand.
GAGGGGTAGTAGGAACGAGACAGACCGGGCTTTTCACAGGGCATAAACCAGAAACTTACAGAGAAACATCATTTGGCAGTACACTTCGTGTATCGGTAGCTTTAAAATCGCAGTACTTACATCTTCAGAATACCTTGGCGAGATTCGTCCCGATTTCTAGAATGTAAAGACATGTATCTGCTTGTAAAACAGCAACAGCACCAAAAGTTTTCCGGCCAACATCTGCCGTCGTATTGTAAGTTATTGTAAAAGTAAATAGAGCATAGCTCAGTTAAACGTACAAAGTAAATATTCTTTAAAATTCGATATTGAACTTATTTATTCGTGTTGTGTGCGATTTATGATTCAGTCGTATTCGCAGCACAATATTAAATCTACATTTTAAACAATCATTCATCCTAGCCTTTTCCCAACTATGTTGGTGTCGCATTCATGGAGCGACTGCCTATCTGACCTCCACAACCCGGTTACTGGGTAAAGCGATAGCCCTTGGTAAGACTAGTGGTCATACTTTCGGGGTTCTGACTACCAGTAACGACTGTCAAAGATCTACAAATGACAGCCGGGATGTGCTTTCCGAGGCACGAAGGGGTCTCGATATGTAATGGATGGTCACCCATCCACGGACCAACCTCGGCAAGCTTAGTCAACCCGTGCGGCTTTTATTATTTAGCCACGAGCCTCTATTTTAAAGAATACAGTATTAATAAATGCGACTGATACCGCATTCAACATTTATACATTATTTCTCGTGTAGTGAATAGTACGAAACCAATTATTTCTTAAATTCTTACCAGACGTAACCGCAACGCAGTGATGTTTCGCAAAGCCTGAACAAAAGTCTAAAAGTTGGCCATGGCCCTGTGACCTACACATACATTATTAAAGACATACGTATAGACAAATTGTAGCAATTGAATGCCGTTATTTGAATTTAAAGGAACAAACATATTCGCTTAAGTAAACTTGAATAAGCAAGGTACCATTACCTTATATAACACACGTCGGTGCACACCCCATTGTTTGAGGACTTAACTTTATTAACCGCCTATCAAAAAACCCGAAGGCCACCTTCTGCGATGCTCATTTGGTTGTTTTCTTCCCCATTTCAATATCTTTCATTGCTTCAAGAGCTCTAAAACTACGAGGAAATAGCTGTAGCTCTGGAAAATGCGTTAATATATGAAAAAGAATACTTTTATTTTGAATTATATGAAACCTTTTTTCTTGATAATTTTTTTTAAGGTTTCAATCCGGATTTGAATGGATACAGCTTATGTTATAGGTACTTGCCCATCACAAACAAAAAGAAAAGCTTTTTCAGGACATAATCGTTGCTCAAAAACAATAACATGTCTTCCTAATTCTCAAGTCAATGAGCAGATAAAGGGCTTACTTACTTAACTAACCGATCTTACTCAATGAATTCTCAATGCATCACTTCAACGCTACGAGATTCTCCTATGTCCCTCAAGTTAAACTTGAATGACGAGATTTGAATAACCGTTTTAGTGCGATTAGCCTGTTCCCTCGTCTCAACCAATAAAAAAGAGTCAAGCACGAGTTGTATGCGCGTGATTACGATATTTTAGACAATACCGGTTTTACTATGAGGAATAAATTATTGTTATTTACAAACTAGAGTACGAGATGAGCTTTTTTTGAGGATAGTCGTTGGAATATAAAATTTTCTTCGTTGTATTAGTAAACTAGCTCATGTTTAATGATTTTTCTTTTCTATATGGTTTTATAGGACCATCATTCAATAATGATCAAATTACCTAGGTACACGAATGTTCATACTTTTATAAAGTAGGCTATTTACAAATTGATGACGAAAACGTTTTAAATCTCACTACGGAACCCAAAATGTTAATAATAATAACCAATTTATTATAACACCTTAATCAAACTAGGTATTTAGGTACTTACATACCTATCAGTTAGTTGATACGAGTAGTTTCCATTGCAAACGGAAACCCGAAAATGGAAAATTAATTACATGCATACACTTATTAAACACGCGGTTTAATATTAACGAAAATGTAGTTAAATTGTAAAACAATATCACAGGTAAGGTAAAGCGCAATATTCAGCAAACTATTTACTATAACCGCAGCGTCGCTCGGCATCCCTCACCGAGTGATTATGACGATACGCCAAACCGATTACCGTCCAATTAATTGTGAACATGGTGCCGAGTTATAATAGAATTTACACGTCATTGACAGTTATTCGAATAAGTAAAACTTCGACGCAGTGCTGAGAGCTGTTATCATTATTATCTCGCAATCGTTGCTGTTGAATGCGAGGAAATTCCGTTTGTGAAACAATTTAAAGAGAGCGTTATTTATGTAGGTTTTCATTTCATGTTAATTTTGTTGCTGTCTGTACTTTTACATATGTTTCTAGCAATCTAGTGATTTAGCATTTGAAACCTCTTTGCGAACAGATGCTATTTATTACCTATTTATATTTATTACCTATTTATATATTTATAGCATCTGTTAGATTATATTATAATATTCGATTAGATTATTTAATAACGAAGCCTTTTATAGACGATTTATTTAATAAGCCATTATAATTTATGAGGTAAACCTAATATACCAATATCTTTAGTAAATGGGTCTGAAACACGCAAGCCAGTTTCGGAATTAATTTAATTAGAGGAACACCGTTTTACCTAACACAAACAAACACAATAATAAGGCGTGGTAGTGAAGCCTTATTTAACTCAAATACTATCAAGTTTGAGAGGACGACCATACCTAGTTCCGTGTATCGGGGACCGTTGTTGAGCGGCCATTGTGGCAGCCTCATTCAAATAGTAACACGAGGGTGGTGTGAAGTGTTTCACGCGAGCCCGTTCAATTGTTACATATACAGGTAGAAAACTATTGACTAAGCGACCGTGTGCGTGGTTGCTTCGCCTCTCCGCGAGCGCTCGCTCACTCAACACGCTATAACAGTACCAGTTCGCTCTATTTGAACAATCAATATGTGGCCTTTCTTATCACCTTCTATTTACCTCTCTGTCTTCTTGAAAGAATGTGACTTTAGTGCTGCAGGCAAGTTGTATTGTGTGAGCTTTTGTTTAGTTTTATCAGTTCCGCAAAAACGAATTTGGGTTTCTAGATCTTTTGAGTTGAGTAACACAAAAAAAATCACTTGTCGGAATAGCTAAGTTGCAGTTAAGTAAGTTAGTACCTATTGTGCTTATATTAAAACGCGAAGTTTTATGAAAAACTGCAAGAAAGACAATGGCAGGATTCTATCATTTGTCAAAGCCAAAAGTTGCAAAATGATTGTGTTAGCCAGTTGAATGCTGCGTGAGAATCAACACAATGTTAACGTGGGAACCGAAGGAACTCAAATAAATGAAACCTATTCTGTTTACTAAAGTCTTTCGTTCGGGTATTTTTTTATGTTAGCTTAGGAACTAGAATTGAGGGGTTCTGATTTATTTACCTATACACGAAATTTTAAAGGGATTCATCTTAAAACGAAGACGGATATTTAGGTAGTGAGGGTCTAAGTTTATAGACCGCATGAAAATTATGCGTTCAGCATTTCCCAAAATAATAACCATACGATACTTAAATTACAGGTCAGTTGAACAGAAACTCCCTCAACGATTTAAAAAGTATCTATAAATTAACGTCAACTAAGCAGGCTCATTCGTAACCGTCGCCAAAACTCGCACATTGAACTAATAAGTGGTAAATAAATTGGCTCGACTTTAATTAAAGTATTTTTTTAACAAAACAGTGTTTGTGGATTCGGGTCTCATCCGTACCGTGGACGGAGCTAACGAGGCGAGCCTCGCTAGACTACCCACTTACCTACATACATACATAGTACGGTTTACAGCAAAAATCGCTGAAAACATCCAGATTTTAAAGACACTTTAGCAATAAAGCTGTCCCAAGATACGAGTACGTTTATGATTTACCGGATAATTACAAGTAATCTTTATATTTTACACTTAGGTATTAAAAGTTTTAAGCATTACGTTGCCATGAAAAATATAGCACCTATAGTGACTTTGCAATCTGTACAACACGAACGAAGGAAGGATGCACAAACCGCAGAATATGAAGCTACTTTTATATTCTATAGGGTACCTTCTTACTACAGTATGAAACCTCACGGTGCGTGGCGCGTCTACGAACCATGTCTTTATATAGCGACAAGTATATTATGCTATGCTATTTATGTAGGTTGGGGGAAAATTTAAGGGTTGTACGGGGAAGTTTGTTTTATTTTGGTTTTCTTTTACTTACGTTAGGATGTATGCGGTGCATGTGGGTCTGCTGTATGCGGTGGCGCTATCCCTTGGCCTTTATGGAACTGAAGTTTGTGAAACCGACCCAAGATTATTTACTTTTAAATTCTGAAAAACAAGACGACATTAGCAGATAGTCATCATCATTCTCCTGCCCTTGTCCCAAAGTATTTGTGGTCGTCGCAAAATGTCTTTTTCTTCCTACTTCTCTATTAGTCGTCATCTCCATAGTCCCCCCCTTTCTAACCATATCATCTTCCACACAGTCCATCCATCGTTTATTTGGCCTTCCCCTACTCTTATAACCATCCACAATCCCACATTCATACTCAAAACTTTCCTTACGACATATTCCACATTTATTTCGATATAAGACGAGAGAGAGAAAAGAGTAGACGTCAGCCTGAAAACAAAAGTCATCAAATAAAAGTTCAAACTAATGTTTCTCTCATTCTGTCTCACAAATACAATTTCCAGTCCACAGTACTTTTTACAGTTGCAGTTAGTGTTGAAAGCATGTAGTGTGACCACGTGCTCCGTTACTTTTAGTTCAAAGCCTTTAGGTTGCCCGGCGTGATGTTAGCCGCACTAATGTGGATAATATTTAACTAGTTACGTATTTATTTACCGTGTCTAGTCTAGAAATAAATAAAAAGGTTTGTTACAATCAAATTCTACTCGCTGCGGTAACCTGGATTATACAAAGTTAAAAAGACGCTTTGATGGTGACTTTCAGTAAGTTTTATTGCACTTGTCCTCCGATAGTTGACTTATTAACCAGTTTTAGTTGGTAAAGCTCAAAGCAACTTTAATGTTGGTTGGAGTTGTTATAAGTCGTGAGTTTGTGAGAATTTCCATGGTGCAAGTTGGTTGCGGAAATCTTGCTTCTGGACAACGAGATTATGGATAACATTGAAATGGCGCACGAAATCAGGATAATTAACTTATGCCCGACTTTTGAGGTCCTCAGATTGACTTGAAAGCTATCTATTGATTCAACAGAGTTGTCTCATTTGAGCAAAGATCTTCGTTAACTTATCGAACCAAACACTATCGAAAAGATTAACTTCGCTTAAGTACCAGGAATTTAGGTAAGGATACCGGGTAACCTAACCAGTATTAACTTTCAGTCCTTAAAACCATTTGCAATAACGCTACAGAACAGTCACAAATTCATAAATAACTTACGGAAAAAGCAAGTGTTGTCTATGGCGGGCAACATGCAAAGGATTAACATTCCGGCAGCGTAACTAAGGCATGTATGAGCGGGGTTACGATCAACTCACCGACATTTCACTCACGTTCACGCTCTAATCATCAGCGATTCATGGCGACATGCTGTTTGACATGCTTTTGATTTGATACTTAGTAATTATTATTAGAGGAAGTTTTTTGTTAATAATGGAGGCCGTCCGGTTGTGAATTACGGATCAATTTACTATCAAAGTACTATGACGAATTACTAAATGGTTTGCTAGATACGTCAATAATACTTAACTAAAATACCTATCATCATCTTCCGACTCTCGTCCCATGTTACTTCTGGTCGTCGCAAGACGTTTTCTTCTTCCATCCTCCCCTGTCAACCGTCACGCTGTCATTCACTCCCTTCTCTTTTATATCATTCGTCACACAACTCATCCATCTTTTATTTGGCCTTACTCTCCCTCCATCAACATTTATATTCATCACTCTTTCATTCATATGCGTTTCTTCCCTCCTCATCACATGCTCATACCAAGCCAAGCGATTTCCTTTCAACTTTTCTGTCACTGGCGCCACTTTCAAACTTCCCCCTATATATGTATTTCTTACTTTATCCATTTTCGTCACTCTCTCCACACATCCATCTCAACATTATCATCTCCGCTGCATGCAATACTTTTTCATCCGTCTTCTTTACAGCCCAGCATTCCGATCCGTATAGTACCACAGGCCTATAGAGGTGTGAGAAACGGGGTGTAAAGTTTACTCATCCTCCATAGAAAAGAGAGGATCCTCCGACCGGACGCGTGTCGTGTCTGGTGGCCAACTGCCCGACGTTTGATGTAGGGACGTTATATATATGCTAGTTGCGCGGTAAACTCTGCTTGCGCGATGCAGGATTTTGCATGTATAGATGTAAATGCCGCCACAGGCCTTATCACGGACTTGTACATTTTCCCTTTTAACTTGAGGGGCATCCTCGGGTCGGAAGTTGTTTCTGTGACCTGTCGCCATGTCATCCATCCTGAGTTGATCCGGCGCGTTACGTCTCGGTCTACTTCGCCATCCCCTTGGACAAGCGACCCGAAGTACCGAAAGTTGGACCAGATGGGTAAGGGCGTTCGGTCGGCGAGAGATTAACCAAAATATCTACATATAAGAGCACATAAATGTAGGAATAATCATTATTCATAAGATTCGAAACATTATAAAAGGCTTTTACAATATTTATCGACTTTTGCTGTTCACCGTACGCTGGGTATATCCTGTCCCAACCATTACTTACCTCAAAACTTGTCGCCCAGAGTTCCATACATCATCGTTCCAGCTACAATCTAACTTTGTCTCGTGTGACATCCCTAAGGGCTCCGAAAATATCGCCGAACGAGAATTTTATTGCCACAGACATATGCGAGAAGCCACGAGATGTAGCTAGCGCTCAGTAATCGAGTTATACCAACTGTATCTACCTTGTCGCATCATATCGATTCGTTTCGATGTAATAACGATTTACGTAACGATTATTGGTCAAGGACGAAGTTTACGTACCAGACGCCCCGTGCCTACTCACAGCTTAGAAACAGCTAGCCTGTAAAATTGTTAGCAAAGAAATTACAATGTACATTTTACCTACCAAGAAAAAAGTATCCTAAAATGGATACTAAGATCAGATAGCTCTTTATTTAAAACTGTAATTTTCCTGTAAGTTTTCTTTATCATAAGACCTCACCACGAATACTTGAGAACAAATAGTGCCTACTTATACCATCGATATTATAAGAAGAAAATACCCCACACACACACACCCTTATAATAATCTGTATTATCTTTCCTAAAAGACACGATCGCGACGGTACGAGTATAATATTTTGAAATGCAAATGAGAGTCGCTGAAAGTACGTATGTTTGGGAAAAGCAAAACAATGTTATGTAACACGTTCCGCGCACACGTTGCACATTTCTTCTACCTTCATTTCTCGCAAAGCTTTTGTCCTCCAGGTACTAGCCGACTTCGAAATGTGTCCTAAAAAAAGTAGAGAAAACACTACTTTCATATAACGTACGTTTGTATGGAAACAGTGACTGGTGAGTGTCGTTCCGCCCAGTGCTAATGATGCAGTGTCTGGCTAGTAACATGTGCGTCCACTATTATTTAGCATGTACAACCATACAACTCTGTGAAGGACTCTAGCATGACGTGCACACAATGTAGTTCGCGTGTGGAAGCGACGTGCCACGCCCTGTCTCGTATCAAATGCATGCTCTGTTGTGCCGTTACATTTATAAAGATCTACCGCTATTATCTGCATGTCTTTTGCAATAAAGAGACACATTACATAATGTGTTTGCAAACTATGATTTAATTAGGTGTTATCATCAATCTTTATCATTAACCCGCTCTAATTCAGTCTTAAATGTCAAATAATGTCAGTAGTTTATCTGAATCTAGTTAGTTCAGTTACTATAAATAGCAATTACCTGATAAAGTTCCATTATTTCTCAAACCACAGTCGACTAATGTTTCTGGAATAAGATATTAGTTGAATTATATGCGTATTTATTGACTGATAATAGAACTACTTAGTGAAAGGAGCATTCAGCCACCCACGCGCGGCAGGGAACCTACCTCGAACCGCTATCAATCTGTGTTACTATAGCGAGGTAAGTGTGACTCTGCAAAAAAGTGCGTGTAAAAACAACATCGTTTGAAAGCTCTCAGAGCGCTCTGCGACACTATTGTGTGTCGATTTCTTGAAAAGATTTGTTCACAAACACGTGTAGGTGGGACGTTACGTGGAGGGAGAAACAACACGAGCCATTTGTAGGCGCCAAGTGTTTGCTGAAGAGCCGCTGCGGCATCGCTAATGAGCAGGGAATCGGAGAAAGTGCTCGTGTGGATGTGAACCGCAGAAGCCGCACCCACAGTCGCACTTGTACGTACGTGCAGTAACCGCGGTGAGGCGCCGCTACTTCCTCTCCGCTCGCCCTCTTGTTGCCGAACATGTTTAACATACTATCTCCGGCCTCCTAATTCGTATGGACAAACACAACGGCCACATGTGTACTGACAATGTTAATTAGAGTTGTTATAAGATGCGACGTTGATTTGGAAAGTTCTGCGGTGTGCACATTTTATCTGAAGTACCTTTCATTTTGACATTGTAAAGCAAAAATAAACAGAAATATCTTACAAATTGTATTAACTGTGGACTGTTGGAGTAAATTAACAAAACTAGCACATCCGACGCGTCAGTTCGCCTTTAGCGAGGAGGTACTTCTAATGGACAAAGTTAGGAGGTTGGTCGAGCGGCGAGTATCCGTTACATAATTGCAGTTGACACGAGGAGACGGATGCGTAGTGGCCGGACTGCCGCAGACGACAGGCGAAACCTGCTGGACAAGCGCGGTTCGATGCTCGGCCAAGCACTTGTCGCGTTCGTTCATATCATTTTTTCTCAGCTCTCCCATGACCACACATTGTTATGACCTTGATTTTGTTTATAACTTATCGTATTTTGAACCATATAAAAGCGAACATGGAGTATTTTATCATATTAAAAGTACACTTTGTAAACAAGCATATTACAAATTAGAAGATTATAACCTAGATAAGAATGCTTGGAAACATGCTGGTCCTGGTCCGTAGGACAATCTAGAGTCTAGACATAATCAAACTGGTTGCTAATTTATAATTTTTATGACATTGATTTTTACATTATGTAACTACTTTAACTCACACACAAAATTATTACTTGTTAAAATTTTGGAAAAATCATCTATTTTCAATATTTGTAAGTATGTGAGCACCATGTATCTATTACATAATTAATTTACCTGTTATTGAGTTATATTTAAGCCTTTTTACCTATTGTGGTACAGTAATTTTAGTCTAGGTGTATCGTCTTCACATATAATTGTATAATTAATGTATAGATAATATTGTAAATCATTTTAAAAGAGTAACGGTGGAATTTCTTGCCCATTCTTCTCCATACGAAACTACCTTTTAGAAGGGGCAACTAGAATCAATTCTATTTTTTTTGTAAATTTTGACGTTCAAAAGTGCCTTTTATGTGCCTATTTGAAATAAATGATTTGCCTTTGACTTTTTTTTATTTTGGATTTTATATGATAAAAAGCTTATTTATTACTACTTAGTATCGTATAAAAAAATTATGTAGTCACCCATGTCTTGTTTATTATTGAAACCAATGGCTGTTGAAACCAATTGATTTCCAATATCTGTCTCAAAGCACGCACTTATTTCCCTCAATTGCTATCATCAACCTAAATTGCCACCTCCTTCGTCCGCAAACCATATGTCGCTATTCACCTGTCTCCTACAAAACCCTGTTTGCTGAGTAGTTCTATGTGATCCGCAGTTATTTAATAATTTCGCTGAGCAAAGACGCAGCGGCCGGGGAGTGTTTGCGCGAGCCCGGGCCCGGACGTCGGGCGTCGTGTTTGCACTCAATAAGCCGCGGCAAACAGTCTTTGGTCGACCTATTCTTTATCCAAAGCCTTTAACACTCACACTGTAATGTAAGTTAAAGCGATTCAACAAGCCTTGTTTTGTTAGAAAGCAAATAACGCAGGCTTGAGATTTATGACTGGATTCAAATGGAGGATAGAAAACAATGGTTGCGATTATGTCTTGTGAGAGCTCAGAAAACGATTATGTTTGTATATCACAAACACAAAGTATCTATATTCAATCTTTTACGCAGATCATTAGTCATCGTCAACCAAGAATTTGCATTTTTTTACCATCTCTTGGCAATTGTGAGAATTATTACTTTCAGCTTTTACACAGACAATTTGTGTGGGCTATACTATGGGTCAATGCTAATTTCTATACCTGAGTTTCCTCGTCACTCTAAAAGAACAGTAAAATGTAGCCAAACAAAGCCGGAGAAATACTCGGAAGCGTACAGATGTACTCTCTCCGAAGCACCTCATGTCAATGTTGATGGATGGTCCCCGTACGTCGTACGTACGGAGCCAGAGAACATTCTTTTACCTATTGTCGCCGACTCGAACAAAAATAGAAATGCAGAATCTCTTGATCTCAGTCGGAAATCACTTCGGTTCGTTCGTTGTTGTTTGAAGTTTGCACACTGCCTGTGAGATTGGATCCACTCAAATTTTTTCTACGTTTTGAATTCTAGGTAAAAGCTCATCTCTCATTCTTCTCTGTCTTCATTTATTCGAATGTAAGTACTGCATGGTTTATAGACTTCTACAAAACCTATTGAAGGTAAGTTTCCAAAGACAAGCCGTCTTACGCGGAAAGTGATAGCGCATATTATATCTATTGTTTGTTCAATGCAGAATTACTTGCTCGCTAACATTTTCCTCGAAACCTAGATAAACTAAAAAATACTATACAATCATATATGTCTAATTAACCTGAATGCACCATAAAGTTCCATGAAGCGCTCGGGACCTTCAAAGAATTCACGTTTTGCGGCAAATAGTTATAACTGAGCGGCACGGGTGTCGTAATACGATTTCTTGTTACGTGAGAGATCGAATGAGCTGATTGCTATTTAATTAGAATAATTTCCCATGTCCACCGCATTGATACTTAGATACCAACGACTTGCATTTGTAAATTGAACCTTTTCCGTTTTCCGATTGAGTTTACTTTACTTTGAATTTGTTTCGTCTTGTGCTAACTTGACAGTCAGGTTAATGAGTTCTCATATTGCCTTTTCAAATGTTGCCGCCAGCTTTTCCGGGGTATTTCTTATCCGAGATATACTCGTATATATGTATATCTATCTCTCTGTACCTGGGATTACACTTAACCATGTTAAACTACCTTTTAGTATCTATCTGAGTGCCAATAACTAAGTCAGCTTAGCGGCTTAACGTTGTTTTTATACATAATGTAGGTGTGATCATCCCCTATTAATTAACCCCCATGCATTCTGTTATTAGAACCATCCCATTGCAGTCTCTCATTTATAAAGGAAATATATCGAAATGTAATAAATTCATACATTAAGTAAATGTGACCATGACACCGCCTAAACTTGAATATCGTGTGAACGGTGTTATTTAAGTGCGTTAATAACGGTGTCGGTATACCATTACTACAGCATGAGTGACATTTCTATTGGATCAGCAAAAAATTGCCGGCTTTTTCTTTACAATATTGGTAACGCGATATCAATAAGAACGAATTCCTGGAGACTTAGCCTCGATTAAGCTGAAACTTAATAACCTAAATATATCTAATAATAATATATTATTTGCTTAATCGAGATGCAACCTGATTTTGTAACTTAAATGTATTTTAGGATTTGGTTCTATGGCCATGGTAACTACGCCTATCGATTTCCTAAAACGTACATGTAGGTAAGTACTTAACTGCGTTTTTTTCATTGCATTGATAAGCCAATTAATATGATCAAAGATTTATAATCACGGTAAAAATTGGGCAAGAATTAATAACATAAAATTAATCAAAAATCCTATCCAGTCTCTCCAGTATAATTACCTTCTTTGTATAAAAGCTGCATTACAAACTGTTTAATAAATAAAATAGCCGTCAACTGATCCTAGCATTAACGAGGATCAGTATAAACCTCCTAATTTTCAGTCGATTTGGCAGTAGCTGTAACATAACTACCAATTGTCATGCAATATTAAGCCTGCACCGATGTACCTAACTAATATAATATATGTTACAGTGCACAAATGTTATCCCATTACAGAATCTGTGTAGACAGATATAGCCGGTCTATTATGTAAAAATCTCACCGTGAATACATAAGTGAAGTAAGCTTAAAGTGAGCTGTCATCCCACCTCATGCCAGGAATAAAATAAATAAATAAATAAAATTTCTGTTGCATCAACTTATTAAGTTATTCCAGTTACAACGGGGAGAATCCTTTTAAGCAAACAGTTTGCTTGTGTTAGGATGCTCCGCCCTTCCCCAGGTTATATAATTGCTATTAAGTTATTGAGTCTGTTCAAGATAATTCGCTCAATTGGAGAAAGATCGACATAACTGGTGTTTTTGAAATTTTACAAAAGAGTGATTTAAAGTGAATTATTTTTTTGTGATGGGTCTCATTCTGAAATTTTGATAAATCCCAATACATATTAAATATTTCACGCCTCTGCTCCTTTGAAGATTTATTCGAACACAAATATCGACAACTAATTTTTGGAAAAAATTACATTTACGTCGATGTTTCTCCAAATGAGCGAATATATAAACTTATACAAATAAAAATAAAATAATAAAATTGAAACACAGTGTTTTATTCTTTTATTTTTACCAAATGAAATGAAATGAAAAGCAAAAAACTTGATTTGGTACTTGGGAAACTTTAAACTTGGGATTGATACTATTAATAGTTCACTTCACCTTGGTTTTCACGGTGAGATTTTTCCAGAATTGGTTGTGGTTAAATACATGGATAAGTTGCATTAAATATCCATTTAAACAATGCTTTTGTTTGAATTTCATGTCGCGGCGGAGCTCATTGACACGTTATTGAATTAATCAATTGTGACATAATACTTAATATTAAATTTTAATAAATGACAACACAGTGCACCGCAGCATGGTTTACGATTTAAACTTAATTTTCACATGAATAATCAATTGTTTGTGGTCGGTGGTGGTTTAATTTTATAATATTGGTAGCTTTTTCCACTATATCGATCTGCAGTAGGTAGGTACTTTGAAACATTAACACAGTACCTACTTTTAGAACATAATCATATTAGTCGTGTAGGTGCAACTGTTGAAAAAACTCTAAGGCCCACCTGCACAACAAATGCATTTAACGGTAAACTTATTAAACATATAATTCTGTCTCTGTCGTCTTCAAACGGTTGACAGAAACAGAAAGATATTTTAAATTTGTTTGGATTTGCAGTGCAAGTGGGCCTAAATGATAAACTTCAGTGTTATTCTCTTCAGTATCTCTACATAGTTACCTCAGTGCTTTGTGTTTAATTTAAGCCATGGCCGGTCCCTTGTAACCTTTAGTTTAAGGTGTGTTATCTTTGTGGGCGGATAGTTTATAGTGAAGCTATTGACAAATCACTGAATGTAGTATCCGTACTAGGTACCTACTTTATAATATGTACTCTTTAAGGACTTCAGACCTAAACAAAATATTTGAAGGGGCTATAAGACCACGTACGCACGGGCGTAAAAATATCGCGGCGGCGGTTTATCGTGCACTGCATTTTCAAGTATCGGTGTTGTACCGAGCATTGAGAATCCAACAGAGTGCATTCCAGCTCGTCGAAAAACACACAGTTGGATTTTCAACTATCGGCGCTAAGCAGTGCGTAGAAGATCCAATGCGCGAAAAACTCCTGCCGCGATATTTTGAAATTGTTCTCGGAATCCTAGTTACGAACACTAAGATGTCTTTTTTTTCTGGTCTTATGAGGCTAACGGTACTTCTAGTAAATTTTTCGTTTCATCATTATAATTCTTTACAACTGCATGTCATCGTATCTACTAACACTACTTTACTCACATGCTTAAGTTTTCCGTTTGTCTAACTGGTATTTTTTCCACTTTCAGGTACATACTACTTATACAAATCTGGCACAACTGTTTCGTAAGTCTGTTATGTTACTGTAAATTAAATACTGTTGGAAAAGACAACATCAAAATATTATAAGTAAGTAACTAGATGTTTCATAGTGTATTTTTAGTATTCCGTTAATACAAAAAACATCTAAGGTATAAAAATAAAATAAAGCAGAAATCCGTGCGATATAAATAGAGTGGACATTAAAAACATTCTCTTACCGCAGCGCACCGCATCAGAACTTTATTATATTGCACGTCGCATATCTAGTGGACATATCTAACTGGATAAACAAGGATAACACAGAATGGAGTAAAAGTTTTTTATTACAATAACAATATGGGACCGATAAGTTGACGGGCGCGGTATCATTGTTTAGCTGTTCGCAGAGTTTTCTCATATCGCGCCTTCCGCTCGTTTCATCGCAACTTATGCCGTCCTAGGCTAAACTTCAGGTTAATTAACTCGTCTCAACTGTGTAACTACTGATAAACTAGCATTATTACTTGCTGTTTTATTGTCTACTATATCCCAATCAACTGGCTACGTAAATACGTGAACTTTCGGAAGCTTGTATAGCTTTTAGCTAAGTAATTTTTCATTTTATACGTTTTAAAAACGATTTTAATTATTTGACAGTTTGAGTTACCTGTCTGATGTTAACACAAAATGATTTTCTAATACTAGTTACAGGTATATGACGTAGTACTTTCTTAAAGCCGGAAAATCAGATGTCATGAAACCATCTGATCCGGCTCGAAGGACCAGAATTGGTCGACAAAATTCAATACTATATTAATAAATAAACAAAGAGAGACGAATAATTTTAATTAAAATAAACATATTAATCTAAATAGTAGCTTGTTGGGGGTCAAACAAAAGGCTGAGGTAAAATTAGATAAGAGTGACGCGCAGGTACGGCGAGCTTTGTCGGGACGAGCGATCAGGGCCGCCGAATGTACCTATGGGCGAAGTTTGACGGGTAGCTTAGTTAGCCCCGTAATGAACGCGGATTTATCCCGGCTTCCCAGCCCTGATATGAGCGATCCAATACGAACCGACTTGTTTACCCACAGTATTCTCACGATTAATCACTTAGATACATGTTATAGACCACATCAAATTAGATTCTATCAGATAAGATTCCACTACATTAATTAACCCTTACATCCGCTGTCTTGTGGGAATGTTCTTGCAATACCTAAAACAATGGGACAAATAACACAAAAGAAAGAAGAGTAAACAAACATGTTATTAGGAACCTACATACTTTCAACATAACATAAAGTCTTAAAAGTAATGCCGTTCAAACGTAATTAAGTAGAGTAGTTTCCCCGTAATACAAATAATTACAGTTGTTTAAAGACATTATAAAGTCTACCTAAAACAACTGTTCGAGAATAGAACACGAAAAATATGCTCTATATAAATAAATCAACATGCCAAGAATATAAATAATGGCACACACGCGACTACGCTACTTTGCCATAACCACAGACATAGAAATCAATAGAAGGGTCGCCGGTCGGTCGGAATTAACTGTGCGTACAGTTAGCCGCAAAAATAGTGTAGCGGTGCAGCAAAGCTACCTGCGGTACCCGGCCATCGACGATAATAACTCGCTTCAGTAATCCGACGACTAAACAGGTAGGTACTTATTATATAGTTTTTACGCTGACACAGTACACAAATTGTGTGTCGGCATCGGTAATTTTCTCGTTACAGACTTCAGTAACTTTGTACATCAACGTTTAACTCGTTCTCGTATTGATTTAGTTCATGTTTTAATAACGAAGTGGTGATTTGTTTTGTTCGACTTCATTATTACAAAAGATTTCAGTCAATTTCCCAGCCTGCAAAAATGTTATAACTTTTAAAGTTTCCGCAAAAATACAGCGTTATTTTTCGTGTACATCGGTTGCTTAGTAGGCAGGTCGTGGAGCCGCACGGACTCAGGTCACGCAAATAGGTTAATAGCTACCGCCGAAAAAACGCCGTAAAGGAAGCTTAATCAAAGAAAAATATTGCTACTCCTTTCGAGTCGGACGCTTTTATTGAATAGGCGAGGAGAACGGAAGTCGCTCTGATTCAGTCGCCGAATACGTTTCTACCTTGTTTCACAAATAATGCACGGCTTAGATAATGCAGCTCTCACAGAAAGACGACCTTCACAAAGGCTTTGTAGGCAATAAAAAGATGATAGGAAAGAACCGGCAATGAAATTCCAACCCGGAGTTCGCATATCTACAAAGCTTTTATCAGAAGCTAGTGTTTTTAAAAAAACAAACGAACGAAACTTTGTATGAAACTAAAGAGAAAAGCCGAAGCGATATTAACACAAAGTTATCAAATAAAAGCATTTATGATTTTTTAATTTCGAGTGAGAGAATTTCTAAAGACCAAAATACGTTTCTGGCACTTCCACTTAATTATTGAGGACGCTCCCCAACAAGCAAAGTAATCTTATAAAAAAATATGATAAGTGTATTAACACTTATAAGATTCTTATAAGCGCATTGGTGTAGACTATTTTACTTATAGTAGCATTTCACAAGCCTTAATTTACTCAGGAGCATTTGCTTCTATAACTTAGTGTTCTAGTAAATACAAGTTTAACTTATAGAACAGTTATAAGACTCATATACTTATAAATGCATTTCACAAGACTAAATATACTCAAGAGCATTGGTTGCTATAACTAAGTCCTATAGCTACTACAAGATTAACTTATAGGACAGTTATAGGATACATTTACTTTTAACATACTTATCAGAGATCCTTATAAGTATTGGCATTATCGTCTTGTCGAAGTCTCTTATATGATTGTTAGCATGTTACGAATACGCTATGAGAGCAAACATGCTTACAAATTACTTGACCAAGTACTTTGTAAGTAAACGTCAGCCATTTTGTCAAATTATAGTTTGTCATCTCATAGTCAAGTGCAACAGATTATGTAATGGAGGGTTCCGTCGAAAATGATGCTGTACCTGTTGAGTGCTATTCTAATCATGAAGAACAGGAAGAAAAGGCCATGAGGAAGAATATGATTCAGAAATAAAAGAAAGCACAGACTCTGAAAAGAATCATGAATTACTTCAAGATATACAAAGCTGGGCTATAAAATTGAATATAATGCATTTGACACCAAATGAACTATCAATAATATTATACAAAAGAATTAAAAACATTCTACCCAAAGATGCACGAACTTTGTTAAAAACAAATAAAAGTCTTGTAAACTTGCTTAAACAGTTGACGGACGAAAAAATAATCAAAGCTTAGTCAGATTTAACGGGTGAGGTTGATAAACAATTCATGAGGAACCCTAATTTGTTTTAAAATGGAGGAGAAGTGATAGTTACCAAAACTGTAATAAGTACTAATTTGCTAATAGTGATTCTATAAAGTACTCAATGCAGAGCATTTTTAAAACATGGCGAATATTCACAAGAATCATTGAAATTAAATTTTAACAACAACTTCACAATGTTCAATTTTGCTCTAGGCGTTAAGAAAAAATCAATATGCGGTACATATTCACAGTAAATTTGACTTCCCCACCAGTTTCCACACTATATTCACAAAGTAACCAGCTATATTAAAAACGAATGAATACTAATGGAATTATTTATATTAGTAAGGAATATAAAAAGAAACAAATTTCTCAAATACAAAACACGTGCACGTTACAGTGTATACCTATATAATGTACTTATAACAAATAACCAAGTATGTTACAAGCGCATTATAAAATTGATAGGTTTCATAAGATACTGGAGTCAAAGCGTTATAGAAGCACTAGTGCCTGTAACTGCATAGGCTAAGATTGTTATAGAAACTATTGTTTTTCGTCAAGTATATTATACGAGTTAATGACTTTATCCAAGTTCATTATAAGATCGTTACAGAAATATATGCTCCTATATTTGCGCCCAAATCCTTGTTTGTAGCATACTTCAAGTATCTTATAAGTGCATGAAAAAATAGTCTTGAGACCATTATAAGGACCCGATTTTGCTACTTGGGTCAATAGCAATGATAATTTAACTAAAGATTACTATAAAGAAAGTAGGTCGTAAAGACATCAATTTCTGTCAATATTCCGGGCATGACCCTAAACGTTCAGTTACGACTAATACAATATTAACATGAGCACTCCAAAAAGGCAGTAAATGACAAATTGTCCGTCATTATAAGAAAGGGAACGAGGTTAGAAAGCTTGTACATTTTTCGTATCGCGCCGATTATGTTAGTTGCATGCCACAGTTACGACACGAGCCTTGGACCCGCTCATTATAGAACATGTACCTACACTAACCCACAGTTATTAATGTCGTAACGTCTTTTCGAACTATTGCTCTTACTACCTCAATTTTCATTACCGGTCTATTTTGCGGAATAAACTATTTTATTCTTCTTTCATTTTCTTTCAAGTAAAATACCTCATTTGAACTGATAGTAACTGTAGGTTTGTTTCCAGCCTTATCAAATTCTGATTATATTTTATACGCAGCGTCGGTCATGCCGGCTTTTTACTGTCGGAACGACCGCCATCGCCCTGACAACTGACTGACGACTTTAACGTGCTCTCGGAAGCACGGAGAGACCTCAATCTGTAAAGAATGATCATTGATCACCGACCCCAGCTAATAGCAGCAAGCGGAAGCGTCGCCGATCGATCGCTCTGTGATGTAGCCATTTAGCTCCGTGGCTCCGTGCCCCTCCAGAAACAATTTAGGTGTTACAGAGGTTTATATAACAAGAGATAAGAGAATCCTTAACACTTCCGATCCGCGTGGCACCGTGCCAAGGATTGCACACTGCTTTTCCCCGCTATATTGCCATTTTCAATGATAATTTATTCATCTTCACGCTATATTCTTTTAGGGGGCCGGTGGATGTCGGAAGCTGGAAGCTCTCAGCGATAAGTGCAATAGAGGTGCTAACGATCTTTCTTATGCAGTTAGTTCCATAAGTTCCTGATATCTTAATAGGAGACTTAAAACCATCCAGGAACGTATTTAATATGTTTTGGTCTGTTGCAACAATTTTTAGCGTTTGAGCAATCATTCGCCACCCAATCCAATCTCAAATGAACAGTTATTTTAAGACAAGTGGCATTTACGTGTGGCTATGTCAATGCTTGTCTTCCAAAATTTTGACCTTTATCATGCCCACATAGAGTACATAATAAGCGAGGTCCCTCTCGTACTAATGATCAGCGTCGTACCGATGGCATCAATAAATTTGATAGAGGCCTTCATTCACACGTAACAAAGATTCGCGGTCCATTCATTGTTTAAGTCAGTTTGGAGTGAGGCGAATATTTGTAGCTTTTCAACAGGCCTATTACATAAGACAGTATCTATTTAACTTCATAACATTCGTCCAAAAAAGTAGGCAAAAATTGTTCCAAATAGTATGATTTAATAGGTATAGGTAGGTAAGTCCAAGAGCCACGTTAGGCTGCAACAGATTTTTTTTTGTATTAAAGGATTCACTCAGTATTATAATATTCAGAATCACGGAGAAATGTCTTACCGTTATATGTAAAGGACTTAGTTGGAGCACTCGTCCGTGCCCCCTGGCCTCTGCAAAGAGGATTATATTGCTGTCAATTCCTAAGAACTGTCGCTAGTGTGATTTTGTTTTAATAGGTACGTATATTTTATTCGTTTCCTACTGCATTTTCAGAATATCTATTATATTTCGTCTCAACAAAAATGTTTTAATATTTAGGTACGCATATAATATTTTACGTCGACGCCAGATACCGTATATGTGATATAGTTTGTGTTTTATTATTTGAATAACGAACGCCACGCGTGTTATTACGAGGATATTGACTGTTCGGAAACAGGTCTGAAGGTACAGTTACTTTAGCGAATAAATAAAATTATCCTATCCAAATATTTGAGATATTTTATGCGAATAGGTATAGCTAAATATATCTAAGGACATCGACACAATGTTTCTGAGTTTTAATCTTGTCGGTCGTATAATAAACTTAATTAATTATACTCATTTGAAAAATTCTTGTTATTAAATGTTAAGTTCGTTTATTCACTCAAATGGTAACGTCAACCTCTTTGAACTCCGAGATCGATATTTGACTAATATTTCAGACACGCCTAGCCAGGCGAGCCTAACGTGGCCATGTTACAAATCGATAAGCCATCATAATATTTTACACTAACTACGTATCGCGTTACAACTGTGCATCTATTATGTTATGCTACGCGGATTTGGTTGGACGAAACATGAGCGTAGCGGCGGCGTAGCGCAGATTAATCGTAGCGCGAAGGTAAATTCGTTTGTTTGAAGTTGACAAAAGTAATTTAGTAAAAGCATTATGCTATTAGATAGCGTCGTCATCAGCGACACTCAAAGACTAAGCCGCAGTACGCACGGGCGCATTTTTGAAGCGGCGTTAGTAAAACGCGCACTGGATTTTTAACTCTCTGCGGAAAGCCAAGCGTTGAGAATCCAACAGAGCGCAACCCTACCGCGTTAAAAAGCGCACCATTGGACTTACAACTCTAAACGCCAAGCCGACCGTTCCGAATCCAGTTCCCGGTAAAAAACCGGCGCGTTAAAAAACCGCCCGTACCCAAGTGGGCTACTAAGACACGATAAGATGGAATCAAACTATGGAATAAAAAAACTGCAGTATGCGCACTGAATCGGACTAAAGTATCTAACTTAACACTATAAGTATTCTTAACTTCTTCGGCAAACTTAGGTAGATAAGGCACCAGACAGTTCGGCTGCTAGATAGACATTTCACACTATCGTAGTAAAACTGTGGCCATTAAATTAGCCGATAGCTCTGACTGCCCAGTCCGACTACCTGACTGCTATCTTTAATAGCCAATGGGAATATAAGACGTTAAGACTCCGGCTAAGCAAGAAAAAATACCTACTAAAGGAAATTTACTACTTATACGCTATATATATATTATAGTATTAATAAGATATTTAAAATATCTAGGGGACGTTTTGACGAGTTTATAGTAATAATAATAAATTACTGGAAACAAAACGAACGTACTTCGGTATAAATCAGTCATATCTGTCGATCATTCCGATTATTTCCGATCACTGCGTTCGACAAACGAATAAATAAAGCAACAACATCAGTGAAACACTTTTTATGTTCAAATAAAAATGCAATTATGTAATTTAACGGAACATTTAATCCATTACAGCGAATTGAAGTTTGAAGAAAAGTAATTATTCATGGTTTTAGTGGCCCGTACCGAAATTGGAAAAAAAATATGACATTACTTTGAGGTTCAACCGTCAGCTGTTTGTACCTATAGTAATATTTTTGACGGCTGTCGTTAGTCATCGAGAGGAAATTCTCAAAAAGATCACTGGTCGATTAAAAGGGCGAGTAACCTGCGAGCTTTGTGTTCGATTACGGAGCCCAAACCATAGAAGCCCAAAATCGAAGTTGCCAACTGTTCTAAATTGATATTATAGCGAAATACCTTGATGACGCACTTAATATATAACAAAAACCACCTGTGTGACGTACTGAAGCCGCAACGAGTATTGCGTAAAATTGCCATCGTATACCGTGGAACGAGTAATATTAGGTAGGTAAGGCAAGTTCTGATTAAACCGTAAAAGAGATTGGTTCCTCGGCTGAGTGCTTTATCGTTGACGTTATGTCGGCAATTTGGTGTCGTCTCCCCCGGCCCACGGCGCCTTGCCGGGATTTCTGCCGAACGAGTTACCTACGCATAAAAACCGAAGAACGAAATGAAAAAAGTTCAATCGATACGAGCGAATACTAATAGAGTGTTGAAATAAGCCGTACAATTTATTGGGCACCATTTTCTGACTGATTTCATAAGCTGTGAAATATTTCAGCGAAATGAGGGCTTCCTAAATTGCAAGAAATAATCGGGAGGTATGTTCAAAGTAAGTGAGTTTTTTCGCCATTTAATTAAACTGCCAACGAAATGTTCGTTAATTAATAATCCACATTGACATTAGTCGCAAAGTTTACTCAAAAGTATCCATAATTACGCGGTATGCGGCGTAACGATAATTATAACGAGCTATTGGCAAATTCAACGTATTAAAGCTTTACCATTCCCGTGGGAAGCTTTCGCTAAAAGGATAATAACGAAATGACGTCGGAACAAATAACGCATCATATTATTTATGTAAAAAATATTCCCACCGTATTAAATAGTGAACCATAAAATGTTTTTTTAAATAAGTTCTCACTGGCAGTGCACGGCGCGGCGTCGGCTCGGCACGGGGAGGCATTACGGTAGGCACTTGGCACTTGCAGTAAAAACATGCTCAGATAAAACAGGTGGTGGCTGATATATTGGTCCGCATTGGCGAGCGAGCTCACTGCAGCTGTCCCGGCCGCGCTCACCTAGCTGGCTCTTATGTATGCACCCACTTATCAAATCATTATTTGTACCAAACTTCGGGATTTTATCCTGAAAATTTTGGCTTCGAAACTTAGGCGAGTTTTGCATGAATCTGTAATTTGCGTTCGATAACTTTCCTAACGAGTCATAATGTGAAATGAGTTCTTTGACAAAAAGTTTCGTAACAGATTTTACCCAAATGAATTCTTTAGAGTCAATCGACAACACCAATACGTTATCACAAGTTAGGTTGCTACAATTTATTAATATTTGCATAATAAATTGAGCGTTCATTTATAATTTTTGAAGCGATAACTTCTTTATTTATTGCGCTCTTGCTGAACAGTAAACGAATCTGAACCGTCACGCCCGGATCGGTGACGCTGAATCGGTTAGGTATACTCGGCTCCAGTCGTAAGTTTTCACTTCTGTCGTGTTTTCAATATCACACACCCTCTTTTTTATTATACCTATTGTATAAAGAGCCTTTACGATGTGAAACAATAACCCTGTAAGTAATTTTAATTTTCCCTCGATAAGTAATACAAATGTACAATCGACACCGGGGGAAATTAGGTGTTTGTAAAGGATTTTGTGACCTATGAGTTTGTTTATGGGGCATAAGCACACAGTGCATGCTTATATTACACCTAATGCTGGAATAAATGTTCGCAAATAACAATAACTTCGACATTTTGTTGCGTTTCTGTTTAGGTCGTGGTTTACTGGAATTTACACGCACTTTCTGTAAGAAATATGTAGGTATTTTAAATAGAAAGTTGTAAAGTTAAAGTCACTGATTATTTTCATATAATTTCTTTACCGCCGTTAATAAATGTAATTGTAACTGGCAGTTTAGCCTCAAAAGAGGTTTTAATGTGTTCTTCTTTTCTGTAGAGTAGGTAGCTATGTTAACATCCACTACTGAATTGGCTGTCCCCGAGTGCTCTAATAACCCACAACTACGAAGGGCCTCGGGGGTTATATTGCCATAATCACCATGATGCCGCGGTGGCTGTTGCCCATCTTACTGATAGCATCCTATATGCTTGTCTTACGACTTCCGCCGGAAATGGTAGGGTGGTCTTCGCACCTAATGTTATTTACCTGTTTCATTAGAGTTGTTCTGTGTGCATGAAATACCAGTTTTACGGGCTTTATTAAAAATCTAAAGTTTTGGTCCATCCATCCCCACCCAAGTAGATTTTTTTAATTTTTAAACAACTCTTTGTGTTAACTATAAAGAAATAACCATTATAATGCTATTTTTAATAAAGAAAGAGACTGCTGAGTATTTAAATACAGAAATCGATTATTTTATAACATTTGCCTCGATAACTGTTGGTACTTTATTTTATCGCAAATAAAAGTTATCAGTGCACCGTTAGTGGCACAAAGCGACTGTTGCAAATATATGGAACGTGCTTTAAACAGTTTTAAGTGAGCTTGCAATGTTAGTCACGTTCAAATAAATATGGATCCAGTTGAAAATCTCTACCATGAGTCTGCGGTGTTATCTTAGTGAACTCCACTCACCTGTATTGTGGCCATTTTGGTATAGTACCTAACTTACTTATATATTTGAATATATTTTGGGTGCCTACTCGTATAACGATTGTACACAATAAAAAGATTTAGAATAAGAGTCCCAAGAAAACCCTACTAATATTAAGTCTAGGTATGAAAATCTGTATGTTTATGGGTTTGGATGTTACTAAATCAATCACGCCTCAATAGCTGTACTGCGTATTTGGATGAAATTTGGCTCACGGGTAGACCACGACCTCGATTACGACATAGGATACTTTATCCCGGTAGTAGGTTCCCACGGGATGATTTTCCGAAATGCTGATGTTTCCCTAGCTCCACGCGGGCGCAGTTGCGGGCAAAAATATTTGATAACCGAAACACTGAAATTATTAACGGTCGCGCTGTTGGGTAGGAAGCCGTCGGTCAAAATCATAATTTCAGTAAAAAGGTTTTGATCAAAATGTTGCAACCTCTTTAGTTGCCTCATTAAATAAAGTCAAATGATACTGGCCATCAGCGGCGGTGAAATTAATTTTGAGATGCCATTTATGTTTTTATTTTATTTTCTCTAATAAAATGGCTTCTTATTTATTTTTACTTGTTTATCAGCTTGTATTTTCTATAACATAATGCGAACTTTTTTATTATTTTGCTTTTAAATTAGGCGTTCGTAATAGGATTGGAACAAACAATTTTAATTAATCGTAGTATGTATTTTTACAATAGGTTCGTTCGGTTCTTACTTCCTAAAGATAAATAAAAGAAACTATAAGTAAATACCTAAGTAATTATTCTCAGAACACAATCAACACCGCACTAGCGCTACCAAGATCGTGTTGACAGATTATTTAATACGAACATTACTTCAAATCTAATTGAATAACAGAATAATTTCGAGGTGAACCTTACAGACCTGCAACAAAGGTCAATCAACATCAATAGCCACAACAACTACCACAGAGAAAGCCCACGAATGCCGTGTTATTTTCCGCGTATCGATCGCGTGCACCACCTGCATGAACTATCCGTGAACTGTCAAAATAAACTATGCGTTTAAATCAGACATAAAATAGTAAAATATCGAGTTACGTAAAATGTATATGAATCATAATGCAATACAAGAAATATTGATCGGTCGTAGAAAACTAGAAAAAAAATACCGATTTGATTCGATGTTGACAGAGTCTTGAATAAAAAACAGTTCGAAGAATACACGAAGGTTTAAAAGAAAACATTAAATGCTGTTTGAGACAAATATAGCAAGAAAAAATATGCAGGTAGGCGACTTAGAAGCCTTAAGAACTATGGAACTTTAGCTAAGAATGTAGAAAAGAAACTGCAGCAGACAGGGCAGCTAAGTCTTGCGCTGATTAAAATGTTCGTCCAGCTTTTTGTGTGCCTACATAATTACGTTTCAAAGCGTCGAGGTGTTACTAAATAAGGTTATCATCTGAAAAACCTAGTTGCACACATAGCGGGCTAGCGGAGAAGCGCGTAAGCTCTAGCGGGGTCGCTGACCGCGGACCGGTCGCGTCGGCCGCCTGATCGCCGTCTTCCACCGCGTCCGACACAACTTTACTGATAAGCTCGTTCAATACTGTTTGCTATTTTATTATACCTACGACCGTTTACGTTAATGACTGTACGGTTTAAGTGCCTTCGGAACCGGCTCGGAAACTTCCTACAAACTAACAACACGGTTATAGTACGCATCTTGTTTGCTACGCTGCGCTGATCTGCGGATGTAGTCATTTTGTCGGTATTGAGTACGAGTTCACTAGCACACTTTTAAAGTGGAAATTCTTATACAGTTTGCAATTCTTGAGCACCGCCGTTAGTGCCCAGTATGGGAAATAATGAAAATCATAGTCAAGGAATAAATGAATCACTTTTTTTGGTCAATAAAACAAAATATGAAAATAATGGTTTCTGAAAATATTTTGGACGCTCTAGAATAGCTTTCGATATGAAAGCTCTACACAGTTTAAGATAAGGACCGTCAAAGGAGCTCTTTGAGCGCTTGGCTGAATGTTGAAACAATAAACTATCCCAAAATAACATTAGTGAATATCGGCTTTTGTCAACCTCTTTAACTACTTACTGAGTTTTTCGATTCTACAGAGAATAATCAAAAAGTGTTGTCTATTTACGTTCTGATAAGATTTTCCTTTTCAAATTATTTTACATGGAGCGGAAAATAATAAACTCTCCGCTGTAATGAAAGCACATAATTGATAATATTTTAATAATATTCCTCGAACCGCAGCCGTGGGAGGTCGCTGCAAACCATTTAACGGGTACATTAGAGCTTTTATGAGATAATAGTGTTACTATTTTTACCACGTTACATAACCGTGCTGCGTGGTACGTAGGCGATGCTTTTACAAGGACATAATGACCGTGTAAACAATGGAAAAGTGCATGTGGGAACATAAGTAAGTTATCGTGTAGCCGGTCGCGGATGGATGCGTAGGCGCCTGCTCTACGTCGGCATTCAGTCTTGACGCAGCTGTTGAGCTGGCTATATACAACGCGCACACAATGAGACTGCATTACGCGCTACATAATGCTGACTTGTAACATGACATTGAACTGATATTGAGGTGTATGAGCTGCAACGTTTGTATTGTGTGGCTTATGATTCACAAACATTGGGTTTTATTTGTAGCTTATTAGTTAACAAAGAAGTTTTTGAGCAATCACACAAAAGATATTCAAAAGATTTATGTGTCTTGGTATCTTTCTCGAATCTCCGTTCATGGCAACTATTACTTGTTTGGAGTTTCTGTAGAATTAGCCATCCATTTGAATCATTACCATATTGTGTACTTACAGACAAAGGTTTCGATTTTGATCAACCGTTACGATTGATTTGTACCCATAGTTAATTTGGCGCACATAACAGTACCGAACTTTGTATGTGCAAAACAATAGTAATCAAACGATGTCTGGATATTTACCTAACCAATATATGTATATACTCATTGATCAAAGATACTTTGGAATGGAGATCAATTCTTTGATGTAGTGTAAATCGCGTATTATACCCAATTTACCAAGAACTTGTACCAGAAGTAGACTCACAAGTAGGTAACAGATGTCAGAAATACACAAAACGATTTTCTCCTGAAGCATGTTTTATTGTTACCTAACTACTTAAAAGATAAAAAAAAATGCCCATCTGCCAAAACTAGCTATACAGTTTGTGTAAATATGTAGTTTTCATTTTCAGTCGCTTTAGATGAAAATTGCTTCTTAATTTCCCTTTGTGTAAGTTCATATTCATATTCATTACCGACCACCCGTACCTACATTATTAGTTACCTATTTTAACACGTCACTGCAGTGTAATGCAGTCAGTCATCCGTTTAACGTGGGGTACGTTTAATTTATAAGCAGGGTATAGCTTACCCTGCCACGTCCTGCCACCTGGTGCTATATTAATGCATGACTTAATGACCTATTAGCCTATTACAGACTCAGGAAAGTTATAATTAGCACTGCCAAGGACGTTACAAGCCTTTTTTTTATAAAATATTTATGTTTTGTAAATGGTATATACGCGTACTTGTAATAAAGGTAGGACTGTAATGTAATAATGAATATGGAATGAAATGAGATTCAAAAATGTTTTCTTTACAATATACAGGGTGGCAGGGACATCGACGTGCAAACTGTAACCATGAATACAACACATGAGCCCAGACCACCTATTTTTTATTTTTTGGCTTGTAAATCATCAAATGACCTCTTCCGCTCTTGGCGGAGCGGAAGGGCGTGTCAGACTCTTACTGACTAAAACCCACCCGTGTTCCTTCAGTTGCCTGTGCGCCAGGGCCACGATAACTCTTTCGAACAATCCGCGACCCCGGCAGGCATCGGCCGTTTCGGACCCCGTCAATGATGATGGCATCTCTTTGAGGCGCGCGTGGAACACGACACGCCGTCGACCCGGGCTTTGTCTTTGCCGGACGGCGAGCTGCCCATTGCTCGCCGTCCGCAAGCCCGCGCCTGCGGTGGCCGGGAGTCGGCAATCGACTCCCGACGCCCAGGGTGTCTCCTCCTGCGGCAACTAGGGGCGTGAAGGCGCAACGATTGGGTCTCCCTCACGCGCTCCGTCTCCTCCTTCGCGAGCATTACTGCTTCGCAGAAGGAGGTGATGGCTTCCCATTCCCTCTCGCTCCGTATCATGGCCTGAACCAGGGCCGGCCGCGAGAGATCGCCGCCGCCGATCGCCGCCACGAGGGCACTGCGGTGCTCCGCCCAAGCCTAGACTCCCTAGCACAGAAAAACTCGGACAGTTATCAAAAAAAAAAATTGCTGTTTCATAGAAAAGTACAATACCTACCTACGCGATCAAAATGTATGGAACAGCATTTTTTTTTTTAAATAGCCGACTATTAATTTCAACGCAGGTGGGCTTCAGAATCATGTAAGTACTGAATCCATGGTTACAGTCTGCGTGTCG
The DNA here is from genome assembly GCA_917490735.1 of Dryobotodes eremita. NCBI lineage: Eukaryota > Metazoa > Arthropoda > Insecta > Lepidoptera > Noctuidae > Dryobotodes > Dryobotodes eremita. The sequence continues at coordinate 15,617,072 of OU823249.1, forward strand.
ATGCCCCTGCGACCCTGTATATATGCTCTATATTTCGTAAAATAAACGTGAACAAAAATTAACAACAATAACCAAATATGGGTGATTATCCACACACATATCATATAATATGTAAATAAGTCCATATTTACAACTAATAACTAATCGTTATAAAATACTACATTTTGTACTTATAAGGAATGGTTGACCAACGCTTTAACAGTTGGTACCTACGTTAAAGACAGATTGATTGGAACTACTAACGCGTTGGCGGCATATATTTACATGCCATTAAGTAAAAAATCAATTTAGGTCAAGGTTTCGTAAAATGACGCAAGACTAAACACTTTTTGTTGATAAATAAAAATGGGATTTTGTCTATAAACTTAATATATGGGTTGGTATAAAGACTGACCATTAGGGCAGGCGAGCTTTACATCAAGCCAAACACGAATGAGCACGACATGAATGCTGAAAGAAGGTACGATTAGTAACATTTTTTTTCCGATCTACGGATTTGATGTTTCCTATCTATTAAAAAGCTTCTTGGATATATTCCTTAGGTCAACGCACATTTATAGGTAGTGATAATGCTCGTAATTAAATTTCAAATAGGTGAATTCGATATAACCTACATAAATGCAGCTGATCTGTGTTCAATGCTCACTCCACAGTGTCCAACGTGACCCCAATCTTCCTAATATAAGAAAACAAAGGAACATGGTTACGATACGTACTTTATCAGCTTTTTATCGCTCAAGTTAAAGTCGATAAGGGAATATGTGCTACTTTCTACAACGCTTGTGGACGATATGTGCCTATATGCAGCAAAAACAGTAAACAACACTCATTGACTCTGCTCTGGCACATAAATAGGATCGAAAGATATTATATAAAACATAAGTTAAAAATAGGAAAATAAGAACTAACCCAGTAGATTTTCTCTGAGTTTCGAATAGCAGACAATGGCCGGTGATGTAAAAGAAAAACTTCATACCTACTTTTCCTCTTTTTAAGAAACAAGAATAAAAACTTAATCCATTTAAAAACTACCCGAGTACGGTTCTCTCTCATCGGTAATCTAGATCTGATCAGCGATCTGCATCCATTGAGGAAACGCGGAAGGCGGCGGCGGCGACCCAAGATACCTAATTACTTACCGATAATAATTGGATTCCCGGTACCGCTCAGATAGTTTAATTTATTGCTCGAAGATTTAAATCTATGTATATTAGACGAGATGTTTAATTCATGTAGATGTCTCAAATACTGTAGGAGAAAGTCTCACAAGGGCTCGCTTTATAAACTTTACAAGTGACTTTTGTAGGTACTGTCTTTTCATTATCTTTCCAGAACAACGTTTCGTAGTAAGTAGATAGGAGGTATTGACACCAATCCTCAGACAAATGAGGGCAGTAGGCAGTGTAAGAAGAAGTGATTATTCACAAAATAGTGTCAGTGCTTGCGGGCCAATGCTAGTTCATAAGTAATGGAACAACTCCCAGTTGGTTCATTTCGCGGAGGTTCATTTATGTAAAACGATGTCCTTCTTTTATTTTGATCTTCGAAACTGCGGAACTAAAGTGGTACTTACATAAAGAATTTAGTGTTGCTCTGTTTTGATTTTTTGATAGCAAGACATGTCTGTCAATCCAAAATATGTAACGGTTGACCCTGACAGTTACGTAAAGATCAGCTATCAGATCGGTAGTGACCTTAACTGATTAATAACTAGGTAAACAATTGTATGTATAATGTGACAAGTATTATGTGGGCCTACAATATTTACCTCGGACCCTTGACAGAAAGTCGTTTCACACTTCTGTGCCAATAACGATACGTTTTCAGAGGTTTTCCGAAACTGAACTCGCCGATTTTCCGAAACAACTTATACCTACTGAAGTGATTTATTCAAAATTATTATACTACAGCCTTCTCTCAAATTGAATATTATTAGGCATATAGTTAATAAGTGCCTACTGGATGTTAATAAAAGGAAGTGACGTCAATATAATTTCAAAGAAAAGTAAACGTAAAGTGCAAGAAATATAGATCAATACGAGATCCGAGCCAAAGCCTTATCGGTGCTAATATTGTTGTCAGGCAAAATTCTAAGAATTTTTCATCTGTAAGATATTTTAATATAGAAAAATATTACGAACGAATGGTTGGCTGCAGGTGTTCAGAGCTTTATCAGATAGGTACCATCAGTTCTTAACTTAATATCGGCATTCCTTTTCACACTTTCAAATATAAGATAATAATTAAATATATATTTTATAGCTGCAAGTGTCAGCAGGTTAAATTTCGAAATAACATTATATGATTATTTACATGAAGGGCCACGTCGCTATTAATATTCTAAAGTGTATAAGGTAGGGCGAAGGGCGAGCGGGTTACGCAAGCTCTTGAATAAATTAGTAATAGTTAGGCGAACGTTTGAAAAAAACTTTGGTAATATGATGTGCGGTAAGCTGTTGCTAAATATACATGAGCCGGAGAACATTGAGGGCCGCCATTGAAACGTGGTTCGATTTCAATTACGCATTGACTTTAAATAAGTGTAAACACTTATAAAACCATGTGTTTATGCTCAAGTATTTTATTAAATGTAGAGAAAACGCTTTCAAGCGTTTTCTTAATTTTATTATCATTTCTCTGGCTTACTGCTCGATTTAGCTTTATGCTCAAATGTGCTCGACGCGGCAGTTGCACACTTGTGTTCCGTGGTTGCATCATACATAAGCTTACGTTTACCAGGTTTTTGCACTTGGTTTATATATTTTTTTAAATATAAGTTGGTACTTAGAGCTGCATCATAAATGGCTTATGCTCGGTTCCTATAAAGAAAAACGAATCGTTTTGCTTACCAACGGTAGCATTTTTTATTGCCAAACTGGGAATGTAAATAGATTCCTAAGATAATCTTACCTGTGATAGCAACTTCCTTATGGGAGGGTCTATTGTGCAAAGATATGAGGCATTTGCTTCATTATTGGTAAAGATACGTCTTAATTTTAACCAATAACGGTCCGTAAATTATAGGAAAAGGCCATTAAGCTATTATGATAATTAAGAAAAGAGTTTGGTCAAAGGCTGACCTTTAAACTAGGAAGATAATCGGATTTTCGGGACGGTTTAGAAGTTAGAAATGGTAACTTATCTAATTTTTAAATCTTAGTACTTATTTAAAGTAGATAACTGTACATAGAAAGTTAGAAACGAACAGCATTGAAGTAGTAACGAAAAAGTAAAAAAAAATAACAATAATAGACATAAAACTCATATAATCACGGAACATTAGGCAGGTAGAGAGAACCCTCCGCGACAAATTAGCAGTATCGCGGTTACCTCACCTTTGCACTGTCGAAGTTAAAATATTAAAAAAGTCACTTAGCAGTAACAGACGCGCCCTCTTCGCGCCGCGCCCTATGTGTGCCCATTTACCTCTCCCTCGGGAAATGACACACAAATACATATACTTAACTAACACGATTTTATCAACAATTACACCTAATTGCTTTTTGTTTTTTTTTCTCAGTTAGTTTTAATCATGATCTGACAGTTTGAGTAATTTATGCGGCCTACCCAAATGTCCTTTCTTTGGTATAGTTCGTCGAATCGTTGAGCTCCTTAAGTTATGAGTTGAGCTGCACGATTACTGACAAATGCGCGCACTGACTGGACAGGTCCACTCAATCTGTGTGGTTCTTCCCTCATATCAGACACCAATCTACATGGTCGTCACATGATTGGACCAAAAGTATGTCTGGACTTTAAAGGAGACTGTGAGCTCTGAGTTTGTTTCAGCCTTTCTTCTCAGAGTAGTTAGATAGGAAACGCCGACCTCATCTAGTTTTAAAAATATGATTGACGTGTAATTAAGTGTTTGTACAAACGTACTTACAGAAATAAAATCATTTATCATTTAATATGTTTAAGTGCCTTCATACGAGTACGTAAAGCTTATACACGTTGTGAAACGACAACAATCCAAAAGGTTTTGTTAAAATGATGCGTTCGTGAAAATGATGAATATCATCCATTTTATGTCTTCAAACTGCTACCATAGATTTGTTTTTTTTTTTTAATTTCAATGCTTTTCGTTAAAATTGTTTTTTCATATTTACCTACATAATATATGTAAACCCATTTATTCATAAAAGTTTCACACATAGATATCACTATTGGGTACTGTGAGAGTGTTTTATTTCGAATGTCCACGGACAAACAGTTTTTAACGGCTTAGCGCATTGGATGTCCATTCATACACATAATGTTGAAATAAGAAAAAAACTATAAAAGAAATACCTATTATGGAGTAAGTTTATTTGTTCTGCTTCTGTAGGCCTCCTCAACCGTATCAACTACGCGACCGCCTGAAAATTAATACGCTGTTATTATGTGACATGGAAACGGACATAGGCTACTGTTTATCCCAGTCACAAGTGAGGCCGCGGGCTAACGCTAGTGCTAAATAATATATCAACGCCATGCGCCAGCCTCGCTTCCGTTCGAGGCAGACTAAAAACAAGCGCCAACGACACACTCCACAGTTAATGCAGATGAGATCTACTTACGTACACTGTACAGTGCACTGATTCTACATTTTCAGAGTATTTCAAACCAAAGCAAATTATTTATTCATGATTGCAGTGTACCTACATTTTCTAATAAAGCAAGAGTAATCCACTCGGGATGTTGTGCGAGCGTTACAAATGAGTAGGACGCGCGGCAGTGCAGCCGCCAAGTTCTCCGCGAATACCATTATCGGCAAAAACAATCATGATCCGTCTCCCACGGAACTCGGTGCATGTTTTTAAGTGTGGCTCGGGAAGCGCGTCGACGCTGCATCACCGTCGGAGCGGAAACTGCGTAATGAAGATGAATGTGACAGTAAATGAATGTTCAAGAAATATGACTTGAAATAATAAATAACCTTAGATTTGACGTGTGATGATACATACGCGTATTTTTATAATAAAGTGAACGTGAAAATGTGAACCATAAGATTTATTAAAATAAAGACTAGATGCCACATCCAACAACGGATAGCGTATTTATATAAAGCATTCTTCAAACCAAAAGTTTCAACATTTTAATTCCCGCGGCGCAGATCACATTTGTTATGTAAACCGAGTCAGTAGTTACATTCATGCATAATTCTGTAGCGTATGTACAGGAATAGAGTTGAGAGGACGCTTTTAGTTAAAAAAAAGGTAAGCTAGGGTAAGATTGTCGAAGACAGGAAATAAGGAAGATCTCGTTTTGCTAGAGGGAATCAATTATTTAAGGATACACCCTCTGAGTACGCTCTCTGTATATAGAGCAAAAGAAACTCCGTAAATTCGTTTGTATGTCTACTTTTTGGGAGTAGGTGGGTATCTACCCTTTACAGTAGGCATTACTTAGAATCATAGCATGAATCAATAAAGATATTAAAATATCGTGAATATGTAAGATTTTATACAGAACCTTTGTAGGAGTTGCACTAATAACATTATAGGGTGTAACCTTTCGTGGTCCACTTGGAACTCCCTGAACCGTCTCCGGACACAAGTGGGAAGATGTTATTCCAACCTGGTAAAGTGGAGCTACCTGGACGGAACGGCAGTAGGGTGTGGATGTGGAGCTATGTCGCAAACTATGCTCCACCTCCTATCATGTCCTCTGTGTCCCAAAACATGCAGTCAAAGTGACCTTTGCGCTGCCACCGAAAGCCGTGGAAGTGGCGGAGTTTTGGGCTAGCAAAATCTGAAATACAGTCGTGCCAGGAAAACGCAGAAGAAGTAAGTTAGAATTGGCGATCCAATAACGTATGAATGCTTATTGCCGGTAACGTTACAAACAATCACAATAACCGTCGGCTTCGGATCGATGCTATTTATTCCAGCTTCGCAAATTGAAATGAAAACTGCCTCAGAAACGCCAGAGGATTAACTTCTAAGCTTATTTCAAAGCTTAGCCCCTAATCAGTGAAGTTAATTAATGTCTACGTCGATTTAGTCTTCGAGCTGCGTCTGATAACCTGAAAACCCTTGTATCCGTAGCCACAGCGAGATTCAGCCATCAAATATTCACGTGTGGAGTTATGGTTGCCGTTTTACTGCCTCCCCTTCCCTACCTCGCCCCCTGGCCTCCTGAAACCCCTCGCAGGCCCGCTCGCGCCCTCAAACGACCCTGTCTGAAACAACTGAATGTGCTAAAATCAATAACTGTTGTTTGACGACAAAACTTTTACTCTAGACGTTGAGCTATTAACAACAAAATGGGTGCTCGCCGAAATAGTGATATTATAGTGAAAAGTAGGCAAAGTCACGACTTCCCAGAAATAAACAAGTCTCCACTCCACCTGGTACGAAACGAGTTTCACAAAAAAACGAGCCGATCAATATAAATAACTCAATATTACCTATTATGTATTACAGTAAATACTTATCAATGATTATATTATACTACGGAACATTAAATACAAAAAGGGAGAATTAAACCAACCTCTCTTCAGCTATTATGGAATATAAATGTTACATAAATACCGTTTCATGCTCCCGTCGTCGTCCTTTTAAAGTTCGCTAAATACTGCAATGACGAGTTAAGGCCCTTCGAAACTCAATAAGAACCGCGACTGAGCCCGTCACAAATTATTATACCCACTTCCTAACGAAAGTCCAAGATAATGTTTTTATTTATTATACTGTAAAGGACATCAACACGATTTGTGCACATTAAAAGATGTAGGATCTTTTTATATCTACGATTTGATAACAATTATCTACAAACGTACCTATAAGGTATTATGTTTTCTGTATAAACTCACTGCACCGTACCTAATTTTATATTTGCACAAAATGTTTGAAGATATCTCCAATTAATACGCCACCTTGTCTAATAACTTCCCATTTTAAATTAATTTTATGGGGATTATGGTATGGCTAACCCGTAATAAAACTTTCTAAAGGAAAGTCGGAAATTGCTACACTGCTACTGCTACCATATGTTCACGACTACACGTACACCACGCACCTTTATATTATTCACATTAATTTTTTACCTATCAAAAATCCACTGCATACTCGTAATCGTGTCCATGTTCTTTTGGTGCGGGGTTTCAATTTTTCCTGACTCGAGAGTCGACCCGCCACCCCGCAAAAGAGGTCCAAGAAGTTGGTTAGGTTAGTTGCCTCGGCCCATAGAGTCCGCAAACCGCTACAGACCGAGCCGGCTATTAGCAATGAAATCGGGCCGACCGGACCCTTATAGGCTGTCGCAGAAAAATCTCTATAGCGAGATTCAGAATTCGACATAAAAAGCACAACGCCATCTAGTTGTCGTGTTTGAAATTAATCCCGTAGTAGCCAGTCGTTATGTTCAATAAATTAAAAGCTTAGAGTTTATAATCCCGTTTTTGTATACCTATGTTTTTTTAGTATATCGAATGGCAGCGTTATATTTGTGGAGTTTTAACACCCTTTGCCAGGTAAGCAAACTTTAACCGTAGCCACCGTGGGAAATATTTTTAACTGACTTTGACGGCGTAAAGAGGCGTAAAATTTATACGCTAAAAACTGTACTTATATGCAGTTTTTTTACTGTTTTAGAAACGATTAAATTCGTCCCCTATACCGTTGGTGTTTACCTACTTGCTACAAAACTCATAGATTAACTTAAAACGCTTGGTTCATTCTCGTTAGCTGATAACCTTGAATGCGTTATAAACTTTTGCAAAGGGCTTAAGTATACAGATGAGCTGAGCAGGTAGGTACCTACTTCCTTTTGTAGGTAGGTAGAATAAATAGTTACAACAACGACGTTACTTTTATTACATAGTAATGGTTATTAACCCCTGATGTACCTAAGCTTCAACAAAGCTATTATGTAAATTAAAACAATTTGGCAAATTGCGTGTGTGAAATTACACCGATATAACGAAAAATGAATTAATAATTGTTTTACAATTACTTTTATCGTAAACTTTACCACTATTTTTTATTTTTAAGAATGGTATAAAACCGTTTTGGTTAATGACTGCTTTCTCTTTTATACGGCATTATGTCCGGTGTATCAGTGTGATATCACCCGCGTGGTTTCCTTGGCCGGTACAGGATGGGCTTGTGGTTACGACAACCGATAGCCACCCCGCTATAGGACTACTTCATTGAAACCTAACCGGTCCACCATTTCCTCTCTGAGGCAACATCCTCTGTGCGCAACTTTTTTTCTATGGATACACGACACAGGGCACCTATGAATTTATAATTGAATGTGTATTAAATCTGGTTTGCCAGCGTATACATACTTAAGTTAGACATAGGCAATTTTTCATTCGAAATGTAGGACAGTAGACATGGACATTTTACAAGTCTAGTGCATAAATAGCCGAACTACGAATATAATAATTATTAAAATAAATCCGCACTTATTGTTGTTGCTATTTTCATAAAATAATTTGATAACTATCTACTACCTAAAGCTTTTTAAGTAAAGTAATTTCGGTCTCTCTCATGTTAAAGCTTTTCCGTCTTCACGAGTTTTCCATGTCCATCGTTCTGCCAATACTTACGATTTGTTATCTATCGTGACGGAAATTTGTTCTCTTATCGCGTTCCTGCTAAAATTCGCATTAGCGACCTGTAGCGGCATCTACAACGCCACATGCGAGCTACGCGTCAGACTGACGTCACGCAAAATCCTGCATCGCGCAATCAGAGTTTACCGCGCTACTAGCATATATACAACATCCCGACATCAATCGTCGGGCAGTTGCCCACCAGACACAACACCCGTCTGGTCGGAGGATCCTCCCTTTTCTATAGAGTATGAGTGAGCTTTACACCCTGTTCCTCATACCTCTATACTGGTGACCCCGAACATGAACGTCAGCGCAGCCTTCGTGCACCTACATCAGCGGGACGTCATCATCACTTCCTTCAAACTTTCGAGCGGCGAGTCACACAGCCAGCCAGCACCCACGGCTTCAACGGGTATCCTGACCACCAGCATGCAGCGACCGCGCATACCTGGTCATCACCCTCAGCCTCATCAGCAACCTTGGCACAGCACACTGCACTCTCGGCCGGTGCACAAGCAGAGCCTTCAAACCCTCTCCTGGTCGACGCCAGCAGTCAGCCTCAACCCGGCGCTGTACCACATCCGACGCACTGGAGCATAACGCAGCGCCACCCCGACGACTACCTACATGTAGATATTTATGTATATATATATACTAATATAATAAAGTATATATATAATTTGTTTGTTTGAACGCGTTTGTTTGAATCTCTGGAAATAGGTACCAATTCTTTTTGCATTTGATAGCCCAATTCTTGAGGAAAGTTATAGGCTATTTAACATCACGATGACCGTTAGGAGCCGAGCAAAAACAAAAACAAGTCGAAATGGCGGGTAAAACCGCGGGGCACAGCTAGTGTTTGATAATTATGGAGCTTGTATATACGTAGAGATTCGATAATACCGAGCAATTTCCGCGGGAACACAATCAAACCGAACTGTAATTGAGTTTAGTTTGCATCGAGTGTCTACTGTTTGAATTTTGGCGTTATGAGCAAGTGTGCAGTGAATTGCATTAACTTGATTTGGTATTTAAATCTCGGTACATAAATGTTTAGTTAAACATTCTTTTTATCCTTGTTTTATTGCTTGATAGCTCTTTCTAATGAAGATAAAAATGACAGTAAATCACATACCTATTACTGTAGCAATTCTTATTTTGTTTACCCTTATATAACAAATACACAACTACATAGCTTTAATATTGCACAAATACTAGTCAGAGAACATATTTGCATCGATTAATCTAATTTCCCAAAATAGTCATCCCAATTCGAATCTGTAAACCAAACAAATTAATTAAACTACATGTGACCTACAAACATGAACATCGTTTTAAAAGGGGTGTTTGCGTCTCCACAAGATCAGTACAGTCGTGTTCCGAGCCGGGGACTGGGAGCCGGGAGCTGGGATCGCTGGCGTCTGGGCACTGAGCAAATATTCCCGGCGCATACCCCGCTTCCTTCCTCCCCACTTTGCACTGATAAAACTGAAATTTAGTTCACATTTCGAAATGAAACTCACCAGATTATTTCACATGTTGAATATTGGATTATGTGCCACTGGTCGGGTTATTTGGGGGAGGGTTTTATATGAATGTTTTAGAACTCTATTTTCTATGATTTCTGCAGTGTTCAGAAATTCTTGCAGACCATGCTTAAACTTCCTATAACGTACAAACGTTATATGAAGTATAAGCATCGTCTGCAAGAATTTATTAAAGAAAAAAATGCAACAATCATTTATGAACATTGGCTCAATAAAACAAAGGGTGTAAATCACTACATATTATACAACAAAGTTACCCCCCCGCGTCTGTCCGGCTGAACGCGATAAACTCAAAAACTACCGGACGGATTTTCATACGGTTTTCACCAATGAATGGAGTGATTCATGAGAAAGGTGTACGTGTATAATTCATCAAGGGTTTCGTGTAAATTGGCTGAAATATGACGATGATTGTTGAAGATGTCGGAAAAAACCATGCCGACTGGGAACTTTACTGGGGTGCGCCGCGTAAACCAATAGAGGTAGGTATATGAAAATGAGAATGAGATAGGTATATGAAAAAAATTTAATACGGAATTATTCCTCTTAAAAAGATCTAATCAACGTAGTATTACGTTTCCGTAGGATAGTTTGCGATCTCCACGCGGGCGAAGCCGCGGGCAAAAGCTAGTTTAATCATAAAGGTAGAGAAGACCTATTTAGTTTTTTTGTTGTGAGAACAATTACTATCTTAACATTACCCGACTGAGTTTTGCTATTGAAGATGCAGTTTTAAACAGTGACGCCATTACGCCAGCTACGGCGTAGGCTGACTCGCTTGCCTTATGAATCCATTATGAACCATTTTATGTCCCATCTCCTGCCTGACACAGAAACCTTATCACCTGCAGCAAGAACGGAATACCGAATTAAGCACCACATTGCAATGCAGATAAAATGTTCCTTCAACTTATAGTTATGCGGAATCTAATTAACCACAATAATACTTTATTTTTAGAAATGAAGATTTCAATACGTTAAGTCACGACTTTATGACGGTTATTAAAATAGATGTCAGATATTTTGTAATGCTTTAATGTCCATCCGTCATGCCCCACGTAACGGGTTCTTGCTTTACTTTGATATTTAGAAAAATTCTTGCAAAAATAACGTAAATAATGATAATCTCTTCAAAAATATTCGAGACTAACCGTTTTATGGATTCAAATAACTCTCAAACGAGAGGCACGCTACGTTTCATAATCGCATTACTAAAATGTCCGGACAAAAGTATACAAGAATTTCCACGAGATCCGTGGATATACCTCGGTAGGTAGTGTAACGTCATTTTACTCTCGGAAAGCGAAAACGTAACCGTAAATTACATTTATTTAGAGCAGTATCTGACTTGATTTATTCCCTTTTTATGGTACTTAGCACATTCACGGCGGAAGAAAATGTATACCTGCTGAAAATGAAAAGAAAAATGTATTAGAATTTTATTTTTCAGTCATTGTGGTAGCTGTATAAATCACAGCTAATAATAATTTAGCTTCAGACATGGGCAAAGTGTTATGTATATTTATCTCAGACTACTTTAACGCCTTGATAACTGTCTTTTGAACTTTTATTATAGGCGCTAAGCGCATAAGCTACGCGTCTACAACTAACTATCTATCTTGATCGATTTAAAAGAAACGTCTACGACTCTGTTGACGAATACACTGAGTTTCTGCTATACAAAATATTGTCGTGCAAACTTGAAGAAATATTCGATTATTGTGTATGCTAACAAAACGTTTCAATATCTATAATAAAATTCAATACAAAAATGGCAGCTAATAATATTGATCGGAATATAGCACCTCAAACGCTTGCAAACAGCTACGGCTCAATACTCAATTCTTTATTGCATTCCATATGTATTACATATATGGTATTTTTTTTTTTGGGTGGGAAATCATCAAATGACCTCTCCCGCTCTGGGCGGAGCGGAAGGGCGTGTCAGACTTTTACTGACTAAAGCCCACCCGTGTTCCTTTAGTTGCCTGTGCGCCAGGGCCACGGTAACTACATAGATGGTCTAACAAGGTAAAATATCAATATGGACCCTGTCGGGCACAGCAAAATTAGGAGAGAGGAAGAGGGCTAAGCAGCAATTCAAGCAATTAAATATTAATAAAATTTATTGGACGAGTTTAATTGGATGTATAATTATGTATATATATTATATACACAACACACACGCTATTCAGCAGCAGTCGTTATTGTGTCGTGTCGTTTTAGGATAAACTGTTCATGTATTCAAATAATGCTGGCATGTCGCGAGCTGTTGTAGCTATTGAGTATATATGGCAACATGGCCGCGGGAGCCCGTGTCGAACAGCCCTCGATGATTAAAACCAGCCCAGTTGATTACGTTGCATGTTTGTACCCTTTCAGCGCGTATGAATACCGACCGATAGCTTTATTTAGGTTAAACATGTTTCGCATACTTTTTCCACATTGCTTCGGTTAGTGGGTTTTGTTTTCCTCTAATCTATTGAAAAAGCGAATAAGTACCTAAATAAGGGATGTCCATTATTGTATACATCATACATAGACATTTTTCCGCTGGTAAATAAAACATACAAGTTAGTTTGCCTAATCCAATTTCTTTTAAAGTTTTCTGCCCTCGATAACATAAATAAACAATAAAATCTACACATGGTTTAAGATTCAGTCACATAAAAAGCTTAAAAGATTTAGGTCACCAAAGAAAGAAAACATGTTTCCTAAAATAAACATACCGATTCGTACCTCAACTGACGTGTTTATTATAAAGGCTTACAATAACCAGAACGTGGATTACGTCGAACAAACTAGATCATAGCCATAAGCCGCGATGTTGTGTGGTGATTACCATGAACGTCGGGGTAATCAATTGATTCGCGAATTGTGGTGCGCGCAGTATCAAAAGATTCATAAGCCGATACAGGAAACGGCGCGATTAAGCTGAACGGAGCGGAAATTACGCGCCGCCGGCAGCCGTCTCCGAATCTAACAATGCACGATATTGATCACATCACTACCTACCTACGTATTGTATGTACATATTAACTCAATGTTGATTGCTGACTGAAAGTAGCTATTTGTTCACTGAATGTTCCATGGATTAAATCCGAATCAGTTTTTAAGCCTTCTATGTATTTGCTGTACTCAAATCTGTGGCCTTTAATGTCCCTCAATCAGGACTTAACTACTTTGTTGCAAGTAAACCCCAATTAAGCTCACGTTGAAAAATGCGAGAACACATCGTGAAAAAGGATTAACCGAAATTCGTGCCCGAAAAGTGTGAAATGAATATAATTTAATTATTTTGGGTCAGATATATTAAGCCGGAAGCTCGGCAGTAAAGAAAATTAATATTTTGCAGCTGAACGCCTCCCTGGTAAAATATTTCATACCGCACTCGTTCTGTCCACCACAGACTGTCCTAGAGCCACTAGAGCATTTTAATTTTGCTGCTATTTCATTTCTTGGTTTCTTGGTTCTTGAACAAGTGAACATACAATATTATCTTGTAATTTGAAAGGAGTCGTGCTGACCAAATTGTGCTTGTAGATTAACTTAGTAATGGTTTAAAGCTAAAATAATAGAAGCATTACAGTAATAGTGATATGAAAGCGGCATCAATCACATCTGCGGTGGGTGTCGAATGTGACGGCGGAGCGTGCCGAGCGATTTGATGTGTGACGCTTCCTTAGATCGCTCAGCACCATTGAGACGTTTTTGATTGCATTCCCGACATTCCTCGGCTCTTAGACCCTTTGGACTGTGAGCGATCACAGTTTAAATCGGAATTTAGATTGCATGTTAAGGAGGCCGGCAGTTTTTAGAGAAAAAGGGGAGTTGTCTATTGAGATTCCAAAGCGGAGCGGTGTGGTGTGGGGGTAGCCAACTGTGCTTTACTTCCTAAACAGCTAGTTTACATGTAAATGAGCTTTGAGGTCATGATTGACTGAAAACTTTTTAATTGTTATTAGTGTCCTTCATTTCGGCCTGGTTATCATCATAACAGCGACGTTTTTAACACCACCAGATATATGTCTTTCTGATGTTATTCATATTTTTGTCAGCTGATTGAAGTATGCTGATATGAAATGAAAAGAAGTTAAGGGTCAGATTACTCCATAATGTAATAAATGCGATGAAAAGGTTTTATGGATGTAGGGTATGTGTGGGATGGCTGACATGATTAACTTCAAGTTTGTATATAAATATAAAGTATCTCGAAGTTAGTGTAAAACCTACACCGTTGTACACTAGCTTGCTTTTATGGACTGAACGCCTACTTATTAAAAGGTTAGAGTAAATTGATTGACGCATTACATGAGTCGAGCTCCCAATAAGTAAGTGATCTTGCAAATTCTGAAAACCAGATCTAGCAGTGACGTAGGTGCTATCGCTCCTGATGTTCCGACGTACCCTAGATGCGGTTGCGTCTGCGGGAGGACGCCAATCAATCATGGCGGCCGCTGACAGCGCCAGCTGTTGGCGAGGCGGCGGCACTACACACCCGCTTCACGCCGCCATCATTAACTGGTGGTCACAAACAAGCGCTGATTAAAACAACGACTGCTAACTAACACACAGCTAACATTGACAAAACACTCATGTTTATGAATCGTGCCATCGTTAAATATTGGTTCACTATTCAGTCACAAAAAGAAACACGGTAGATAGTATACCTAACAATTCTTCATTAACATTCGTACAATAATAAAAACATACCAAGTTATGTAAGAATAACGCGAAAAGAAGAAAATCGCCATCTTAAGTAATCTTAACAGCGGGCTATTTCCTGTAAAATCGACTTCGTTCATATCTCCGAGATAAGTAGCCCACTGAAATCTGAAGAACACAATACGGAGCGCGAACGCTTCGAGCACTTTCAGCACTTTTATTCACGGGCAGCCCAAGCGCACAGATAAAATATCGCCGAAAGAGCTGAAAACTGGCACTGGAAAGTGCTCGTAATGTAGCTTCATGTGTTTGTTCAGAATTATGATCATTCTGTATATGCAGATGATTGGATACACTGGAATTTTCTTTAGTATAAGACGGCGACACTTTATTGTCATTAGTAAAAAACATTGTCCATTAGTGTTTAAAGTGCATTAAGTGTCGCCGTCACTTTATGCACTTTGCACACTAATGGACAATTTTTTTTCATACGATAGAAAATCTGTCCAATGTACCTATATGGTTTTTATGTTGTCACAACTTATTTTTGCCTATCATTAAATTGGAAATGATGCCACCGTAATATAATTGCATTGGACAGTTTAACACAGTTCTATAACAATAACCGTACAATGAAATCGTTTTTCTTCTTCATTTAATATCACGTACGCATCAAACTTACGTGGGGCGCTTATAAGCTTTCTGTGTGATATGTGTGAACCCAAGATATCAATAACAAACAAGCAGGAAAATTATTTCTCTTTTTCATACGCTGAAGAAGACACTCGTACGCAGATTTTCTATATGTAATAATAATCATAGAATTGTTCACATTTTCATGTATGCATATGGTCCACTGTTTACAAGTGCAGACACACTTTTAAAAGTCATACCGCCAAACGGAGTGAATAGAGATGCAGGGGTGAATCGAGATGAAACTTTTTAACATTGAAATAATATAGTTTATTGCCAACAAGGACACTTAATCGTGAATAAAACTTCTAAATCTTTTTTGATACAGTAAACACATTCGAGTCCTTTTTCGCAACAACTATAGTATTTCAATGTCAAAATCCCTTTTAAAGTTTCGTCTCGATTCACCCCTGCATCTCTATTCACCCCGTTTGACAGTAATTACACACCGTTGTGAAAACGAAAATTGCAAAGTAACCAACGCTGTGCCATCAATATTTCATTAAAAATGAACCTCGCTTCGTAAATCGCAAAGTAATAAAGTTCTCAATACGGCTATGGAGTTGTAAAATATATAATAAAGAGTGTATTTCCTTATTGCAGAGCCTGGCGCCTGGCGGTGGTCGGATGCAGCGCGCACTGGTAAGATATCCACTTGACTTTGTTTCTCTCTTGAAAACTATTCGCTGATTCGCTCCACTCAACTACTTTGGCTCGGTGCCTCTCCGCTAATTATACTTCCACTCAAACAACAGTATAATATTTTCGTAAAAAAATTGTAGTTCAATTTTTTATTAGTTTTCTTTAAGGATTCTATTAAAACTTCTTACGGTAGAAACTTTTTTTTATAATTTTACACCAACATTGTATTTACTAATGGGAAATATAAACAGAACCTGATACGTTAGTAAAATGCCTTATTACCATTCCCAGACAATCACAACATCAAATAATACGTCCCGCTCAAGCCCACCTACGTGGTAACTGGAAAAAAACTAGCGGCGATTTATCGAACAATTTACTTAATACGTCAGAAACTGGCCCGAAAGGCTTCAACCAATTACCTATTGTTAGTGGTAGTGCAGATGTAAGGGCCTACAGGGCAATATATACACGCCACTCATTTCATTACACAGAGATAAGGGTCTTGTGAATATTTGCGCTCAATTTGGCACATTTATGTTTTGGCGTTGAGTGACGTGAGTGAAGAGCACTGGCCGAGCACAAATCTTTGTCTTTATTTATAAAATGGAGATGTGGCCGGTGAAATAACAGACATAGAGACATAGACCTACAGAACTTTGAGTAAGACTAAGCCAGTAGACACCCAACAATGAGGCTGCTAGGGTCATACATACATGCACATAATTAGATTCGGGTACCATAGAGCCAATAGCAACTCGCCCAAACTCGTAATTGGCCGTAACTGCAGCTCCAGTGTATAATTGGTCGGAATCAAGTTGGCCGCGTGCGGTATCCGATGACGTCACACTCGAATGCGAAACGCTAACTAGTGGCACTCAGCTCGGCCAACACGAGCCCGGGCAAGGCTCACAATACGGATAGTGTGTCCCCTCAACTCGGACGAGCTCAAATAATCACGTTATCGTTGCGATATTCCCGGGAGCCACGGAGCGGGGAAGGCTGAACGAGTAATCCGCTTTGGTCGCGACAGCCACAACTTTGTCGATCGCTCTTCTGAATTCTCTACTTTAAACTTGCATGCCGCGACAAAAGAGTAATAAGATTCGTTCACGGGTAACTTTCTTAAACCTTTAAACTCAAACTTAGATTTTATTCGGTATACTAATACTTTGAAAAATGTCGGCGTTTGCGGCGACACACTTCTTGAATACCATGTATATTGAACACGTACTCGGCGCGTAAACTACGTGCGCATGTACGGCGTGTATCTCTACATTCATACTTGATTTACGTGTTCAGTATACGTATACATTGTATATTCGGTGAACAATAACAGTTTTGTACTTTTTCTTTGATATTGATCACGAATGCTCCAATATTAATACAATAATTTTGTCGGCACGATAGCACGAAACGTTGAAACTTAAGTTGACTGTTAGTACCTAGATACTGTTTCTCGTACAGATAATAGGCTTTGGTGGGTATTAAAGTAAGGTCTCGTGCTGTATGATAAAGGGAGACAGTCATCGCAGGCATCGCGTCGACGACACTGCACGGGCTCGCTTGCTGCATTATTTAACTGCATTCTGCATTTCAGTACCCAGTGTAAACTTTGTATCTGTAGTGCAGTGTTTGTGGATTTATGAAGCGACGTGCTTATTACAGTAATTCTACGTGATATATCACTGTTTAGCTCATTCTTTTTAACATTTAACTGCTAAACTGTTTTCGTCCATATCCTGATGAATGTTTAGCTACTATTTATTGGGAGCTACGTGTGTACAAATATGTGAGGGCGACACGATACACACGTATACTTCAAATTTATCGGCAACTATTTATTATATTTCGGGCGCCTCGAACAGAAATGGTGATATGAAATGTCTATAAAATATAAAAGGCGGCGTGTAGTATTTTCGGTGAGAAAGTCATTTTACTGGGCGTCCCTTCCTGCGCCAACCCGACCGGTTCCCGTCTTCCATCACTCATTCCGGTCACGAAATAGCTGGATATGTGTGTAGTGTGTACCTACATGATATTTCTGCCGCAACACAGTCGCGGAAGGGTTCGCTTAGAAACTGGAGAAGGTAATCTTTTTTCTACACTAACTTGCAAAATAATGACGGAACTGTCAACAAAAAAGGATTACGTTTTTGTATCTCTGAATACGTACCTATAAATCCTATTTACAGTTGTGAATTTGAAATGATAACAATAAGTGTAGCAGTAATGAAAGGTTCTCCAAGCTTATGTAATCTCACTGAAAAGTTTCTACAAAAATACTCCTTCATTATTTACACGAGCTCAGAAATGTAAATGCTTATTTTATTAGCAAAAAGCGCATTGCAAATGTGCATTTAAATAAATGTTCTTGTTTAGAAATAAAACGCGATTTTGTATTTTT
This sequence comes from Dryobotodes eremita, assembly GCA_917490735.1. Taxonomy (NCBI): domain Eukaryota; kingdom Metazoa; phylum Arthropoda; class Insecta; order Lepidoptera; family Noctuidae; genus Dryobotodes; species Dryobotodes eremita. Next base: position 15,635,574 of record OU823249.1, read on the forward strand.
ATTCGGAATGCAGCGCGGGAGGCGTTTCGAGCGGCGGCTTGTGAGAACGTACGATATTCGCGTGTACGAGTGTAGTGATAGGCTTTCATGAGACGTTAGCTGGCTGGCTGCTGGCAACACTCCACGGTTGTGCACTGACACTTCGTAAGTACGTCACATACTTACTTGAACATAGCTTGTGTTGTGTTGGTATCGTCGCAACAGTAAAGTAATCTGTGAAGATCTAAAAGTAAAATTAGTGTTATTGGTTGCATTTGTACAAAATTAAATGTTATCTAATAGAGTTATTTAAACTTAAACAAAATATTTTTTTAAACATAATAAATAACGATGTAACGGAAGACTTGTTAAAAGATAAATACCTACTTGTATTCATATTCATTTGGAAATAACAAAGTTCGACAGGAAGAAACTGACATTGCGTTAAAGTCATACCTAACGTGGCTTTAATCTCAATGTATTCTTTGCACGCACAATGATAAGATTTTTTCGAAATACGACCCCCAAGAGGGAGGGCAGCAATATTTATTTTCACGAACTCGGCTCCAGAGCGGAAGCTTAGTTAAAAAATATAAATACAGAACCAAGTTATTCCCTGTTGTATAAAACAAGGAACGTTTTAATTCTTGGCATTTATCTGTGTCTTTAAAAGGAAAACGATCGTACTTAATTGCCTCGTTAAACTCTAAAAAACACTTTTTAACATTATTTTATGTATTTAGTTACCGAAATCTTGTATTTGGAATACTGTTGAAATTAAAACGTATAATTTTCAGTGAAAGCACGTTCCATAATAAATAGTAAAACTATTTATTTAATATTTATTCAATAAATTCAGCACCTGTTAATTACAAAACTCTTAGAAAATGTATAACAATGTCGTAGAGGCGGCGCGGCGTAGGCCGCGTAGCAACGCGTAGCGTGGCGTAGTCGCGGCAACTTCAACGCTATTTCTAGCTGTTGACAATTTTCTTGGTATATTCTGTACATTTTACTTCTGAATATTCTGTTATGGCTCCTATTCAATCAATACAAGATCATACTAACTAGTATTCGTTAAGTAAGTAGGCGACACCATCATCATGCAATAAATAAGTTAATAGGTAAGTAGATATTTGACTGTTTTATTTTCGCTGGCTGAGGTCACCATAATGTTTTAATAATCCCATTAGACCTTGATCTGAATCTAATTTCGGAAATAAATAAGAATATCTAAAATAAGCGTAACTAGCGTAGCCAGTGCCTACGCCATAACGCGCGTCACAAAACTGTTATTTCCATGTTTTTTTTTCTGTATATTAGAATACTTAATGGTTATCGATAAACTGTTTTAGGTAACAACAAGCCTGTGTTTTATTATGATATAAATGAACTGTCCAGTACTTGTCAAGCTTCGGGCACAAAACACGACAATGTGGGTGAAATATTATTGTGCGTCGTCATCGAATCTAGTAGCGTATTACGGGAGGTAATCAGTACAAACTGTGGAAGGGATTTACTGTGATCAGTGACAGCGCATTAAGGCGCATATTGGCAATATAGGCGCATTGAGCGTCGCGTCAGCCGGCTCAATCCACTCCACTCGCGCCACACTCATAAACCTGTCGTTGAATGCTCCATTATGATTGCTATAGAAGACATCGACGACCATGCAATTGTCAAGTTTTAGACTTTATTATGCAAAATTGTCATAAGACCTATCCGAGACAATAGTTGCCATTTATCATGCAGTCTTACTTCTGATTTCATAGATATCTATTCTAAATGTCATAGATTAATCGTGCGATACAAAAATATATATATTCTGACACATTTATTTTACGGAGATTATTTTAATCTCGTAGCCACCAAAGAGTAAATTATTTTGACCTGTAAAATCAATCGCTTTAAAAATTATCATATTATCGTGAACGATGTGGGCCTCCTAATTTTTTGGCTAAATGGTCGGCGTGTAATATGAGCGTGGAGAGTATCGACATGCAGTGAGGACGTAGTGGTGGCGCGGAGGTCACACAGCAGGCCAGGCCGGCGAGCACGTGAGCTTCCACCGGGGACCATTCATGTGCGAGGGCGGCGGCTTGCGCGCGCACCGATCAATACGCGCTGGGCGCGGGCGGGCAGTGCCCGGCCCGCCGCGCGACGCCTCGCACGCGTACCGCCACCGCGAGCCCATGACCGCCCTCCACAGATGACGGAGCCCCGCACCCTACGAGAGCGCCGCACTGTCCCCGTCAGCACGACCACACTCGCCGCGCGCTCCCGCATCCGCTCGTACCGCGCGACGATAAGGTAGGAAAATCGATAGCTCCTAGTGCCGCAGCATCCGCTGACCGCTCCGCCGGCCGCACGCGCGCGTCTGCCCGCCTGCTCGCAGCCCCGGCCCGCTGCTCCCTGCTCCCTGCTGCTCACGGCTCAGAGGACGTCACAAATATTGCTCCCCGTGCCCGACATCTGCCACGTTGTGCCCTTATCACAAATTTTTTGATAACCATTATTTATTACAATTTATACTAATTTCCACTGAATTTTTGTGCAGATATTTGTCTGCTCTCATTAGTGCATATTTTTTTTTGCAATCACATAAATTCCTTATTACCAGAACTGTGAAAAAAAATCCCCTGAAACTAAAAGGCGGGCTGATCCCTTACCAAAAGAGATAACGTACTTTTCCATGATAGCTAGACATCATCCCTGTGACGTTAAGTTATTTCAGTGCCTTCCTAATAGGTACTACTTTTTTACTTTTATATATTTATGGTAGAAATAAGTAGCTTTTAGTTAAAAGTCCTTAAATTTTGTGAGCTGATTAGTGATTTTCCGAGCTAGTAAAAGCAATGGTTACGAATGAATGCGTGATTTCCAAGTTCGTTGTAATTGTGTTAGTTGTGACTAATTATAATTATTATGTTGGTACATCATACTTACTTATAGTTTCAATGGAAACTAAAAAAATGACATAGGTACATATACTCGTAGACCTCGTGCATCAATTTTTTTTTTTCATATGAAGTAGCTATTTCTATTCAGTGTTTCAACTTCTTTTTTAGTTTTGTTGAAATCCTGACTTAGATCCAGCTTGAACTCTGGTAGGTCTCGAAGCGCACAGATGTAGTTTTTTCAACGAATAAATATCTGCGCGTTCGAGCTTTTAACTTCTTCATGCTTCGGCAACACCTATGTATGTATGATTTGAAAATGGTTATTTAAAACCAAACATACGAGGCTGGAGTTATGCAATTTTATGGATTACTAGCTGCGCCCCGCGGTTTCACCCGCAGCGGTATGAAATATACTTTACGATCTATTCTCAGATCTACCAAAACACACAAAATAATTCATAAAAATCGGTCAAGCCGTTTCGTAGGAGTTCGATAACAAACACTGTGACACGAGATTTTTGTATACTCGATTTAGAATTAAATGACGTGGACTGCTACGTTATCTTAAATTAATTATGTTGCCATCTAGAGTCAGCTGTCAAAATATTTTAAAAAGCACTTCTTTTAACCAAATATCAGCTTTGAAACTACAAATAGCCTTGAGGTTACAGCATGGATGGTGGTTGCTCGTGTATAAAACCTTCCTTGTTAATATTTTGCTAAAAGCCACAAACCCATTGTTGTTATTCAGACATTTTTTTTTTTATAGAAAAACTTTTGTAAATCGTCACGGTTATGATGATATAAGCACCCTATTCATATTTGAGGAAACAGTTGTATTGAAACTCATTTAATAAAATGGGGTTTCACATAGGGTAGGGGTGCCATCTGACCGCATCACCCTAAAGTAAAACTCAAAAACCGTCATATAAAAATTACGTTCGAATCCTTTCGAAATTGCCATTTTATAAAATGAAATATTTATTCAAAAAGGACGCCGGTTTCCTTGAGTATTATGTTGATTTATTTTATTGTTTGTCTTTATTTCAGATTCAGGCCAAGGATCTGCTGCGATTCATTTTGCATAAAGAAAATTACTGTATAGTCATAGCGTAAAGTCACTTTGCACTGTTATTACAACAAAAAGTTATTTACTTTTAAATAGAGATAAGCACTAATTTTCTAAAGAGGGGAAAAACGTGAAAGTTAGACCTACGCAAACAGTGTGTGAGCTTTTTCATTATTTGCACAAAACTCACATGCAAAAAATCACACACCAATAATCGTAATACGTATCCAACTTAATCTCAAGGTACTCCACGAATAGAAGAAACGTCTATGTTTAGAAGTATATTTATAATGCAACAAATAAGTACCATAAATAAAAGCTTTGCATGTAAGCGTCGTTAGAATATTGACGGCTGTGGCAGGTTGTAGGGGCTGGGGTGTAGGTCGATTATATGCCGTGATGCAGTGCAATTACTAGCCACGGGAAATAGTCCAAGGACGAGCTCAGTTCAAAGGCCACCCACGTCTCATACACCGGCTAGCTTATCGGCTATGTTAATATGTATGATATTTATATACGAAGGTAGTTAACTGCGTAATTACTTACTTTGACTATTAACTGAAATTGTTATAATTGTTAAGAATGATAATTTATTATTGCAGTACGGATTCTTTACTGGTGCTTGGTGAGCTATAAAATCTACATAATAATTGTAAGTCCATCGTTTTCAAGATTAGGTAATACTCAAGAATTTTTGAAATTATTCTATTTAGTAGACGTGCGGTTTATACATTTACCTATTATCAATTAAAAAGGGTTAACTCTATGACTTGGACAGTTTATGATACCAAAACGTATTACGTTGTAATTTAGCTCGTCCAAGTCATCATAAAAAAACATAACCATTAATTATGAAAATGAATACCTAACCTGCATTCAAGACTTCAATAAACTGCCAAAACGTTGGCTATATTTACTTTGATTTGACACCGTGTTTGCAAATTGTCGCCGCTTCAAATCCTCAGGTAATTGACACATTTAACAAGGAGTTAAGCCTTCGACAAATATGTTTCAGGGACGATTACGCGGTGATTTTTCCTAATACAAGCATGTTAACTTAATTTGCTGTTCTGTCGACTAATTTTAGAATATTGAAAAATAGAAAATATGAACAGTTGGTAATATTCCCACGAATGTTTAGGCTTGACGAACAGATAATAAGGGGTTAATACACAGGGAGCTGACTCAAATTAGTACCTAGTAAGCAGAAATATACAGTTGCTGTCAAGAACCTTCATAACACCTTTATATTTAACTTCCAAAGGTCAAAACGTGTTCTTTCCTCCATGATGAGGGCCGAGTTTCTTGTTTCAAACTCAAAATCAAAGCATTTATTTCATATAAACCAATTACAGGCACTTTTGAATTGTCAAGGGGTTGGTCAGTCAGAAAGATGAAGCTAGTTGTCCATTCCAAACCGCAGTAGGTACCGATGGAGAAGAACGGGCAAGAAACTCCACGGACACTCTATTAAATCAAAATATGGTTTCAAAATATTGTTACATCATAAATATTGAAATTATGCATGTGAGAATGATGCAGAATGTTAAAAGCGTCCGTAATAAAAAGACAAAAACAGCAGTGGCAGCTAAGAGATGACATGTTCACGAACATGACGTTTTGCGTCAAGCTACTATTGCTGTTCATAATTTTCTAGACACATTTGTAAAATATAACCCTCTATGGTGCGATTTACATAGGTATGTGTGGTGTATAATAGCCTTCTTCATCATGCACGATATTGCCCTATTTCAACATTAAATTCAGACATATTGAACATAAATAATTAAATATATCACATTAAGGCCTAATAAAGGATTACTGTCCACGGATGGTGGGTATATTATGTAGTTCATAATAATACCTAAAGACCCTCTAAAAGATTGCCCTCGAAGAACAAACATGGCATTGACAGGGTAATGACAAGCTCTAATGGGATACTAAATAACTAAAACACATCAGCATAGGAAATTGTCTGAACAGACATTCGTCCCTCGATTATTTATGGAATTTAAAATGAGTCGCGGCATTTATGTTTACTGTGGCAAAATATAGAGTAACACATGCATGACAAATAAAGTACCTACAGAGATGCTTTAAGTGTGATAAGAAGACAAAGGTAAACCTTATAAGTACATACTCCGATCTTCACAGATCTATGAAACTTGACAAGAAATGGGTATTTACAGCCAGTAAGAATGTTTAACATGCAAACGGATCTGAAAGCATCGTGGATCAAATCGACTGTCCATACCATGACTCCAGATTTTTTCTAGGTTAATGTTAACATCATCTGAGGCTTTAAAGCCGCGGGTGGGACTTAGCCTGGCCAAATATATTTCTCCAACATGACCTATTTTCCGGCTTTTTCTCTCCAATTTATTACTCCAACATTTCTAAAAGCTTGGTCTACGCCATCCAACCATCTGCACTTGGGCCGGCCTCGTTTTCTCCGACCAGCTGGTTTACTACCAAGTACACGTTCGGGAGCCCTGGTCTCGTCTTTCTTGCGACGAGTCTTGCCCATCGAAGAAGTCCTGTTTTAATGGTCTTAATAACATTAAGTTCTTCGTAAATCTCGTAGAGCTCTTGGTTGTACCGCGTTCGCCATTGCACGTTTTCCAGCGCTGCACCGAAAATAGGTACACCTGAGGATTTTCCGTTTCTTCCGTTTCTTAAAAAGTTCTCGTCTTTTTTGCTTAGTACTCGGCATTCTGAGCCATATGTCAGTATTGGTATTTTATAATTATATATTGGTCTTAGTAAAGTCTTGTAGAGGAGAAGTTTAATGCTTCTCTTGTGAGTACCTTTGAACGAAAATATCTGGTAGACTGAAATAGCGTCTACTGGCCATTATTCTCCTGCTTATTTTATAAGATATATCGCACACCTGGATAAAGAGTAGCACAACTCAAAATACCTCTTTTTTCAGTAAAATACGTTTTACTCGTTTTCTATTTGTCTGATTTAAAATTATTGTTGTATGATGTTGTATATTATTTTACTAAGATATTAATTTGCTCAATTAATATCTTAGTAAAATAATATACAACATCATACAGATCCGATAATCGCAATAACTCGATTTTGTATTATTTTGAGTTGTGCCGCCCTTTATCTAGGTGTGCGATATCGTTTTTGTCCATAGCTTAATGTACAGTCACCAAAAGTGATAAGTAACCAGAGTTGACAATATAGTTGAAGTTTAGTAAGAAACCGATGAATGTTTTCGAATAAAATTTATTTTAATTAATAGAAAACAAAAAAGTTATTTATCAAATTAAATTTCATTCGAAAACATCTATCGGTTTCTTACTAAACTTCAATCATATCCGACGACCCTGGTTACTTATCTCTTTTGGTGACTGTACCTGGGTTATAAGACGATAGCCTACGTGGCCGTTTCTAATAGACCTTTTATATCGGCGAGGTTGTGTCCTCCTATTAGGTTCCCTTTGAGAAGAGCTTTCGGTTTTAGTTGTAAAGCAGTTGATCCAAATATGGTTTTTGTCGCTTGCCAGGTGATGCATCAACGATGAGTCGCCGCGCGCGGCCGTGACATGGGAGCGCAGGCATGGGCTGGCGCGCCGTGCAACCGCCGCACATCGCCGCCGGCTTGCTCCTACTGCTGCTAGTTAACCTGCCAGGTACGTAGTGTCTTGCCCCCTTAAAAATCAATCCAGTAACATATATCTTTAGAAACACGTATCTTTTACAAGCTTGGCTATCATTGAGAGTAAGTAATTTCTGGCTCCTGTTAATCAGACAGGAATCAAGTTTCAGCATCACATCAGCTAACATATTTGATTCCCTTTGCCCGCGCAGTAACCTGCCACCAAGACCACCAAGATGCCGTGCACATCACGGCGATCCTCGGCGAGAGCGTGGTGTTCAACTGCCAGGTGGACTTTCCGGAAGACATCCCGGTGCCGTACGTGTTGCAGTGGGAGAAGAAGGTAGGCGAAACGGTACGACGGTCCACACTCCACTCTTACAATACAACGCTGCTCATCTACCGTGTGTGTGTTTCTGTTCAGTAAAGGTCGGCTCGTCCGCGCGACGCGCCCCGCAGAATGTAAAGTATATCTCGTCTGTGTCGGCTCCGACACCTCGTATTGTCCCGTGCTAGTGGTAAAGCGCGGGCGCCACCGCGGGTCGGGGGCGCCGCCCTAGCGTCCTCGCCCCGCGCGCGCCCTCCGCACGCCTTTTGTGTATCTCTGCCTCTTCTGCGTATTGCCTCGTGTACCTACCGCGCTCGTCACAGACCGGTTCGACATACCCACAGTGATAAAGGCCTTCAAAGCGAGTCCGAGAGAGCAGCAGACCCCCGTTAGATACGAACATACACATACACGCCACTTTACATGTAAAATAAGATTTTTTCCTCCTATTATTTTGTTTGGGTGCACCGTTGTTATTCTGAGATAGTCTCGGGCGCACTATCGCTTACACGGCTGACACGGGGCACGCGCACTCTCGCGCACTGGCGGCGGTTCTGTCTGTTTCTCTCTTCCTGTGGCTGTGGGCTTCTCCCACGCTCTGTCGGCAATAGTAGATTCATGTACAACTTGACATACTTTGTATTGTAACTCATTCAAGTGACTGCACAGTTGATCTACTTTGTTGCATGCTGTAGACACGCTTAAGTTTCCCCGTTTTCACTCTCTGCATGCACGATTGTATCTAACCTATTAAATATTGACAATGCGTACGTTATATCGCTATATAACGATGTTTGAAAATACATAAGTTATTATGTATCGCCCTCAAACGCAAATACAACGACAGCGACTTACGAGCAAATTCGAGCTTAGTAAGATCTGATTATTAATATGCGTAGGTACACGTTATCAGTTTCATGATTTGTTTATCATCCTTGCATGCTTCAGTAGTTTTCTTTCTTTGTGTAGATAGTTTTGAATCTTGTAACCACAAAACCAAAATGACTTCCGCGTGCAATTGTGACTGAATTGCACGTCACGTTACAAGATTAAGCATCTGATTCTGTCTGTGTTTTGTGAAAACGCATCGCATCGTCTTGAAAGCTTTAGACAGAGTTGGAAATGTGTAGCGCCACAACCAGTTATGCGGCGAAAGTATTTAGTATATAAGTATTTAGCTGTATGTAAGCTAAGTGGTAGATTTAACGAGTTCGCACCAGTACTGCTCCGTTATTAACATGTGGGCGTGTGTGTATAGGGACAGGACATCCCGATCTACATCTGGTACGAGAGCTACCCGACGCATAGCGGCGAGGGCTACGAGGGCCGGGTGTCGCGCGTGGCGCCGGACTCCCCCTACGGCGCCGCCAGCCTCAACCTCACCAATATCCGGGAGTCTGACCAGGTAACTACCAAAAGCATGTGCTTTCCTGCCTGACACATTCATGGCCAACATGTTTGCTGAAAGTGATAAAAAAGTTAGATATTTATATAATTTTTGATGGGTTTGTGAGTAATGAGTTTCGCTTGTTTCACCAGGGTTGGTACGAGTGTAAGGTGGTGTTCCTCAACCGGTCACCCAACCAGCACAAAAATGGCACATGGTTCCACTTGGACGTGCACGCGCCACCACGCTTCTCCATCACACCGGAAGACATTATTTACGTTAATTTAGGTGAGTTTTTAAAACTTAAAGTATTTGAAAGGTACAATAAGGACCACATGACATTTAAAAATAAGATGGGAGCGCATGACATCAGGCTATCAAAAAGATTAACCCAACTAGCACGCTGTTCCTTGGATAAAAAAAGCTAAAAAAAAAAAGAAGAAAACAAAAAAGCCAAAAAATTTGCTGTAACCATCCAAATTGTCATACACCTCGTACTCGCAGGCTGGTTAAGAATAAGACGCTTATTAGAGACCTAAGTACCTCCGTTTTCTTGAACACGAGAATTATCTTTCATTTAACTATTTGAATTTAAAAGAAAGATAATACCTACCTTCTTTTGATGGACTGTTAGACTAAAAAAACTATTTAACTCATAAGAATATGTCACACATATAACATGACTAAAGTGTTTATATTATTACAACAAACTCTAAGAAAGAGGAACGGACTTGTGTAAAATACAAATGAACACTTTTCAGTTTTAAAATAATTACCACGTTAAAAATTAAGTTAGATTAAAATTGCTTATTAGTCTTCAGGCTAGATTCAAATTAATTATTTAGAACCAGCACCCTAATTGCGTAACACACTATCAATCACAATCTGAATCAATTTGAAGCCTATTATTAATCCATTACTTCATATGTTCGAAAAAATTGTCTGCTCAACAACGTAAATAACGCAATGAATGTTGTTGAACTGTCAAAATGAAAGCCATTCTACTGTTAGTGTCATAGATATCCGTGGTTAGTGTATTACGCAATTACCCCGCTGGTTTTTTCAATAAAGTGCAAAAAAAAGCATATCTCTAAAGTATAACTAACACGTACCTTCAATTCCAGGAGACGCTATAATCCTCAACTGCCAGGCGGAGGGCACGCCCACGCCGGAGATCCTTTGGTACAAGGACGCGAACCCGGTGGAGCCTTCAGGAACAGTCGGCATCTTCAACGACGGCACGGAGCTGCGCATCAGCAACATTCGCCACGAGGACATCGGCGACTACACGTGCATCGCGAGGAATGGCGAGGGACAGGTGTCGCATACTGCGCGTGTCATTATCGCTGGAGGAGCTGTTATTACTGTGAGTTTCATTGTGATCTGATTACAAAAGAAGATTTTTGAAGTGCCAGTACTTAACAAAATATTCTTTAGACTTGAAACATGCACGATCTTTAGCAATGTAGCAATGCAAACTATAATATTAAAAAAAAAAAAAACGTTTATTTGTCACTAAGAATACATGTTACAAACAATCAATCCGAAAGTCGTATTTTACCATACGTATGAATTGCAAAAACCTGATGCATGCATAATCATGCATAATCAACCTATAATGTTCCCACCGCTGGGACACAGGCCTCCTCTCTGTGAGAAGGAGTGAGCCATAATCAGGATATTTATAATAAATTTTATTTATATTTATAATCATAATTGTTTACGCGGGCCCAATGCGGGTTGGTGGATGTCACATGTGTTCTAATTTTTGGTTCTAGGACATGCCGGTTTCCTCACGGTGTTTGCCTTCACCGTTTTGAGAATGTTCAATCACAGTCGAATCACAGTTATGAAATTAAATACACAAAGTAAAGTGCCTGCCTTGGTTCGATCTCACGCCCTATAACTCGTAAGTCGGGGCCGATACCACTGCTCCTCCGGCAAAAACCTAATGTTGACTCCTAAACTTGAGAAAATGCGATACGAAACCCTGGCGACTAATTATATAATGGATTAGTTTGGATCAACCAGGTTAACCACCTAGCACAAGAGTCTAGGACTTCACACTATTTGTAATAAAGATTATTATTATTAATTAGGACTCCTTTTCCTTCATGTAAAAGAAGTCAGTTAAAATCATTCTCATTTTTACATTTCTTCAGATGCCGCCAACAAACCAAACGAAACTAGAAGGAGAGAAAGTACAGTTTTCATGCGAAGCGAAGGCCTTACCTGGAAACGTGACAGTGAAGTGGTTCCGTGAGGGTGCTCCAGTGGCGGAGGTGGCGGCGCTAGAGACTAGAGTCACCATCCGAAGAGATGGCGCGCTCGTCATCAACCCTGTGGCAGCTGACGACTCGGGACAGTACCTCTGTGAAGTGTCCAACGGAATTGGAGACCCGCAGAGCGCTTCGGCCTATTTGAATGTTGAATGTGAGATTTTTGATGCTTTAAGTTAGCTGAGTACAATTCGTAATTTAGGAGCTGAAAATCTTGGTGATAGCTAAAGTTTTGATATTACACTTGAAGCCCTCTTAAAATATAATATGGCCATTTTGGACAGGTTATTCTGGATTCGGATTAAACTCAGTGCTACAAGGAAATAGGACGCTCATTTAGATATCAATGTATACGCTTTTATAATAAATAAACTTGCAAGCCACGCTCAAAATACATTCAAATCATTCATAAAACGTAAGTCCAGCAGCCCGTGCCAGAAAGCCTTTTAATGTTAAATATTGAGGTATTGAGGACAAAAAGCTGCCCCAATTTTTAAACACTGAATGTTGATTTTGGTTTTTGCTAACTCTTTTTTTTAAATATATACCATTTTATATCCACTTTGACATTTTTCGATTACTATATACCTACACATTGACATGAATTTACTTTGTAAAGTAATTACTTTTAATTGTTTTAATTATTGTGAATGTGAAGACTATTTTGGTAATTATTTTTCTTATTTAGTTTTAATGATAATTTGGCAGTTTGAGTATTTTATGCGGCCTACGCAAATGTCCTTTCTTTGGTATTGTTCGTCGAGTCGTTGAGCTCATTAAGTTTTCGGATGAGCTACACGATTACTGACAAAAGGGTGCACTGACTGGACAGGTCCACTCATATCTGTATGGTTCTGTCCACAAAAGACCATCTCAGACATTAATCTGCATGGTTAAAATATGGTCGACCAAGATAAGGTATGTCTGGACTTCATAAGAGTCTGTGACCTCTGCCTTTGTTTCGGTCTTTGTTCTCAGAGTAGTCTGCTAGGAAACACCGAACATATCTAGTTTTAAAACATAATTACATTTTGACGAGTGCCAGTATTTTTTTAACCAATTTACAGAAATAAATATAATTTTAATATCATTTAAACTTCGCAGAACAAACTCATCTATAGACAGATTACACAATGCAGTATAATTAACAATACCCTATTTCCATAGATCCAGCAAAAGTAACGTTTACTCCAACCGTGCAATACCTCCCCTTCCGACTGGCCGGTGTGGTGCAGTGTTACATAAAGGCCAACCCTCCCCTGCAGTACGTGACGTGGACGAAGGACAAGCGGCTGCTGGAGCCCTACCAGACCAAGGACATCGTTATCATGAACAACGGCTCCTTGCTGTTCACGAGAGTCAACCAGAACCATCAGGGTCGATATACTTGTACTCCTTATAACGCGCAAGGAACTCAAGGGTCTTCAGGTAAGACAGAATATATTAAAACAAGAAATAGTTATAAAATTTAGGCGTTATTTTTATGGAAAGTAATAATGGTTTCGTTTTGCAGGTCCGATGGAAGTATTAGTTCGTAAGCCACCAGTGTTCACAGTGGAACCGGAACCTCTGTACCAAAGAAAGGTAAATTAAACTTTCAATGTGATAAGAAACCCGTGAAAGCTTCTTGGTTTGGGCAGGCGGTCACGTGATATCTCTTTGGAACTATCGATTGCTTTAGCAATTTTGGAGACCCTTCATTTTGTCATGTGTGACAAAATGAAGGGTCTCCAAAATATGACTTATACATTTCGTCAAGGATTTGACAGTAAAATCACTTACCTTTGTGTTTTAATAAATTCATTAACTCAGTCCACGGCTAGAGTTAGTCCTATCCTAGACTGCGCCACAGCTCCCGGTTATTTGCATTCCGAATCTCTATGGCATGGGTGCGTTCCACCGATACCTTATTTGCCAATACGCGATCTTTGGTAGTACTTGCTGCTATCAGCTTTGATGTTTGCGGTGTAGTAATGACGTACCTATGTTCCTGTTAGGTGGGCGAGTCAGTGGAGATGCACTGCGAGGCGCAGGAAGCGGAGGGCACGCAGCGGCCGAGCGTGGTGTGGCGGCGGCGCGATGGCCTGCCGCTGCAGAAGAGCCGCGTGCGCGCTCTGGGCGGGAACATCACCATCGACACGCTGCGCAGGCAGGACTTCGGCATCTATCAGTGCGTCGCTTCCAACGAGGTAACAAACGTGTTAAGACAACCAGTCATACAAAGCGGTAAGACTGATTGTCAGACTTTCGAGGTTCTGACTACCCGTAAGGACTGTCAAAGTTCTACGAATGACAACCGGGACCAACAGCTGTTTTTTAATTAAATGATTGCATCTTTTAGATAGTCACTATGTAAAGTATATTTCTCATCATGCTATTTATACTTGAGGACACTATCGAAAATCATAAGTAATTTAATCAAATTAGGCTGAGAATCAGCACATTTTTAACGTCAAAATTACATAAGGCAGTCCCGCAAAACGCCCACCCTTCACAGTAGTGTAGGGTGGGTGTTCTTCCACTTCCACCCACCACTTCTTCTTCTTGCCAACTAAAGCACTAGGAAGTGTCCTAGTGCTTTAGTTGGAAGAAGAACTGACGCAACATACTCCCCAGCAGTATATTCGTTTCACAACAACACTAACTACTAAACGTCCTCTTCAGGTGGCAACAATAGTAGCAGACACGCAGCTTGTGATCGAGGGAACACAGCCGCATGCGCCGTACAACGTGTCCGGCACGGCGACAGAGTTCCAAGTGACGCTGCGCTGGCAGCCGGGATATGCCGGCGGGCCCGACTACAAGCAAGACTACACCATCTGGTACAGGGAGGCAGGCTTCTCCGAGTGGACTAAGGTCCCAGTTACGCCATCTGGTGCTACTTCTGTGAGTATTCGCAGTTTTTTACCCGATTGCGCTGTCGTAGGATTATTTTTACCCTCGAAGCATCCTAACGGCTGAATGGATGGATTTTAATTCAAGAGATGTCTAGATCGCACGTTGGTTATAGGATAGGTTTTGTTTTTATAACATCAAGATAGTGGATTTTAGACGCCAATAAGTAGTCTTGAAAAAATAAGTACCATGTGGTATCAAAATAAGGATTATTCCATAAATGTTACACACTAAACAGATTGAAATCAAATAAAATTGTAATTGGACGAATCATTGTTCAACCAATAGATACGGTCAACTCCACGTCAGTAAAACAGTCAATCGCACGTCATTACCACTGGTGTGTGGTTGTCAGTACTAGTAACTCTTGAACCTCGAAATAAAGGATGACGACTGCTATAAAACACAATTTAATTTTTACGCGTTGCGGTTGACTATAGCTACTAGAATCGTACTTAAGTAATAGGCTTCAATGTACAGAAATTTCTAGACTATGTCCAAAGACTAAATTAGAAACCATGTATGTGTCAAAATCGAGGCACGTAAGATATGGCGTCCCACAGGGTAGCGTACTAGGGCCGCCACTTTTTTTTTATAATATTAACGATCTCCCGAAAGTAACATAAAAAAAATGGTTCTCTTTGCAGATGACAGTACGACTGTAATAAAGTATACAAATAAAAATAATTATGAGAATAACATCAATACTTGTTTACGTGACATTATAAATTGGCTACATAACAATAATTTAGTAATAAATCTAGGTAAGACAAAAGTTATGCACTTTAATCAACGCTGCGAAAACCCAAATGCTAGTATTACCCACCAAGGCCGTGATATTGAAGAAGCAAATAAAGCTAAGTTCTTAGGTATAGTGATCGACAACAAACTCACATGGAAACCTCATGTTGAAGAACTGTGTAAAAAACTGAGTAAATCCACCTACAGGCGGATTTACTCGGTTTTTTACACAGCCTGACTGTTGACTTTCTTTGAAAGTTAAAAGGGGGCTCTTTCAACTTTCAAAGAAAGTCAACAGTCATGCTCTTTTAACGGCATACCACGGACTAGTGGCCTCTGTTTTGCGGTATGGTGTTATTTTTTGGGGGCAGTCTACTGATAAGGAGCTCGTATTTAGGATGCAAAAGAGATGCATAAGGTCAATGTGCGGTCTAAAGACCGCGTGTCTTCCTTATTTCAAATCTTTGAAATTATTAACATTTCCGTCTTTATATATATTGGAAACGGCTATATTTGTGAAAATTTATCCACATCTCTTTGAAAAATTGTCGGCAGTCAGAAGAAATCCAATACAGACTCAATACGTCAATCAACGGTGTCAAGTTAAATGTAAAACCGCACTAATGCAAAAATGTATTTTTGGTATTGCCCCATGCATTTATAATGAAGTACCTAATATTATTAAAACTATGACTTTATTTAAATTTAAAAGGGCACTAAACGAAATATTAATTGATTTTTTTTTATTACACAATTGACGACTTCCTTAATGATGAATCACTGACTGATTGACATGATATTATTCCATTTGATATAATTTTTTTTAATTTTTATTACTATAACCTTGTTCACATTTGAAATGAATATTATAAACATATCATTGTGACATTTTTACTGTAATTCAAACGATTTGACGTTATTTTTTATTATTTTATTATTTTGTTTTCTTAGTTGTTATTTATAATTATAATATCTTTAAATTTGTGTCAATTAAATAATAAAATGAGTTGCATGCCCATGTGGCGGCAGAACATGGAGGACTCTTATAATAAAACATCTATTTACTAAATACCCATGCTTGCAAATCAATAAATGATTTGATTTTGATTTGATTTACAAATATTACATTTAAATCAGATCACATTATCTGACCAAGATTATGTCTGGACGTTAAAAGAGACTGTGACCTCTGAGTTTGTTTCGGTGGTTCTTCTCAGAGTAGTCGGATGGGAAACAGCGATTTCATCTAGTTTTTAAAATATTTTTGGCCTGTTTAATGTTTATATAAACCTACTTACAGAAATAAAATCATTTATCATTTATCCGACGAAGTAAAGGATTTAAAAAATCTAATATAAGTTGTATGGAGATGTGCTAAAGTCAAAATGAGCGTAGCCGTCGTAATTATACTAAAAGTATTTGAATAACATTTCGTAGCGTCGTTCGTAGAGGGTCTACGCCGTAGCGTCGAGTAGCACGAAACTTTTGGCTCGAAGGACCAAAATGATTGAAGATCTTTGAATAGTCTGATAAAATGTTATCTTTAGGTTTGAAAACTTTATTCGAGACAATTTGGGTTAAGGTCCTTGACAACCAACGTTGATGAAACGATTTCAAAGAAGAAAAACAAGGTTATAATCGTAGATATGTTTGCGTTTGTCGTATTTTCAAATAGAACTAATTAATATACTCTGAACTTTTTTTAACTTCGTTGGTGCCTATCGAAGAAGGACCAATTAAACTTGTTCTTTGTATACAGGTCACAATAAATCGTCTCCAGCCTGGTACGACGTATGAGTTTCAAGTGAACAGCAAGAATACGATAGGAGAAGGAATGATGAGTAAAGCTATTACAATAAGAACTCTTGGTAAGTGCGACAATGTATTTTAGTTCTATGTGTGGCGGGACTTAACAATATGTGTGTGTTATAATAAAATTGTTACATTTTAATATGAAAATAATCTTAGTCTTACACTATGTTATTAAAAAAATATTATCCGTGTGCATAACAGGTATGGGTTGAAGACTGCTTGCTAACTTTTATGTCAACAGCGATAAGATTATGTTCAAATGAACTGACTAATAGATACATTGAGGAAAGTTTCCAGTTACAAGGTCTGTTTGGATTATGTGGGTTCTTTAACTTAAGATTGCTTTTTGTAGAAGTAGGCGCCAAACCGAAGGCGGCTCCCACCCCGGCGGGCCCTGTAGACGAAAAGATATTCCAAAACGCACCCGAAGGCTCTGGTATATACCCACAAATGTTGCACAGTAATCACTAACTTTATCAATTCATCTCATCTCATGTAATCGTCATCTTTTTCGGTAGTTAGATATTTTATTTCAAGTAGACTCATTCAGATATATCTTATCAACTATTAGACTTGATTATGTGTTGACTTGTTTAGTTAGTGCATGGTTTACGATATTTTAGTTATGTTTGTATCGTGTTCTGTATTTATTTTTTATTAATTAATAACATTAACATTATAATAAATTAATAACAATTTTATTTTCAAATTTATCTTCTATTCTAATTTCCCACTGAGTAATTCGTTTATAATTTTAACGAAATTATTAATTTTGCATTTTTAACCATGTATAGTGTTAACACCACATTCTAAACTTTTTTAGCAGATGCATAATTATTTTTACAGCTCTGTATATTTAAATACTTACCCACATTTATTAAATTAGTGACTATGTTCACCACATAGGTATAACATGACATTTCTTTTTATCTAGTTCGTCACTTTCGTTTTATCATCCACCATATCACGTCTTTATCTGGTAATCCAGGCTCACAGGACCACAAAACTATAGCTCTCTCTAAACATAGGTCCGAAGTCTGGTCCGCCCCGCAACCTGACGGTGACGGAGGTGCACAACGGGTTCCTCATCACGTGGCAGGCGCCGCTGGAGCGCGCGCACCTGGTGCAGTACTACACCATCAAGTACCGAACTGATGCGCAGTGGAAGACGCTCAACCGAGGGCAGATAAGGCCCGAGGAGACCAGCTACTTGGGTAAATTATGATAGAGTAACTGCCCTGTACTAACAATATTTATAATACCTACTTATTACGCTTTTTTCTGTCGAATTTATGAAACTTACTAGATTTTTTATGTAGTAGGTACGTGGTTCACTCTCCTATGAAATAAAACTCAGTTAGGCTTATCAACGAGAATGCCATTTAATATTTTCTAAAATAAGCATAGATAACACAATTGACCAATAATTTAAGGTAGGTATTGACTTTTGAGCTACGATCGATCACAGCCGGTTTGAAATAGGTACCTACATGCTATAATCTTACATTTTACAAAACTTTGTATTATCTACAGTATTCTAATTTGAGATCGAATTGAAGTAATCGATCAAGTAGTAAGTAATTGATCTAATAGTAATTTTATTTCCAAAGTGAGTGTTTTTTTTTTTGCGATTAAATATCTTATACCCTATAAACCTAGATTAACTTTGATCGTCTGCTTCCAGCTTGCTCAGTTTATCAAAATATCTTTAAGCATAGAGATTGAGTACTCAGTCTTTATTTCTTAACTTATGTACTAACTTAACATACGAGTACATGTATCAACTGTGTACTAATAAACAGAATCAGATCACAACAAAGTACAATGCTCATCACAGCAACCTTACGAAACATTTCAGTTAAAAACCTAGTCGGTGGTCGTACGTACTATTTCCGAGTGCTGGCCAACTCGGCCACCAGCTACGAGAGCTCCGAGGAGGTGAAGTTCCCCGTTCCGGCGCGCGTGAAGCACAAAGCGATCACCGCGGGCGTGGTGGGCGGGATACTGTTCTTCATCGTGGCCATCATCCTGTCGGTGTGCGCCGTCAAGATCTGCAACAAACGTAAACGACGTAAGCAGGAGAAAGGTGAGACTGGGCACACGAGCGGCCGCTAGTCCGCTGCCGGCGCTAGTTATCCCGCGATCTTGCCTCCATATACGTGCTAGCTTTTATGGAACTTACTAATGCCATAATATTTCTTAAACTTTGACAGTTAAAATGAACTATGTCTTGCATACTTCAAACATAAGTTTAAATGAACTCGTAGAGTCATATCAAAACGTCTGATTCCACAGACTGGAAAATAGTTACCTAAGAGTTTAAGTATATTCTACTAGTTACTACTAATACTCAACTACTTCATATTTTCATCAGATCATAGTACAAAATAAACATGCGATGGTGGTTTGAACAATAAATATGTCAGCCCATAGCCCTGAGACTTAATGGATTACCTTTCAGTTCACTTGGACTAAAAATGTCATACCGACTTGGTCGCTGCAATTTCGCAACAAAAATATTGTCAGTACTAGCAATTCATTATTATAAACGACACAAGTTCCGTAGGCTCTTTACATAGATAACGCGTCCGTTGAAAACAGGTAGACTTCCTTACATAACTTACCATATTGTCGGCAAATTACATATTCGTTCGTATATTATCTGCTTAATTCACTCATACATTGGCGTTTCCTTTGTAAGCTTTTTGCATGCGTTGGGTCTATGTAAATAATGCATTTTTTGTCCTAAAAATAAGTTGACGATAACTGCTCGTTAAACATCAAGTAGTCCAAGATAAAGCAGTAGGGCTAGAGAAATTGCGAAACTAAATAATCTACGTAAACTTTGAGATGAATGTTGCCCTAGCCAGCTAGAGTAGGTAGTAGGTACCTACCTAATTTGTTGCTTCATAGATAAGGTAGATCGCTATTAGATACAGCTGTTCTTCGTGAATTTATTTTGTCGTGGGCAGATATCGCCATTTTTTTTTTTATAAAGATAAAGGTATAAAGGTAAAAGCGAAAAAGGATAAAGTTATTTATGATAAAGGTTGAACATAAGAGGTACGTATGTAAAAAACGTAAGCTCATAAATCATACATCAGCAATAATCAGCATAAAAATAGTCTAGCGTCAACTATTCGCGCAGGGAATATCGTTCTGCATGTTGGGTAACAAGTTCATTGCAATTGTGTGAATGATGGTAATATAATTATTCTGCTTGTAGTCCTCATCACGTCACGACATTATTGCATAGTTTCATCGTCATAAGAACGCGCACTGGAAAGAACCACTGATGCACCGTCATACCTCCACTCTAAAGGCTAGGAATCTCTTTACCTTTTCTAGAAACAATTTCTTTAAATTTTTCAATTCTGTGTCTATGGACACTACTGATCATTTCCGGTGATGAAACGAATCCCAAAAAGTAACATCTAGGAGTCCGTTCCAGTGCTCGTTGTGTTTTAGTTGACAATATGGTGGGTGGTGGTGGTGGTAGTACATAGCGAGGGTGGCGGGCGGCGGCCGTGGCTGGGTCGGGGCGGAGCGCCACTCCACTACGTTAATGTTCAGAAATTATCCGATTGCAGCATACAACATGGTAGCCGCGCGACTGACAGACCTCCGCGCCGCAGATAGCACTCAAGTGCCTTTTAAGAAGTGAGTACTTATGTACTTGTGTCTATATACTTAATTAATTAACTTTTTTGGTCTTATTGAACAACTCTAATTTTTACTCACTACATTCACGCTGCTTTAACAGGAAATCAGGTCAGTTTTACCTACATATTAAGTTGATTAATCTTATGTCATATCGTGTATTTTATTGGTAAAAGGACCTATACAAAAAAATTATCATTTAAGAAATCCTGCACAGAATAATAATATTTATCTACAAGTAATTCTGTGAAACGTTTTTTAAATTCTTTCAACGGTATTTTTTTTAATTTATCTAGGAACACACTGATGCACTTTCAAGACGTAGTTAAGGTATACGTAGCTAACATGTTTGTTGTGTTCATACAGATTTAGAGAACGCGGAATATCGAGTATAGTGCAGTGTTTGCGGTTTACTGCAAACTGGGTGTGGCCGGCGTCGCGCTGCGGTGGCGAGGCGCGGTACTGGGTGTCGGTGCGGCGCGTGTCGGCCGCGCCGTCCGCGTCGCCGGCTCCCTCGCCCGCGCCCTCCTCGTCCGACGACGGCGGCTTCCTGCCGCGACTGCGCGCGCCCCTGCGGCCGTCCGCCGCGCCGCCGCTGTTCCGCGCCTCGTCGCCAGCGATGGCGCTGCACTGGCCACCGTGGCCGCCGTGGCCTCCGTGGGCGGCCGCCTGGACGCCCTGGTCACCGCTCCACGTGTCCGACCTCAGTTCCGTGCCCTTCCCGAGCTCGGCCGACGGCTCTTTCCCGACGCCTCCGTCTCCCTTCCGCCTGAGATCGCTGCGACAGAGCGCTCACGACCCGACGCGCGCCACCTCCGGGCCTCTCGCCAGACCGCGCGCACGGCCTCTGCCACGGCACGCTCGCCCGAGGGCCGTCGCGGATTTGCCGCCGCCTCCCCACGAAGCCTCGCCCGAGAGTCGGTCTTCGTCCAGCGGATTCGGCAGCAAAAACGCTTCGTCCTCGCAACACAATCGCAGCAGCCGCACGGGCAGCCTGGCCGAGTGGCGGCCGCCGCCGTACCGGCCGCCGCCGCCGGCGCCACCGCCCCGGCCCGGCTCCGGCGAGGTGGGCGACGCGGGCTCGGTGGACGTGCACTACGAGTGGGACCGCGCCACGCGCACGCCAACGCCCTCGACGCCGGAACGGACTCGCGCGCGCCCCTCCCGAGACGACGTAGAAGCTCGAGTGCGCGCCATGAAGGAGGAGTTCCTCGAGTTCCGCAAGCGGCAGGCGCTGCGGCGTCGCTCGCCAGAACCGCTGGCCCCGCCGCCACCACTGTCGCCGCTGTCTCCACTGTCGCCGCTGTCTCCGCTCTCGCCGCTGGCTGCGCTGGCGCACTCGCCGCCCGCGCCCACCGAGACTGTCTGCTGACCGCCGCGATACCGATCATTTCAAGCTACTAGCTCTAAATGGTCTCTTTATTCCCCACCGACCCCTCTGTTTTATAGATCTGCGCTTCATCTTTTACATACCTAGATTTGGTAAAGTAATATTAACATTCCGAATTTTACTTCTGCAAGTAAATAATTATTATTTGTATAACACTTTAGCTTGAGCATAAATTATTCAATATCGGGCACGAACTATGACCGACAATCAGTTTCGAATGTCGGTAAATTCATAATTTTTTTAGAGCCTGAAATTCCACAAAACGGGGGCTATTCGGAAGTAGATATTGATTTGGTACGTTCACTGTTTATGTAGTGTTAAAAGATCCCACCAGGTCACTGGCGTTACGACCACGCCGCCAGTAACCGTTATTATAAATACTAGATACTTAGAAAATGATGACTTAAGTCGCACAAGAATATTTGCGACTGTAATAATGTACGTATAAAAGTGGATGCTGTGGCGTTTCATGCTCGCACTGTCTGCTTTCCTATCTAATAAAATATGTCAATTAATTGTTCGGAGTAACCTCACGCACGACGACGCGGACGCTTAATTAAATAAACGTGGCAAATGAGACCTAAAGCAACAAAAACATAGGCACTTCCATTTTGATTCTATTTAAATATACATACGATTACCGTTAGGCTAATGTAGGAACTAAATGCTGAAAGTGATTACTATGAACAGAATGTGCCATATACAGATCAAAGTATTGTTTTATATTTAAAGTGATGTGGGCGTGTGCCCGGCAAGCAGCCAGTGCGAGAGACGTTCACCTTAACGCTTTAGGTATGAGCGGGGAAGCATCCACGACACCGCTCATACCAACATTATATTGTAGTTATTATTATAACTAATTACGAATAACGATTTACTAAAAGAGCAGCCGCGACTGGTGATCGACTGCGCGAGCAGTACGACGCTTGGCTGCACCCGCACTTAAACGCCAGTCAGGCGCCAGTCGGACGCCATATTCGGGTGCCACAGCCGGGCGCCAGTCGGGCGACACGGTCGGGCGCCACAGCCGGGCGCCAGTGGGGCGACACAGTCGGGCGCAACAGCCAGGCGCCAGTCGGGCGCCACAGCCGCGCGCCAGTCCGGCGCCACATAGGGGCGCCTACTGCGCATTCGGGCGCCAGTCCCGACTGCTCGTTTATAATATACAACAAAATAATCATTAAGTAGATTTTAGAAATAATTTAGATTGATACAAAACGTGTAAACTCAGTTTTGTTTTACATTTTTAAATGAATTATTATTTTACAAGTACAAATTTATTTTTATTTATGTAGTTACAATAATTTAAAAGGAACAACTGTACATATGTAAAAACATATTAGATATTATATACATTTATTTATTTAGGTGTGGTGTGGTATGATTGAGATTCTGAAGAACTGTTTGCCAGTGCTTGTGACTACTTGTGAGGCACACGACACTGTCGCCATTAGACACTGCCGACTTAGGAACATCTCACGTTTATATTAAGTATTCTTTATAGTGATGACTTAAGTTACTTACTTGTTTATTCTTGTGTGGCTGATGATGACTTACTTGATATGACGATGCGACTTGATGTGTCAATGCCCAAAGTATTCGCAAAGGTTCAGTCAATTGTTTTGGACTTCACTCAAAATATATTGAGTAAGATTTATTTAAAGAATTTTGTATTTAATTTGTTTACTTAACCTTTTTCTACAATTCACTAAGAGATAACAATAATTGTGTTTGTTATTTCACAAGAATAATAATAATTGACTTATCGGTTCCTTGAGTAATCCCACCTATGTAGTTGACCAGTCAAAACCAAGACTGTTTAGTGTTATGTTCGTTATTAGGTTTACTTATTGTGTCAAATGTGCTCTTAGATATTTCCTTGCATGCACGTCGCACTTTTTGTACCTATTGTTTGTAACGCAGAACTTTTTTTATTCAGATATCGATTTAAGGACCTCCTATAAATAAGTATAAAAATGTACGCTTTAAAGAAATTGGAATAAATTACTCATAACAAATAGATAGGTAGGTATGATAAGGTGTAGTTATATATGTGCGTGCATGGAAGCGTCTGATACGGAGGAATACGGCGCGTTGCGTCAGGAGGCACGCGGCGTGTCGCGTAGGGCTGCGCGTGAGTCGCTCCCGACGCTCATACCTGCCGTCACACCGCGCCCAGCTCGAACTCGACACGCCCTGTCGTCCGCACTGTGTATTGTTACGTCAAGGACAGCGAACAAGCGCATCATTAGTTCACTGCTGATGACGGTGTAGAGTTAAGCTACGTATAACGACACAATAGACCCTTGTTTTGTTTTTTTTACTCGTTCTCTAAGTAACTTCCGCCATAGCATACACTTAGAATATTAGGATCGACGATTTGTGCAATAAATTATCCACTGTTCAATATAAATAAATTATAATATGTTAAAATAATTATGTATGTATATGCTCAATATTTTCGACTGACCAACTGTAAGAAATATTATCGGTAAATTTCGAAATCACGATTGTTTAATGCGAATTTATTATGCTTTAGTATAGAAATTGATACTTTGCCATTCATAAATCGAGACAAAAGTAGAGAGTATTGCAAACAGATATAATTCTTGGGCAAGCTTACATTGTGGCCGTGTGGCCAGCAGTAAGTAGTGCAGGTGCCTAACTCGTCATTCTTGTTGTTTTCTTGACCGTGGCGGGCATATCACGAAACTAAAAATAATAGTCCTGTTTTTAAAGTTTGATCTTTTAGTATAATACTTATAGAATTGTAAATATTTGTTTTATTGATTTCATGTCATTCGGCGAGTGATATAAAGCGACCACAGATATATCGCACACAATACGTAGGTGCACGACTACATTCGAGTAGTTTGCGTAGGTTTTATATTATAATGCCTAAATCACTCGTTTAACTGAAATTATATTTAAATGCGATCATTGTAACAACCACCAAGACTTGAAATTCAATTAACGTGAGCTGTTCACAACGTATGTACCTACTTAGGTATTATTTTGACAAATTTATTATAATTGTACGTACAAGAGTAAGAAACAAGAGTAATATATACATATAGCTCAAACCATGTGATATCTAGTCTTTTCCATTATAAAATTATCCTTCCTTTACATACTAAAATTTTCATTAAAAATCGCATTTTCACTTATTTTAACCTTTACAGATAATTTGGATATGACTGCCTCCTATTTGTCTGAATTCTGTCGATGTCAGAGTACACTGAAGTTAGCCACTGTCGAAGCACTTGCATTTGTTCAACGGTCTACACACCCAACTTGTATCGTCCAATTATTTCATAAACCTAAGTGAAGGCTAAGAAGTAAAGCATTGCTGAATAAAATAGCCCAAACATCATTCGACAATTTCTAGACTAAAATGAAAAAGATAGCAATATTTTAGATTAATGTAACTAAATCGTATGTATCAGTTTGTATAAAGGAAAGTAAGTAAACGAAGTTATTGCACATTGGCAGAATGTATTGCGGTGAAACAGGGCACCCAAATCTTAAAAACTTAAGGCATAATGCACAATATCTCAGCACAATAAGTGATATTATAAAATACTCGAATCTTCAAAATATCATACTGAGCACTTTAACTGTTACTCCAATGAATCCACAATAAGTTTGCCTCGATTGAAAACAAAATATGCACAAGCAACATTTTTATAACTCGAGTAAATATCCATTTTCATTTATAGAATATTTTTAGTTATAAGTGTTGAGATCATGTGTTTACTGTGTAAGCACAAAAAGGATTCAATTCAAAAAAATAAAAATACAATAACGTTGCTATGATTATATTGTTGTATTATTTTTACCTGGAGCTGCATTTTCGCAAGAAATAAACTGTAGCACAGTGTTGTGCTGTAGGTAAACTTCACATTAGAGGAATCCGAAAAGGGAGGACACAATCTTGCTAGGCACGTAGGTACAAGCTTAACACTATAACCACATATAACACACAAAAAATTATGGAAAACAGTTCTGTTTTTAATCGCTTTCAAAAAATGGAGGTTTCCGGCAGTTTTTTCTTTTGTGTAGGTATGCACCTTCACCGATCGCTCAGTGGTGGACACCGGGGTTGAGAGCCACACTTTTTTCTTTTGAGTTTTGAGTGCCATGTTATTAGTTTAGCAAAGACATTTATATACCAATCGATAGTGTAGGTATGTAATTTCAAAAAGAAATAAAGCCTTTTTTTCTAACATTACCTATTGAAGAAATCTTTAATTTTTTTTTAAAAGAGCAATGTGACTTAACCCTTTGTCATGACACAGGGTAGTCACATAGTAAATAAAGAGGGGGGGGGATATAAAGAAACTCTTTTATATTAAATGAGTAATTTTATTTAAGACTAGCTTTTGTCCACGGCTTCGCCCGCGTGGTGGTCGGAAATTATCCCACGGGAACCTACTACCGGGATAAAAAGTATCCTACGTGTTAATCCAGGTTATAAACTGTCTGTGTTCCAAATTCCATCCAAATCCGTTCAGTAGTTTTTGCGTGAAGGAGTAACAAACATCCATGCATCCATCCATCCATCCTCACAAACTTTCACATTTTTATAATATTAGTAGGATTTATGCTAACTATAATAAATACACATACAATCGAGATCAAATATTTCACATTTTACGAAAAGGCTTTTTCGCAAACGTAAGATTTGTTACAAACATCTATGGAAAAAATAAGAGATAATGTTTTTGTAGAACTTTTTTAAATTGGTCCTATCAAGGGACCTCAACTTAACCAACAAAGGACGCCAGTGTTGGTTTATGCACCTATTACAGATTTATTATTAGAAAAGCTTTCATAACAAATGGAACTAGGTATACCAACTATTAGTAATAAATACAAAATTGCACCTCCCTTTAAGGGACTTAGAGAGCGAAAGCTAAAATTTTATTTTTATTTGTGTGCAAATCCTAGCCTGCATACCAAATTTCAGCTTTCTAGGACTTGGGGAAGTGCCCTAGAGGGTTTTATGAGCGAGTGAGTAAGTCAGTGAAGAAATCGACGTATTTTATGTATTAATAAAATCCATGAAACTTTGTGTGTTTTAAAAGCTTCCTAACTACATTTTATCCTGAGAATTTGAGCTGTCTAGCATTATCCAGGCCGAAGCTATGAAAATACGTCGTAACCCTTCGAGAAAAGGTAGTTTTCATTAGGACGTACGGAACCCTAAAAATAACATTTTGTCAACCACTAATGGTCGGTTCCTATAAACAAAAACGGATCATTTTGCTTACCAATGGGGAGCATTTTTTATTGATTCTGATTCGTAAGCTAATTTTACCTGTGATAACTACTTCCATATGGGAGGGTTTACTATGCAAAGCCATGCGGTATTGGCTTCATTATTGGTAAAGACACACGAGTCTTAATTTTAGCCAATAACGGTCCGTAAATTATAGGAATCGGCCATAAGCGATGACTAAAATTACATCACCGATTTGTCGATGCGTAGGTAATGCTTTGACGACTCGTTAGTTTTCTAACAGTATTGACAGTCATCCAATTTTACTTTACAAGTGTGAGTAGGACTCACGCCCTGAATATTCAAAACCTGCCCGCGGCTTCACTAAAGTGACACTATCTATGAATTTCCAATACCGGATTAAAGGACAAACTACGCTTACCAATTTAAAAAAGAAAATGGTATTTAGGAGGGATTGGACCGATTTAAATGAAATAAAGACCAAGGCCAGCTTGCACTACACATCACTAAAAACATTTTAACGCTGACCTAATTTAAATTATTGTCCTTCCTCTGTCAGCTTAAAGCGATTGACAGCCAACAAGACGATGTTTTAAATACGTTTAGCGTAAACATAGTTAGTGATTTTTGGAGCAAGCGGGCCTAAATGATACTTCAAGATACGGCCTATGAATTACCGATACCAGCACCCTAATTGCGTAACAAACTATCAGACACAATCTGAATCATTTGGAAGCCTATTGCTAATCCATTGCTTCATGGACAAATTTTAGCCATTTAACTACTCACAAAATTTACAAGACATTATGTAGGTACTTCAGATTCTCGAGAAGCCGGGAAAATTTGATTCCAGTTTCTTTTTTTGACAGTTATTTTATACTACCTAAATACCTTAGAAAAAACTACATGTTCACACTAGAACTCCCTACTTGGCAACCAGTAGGTAATAATAATAATAATAATAATCCATTTAATTCAGACATAGTCCATACATTAATTATAAAAATAAAATGATAAATACACATTACATTAAAATAATCAAAAACAAATTTAACAAAATTACACATACACATTAGAAAAACACATTGAAACAATCAAATAATAAAATTAGACATACACAATTATAATTATAAAAAACTGTCAAACAATGCGAGGAGAAGCGCTAACATGAAGCTGCATCCACCTCTGTATCAGGGACAGGTCCCACCGCTCGGACAACACCCTCAGGAGACTGTTCGAACTGCTTCGTAGGCGACTTAATAGTGAAGCGCTCCGCTTCCTTATGATCGCGAAAAAATCATCGGTCCGCGCCTCAGCAAACATAGTCGAAGCACTACAAAACCGCGGGAGCTCTAACAGTATCCTGAAAGCATTGTTGTACTGCACGCGCAGTGCGCTGTACGCCCGCTGCGTAAAGCTGGCCCATAGGCTGCACGTGTAAAACGACTGACAATATGCCTTAAATAAAGTCACCTTCACAGGTCTAGTACATCGTGCAAACCTACGAGCCAACATATTACACCGGACAGACAGCGCCCTTCGCTCCCTCTCAATGTCCAGATTGTCACTTAAGTCGTCAGAGACCCAGTGGCCCAAATACTTGAAATGCTGTACCCTTTTTAAAGGAATTCCGCAAAGAGTGACAGGAGGTACAGATGAGTAACATTTGGTACCTGCTTTGAAGATTAAAAATTCACTCTTTTTAGCATTGTAATTGAGCCCATGGGCCTCCGTATATGACTCACATATGCGCAAAAGTTTACGTAATGCACCGATCGATGGGCTCAGCAACACCATATCATCCGCGTAACTAATGTTGTTAATACACACTCCGTCTATGGAACATCCAATATTAGTGCTGCTGAGCTCGCCGATCAGCCGGTTTATATACAGGTTAAAGAGGCGAGGCGAGGATAAACCCCCTTGTCTCACTCCGCATTGCAACCCATACACGTCCGACTGTGCACCCGCCCATCTAACGGTATTCTGCTGCTTCCTATACCAGTACCGGAGCAAAGACACAATCTCATGTGGTACACCTGTTTCACATTGTAGGTTCTGCCACAGCTTGTCATAACACACCAGATCAAAAGCTTTTGAAAGATCTAAAAAACATGCGTATACTGGTGTGTTTCTGTCCGTATAGTACTGAACAGTCTGCTTGAGACAGAGGATAGCACTCTCAGTTGACAAACCGGGTCTGAACCCAAACTGAGCGTCATGCAAGTGGAGGTGCTTCTCCAACTGTCGGTCAAGCAAACTATCCAGTACCTTAGCTATGACAGTCGCAAGAGAGATCGGTCGGTAATTAGACAGATCCGACGAGTCACCCGTCCTATCTTTAACAATTGGCACTACGACTGTGTGCATTAAATCATCGGGTAAATAACCGTGACTAACACACAAGTTAAATAATAGTGCAAGGACTCTTGGCAGGTGTACGCCCGCGTACTTCAAATGCTCGATGCTAAGACTATCGTGACCTGGGGACTTGCCTCTCACCATCTTCTTTATAATTTGGGCCACATCCTTGGCGGAGAATCTAACGTTAGCATGCCCAGGGCGATCCTCAGCTGCGAGCACCTGTGACGCAGACCCGAGCGGTGATACCACACTAAAATGCCGCTGAAAGGCGCAGGCTATGTCCCGCGG
Organism: Dryobotodes eremita; assembly: GCA_917490735.1. Lineage (NCBI taxonomy): Eukaryota > Metazoa > Arthropoda > Insecta > Lepidoptera > Noctuidae > Dryobotodes > Dryobotodes eremita. The sequence goes on from OU823249.1 coordinate 15,665,521, forward strand.
CTCATGCGCGCCACCAACACTCGCCGGCGCGCCCGACCTTGGATTCAGTTTATGGGTATTTTTCCAAAAATCGCCAAAGTTTTTATTAGCATGATGTTCCGCAATTATGTCCATCTTTATCTGACATTCATTATTTTGGCAGTACTTTAATTTTTCTTTAAAGAGTTTCCTAGACTCACACATATTATTGTAATCATAGCCAGATCTAGGACGTCCATAAGATACCCATGTCTGAAAACAAAACCTGGCCCTCCGGTGTGCGTCACTAACATGCCTATTCCACCCCGTTACGTACTTAAAATGTTTGCGCTGAGGTGCAATGCAGCTTCTCTTAGCGGCTTCAGTCAAAATATTTACAATACTATTATACATCCCATTTATTGTCATTTTATGGTTCTGATCACTGCACATTCCATCTGCGCAATTACAAAACTCAGAAGGAAAGTCAATCTGCTTAAATCTTAAATTACAATAACAAGTATAGTCTTGTATTTGATTACTGTCCCTAAGTCCCCATTTTATACAATTGAAAGTATTTGGACTGGTTGCAACTTTAGGTTTAATAACATTAACATTACATTTAATCATTAGCGGATAGTGATCAGACCAGTATGTATCGTACAGTACGCACACATCCACGACGGCGCACCGACGGCGCAATGAGTAGGCCCTAAGTGATAAAAAATTGTAAAACATGCCTTTTGATAAGAGAAATACACACACATTTCTTGAATAGTCAAGAATTATCCTAAATTAGTTGAAGACTTGGTCCCACCGCATACACATCGAAGAAATGATTTCCAGACTGTTCATTATATACAAGTGCTTATTAGGTAAAAATTATTTCATTCACAACTTCGCCACATTATGGATTTTAGAAACAACTTTTTACTGGGCACTAAGTAGGTATAGATCATCATCTGCCTGGCCTTTTCCCAACTATGTTGGGGTTGGCTTCCAGTCTGACCAGATGCAGCCGACTACCAGTATTTACATGGAGCGACTGCCTATCTGACCTCCACAACCCAGTTAAGTACTGGGTAGCACGATACCCTTTAGAAAGGCTGATTTTCAGACTTTCGGGCTTCTGACGACCGGTAACGACTGTCAAAGATCCAAGAATGATAACTGGGACCAACAGCTTAACGTGCTTTCCGAGATGCGGGGTGGTCTCGGTGTGTAAACTCGGTGTGTAAAGATGGTCACCCATCCACGGACAGTCCACGGCAAGCGTAGCTTAACCTAATCGATCGACCCGTGCAACTGTTAATACATAGACACGAGCTCCAAGGTAGGTATAAATACAGAGCTTTAATTTTTGCATCATAGCAATACCTACCTACGGCCAAAACCTGATAAATTCAATTTTTATTATTTTAATCAAATCTATTAGTAGATTCAATTTCTCTAAGCAAAAAATTTTTTTCAGAAATGCGAGCGTTTTGAACATTTTATTGACCGACTGCTGGTTGGACATGATAAAATAAGTTTCCCAGATGTAGCAATAAAATATCAGATAAATGTGCAGCTTGTGATAACACATTTGCTTCTTTTTTTAACCGACTTCAAAAAAAAGAGGAGGTTCTCATTTCGACTGTCTTTTTTTAAAATGTGTTTTAGCTCAGAACTTTTTTCTGGGTGAACCGATTTGGATGATTCTTTTTTTATTTGAAAGCTGGTGCTTCACATGTGGTCCCATTTAAATTTGATCAAGTACTGACTAGCAGTTTTTAAGTTATCCTTAATAATGCGTATTTTTTCCACTTAGTTTATATTGATGATGTTATAATAATTTCCTGTCACGGTTATTTACATATCTAGTAGTGGTATACGAATTTGTGTGGGGTAGGCACCACAACAAAAAAGTGAAAAAGTGTCTTTGGTTGTGTATTTTCGTTTTTGGCCATCGACTTCCGAAATTAAAGTAATTTTTCACGTTTTTTAGTGGTTTTTTTTGGAAGTCGGTTGGTTTTTTGTAAACAATATTTTTTTAATAGCAGAAATGGGCCCTCGGCACGTGACTTAATGAAAACAACCACACGGGTCCACACAGTGACCATCCATTACATACCGTGACCCCCTCAGACTTGGACTTCCGACTACCCATAGGTAACCAACCAATGGGACTGACCAATGGGTCGGTGTGACCCAGTAACTGGGTTGTGGAGGTCAGATAGGCAGTCGCTCCATGTAAAATACTGGTTCTCTTCAGCTGCATCCGGTTAGACTGGAAAGCCGACCCCAACATGAAGCTCATAGCAATAAGGCCCAAACCGTATAGGTAAATATACCTATACGGTTTGGGCCTTATTGCTATGATACATGGTTTTGGTCGTTGGCTCTGTATCTACTAGGTATGACCTCATATCTACACGTTACATTGAAATTACAGTCTCCTATACAACTGCTCTCCCGTATGAGAATGAACAAGGGCCCGAATACGGAGACGAATGGATATACTTCTACGATGACGAAGGCAACACCCATACCATGAACTTCTCTACTCTACCACATGAAACGCGTGGAATGATTTTTGGAGACACCTACTTCTACTTGTACACCAGGTGAGCAACGTTTGATTATGAAGTTCCGTTGCCCTGATTGTCGCAATTTGAATAACGTTGACATCCGGTAGGTTATCAGTTTAAAATATGGATAAGTAAATGTGAAATGATTTTATTTCAGTAGGTAAGTTAGTTTGTACTCGCACTTTTACACGTCAATCATATTTTAAAAACTAGATGAGGTCGGCGTTTTCTATCCGACTACTCTGAGAAGAAACACCGTAACAAAATCAGAGATCAGTCTTTTTTAAAGCCCAGACATAATCTTGGTCAGATCATGTGAGGACCATGTCGATTAGTTTCTGGTCTTTTGAAGCAAGAACTACACAGATAAGAGTGGATCCGGTCAGTGCACGCATTTGTCAGTAATCGTGTAGCTCAACTCAGAACTTAAGGCGTAGGTAACAGTCGTCCTGATATTTCTGTTGTAGACGGAACACTGAAGCAGAACAATTGGAAATTCCCGAAGACAATCAACTGTTCACAAGCCAATACTTTAACTCGTCCAATGACATTAAGGTTGTGACGCATGGGTGGTTCTCCCACGAGAAGACGGAATGGCTTCAGGAAATAAAGAATGCTTTCTTAAGAAAATACGATTTTAACGTCATTACCGTTGATTGGAGCGAATTAGCAAAAAACCCGGCATATCCATGGTCAGCATTTAGTACTAGATATGTGGGAAAGAAAACAGCAACACTCTTAGACTCTATTGCAAGAACCTATCAAGTAGACGGAAAGGTTTTGCATTTAATGGGACACAGTTTAGGTTCACATGTCATGGGATATACAGCATTATTTTCAAACCAAAGAATACATAGAATCACAGGTGAGTAGGTACCCCTCTAATACTTATCTATCACATTCGTTTAGGACAGGCCAAAGACATTTACTTAAATATACTTACAATCTTAAATCTCTTTGGGGCAGACCTACGTTAGATAGGTACTTTATGTAGGTTCGAAAATGTGCCTACTTTGAGCTACCTTTTATAATTTGTTTAGTTATATATATTTGAGAACCCAAATTGTCTATGGTTACCTAATCGCAGGACTGGATCCCGCTCGACCTCTCTTCGAGCTTCCCTTGATGGCACCAGATTATCGCCTAGAAAAAAGCGATGCTGAGTTTGTAGACATTATCCATTCCTGTGGTGGAGTTTACGGGTACCGGAGAAGCCATGGTCATGTTGACTTTTACCCAAACAACGGGCGAGCGAGGCAGCCCGGGTGCGAAGGAGCGCAAGAGGTTATAGGTAAGAACTGATTAACAATATTAGGTATCTCAATATTTAAAGACGACGAAAGTTATAGCTACGTAAATGCGTATCTTATCGAAGAACAATAGAAATGAATTAGTAAGTCAGCCACTATTATTAAATAGTGGCTGACTGAATATGGGAGCGAAATCTGTCTATAAATCATATAATTATGAAACATAATATTATTAATTTATTCATTTTCAGAGGGTTGTAGTCATGGTCGTTCAACGCTATTTTTTGCCGAATCTATAGACTCCAAAGTTCCTTTTGTGGCATATCCATGTGAAAATTGGAAGACATTTGAAAATGGCGAATGTAAAGAAAACTCTGTTGATATGGGCTACCCTGTTTCAACAAACATTAGAGGAGACTACTATCTTTATACGAATGGCGAACCTGAATTTGCTCGCGGTGAAGACTAGAACCAGACGCTAACTACCATTTGACGAAGAATTTGTTTTTCCAAAAAATCTGAAATCGGTCAACGGTTGCCAAAAGGAGACTGCAGAATTTTATGAAATCAATAGAGACGTGGTCAATTTATAGTTAGGTTCGTATATACTTGGCGCGAAATGTGGGTGTACCTATGCCTAATCCTTCGGAGAATACGGGCGTAATAATGTGTTAAATTTATAACATAGTACTTAACGAAAAGAAGAAAAAAAATAAAATTCGTTTATTTGCGGTAAACATGACGCAAAGAAAAAACACACAAACACAAAAAAGAACGAGTTTGGGGAAAATATGCGTCACATTCACGCAAATAAGTCCTTATATAATAAGTTATGGTATTTTTGATGACTTTTAAAGAGAAAACTGTCTGTGAATGTGAGTAGCATTCAGGCTAAATTGATTATCATTTTAATATTGTGAATGTGAAGACTATGTGGGTCATTGTTGCTTTTTTTTCTCTCCTCAGTTAATTTTAATCATGGTCTGGCAGTTTGAGTAATTTTTGTGGCCTTCCCAAATGTCTTTTCTTTGGTATTGTTCGTCGAATCGTTGAGCTCCTTAAGTTCTGAGTTGAGCTACACGATTACTGACAAATGCGTGCACTGACTGGACAGGTCCACTCAATCTGTGTGGTTTTTCCTCAAAAGACCATCTCAGACACAAATCTACATGGTCTTCACATGATCTGACCAAGATTATGTCTGGACTTTAAAAGAGACTGTGACCTCTGAGTTTGTTTCGGCCTTTCTTCTCAGAGTAGTCAGATAGGAAACGCCGACCCCATCTAGTTTTTAAAATATGATTGACGTGTAAAAGTGTTTGTTCAAACCTACTTACAGAAATAAAATCATTTATCATTTAAATGCTACGAACCTATGCGAGACAGAGCCCCAGCGCTGGTTTTCAGCGATAGCCGGCGCTGACGTGATGACGTCAACCAGTGCAGCATACGAAATTTAAAAATAAACAAAAAAATAAGAAATAAAATAAATACACTATACCTAGTCCCCGATCCCTTTTTATCATAACGCCATCAAAATCTGACCCTGACAGCTTATAGAAAAAGTACGTACCTACCTACCCTCGCGTCCTAATAGACAACGGATAGGTACCTACGAGAGGACAAGGACGCGACCTACGAGTTCCACTTCCTAGATAGCTAGATACAGCGTGTCAGAAATGTGTGGTCATATTTAAGGATGTGGGACCACACCCATGGAGAAAGTTGTTCAGTTTGATGGTCTGTACCATACCCATAAATATGACCACACTTTTCTGATACGCGCTGTATAGTTTGACTTGACATTCAAAACAAATCATCAACAGATTAATTCTTCTTTTCAACCGTGAGACATTACCCTGAGACATCCAAGCTAGGTGTTCCTGTGCTCACAAATACTACAATATATAAGTATGTGTGGTCCCCAGGGTACTCAATCTTAGTACAAAAAACTGAGAACAGCAATGGGTACATTATAAATACTTATGTCATGTCATAGGATATAAAAACATGATTAGCTTCATTGCATCTCATTTATCAATCCTTGAAATTAACACTAATACTACAAAATAAAATTAAACTACTACACACACACACCTACTACTACTAAACTACTAGTAAGTACTACCACGGATATCGTTACTACACTACTAATAATATACTTTCAGTATAGTGAAAAGTACTCTGTGACCTGTACATAGCTATAGACATACGGATATCCTACCCACAACAAAGGTGTAGTTCTAACTATGAATATCAGATGGCGGTAGTTTCTTCACGAACGCAGAAGACCCGTTCCACGGAACAAGATTGGTCTCTATTTCAGTATAGGTAGTCACTCTGTGGTGGTCCCACACCTGTGGTGTCCTATGAGCTGCAAACGCTGTGGGCGAACGAGGATGTGAGGCAAGGGACGCTCGGAACCTGCGCTGACTACTACAAGTTTTATTTACCTATTCTCCTACATCGCATTTTTTATGTGCATGCCACATCCTGCATATAACATATGGTCACCCCGACGTGATACTGAGGCAAGAAGCGTAATACCTATACAAGGTCGACGAATAATAAAGGCTCCTACAAACAGGCGCGACACGCGACGCGACACAAAGGCACCGCTCGTCACGCGACAGGCGGTGCCTTTGTGTCGCGTGCGATTCGCTTCGCGTGTCGCGCTTGTTTTAAGGAGCCTTAATTCTGCGAACTCATCGTGCGCCGCCTGCTAGAAACATCGGCAACGTGACAACCAGTGAACAACGAGTCGCGACAAGCTGTACCTGCTGAAGCTGGACGAATTTCCACTACGACAACTTTGGGATCGCTGATCTAAATTGCCAAAATTCAGAGAAAAGTGCTGATTAATGGTGTGGTGAAGTGATCTTCCATATTGTCGTTCGTTAAAGAAGTAGCCATTTTGGAGATAAAAAAACACGTGTGGCACTCGGGGACTGCCGCGGTAAAGCTATTGCATAGCATTTTTTATCAACTTATGCAATTATAATTATTTATTTATTTTTTATTTATGCAGTAATACTTTTTTCTTTGATATTAATTCAAGTACAGTCGTACCATATACATACACGTTAAGCGAACGCTCGGCCGAGCTACAAGGTAGGCGGAGTGGGGGGTGTTAGGTTTTATTTTCGTTACGGAATTTCTTGATTCGGTCGCCGCGCTCAAAGCCCGCGATAAAAGCTATGCAATAGCTTAAAAATAATTTATTCAATTTCTATCGCTGCGGACTTAAATTTGCCTCTTGTGCTACCATATCTCAGAATTTTTCCTGAGATCTCAGGATTTTTAGGCTCCTAAGAGGATTGCGACCGGATTGAGGGAAATCTCGGGAATCTCAGGATTTTGTGATTTTTTGATAAAAATAAAGTATCTCTATCTAGACGTTTCAGTTTTTTCTTTATTGGTAAGTTACGATCAACATAAACAAAAATATAATCTTTGGATAATATCAGAGCACAACGCATTTTTTCACACAATCATGTGCAAAAAAAGGCGTCGTCGTATTAACTAATTATAGTTAATTACGTTTGCGACAAAATTTCAGGACTTTTGTATAGAAATCAGGCTTTATGTCAGGACTTTTCAATTTTCCATATGGTAACCCTACTCTTGTGTGACGGTGTTTTCGTTTTCATTTGCAATCTTTTCCGTTATTAAAATATAACGACGAATTTCGTACCTGTTATACAAACATAGGTAACTACCTAAATATTGCTTGTCTATATCTCGACCATCAAATTCATACTTTCTCACGCAATTACTGTGCTATTTTCGTGCCTAGCTTTAGGTATACTTAGCTATATTATGAAAAAATAAGCAATTATTGCAAGATATTGCTTCGTAATTTACCCACACGCTTACAATTTGCACTAATCTTGTTTGAGCGGTCGCACAATTTGTTGGGCATGACTAAAGTTAGGTACATGGTCTGTGGGCATACATTGCTACCTACTTTACGTTTCATTACATTAGGTATTAAGTAAATAAATACCTACCTTTTCATTATTCTAACTTAAAACTATCTGCACTATGATTGCTTATTTTATTGTCTAGCGTCCTGACTTCCTGAGACAATAACTATTACTTACCTACTTCTTATTACGTCGTGTAATCAAATTCCTAATTATTAATTAATTTATAACAAAGACGATCTGACTTGCTCCTTTATTTCATAAAGTAACTATTAGGTACCTGCTTCATCATGGCCATCCGGCTGGTCCGGGGATACCGCACGGTCTGATGCGAGGCGGCGAGCCTCCTTGCCGGATTGCCATCATGGGATCCGGCCCTGGTTCAGGCCATGGTACGGAGCGAGAGGGATTGGGAAGCCGTCACCTCCTTCTGCGAAGCAGTAACGCTCGCGAAGGAGGAGGCGGAGCGCGTGAGAGAGAGGCAATCGTTGCGCCCTCACGCCCCTAGTCGCCGCAGGAGGACCTTTGGCTTCCGGAGTCGATTGCCGACTCCCGGCCACCGTAGGCGCGGGCTTGCGGACGGCGAGCAATGGGCAGCTCGCCGTCCGGTAAGGACCAGGCCCGGATCGACGGCGCGTTGTGTTCCACGCGCGCCTTAAAGAAATGTCAGCATCAATGACGGGGTCCGAAAGGACCGATGCCTGCCGGGGTCGCGGATTGTTCGAAAGAGTTACCGTGGCCCTGGCGCACAGGCAACTGAAGGAACACGGGTGGGTTTTAGTCAGTAAAAGTCTGACACGCCATCATCAAATTTGATGATTTCACAACCAAAAAAGAAAAAATTGTTCCTACTTCATACGTTGTTTAATCTAATTCCTTCGTTATCTAATTTATAACAAAGACAATCTTGCTTACTCTTTTATTTCATAAAGTAAGGAACTTCAAACTTGGATATAATTCCCAATTTTATAATGCAAACCCTACTTAGTGTTCATAATAACTACCTAATACTCTAACGTAAACATTAGAACTTCTACCTGCACCTAAATAATAGGTCTTTACCTATGAAATTGCCGTTTTGTATGAAAAAATTTAAACGAATTTTTTTCATGAATTTTTTATTTGTATTAATCGAAGTAATCACCCATGCAATCAATGCATCTTTGCCATCGCAGTGGCAGTTTATTGATGCCCTTCTTAAAGAAATCAGCTGGACGGGAGGCAACAAATTCTTCAAAGGCATTTTGTACTGCCTCTCGGGTAATAAATTTTTTTCCCGCCAAGAAGTTATCCAAATTCTGGAAAAACTAGTAGTCTGTAGGCGCAAGGTCTGGTGAGTAGGGCGGATGACGGAGAGCTTCCAACCCCAGTTCTTGCAACTTGGAGACCGTCTGCTGTGCAGTATGAGGTCGCGCGTTGTCGTGCAGGAGCAGCGGAGACGAGCGATTGACCAATGCTGGTTGGAGATGCGCCAGCTTCTCCATCATTGTGTTCAGTTCTTCACAGTACACATCTGCAGTAATGCTCACCCCGTTTGGTAAGAAGCTGTGATGAATCGCACCGGCGCTAGACCACCAAACAGTGACCATCACTTTTCTAGGGGTAAGTTTTCGTTTAGGGCATTGTTTAGGTGCTGAACCAGGATCCAACCAACTTGCTGAGCGCTTACGGTTATCAAACAGAATCCATTTTTCATCGCAGGTAACAATGCGGTTCAAAATTCCTTCATTTGTGTGTCTGTTGAGCAGTGCAAGGCACGTCTCGACGCGTACTTCGCGCTGGCGATCATTGAGTTCGTGGGGCACCCATTTGTCAAGCTTTTTTACCTTGCCAATTTGACGCAAATGGACCAATATTGTTTTGACGCTAACGTCGAAAGCTGCTGCTAATTCAGCCGTAGATTGTGTATCATCAGCTTCCACAATTGCCTTTAATTCGTCATTGTCGACCAAAGTCTTCGGACGACCGCGAGGTTCATTTTTCAGGTCGAAATTTCCAGAGCGGAAGCGAGCAAACCAATAACAGGTGGTGCGTTGGTTTGTAGAGTTAGCTCCGTAAACGTCGTTGATGTTGCGTGCCGCTTGTGCCGCGTTGCTGCCACGACGGTACTCATATTCCATAATTACTCGAATTTTTAACGTATCCATGATGACGAAAAAGATTGAAATGCGATGAAAATGTAACACTAATCAATAAAGAAATGACTACTTTTAGAAAAAAAAATCCGTTTTTAAAATAAAATTAATTTGAAATTAGAATTCATAGCCAAACAAAAATTATTTTGATTTGAAATGGCCAGTACTGCAGAACGGCAATTTCATAGGTAAAGACCTAATATAAATAAACAAACTTCCCGGCATTATAAACTGTGTTAGGTATATTTATAGTTATTCATTTGTCTTCGCCGACTATTCCAGATTTGGAGATTCCACCGGAACGTTGCCTGCGCTGCGCGATGGCGCGCGATTGTTACGGCACATGAGCGACAGCGGGCGATAAGCAGAGTAAGCTGAACTAAAGGTGACGCTAACGCCATCAACCTGTATTCACTGCGCTCCAGCGAGGTAATTACGTAACACACTAACAGTAGGAATGGGTTTAATTTTGACAGTTCAACAACATTCATTGCGTTATTTACGTTGTTGAGCAGACAAATTTTTCAAACATATAAAGCAATAGATTAGCAATAGGCTTCAAAATGATTCAGATTGTGATAGATAGTGTGTTTCGTAATCAGGGTGCAGGTTCGTCTGATTGGATTGTCGGTACCATTTTATTTGTAACTATTATTGTTCATTGGCATATTTTGTTTGAACGTTATTTACCTCTTCGTAAAAATAATAATTTCGGACGATATTAAAAAGCTTAGGCAGTTTCATAGTAGTATAAAATGTAGAATTACTAACTATATTCTAAAAACATATTGAGATGTTAAAATCAATTTAGAAAATTACTACTCACTGAATTACAATTAAAGTGTAGTGTGGGTGTCATAGAACTATGTCTATGTTTGTATGTGTAAGTAGTCTAAGTCTATATATTGAATGGTTCGCTAATAAAGACCAGTATTATATATCAATTCGTGTACTCAATTACACCTATCCATACATGGCGATCCTGCCTTCGGGCAAGCCGCGCACAATGGTCGTGTCGCGTTACAATTGGCTTCATTTTTAATTGGTGCGAAATTATTCGGAAAACCAGGATGTGTCAATCATACCAGACCAAAGAAGAAGTTTTTCTAGCTCAAAACGCAGCCGGTGCTGGAAATAGTCCGAATTTGCAAGAAATTGGCGCACGTTTGAGCATCCAGACTATTATGACCACAGCAATTATCTGCGTGATGGGTGCAGTTCTTCTCTACTTGGGATATAAGGCATATAAAAAATGCCATACTCGTTGGATGCGTCAGGAGATCAACCATCAGGCTTTCAGGGGCTTGCGATTGTCCGGACGAGGTCGCAGCCAAAACACACCAAAAGTAGCAGATAGTGAATGTCGATGAAAGATGATGATGATGATGTCGATGATGTGAAAGTTAGAAAGATGTCAGGCATTGTTTTCTCAATTTGATGAACTTCAATCTAAAATTGAAGCACTAGATCTTGAATCTGAAAGTGAGCTTGATGAAAGAGAATCATTCGAGGAAACATTTTGTAATTTAATTTCATGTGCACAAGTAATAATTGAAACTATCACAGGCTGAAAGCGGTTCTATTCATGGTAACAATAATGTTGATGCGAAGTCCGAGTTTAGCAGTTCATGCTGTAAAAATAATTTTAATGTTAATTTACCAACTATAAATTTTCCAAAATTTGATGGCAAATACTTAAAGTGGCTCGAGTTCCGTGTGGGTGTTTCGGAGTCCGAGTGGATGTTTTAAAAACGGTACATTCAACCCTATAACAAAATACATCCAATTTTAATTGATTCCAAGCATGCATTTAGCAAACTTTTATTTGCAGAGGAGCATCTGCGTCTACTACATTGCGGTCCTCAGCAATTAATTAGTTTGATAGGTACGTGAAAACTTCTGGCCCGTTGGTGGCAGAGTTCTTGCTACAAAAACTGTAAGAAATATGTCAAATGTGTACGGATAAAGGGTAAATCCCTTCAAACTTTAATGGGTAACCTACCTCATCCTACATCCTAGCGTAAATCCCTCATCTCCGCTTGAGGTCTGTGGCACCGATTTTGCAGGTCCGTTCCATATTTTCAATCGGAAAGGACGTGGCTCTAGAACTTGTAAATGCTATTTGTGTCGTTTTGTCTGTTTCTCCTCCAAAGCTTTCCATCTTGAAGTTGTTAGTGAGCTAAGTACCAAGGCATTTATTCCATGCTTACGTAGGTTTACTTCTAGAGGAAAGCCTCCCATAATTTATTGTGATAATGGTAGGAACTACGTAGGGACAAATAACGATTTAGGCAAAATGCTTAAGGCCGCCAATGATTCCGCGACTGAGTTCCGAGCCAGCGAGGGTATTGAATTTAAATTCAGTCCAGCTTATGCACCCAATTTCGGTGGAGTCTGGGAAGCTGGCGTTAAAGCGGCTAAGTCCTATTTAAAACGAATCGCAGGTAAATGATAAATGATTTTATTTCTGTAAATACGTTTGAACAAACACTATTACACGTCAATCATATTTTAAAAACTAGATGAGGTCGGCGTTTCCTGTCTGACTACTCTGAGAAGAAAAGCCGAAACAAACTCAGAGGTCACAGTCTCTTTTAAAGTCTAGACATAATCTTGGTCAGATCATGTGAAGACCATGTAGATTTGCGTCTGAAATGGTTTTCTTGAGGAAAAACCGCACAGATTGAGTGGACCTGTCCAGTCAGTGCACGTATTTGTCAGTAATCGTGGCGCTCAACTCAGTACTTAAGGAGCTAAACGATTTGACGAACAATACCAAAGAAAAGACGGTAGGTAGGGTAGGCTACAAAAATTACTCAAACTGCCAGACCATGATTAAAATTAAGTGAGGAGAAAAAAAAGCAACAATGACCCACATAGTCTTCACATTCACAGAATTAAAATAATAATCATATATTCAATGTAGCCATTTACTGCTATGCTACTTACATTCACTGACAGTTTTCTTTGTTAAAAGTCATCAAAAATACCATAAGTTATTATATAAGGACATTATTAATTCTAAAACACTCATTCACAGTATAAAATGGATTGTTGCTTGGGGGTACATCGAAGTAGCTTAGTTAATCCCAAGCCTTTTTGTCATCCAAGTAATCTTTAACTTTATAGAAACCTTTTTGACAGAATTTGTTTAATAAATGATTTAAATTTATTGAGGCTCAGTTCTTTAACAAGACTTGGAAGTTTGTTGTAAAAACGTATACTTTGGCACTTAAATGAATTACTATTTTTTTGGAGCATAGTCGCGGGCACAATAAGTAAATCTTTGTTTCTAGTATTTATGTTATGAACGTCGCTGTGTTTGGAATATAGATTAATATTCTTTTTTACATAAATCAGGTTCTCATATACATATTGAGATGCGACTATCATTATGTTTATTTCCTTAAATTTATCCCTCAGTAAATGCCTACAACTAAGGTTATAAATTGCTCGAATGGCTCGTTTCTGCAGCACAAAAATAGCCTGAATGTCGGCTGCATTTCCCCACACCAAAATGCCGTACGACATTACACTATGGAAATAACTAAAATATACTAATCGAGCTGTAATTCTAATGTTACATTTGAAGAGCTTTCCACCCTGTTTATACTGATGCAATATTGAATTCGCATCCGTTGACGCACTGTCTTCAGATCCGTCAGATTTTAACCCATTAACACCCGGCCACTTCCTTATCGGGCGTCCGTTGACTTCACCAGCATCCCCTATTGTAGAAAATTTGTCGATCAATTGATATCAGCATTTAGAAAGACTGAGGCAACATTATTGGAAGAGATGGTCGCAAGAATTTCTCTCCGAGCTACAAACACGAGTCAAATAGCGTCGATCCAGTGGCCAACCTATTATGATTGGTTATGTACCTAGTCTAATCAAAGACGATTAGCTGCCGCCAATGAAGTAGATTTTGGGAAGAATAGAGAAGCTTTTTATTGTACCAGACGGTTTATGCAGAGTTGCAGATATAAACACAACTAAAGGAATAATCCGAAGAGCTCTAAAGGTCTGCATCCTGCCAGTTGACGATCCAGAGCTTCTTAAAAGCACGGCTTCCAAGGGGACGGAGGATGTTAACAATACAAACACTGTGGGCGAACGAGGGATGTGAGGCAAAGGACGCTCGAAACCAGCGCTGACTTCACAGCAGTATGGCGGCCCGGCGGCGCCGCCCGCGCGCACCGCGCACTCAAAGTCGAAAACACACCGCACCGTCAACACGTGCTTTCTGTATTGTATCTACCTATTTCTTATTAAATACGTTTTACCTATTCTCCTACATCGCATTTTTTATGTGCATCCCACAGCCTACATATAACAAGAGCTACTAAATGAGACTCCAATACTGAGTCTAGAATCTTCAATGAAATTGTTTGAAAATCGAAATAAGAAGTTAGAGTTAGCAGTAAAGGCACCGTTCCACAACGGCCCACGGCTAAGCTACGCACGTGTACTTAATGCCTTGATCACACGTACCGAGTAGATGGGCGAAATAGCAAGATACTAGGCCGAGAGAGTTGGGTGGACGAGTAGCTGGTAACACGTATTTTTTTACCGACTTCCAAAAAAGGAGGAAGTTCTCAATTCGACTGTATTTTTTTTTAATGCGTTTTAGCTCATAACTTTTCTGGGTGAACCGATTTGAATGATTCTTTTTTTATTTCATAGCTGGTGCTTCACATGTGGTCTCATTTAAATCTGATCAAGTTCTGACCAGTCGTTTTTGAGTTATCCTTAATACTGCGTATTTTTTCCACTTAGTTTATATTGATGGTGTTATAATAATTTCCTGTCACTGTTATTTACATATCAAGTAGTGGTATAAGAATTTGTGTGGGGTAGGTACCACAACTAAAAATTGAAAAATAAATGCTTTTTACAAAAAAAAAACAACTGACTTCCAAAACAAAAACACAAAAATACGTAAAAAATAACTTTAATTTCAGAAGTCTGTGTCTTTGGTTGTGTATTTTCGTTTTTGGGCACTGACTTCCGAAATTAAAGTTATTTTTCACTTCAGTTTTTAGCTGTGGTACCTTCCCCACACACATTCGTATACCACTACTTGATATGTAAATAACCATGACAGGAAATTATTATAACATCATCAATATAAACTAAGTGGAATAAATACGCATTATTAAGGATAACTCAAAAACTACTGGTCAGTATTTGACCAAAAATAAATGGGACCACATGTGAAATACCAGCTTTCAAATAAAAAAAGAATCATCCAAATCGGTTCACCCAGAAAAGATAGTCGAATTGAGAACCTCCTCCTTTTTGAAGTCGGTTAAAAAAAACAACCGACTTCCAAAAAAAAACACTAAAAAACGTGAAAAATAACTTTAATTTCAGAAGTCTGTGTCTTTGGTTGTGTATTTTCGTTTTTGGGCACCGACTTCCGAAATTAAAGTTATTTTTCACGTTTTTTACTGTTTTTTTTGGAAGTCGGTTGTTTTTTTGTAAAAAAAAAATAATTGTTCAGTTTGTAGCTGTGGTACCTTCCCCACACACATTCGTATACCACTACTTGATATGTAAATAACCATGACAGGAAATTATTATAACATCATCAATATAAACTAAGTGGAATAAATACGCATTATTAAGGATAACTCAAAAACTACTGGTCAGTACTTGACCAAAAATAAATGGGACCACGTGTGAAATACCAACTTTCAAATAAAAAAAAGAATCATCCAAATCAGTTCACCCAGAAAAGATAGTCGAATTGAGAACCTCCTCCTTTTTTGAAGTCGGTTAAAAAAAAAACAACCGACTTCCATAAATAAACACTAAAAAACATGAAAAATAACTTTTAATTTAATTAACCTAAGCGCATAAATCTCACTTATCGATAGGACGATACCCTCATCACTACTATTCACTATATATTTCGTTATATATTTATAGCTTGGCGCTGGGGTGGCACCGCTTTCTGTGGACGTTGGCGGTGAAAAGGTAAAAAAAAAATGGGATTTGCTTTTTCTAAAAGGTGGGTTGAAGTTACCCAGGTTGACTGTAAGGGTACTAATTATTTGTATACTTAGAATAGCTGTAGCATGCTCCCTTTGTCGCGCTCATGGTGGACCTCCTGCTGAAGGGAGCGTGACTAACGCCAGAACACCTTCAAAGAAAACTCGGAAACTACTAAGGTACCAATTTTGTTGTTTGAGTACTAATTATTTACCAAAGATGAAAGCGATTGGCGTTGGTGCTTCGGCGGTAATCACGGACATAAATACCCACCATAAAGTGGTAATAATTTTGTTGGCAGCGCGAACTGGGGGCCGCCATGGTACCGCAGTGAAATATGGCCCTAAGTATCTAATACATATTTGTTATCTGAGGAAGGGCACAGCCTCTTCAGACGAGCTTAAAAGCAGGTCGATTCTAACATTGATTAGTGATTACATTAGCAACCAGAGCCAGAGTTTTGACCCCGGAAAAACATAAGAACATTTTTAAGCACTTTTCATCAGGGTTTTCATAATTATCAAGAATTCCTCAAAAAATGTAAGAGAAGAATAAAACAAAATGTTTACAAGATTCTAATGTATATTATAGTTTAAATAATAGACTTATAGACCCTAAAGCATAAACAAGTAGGTAATACTTTTCTTTCTTCATGTATAAATACTTCTCATTATTAAAATATGGGAATTAATTTCAGATCTAATTGTTTTGGAACTAAGAAGTACCTATAAAGAAATAATGTTGCGTAGATACATAGATAGGTAACAAAATATTATGCATATTCGGCAAAAAGGAATCATTGAATAAATGGTAATTAATAAAATGTTTGTTTTTCTTAGGTCCTTTTCTTCATAGAAATCTGTAAAAAAGAAAAAAAGCCTCAGTATAAGGAAAAACGTGAAGAATTATTTCCAACGAAAAGTAATTACATCAGAAAATAATCATTATACTTCATTATGCCTCAGTCGGGAAAAGAAGACAAAAAAATTGAATCATCATTGAATCTATTAAAAATAAATGAAAAATTTTAATACACAAACAAACATCAATAGAACACAACATTAATATTACCTACATTCCATTATATGATAGAGATAGATATTTTCCTCGGACGGTAAACGCCGGGGAGCCGCACACAGTTCTTTGCACTGTAAAAAAAAACAAATGCCATTATAAGCGTTGCATTCCTATCAGAGTTTGATAAATAGTTGAATATAAATTATTGAAAAACAAGTCGTCACAGGTTCCTTACAAAATCTATAATTGTACAATGTTACCCCGGGGAAGCGCCAGGTTGCCCGTGAAATACAAATAACGAAATATGATTTACGACCGTTACAACGTAGTACGGTCGCGAATCATATTTTGTTCAACGTACAACCTCACACTGACCAGCAAATTGCAAAAAAAAAAAACTTAAGAAAATTTGAATTTCGCGTGCAACCGGGTGCTTCCCCCTTAACATTATTTTAAATCAAAATTACATATATGTAACGACTTTTTCTTTATGTTATCAGATTTCATTGGTTATGCTTCAGTATGCATCAGTCGGGAAAAGAAGACAAAAATGAATGAATCATCATATTTTTAAATAAAAACGCAAATATTATTAGTAATATTTCTCTCGATTTCAATACGCACCTTGCGCAAATCATCCAGTCACATATAAATTGCTGTCAAGGCTTCGATCCTGGCCATCTGGAAACAAAAAGTTAAACGCATTTATCATACGTCCTTTCATGAAGCCAGATATTTTGAAAGGAGATCATTTAGAAACAATTATCGATTCTTTACTTAATTTTCATAACAAGGTAATAAAAATTACCAACAAATCAATAAAACTGAAATTTAATCTAATCATAACAATAAGAAATATTATTTACAAAAACCATAATAGCAGGGACTTTTTATAATTTTTATCCACCATAGTATATTAATAGAAAATATGTAGATTTAATAGTTACCTGAATAAATGCCACGGCTCGTCTAACTAAAAACTGAAACCTGTGAACATAATAACAACAAAATTAGCGTCTAATTAGATAAATACTATGGAAAACAATTTGTACTGCTAGGCACTACAGTCAGCATTTTAAACGATTATTATAGAGTTTAAAAAAATTGTTTACGAATGTAAAAATACTTGCTAATTATTACTCTGTTACAAGTTAAAATAGAAAAAGAAATTCAAGATTGCTTTAGAACCAAACTCGTTCTTAAATATATATCTTCTTAAATATCAGAGCCTTTATTTGATGCTGACTGTACAAGTATAATATCGTTATAACGTAAAAAGTAGGTATTTTCTGAATCCAGTTCAGTAAATTATTAATTCAGTATTTGTTCAATCAAAATAATAGAATATAGTTTATTTTTTTTATTTTTATCATTCGAATAGAATAAAGTTCATCAGCAACGCAAATATTGTGTATTCACAACAATGTTAAAATGTAAATATGGCAGGTAGGCAGACAACCTGTAAAAAAAAAAACAGGCCAACGTGCCACTGTAGATGTCATTGAGTATTATTAATTAAGCTCTTTCCTTCCTTTGTGATATTAAATACCAATAAAGAGAAATCTGGTACTAATTTTTTTTTCAAATCTGTCGGATTTGTTGGATAGTGTAGTAGTAGCAGAAGTATTTCCATGTTTTTTTTTTACGGTGTTTTAGTGCGCATCCAACCCCAATCAATGCTTTCTTATGAAAGTAAATTACAGTGCGAAGGGGTAGCGGTGCGTAATCTCTATCGGATTAAAAATATATGTGAAATATTTTTGGATCTGGTTAGTAACTGATAAGTGTTTTCCAGTTAAGCTACAGATCATACATATCCAACATCTTGTATTCAAGTTTATAAAACCATAAATGTAATTATGGATATATTTTTAGAGCCGCAATTTAAATTCCTTAGCACTAATAATACGACATATAAGATTCACGGCAGAACATAATAAAATTATGTTGGCAATGTACAACAAAACTTCAATTGAGCTAGTGTATCTCGCTTTGATACTGGTATTTAGTTATATCTTAGCATTTAGGCTTATATTTGTTATATAGGTATGAAAAATTTAAAATTCGATATGAGAGAAGGCCATCCAGGTATACGTCTGATGAAAAAGCTTATCAAGTAGGTATATTGTGTAAGTAGCATTATGTAAAATTTATTATTCTAGTATACTTTAGACTCGCATATTTGGGTAAAAATGTTGTCATTACTTAAAACGATGTAATATCTGTTACCGCTAACGTGTTTAAACCGATAATATGCACATTATAGAGATAATCCTCGCTATCTCTTTTGGTTAGCATGGCCTCTTTAAAAATCAACTCGTCTTTAACCTTTTTTGAGTTACGGTATTTTTTCATCTGTACACCAGCACCGATTTGGAAATAAATGACGGGCGTAGAGATGTTCGTTCTAAGGTGATAATCTTTTCACCTCTCTTTATATCCCTTCTGCATGTCATTGAGTTGTCATTCCTTGAGCAAAGATGTAAATTTTATACCAGATTTCGCCGGTAACTGAGCGTGGACAATTTCCAGAATAAAGCTTCCTCACTTCTGCGGTAACATAATTATTTTTAACTATTCTGCAACTTATTTCTAACAGTGCTCTAAATATAGCGCACAAATCGTTTATATCTACTTCCGGTTATTTATGAAGACGTGTTGCATTTAGTTCATAACTTACCAGTTAGTTACTCAGAGATTGCCGCAGTTTCAGATAGAGATATACTTAGGTGTCTTCGATGAAGCAAATGTGGTTTCTTATTCTGCTCTTCATGTAATCCTCCTCCTTTTCTATGTTAAATTAGAACTGCTAATTTATACTGAGGAAAAAATATTAAGCAGTGCAGGCAAACTACTATAGAACCCTCTGGGACGTAGTTACCAATATTAAAAAAAAAAAAAAATACAAATCCTTACGACATCGTTATAGCAAGACTTTCAATATTTTTTCCTCGAAAGGGAAGACATCGCCAGGAAATCATTTATAATTATTACACATGTGAAACAAAGTATATTTGGGGTCTCTTACGGTAACTTTAACATTGTGATTGATGTTGCAAAATAAATCGGATTAACTTTCCTCGAAAGGGAAAGGAGGAGAGAGGAAAATACGTTTAGCAAGCATCAGGTCAAGCGGACGAAGTACGGTTAGGTAGGTAGATGCTAATGGTTAAGAAGGTAGATTGAGGAGTCCAAAAACAATCAAATTCAATAGTTTACAACAAGCCCAATGACAAAAAGGTCTGAGAATACAACTGCAGCAGTATGGACTATAGAGCCCGTAGTGCGTTCTTCTGTTCTTTCCAGGTAAAAAGAACATGTTCCAACACTTATCAATGATGGCGTAAAACGTCGAAGTGAACAAGAAAAATTGGGTATAAAATACAAAACCATAAAAGTTAATATTAGCCCGAACCTTTGAATTTCATCCCTTACATCCAATACACAATGCATGGAAGAATCTCGCCCAAAAACTCCCTTTTCAAATCCATTTAGAAAGAAAGATAACAATGCGTTTAGAAACGAATTGTAATTTAGAAGAAAATAAAAACATGTTTGAATTTTGGTAATACTTTATTTCCTGGGCAGAAATTGCTGCAATGATCAAGTTAATTAAATCTAAATCCCAGTAGGAAGATGAGCCCTGAACATCACTGCCATAATTGACGGTAAAATTATTTTACCGTCAATGAAGACTTTATTTTTGCATAAATAGACGAGCTTAAAATAACTAAGTAGAAGTCATCGTTTACTTGATGAGTATGATGTAATCTAATGGAATCCGTGTAACTCGAGGATCTTTTTCATCCTTTCGTTAATTGTTTAGACTTTCAGTTGGCATCGACCAAGAACCAACCGGTTGTTGGGGTTAAAATTACTAGGATTGCCTTTTATTACAAATATTGTTGTAAATAATGTGTTACGGGAATTTTTTTGATAACGCATATGCGCCTATGGCAGCAGCTTTGGTGTTGGCATAATTGGGAAAACTAGTTTCCTTGATTGGTACGAAATTCAGACAGCAGTACTTCACTTAATCATACAGCACGGAGCTCAACCAATACGGGTTGACCACAAGGCAAGGAACACGCTAGCATTTCATCTTTTCAACAAAAACAAAAAAGGAACATCATTTATAAGTAGATTCTGTAGGAATCTTTAGTTCCAAAATCTGCAAAAAAATCACTACCGTCACATTCCGTCGTTTTTTCAATAAGACTTCTCTGGATTGCTTCGTCGCGGTGTCGGAACTAATTTAGTCCAGTCAACAGCAACGTACCTATGGATGAGTTGATACTCATCTATAGGTACGAGTTGACTTTATAGACTAGTCTCCGCATCCATAACTCATTTTGCTGACCAAGTTTGCATTGACCCGGTGAAGAAGATTCATAAAGGCTGCGCGAAATTGATATATGAGCCAATAGTGACGTGGTTAAGATATTTTTAAAGTAGATACACACGCAATGTTAATCCTGGAAAAAAGAAGCACATGTAGCAAATCAAAGAAAATGGCTATTTAGTGCGATTTTCTTAATCTACTGACATTTTAATAAATTACAAAAGTATAATTCCTTTTAAAACTGTCAGGTCAAATTCGGATGACGCCTAATATTTACTAAATCTCTCAAAGTAAGCTTAATATTTGTAACAGTAGTAGGTAAATGTGATAATAGAACTCGTGACGACACGACCTCTTGCTTGGCAGTTCCCGAATAAGCCATTGGGCTTTGGCCCTTAACTATTTAGTTAAGTTGTTATTCAATTTGTGTCAACTAGCGATTACGAAAAGATCACCCCCGTATGATGTTACACCCCGCCTATATTCCCCGAAGGAGGAGGCATAGGTGTAGTACACTCACATGTGGTCAGTTATTTTTGTCATATGTAATAATACGGGCCGAGCCTATTCGTACCATTAACAGGGCACAAATCCAGACTCCGGGCTATTAATAAGAAATTCGTAAACTGTGTAATTATTTAATAATATTCTTTACTGCCTGTCACAATGGGGCAAGAGCATCTTTGATCGCTAAGTCCAATATTTCCCTCTATGCTTTCTTTCACCTGGTGGTCTTAGATCTACTATGTGCCTATAACTACAAAAGTAACAATATTATATCGGACAATAATACATTTCCAGCCAGCCAGCCTGGTTGGCTGGCTGGCTTTCATGCCTGTTGCCAACTTATCTGCAACTTCATTTCAAAACCTAAAGAACAAAGTGTCAAAAACCTTCTGATCACCACGGCGCGAAATAAGGCCCACTTGCACGTTTAGTCGGGTTAAATAAATAAATGTAGAGTGTATAAACACAGACTTAAGTAATTAATATTTTATCTCTTATTACGCGTTGCGCCACTAAAAAGTAACACCGGGTTAGTTAACCTGATATTTGTGTTTTTTTTTTTAAGTTTCCCAACTTAAAAAAAAAAACACAAATATCAGGTTAACTAACCCGGTGTTACTTTGCAGTTCAATCAACGAAACGTAAAATAGAATTGTAATGTCTATGCCCTGATAAGTAATTCGACTAAAAATGAATGAACGAACAATGAACGGAAATTGTACGAGTATACCCATCTCTTTAACACTACATTACGATACGTAATACTTTCTTGTCTTTGAATTTTTTAACATGACATTTCATTATAGTCGTGTTGTATGTGGTTTCCATGGAGATTTGTTTATTGATTGACTGAAACGTCCGCGTCATAAGGAAAAATATGTTTTAAGTTTTTTATAATTTGTATTTATTTTTATATGAGATCATGAATATATTGCCTGCTGTTATTGTACCAAATTTTCACTTACAACGTCGAACAATATAAAATACAAGATAAGTTATCAGTAAATAAGCCGTACCTCATAACGTCACTTATTTTGACATTACTAACACTAAACCAGAGTTTTGCGACTTAACTCTCCCCCATCGGCGGGTTTAATATTTAAAAGTTTAACTCTAGGTTTACCTGTAACTCTTGGTGGCGTAAGATGAATTATTTGATTATCCCTGAGTTAGCTGTTAACTCAGAGTTATTTAGGATAACCCATGAACGCGCAGTGGGCCTTACTTACTGAACTCTTTTAATTTGTCTAATGTCAATTAAAGTGACCGTCATATTTTAAGACAGTTACTGTATATAAAATGTTATGGCTAAAAAGCGATATTTTTACCATATTGCTCTAGAAGGAATAGTAGTTTTTTTTTACATTATCATGAACTGCATTCACGAAATATGCAAGATAAATAACTTGCATATTTTTTTGTATGTAAGTACACCTCAACAAACATGCACATTAGCCATTACATTCAATGTACTTACCAATAATCTTATACATACTGAAAAACTCATCCAGTGCTAATTTTCTTTTGAACGAACTTATAAATTATGGAAATTCCCAACGTAAGAGAGGATTGCATTGTTATGTAATGTCGTACATAAAAACTTGAAAAATAAAACAAGAACCAGAAGAAAATTAGCGCTGTCAATGTAGTTTGAAATAAAACAGTAGTTCCACTACTACAGCAAGCTGCTATAAATACACTGAAGTTTTATATGTTAACAGCCAACTTGAATCTCCGACATCCCCTTTTCACTATACCTGTAAGGGAAAAGTCGGATAGGCGCCAAAACATCCTATTGCAAAGCAGTGCATTTGTTAGCTTTGTAACATGTCAGCGTACCCCCTAACGACACAATTGTACATTGTATAATTGTCCTTACTCAAACGCTGCCTGCAGCCTGTTGTCCTTACGACTTACCGCATATGTCCTTAGTTTACGCCACGATTCTCATCTTACGAAGTGTAAATTGAGGCGACCCGGATATAATTATCCCACCAAAAACATAAATGTGAAACAACGGGAGCCCTCGTTCTTTCGGTACCAAGGGAGAACACGATTGTCAGCTTCGCAAAGAAAAGAATTGAGATCATGATTGCCAAGTTCTATGGAGGTGCAAGTGTATTAGGTTCCTTGCTACTGAATATGCAATTTGGAAAGTTTTCAAAGTCGTTTATAACTGTTGAGATTGCATTGATACTTGGTCTAATACCAGGTTAGTAAGTAGTAGTAGTTTGTTAATTACTCGGTTCTTTTTTCTTTTCTGATTTAAAAATAATGATGGCTAGAAAGGGGGGTGACTACCGAGGTGACGACTAATAGAGAAGTATGGAAGAAAAAGACAAATGGCGCCAACCCCAAATAAATTGGGATAAGGGCAAGAAAGAGAATTATGATGATTTGAAAATTGAGGATAGTAAATATTTTTATAAATGATGGAAGAATAAAATTATTACTGAAACGAATGAATAACTTAAAAATGAAACGCGAGCACCTGTAACGTACGACACAAGATAGGCTAAAGCCGTTAGCTAGGTTTTTGATCATGTCGGCTCTTTCCCTGGGAATGAATGTCTAATCATAAAATTAAAAGGTAACTGAGCAACAAAATAATGTACATATAAATAAACAATGATATTTTTTTTTTCTTTTGGCTTTCACTTCATGTCAAGACTGTTTTGATTTTTTTATCGAAAAAAATATCTTCTAAACACGTAGTGTACATTCAGTCATTCCGACTCCTCGTGGGCACTCGTGTAGAGGAGGACTTCGCGATATTTACATGCATTACACAATTGAGTGAAAAATCCAGACAAATGTGAGTAGAACTCGCCCCTTGAGGGTTCCGTCTCAAAGCTGTGCTCGGCTGCCCGAAGTTCCAATTCCGGATTGAAGGTCAAACTTAACTTTGCAGTTGAAAAATAACTTTTAATAAGAGTGTAGATGACCGATTTGATTGAAATATAGACTAAGAGCCATACCTCACTGGACGCCATGGCGGGGCAGTCAGGTCGCGTCGCCAAAAAAGAGCCAGATCGCGTCTCCAAAAAAGATCCATATCGCGTCGCCAAAAAAGAGCCAGATCGCGTCCAGGTAAGGTTTGGCTCCAAATGTTATTTCAAGATACGGCCTATGAATTTCCTATCCCAGATAGGAAGATCAAATTTAACTTTGCAGTTGAAAAAAATATTCTCCCATACATCGTTCTATATTACCGTCGATGCTAACTGCAAAATAATGTAAGTTTGTAATTGCAAAAACTTATATTTTTGTGATATTACTTCAAATTCACTATTTTCGTTTGCGTTCATTTAGAAGCTTGATTTTTTTTACAGCTCTAAGGGAGCGTAAATCTGAGTATTTGATACAAATTTCAACTTGATACCTCTCCATAGGTTCCTGGGAAAAAGGGTCTTGACAGAACGAAGTCATCCTATAATTCCGTTTTTTCCTTTTGAGGTACGGAACCCTAAAAAGAGCGAATGTTCATTTCTATGGCATTGTGTGAACATTGCGATATAGATTATAGCCTTAAGCAGCTAAACTATAAATAATTTATTTTTTGGTTATATTATCCATTTGTCTAGAAGAAAAATACACTAGTGCTAGTAGCTTTAAATGTCACGCATGCTAGTTTGAGTTAGTGGCTTTCTAAGGTGTCATTGGTAGGTAAATAAAAATGCGTTTAATCTTCTAGTTAGGTAACAATTTCTGCTCATAGCAATACGGATTCGCAAAATAACGGCACGAAGTATCACATTTGGGAAAGAACATTAACAACAATATCATGCAGTTTTATTTAATTATTTCCGTCGTATTAAAGATACATACCTAACGGTTCGAGGACACCAAAGCTCCAACGTAAACGACACTTAAAAAAGACATGAAAGCCGACACGAATGGATGGTCACCTGTCCACGAACCGACCGCAGCAAGCGTAGCTTAACCTTCGATCAACCTGTGCGGGTTTTATTACTTAGCCACGGGCCCCTCCAAGGACATATTTTGTCAAAGTTGACTTCAAATGAAGCGATAGTGATAAATGCGTCCTCATCCAGCCGTTATGTCTAGTGGACATATACTTGTCGCAGGATACTTGGAAAAGTCGAATCAAATCAATGCATTAATGTCAAATAAACCAAGTACAAGCACTTGAATTGTCAAGAGGTCGGTCAATCAGAAAGATGCAAGCTAGTTACCCATTCCAAAGCGTAGTAGTACCTATGGAAAAGAACGGGCTGCTAGGACACAGGCCTCCTCTCTGTGAGAGGGAGTGGGCCGTTATCCACCACGCGGGCCCAGTGCGGGTTGGTAATGTCACATGTCTTCAAATTTTTGGTTCTAGGACATGCCGGTTTCCTCACGATGTTTTCCTTCACCGTTTTGAGAGCAGTGGTTACATCATTCATGTTGAAATTATACATGTAAGAACGATGCAGAACGTTAAAAGCGTCCGTAATAAAAATATTTAAAAAAAAACAATTAAAAATTAAATTAAAATAAGCCGTGGCAGCTAAGAGATGACCAGCCCCTACTGACGGCGCTCATTCACGAACATGACGCATGGATCAGCACCATTCAGCTTAACCATTTTGAAGGGGAACTTAATGATCCAATACACCGAATTGCAAATTGCAAAAGCCCGAATTATTGGTACCTAATAAAGATATTCGTAATAATTAAAACGAACTATTATAATAGTATCTGGATATTTGCAAAAAAAACTTTTGGATCCACTCATTAGTTATATCTTATTATGTCATCATAAGGATACAGCACCCTAATTGCGTAACACACTATCAATCACAATCTCAATCATTTTGAAGGATATTGTTAATCCAGTACTTCATATTGTTTGAAAAAATTGTCTGCTCAGCAACGAAAATATCGTAATGAATGTTGTAGAACTGTCAAAATGAAAGCCATTGCTACTGTTAGTGTGTTACGCAATAACCCCGCAAGTTGTAGTTAATAATTATAAGAGTTGAATGATTTAATTTTATAAAGCCTTTTCACAGTTGGGAAACAAAATATATACAAAAGTGATTTTAATAACATGTTAGTATATTAGTTTTTGTCAGTATAGCACTACATTTAAAAAGAAATTACGGCTTCATGGACTTAATAAAATATTTGAACACCTAGGTACTTACAAGAAAAATATCACTGTTATTCAAATTGATTTCGAATTAGGTACTGTGAATCAGGGTACCGGTACGGTGTCTAACACTGTGTCTTGCTCTGGGACTTAATGTTGATTTCATGCAACCGATTCTGAATTTATATAAAATAGAATTAGGTACCTTTTATTTCATTATGATGTTACTAGTGCCAGTGACTTCGTCTGCATGTGTTATGTATTTCATCACAAATATTTACGTTGCAAAGTAGCCTATACCGCATAGGCCACGCCTATGCGGCATAGGCTATGCCTTTTTCCAGGGCCCAGTCTACCTCTTTGTCAAATTTTATTACGATAGGGTCAGTGGTTTAGTCGTGACGGGGTAACAACAGACAGAGTTACTTTTGCATTCATAATTTTAGTGATGACATACTGAAATTTGTTTTTCTATTAAAACCCGTTTCATACCTCTTGGTGCGGACTACTAACAGCTTGAAAAACAATCTCGTTTACTACTACGAAAGATACGAACTTGTGAAAATAATGGTCCAAAAAAAGAATTTGCAGCGTACGTTCCCAAACCCCGCTTTGAGCTGTTCGAAAAGTATCTGATGAAAATGTTAACAAATGGATCATTAATCGTACCTGTTCATGCCAATTTGTAGTGCCACTTACAGATTGAGTGCTTTGATTTGATTTGAATACCTAATTAAATCCGAAATTCTTAATTTAATTCAGATGTTTTTATTTGAATGTTGAGGTTAATTCTATACCCTCAATTTTCGTCGATGATTTTTCAATTACAATTTAATAAAGTTATTCAAACAATAATTGTTGGAAAAAGTGGTGCGATATAAACTTGAAACCTTCTAAATATAGATGTGTTAGTAATTCCCTTTAGCGAGGGTTTGCGTAAGCATTTAATTTGAACAGAGTTTGTTAAAAGTTTGTTAACACTTTCATCAGAAACTTATGGAAGACTAGGTGCTCACGACCGTAACAGTCAGCTACGACCACGTCTCATTGCCTCAGTATCTTATATATCTGGCTGGATGTTCAATAATTCAAGATAAAACCCTGGTTTTTTTTGGCTGTAATTTCCCGGGTATCGGGCTAAGGCCACTTCTCATACAGAGAAGGAATATGTATCCTAGGTGTATGGGTGTATCCGATACCGATACCGATTTATCGGCGATACTTTGATTTTCCGATACATCGGTACCTATCGCCGATATTTTGATTTTTCAGATATGTATACCGATGCATTTCAAATTTCGCTCGTTTAAAAAACCTAAATAAACGCGCGGTGATAAACTATTAAGGCAAGTGCAGACGAGCCACGATTTATGCTCGGGGAATCCCTCCATTTTATTTCGTTCCTTTGTAGACTCGCCCGCCTACCACACCTAGCTCATTCATTACCTACGCTTGTTGCTTTCGTAACGTTCGTAATACAGAGAAGTTTTTTAAACCATCATCATCTTTCAGTTGTTCTCAGTGCAATTGATATAATTATATCTCCATCTCCCAATATATCTAGGGAAGCAGATCCTCTCGGTTTAATGAGGCATAATTAGGTTTCAACTTAAAAAGATCTGCGCAAAAGCACTTTAGTTTCCAAATGAGTTCTGTCTGTAGGATTTTTTGAAATCCGACTGGTAGTTCCAGAGATTACTCCCGACATACAAACTTACAAACAAATAAACAAATTTTACCTCTGTATCGCCGATACGTATTCATAATTATCGGTATCGGTATAACATCGGCCAAGATCCGTATTGATGCATCCCTGCCTAGGTGTATCTTCTACTATAAAATGTTGTCGTAGGATCACGTCATCCGTACTTATTTACTGAAAACGGCAAGGGTAAGTACTTGACTATTGCAAAAGTAAAACGTAGAGGGGTATTACGCGGAATGTCTCCATGACTGCGATTTCCAGTGAATGTCGATAACGCGTTCCTACGGCGGCATTATTATAGATGTTATGGTAATATTGATAATGATGGAATTTATTTTAATGAAACGAATTACCAGTGTTAGTCAGTATTAGGCGAAATGATCGACGACTTTTTACATTGAAAATGGGTTTTCTAGAAATAAGAATTCAAAAATAAGTTCTTAAATAAAGTTGTTTATTTACGATGTAAAAAATAACTAAGTTACGAAATATTAAATAATCTTTTCACACTCAATTCACTATGCACAAAGTTTAAATTAACATAAAATTAATGGCTTACACCTGCACAAGGGAAACGTCATCTAATGAAGTATTAAAATTAATGTTACTTATAGGAGGCCGGCCACTTTATTATTGCAGTTTTTGGTGGCGGTGCTAGCAAACTTAAATAAGTACGTCCGAATGCTGAAAATATTTCAATTCAATACTTTTTCATTAAGCTATAGAAAGTATGTAATTTGAGACATTTTCGGCATTAGTCTCTATTTAAGCTTACCCAGACATATTAGGCATACTTAAGTAATGCTAATAACGGCCCATTGTTTTTTAACTTGCGGGCGTAAGTAGCTTACTATCCGGTAAAGTGACATTGAAATGTTTTATTAGTGAAGTTATAAAGGCAATTTCTCTTCAGATACTTAGCCTGTGATACGTCCATAATAAGTATAGATATACATATATCGTTTACCAAGAGTAGCAACGAAATACAGTAAATATAATAAATAATTGTTATTAGGATAATGTCCCCTTTATAAGTCAAGATGAAATACTGCTATTCAAAAATGTTCGTTAAACTGGACTTAACGTATAGCAATTATTATAATTATCTAATAAACTAAATTAATGACAGTAAAATAAGTGTGCTTCAGAAGGTTTAATTAAAATACTAGATGTTTTGCAGTGGTGCAGTGCAGAATCAGGAATGTTAACATAAGTTAATATGTAATAATAATATGATTGAATTTTGTATCTATGAAATGTAGGCACTTAAATCTAGTAGTCGGTTTTTCACCAACATTTTATTTTTTGTGAAAACGCCGATTTATCTCTAAATGAAGAATTGTCATAAAATTCTCAATGCCGTATCATGTCAGAACGGTAAAAAAAACATACCTCATAGCTATTAACTTAATAAGTAAATTTCTCTATCTTTCATTATTTCTAAAGTAATTATTTTATAATGTATATTATTTACGTGATACAATGCTAACGGCCGTAGTGCCAACTTAAAGTCTTAGGTTAGGACAAATAAGGGGTTCATAATTTGGTGATACCAAAATAACGATTTAAATAGGTACAACAATACTCGAGATCATCTTGAACTTCTCCAGTTAGACCAATTCATATAATCAAGTCACTTAAAATGTGCTAAGTACAAATAAAAGATTTTATACGGTTTTATTCGGACTATACGTAGCCATAGAAATACCCCTTATTCGTTCGTACCGGACCAACAACCACGAAACCAAATAAAATGCTTCATAGTCAGAAACAACGTAAAATTACACACTATGGGCTCATTGAGAGCTGTTTTAGAAACGACGACGTTTGTTAGGATAATCGTCCATTTGGCGCGGTCCTTCCCAACCGCGGTTTGGCGGCATGTCATCATAATTCCCTCGTGGCATGTCGTACTGGTCTCTGAAGCCTCCATCCTAAGTAAGCAATCATAATACTTTCGAATAGAATTTCACTAAGAGTTATAAGAAATATGATAAAATAATAAATTATATGTACCGGAATGACGATTGTAAACCAGTGCAAGTTTCACACGTTTGATGAAGCCAAAGGCTTCATTAATTAAGCAGTCACGTCATCATTTTAGCTAATTCTAAGTATTTACTAGGGACCAAACATTCCGAGAACAAATCAATTGGTTAGTAAAAATATTCAGTAGGTAAGTAAGTATGCTTTCTTTTGGTGTATGACCACAACCATTCTCCTGTTTCATCGTAATTTATTGGAGCTAGTCTTAAGTATTAAATAAATAATTGTGAGCTTCGCTGAAGATAGATGAGAAAGGTTGGTCACGTTCCAATCGAAATACGACCTTCAGTCGTGATTTAAATTTTCCGTGCGATATGACACTATCGGGAAATGAGCCGTTTCCTACCGCAATCTTACTGCGATTATAGTTTTATAAATCTGGCTTCTATAATGTTCCAGAAAGATCAGAAACGCATACGCACTTCTTGGTAAAATGATGATAAAAATGCTCTGTTACAAGAGTGTAGGTACAAGGTACCACATTTTTTTTTTTGGTAAATGCCACCCTATGGTTACTGACGATAGCGGCACACGACGTCTCTACAGACTCTGAAGCAGAGCTATGCACTATTAGGACTAGCGCTTACTGCTTTATGTATTATACTTAGCCTAATGTAAAACAAGTAATTTATATTTCAAAGCTCGCAGAATGACAGGAGTATCAAGGAGTATTGCGGCACACTTACCTCATCGAGCGTTAAAATATGTACCTAATTCAACTGTATTTCGACTTAATTGGTTTGAATAAATTGTATAAATTTAAAATGCTTTGCGGTGTCTTCCACAAGTATGGGCCCTATAGTGTAGTCGTACCTACATTACATTGGCCGCAAAGCGACTTTCACACACGAATAAGCGGCCTTCGGAAACGTACCTCTAAGCTAGTCCAGTGTTATCTAGTCAAATACGAATTGTTCAACAAAATACCAATCATAACAACTATCATGAAAATGTTGCAATGCACATAATTGTTTTAATGAAGCTTTCAGAAATGAGGGTAAATTGAAATTCGGGGCTACGCTGATATTATATTTTGTTTTAAAAGTAAAGCCCACCCACCCGTCATAGTTTTAGGGCGTCCTAGTAAACTGATTGTTGCAGAAGCGAAAAATGCACTAAGGCACCACGAAATTACAATTTAGAGCTTAACGAATTAAAGCATCGCTATTTTTATCCCAATCATTTGAAGTTGACAGAGACCGAAATAACGAAGGTTGTAAAAAAAAAAAAATTTGGGCTAGATGTGTTTAGTACTTTGTGGTGCAAGTAGACCTTAGTAGTAGTAGTTGTATAATCTATAAATAATTGTTTTAAACAAAGTCGCTTTTCATGACTGTCTGTGTGTCTGCTTAATTTTTATAAACTACAGGCCTACCGCTTAACCGAATCGGTACGGAAGGGGTGGTAACGACGTCCGGAGAGCTGTCATTTACCCCTGACGGAGCGTCCATGCCCCTCCCGCACCGCAAACCTTCCTTCGGCACTGTCACAGTTAAATGGTAGGCCTATACAGAATAGATTATGATGAGGTTTTCACCATCATTTAGATTAGAGAATTTATTCTGGAAGGTTTATCTGTACAGTACATTCATATTAAACTTAAATAACACAGAAATGTCGATGTTCTGACATGTCGCCACATCAGTACATTGCACCCGTGCAAAGCAGTGGCAAGTCGCTAATGAACATATAACGCAGTTTCTGAAATATTTTCAAGCCTGGCGAGTATCGGCAAAAACACTTGCCCTAGATAAGACATAAATAAAGTAATCCTGAGGGTATCTACATGCTTTCATAATTACATAGATGTTTACGAATAGGTGTCTTCGAAAGGATACTTGTTCAAAGAGGTCTGGGAGAGAATCCCTAAATACCTAAGAGAAAACAAACATATGCTCTGCTGTTCCCTACTCTATTCATTCCTCAACTGCAGAGAAGTTTAGTTTTTTTAATGTGAAAACAACATCTAAGTAAAATTGAAAACATGAGAAATCGCGAAAAATTTGTTCCTTAGTAAATACTGGTAAAAATAATTGCTAAACTTAATAATGTTAGTTCCCAGATACAGACGAGTATTACGTGACATTTGCACATTTTCTCATAATGAGACATGGACCGGAATGCAAAAACTTCGATGTGGCCGAGCTCACCCCCCGCACAGTCGAGCTTTTTCCAAATAATATACGTGTCATAAAGCAGCAATAGAAGTTAGCGGTACATTATATTGTACGCCAATAATAAAAGTATTTTCGGTTAATTCACACTAGAATCAGGTCGATAACATGGAAGAAGCCATAAAAAATCAATGGAACCTGAGTTCCTTTTCCTAAGTCGTAACATTAATAATTTTAGGTAGGTATCGAAAGAATAATGTTTAATCAAAGCTTACAAAATATAAGATATCTTTTTCAGAAAAAAATATACTTACATAAAGCAAGGTGTTGTTTACTTGAATAGGTTAAGTTATAAGATAAACAAAGTGGCATTTCAATAATTTAAAAATATTGCATCATTGGACAAACAACAGATTTCTCTGTCTATCCCAGTAGCCTGAGATGCTAGACTTTAAATAAAATGCATTACTCACCATTGGTTGCTGCTGGTCAAACATGCCTTGCTCTTGGCGGTCCAACATGGAGTTCAGACGTTGCGCCTGTTAAAAGATTATATAAATGTTATATACAAATTATTTATTAGGTTTATTGCAGGTGTCAATTTGAGATATGATTTTGTGTAGGAGAAATTGCCAAATCCTATAAGACATCATTGTTAAACACCTGATCCAAACCCATACGTAAACCTTACTGGTAAACATTGTTAAAATTGTTGAAAACCTTATTTAACTTTTAATATATTTATTTTAAAGAAAAATCTGTTCAGATTAATTCATTTCAGACATCATGTATATAATTAAACGGCACATGAAATTAGCGCCCTTTTAAATGAAGTTTGCAATGTCTGCAAAAGTTAAGAACATTTTCTGTTTTCCTGTTGCTTTAAATCATGCTATTATTTAATGTGACTAATATGTATTATAATTAATAACAAATAAATATAGTGGTGAAGACATGCTGCGGCGACCACAATTGAGGATAAGCGAGGAAGGAGGATGATGCCGACCTGTACAAAGAGCGTGTTCTCCTGCTGACGGCGGCGCAGCTCGTCGTCCTGCTGGCGCATGCGCTGCGACAGCTCCTCCTCCTGGCGCAGCAGCTGCGCGCGATCAGTCTCGCGCCGCTCGTCGGCCGCGCGCTCCGCCATCTCCCAGCTGCGCTTCTGCCGCTCGCGGTCCTGCTCGCGCTGGCGCAACTGTTCGCGGAGTAGCTCAGTCTCATGCTCATACCTGATAGAACACAAGAGTTTCATTCATGTTACCATTAATACAGTCGTCAATACCATACTCCTAAAGAATCATAATGAAAAACAAAATATATCAACCTGGTTAGTAACTTACAAAAAGTTGTGTACCTATTCGGCAGATTTTTTCTTATGGTATAAAAAATATTTAACTCACTTGGCATACTCCATCTGTGCTTCTAGTTTTTCCTCTTCTGAAGCTAATTCCTTCTTTAGAGCTTCTTCCTTCTGGCGGTGAAGCTCATGCAGTTGTTTCCACCTTGTGCCATACTCATGCTCAAAACTGCTCAGCTCAGAAAAGCGCGGTCCTAGATCACGCGCCCGTAGGAATTCAGGATGTTTTTTGGGCAAATTCTTTTCTGGGTAACCATCAAACTCATCAGGCTCCTCGAAACTTTCCACAATAACTGGACGAAGTGATCTAAAATGTAATATAACATTACAGTATTCAATACTAATTCATTTTATAGCAGTGTTCAAAATAATATTTAAATGAAGGAATAACAACTTACGAAGTCAAGAAGAAACACTTCTCAGTGCAATTACGGATAGCAGCCAAAGCACTAGGTTTTCGTGCAAATTCTACTACTCCTTCCCCAAGTGTTTTTCCTCGCTCATCTACCTTCACATATGCCCTCTCAATTTTTCCGAAAATCTCAAAAGCACGGTACAGAAGTTCGTTTGACACAAATGGGGGCAGATTTTTCACTCTGACTGCACTATTATGAGGAGCAAATCTTACTCTGAGTGTTCTTCCGCTTCTATTTTTACCATCTAATTCCCTCTTTGCCCTTTCAGCATTAACTCTGTAATCCTATAGAAAAGAGACAGAGAACTTATGTAGTGTGTTGCCATAATTCACAAAATACTTGATGTACAAAATACAAGAAAAGCTAATTTCAATCTGACATTGCAATTTATAATAAGGTTTACCATTTTAATGAATCCAAAGTTCTTCTCTTTGTTAATAAATAATTCTGCTGTTTCACCAAAGGGAGCAAACAGACTAGTAATCTCATCTTCGGTAGCATCACCAGTGAGATTTCCAATGTACAAGCGACTTCTTCCATTGAACTTGACTTCAGATTGATCAATTGTGGGTAAATCTGTCAAAGGTCCCATCAATTCCTTAAGCTTGTTGGCTAGCATCTGTTCCTGAAATAATTATGATTAGGTCTTAGTATACTTAATTTATAAAACTTACATGAAAATACACATTGTGGCCCATTTATTGAATTTACAACTGATGTCCGACCAATTCATTCCACTGTTGTCAGTAGCATTGATAGAGGCAATTTGCATTGCTTTGAATGAGTCAGTGCAAAGCCATTTCACAAAAGGGTCACTAAAACTTTGTCCATAACTTTACTGTCATAAGTATTCAGTTAACTATTTTATAGGGCTGTCTTCTTTCTAATTGTCTTGATTTACTATAGACCAACATTTTTATCACTTTGATGAGGTTAATATTATAATTGGGCCACTACACGATGGACTAAGAGCCAATTTCTCCATCAAGTACTAACCTCCCTCTGGACTGGTTTTCCTCCATCCTGCTGAGGTCCACGCATGTTATTAGGGCGCTGTTGGTTCCGAGGAGGTCCTCCAGGACCACCACCTGGTTTGGGCCCAAATGGTTTGTTACCCTGACCAAAGTTGCCAGGACCACCTTGCTTGTTGCCAGGACCACCTTGGCCTCCCCATCCACCCTGCTTGTTACCTCCAAAATTGCCATTGAGATTCTGAGGAATAACAACCTATTCTTAAACTCTGCACTGAAAATGGTGAATAATAATTTGCATATAAAAGTTTGTATGAAACTTACCCTCTGTTGGTTCTGATTAGAATGTTGGTTTTGATTAGAATGCTGGTTCTGATTAGGATGCTGGGTTTGAATCTTTTGCTCAACATTTACTGATTTATCAACATGATCCTGAGACTCATTCTTCGCTTGAGCAACAGGGGCAGGTTTCTGTTGCTGTTGTTGTTGCTGCGGCTGCTGTGGCTTCTGTTGTGCTTGCTGTGGTGGCTGCGGTTTGGGTTGCTGAGCCTGTTGTTGGGGTGCCTGCTGAACTTCAGTCTTAGGCGCTTGTTGTTGTTGAGGTTTAGCCTGAGGCTGATTTTGTTGTTGAGGTGATTGTTGAGCAAGCTTTTCAACAACTGGAGTGGTGGGCTTTGTCTAAAAAAAAGTTGCTTATAAATTTTCTACTTTCGAAATGCATCAAATACAATAACAAAATAGAATAGATGTGCTATACCGTTTTAAACAGCAAACTTCTCTCTATTAGTTAGTCTCTTTCTGTTCTTTTCAGTAAAGTAGGTCAGACAGAGTGGTGAAAGAAATTCATCCCTCGCAATGTATTTATAGGAATACCTACAAACTACTTAGGTACCTCAAAATATTACTTGTAAGACCATAATACAGTTTCTACGACTTTTAGAACATTAAGGGGTAAAATAACGAGTTTTGGTTACGCCTTCGTAGCGTAATCAATATCCTAGCCAGACCACCAAGCCAACACAAAATGGCGTCGTCACC
Source organism: Dryobotodes eremita (assembly GCA_917490735.1). Lineage (NCBI taxonomy): Eukaryota > Metazoa > Arthropoda > Insecta > Lepidoptera > Noctuidae > Dryobotodes > Dryobotodes eremita. The sequence goes on from OU823249.1 coordinate 15,701,965, forward strand.
GAAATGGTAATTTTCTTGTAAGTCGCTTAAATACAGAATATCTCAGTCGGTTAGGTGAACCTAGTACAACTGATGAATACTAACAACATTGTTTATCAAATTAATACACTATCTTGATAAAATTTGAGCATCTACCTCATTAGGCCGTTGACCTCCTTGACCGTGATTCTGATTCCTCTGCTGCGGATTATGATCAAATCTTGAATTACGAAAGCCTCCCCGGTTATTACCACGACGACCTTGTCTCTGCGGCTGCGGTGGGCCGCCAAATCCTCTATTTCCGAACTGGTTCATGGCTTGCATATGCATACTGGAAAGAAAGTGTCTTGTGAAGTCGTGCAAGCCATCGATACCAGGCAATTTAAGAACATGGTTATTATGATAAAAACACTCAATCCTTACCTACTGCTGCTAATAATGGTGGATTAAACTTTCCAATTAAATAAAATTCAACAACGCGTACGCAATTTCTGCGACTGACTGCAGCTAGCTGGCGCAGCGTTTTGCGAAAAATGTCGGCGTACTTAATATGGCGTCTTTCTTTTCCTTTGTTTTCCGTTTCCGCTGTGACTTGAGTGTTGCCAATGTTGATATTGTAAACTCGCTGGCTTCAAAAATATAAACCGACTTAAGGCTTGTACACACTGGCGCGACGCGACGCCTGACACAAAGGCACCGTATGTCGCGCGACGGGCGCACACTGGTCCCGAATGATAAAAAAGTGGACATTAAGAAATTTTTGACAGAAGGTCAACGGATTCGGCTGATTTTTTTTTTGTAGACAGCTGATGCAATTACAAATCACTTTTATAGATTGAGTTTTTGCCAAATAAGCCGTATTTTCAGAGAAAAAAAATATTGACATATTTTTTGTATGAAAGAAATCCTAATTTTGTCTTTATCTTCCAAGATTCAAACGTATTCAAAATAAAACTTAGCGCAGCTTGTAGAGGGGCTAATTTCTCACTACTTTGTCATAGACACTCAACTGCGATTTTGTGCTCCTTTTGAGTTACATGCACTTTAAATATTTTTTGTATGAAAAAATCCTAATTTTGTCTTTATCTTCCAAGATTCAAACGTATTCAAAATAAAACTTAGCGCAGCTTGTAGAGGGGCTAATTTCTCACTACTTTGTCATAGACACTCAACTGCGATTTTGTGCTCCTTTTGAGTTACATGCACTTTAAATATTTTTTGTATGAAAAAATCCTAATTTTGTCTTTATCTTCCAAGATTCAAACGTATTCAAAATAAAACTTAGCGCAGCTTGTAGAGGGGTTAATTGTTCATCACTTTGCCATAGACACTCAATTGCGATTTTGTGCTCCTTTTCAGTTACAGGCACTTTAAATTTTTCGTTGTCGGATGAGCTTTACTAGTTTTTTGTAGACAGCTGATACAATTACAAGTAACTTTTAAAGATGTATTTTTTGTTAAATAAGCCGTATTTTCAGAGTTAAAAAATTAATTCAGGCGGATTAGAAATAATCTTGTTAAAGATAGACTAAGATGTAATAACATTTTCTTCATTAATAAGTAACTCTTATAAATGTCTTTCTATTAAAAAAAGTCTTATTTTAAATATATCAAATAAACAACTTGGATATCTCAAAACGTGTACAGACATGTTCAGGTACAGGTAATTTATTGTGTGACTCATATTCAGATTATAAGCATTTTTTGGTAATGAGTCATTGCTTAACGCAGTTAACAATTAACCCCTCTACAAGCTGCGCTAAGTTTTATTTTGAATACGTTTGAATCTTGGAAGATAAAGACAAAATTAGGATTTTTTCATACAAAAAATATTTAAAGTGCATGTAACTCAAAAGGAGCACAAAATCGCAGTTGAGTGTCTATGACAAAGTAGTGAGAAATTAGCCCCTCTACAAGCTGCGCTAAGTTTTATTTTGAATACGTTTGAATCTTGGAAGATAAAGACAAAATTAGGATTTTTTCATACAAAAAATATTTAAAGTGCATGTAACTCAAAAGGAGCACAAAATCGCAGTTGAGTGTCTATGACAAAGTAGTGAGAAATTAGCCCCTCTACAAGCTGCGCTAAGTTTTATTTTGAATACGTTTGAATCTTGGAAGATAAAGACAAAATTAGGATTTTTTCATACAAAAAATATTTAAAGTGCATGTAACTCAAAAGGAGCACAAAATCGCAGAAGAGTGTCTATGACAAAGTAGTGAGCAATTAGCATCTCTACAAGCTGCTTTAAGTTTTATTTTGAATACGTTTGAATCTTGGAAGATAAAGACAAAATTAGGATTTCTTTCATACAAAAAATATTTCAATATTTTTTTTCTCTGAAAATACGGCTTATTTGGCAAAAACTCAATCTATAAAAGTGATTTGTAATTGCATCAGCTGTCTACAAAAAAAAAAATCAGCCGAATCCGTTGACCTTCTGTCAAAAATTTCTTAATGTCCACTTTTTTATCATTCGGGACCAGTGTGGGGCGGCGCCTTTGTGTAGCGCTGTCGCGTCGCCCCTGTCTGTGGGAGCCTTTATAAATAAGATGCAACAGTGTCCACAAATCAACCATTCCACCACGGGATTAGTAAGTACTAACTTCTGCCCGTGACTTTATTCTCGTGGAAGTCGTAAGACACCACAATATACTAAAATAACAGCCACATTTTTGTAAAACTTTTTACGTTTGTAGTTTTGGTCTCAGCAACCTAAATATGAAGACAGTCAGGACTGGTGACGCGGGAGCAAGTGACGTACAGTTATCCGTGTGAAAAGCAGCTCGTCCTGAGGTCAACACCCGCAGCCTTCATTAGTAATTTCTCATTGCTTGACAAATTTTTCGTTTTTAGAGAATTATTGAACGCCTGCGTCACCTGCGTTCCTGTACACAGGTTAACTTGTAATTTGACGTTAGTGTGACCCATTTTCAACAATTAAGAATAAAACATAAAGACCATATTATAAAGCCATGCATAAACATAAAGCCTAGGCGAAAATTCACAGGATTCGAGAAAATCCAATTTTTATGTATTTTTGAAAATTTCTCAGAATTCGTCCCTAAATATTACTTTTCTCTAAACTCTCTTTTATACAGATTATGCATAAATACTACTTAATCACACCTTTTCATACATATCCGTAGGCTAGTTTTCGAGTTCTAAAGTGGCTTCTCATTTCAGACATCTGAATTGAAGACCTTAAACGTCCTGTAAGGCTATAACTTTTAAAAGATCCATCGGATCCATACGAAACATTTTGTAACATGAAAACATCAATACAATCGCACTCATTTGCGATTTTTTTGCAGTTTTGAGCTTACCGCACGCGACAGCACGGCGCGCGGCGCGGCGGTGGCGGTGGCGAGGGCGCGGCGCGCGGCGGCGCGGGGCAGCCTTTGGATTTATTGAAATTATCGATATAAGAGCGACGAATCGCGTACGTCCCTATCAACATTTTGACAAATGACAAACAAACAAAAATTACAATAAAAATAATCGTATTCAATCACAGCTACCATATGGAACTCAGAGTAGCCTATAGATACTACGTACATATATCTTATTGACATTTAAACATCTACTGTCAAAACAGAAAAAATACGGTGTTTGTCTGAAATTGAATTTGTGAAACGAATTATTTTTGTTGAGTTAATTAATTGCAATAATTATTTCCTAATCATTAGAATTCAGTATTATTTTGGTTAAATTGGTACAGTGTGCTGTGCAGCAAGCTGTACTTACTAGAATGGAATCAAATAAAGACATCATCGATGCTGAAGAAGGCCAAGATGTTATCGAAATGAAATATTCCTTATTATCTTTTGAAAAACAGATATTTATTGATTCTTTTGAAAAAGATGCTCTTGTTATTATGGCAAAGTATGTACTGGCAAAACAACTTCAGCTTCACACTGACCAAACAATTATGTAAAGTCGCTAAAAACTACAAAAACCAGGAAACATACATTACTTAGATGCATGCTTCAGTATGCATAGAAAATATTGGTGGTGGTCTAGTTTAAAAACTGCAAGTACCTCTTTGTAGAACAAAAATATTGTAATACAGAAATAGGCAAATTCTTTTTCTTTAAAAAAATTGGTAGGTAGACCCTTACTAAAAATGTGAAGCAAGTTTTTACCTGTATTTCACTTTACAGTCTGGACATAAAATGTCCAGACTGTAAAGTAAAATATAGGTAATCTACTATAATTAATCTAATCTTCTAAATTCTCTTCTAAAAATCTAATCTTCTAAATCTACAATAAATAAGTAAATTACTTGTACTCTATGGTAATTGACTGTAAAGTAAAATACAGATATTAACTAATCTATTATTTTATTCAATTAGTAGTTTCTTTGTTAAGCTGAGCATGAGATTTATGCTCTTTTATTCCTCCTAATTTTAACTCCACACAACCACAATTATCATACTCTGAAACAAATAACTCAATAACCACCAAGAATTTGGAGTGATTCTCTTAGCTATTTTATATGTTTTTAAGCTAATTGAACAACTATACCACTTTTCAAATAACTCTAGTTTTATTTTTACAGTAGGTACCATGTTTAAACCAAAATTTCTGTGTAGGTGCCAATTTACATACTATAATCATGTTATTTAGTGTTTTTTTTTTAAATATCTTACGCCAATGAAAACCCAGTATTATGTACCTGAATAGTATTTTTAATAGTACCTATGTATTTCCAGAGGAATCAATTACAACAACATAATATCAAATATGTTGTGGATATATAAAGATCCTGCACATTTAGTGTTTGTTTTGAATAGTGGTGATCATGAAGAAAAATATTTTACTGAGAAATTTGGTCTATCAGCTTTACCTAATGTTGGGACAGAGAGGTAATAGCATTATTTTAAATATTACTTAAGAGTTAAAACTACATCTGAAGATGTTCATATAACTTCTTCATTTAAATAATTTTGGCAACTTGTGCAGATGGTGTTGTAGCCAGGAACTGGTGTCCAGTACTGAGGGTTGGGACTATATCCATAGAGTGAAATAAGACAGATGAAATGCAAATTCAGAGAGCAACACATATTAAGGGGGAAGCGCCAGGGTAGCCTGTGTAATTCAAATTTTCTTACGTTTTATGCAATTTGCAGGTAAGTGTGAGGTTGTATGTTGAACAAAATATGATTTGCAACCATAACAAGTATGTGCTGTATGTATGCTTCCCCCTTAATGCTTAAGAGTTGTACTAGCAATTGAATTGAAGAAATATTAAACAGAATAGAATAAAATACTCTTTATTATGTACACCATTAAAATTACAGATATAAATGTAGACATTTTCAACAGATTTGTTCTTTTATTAAAGAAACTTTTTAAAGCAAGAGAATTATTATTGTTGCAGAGAAAAAGCATATTTAGAGGGTGGAATACACTTTCTTTCAACTCGCATATTAGTAGTAGACTTGCTCAAAAACCGAATCCCCATAACACACATAACTGGTATTATTGTTTTGAGAGCTCATACGGTTTTGGAGTCATGCCAGGAAGCATTCGCACTGAGACTCTATAGGCAGAGTAATAAGGTAAATAATTTGTTGAATTGTTTCTGATGAATTATTTTCTATATTACATTTAACCATAAAATATTTAATTTCTTGCAGACTGGTTTTGTGAAGGCATTCTCAAATTCTCCAATATCATTTACATTTGGTTACAACCAAGTGGAGAAAGTTATGAGGGCATTATTTGTTACAGAATTATTTTTATGGCCAAGGTAAGTTTATACATATATTCAGTTTATTAACTTGGCTTGAGTAAAAATTAAAAACATTTTCTTTTCTGGTTATGGTTTGGAAATCCTTTTGGATGTCCTCCACCCTGGGGCGGACGGAGGGGTCTGTCCAGACTTCTACTGACTAAAACCACCCCGTTTTTCCTCGCACACTTGCACTGGGGGCTACGGGAGCACTTAAGCACTCTTCAACGCAGCACCCGACTGGTGCCTGTTTCTGCAGGCTCCGTCTGGTCAAGGGGGGAAGTGAGGGGTTTGACTGCCCCGCGACGTCAAAGAGGGGCGCTTGGTTCATTACGCGCCACCACCTCGGATCTTATATGATAGGAGGCGGCGGTCGTCCCCGAGTCCGCCGTCCCTGGACCCATTTAGGGAGGCCGGAAGCGGGCATTATCTGCCCTCTGCCGACGCCCGGTGCGCCTGCTGCGGGCCAGGAGAACACTCGAAATCTCCCACTCTGCTGCCTCCTTCTGCGACATGACTTTTTCGCAGAAGAAGATCACCGCGTCACACGACGCTGCGCCGCCGACCATAGAACGAATCACAGCCGGCAGCGACAGCTCGCTTCCCACTTACGAAACAAGGGCACGGCGTGGCTCCTCCTAAGCTGTACACCCTGCAAGACTACCACTACTAAAAAGTGTTTTTTTTTTTACTTTATACAACCGATTTCAAAAAAGGCACTACAAAGTGAAAAATTGCTTTAGTTGCGGAAGTCGGGGTAGTTTGTTTAATTTTTTGCCACCGACTACCGAATCTAGTTATTTTTTTTTACTTTTTGGGGTTATTTATACGAAGTACAGCCCTAAAATTCCGCCCGAAAAGTAAAGGATGTGCTCGTCAAGATGAAAACATAGCGCCTAAAGTATTTTGTCAGAAAGGTTGGTAGCACATCAGTTGTCCTATAGTATAGGACAACTGATGTGCTACCAACCTTTCTGTTGTTAATTAATAGTTAATAGTTGTTAAATAGTTGGTTAAGACCTAAGTATAGGACCTATACTTAGGTCTTAACCAACTATTTAACAACTCTTTAATTTATATTCATCATTCTCTTGGCCTTATCCCAATTTATTTGGGGTCAGCGCAATATGTGTTTCTTCCCATACTTCCCGTCGGCGTCGTCCGCGTCGTCGACTCGTCGTAGTCGTCATCTCGGTAGTGACCCTCTTTCTAGGCATATCATCTTTCACACAGTCCATCTATCGTTTCTTTGGTCTTCCCCACTCTTATAGCCATCCACATTCATACTCAAAACTTTCCTCACGTCATTTCTTAATTCCTCGGCATGACATGCCCAAACTATGACAACCGATTTCCACAAAACTTTTCAGTCACCGTTGCCACTTTAATTTACATCATTATTATTATTGTTTTTATATGTTAACATAGCTCGGGGTCTCGAGATCCAGGTCCTTTGGAAGGCGTACGAGGGGCCGAAGCCAACTCGCAGAGGCCCCTTAGACAATTTTAAATGGAATGAGGCACCAACCGACGATTATCCCTGTATGCACTGTGCAAGTGCACCCAAGGACAATCGTCGGTTGGCGTCGGGCTATTGCAGGATATGGAAACAAAACTAATTATTGAACTATGGGTTTCTGTGGCTAGGATGGACTGGTTACCAAGAACTATGGAACGGCTATGGCCCCTACCTGACCAATGTTTTATATATAAAATACACGGATAAAATGGCAGGGGGTGACTTGCAAACTAAATAATGGGCCCCCGGAAACCGTCGCTAGCACATAGTGACGTAGCCACAAGGGGGCAACACTTCCTGAGGTGCTTGAGGAGTGGATAGGTATTCCACGGCTATCAGAACAATCCCAGAGCCCGGAAGATGGTTAAGATCCCTACCAGCACTTACTGGAATACTTCCTTCCTCCGAGCACGTTTGCTCTTGCGAATCTCCACTCAAGCCAGCCAATAAAGGCAAGAAAGAGGTGGGAGCTCTGTTCCTCGTCATTGTTCACTGTTCACACAAAGGCAAGCCAGAGATGAGGAACAAGACTTCTCCCGGGAGACAGGGTCCGTGGGGTCGCTACTGCCCAACAGCTCGCCACATGCTGCCCTACGGGTTCCTGTATCTCTCTTGGTCTGGATCCTCACCCTAGACCCGTTTCAGCAAAGTAAACTCTACCGGTACAGACCTAGAGTTCAGGAGCGCGCAAGCCCCACCACGACGTCAACGTAGAGATACGCGGTGGGGTTAGTATTATTATTTAAAAAATGTCTTTAACATATCTCGGGACCCAATTTTTTAAATGATGACCTTTGGAAGGCCGACGAGGGGCTGAAGACAAATCGCGAAGGCCCCATAAACAATTTTAAATGATGTAGAGGCACCAACCGACGATTATCCCTGTATATGCACTGTGCTGTGCACAAGGACAACTCCCGGTTGGTGTAGGTCTATTGCAGGATATGGAAAAAAAATAAAGATATTGGACTACGGGTTTGGGTGGCTAAAGTGGACTGGTTACCAAGGACTATGGCCCCTGCCTGATCAATGTTTTATGTATACATGGATGAAATGGCAGGGGTGACTTGCACACTCAATAATGGACCCCCGGGAACTGTCGCTAGCACATAGTGACGTAGCAACAAGGGGGCAACAAGTCCTGAGGTGTTTGAGGAGTGGAGAGGTAGTCCACGGCTATCAGGACAATCCCGGAAGTTCGGTCAACATACCTACCAGCATCTTACTGGAATACTTCCTTCTCCAGAGCACGTTTGCTCTTGCGAATCTTCACTCAATCCGGCCAATAAATGCAAGAAAGACGTGGGAGCTGTTCCTCGTTTGTTCACTCCACCCAGCCGGCCAAAAAATGCAAGCCAGAGGTGAGGATCAACACTTCTCCCTGGAGGTAGGCTCCATGGGGTCGCTACTGCCCAACAGCTCGTCCCATGCTGCCCTGCGAGTTTCTGTATCTCTTTTGGTCTGGCTCCTCACCCTAGACCTGGTTCGGCAAAGTAAACTTTACCGGTACAGACCTAGAGTTCAGGAGCGTACAAGCCCCATCACGACGCACGGTGGATCGAAAATCGGCTGTAGAAGACAGGATCTCGATGTCTTAAATGTTATTTTTTTTGCTGGAAATGACTTCTGCCGCTCATTACTGTTCTATAAAATGTCATATGAAGTAATTGTGTGCACAAATGGAAGAGTAATAATTTTTATAAGAAAAAAATGTATGGAGCTGACATGAAAAATGAGGATATCTCTGGAATCGCTAGGATGGCCGTTATATCCTTGCACACTGTTATAGTACTATTTATTTGTGAATTTTTGACATACTTAATGTTGCGGCTTCTCTAGCGATTTTCTTTTTTAAAAATCGTCAAAATTAAATAATAAAAAATGTTTATGATATGTACATTTTAATGCTTAAATATGGCTATACCAAGTGTAACTTACAATATTTTTTATGCTTAGACCAAAACATTCTAAGAAATCACAAAGTCGTATTACCTACTTATTTGAAATGACATGGTAATTATGAATTACATAATATGTAATCTTGTCTAACGCCTCAAGTCCACATTAGCTAATGATTAATAAAACTTAATACCTATATACCTGTTAAAAGGATATGTACCATAATGAGGGTAATTAGATAAACGGTGATCATTAGTCAATAACAATAAATGGTAAACTATTGTATGATTAAAAATAAAAGCAAATTATTAAAAAAAAAAATAACTTAACCTAACCTAACATAAACAATAAAAGTTAACTTATCTTATACTTCGTCACCATCAGAATCCAGTTCAGAATCAGGCTCTACAATAGATATAACTTCTAAGAACTCTGTCGGAGCTTCCTGATCCTGAAGTTTCAGTAGTTCTACTGTTTCCTTAAAGTATGTCTGCCTCTTGTGGGCATTTAATTTTGGTCTTGTGGAAGAAATTAGAGGATCAGAAGAGACGATAAGCATATTGAGGATATCCTCGTTTGATGCTTGTCTACTCTTTTTCCTAGAATGGTGTTCTCTGAACCTCCTAAAGTCTTTGTTTCGGGCCTCTGAAGCTTCTTCCGAAAGACTTCCAATTGGTACAATAGCATTTTCTGCAATTATGTCCCCTCCGTGAATCAACAATTTGTGGACGGTTGATGACATGTAGTACCAATCGTACAGTTCCACGTATTTTTCAGCGGTTGTTCTAGCGTATTCTTTAAATTTCGGCACGTCTACAATCTCTCCAGATGTGATAGCTTGCAGAATCACAGCAAATCTGCGTATTAGGTCTTCATCTAATTCAGTGATCGCTGCAGTTTTATCAGGAAATTCAAAAAACCGCCTTGCTGTGTTCCCGTCGTTAGTTGTGCCTGATCCTTGCTTAACGATGTCAATCAAAAGGTTGAGATCATCTTTGAATCGATCTTGAATGAGTTTTTTTTCGTGAATGCAATAACTCTTGATGACCTTCTCCTCTTGCATACCACCGTTTGAAGTCGAGACGATACGCTATGTGTAGAAGACATTCCATCACATTAATGCGGGCATGAAGTGATGATAATCCGAACTCATACACACCAGAAGAAATGGTTTTTGACGCAATGACATCTAACTTATTCATTTCTGTAGGCTTAGCCAAACACAGGTAGCAGGCCGCATTTGACTTAGCTTCAGACAGATATGTACAAATTTTGCCGTCAATCATCGTCATCATTAATTTGTGACTAATTTCATGTCCTTGACATTTTGAGGGAACGAGAGCTTCAATTTCGTTATTCATTGCAGTTTTTTCATTTATGACAACGTCTTTGGTTTCTTTCACAAAACTAAACTGGACTGGACGGCAATACCTAGGTGAGCAGGGTTTTGGATTCACCCATACGGTATCACCGTCAGCTGTCAACTTTAATGGAACCAAAGAGGTCATAAATATGCTGGAATCATCTTGACCACTCTCTATGTTTTGCTTATATCTACTTTGGTTAGATGCACCGTCAAATCCCCACTTTGATATTAATATCAATTGTTTATCTTGTATCGCATCAGGACTACGAATAGTTTCAAAAATTCTGTTCACTGTTAAATCTAGTAACGCTTGTAGTGCAATCTTAGCAGATGAATCCGTTACAGTCACAAATGTCTTCGGAGGGTAGCACTGTAGCTTAGCTTTTTGCACTTTATAGTAAGACGGATATATCTCCTTTGAACCTTCTCGAATAGTCGTTTCCCTTAATGTGATATATTGCCATTTCGATAGTTTTAATGAAAGTAGCAAACCCAGTGCTTTTTCTGGTGAAAATATTGTTGAAGGAGCTGGTTTGTTCAACATTTCCTTGATTTTTTCTGCTGCTTCTGGATTTTGGAGCATAATATGTTCAATAACAGATGCAATATCCTCACGACCATCTCCTTTCAAAAGTGCTGCAGCTGAATAAGCTACTTCATTAGGGTCATCGCCTATATGTTCATCAGATCGTCTCTTCTTCTGCTTGTTACTTAGATCTTCAAACGGCTTTCGAGATCTTTTTGTCATCGTTGAAGTTGATTTCATTGTTGAAGTTGATGGTACAGGTTCAGTAGAAATATTTTCACTTGTTGATTCTTGAATGAGCAAATTGGTTTGCACGCAGTTTGGCCAGTCAATATTTGCCTCAAGCCAATTACTGTAATCACGTCTAAAAGCTTCACTTTTCCTGTGGGATCGTAACCATCTCTTTTGAACTGCCCGTGTAAATCTTCGACAAAATTCTTTCACGGTAACACTGTCTTCATCTGAAAGGCTAGAGCCCAGTCGAATAACAAGTGTGTTGAACAATAGTTCATGATCGAAAGACCAAGCATCCTGATTGCTCAAAATAACAAACAAATCCAAATTTGTAATAATTCTTTCCATTATTCACGATCACTGAGTAAAAAGACACGGTAGGATAGATGTTAGTATTAGAAATGCTCTAAATGAACTGAAGTTGTGAATCCAATGTTTGACTATTTATTGTTATTGACTAATGATGGTATCACATTTATCTAATTACTTTCATTAAGTTAATCCTGCACTAATTGCTAAATTAGCGAGTACCCCAAATTATTTTGGTACGTATCCTTTTAACTAGGTATATAGGTATTAAGTTTTATTAATCATTAGCTAATGTGGACTTGAGGCATTAGACAAGATTACGTATTACGTAATTCATAATTACCATGTCATTTCAAATGAAAATCACAAAGTAGGTAATACGACTTTGTGATTTCTTAGAATGTTTTGGTCTAAGCATAAAAAATATTGTAAATTACACTTGGTATAGCCACATTTAAGCATTAAAATGTATCATATACTTTTTTTTTTAAATTTGAAGATTTAAAAAAAAAATCGCAAGTGATGCCGCGATATTAAGTATGTCAAAAATTCACAAATAAATAGTACTATAACAGTGTGCAAGGATATAACGGCCAACCTTGCGATTCCAGAGATATCCTCATTTTTCATGTCAGCTCCATACATTTTTTTCTTATAAAAATTATAACTCTTCCATTTGTGCAGGGATACTATTAATTGCACATCAAATAAATAATCACCTATCAATTTATTTCCATCATTTAAATACTGACTGCACAGCAAATTAAATACTGACTGCTCAGCAAATCAACCAGACCGTACATACATAATACTCACATTCATAGCGTGTGAGTATTATGTATTTATCTCCGATCAGCCGTTTGTCGTAAAAATGCTCTATTCCCATCCAATACCTAAATGTTCCCGAAAATACTAACCCTAGATGGTTGACGTCAGTGGCATCCCGAGGTTCGGTTGGTTAGGTTCCTTTAAACCCTTTAGACAGAAATAGGAGCCCCGCGAAGCGGGGCTCCGTCGACCAGCTCATTAACCCTAACCCTATATTTGGTTTACCCTAGATTTCGGTAAAACGCAATTTAAATAAAACTTTGTGTAGCTGAGTGTACAAAAAGTCACGCTTTGGTATTCGTTAGTAATAGATTTTTTATTTAAAAAAATGTGGTACTCGTTGGGAATAGAAAATAAATTGATGAAAAAGCTTTTGCTTTAGGAAAAATCGCTGTACGCTGCGAAAATAAATTGTAGTGTGTTTAGTGATATTTTGAGTTGAATATTTTGCTGTGGAATCAGTAATTTTGATGGGAATTCGGAATCTTATTGCATAGAAAAAGGATATTTTTTGATTTGCGTTTAAATACTACCCATTTATGCACACAGTTACTTCATATGACATTTTATAGAATAGTAATGATCAGCAGAAGTCATTTCCAGCAAAAAAAATAACATTTAAGAAATCGAGATCCTATGTCTTCTACAGCCGATTTTCGATCCACCGTGCGACGTCAACGTAGAGACGGGCGTTTTCTAGTGGGGTTATTATTATTATTTTATATTTATTCATTTCCCTTCTTATATTACCACACAAATTCCGTCTTTTTACAAAACTTGACTGCCTGCTTGACTTGACATGCCCGAACCCTCTAGCCAGATATTGTATTTTCTACTTTATTACGTCCACTGATATAGGTAAATTAATTAACAAAAAAACTGATTTTAGAACCGAGTCTTCAGTTGTCAATTTAATTTAAGAACTTTACGGTAATCGGAATAAAGGTGAAAATTCAATAACTGGTTCGAAGATTTGAGCTTGGAAAAAAGATAAGAATTCGTTTTGTAATAAGACATCGATCTCGTATTCACTTACATAGGTTCCATGGTTCAATTATCAAGAGTCTCAAGAGTAGACAGGCACAAGTGGTGGAGTTGCATGTTCCTCTGACTACCAACATGAGCTATATTCAGACCTGCTTGCTTGACATTATAAACTACACAGTGAAACAACTCAAGAGCATCAACAGGACACTAGATATGCAGGTAATTAAAAATCCTACACTTAAAGCGAAAATGTTGTTAAAGTGTTGGAGATCCCTAATTTAAATTTAAAAAATGCCTAAGTTCCATCTGCAATCTTGTCGTTATAACACAAGCAATCGAATATTCTGTTAAATTAATATCCGACAAACATGTAATTAATTACATAATATTTCTTTATTTCAGGAAATAACAACAGAAAATTGTATTACAAAAAAGTTTCACAAAATTCTTCAATCACAGCTGGACTGTGTTTGGCATCAGTTGAGTACAAGAACAAAGGAATACATTCAGGATCTGAAAGTACTGAGGAGTATGACGGTGTAAGAGATTTAACTATAAAAGATAGAGTGTTGCATGGTCTAAAAAAACAAGGTCTGGCACTCCGGGAGTGACACATGCTTACGTCACTATCCAGTTGCCACTTTATTGCAACAAAACACAAATTATGGAAATATTTTCAGTCACCATTCTGTTAAAAAATATATTTATACCATTTAAATTGCCGTTTCGGTTTTCTAATCAAATGAAACAATTCAATTTAAACATATACCAACGTAATTGTTAGTTAAAACCTCATTGTTATATCGGATTCGCACAGGTAATAAAGGCGCTTGGGGAGTTATTATTACACACTACTGGTAACACAGCGGTGATGACGTAGGCTTGTGTCACCCTGTGTCTCGGAATGCTATACCTGGCGAAGTATATTATTATACCATGGAGTGTTGTATTATGTGTGTCTAGCATCCTGTCACATACTGTATGCAGTACATGACACCCTTTATCACTGTTTTCTGGACCTATTTAAGCCTTTTGATCTAGTTTCTTAGGATTTTTTTACGGAAGAATTTAGTTCAGCGGGGTAATTGCGTAACACACTAACAAAAGGAATGGGTTTCATTTTGACAGTTCAACAACATTCATTACGTTATTTACGTTGTTGAGCAGAAAAAAATTTCGAACATATGAAGCAATGGATTAGCAATAGGCTTCAAAATGATTCAGATTGTGATAGATTAGATAGTGTGTTACGCAATTAGGGTGCTGGTTAAAATAACATTTGAAACAATTTTAGGATATTTAAAAATCATAACGTTAACGTTAGTGTCCGACCGAAACAGGACTTTTTACCGAAACCGAATCTTCGGTATCTGTCTCAGTTTCGGCCGAAACCGAAACCGAAACTTTTTTAGACATGTTAAAAATCTATTATTTACTTAAAATTGGCTTATTTTTTTGCACTTATACAGACAGGTAACACGTGTTAAATGAAATAAAAAACAAAATGAATAAAGTATGCCATTTTTGTTTTTTGTATTACTGCTAAAACAACAAAATTAAGTATATAAAATTAACAAAACGTTCAACTAGTTCTCTTGGAACACAATTTCAAAAATTGCCGGCGGACTCAGCCGATGATGGCGGGTGACACACGTGCCCCGAACTAGCCCGAAGTCAGCCGAACGACGCGCGATAATTCACGAAAAGTTTCAGTGCGGCCAAAGGATTGGCAGATTTTCTGCCGAAATCGAAACTGATGCTGAACCTAGATTTTTTTGGCCGAGACTTGCCGAAACCGAACCTTCGGTCGGTCACTATCACTAGTTAAACGTTTAAACGAGTACGCACTCGTGCGTTAGTTTGCCACAATGTTCTATTACAACTTTGCGCACGACACTAAAAATAAGGTGTATTTTTATATCTATGTCATCTAAAAATCCTCTCCTCTACTCTGCTTATTGGTCCGCGCAGAGCCTATTTTCTAAAAGGTTCCTTTCCTATATTTTATCAAAATATCTTACCTTTTTTAGAAACCTGCTGCATGACGATGCTGTTTCATTCCATGCCTTAGTAAGTAAATACAGTACTCCGGAATATGCTAAACTTAATTCTGGTTGGATTCTCTTGGAGTCAGCTGAGCAGTTATTCCGGCTAGCCAGAGGCAGAGTATTTAATCCTAAGCAAGGTAATAAATATTGCTTATTTGTTTTAAAAAAAATACGTTTTCCACATATATTTTCCATCAGTACACTAAAAAGAAGATTAGTTTATTCAATAGTGGACATGTTGGATATGAAAATAGTTTATTTTTATTTTTAAGAATTCGAACCAGAGCCATGTCCAAAATGGAAATGCCTTAGTGACCTACTATTAAAAGAAATACCAGATGAAATAAAGAAAAAGGAAGGTGCAAACCTGAACAATACTAAGATATTAGTCCTTTGTCAAGATAATAGAAGTTGTTCCCAATTAAACCACTATCTTACCATGGGCCCTTATAGATATCTATTTTATATGGCATTTAGAAGAGACCTCACTATAAATACGGTGTCATCTAAATACACTAAATTAAAGAAACCTGAACCAAAAGAGGATATAAAGAATGAAAACGGTAAAAAACCTGAAGTTAAAGACGGTGATGTTAAGGATGAGGGAGTCGAAGATGAAACGAAATCCAATTATCTGCTAACTTTATCGCAATCGGTTATACAAGCTAAAGAGTCTGTGTCGCACGAAGAAAACATGTTCGAGCCGATTTCTCAGGTAATAAATGGATCTTTTGTCAATCCAAGGGGTCGTCCGTAAACCGCGTCACTTTTTTATCCTCTTAATTGCATGAAAATTCAGGCTGACGTTTACCATCTCCGCGTAACGTAACTGTTCACATGAATAATTAACAAAAATTCTAATATTCATATTATGTATTAGTATTTAAATATTTTCAATAGTTAAGAAAGTGAAGATGTAACGTAATGTAACCTATTATTATGACTAGAGATCGGATATTCTGATGCATATTCACCAAAAGTTGAGAACTTGGCTAATATGGAATGCGCTTTTGTATCGAAAACATCTTAACTTTAACTAACATACACCACCCCTCCTCTTACACCCTACATACACATATTTGCATCGGGGGTAAAACATAAATTTTAAATAAATATTCATCTGAATAGTTATACAATCCAAGAATCCCGGGTTTTTTTTTCATAAATATTTTTTAAGTAGTCGCTACCATACTAAACACCCGACTTGTTATGCATTGGTGTTCCTGACATCCCTGGATGTTTAAAAAAAAAAGCCGCTTCCATACTTTCATAGCAAAAAATTTACTTTAGGTAAATATGCATCCGAATATCTGATCTCTGATTGTGACTTATGGACAACCCCGAATAAAAATAAAAAACAACGGGATACGGAATATAATCCTATAAAATATTATGTTACCGTTTTCAGATGGATAATTTAAATTTCACCCAACTAGAAATCGAGAAACCTATTATTTGCATTCGAACATTCAAAGAAAGCGGTTGTAACTTTTCTCTGGAGCGAACATTAGAAACTTTGCGTCCGGAATATGTCATTTTATATCACTGTGACGTAGCGGCCGTTAGGCAGATTGAACTGTTTGAGTGTCGCAAAAAAAGTGAAGAGCTCACAACTAAAGTTTATTTTATAATACATGATAAAACAGTAGAGGAACAAGCTTACCTTACTTCATTGAAGAGAGAGAAACAAACGTTTGAGCTGTTGATTCACACAAAGAGCGTAAGTTCTACCCTACGTACATAATATTAGGACCGGTGCACATTTGGCGAGGAGCAGCGCAGCGCGGTTTGCGCTGACAAACAAATATGAATATTGATTTCTTTAAAATTAAGTCGAAAATAAAAGACTCAAATCTGAGACGCGCGCCTGTTCGTTTTGATAGTTTTTGCTAATGGAAGTTTATTTATTTTCAACTTTATTTCAACTAAAGTAAATACTAAGAACGAAATTGCAAC
Source organism: Dryobotodes eremita (assembly GCA_917490735.1). Taxonomy (NCBI): domain Eukaryota; kingdom Metazoa; phylum Arthropoda; class Insecta; order Lepidoptera; family Noctuidae; genus Dryobotodes; species Dryobotodes eremita. Next base: position 15,719,354 of record OU823249.1, read on the forward strand.
ACGCTGCGCTACGCCTCGCTAGATGTGCCCATTATTACACTGTATTTTTATGGAGCTCTTTATTATTATAGGTATATTTCATTGTTGACATCCCCATTTCCCCAGGTCATGGTAGTGCCATTATATCAGGATGGAAAAACAGAAGAGTATTTTAATCTGAATGTAGAACACGAAGACAACGCCACAGACTCTCGGAAAGCTGGTAAATAACACTTGTTCAATATTATCATCACCCACAGTTCAACTTCACCCATTGAAAATTAAAATGATTATATCATTGTTTTTAAAGCGTTGTTTTTTACACTGCAAGTGTAAAGTCCTACTACCTACTATTGGACCTTACAAGTTTCACATTAATTTGTTTTACAGGTGGGCAAAATCAGCAAAAAGAGAAGCCCGTCGTTATCGTAGACATGAGAGAGTTTCGATCAGATCTACCAGCGTTACTTCACAAGAAAGGAATCAATATCGAACCAGTTACAATAGCCGTGAGAATATCATAATTTAAAATGTATTATTAAACGTCGCTTTGTGGTTCGAGCGTCAATCAGCGGACATCCCGTATATGGCGACGCACCTGCAATGCCTCTGGTGCTGTCTTTGATGGTTGTTGCCCACCCATTACTTACTAGAATAAGTGCATTCTGCATTACATTTACCAAATTAATAGTAGCAGTGATCTGAAGGCCAATTCCCGTTATTCAAAACGATCAAATTCAAGACGCAATCTCATATCAGCAACAATCATGTCAAAAATGTATGAAAATTAGAGAAAATTTTGTAACAGACTGAGATTGAGCCCGATGTTAGAATGCGAACTTCCTTAAAATACGGAAATTGCCTGTCTGATCTGCTAACAAGCTTTGAGATAGACAACGAGCTGGGCCATACATGGCATTCATAGGTTTTTTTTTTTAGATTGGTGACTACATTCTCACTCCCGACATCTGTGTTGAAAGAAAATCCATTTCTGATTTAATTGGATCTCTGAACTCGGGCAGACTCTATACACAATGCACTCAAATGTGTCGAAACTATACTCGTCCCATTCTACTAATTGAATTCGATCAGAACAAGCCTTTTAATCTGCAGGTAACAATTATGGTTCCTCAATATTTACTGAAGTAATACAATCAAGTATGTACCACGAGGTTATATTTCTGTACCTACTTCCCATTTCTTCAGGGTCACTTTGTGGTGTCAACCGACTTATCTGGAGCAGACATACAACAAAAGCTTCAGCTTCTGACCATACATTTTCCTCGTTTGAAACTAGTGTGGTCCCCTAGTCCTTACGCTACTGCTGAGTTGTTTTACGAACTAAAGGTTAGTATTATTGTTTATAAACTGACTGCCATCAAATCAGTCTTCGACATTCAAGTAGAATGGACACCAGCATCTTTTGCGAGAGATTGGTGTAAGCGATTGACAACCAGAATCAAGCAAACACTGCTACTCATCCTTATAAATTAATCTCCGAATCACCTTTTACTAACGACAGTTATCAGATTTCTTGAATGTCAGACGAAAAGTGATTTTTTATCATTGTTTTTTCTTGTAGGTATGCATCCCTAAAAATAATACTTAATCCCATTTACGTTTATTGTATTGCAGCAAGGCAGAAAAAATCCTAACGTTGAAGAGGCTCTTGCGCTTAGCAGTGATAATACGGCCGAAGATATGTATTACGAGCGATACAACACTCAAGTTCATGACTTTGTGCAAAAGCTTCCCGGAGTTAGCTCTAAGAACATCGCAAGGATTATGGATAGAGGCATATCGCTGGATCATCTAATAACACTTACTCAGGTATGCTTATATAATACAATTAGGTACTTACTACAAGATCTTTTGGTGCAGTTATTGACAAGAGTTATTTTACAGGACGAGCTGCAAACAATAATAGAAAACAAGAATGACGCAGTAACTATGCACTCCATATTACATGTCAAGCCTCGGCCTGTAGATGCCAATAAAGATGAAAAATCTTATGGGAAAAAAAAACTTCTCGGAAAACCATTCCAAAATAAAAGAAAATACTAGTTTGATAGGCTAATCATTTATTTTTTAAACACACAATAATAATTTATTAAACAATATTGTGAATAATACAATAAATTATTGAGGATTATAATGGAATCTATTTCACTACCATAAAATGTTAAGGTAGGTCACTTACGGTCAATAATAAAATGTTCACACTGGTAAATAATATCAACGCCAAGTACCTATAACAAAGTTACAAATGTCGCTTTCAAATAGTTAAATAATACATAGCTGTTACAAATTATTGTGGCTTGAAGATTCCAAGATGAGAGCTATTAAAAATAGCTACCAGCGAAATTTTGTTTGATTGAACTTTCAGCTGAACAACTTAGCGTAATCAAATCATTTGGCAGTTTGAAAACCCTGCAAAAGACAGCTTGCCACATAAGAAAATAAATTATATATTTACAAAATGGGTAAAAAAACTATAATAACTAATTATGAGTAGTTGAGGTTTTGAAGCAGAAAAAAATGTAAGTAACCAGTCAAGGTTTCTTTTTAATCAAATTCAAAATCTTGCTCATCATACCTGAAAAGAACATAGTTATTTTTATAAACTATAATATACCTAAGTACATTACATTGCATGCCAGTATGACAGTAAAATCGATATTAGCCATCCATTTGGCGTCAATTCGATCTGATACTTTGGTTATTAAACTGAAAATAACTGTTCATGAAAGCGTAGATTGGTGGTCTAGTCCAGGGTTCCAGGGATATATGGAAATCTAATCTTAATTATTGCGAAAACCTGATTTTGATTAAACACCGATTTTGATCAAAATCTTTATCTTTGTCATTATTACACATTGGAAATCTACACTAAATAATTAGATGTGAGACTGTTATTTTTTTTTCTGCTCAATTGACTCGACTTTTTACTTGCCTACTTTATAAGTTTAGTCTACAAAATACATTTTTTAAAGCATGCATAATCCCAGTATTGACATCAAGCATCGTGCATTCGTGAGTCACGCGATTGCTGTATTTTTTTTTTATATCGAGATTCGTGTAGATCTCGTCTTTTATTATATTAGTCCTGAAAGTAATGTAAACGGAGAAGCAGTGATGGCTTTTCGAAGGTCGCTACATGGCTCTTAAATAAAGAGCGGAATCAGTGCCATTTCTAAAAAAAATGTTTTTTTTTTTTTTTTTTTCTAGAAATTGCACTGATTCCGCCATTATGACGTTCACTAAAATTCACTCAGCCAGAAATACTAAACGCTGTATAGAAAAGTAATCAATGATCATAGGTGTCCCAAGTTAATCTGAATTAAAATTATCATTGTTTAGTTGCTCAAGAATTTAACTTCGTCAAATTAGCCAGCTGCTTTCTACCCAGCTTAGCTATTGATACACAATAGAAATAGCATGATGTCAATAGGAGATTTTAACTAATAGAGATGAGAATTTTACATTTGTCAAAACTAATATGAATGACATACTTAACATCACTCACGGTATTGATGATCCTTGTCAGTCAGGGGTACGTAGATTACACTCATTAGTTTCTTGACGGTAGTCGTACCGTCAGCTGCCTTGTCAACCTTAAAATAAAAGTAAAAAAAGACCATTATTTTAATTGAAATCTGGGCCCTACTCTCTAAGTCCGTCAACGAAGATATGGGCCCGTCTGAAAGTAGTTCGATATTTCGTCGGACGGACAAAAACACATCGGGAGTAAAGACAATTACTGTCAAATCGTGTTGTCATTCATTCTTAGTTGGGGCCCCAAACTAATCTTATGTCCGTAGATGATACGGAGTCGGGAACGTAATTTCGGCCGATACTACGGTCTTCATGCTTAGGGAGTAGACTCCTGGTACAAAGGAAACCCTGGCGAACTACGGTAATCTTTTTATGCCTGAAATCACAGATAAATCAATGTCGAATCTACCAGTTACATATAATCATTTATTTTTTCCAAATTTTGTTACCCCTCTGCCGAGCAAAGGTCTCCATGGTATTACCTACTTAATGCAAAAATTTCAACATGGTGTACTAAATACCTGCGTAAGATGTTGTTCCCCACCCTCTGGTCCTACGGGTACAATAAGCCTGCCGCCAGGTTTCAGTTGATCTACTAACTGGAAAAAAGATAATTAAAAAATCATGCAACAATACACATAATATTCCTATGTGACATAATTGTACTTCCTTAGGTACCTACAATAATGTACAGTAGGTACAGTTACTGTAAAATGACGAGCATAAATATTAATATGGAAAGATCGGTAATAATAGGTATCAGATTTCATTATTCATTCATAAATAGTGTGTAGTATATATACTAAATTATAATTGAAATAATATTTAAAATGAATATAATGTAAATTGAAGATAAATGCACTTCAAATATTTTATGTAATTGTTCATTGATTTTGCATACCGTTAAAACGGTGAGACATGTAGCACTATGAAATGTTATGAACACCTTTGGAAACATACCATGTTTCTGGCAAATAAATACGCTATTCTATTCTATAATAGCTGTTCTAAAGAAGAAACAATTCTGTTTCTGTCAAATGTTTGAAGATGCCAGAGACAGGATGATGTTTAAAACTCGTTTAGCGCTAAACGTGTTTAGTGATTGGCGGTGCAAGTGGGTCTAAATATATGTGATCATCTGTGGAAGGCATAGACAAGTAGCAGCTTCCCGTTCGTCCTCTCGACTTTGTCCACCTAGTGGGACGAACGGGAATTTACAAAAATATATTTTTGGCTCCCGATCGTCCCACTCGGGATATTAGAGGGACGAATGGTAATATTTTCTTAGACATAGTGCCATTCGTCCCACTAAATAATATTGTGCATGAAAGATAATTGACAGATTTTTATTCAATATTTTGTTTTTTTTTTACCATTAAACAACCAGTTTAATTGCTTGATGGGACCAATAAGACAAAAAAAAAATATTCCCGTTCGTCCCACCTACAACATCAGTGGAAAATCGGGGAAAAAAATAACGAATTCCCGTTCGTCCCACTAGGTGGACGAAGCCTGGGGGACGAACGGGAATACACGAAATAAGTGATATCTAAAAACACCAAAACTATCTGACGAGACAAGCGACATCAACAAAATACAGCGTGTATCAGAAAGGTGAGATCAAATTTAAGGGTGATGTAACATTATCAAAATCTGACCAAAGACATTTTGAGAAAAATTCATGTATATGATCCAAAATGGCAAAAATTGCCATTTTCTACTTACGGCTTGTGGCAGTGTGGGGGCAGCAGCTCCAACGTGGATAGCATTATATGGTCCATCAGAAGGAAATCCAAGACGTCCATCGCCAACTAAATAATTAAAGAAAGATCAGAATAATTAAATGGCATATTGAAAACAAAGGAATACCTATGACTTGGATTTCGAAGTGGTCAACATTAGTAGGTATGTAAGAGGACTTGTTGACTCCGCCAGACACGGCTATTGTGCCACGTGCGGTTAGCGATTACGACCAATTTTCTAACTAACAAGAGACTATCAACACAAAGAGCACTTGTTATGCTAGTCTTGATAAAGTGGATTCATACATGTTTCACATGGTATCTGAAACCTTATAAAAGCAACCTAAATAAAAAAATAACCATAGGTATCATTTTTTTTTTTATATTTAGCTTACAGGCACTAAAACACACAAAATGTTAACACTATTTTAACATTTTAGGGTCATATTAGGGTTAAATATATAAATATTTATTACTTAGCAGACATACTACTTTTAGCATCGACAATCGGCAATTTATGCCCGTTTTTCTGTAACATTGTACGACACCTAAATGTTAAGAATAAAAAAAGCACACTGTTGAAAATCCAACAGTATAATAATAATAATGCGTTTCGGAAGCTTGATACAGCGACTAACTGAAAATCAATTTAGAAATAAATATTGCGCTCGAATGCTGCGAAACGCGATACAGCATCAATTTGAGCGATTAGCGATCACTAAATCGCGCGATTTTGTTGAACCAAACGCAGAGTCGAGAATCGTACCTACGTGAGAGTCGCCAGAACGTAATTATATAGTACTAGCTTTTGCCCGCGGCTTCGCCCGCGTGGATGTCGGAAATTATCCCACGGGAACGTACTACCTGGATAAAAAGTGTCCTATGTGTTAATCCAGGTTATAAACTATCTGTATTCCAAATTCCATCAAAGTCTGTTCAGTAGTTTTTGTGTGAAAGAGTAACAAACGTCCATCCTCACAAACTTTCACATTTATAATATTAAGTAAGTAGGATTGATAAAGTGGCAAAATGGTAGAAGTTAGAAGTTTGTTCGGGCCATAAAATCTTTAAAAAAATATGTTACCAAGCTCTTATTTATTCTGACTTACACTATTATGTTATTTATGAATAGGTACTTACCAATCAGTATTGTTATTTGTACAAAACTTACCAATTAATTTTATCCTTTCAGAAGTGAGTAGTGCTGGGTTATCAGACTGAATGTTTTTGTTGGCTAATGTAACAAGCTCTTTTATGTGGTCTATACCAACAACTCGTCCAGTGTTCCCAACCATCATAGCCATACAAGCTGTAAGATATCCAGACCCAGATCCTACATCCAATGCTGTCTCCCCTGGGATTAGTTGTTTCTTTAGTCTTTCTAATGCATGAGCATGCTAAAATTAAAATTGTTTACAAATGTTAATAAAAGCTCGAAAGACATGTTTTTATAAAATTATTCCAATACATTAAAAACTTTACCATGTGTGGGGCACTGATGGTGGCTGAGTATCCAATAGATTGTGGAGAATCATGGTATGGTGCATAGGGGCAGTAATTTTTTCGGTCAACAGATAACATGGCATTTGCTACAGCATCAGATTTTATAATGCCATTGGCTGTAAAACATAAAAAAATACGATTATATCATATTATTATAAACTATAGGTACATTCTACTTATTTGAGCAATAAAAAATTGCAGTTACAACCTGTTAAATCAAGATAAGCAAGTAACATAGCACACGCAATCTTAATATTTTATGAATGTCAATAAACACTGAATTTTGCAAGACTATGTTTTAAAAAGTTAATATAACAGCATTAATGTAAGCAGGCTGAAAAGTTTTAAACGAGTTTCAAGAATTAAAATGTATTACTTACTAAACTGTTATGTAAATAAATGCAAACTAATTTAACGATATATAATGATAGATATAAAACTGGGTACCTACATAAACATCTGATTATAAGAGGAATGATAGACTACTACTAAATATAATAACAAAAGTAAGTCTAACTAATAGTATTCAAATAACAAAAAATACTTACCTCGTAAGTTTCGGACCATATCAGGATTGCTTACCCCATGACTTCGCCAAGCCATGGTTATAGGAAGACTAGCTCCCAGCAGGAAGATTTTAGCCCATGAATATCCTATTGTGATTAAAAAATTATGCGCTCAAAATATTTCTTTTTTCAATAACTAATACAATATTTTTTCTGCTTTGATTATTATTAAATTTAATGTCAATCAAGTGTCTGACAACACAGCAGTGACACTGACAATCGAGACAACAACAATAGACAATATTTATCTTACCCACATCCACGGACGATGTCATGATCAACTCTTGACTTCCCGCCCTTGACAATGTTAAATCAATCGATTACCCTTGCAGCCCGCTACCGAACACTATAAATCCGCTAATAAATAAACTAACACACTATTAGTATAACTGTTTGGTTTATTTACTCAAACTGGTCATCTTATCTTAAATAAAATATACAATTATTAGTTACTAGCTGCTGCGCCCCGCGGTTTCACCCGCAAAAATCTCGATCTCGTGGGAATATCGGGATAAAAAGTATCCTATGTCCTAATCCAGGTCATAGTCTACCCATGTGCCAAATTTTATCCAAATCAGTTCAGCCGTTTTAGCGAGATTGAGTAACAAACATCCACACTTTCACATTTATAATATTATATAGTAGGATATTATTATATATTATTATTATTATATTATTATTATTTCCTTTATTTCATATATATATAAATATAAATTATATTTTTAAATATTAGAATATAAAAATATAAAAACATTTAAAAATATAAAAAATAGTGGCCCACCGGTATCGGGAACAGGGTCCAAGCTACCGGCGGTCAGGGCTCCAGAGAGAGAAACCTCCTAACAATGCGGGCCGTGTCCAAAAGTACCGCCTTCTGAATCAAGCCCTTGATCCAGCTGCCCAACGAGAGGCTCCTCAGGTGTTGGTCGAGGCTCTTGGCTATTAACCCATTGGCTGTCACGACTATCGGTACAATGATCGTTGAGTCCACATCCCACATGTCGACAACCTCGCGAGCCAAGTCAAGATATTTGATTTGTTTATCTTTCTCGGCTTTCACGAGGTTCCCGTCATGTGGGACCGTTATGTCAACAATCATTGCACGCCGCTCTAATCGATCCACCACCACTATATCAGGCTTATTGGCAACAATAGTCCTGTCAGTGATGATGGATCGATCCCAGTACAATGTGATATTTCCATTTTCGAGAACTGGGTCAGGCACATACCTGTAGTACGGCACTTCCGATTCTACAAGGCTGTATTTGAGAGCAAGTTGCTGATGGATAATCCTGGCTACAAGGTTGTGTCTATGCAAGTATTCTTCGTTAGCTAGACTAGAACATCCGGAGATAATGTGTCTGATTGATTCACCCGGACGGTGGCATGCCCGACAAATGTCAACCGTGCCGTCTTTCACAATAAATCTCCGGTAGTTGTTTGTCATCATAACTTCGTCCATAATTGCACAGACAAAACCTTCGGTTTCTCCAAAGAGGTCACCGAAACGTAGCCAGGCTACGGACGCTAGTTGATCTATTTCGGGTCCATGTAGGGCCCGAAAAAAGCGTCCGTGAAGCTCCTTACTCTGCCATACTTCCATGCGATCATTAGTGTCAAGCACTACTGGCTTGCGCCAGTTCTCTTTAGCCAAGGAGAGCGGGGTGAGGCCCTTGTCCACTTTGACCACATCTCGATGCATCCCCACGTCGGCCTCTAAGAAATATTCCCTGAGACTGCATATCTCGCGATTGTGGAGGGTCTTAGCATTTAAAAAGCCTTGACCTCCACATTTTCGCGGGATATACAGCCTCATTACCGATGACCGTGGGTGATGCATTCGATTTGCAGTCAGCAGTGTACGGACCTTCCTATCCAGGGCGTCGAGTTCGGTCTGAGTCCATTTGAGTATGCCAAAAGAGTACATCAAAACCGGCATGACCCAACCGTTAAAGGCGCGTACCTTGTTTCCGCCTGATAGAAGACTATTAAATACTTTTTTCAGGCGGCCAAAGAAGCGTTCCTTTAACGATTGCTTCATGTCAGTACCATTGATGCCCAATGCTTCCGACATGCCCAAATACTTATAGGTTTCGGATGCAGATAGGGTTCTAAGGTTTATGGAATCCGAGAGTTTGGTTCCGACGGATTCCACAATCGCCCCTCGCTTTACATGCATGACCGCACATTTGTCTACACCAAATTCCATTCTGATGGCGCTACTGAAAATTTCAGTTACTTTCAGTAGTTCCATCAGTTGCAAATTGTTGTGGGCGAACAGTTTTAGGTCATCCATGTAGAGGAGGTGAGATATAACCTGTCCACCTCTCCTCAGCCGATAGCCTAGACCTGAATCTTCCAGCAGTGTGCTTAGAGGATTCAAGGCTAAGCAGAACCAAAGCGGACTCAAACTATCACCCTGAAATATGCCTCGCTCGATCCTTATCGGTTCGCTATTCCTCTGGATATTTCGACATCCTGGATAGTGAAGGACTGTTCGCCATTGCCCCATGCATGACATCAGGAAGGTGCGCAGAGTTGCATCTATTTTATATAACTCCAGCACCCTCATGAGCCATGTATGTGGCACCGAGTCATAGGCCTTCTTGTAATCTATCCAGCATGTCGACAGATCCTTTCGGGAACGACGAACTTGTTGGCTAATGGTCATATCAATGAGGAGTAACTCCTTCGTACCACGGGACCCGTTCCTACATACATTTTGAGAAGGAGACATGATAGAGTTGGTGTCTATATGTTTGTTAATTTTAGCCCTCAAAATGGATGTAAGAACTTTATAGACCGTCGGTAAACACGTGATCGGTCTATAATTTTTGGGTTCCGCAGTGCTACCTGATTTATGGAGCAGGTGGGTAACTCCTGTGGTTAGGAACTGGGGTAGCGAACCAGACTCCAAAGCAGTCTGGTACTGAGCCGCCAAGCGAGCGTGCGATCTTACGAACCATTTAATCCAAAAGTTTTGCAGTCCGTCCGGCCCTGGAGACTTCCAGTTAGGCAGCGGACGGACTGCACGAGTTACATCTTGGGGGCAGATGGTAATAGCCCCCATTTCTGGTATTGGATCGCAGGCTCGCTCGACTTTCCGAGCCCAATCGCCTTCGGTGTGACTGACAGGCACCGACCAGATATTGCGCCAGAAAGAACACATGGCATCATCATCTGGTAGGCACGTGTCAGCCACATCTTGAATCGGTCGCTCCCAACCCCTATAAACTCACCTTTGATCGCGTTGGAAGGTGCGATTCTGAGTGTATCGCTCCACTCGCCGCTTATACCTACGAATACCGTTCGCCCATGCATACACTTTCTGCTTCAGGAAGTCGATGCGCTCTGTGACACAGGACATATAGTCTTGAGGCCTAATATTAGTCCCTGCGAACGCGCGTCTCACAAAGCGCATCACTCTAGGGCGAGTATTGCCCTCCCTGAAGCAGATTAGTTTGCCGATGAGCGTTCTGGCCCCACCAATACGACGTTCAATTCTGAACTGCCAAGCTGGTACGGCTGGTTTCGGTCGTGTAGCTCTAGAATCAATAGCAAATTTAACGTGAGCTACACGGCATGCCGCTACAGCCGCGCATTACAGAATCGAATGAGTATCGGCGAGGTCTACGCAGTCATCAAAATAATTTGACAACTGCGCATTCAGGACCGCCACCAGCGCCCTATTTTTGTTATGCATGGGCAAACGAGGTAAACGTGGTCTAAGTTCGAGCGATATGAACCGATATTCTCGAATCGCATCCTCCAAAGCACTCCTCAATTCCTCATTGCACTGGGTACTTACGTTTGTAGTCCTGTCATCACTCTCCTCGTCTTCTTGACTTATGTTAGACTGTGGTAGTACTACAACGGTCTGAGACGTATTATTATTATTATTATATTATTATAGTAGGATCTATTCAGCGAAGATGGAATTCATCGAAAACAATAAGGAACGCTCGCATTAAAATTCGGTCTATGTTATTGTTATCGGAGTATGTTATGATGAAATAGCAGTAGAGTTGATAAATATAATTTTCTATGTTTATGAAGTACATACAAGTACGCTCAAAGAACTTGATTGTTGAGTACGTACAACGTTGACACACTAGCCATTTCATTTATATAACAAAGAATGATAGTTGTGACTTGAATTTCGGGAATCTGGATAATTTAATTGATACAGTTCTTTCACAGATATTTCATATACATACCCTACATACCTCTGATTTTGCATCATTGCCAAAATCAAAATGATCTTTATTTTCGTTGTAATAAAGTTGCCAGGTGGGTTGCTGTTCTTGCATTTCTTATTTCTGCAGTTGCTTGGGTTGCTTTCAGAGGTAAAAACAAATCCGTGAGTGTCGTGGAACACTCGGTTGGAGAGAAGTTCCTTTCGGTGTATATTTTAGAACATCCATAGAACAAATTTGATTACCATAGAAAGGGTTATATTGAGTCAACCTTAAAAGACAGACATATGGTTTCGTGGACTTTTTTTTTTGAACTTTTAAAGGGGAATAATTCCGTCATATATGATTTTTGCATAACTTTAACGCAGCGCACGCAACGGAAGCTCTCAAAAGGATGATTCCTTTTGAGAGCTTCCGTTGCGTGCGCTGCGTTAAAGTTATGCAAAAATCATATATCATAGCTTCTGTTGCGTGCGTTTTTTCTCGTTTCTACAACATTTTTAATTTATGCACCGCGCCTATTGGTCGTAGCGTGATGTTATATAGCCTAAAGCCTTCCTCGATAAATGGACTATCCAACATAAAAAGTTTTTTTTTATTCCAGTCAGTAGTTTTTGAGAGTAGCGCGTTCAACCAAACAAACGAATAAAGAAAGGGTCGTGACGTAAAATTCTTACACTTTTTTTCGCCTGGCCCCCATCCGCCAAGTCCTTACCATGCGATAAGGAACTTCGTTCCAATAACTGTGAAACGATTGTAGTCAATATGCTTATCAATCAGGTTCCCGGAATTTACAATTGGGGAACTAAACATAGTGCAACTTCTAACTTTGCAATGAATGAGAGATACAGATACAACAAAATATTTTGATTTTTGACCTAGCGTTTGTAAATTTTAACTACTTATTTAGCTTTTGACCTTAAAAATGACCCTATCAAATACTTTTTTGGACGGAAACATGTAGGCATGTTTCCAGTTTGTTTCACGACAAAAAATATCATTCTGGCGCCAATACATCCGTGTAGTACTCTAAACAACAGTACCGATACCAGAAGTATCTGTTCTGTGACCGATACCAATCAACAAATCATAAACAGGAATGATTGAAACCGCTATTTTTAACTGACAATGGTGCCGATTCTCTTGTCACAAAATACTCTAAACTAGACAAAAAATCACTAAAATTTAGTTTAGGGATATTATTAATTGCACATCAAATAAATAATCACATAGCAATTTATTTCCATCATTTAAATACTGACTGCACAGCAAATTAAATACTGACTGCACAGCAAATCAACCAGAATGAACTAAGTTTCCGAAAATACTAACCCTAGATGGTCGACGTCAGTGGCATCCCGAGGTTCGGTTGGTTAGGTTCCTTTAAACCCTTTAGACAGAAATAGGAGCCCCGCGAAGCGGGGCTCCTTCGACCAGCTTATTAACCCTAACCCTATATTTAGATTACCCTAGATTTCGGTGAAACGCAATTAAAAAAATGTGGTACTCGTTGGGAATAGAAAATAAATTGATGAAAAAGCTTTTGCTTTAGGAAAAATCGCTGTACGCTGCGAAAATAAATTGTAGTGTGTTTAGTGATATTTTGAGTTGAATATTTTGCTGTGCAATCAGTAATTTTGATGGGAATTCGGAATCTTATTGCATAGAAAAAGGATATTTTTTGATTTGCGTTTAAATACTACCCTTTAGTTTATTCCAGTCAAACGACGATTTCCCATTCTGAAATATACTAATGTGACATAACTTAACTATATTTTAGTTTGACAGCACTAAGACGGCACTGATTTAGTAATTTAGTGAAAATGGCATTTTTGCTATTCTGAATTTGACGTTTTTCACTTAAAATTTTGGGTGTCTATTTAAATCTGGCTATTTTTGATCGCGATTAAAAAGGTGTGGAATAAAATTCGTTGTCATGAAGTAAAATTCACCATAACACCTCGACAGGTGCAAAAACAGTACTGTATATTTATTTTATTTTGCTTATATCTCGAAAATGGTGTCCTATCGCAAAAAATAATGAAAATTTCGACCCTCTTAAGAGAACTCTTAAACCCGTAAAACTCTACATGTAGGTAATAATTTTTCATATTTTCCATACAAAAAGTGAAAAATTACATATTTAACACATCGAGGCTGACCCGTTGCGCGCCACCGGCTCTAAAAAAAAATACGGGGTAGGGCAAACTGGGGCAAACAAGTACCACGTGGAGTCACGATTGTCAAATTAAATTTTAGTTGCGTAAAAATTATTTTTAAATTTAGAGATATTTTTTTGCAGAATAGATTTAAGATTCTCTTAGCTAAAAATCTATCTAAAAAATCCTTACTTTTGAATAAGGAATTTTAGTGATAGTTTAGTTACTTTAGTTCGGTGTAAACACGGCTACACATCAAGCTACACATTTCCAGTATAATCTAATCTCGCATTGTATAGGATTTCCGTACAATGCGAGGTCAGCGTAAACTGGAAATTTGTAACTTGATGTGTAGCCGTGTGTACAGGAGAATCGGCCCCAATGTTATCACGAAAACAAAAAACTGTCAAGTGTCAATGTCAATTTTAGTCAACTGCAACGTTGCAATACTCCAACTCAACAGTCATGTTCGCACGTCAGTCACAGAGTACTATAGTCGTACTGTAGCTATACTGAAATGTCAGTCATTAAAAAAATGACTATAACCCAAAGGTAGTGTTAAAAGTGCGTAAAATGCGGTATAACCTCAAAGGAAAATCGAGGATTTGTTGAAGAACCCTCAAAAAATCTTTATTACAAAAATAAATGTCCTGAAACATGTTTCAAAAGCTTGTATTATTTGGAATCACTTAGAAATTCCCTAAACGAAGAATTATCCTTTGATGTTTTTGCACAACATTATTTTATTTTTTATAAATGTGCAGAAACAAGAAATGAAAATTCTATGACTTAATCGATACCGGAATTTCAATAGGCGTAAGTAAAATCACCCAGTGATTGTCCCTTACGCCAATTGAAATTCCGGTATCGAAATATAAAAAGGAGATTAAAAACACTATTCAAAACTCCCGCTTTTTCAATACTTACTGATGGCATACACGGCAGCGCTAGCGTGCTTCATGTATAATGCATTTTTAAAGTATGAAGTTGCGTTCGTCCCTTTAGGGTATATATGTTCTGTGCTATAACCACAGAATATAAATACCCTGACTGGATTAAAACAGACTGTTAAACGTAATTTCTCTCTGTTAACTTAACTTCTCGCTGTTTCTTTTCGCTCTATTTCACCTATCTTGGTAAAATTATTGTAAATGCACTAAGAAGCTATCCGAATATAAAAACCTGGAACATATTTACTTTGCCATTTAAATCTCAAAACAAATTACTACACTCGCAAACTAAACTTGGATAAATCTGTTTCTGAATTTCTGATATCTACCCGTTATAATTCCTCAAATGTTAGTGCCTATGACTGTAATTAAGTGTAAATAATATATACTTTAGTTAAATAATACAAGAATATGGTGTGTGACGGTCCTGATCCTCCTGAGAACAATCCTCACGAGCTAGTCCCGCCGCCTAGAAACGAATTGATAATGAACGGTAATCAAGGCGACGAAAGTGATGAGGAACATGAATACTTCGGGTACGAGCCTTTGGCGCAAGGGCCAGAACAGGCACTTTCAGAACACGATAGCGATGACGACGCAGAGGTAGGTACATTGAAATGAAACTGGTTATTATAGGAATCATTGTTACATATATGGGCCTGAATCTAGTGAGATTTTAACTACACTGCAAGTACTTACAGTACAGTAGTTGTCTGAATAACAGATGTAGTTTATTGGCCAGTTCAAGCTTATTTATGAAGATCATGTCAGATAGATTATTTGGTAGCAGAAATGTAAGTTCATTAATATAAACATTTATACCCTGTGTTCTTTTATGTAGAATCCTGAAACACCAGGCGATGTGCCAAGCATAGAAACAATGGAAAATGTTCTTAGTAGAGAAGTTTGGAGTGCACCAAGGCATGCAGATGATATACAGATGGACAATGAGCGAGCACAACAGGTGAGACTAATTCATCAAATTTGTGTGTAATTTCCCTGCTTCAGTGTGCGAGGAAGACTTCCATCCACACAAAACTGTTATTTCCCACAAAGCATGTTTTTAAGAAGTAATAATTATAATAAATCCCGTTTTTCTTTTTAGGTCATGAGAGCTATGGAAAACTTTGCTTTGCCCCAGGCCTCTATCCCAGAATGGGCTCAAAGCATCTCTGAAGAACAATGGAAACAAACTCTCAATGAACAAATAGAAAGATTGAAGAATAACAGATAAACAATTAAGTTTAGTGTAATAAGATAAAAACAATAACAAAATATTATAATATCCAATATTCATAGTTGTAAATGTATGTATAATAATATAAAGTTTATTTCATAGCTTACACATTTCTTATTCTATTACAAACTT
Source organism: Dryobotodes eremita (assembly GCA_917490735.1). NCBI lineage: Eukaryota > Metazoa > Arthropoda > Insecta > Lepidoptera > Noctuidae > Dryobotodes > Dryobotodes eremita. Next base: position 15,735,373 of record OU823249.1, read on the forward strand.
GCATTACAATATCAACAAATATTAGATTATTTACTAATTACTAATGCATTTGGTGCAGTAAGGTTACTTGTAGTTAAAACTGATTTGCTCTACTTATTCAATTTGTTGGATCAAATATAACAGCACTAAAAGTTACAAGTTTAGTCCTTTCATTCCTTATCAAGATATAAAATGGTGAGTCTGCATAGAATTGTTCAGCTGTACGTGCTAATATTGCGCTCGTAGCAGCCACTGCCTCGGTCCCATATTCTAAAACAAATATTTTTTTTAACAAAAAAATTACTAGTGTTGAAATTGCTATTTATTTTCGCTTGGATAGTGTAAATAAGCATAAATAACAACTATTCTCATTTAAGGAGTAGAGTCAAACCTGTTTGGTCATCACAACATCAATAAATAGAGCTTGTGTGCTGACAGAACTTGTAAATGGATACATAATATTGTTTTACTCTGTTAACTATACTGTCAGTTGTAGTATGCTATATTATTATGTAAGCGCCTTGTCCCTCTGACGCATTGTCATATGTGCTGAATGTCAGGTACTATCTCCCTGTTAGTGAATATCTCGGTGTGCTGTGCATCGTCATCATTGGCAGCCATGTTCCACCCACTGCTGAGTATAGGCCTCCTCCCATTTGTGCTATGAATGCATATACTTAACCGATAGAATCCCGGTGGCCCTCTGTAGGGCCGGTATGTCGCCCATACCGTCAAGCCCCGCTGGCCCTCTAAAGGGTCGCGCGGTCGTGCGGTTAAATAATCATCATTATTGCTTCTAAATGAGGGCTAATATCTTCTTTTGAGCATTTCACTGTATGGGCTTTTTTTTTTTTGGGCTGATGATTTGTCTTGTACCACTTTCTACAGAGGGCCACCAGGATTCTATCGGTTAATTATACAAAAATATTATTTTACATACCATTTATAGTTATCTTAACATCATGCAGTATGGAGTCTACATGAATTCCTGGATTCGGGAGGCTGTCTAACATGTTTCTATCACCTTTTGATTCAACTTCTCCATCCCTTAGTTTTATAATTGTATCCTCTTCAGTCTTATTTACAACCGTATTGCTATTTATCATAAGAGCGAAGTTTGCTTCTCCTGGTATGAACATAGATTTAATCCCAATAGCTTTCAAAGTATTCTCTAAACTGGTGCTGCTTTTAATTTCCAACTTAGGGAACCTTACAACACATTTTCTAGTGTTCATCTGGTTTATTAAATCGTCAATATGCTCATAGTCTATCTTTTCCATAAGATCTAACAATGTTACTTTTTTAGGGAACCTAGGTTTCAAAGCGTACATAATTGTTTCACTGTCATTATACGGCAATGCTATCATGTGCAAATCTGTTAACAAAAACGATCATTCGTTTAGTAAAGCTACGACCACGAATGGTACCGTAGGCAATCATTAGGCACATTAATATAATGAATAGAATCTAAAGACGTACCATGTTTCTCAGAAAATAGATACCGAAAGTTACCGAAATTCAACATTAGATCAGCCATGACTTCATCTGTTGGTCTTTTGAATGACATCCTGGAATATGTTACAAATTAAAGAGTTACACAAAAAACTGTCATTACAATTTACTTGCTAATTGTAGTGTTGGAGAATGTTTGGCCTTCGTAAGTTTAAGGTTACCTAAGCAAGCTCCTAATCCTAACTTTTTGCTTTTAAATTGGAGCTATTCTATATCGCCATACTGAGGATATTTTACTGAAATTCTCAATCAAATAAAACCTTGCTATATCAACTAGCCATAGGTAGGTATCCTCAGAAACAAAGTTGCAGAGGTCAACTGTTGTCGTGTTTCGTATAAAGCAGTGATTCAGTCGCATCTGATAAGACTGGAAAGGCCAACTGCGATGCTGTTTTATTACACGCAAGTTTATCACGTAAAAAAAAAGTAACAATTCTCAAAACAAATATTGTCACATAGTATACATATTATCACTATTGGTATGAGCAATAATACAGTTACAGGATTTCGTAAAGCGGGTTCGATTCTTGGCTCGGGCAAAAGTTTTTTCAAAAAACAAAAATTAAGTTTTATTTTCCTCTAAAAACTATGTCATGGTTCTTTTGACAACTTCGCTCTACTACCTACTACCCACTACCCATGTTTTCGGATTTAGCACTGATGTCCCGTCTCAAAAAATAACTCTGTTCGGACTGATTTTTATGATTTACCGTAACACAATATTTCGTTATAAATATTCTAATGTACCTACCAAACATTTTAAGTTACATTAATGGCCACCAAGAAAACCATTGTTCCATACATTTTGGTCATTGTCATTTCATCGATACAATGCCTAAATAACATGGCTGTGACATACGAACGGACTGGACGAAATTTTAAGGGTTCCGGTTTTGCCATTTGGCTACGAAATCCTAAAATAGTCACGGGTAGAGCCGTCAGTACCTAATGATGAAAAATCTGAACTGGCCACCAAAACATTAAAAAAAAAAAAAAATATAAATACATATTAACTTAGGTATAGGTACTCAAGTTCTTGCTAAAAAGCAGAGTTCCTATTTTCCTATCGAATAATTTTGTGTCAATTTAAAAGTTTGTCTACGTAAATGGGTTAACAACTTGCTGACTTTACTTGTCTAATTTTCAAGTGTTTTTTATAGGTAGGTAAATAAACGAGCAATAGTTCAGAAGTAGACCTTACTTTGCTGTGTAGTCCGGTACAAAAGGCTGTTCCCACTGGCCACGAAAGTATAGAGCACTTAACAGTACCACTTTGGTAGATATAGGAAGTGGTCGTTTTAAGAATTGCTCTATGTGTCCTTCCGTGTGATTATTCACCCATCTGAAAAGAGCATGATAAATAATTATTTTATATCAGTCTTCACGTAGGTATAGTCGACTGCTGGATATTTTTACACGCAGTCGTAGTGCAATAGCTGCAGCTGGAGCCTAATTGCGTAAAACACTTTCAATCACAATCTGAATCTTTTGAAGGATATTGCTAATCCATTGCTTAATATGTTCGAAAAATTTGTCTCCTCAACAACGTAAATGACGCAATGAATGTTGTTGAACTGTCAAAAAACGTTTTTACAAAAAAAACCACTGACTTCCAAAAAAAAAACACTACAAAGTGAAAAACAACTTTAATTTCGGAAGACGGTTTTTTTTTTGGAAAGTAGTTTTTTTTTTATTATAGTAAGTACCTACCTATCCCACACCAATTTGTATCGGTACCACTACTTGCTATATAAACAACTACGACATAAAGTATTATAACATCACCAAGATAAAGTAGATCAAATACGTATTATCGAAGCTAATCAGAAACTACTCAAGCAACGTTAATTTTATACGGGACCACCGCGCAAGCTTCCTCTACCAAATGGAAATAGAATTTCCAAAATCAGTCCACAATAATTGTCGAAAATATCGATGAACATACATAAAAAAAATATACATACACACGAACATTACAAGAACCTCCTCCTTTTTTTGAAGTCGGTTAAAAATGAAAGCCATTGCTACTTTAGGTGTGTTACGCAATCACCCCGCAGGGCTGGGTAGTGTGTTAAAAATTAGCTTAGTGCTAGTTGAGACGGTAAATCTATTGTTTTTAAACTCACTCATTAATCATGTTCTTAGTTTCTTCAGTTTCGTTAAAGTTGGCACTGAGTACATCCCCCCGGTAGACGTCGTAGAGATAGTTGCGATACAACTCACGTAACGGCGCGTGCGCATCCACAAACATTGCATCAGCGTACAAAGTTTTCGAAGAAACGTTAGTATTTAAAGCCTGCAGAAGTTCGCCGAACTGTTCGTGGTTTTTGCGGTTTTGTAAAATATCTGTTGTAGTTTGAAAGGTAACATAAAATAAACAATTAAAACATTTTATTTTTAACGAGTCATGGTAGAAATATCTGTAACAGCATTTGTAACAGTTTATAAATTAAATTAGACATGGGATTATAGCAACATCTGTGTGACTATATGAAATTCACACCTTCACATTTGGAAATAAGACCCAAACATGTAACTTTACGCAACTAATGTTTACCTTGGGAAAAACCGAGGGTCTCGGCGATTTCATTATGCGTTGTCCCGACACTTCCGAGTAGAGTCATGGCAAGCAGACCTAAAACAATTCATATAACATAAATAGCATGACATCACGCTTGTAATCCCCGAAGGGATGGCAGAAGTGTATAGTAGTTGCAGTACACCCATTTTTCCCCACCCATTTTTTTTTTTCACCTTTCGCCAGATATGTTTAAGTACCATGCAATAGGGGGCGAGCGTATTACTATCAACGTGGCACAACTCCTAATGGATGAACCCAATTATGCTTTGTGCGACCTGGGAATCGAACCGGGACCTTACGCTCGGAAGTCGCGCTTGCGACTACTAGACCAACGAGGCAGTACAATTTATTCATAGTTGACGGTTATTTAAAAAAAAGTAATGTTGAAAGTTTTTTTTACCCGCTTGCGCGACAGTAAAGTACGATGCTTTGCTACAGTATGCGTGCAAATTGACCTCCACCCATATTTTCATTTCTGTCCATATATTGTCTCAGATTACTGACCCAAGTTACCGTACGTTCCGATCTATTGTCTCTAGATTGCCTTCATGAAGCATTATGGTTGGTGGATATCTTTGGCCGTGTGTGTTGGTGAAAACAAAGAAGCTGTTTTGGGGTTGCAATTAGGCAGAATGGTGTACCTACTACCGCTACAGTCATCACGAGTCCTGAGAAAAGTGATCACACGAAGCTACGCATTTCACGAACGTCAAACCAATGTTCCATTTCTACTCATCCAATCAATGTAACTCTTAGGTAGGTACATACCTTTAGTTACAGACTTTCAGCCTCAAATATGATGCAGCTGTAGCTGCACCGTCACCTCGTCAAGGTTTCTTCAAACAGGCGCGACACGGGACGCGACACAAAGGCACCGCCTGTCGCGCGACGGCGCGACGAGCTGTGCCTTTGTGTCGCGCCTGTTTGAAAGAGCCTTTAACATGGACGTAGATATCTACCTACATTTATACCTACGTCCATGCCTCGTAATTAAAACGGAATCTGGTTAAGGACTAAAAATTGTTATAATAATTATATTGCTTACCAGCAACACCAGTTGGTGAGACTATAATGTTATCATTTTTCTTTTCGTTCATCATTTTGACCAGTAGTTTGTAACCAAAATTATTTATAGCATTTGCTATTATGTTTTTTTTTTGGATAGTTGGCATTGTCGTGCTGAAAAATTGGTTTACAATTTAGTGAATCTGTTTTACGCAGTTCTAAGGAGCTCTTTGATAATTCTCGCACTCCTGGAAGCGGGCTTCGACCACGTCAGGACGGCCCAAGAAAAGCAGCTAACGATCTAAAAGATTGATAACTTTTACCAAATTTATTAGTATTTACAAACCTTAATACTGGATCAACATCTACTGTCTCTTGTCCTGACCATTGAATACAAAGTGTTGTTAGGGCTAAAAAGATCCACGCTCTGCCCACCATTTTCTGAAAATAAAAAACATTGCACAGGTATTTGACAAGCAATATTCATGTTGCGTACGAAAAAAAAAGTTTTAGTATGCAACTTTTCTAACGGAACATAATAATATATAAGGTTGGCTCATTGACAAGGCTCCAATTTATTTTGTGTATTTATTGGCTTTGAAAATCACCCTGTAGCTCCTAATGCGATTTAAAAGAAGCTAAGTATTAACCGTTTATGAACACAAAAGTCCTCCATAAGACCTCATAAGTCATTCTAACTACTATTATAAATGCGAAAGGAAGTTTGTTTGTTTGCTACGCTTTCACGCCAAAACGGCAGAACGGATTTGGATGAAATTTGGCACACAGATAGACCATGCCCCGGGTAAGGTCATAGGCTACTTTTCATCCTGAATCGCAGACGAAGACGCGGGTAACAGCTAATAGTGTTATAACATAACTCTGCTATAAATCATATGCCTATAAAATAACTCTATCATAGGTACGCCTTTGTACCTATTTCGGCGATTATAGTTGTTAGATTAGTATACCTATGGTACATAGCGTACCGTAGGTATACTTACCTGGTCCTTTAAATACGCTACTGTACAGGGTTAAGTATGATTATACTTAGTAAAGCAGTTCAACAGCTATTGTACCACATTCAGGCTGTACAGGGCTGTGGTACAAGTAACCTGAATGTCAATAATCGTATCTCTAATAGTTTATAAGTTATATCAATTTGTTACTTGACAAATCAAATTAGGTTCGGTGTAATATATTTTAAAAGTTTTATAAAAAATAGAAGATTTTTTATTTTATTTGATATGCATATAAGGTGCCCCGAGGCAAATGCAACTAGAAAAAATAAGGTTCCAACTTTGATTTTGTGCAGTTTCATTTTTATTATAAATTTACTTTATTTGATTAATCTACACGATTATCAATTTCATTAATATTATATTTAACCTAGTTCTGAAAAGAAAGCCCCTTAGGAATTGATATAATTAAACTATTTTCTCGTAGAGGTAGAAAAAGTTGCAATTACCCCGATAAGGGGCAAATGCAACTAATGACAATCATAGTGTTTCTGTTGGTCTTAAAATTATGATATAAAAAAGTTATTCAACGCAATGCGATAACGTAGGCGATTTTGAAACGTAAGTTAACGTACCTAAGCTCAGTTTGGAGTAAAATAAATATTTCCTAACTTCAGGGGCAATTGCAACTATTTCGTTAATAGTTAGTGTTGTGAATTTACTTTTCACTTTTGTCGATATACGAATTTTATGGAATGTTTGATACGAGGAAAATAAAAATAACAGCAGGATATATGGCACAGTGTTTTAATAGGAAAAGAAAGAAAGTTACGAGTTATCAGTCTTCATAATTGAGAAGTAACATTTTAACAATCACATTAAAAAATCACACAAACAGGAATTTCTTGTTCCTGAGAAATATTAAGTTACATTTTAATTTACTCAGTACCTACACTACCTACTTTTAATAAAAGAATAGTAACAAAACTTACGAGTTGTCAGTCTTTATAATTGAGAAGTAAAATTTAACAATCACATTAAAAAATCACACTAATATAGGAATTTCGTGTTCCTAAGGAACATTAAGATTTAAAACTTTTAAAACATTTTTATTCACTAAATATCCACTGATAATTTAACAATGAAAAACAACAATTTAGTTAACTTACTTATACTCAACAACATCAATATCATTAGGAAAAATTACTTGCGAGTTATCATGAATGAAGGTAGGATTTGGGAGGCAAATTATTACGTCACTTTTATCAATGATAGAAATGTCGTTATCAATCAATTTATATTCCCTCTTACTTTTCTGAGACTTAAATCCTTGAACAACAAATTTGTCATCAGTGATATCCTCAACTAAGCATACATATTTGTATGTCTTTTTCCCCTTAGAAGACTGGAATTTCGCCAAAACAAATTTACCTATTTTTGGGTATAGATTAGATGAATATTGTGTGCTGGATGTTGATGGTTCAGAATCTATGACTATTTGTTTATTTATTATTTTTTTTGGTTTTGTTTTCTTTTGATTTTTCTCTTGGTTTTTTTCCTTTTTGGTGCGTGCAATAACACACGTTTTATCCTTTTCATTAACATTTTCTTTATTTGAAATATGTGCCTTTTCTGTTTGGTTATTTATTTCTTTCTTCAATAAATTTTCCTCTTCCAGATTACATATTATATTTTGGTTATTTGTATCTGTTATAGTCAATGGGCGAAAACTATCGTCTGCAGATTGTGCTTCTTCCAAAGTATTTTGGCGCCAGGAATCAATGTCTTCTAGTTCTGTAGAGCTGTTTGACGTGTAGGAGCACACGCTGTCACTATCCGATATTTCACGTCTTGTGGTTTTTCTGTTAATTTTTGTTTTCTTTTGTTTTCGTGGATTTTTTTTAGGATTATTAGATTTGTTATTTTTTTTAAGACTTTTTTGTGCTTTTCTTAATTTTGCTTCTTCTTTTTCTTCTTTCTCTTTTCGAATACGACTCATTACATCCTTAGAAGTTAATATTTCAGCACCATTAATGCGTTTCTTCGGATTTCTTGGTGGATCATTGCGAGCTATTGTTTTTAAAACTAATTCTTCAAAAGATACACGTTCCTCCACACTATTTTGGTTTTCCCTTGGCTTAACTACTTTACAATCCAGTATTTTTACTCCAGATGACCAAGCTGTTTTAGTCTCGTTTATTTTTGGTGGCAGTGTAAAAGTTTTAGGATCTTTTACAGTCCAGGACTTCACACAAGGGACTTCTACAGTTTCTTCACAATTGTCTCGGTCCCTTTGTTTAAAGTAACCATCTTTTTCATCTATATCCTCTACTTTTTTGTCATTGATTTGAATACCACCAATGATTTGTTTATTTAATAATTTTATAACCAAACCTAAAAGGCTTGGCAATTGTGGGTCATAATCATTTCGGCTGACGACATTTGAAATCTGGTCTTCTGGTTGCTCTTCAACTCGATCTGGTCCATTTGATATCTGTTCTTCTGGTTGCTCTTGTACTTGATCTAGTTCTAAAGACTGTTGCTGTAGATGATATTCCCATTTAGACCATGACAACGCATCAAAATTTTCTTTTGAGATGGCGTTTGGGTTAGCAGGAAATGATCCCGTCTTAATAAAGCCATTTTCGATAATTACTGGGTTTAAATTGTCCCATATGTTTGTAAGAATTCTCGCGAATTCTGACTTAGGCAATTTAGCCCCTACATGAAGTCTTTGCCATTTGATAAGCTCACTCTCCCAACGATCTTTTAAAGGTTTCATGGTGCTGCAATCCAAAGGTTGCAGTATATGGGATGAGTGCGGTGGTAATTTTAGGATCGTTATCCCATTTGCTACAGCAAGTTCTATTACACTTAGATCACAATGAGTTGAATGCCCATCATATATGAGGAGCACCGGTCTTTCAGAGCCGATCGCGGGAATGAAAACGTCTTTAATATATTTTTCAAATATAGATGTTTCCATCCAGCCTTTTCTGCTTACTGCGTAAGCTGTTTTAACTGTTTCATCTTGGTATACCCATTCACTCCAAAGATGTTTACCCTGGAAAATTATTAAAGGTGGAATCTTTCCACCCAGGGCATTTGCAGCCAAAAGGACGGTGGTATTGTCTCTGCCAGGTGAGCTAGTAGTTCTTGTCGATCGGTATCCGACCTGTCCCATTACTTTAGCTTTCGATGGATCACAGCAAAAACTGGTCTCATCTAAGTTGTATATATTTTGAGGTTTTGCAGTTAGTTCTAATTCTTGTTGCGTCTTTTGTAATAAATCGTAATAGTTATATACAATGAAAGGATTGCAAGCCTTTCGCCTTGCGGTCTCCACGGATTGGGGTTTTTTTAATGATAGATTATTTCTGCTCCTAAACCCCTTGCACCAGTCATCGCCAGGGATGTCGTTTTTGAACGGCGTAATAAAGCCATTTCTTTTTATGTAATCCGATATCAAAACTTTGACCTCTTGCACCGTTAAAGGAAAACCAGTTTTTTCCATTATGTGAATATATCCGGCTATTTTTGTTTCTGTGTATTTAGTGAATACAGTAGGCCTACCGCGATATGATTTTACCACTCCTCGTGATCCGCGTAATCGGTGAACCAAAGTAGACCTCGGAACTCCGTAGACGTCAGCTGCTTGATAGGTGTTTAATTTATTGCTTCTAACATCTTCTAGAGCTTTTAACAAGTTTTCCTGGGTATATTTGTTTTCCGTTTTTCGTTTATAATTCCGGACCATCTAAAACAATAGATTAAATTTATTTATGAAGCGAATTCGCTAAATTGGCCAGTCTTTATGACATCATCATTATCAATACCTAATCCAGTAATGTACACAACTACACAATATCAATAAAAGTACATATTTCACAGAATTAAAACATCGACATGGCCCATCACTATTGTTTCATGGTTTCATATAAACCAAAACGGGGTAAATGCAACTAACCTCAATGTTACAATTACCCCATTTTAGGTTATTATCAGGGAAAATGTAACTAAACACATATCTTGTTGATGCTTTGACGAATCTTTAAGCAAAAAACAATCATAGCTACTTACGGTTGTCAACAATACACTCCACTTGAAACACCAGCAATAAAACACTCTAAAACATATTTTTTGTAGATTTTAATCACCACGTGCGTTCGAACAAAACTGTTTCAAAATGGCGGTTTGACAAATCAACCTGTTTTACCTTCATTATTAGCTGCAGTGCTGCCACCTGTTATTTTTATGTAACGACAATGGTATGCTCAGTAATCTAGAGATGGCGTTATATTAAAAAATGTAATATTATGGGAGATATTTAATTTAGTTACAATAACCCCGTAGTTGCTTTAGCCCCGGGGCACCTTATGCCTGCTTTTGTATTTTTTTTTTAGCTCTAAAAAAAAAATATAACGGTTGTTAGAATTTGTTTATAACAAATTGTTAAGTTAACAAACAATGAAATTATTTATACTTAAAAAAAGTTTTTTTTTTTGTTAATGTATGCAGAAATGCCTACTATGATTTTTAAAGAGAACATAATTTCTTAACTAATTATTTAAACAATAAAAAAATAAAAATAAACGATTCTATACAATAAAAAAAAATATTTAAGTTTTTTTTTTTAATCACTGTTTTACTAAGACTACAGAATGGTAAAAAAATATATCCGAAAAATATTTAACTTGTCTATTTGTTTATAAAATATTCTAAACAAATGATGTAAACAAAGTTTTCCAATGTTATAGAATGCCATTTTTAGGTACAAAAACAGCAATACGAAAAACTTGGTGAAAAAAAAATTTTAAACAACATTTCTTGGATTTTTCATATTTGTTAACTTTAAAAAATTATTATAAACAAAATAATAAACTTAAATTAACTTTTATCGCGTGATCTTGTTAAGCATAAGCATAATTTTATGTATAAGAAGGGCTCCACGACCCAAAAATTTATAGATATATTATTTAAACTTTTATATAGTAATTTAAGATAAAAGAGATTGGAAAAAAAAACCGGCCAAGTGCGAGGCGGACTCGCGCACAAAGGGTTCCGTACCATTGACTAGGTAAACAACAGTAGGTACACAAATTAGGTGCCTACCTTTATTTACCATTTATTGCTATCGAGCAAAAATAGGCAAAAAATGGCGTTTTTTGTATGGGAGCCCCCCTTAAATATTTATATTATTTTAATTTTATTACCTATTTATTATTAAAGTAAAAATACAACTGAGTATTTTGTGAATATTTCAAGTGCCTACCTGTTGCCATTATGGATATCGAGCAAAAAAGGGCAAAAAAATCGCGTTGGTTGTATGGAAGCCCCCCTTAAATATTTATTTTATTTTTAGTATTTTTTGTTATAGCGGCAACAGAAATACATAATTTGTGAAAATTTCAACTGTCTAGCTATCGCGGTTCTTGATATACAACCTGGTCAGACGGAGACGTGATTGACAGACGGAGGGACAGACAGCGAAGTCTTAATAATAGGGTCCCGTTTTTACCCTTTGGGTACGGAACCCTAAAAAGTAACAATAGCATAACTTTTTGAAAAATTTACTTAATTTTTTTTTTTCAACGTGTATTTATTCTATCGAGTGTCTGGATGATACCATAATTTTTTTATTTTTTTTAACTAATATTTGTTACTAAAAAAAAATGATTTTATGTGGTACACTGTCTTTAGCGGTAGTGCACCCATGTCGTTACGGCTGGGCGGAACCCTATTTTCTGCGTTGAATTAAAACTATAATTAATAGAGTTCCGGGAGTCGGAACTCTTTTATTGGAAATTTCCTCCTCTCTAAGGATTTTTTTTTCAAAATTCCTTAAATATTAATAGTTTTTGAGTTATTAACGAAAAATGAAATGCTATCTTTTTTCATCTTAATTTGGTAATAACAATTGCATTTTTTTATGTGCTAATACATACTTACGATACATTTATCTAGACGTCATTCCGAATCGAATGAGCTATCGCTCATATTTTTAGGAGCTTTATCAAGAATTAACACGTTTTTGAACTTGTTGATTAACCTAATTAGCAGTGCTTGATGTGTATAACAAAATGTAAAAAAAGGAAGCATAACAATCAATTGTTGGGAATCGAACATAGGTTGGCAAAGCAGTCGTCGAACTTTTAAGCTATTTGCTTTGTTTACTAAAATAGCCGTTCTTCTAATTATGTCATGATTGACTGCTTAGCTCCTTAAAGGTATAGCAGGATGGTAATCATTGAAAAGGTTAAATCTGTAACAATCTGCTATATTCGTTCGCTATTCAGCCCAGTGAAGTCATAGAATAATTCTACTGGACTGCTGTCATACACTAGTAGGGGCGCCGACTTTTAGAAAACCGCGTGGGTGCTCAATAGGTAGGTACTCATGCCCATTTAGGGTCTTTTTTATAGCCTATATTACTACCTTGGCTTACTAACCTTCTTCAAACCGCATCTAATAGGATTCATGTTATGCGAACAGACAGGCAGTAGGGTAAGGAATATGTTGTTGAATCTGTACAACGTCTTGGGATTCAATTCTGTAACGTTGTGCAAGTACATAATTTTAAATAAATAAATTAATGTTGTCTTTTTTTTTTAAGTAGGTATTTATTTGTTTTAGTTTGTGCTAGCGAATAGGAAAACTGAATTGCGAGCGATTCCGAACGAAGCGAGCTCCGACATTTTAGTAAGTACCTACCTCGGATAGTTTAAGGGGGTTGCGCCAAGGTAGCCCGCGAAATTCAAATTTTCTTACGTTTTTTGCCATTTGCAGGTCAATGTCAGGTTATATGTTGATTAAAATATGATTCGCGGCCGTACCAAATATGGCTTTACATAATTATAATCATTAGAATCAGCAATAAAACGTCATAAGTTAGAATTGGCGTCAAATGTCAAGATTTCATGAAATAGTCGTTCAATAGGGTAATATGAACTTATAGAGATGTATTGATGATTTTTGGGATTATAATTCTATAAATACAAATTTGTTACGGCCGCGAATCATATTTAGGTCAACATACAACTTGATACTGACCTGCAAATTGCAAAAATAGTAAGAAAATCTGAATTTTGCGGGCTACCCTGGCGCTTCCCCCTTAAGTTTGCTGACTTATTCAGAAAAGCTTTAGACTTTTAGACAATCGACGATGCAAGAGCGATCGAAGCGGGCACGAAAATGTTTGCACTCCGCTTTAAGGCGCTACCCCGAGCAAAACCTTGCAATAGTGCGTTATTGAGAGGCTTTTAACTCATTAATTATCAGTAATAAACTTCATCTAAAAGCACATTATTAATGTTCGATATCCTATCACCACATTGCAAGATCTTATTTGTTTTTATGTGTTATAAATACATTTAAAATCTCCTTGTAAAAAAGTGACTAAAATTCTTGATTGCATGCATCTTTTACTAAAGATGACGTTCTAATAATTTGAGGATTACACTAATGGATAGATCATTAAAAAATCTCAATAATTGTAGTTTTATTTTATTTCAAAAAGATCGCTAGTCAGTTTTTATTAAAATAATTCCAATTTTTTTGTGAATTCTTTGATAAATGGGCGTGCGGCGGGAGCGGGACAGAGCGAGACTCAGCGACGGGACAGAGAAGGACCGAACGCTCAAGGTCGTTTGGTCGGGGAAGCGCCTTAAAAGGTAAAATTATAACACAAACAACGTAATAACGTACAGTACAACTTTTCTTAATGTCTCTCGGCTAACTTCGTGTTTCGTCTGTCGTCACATTTCTATCAGTTGTCCTTTGCATTTGGTGCAGACCGGACGCTCTCAATCGACTTGGAAGTATATAGAGTTGTTAATACTCTTTTAATCTTTATATATATAAAAATTACGTGTCACGTTGTTTGTCCGCGATGGACTCCAAAACTACTGAACCGATTTTAAATTTGATTTGCACACCGTGTGCAATTTGATCCAACTTGAAATATAGGATAGCTTACATCTCAATTTATAGTCGCAATATTATTTTATTGCAAATTATTTGTCTATTATTTGACAGTCACAATTATCTGTTAACTCCAAACGATTCTAACAGATGGCAATATCTGTTGACTGGATTGAGTAAGTATACAATAGATGGCGCTATCTTAAAAATACAAACGTTTCATATAAGCTACTATTTAAAAGCATAACCACCACGTGTTGCTGAGGTTAAGGTATAACCTAAATTTATTTTGTAATAAACGAAATACAGTGAAATAATATTATAAAGAGAAAATATATGATTGTTTGTTTGTATTGAATAGGCTCCGAAACTACTGAACCGATTTCAAAAATTCTTTCACTGTTGGGAAGCTACACTATCTCCGGGTGACATAGGTTATATTATATTATGCTTTGCTACCCGGGCGAAGCCGAGGCGGGTCGCTAGTTTAATGTAATTTATTTTAAAAATGGGAGGAAACTGACAAAACACGAAGTTTGCCGAGGGACATTAGGCAAATAGTTGTACCTACTGTAAGTAGTTAGACGTCTTGCCGTGCGGCAACTGATGTTAAAGAGATTGGTCAAAGCCGATTAATTGACCGGCACCCTAATTGCTTAACACACTATCAATCACAATCTGAATCATTTTGAAGCCTATTGCTAATCCATTGCTTCATAAATGTTCGAAAGATTTGTCTGCTCAACAACGTGAATAACACAATGAATGTTGTAGATCTGTCAAAATAAAAGTTATGAAAGGTATTCCTACTGTTAGTGTGTTATGCAATTACCCCGCTGTTTTGATGTCTATGCTCATGGATGCTCAGCACCCACTAGCTACCTGTCGTGGGTGTTAGAGCCCCCGAGCACCCACGGAGTCAGCCCCCCTGACTGGTATATTATGTTCCCTCTCATCTCAGTCTCATTTCCCACGAAATCTATGAGAATATTTTTTGCGGTTTCTGACTTTTCTAGTACTCAAACCTCAGCTGTGGTCCTACAGTGTTTTTCATCCTTATAAGAAACCAGCACCCTAATTACGTAACACACTATCAATCACAATCTGAATCATTTTGAAGCCTATTACTAATCCATTGCTTCATATGTCCGAAAAATTTGTCTGCTCAACAACGTAAATAACGCAATGAATGTTGTTTAACTGTCAAAATTAAACCCATTCCTACTGATAGTGTGTTACGTAATTACCCCGCGGATCGAAAGTATTTCTTTTTGTTGTGAAAATTGTCCTCTTTCTTGCTGACTGCAGGTACTTAATATTTATTTTCATAATCTGTGAATGCAGATCAAAATGTTTCAAAAACTTAAGAACAGTCTCTTATGACCGTTTTCTTGTAGCGACAACAGTTAAGATGTACCTGCCCCAAAAATCCACCCAGTGTACCACACCACCGGTGTACCACATGTATGTCGTGATTGACTGCTTAGCTCCATAAAGGTTTAGGATTATCGTCACGCTACAGCGTGACGATAATCATTTAAAAGGTTAAATCTGTAACTGTCTTTTGGCTCGTCTTTTTACAACTTGCGGTAAAATATAGAACATACGAACAAATTGCATTATTGCTTATCCTGACTTAGGTAAGGAATACGAATATCTATGCACAATTTGAACAATATCTTTCCGGTGGTTTTTGCGTGATGCTGGAACATACATTCAGACAAACAGCCAAAAATTCAAAAACATAACCGGCTTTAGAATCGTTCCCCGACCACGTGTAAAAAATTACTTTAAAAAAAAACAGTGTACAGTTTTAACTTCGATACGATTTTATTATAATAATATGTATCTTTAGATGTGATGATAAAACTACAAATTAACGAATTTCGTAACTTTTCCTTTAAGGTTGAACATACGGTCTGCTCTTAGCCATTTTCCCGTTAGATGGCGTTGAAGTCAACATTTGTAGTTTATTTTGATTTAAGTGTAATTAGAACATTAATAAGTCGTAAGAGTAGTAATCGCGGTAATCGGACATTACACTTTATTGAATTTGGTCATAACATTGCCTCAATGCCTCAATGTGTGCTGTGATATCTTGCGTTTTGCCAAACTTAATGATTCGGGCAACGGGTAGTTCCTACCCTATAGGTTTTGATTTATTTGCGAGTATCAAAATATGTTGCACAAATGGCCTTAGGTATTTGTTTATTGCGTTGACTTAGACTTGCCTGATTTTTTAGAGTTCCATTCCATGGGACCGTAGACCTACGTATTGTTAATTTCAACATGTTACATTCTGGTGTTCCTGAGAAAAAGGGTCTTGATAGACAGGCGGACGGACAACGAAGTGATCCTATGGCTATAAGGGTTCCGTAGTTCCGTACCCAAAGGTTGCCAATGGAACCCTAAGTATTACTAAGCGTCCGCTGTTCGTCCGTCAGCGGGCTGTATCTCATTAACCGTAATAGGTAGTTGAGACATTGAAATTGTTACAGAGTGTTAAGGTATTTCTATTGCCGCTATAACACCATATAATAAAAATAAAATAAAATTGAAGGGAGACCCCCTTTCATTTTTAACTTTACTTTATTGTACAAGAAACGTGTTTTTTTTGCCTTGTGGTACGGAACCCTTCGTTTGCGAGTCCGAGTCTCACTTGGCCGGTTTTTTTTCTTTTGAGGAACGGAACCCTAAAAAAGGTACCTATCCAAGTGAGCCTTGACTCAAAATACAAACAGTAATATGCTAGTCTTTATTAATTGTATTTAGATATTTTATATTATAGTACAAGCTGTTCGTACCCGGCGTCGCCCGGGGTTAATTTCATACAAAAATAGCATCCAAATTTCCTACATTCCCGGTGGATTTTCCAATAAAGATCTTCCATACAAACCTTGCCCAGCAGGCGTAGCATGACGGTTTCTATTTCATGGAAGACAAGACATAGCTATTTCCATACAAAGTGACATTTCGTTTCTCCATTTCTGACATCGCATCGCAAAAATCCTTCTACAATCCGTCATTTTGCTTTCGTTTCTAGCGATCGGTGTCTAGGTCCTTTTATATGTAGACTATTTCAGAAGAAAGTTTTCTATCCCAAACGTCAAAATCACACTGACAACTGACAGTTGTCTAAGATAATGAAGACATTAGATTATGTAATCGCCATGCTAAACACAGTAGAAAACTTTTTACTCGACGGCCACAAAGTATAAAAATGGCATGGAAAAATGGATTTTTTCACGTTTTGTATGGAAAATGTGAAAAATGATTACCTACATGTTTAGTTTTACGGGTTTAAGCTTTTCACATAGGGGTCGAAATTTTCATTATTTTTGTGATAGGTCACACCATTTTCGAGATATAAGCAAAATAAAAGAAAAACGTGAATAAACTACTGAATTTCGTAAAAAGTGCAGTTGACTCTTTCTACTTTGCTGCCGTCGTACTGTCTTCACGAAACGTCATTTTTGTCTATTCTTCCGTCGACAAAACCCATTTCTATGATGGTCATGCTACGCGTGCTGACAATTACAAACACAACAAACTATGGATTAGCCAAATAGGTGCAGCCGGTTTGAAGTGATACGCGGACAACCATTTTTGGCAATTGATTTTTATTTAAGTATACCGTAAAACGGGGCTACTTGGGACACATTTTGACATACTTTAGCAAATATCTTGTTTATATCGCATAAAATGCTATGGTCAAAAATTTATATGGGTCTTGGAGAACCTCTTACTTCTGCAGATATACGTTTGCAGTAGCTACTTACAACAGGAACTGATTTAAAAAAAAAGAACGTGGCTGTCCCAAATATCGCTTATCTGGGGCTATTATGGACAGTACTGAAAAATGGACATACATTGCATAGTTTCAACCAAAATATCCACTTTAAACAAGTCTATCGATATTTGGGACAATAAATAACAAAAACCACATAAAATAATGTTTTTTTTTTAGAGATTGGGAGAATTTTAACTGAAAAAAATTTTTTTTTTTAAACTGGTTTATTGCAAAGGTAGGTAAACTTCTATAAATGGTAAGTGTATTGAAGCTTAAAGCTTAACTACATACAAAACATAACAAAGACTTTGATTACATCCAAACAAAACTAAACTTCTAAATACTAACCATACATTCTTACAAAATTAAACTGTCTTCAAAACAAAACAAACCTTATTAATCATAAACAGTCATTTAAAAAAGCAGTCTTAAAATTTTACAATGTTCACTTATGATTCATATCAGCCTAAACTTAATCATTAATCAACATTTAATTAAATATTTACCCAGGTATCTATCTACGGTATTTAAATCAGTCTCTTCTAGTTTACCTTGCTAAACCTAGATATCACATTGTACAAACGCAATATTCAAAAAAAAAAATGTCTTCATCATTCAAAAATGTGAATTCTGTTTCTTTCTCATTTATAGTCAACAGCTCAATCTCTTTAACAATCATTTCGACATTTACTGTGTCTATATCTACCTTCTTAGTCTTAATGAATTTAATGCCGTCACTCCTTCCGGTTTTTTTTAGAAAAGATATTTTGTATTTAGAGCCACATTTACTCAAAATATGTCCCACAAAATATTGCACCTTTTTTTTTAAAATATATCTCACCAATACGAAGGTACCTACATCATAATCACAGTCAAGAACTTCTGTTTCTCTACTTGGCCCTGGAACTGGACTTGGACTGTGTTGCACCAGATTCATGTTTTTGTTATCTTGGGAAACAGGTGTGTCATTCTGTTGAGTCTCTTTTAATTCCAAGGTCTCTGGTGTGTTGTACGTCAATGGGGTGGCTGATACTGGTTCAATCTGCTGATTAATATATTCAAAGGACATTTCATGAAAAGATACTGGAGACTGGACCTCTTGATGCAATAGGAACTTATCGAGACATTGGGGAATATCATCATCACTAACATTTAAGATGTCTGAGTCACTGTGAGTGCTTATTTCAATGTCACTATCCGAAGATGAGGTTTCACTACGTAGTCGCCATTTTTTTCTTTCAATTATTTTTTTAGGAGTTGTATGTTTCTTCGTTACATTTTCACAAGGCTGAGTGTTGCTATATTCATTCGTTTCTAATACTTCTGGGCCTTCTGTTGCTGTCGGTGTTTTTTTTACTTTACCCTTACCCTTGCCTTTGTTGTTTAATTTTTGGTCGTGTAATTCACAGGATGGCTGAGATACATTTTCTATTAGCGGTAAAATAGTAGATGTTGCTGTTACAGGTCGTGATTTTTTTCCTTTTCCTTTAGCCTTACCCTTCTCTTTGTTGCTCTGTTCTTCAGTGCTTAAATCAGCTAATGTTATGCTTTG
Source organism: Dryobotodes eremita (assembly GCA_917490735.1). Lineage (NCBI taxonomy): Eukaryota > Metazoa > Arthropoda > Insecta > Lepidoptera > Noctuidae > Dryobotodes > Dryobotodes eremita. The sequence goes on from OU823249.1 coordinate 15,754,671, forward strand.
GCCGGCAGGAACATTGCAGCGTTTCTTCCTGGTATTTTTTGTTTCACCGGTACAACCTCGCATTTCTTCTAACATCTCTATCATAACACCAGAAGCACTGCTTTGTATATCAACATCTGATATTTGTCCAGGAAGTCTTTCTTTCGGTTTATTTCTGTCGACAGGCAGCAGGCCGCATTTGGCGAAACCAGACTTGAGATTTCGTGAAGCAGCATCCTCTGCCTGCAGCATTTTTAATAATTCACGTAATAGGGCAGGAAAGCTATTTTTAGCAAGCGTTTTGCATTTTCTGCCTTCGCCTTTTTTCCAATCAGTTAAAATAATTCGCCAATAATGTTTCAAAGGAGCGAAAAAGGCAACATCAAGAGGCTGAAGAATGTGTGTAGCTTTTGGTGGTAAGCACACAAACGTAATGTTGTATTTTCCACAGTCTTCCAATACTTTAGACGAGAAATGCGACGAAAGATTATCTCCTATAAGCACAATCTTTTTTCCCTCTTTCGTTTTTGCATATGGAATGATGATCGTCTGGAACCAATTTTCAAAACATAGCGAATCAAACCACCCGCTTTTGGATTTATTGTATCTTGTGTCTTCTGGGCCTCCTAAGAGCCACGTGTCGTACAGATGCTCTGCTTTATATACAACATATACTGGTACAAGTAGTCCTGATGCTGTGCCAGAAAACATCAGACTCACAGAAGATTTAGAATTGTTAATGATCCTCTCTGGGTACTTTTTTCCTCGCCTAAAAATGTACTTTTTGGATCCAGGGTCGTCTGTCAAGTTCGTTTCGTCATAATTTATTACACAGTCAGGTGTAACATCTTCCAAATTTTGTTCATAATGGTCAAAGAATGCGTCAATCACGTCTGAGCTTAAGGTTGCTCTGTCCGACGATATATTTGCAGCACATCTGTTAGAAATCTCATCCTTATGCCTTTGTACAAAACAAGCCGCCCAATCCCGTCCCGGTAAATTGTCTTTCAAACTATAGACCGTCCTTCCTATTCTATGTAAATATTTTTGGGCAAAGACTCTCAAATCCATTAGATCTAGGGGGAATCCCCATTCTCCCATATGCTTAATATAATTGACGAACGTTTTTTCTTCCGCCTCTGAAAATAATGTAGGGTGCCCTGGTCTAGAATACAGTAAGTTTTCTGCTTTTAAATGACGGTTAATTGTACTTTTGGGGACGCCATATTTCAGTTCCGCTTCTCGGGTAGACAGTTTTTTAGATTTAACGTCAGATACAGCCTTGTTCAAGTCATCATTAGTATAAGAGAAGTATGGCATGAAACGTTTACCTTTTCTCAAGTTTCTATATGTTCTCGTATATTTTCGAACCATTATACGAATTTATTTTATCTGAAAAGCACAAAACACCTTGTAAATACATAATGATAAACATACTTATAAATAAAAACAAATTCTACACAAATGCATGAAAGTGACGGGGATATTTGGGACACTGTCCCAAAAAGCCCCGCATCGGTGTCCCAAAAAGCCCCAGATACATTTTCAATCATAAATCCAAAAATTATAAGCATACCAGAATTAATTATTAGTACGAACATCGTGATAATATGTATACTCGTAATTTAAAAACAACAGCACTCTTACCTCTCAGGATTTTGCGCTGCCGGAGAAGTTTTGACACCTATTTTTTTATGTAAAAAACACTCTCTAACTCTTTCACCAAAATTTTGAATTAAACTGTGTAATATACTGACACTGACAGGTGACATTATGACGTAAACTATCAATGTGTTGCTAGAGTTTATAAAATAAATCCTACCATAAACCAACCGAAAGTTATCGATACTTTTGTTCGAAATCCTGGGTCGTCCCAAATACCCCCCAAAAACCCAAATAGCCCCGTTTTACGGTATATATTTGGGTACCTACCTACACAATGTGTTGTTATCTATCCCAAGGCACGTTATGTTGTTTCGTAATTTTTGTCAATGTCAAGTTATCGATCGAGTCAACAAAGTGTTTATATATAGTGATAAAACAGGCGAACTGAATGAAAAATGCTAAATAACTATCTACCTATTATGAGTAAAAGTGTTCCGTTATAATAAACGAGATTTGTGTGTTGAACTAGCGGGAAATTGATGTTCGTACCTAACAGGTAAATTGATGGCTTCAATGCAATAACTATGCATTGTGTATCACTGTGTATTTATACGTAAATCGTGTTTATTATACATAAACATACAGCCTCATTAACCTAAAAAATATTCTTAAGATTTTTTTTATTAAAATAATTATGCGAAGGAAAGTAGGTAGGTACCTACGTACTCACTTGGCCGTAAAACAACTTTTATTATAAACACAAGCACAAACACAATACACGTCTACTCGTCAGATCAACTCTCAGAGCAACTAACCTTGTATTGTACCTACGAGTGTGGGACCAAAATGAATCATTTTAGTTCACGGAGGCCAAACAAAAGGCCAGTTATCTTAACATTTAACCCTCTAGGCTCCAAGCTTCCTTACTTAGACTTATTTCCTACATATCTTTTCAGGGTTCTGTATCTGTACCCATCGATTTATATCTCTGTTTGTACGTATAAAAAAACTGGTTAAGTGCGTGTCGGACCACGCACAGTGAAGGATTCCGTATTAAGAATGAATATTTAAGTAAGCATGCACAGTATTGATTTTATCAACCGCAAAAATAAGTTTGTATTTCATAGTATTCTTCGAAAAATCTATAAAAATCAAAGTTATTTCTGCGGTTGTTACCGAAAATATCTCAAAAACATCAGCGAAACTATATGGGTTCCTGATTTCACTACGGAACCCTTGTAGGATTACTTTGTTGATCGCCTGTCAAGACCCTTTTTCACATGAACGGTTATAGGTACCAAGTTGAAATGAATATCAAATACCTACTAAGGTCTGCGTCAACGCAATCAAGAGATAGATCCGGCCCGTTTTGTCACTTTGATGATTACGTACCTATCTCACTTTTCAATGTTTTTACTTCTTTACTTACTTTCACATGGGACTTAAACATAGGTAACTGGCGAAATGTGGGTGTAGGTACTGTATGTAGAGCTCTGCTTAACCCTTCGGGGAAACAAGGCGTGAAATTATGTTATGTAGGTAGGTACTTACTTCCCGTAGACCTATCAGCATGAAATGTGGCAATTAGTAAGGTCTTAGATTTCAAATAAAGGGAAAAATCCGAAAATTGTTAATTAGTAGTTATGTCACAAAATATTAGTGTTGTCTGCACGTTACAGCTCGAGTAACTGATGGACGCTACTTTCAGTATAGTACTGTGGACGCTACTGAAGGTGCCAAACTCGTAGACAAATTTTGGTATAGTCCCAGTCGCCCCCACATGGATTGCCACCAGGTGGCAATTGGGAGAAAAAAATCCCAGTTGCCACCGGGTGGCGACTGGGACCTTATTGCCCCCACTTCAAATCGCTGTACATTGCGGCGTGGATCGCCAAACCCCCTCATCACTATATTTCTTACGGCCGCGATGACGGGGTTGGCGGTCACATTTCCAATGTGGTTGTATTAGTAGATATGTGATATTTTTTAACATTTCTGCGAGCAACTTGGAATTAACGCTCGCTCGGCTCGCGCGCGGTTTGTCACAGTTTTAACCTAACCTAACCTATTTCACCCAGTTCAAAATTACGAATCATACAATCTGCCGCAGAAATGTTTTACCATTGTCTAATTATCCACTCGCAGGCAAATTGTATGATTCGTAATTTTGAACTGGGTGAAATAGGTTAGGTTAGGTTAAAACTGTGACCAACCGCGCGCGAGCCGAGCGAGCGTAGCGAGCGGTGCCGCGGCAGCGGCCGGCGAGCGCTAATTCCAAGTTGCTCGCAGAAATGTTAAAAAATATCACATATCTACTAATAAAACCACATTGGAAATGTGACCGCCAACCCCGTCATCGCGGCCGTAAGAAATATAGTGATGAGGGGGTTTGGCGATCCACGCCGCAATGTACAGCGATTTGAAGTGGGGGCAATAAGGTCCCAGTCGCCACCCGGTGGCAACTGGGATTTTTTTCTCCCAATTGCCACCTGGTGGCAATCCATGTGGGGGCGACTGGGACTATACGCAAATTTTGGGCCGATTGATCGCCATCGACAAGCTAAGAAGAAGATTCAAAATATTAGTGTTTACGATGCTGGAACATCGAATAAGATGTCGAATGTGTAAATGCGAATAGTGTTAATGCAATGTTCAGTTTTTCCTTGAATCCAGAATTGAAAATTCATAAGCCACATACAAAGTTGCAATCATAACTAAACAATGACAGCCGCACGGGTGGATCGAAGGTTAAGCTGCGCTAGCCGCGGTCTGTTCGTGGATTGGGTGACCATCCATCCCTTATAAATATATTATGTGTACATAATTATTAATAGTTGATCGCCATCGATCACTAATAAAGTTCTTTTTTAAGAGTAGGTAATATATTATGATATAATTACAAATCTCTAATATTTACAAGATATAACAACTGAATCTATAATTTTATTTGATATAATGATCAGTTAATATCAATATAATAAACGATTGGTATAATTTTAAAGTAACAAATTTTTATAAGCATAACATACATTGAATCATGTGATATACCACTCAGAAGACATAAAACCTATTTATTGGAATATGATAAAACGCCTAGTAAAAAACACAAAGCAAAATTTCAGATATACACATTAGAACATTGTCTAATTATTATTAAGTTGTGAAATGTGGGTAAAGCAAGCATGCAGCATGCAAGCAAGCATGCAACATGCAGCAGGCATGGTTTTTGTCACGGCTCCGGCGCTGCGGGATTCCGGCGGTCTCATGCGAGCTTGTCGTCACAAATTGTAACCCGTGGTCTTCTGAACAATTTTTCGAACAAAAAAAAGGCATCAGCACCGCAGACCACATCCATTGTGTTAGAAATATTTTATTCTTGGCAATTTTTCTTCGATCTTGCTCTTGGACTATACCTTAAAAATTGAACACATTATATCTTCTAAACGAAGACCCGACTAAATCTGTGACTTGGCGACGAATTGCGACTAAATTTGGGAGAAACAGATCTTCGCTAGGTGCCCTAGTTTTTGAGATATAAATGTGGCCAAGCTGGGCAGATTCTCTCCAGCTCGGCCACCTAGAAACGCTTATAACTTTTGAACCAGTGACAGACAGATTCTGATATTTGGCGACTAAATTTGAGAGAAAACAGATCTTTGCTAAGTGCCCTAGCTTTTGAGATTCAAATGGGCCAAGCTGTGGTTGGCACTCCCCAGATCGGCCACCACCAGGCCAAAAGTTATAAGGGTTTATAACCCTTGAATAACTTTTGAACCAATGACGACCGACTAATTCTGATATTTGGCAACTACTTTTAAGCTATTGCATAGCTTTTATCGTGGGCTTTGAGCGCGGCGACCGAATCAAGAAATTCCGTAACGAAAATAAAACCTAACACCCCCCACTCCGCCTACCATGTAGCTCGGCCGAGCGTTCGCTTAACGTGTATGTATATGGTACGACTGTACGAAGCTCGCACGGATCGAGACGAGCTGCTCCGAAATCGGACGAATACATAAGCAGATTGCATAAGTTGATAAAAAATGCTATGCAATAGCTTTACCGCGGCAGTTCCCGAGTGCCACACGTGGTTTTTTTGTAATTAAAATTTCCCTCATGGTGGCCATGTCAGTGTCAGTCGTCCCATTCATTATTATGTCACTTTTTGTTCGGAATTGAATAGAATAGAATACTTTCTATTATGTAGGTACTCCATAAAAATTACAGATATAAATGTAGAAATTTTACTTAAGGTGACACAATAGGCGGTCTTATCGCTAAAAGCGATCTTTTACAGACAACCTTTGGATGGATTCAAGGGAGGAGAGACAATAATGCAGGTAGTCAATGGTGTACCATTTACATATACAACAAATACATACATACATAAAACATATACGTATCTACATATAATATATACAATAATAAACATGAAACAAGAGTAAGGAAACTAAACGTATTGATGGAAAACCGGTAGACACCAACAGTACAAGTTCTGTCGCCCATAATATTACCTACTCTTTGGTTTCTGTACCGGTACTTAACGGCTCTTGACATTTCGGCACCTGGGTACCGGTTCCAGACGGGTAACTTTACCTACACCACCTAACAAGTACCAGTACCAAGTTCAGGTACCCAGCGCGTACCACAAATCTCATAATATTTGTAAGAGGAACCTCGTACGGTTGCCAACCTTGAAGTTATTTTTGTAATGCCTAGTAACTATCATTTTCGGGTGCGCCAAAGTTCACCTAAATTTTCAACTCCGATAATTGGAAATCCGAAAATGTTCTTCCTAACATTTTTCATCCTAACAATCACAATTCCTAACTACTCTGTCTCTAATGTTCATAATTCCGAAGCATTCAACTTCATAATGTCAGTAGCAATAAACATCTATTATACTTGTATTTGTTTTCCTATATTTTCTCAACATAACCATCTTATACACTATTATTCAAAGTCATATTTTTTTTGTTTAGATTTCTTTTTATTCATAATAATCAGTATTATATACATACATTTTGCGTAACTTTATTTTCACATAACATGTGTAACATATAAGAATAAAGCGTATTCTTTAATTTTATTTATAGCGGTGTGTACCTGCAAATATATCCATAGGTTAGGTTAGGTTAGAACTGTGACCAACTACGCGCGAGCCGAGCGAGCGAAGCGAGCGGTGCCGCGGCAGCGGCCGGCGAGCGCTACCTCGAAATTGGTCGCGAAATTTTTCTAAGTATTTTTTTCATAGTGCCCCCAAGACGACACTCTGACCTGAATTTCATTCATTTAAGACAAAAATCAGTCAAACGACCTTTAATCATTCTAAACAGTTGGTTTAAAATATAGTGGGTAGGTTATATATAAGTTGGGTGAAAATATTATGGTAATTATGTTTAGGGATAAAAGCGTTATGATAAAAAACAGTAGGAGTTTAAATATATTTACATTAATGATATTATTAATTACAATTTTCGGAAACATGAGTGTTATGAACATCGCCGGTAGCACTACAAATAGTATGAATGAAAACTTTAGGATGAAAAATTTTAGGAAGAGTGATCATTCGGATTACAAATCGTTAGGAAGAACAATTTCGGGTAAAGAACTTTAGTTGAGCCAATATGGACCCATCATTTTCACTTACTATATGTTTTCTCATTTGTTTGGTGCCGGTACAGATTGGAAATACCAATAGTACAGGTACTGCTCTGGTACTGGCATCACACCAAGGCTTGTGGTACCGAAAAATACCGGTATTTCAAGCCCTGCTCACGACTATGTTAAATTAAGTCTAGGTAGCTTAATTGTAGAATTTGTTGGGAGATTAAATGAAACGCTATGATATCAATCTTTTATAAATATTGGTAAATATAGGTCAAATGTGGTACAATTAAAATCAGAGGAAATATTTCTATCAATTTCATATCAAAATGGAAACATCCATGCATTATTTTCTACACTTTATCATTATATTAACTGTAAGTAATATTATAGATAATTATCTGTATAGGAACATAAGCTTATTAGTGAGAGGGTGATATGTTCAAATATTAGTTAATGTAATTATACACGAATTTAAACTTTAAGATTTTAAAGCCTCTTCAAATTTATTCGATCAATAAACCAATTATTAATCCATAGAGGCCTTGATCAACGTAATGGATAAATTACAGAAATATTTGATTTTAAAAGAAAATCACCCTGTCACTAAATTCTAGACTCGCTAATCTGAAATCCAAAAGCTTAATAAAACAAATGTCTAAGGATAAATGCAATTTAAACTGTGGGAATTATGAGTACGAATTTTATTCCAGACTTAAATGATTATAAACAATATTTAAGTAGGTATTATAATTATGTTTTACCAAATGAATTAATTGAAGAACATTATTATAAGGTTATACTTAAAGATGAATTATTTTAAACATATAATATGTGAGCGAAAGTAGTCAGTTAGACTTACTTCTAATACAATTGCACAAATCCAATTGTTTTAGTCTGTATATTGTTTAAAATAACGCCCACTTATATCCATTACAATAAAATGCGATAGAGTGTAGAAAATGGAAATATTCACATTGAATGTGCTGAAAACCAATAAAACATGGCACATTCATTAATCCTATCTATGAGAATACGACAAAATAGTAACATTGCTAATGAAAATGATGAACCATCCAACATCTTTCACCCAAAGTTGATACAAATATTATAAAACTTATTGTCCTAATAAAAATAAGGTTAAAAACTGAATGACAGTGACAAATTCAAATGCGATCCTTGAGATTACTCTTAATTAAATATAGCAGACCATTGTATGTTGCATTTCAAGCAAATGACTGTCGGGATAATTATAGAATGTCATCAGTCTTTAAAAAATTTACAAAAAAATGCATGCATGTAATAATACAAAATGTGGTAAAAATTTCAAGTATTTATGTTTTATTGGTTTTTAGCGAAATATACAAAGAAAAGTGGTCGATTAAATGTACAGACAATCATCATTTACAAACTAATTAATAAGAAATAACCATTTTAATACTTTAAGACATAAATAATAACACATTTTAAACAATTTAACTTGCTTCTTTGACTTAAAATCTCTTATTACTATTTTTGACTACACTAATAGTATAACCAAGTCCGTTATGTTACATTGTTAATTATCCTATACTGACATAATGTAAAGGCGGTAGGCAGACAACTCCTTATAACTACGGACTCAGAAACAGAGTGCGAAGTAAGCGTCGGGAACGAATAGTAGTATGTATAAAACTAGGGCTACTCTAAACACGAAATTAATCATTTTAAATTTGTTAAAATCTTTTTTTGGTCAAGTCTAAATATTTTTTGAATAATAATTTATTAACATTCGATTATTTAGCATAGCAATCAATTTTGAAACATCTGTAATTTCATGTTCAGAGCCCTATGTTCTGTATGATAAACAAAGTCCTATTAAAATACATACACAGAAAACACTTGAATCACACCACAACACTAAGTAGCCTGACAGAGATAGAGAGATCTCTTGTGTATAAATATATTTTTATTTTCGTAATGGAAAACTTATCTACACATAAATTTTTCTAGTCATAAGTACCATAGTGTATGATTGACATTATTATTGCTAAATGTTAACAGTGTAGGGATCTCTGTAAGGCTGTCAGGTCCACAACACAATTTTGGACTACAATATCACAACGTACATACATATAAATAGCTACATAAACGTGACACACACACACACACACATTATTCTATCAATATGGTGACTTGAACTAGCGTAACTTAATAATGAATAAATGATCAGTCTTAAAAATTCATATGGTTCCGTGGACAAGACCATAGCATTATGACGTCTGCAAAGCGTTGTACTTGTTGATCCACTCTGTTGCTGAGTCAAACTTAAAATACATTCAAAACTTATATGAAAAATATTAACAAAAGAGCACGGCGTTTTACATTTTTAACAAAAATGACAGCACGATAAAGCGAACATTAATTAATCACTGTATAGAATTATATTACCTAAGTCACAGGAAAATGTAAGAACTGTGAACCTCAACTCTTATAAAGTAAAACAGTAGAACATGATTGTTCACTATAATTTTATCCCAAAGGTAGATTAAATCGTCACCTATTTGGTAGAATAATCTAGTAATTGTAATTCCAATATCAATAACTTGATTGAATAAATACTTTATTTTCAATCTTGTGTTTTAAAATTCTGAGCTATTTAGATTAAGTGCTTTTATGTAGAATATATTTTTATCTCACTTGTGACATGATATACATTATAGTTCTTTAATAAAACATCATAGTAAATCAACTGGTCTATAGAATGGGATGTGTTCAGTAACACCTTGTCACTTGTTGTCAACTACACTATCTATTACATAAATCCTAACTGATTAAGACCTAAAAGTAGTTTCAATTAAAGAATGCTTATATGAAGCAATACATAATTACACTAATCAGTTAAATTGAATACAATACATCATTAACTTATTTTCCAATCAACAATGTCTCATGCAGAATAACTCTTTAATGAGAATTCAACAACATGGAATGCTCTAAAATTTCTGTATCTATAATTTAGGGATGGCAGCATAAAGCGCCTATAATTTACTAATGTCACATACAAAATACGCATTACACTGGGCATTGTAACATGAACAAAAAAGCAGCAACACTGGATAAATATTAGTCAATACATTATAATTACTATAGATTCTATATCAACGTTTTAATTAAATATCATAGTGATTTGTCACCATTATTTTGCATTCTGAGTATCTTGTCTCAAGAAATTGTTTGTTAATTTAAATGGCACACCAACAATTAGTTGGTGAGGGTCAAATTTAGTGACTATCTGCAACACCATTATTAAACTATGCACCTACTACATTTATATCATGCGACTTTACATACATCAATTAAAATAGAAAGGATTTTTAAAATTAAATTTATTAAAAACTGCATAGTCAAAGACTTGTTATAACCGCATACCCTGCATTTTGCCAAAGCCAGACAAGCTAATAGTGACAAATTAAATTCCTGCTGTGATAATAAATGTAAAATGCTAGACTAGCAGAATGCAGGGTTAATTTTCTACACAAGCCAAATGCTTTCCACTAAAGAACTATCCAGTGTCCATGATGCAACTTTAAGCCTCCATGAATCTCTTTCAATTTAATATGGCAATAACTGGAAAATTGATTTGAATTTAACTTTAATTTAAATTTATTCAAACACACTCATTTTTGCAAAAACTTGTCTAAAGAAATAAAATAACATTGGCACGCGGCATGGTGTACTATTATCCTTCATCATCTAATCTTACACAAGTCAGTCAATCTTCTTTCCATCAACACATGCTGCAAAAAGCCAAATTAACATAAAATTTAAACATTATTATAATTACATTTGAGACTAATCTAAGCACAGCGCCGATCGGCATACGCGACAACGCATCCAGCTAATTCTATACCACTTATCGATTCGACTTCAATGCGTAATAAAAAAATAAACAAAGACGCAGACTTATCGATTCGTCACTTTGGAAAAGATAATTAAAAAACTAAAAATTAAAACTATATTCGAGGAGGGTCAGGAGTGCTCGCTAAGCGGAAGCAAATTTACGAGCTTAAAGTCATAAATAAACACGTTTAACGCGATCACGAATGCTTCACAACGATCACACCCGGTCTCGGAGGCGGCGGAAGTTCCGCTTTCTTAGTGAGTGCCAGAGGCGCATCCCCTGCCTCCTCGCGGAACAAATGATCCCCCTCAAGATGACGAATGGCCTCCACAATAGTTTCCAGGTTCTGTCGACTAGTGCTTGCGAGATACAAACGCGATGGCGCGTCATGAGCAGCGTCAGGAAGAACCTCAACTTCAACGCGAGGCTCGGCTTTGATGGCAGCTTCTAGTAATGGAGCAGCAACAACTGCAGGTTCCACAGGTGGGGCTTCTACTTCCTCACTTTCAAGCTTACATTCAGCAGCAACGTCTGTTTGTTCAAAATGAATAACAGGACGAGCTTGTTCATGGGCATTGTTAGGATATACCTGAGCTTCAACAGAATGAAGGCGCTCTTCCAAGTGCCGCCGAAGTCTCCGTTCACGTTCCAGTTGAACACGTAATTCACTGCTTTCTGATTCTTTTTTTTGTGAAACACTTGTTACAGAAATCACAGCCACTGGCTCAGGTGATCTAGAGTTGGTTATGGTATCCTCAGTAGAGTCAGGAATGATGGCTGGGATATGAGTAAGAATTTCACCTTTTCTTTTCTTCAGGGGTATTTCCCCACCTTCATGTTGGTTGAGTAATCTCTTCAGCTGACAATTCTGAGATAGAAGTCTTGTTTTTTCTTGTTCCAAATTGTAAATATATTCAGCTGTCTGTTGTAGTATTGCAGCCTGTAAAATATTTATATGAATATGATAATAATTGCTTTTATAAAATATAAATATACTAAGTTAAGGATATTGTGTACTTAATAGTAAGAAGTATCCACACCAAAGTTAATTTTTGTAGAGCAACATTTTGCAACATAATAACATAAAAGTAATGTTCTATGACTTTTAGTAAGTTTACTAAATAACTTTTTGTCATCTGTTGATACCCAATAATACTTTTAACGAGTACTACAAACTTGCTCTGCACAAAGTATCATCGGTGTGGATGCACCAGTAATAAGAAACTGATGTAAGTTTTATCTACATTTACTGAAAGCCTGTGCAAAATTATTTATAAACAAATCTCATGTCAACTCTTACTGGTTGTTGTTATTTTATACAACAACTAAGAAAACATAGAGATGTGTGGTTTATCGTAACTAAAAGTAGAAACAGGGTATATTACTCTTCAGAAATCAATCTACAAAGAACAGCTATTGAACTGTATCCACTAGTTGACAGGACTCAAAAGGTTTGTAAAACATACACAAGAATTAGTGCTTTACAAATAAACCATACAAAATGTTGGCACTAAATACCCAATTTCTCTAACATTTGCCATATATAATACTTTGCTGGGGATTTGGCAAACTCGAAATTCAGTCAAGGATTCCCATGTCCATAGCCTCCTACCATGTTTTGACTACAACCTTGTACTCAAGTGACCTGTCTGTGGTTATCGTAATTTACCACCATTATGAAAATACAAGTATTTGTGATAAAAAAATAAATTTACATACTTTGCTGAGCTTTTCTCCCTCATGACGAGGTAGCAGGGTCCGCAACGCCTGAAAGCCAGCATTGATGCTCTGCATTCGTCTACGTTCATTGCTATTAGCAATTTCTCTTCGAATCCGTTTTTCTGCTTCCATTGTTTTTCTTCCAGAAGTTGGATGCTTGTCACTGTGGAAACATGAGAAATTAAGTATGTCAATAGATTTCATGCCAATTGTTCAAGTTCTATACCTATTATTAGTTTATACAGTAATATCTCCTTATACTCCTCCCTGTGTTGAGAATAGTGACACATCTTGTTGATGTCTTGCCCTGGCTGAACAACAATATAAACACACCAAAAAGTACGTAAATAAATCAACCAGCTCTAGACATGTTTCAAGTATTTACTTAATAAAAATAAAAAATAATTGCTATAAAACTCATCAACTCCTGTAAATGTTTCACAAGTCTAACTATACATAATAATTGTATGAAATATATAACTGTTATTCTCATACAACATATTGCTAGGGTGTTATAATTTTCCAAAATCATATTACAATGACTTTGTTTATAATAAAACATGAATGACTGTATTTACGCTAGTGTACATATGTTTGATAGTACATTTGCGATATACGTAGAGGCGCCTACTACGCCTATTCGATTTGACCAAACATGGCGGCCCAACAGCTGACTACAGGCCGGCACGGGGCGTAAGCGTCATCATATGGCCCGCGAATTCACAAATTTACGATGAAATCCAAAGATGATAAATATTTTGCATCAAAATTGATGCATATATCATTGTTAAGCATGAATGAGAGCGAACGAGTAAAAATTCGGCGACCACGCCGGTTATCCATACCTGGCTAAAGCGTGATCAGACGCCTCTTCTTCGTACAAGTTATAATCTTCCACTTCTAGCAAACAAACGTCATTACCGTGTAATGACATTACTTAGGTACACTTATTACTTAATACTCATCTAAATTTCGAGGGATACACACAGGAAAATCTTAATAATGATAAATTCACAGGCCACAATGGCGGGAAATGACAATGAGATCAGTCAGGTGACGCTACACAAATTATAGAACACACCAGTCTAGTAAGCACAGAAATCACTCTCTAAAACGTTTTTATGGAAGAAAGCAAAGTCGAGATAAACAATTTGAGTAAATTTTAAGCAAATAACTTTTATAAACAGTAATTAGATAGAGGGAGTCAAGGGCAACGCGACATCAATGCTTAGTACACCATAGACTAAATTTTAGCCTGTTTCTACTTCTACTCTACAAAAGAAAAACCATAGACAAATGTTAAGTTTGCATATAGGGCTTTCAAATCCCGTAAATTTCAAAACAAAATGGGGATAAAAACTGCCACTTGGTCAATCCATTCACATATCGTTACTCTCAAATCCATGAAATAATACTACTAATAGCTGTCACTATCCATAATTTTTTTATAAACATGCTATAGCCCTAAAATCGGATCTAACACCATCATCTTGTTTTTTCAACCTATTTTCTTGTAAATAATGGAAGCAAATAGCCCAAACTTATAAATAGCAACGTCATTAATTAATTATCGTAGTAATTACAAACCTTTTATGTACATACACAGAAGTTTTAACATATTTGATGTTTCATGAGCGAAACATAACCTAGAAATTAAATCGGAATTAGAACTAAATCTGTAACAGAATCGAATCATTTGATGGTCATTTTAACTTCATTTTAACTTCTAACATAAAACTGATGATACCAAGATGTATCTTCCACTTCCAGAGAGTTATCACGACATTAATAGCAGCTGCAAAATTGTTTATATAGTCTTTTTAACCGTAAGTCTTTAGGAAATTGATAATTTTCATTGTTATTACAACCGATTACAATACAATACTGCATTTCTTTGTCAGATGCCGTCCAAAATTTTTTGTAAACAAGTTTTGTATGTAATTTGACAGCTAATGTAATTTTCTGAGAGTCAAGCGTTACCAGCGACACCATTGGCAAAACTTGTCAGTTTTCTTCCCCATTGCGCAAATGTACTTCAAATGTTTACAAACAGCGCCCGCCCCACTGTCAACTTCATTCGACCGCCAAAAGATCCTTGTAGCCGTGTACTTCTTTTACGAATAATTTCTTAAAATATCAATCAATAGAATTATATGAATTCAAAGGGTTGTTTTGATGATTTCAATGATTATAATTCTGTAAATACATACTTGTTACGGTCGCGAATCATATTTGGTCAATATACAACCAAACACTGACTTGCAAATTGCAAAAAACGTAAAAAAAAAAGAATTTCGCGGGCAACCTGGCGCTTCTAGTAGTAATAGTAATTTATTTCTCTCAAAAAGGTAGGCTTCTATCAACGTAGTCCGCATAATTCAAATTCTCTTACCAACTTTATAATTTGCAGGTTATCAAGTATTTAGTCAACTCTCTGCGCTGTGTACACACGGCTACATATGAAGTTATGCATTTCCAGTATATGCTGACCTCTCATTGTACGGAAATCCTATATCATGCGAGATCGGCTTATAATGGAAAGAATAGCTTGATATGTAGCCGTGTGTGCACTCGCTGGCGATTTCAAAATGCCACTTCTCTAGACAGATTTTGACGTAGCCAACGACAAATCGGCTGTCAAAAACTATGTGGACGTAAGATGTTGAAATCGCTGTGTTAAAATATCTTTCCTAAGGGAGCTCGCCCTCGTACTACATTTTGTAGCTCCGATAATCGCAGCGAGTTTTATAATAAAATTATAATTAGTGACTCTTTGTAGCACGTGGGTGTTTCAGTATTGAACTCTGAATGTTTTATATTCGGCGATAAAATAATCATCCAGCGATTGTCGCTCGTGGGCGAACTCCCTGAATTTGGTTTTTTGGGTCTTCGACAACTCAAGTGCTTTCAGCTAAGAGCTAGGACTTTATTCTAGTAATGTATTGAAGCTTTAAGCAACATGATACCGAACCTTCTTAGCGAACCTTCCACAATATCTCTTTTTTTTTTCATCAATTTGTTTTCATGGAACTTTTTAGAAGGATGTTTTCGAAGTATAGTAGGCCGCACGTCAGTGGTAACAAAACCAATCCTTATTCTATTGAAACTCGGAATCATCATCATCATCATCCACAGCCCGATTTTACCCGCTGCTGGGTGTAGGCGTCTCTTTTCACGCTGCTGTGCCAGCTGCATCCATGTTTTGCACGCGGTGGCAACAATGTCGTCCGCCCATCTTGCCGCCGGACGACCGACACCTTGTCTTCCAGTCCTGAAACTCGGAATAGGCACTGGCTTACTACTGTAGTACTGGTAAGACTTTGACCTTACCTTTGAACTGTCAAAGGTAAGGTCAAAGTCTTACAAGTACTACCGACCACCCACCGACGACGCGCACGGTACGGTCAACTGTATGAACAGTCGCCAACAGGTCAAGCTACACGAAACTGTCAAATTTTGTCCAAACGATTTTAAACCTTAAAATTTGAAGGTTAAGTTCAAAATCGAATGAGAAAATCTGACAGTTTGTGGTAACTTGATGTGACTGACTGGACTGTTCTTCCTCGATTTCGATCTACTTTGACATTAGCACTTGAGTTCACTCTGTTCGCTAGACTTTACTATTATAACAGTATGACAACTTAGGGTTTGTACACACCCGTCACCTCCTTCTGCGAAGCAGTAATGCTTGCGAAGGAGGAGGCGGAGCGCGAGAGGGAGAGGCAATCACTGCGCCCTCGCAACCCTAGTCGCCGCAGGAGGAGAAACCCTGGGCGTCGGGAGTCGATTGCCGACTCCCGGCCACCGTAGGCGCGGGCTTGCGGACGGCGAGCAATGGGCAGCTCGCTGTCCGGTAAGGACCAGACCCGGGTCGACGGCGCGTCGTGTTCCACGCGCGCCTCAAAGAGATGTCGGCACAATTGACGGGGTCCGATAGGACCGATGCCTGCCGGGGCTGCGGATTGTTCGAAAGAGTTACCGTGGCCCTGGCGCACAGGCAACTGAAGGAACACGGGTGGGTTTTAGACAGTAAGAGTCTGACACGCCCTTCCGCTCCGCCCAGAGCGGGAGAGGTCATTTGACGATACCCCCCCAAAAAAAAAAAAAAAGAGTTTGTACACACGGCTACATATCAAGCTATACATTTCCAGTATAAGCTGACCGCTCATTGTACGGAAATCCTATACAATGCGAGATTAGCTTATACTGGAAATCTATAGCTTGATAATTATGTAGCCGTGTGTACATGTCTAAACGCGCCCGAATAGAATATCAATCCATAAAAATATTGAGTCGTTAAGTTGGTACACGGAGTATACTCCATTTTTATGAGGTTGGTTGCAGTGAAGCGTCTTGAATGCGTCAACCAATCGCTGGCAAGTTAAATTTTGAATTATTATTTTCGAAGTGGGGACAGGGGATCTTGTCCTGCCGCCATATTGTGTTGAGCTGTGAGTGCTGGAAGTGAATATTTTACGTATTTCAGTGTAAATTCTTTTGTTAATATATTTCGGATTGATAAGCCTTAAGGTAATCCTTGATTTGTTATTAGTTTTTGTCATAATATTCGTATTTGTATCTAGAAATATGAACATTAAATACATTAAGACCTAACAAGCCGGTTGCTCTAGAATTGCAGCATCGGTAAGTAGTATTCATGCAAGTACTGATCGAGGTACTTTCGAAATAAATCTTTCTAGAGTTGAATTAATGCACTGTGACAAGTTATCGAAAATGCAATTCTCTAAGACAACACGGTACAAGGTTCGGTACCTACATATTCTTAAATTTCAGAATGGGTTATTGAATGCACACAAGGGTGGTATGGTGCCCGTAAAGTTGAATTGACATACCTACTATAGCCTCAATGCAATAATTAGTATTTTACTCCAGATTGATTGTGTATTTTCCTACTATTGAGAATGATTCATTTGTTTGAACTGATTTAAGTAGGTACCTACATATAAAACGTTTTCCGGTAAATAGGCACGTTCTTTGTGATTAACAACGGAACGATGAATCATCGTTGTGAGTAACTGACTGGGGAGACAGTAGAAACTGTAAAAACAAGGGTGTCCTAAGTGGATGAGGTAGGTACATCCAGAGCATACGACTTTCTTAATTTGTATTTTTGTTTACTTACTGGTTATTTATGATTTTTTAACTTGGTAAATGGTATGATTTGCGGTGAATAAACGAGATGGCCTTTCAATTACATTTTAGGTACCTACATAATTCGTTCCCTTTGTGTATCGCGACTGCATTTGAACTGTGCTGTTGTTAGTTTAGCTGAATTAATAGAGTAAAAAGAGCGATAATTTCCACGTCGTGAATAATCCATTATGTAGGTACTTAATAAATCCGGTTGAATTATAATTGGTAAGTACTCAGGTTAACCTGCCCATTAACATGTTTCCTTGATTGCTGAACATATTATATTATGTTCACCAATCAAGTTATAGAGCAGCAGTCACCTTGGCGATGGACAACCCCCCCCAGGGTTTCAATCGTTTGCACCCGGAGTTCGATCTCGGCCGTAATTCCGTCACTTTGAAGCTCATGAAATATTATCCCAAATAATAACGTGGAGGTAATTCGTCAGTGGACGGAACCTCAAAAACTTTGTTAGCAATAGCATTAATGGGGGCGGGGTTTATCCAAATTCGTTCCAATCATTGATAAATTTACTGCACAGCAGAAATGGTGGAAGGCGTAGACAACGTGGGCCCTCGCATACGGCCTTAAGGTCAGAGGGGTCTCGCACCCCCTCGCAGCTTAAATTTTTTTTTTTTTTTTGCCTAATGTTATCAAAAAAAAACCTAACCAAGGCAAGGTGTAAACATTTTCGAAGTCGCGGCCTCCGCCCCTAACACGACCATCTGACCCTAGTTTCTCTTAATTTTTAATATTTTCTATTTATGTCGACTAATTAACTTCTACTTCTGTGTGAATTTTCAAAGGAAAATCTTAACCAATGCGAGACGGGATGCTAAAATTTCAAGTTCGCTCTTTCAGCTTGCGTTCTCTTAGACGACCATAACACGCTCACGCAAGTGTCACTAAATTCCAAAAGTCATGAATGACGAATGACTGATGGTGAGTGATGGAATTCAATCGAAATTAGACGCTTATTCTGACTGATCTTCAGTCATACCCCAGATTTTACAGAATACAGGTGTTCACTCATGACAATATGGATATTCATAGAAGAAAAGCCTGTATTGGAATTTTGATTGCGATGATGATAAAAAAGTAAAAAGAAAGCGTTGGGTGAATATTAAAAAGGGATTTCTATGGCCATATAAAATGATTGGCTGATATACGGGATTCGGAAGAGTAGGTACTACGATTATTCGAACTATTCTCGCATGAAAGGTGCGTGTTTTGATAACCTTTTGATTTTAGTAAACAAACAAGATTCCTGTATGCGAAAAACAATAACTCCCGAAGAAAAAGTAGGAGCGACTTTGCGGTATCTTGCAACTAGCAAAAATATTGAAGACATGAAATTTTCAGTAATGTCCACCGTCTCTTCAGAGCGGAATCCGTGTCCGACTCCGACTCCATCGCTGTCCGCGCGCTAACTGACGGGTGATTGACGAAATCTCATTACACGTGCACTCAAAAGTCATGACTGATGGTTGCATAATACAAAAATCAAAATATCTAGTTTTACGTCAATCAAATTCATTAAACCATCAGTCACTGTATTAGACTACCTATAGGTTATCCGTCAGTCACAGCCTTAACTGTGGTTAAACTGACAGCAACACCTACCGTGTAATGGACGCCTTAGTTATATATAAAGTTTTATGCTTATGTCGACAAAATAACTCTTATTTCTATATGAATGGTCAAAAGAGCATCAAAAAAAAAAGTCAAAAGTCAAAATCATTTATTTCAAATAGGCACATAAAAAGCACTTTTGAACGTCAAAATTTACAAAAAAATAGAATTGATTCTAGTTGCCCCTTCCAAAAGGTAGTTTCGTATGGAGAAGAATGGGCAAGAAACTCCACCGTTACTCTTTTAAAATATTTTACAATATTATGTAAGTTCACATTAATTATGTAATCATATGTGAAGAACCTCTAACCTATCCGAAGCCATGTGCTAGAATTTTCGAGCTCGCTTCACTCATAGGATCACTCGCGTGTCTGTCTGTCTTTCCGTATGTCACAGCCATTTTGCTCCGAATCGACGGATAATCTCCGGACGAGTAACTTAAATAAATGAATTTTGAATTGGGAGGCAAATAAGATATTTTTTAAATGTTTTACCAAATTTTATCGTGCATATTAAATGAACGTGTATACTCATGGAGGGTCTAAAATAAAAATAAATTAAAGCTATTTAAGAAAATAGATGAAAGTTGACCACCCCCCTCTTATCTCCAAGTACTGAGCGTAAAATTTTCAAACACAAATCAGAAATTTGTTCCATACTTATAAATTACAGGAAAATCTATAAGAAGTCTATTGTCTGAAAATAACATTGTAAATATCTCAATATTGTGCGTACAACTTACATTTGCAGTTGGAACATATGCTAGAATATTTTTCAATTACAATGTTACGTTTGTTCTTGGGATAGATTCATCCCAATTACGGAACCCTTTATTTTGCGTGGTCCGATACGCACTTGCCAGTTTTTTTCAACACATTTCAGAAAACTGTCTACCAACAGCGCCTTCATCGACGTCATTCGAGCACCAAAAGATTCTTGTAGCAGTGTAATGATTATGGCGGTCATGTCATCATGGCAATACTTTATCTGGAACAAAGCTAAAAACCGGCCAAGTGCGTGTCGGATCACGCACAGAGAAGGGTTCCGTAGTAGGGATTTTATCTATGAAAAACAGTTATATCTACGGTTGTAACCGAAAATAACCCATCTCTCAAAAACTAATGACTTAATAATCACTAAGAAACATCCATTTTAGTTATGGAGCCCAAGGATAGCCCACACGCATACATTTTACGAAATTACAATTGAACACTGAATTTTTGTTAAAATTAAATGGCAAGCTACCAAAGCTTAATAATATCCTAAAACTTGCGTTCGTTAGTTCACTACGCCAAAGTTTAGTGGTGCACAGAATACGCCTTCTTTCCAATTTTCATCGATATAGTGCTAAGTCTCCGAGTAAAATGTCCCCCCATAAATACAACCGAGGGATGAAAATAAATTAATGCGCGTAAGCGTTTATGTTGATGAAATACTATGTATGACATACAAACTTATTTTTGCGGTCGATAAACTCAACACTACATGCGTAAATATTCATCACAACTGGACCCTTCACTGTGCGTAGTCCGACACGCACTTGGCCGGTTTATATACAGCGTGTATCAGAAAGGTGTGATTTAATTTAATTTAAGGGTGTGGTACAGACCATCAAGGCTCCCGCAAACAGGCGCGACACAAAGGCACCTCTCGTCGCGCGACACACGGTGCCTTTATGTCGCGCTGTAGCGTTGCGCCATCGCCAGTGTGAACTATCCTTAAAACTGAACAACTTCTCCATGGGACCAATTTGGGACCACCTTTCTGATACATGCTGTATAGGTAGAAGATAGATAACATAGGAATTGTCTATTATGTTATAATTATCCCGTTTAATAAAGTTCGTTTGCAATGTCTGAAATTACTCTTGACATGACAGGATTTTTAAAGTCTTTGTAGCAACCTTAACTACAGTTTCGTCTCTTTCACCAATGTATAAGTACATAATATTGGAATTCATTTGTAATTTAATTTATTTTGTCTGTTAGTCATAATATGACGGGTGCTGAGTTACTTGTGGTTTTTATCCACAACTGACCGCTGCTATCGATTTTCTATTGGCCGTGCACGTGTTCTGTACGGGGGTATGCGGTACTTCGTTGTTTGCACTACTTGCATGTAATTGTATTATAGGCATTAGTACTTCCTCCTCTTTATTAAGTTTTCATTGTTTTACACGAGGTTTTCATTTTTCAGGTTTAACACCTGTTCAAAAGCAGTAGCAGCAGTAAGGTTATCAGTATTGGACAACTGACTAATATTGGCAACCTAACTGCTACATAATTATTTGTATATGTAGAGAGAGCCTTTAAACAGCCTTACCGTACGGCGGCATTTATGATACCTGGTGATTATTTGCTGCATTTGATAGTACCAAGTGCCAGTACCTACCTATTTCCAATCTAATAAAATCAAAATGACTTCGACATCCAAACTTTTTTTTTAAGACTTGCCTGTTGCGGGGCGGCTCGTACAATGAGGGTTCCGTATCACAACATCGAACAGGAACACTTGAAATCACCCTTGAATATTTATGTTTTTAATTATTTGCTATGAACTTACATGATTGAGGCAAAATGTCTACTAAAGATCAGCTCAGTGATGTACTAATTGTCAGTCCATTCAATAAATGTATCTAGCCTTTTCCCAACTAACTATGTTGGGGTCGGCTTCCAGTTTAACCGGATTCAGCTGATTACCAGAATGTTACATGGAACGATTGCGTATCTGTAATGTCAGTCCATCCAAATTAGAAAAATATAACAAGAGAAATTCTTTAATTTAAACGAAATTTACGGGTTTTGGTAGCTTTTGCAAGCGATACAATAACAAAAATGAAAACCAAATAAAATTGAAATCCCAGTGTCACTTCACGAAATACGTAGACACACTCATATTCTTGTGCTTAGTTCTACGATCGTGCGACGACAAGGTCTACTAAGATATTGTAACCACTATACAGGTTGTGTTGTGCAGCTGTTATGGGTACGGAACTAAATTAACGATTTTTTATTTAAACAGTCGTACCAACTCAGCAGTTAACCTTGAACGGACCAGAGTGAAGGTCGCCAATAACTAGCTTTTACCCGCTTAAAATTTAACCATCCCTATTTTAAAGTGCCTCCTATTGTATCACTGATGACAATAATACGCTTTGGTTGACTGGTTAAAGGCTAAAAAATCCCAATGTTAGAGAGGGGGAAGCATACGCTGGGTCAATAACCTAAACGCGTGAACCGATTTGAAATAACTCCCCATCATGACATGACGGACGCTCTTCGCGCACCGTTCGCTGTATGATCAAGGACAAAGGATATTACAGTATGTGTAATTGCTAGTTGCTTGTTACTACATAAGTACAATAGCATACTGGTGCTGGGGCCAACTTTAGGTTATTTTTTATCGTAGTATCGATTTATGTACGTCTAATTAATTTAATACAGTCTGCTTTAAAAGAATAAGCTAGCCACCATGGGTCTACTCTAATGTTCAGACTTAAGAATATTCCTAACATAATATTGTGTTATCAAGTTTAGTAAGTACCATTCCTTTGCTATAAATATTTTTGTCTCGTACAGAATGTTTGCGCAGAGATAAGCATCGAGTCCTGCCTGCGTGACTAATGTCACTGCTATTTATATTTGTATTGAGTGTAACGAGTGGGATAATGAACGATAAAGGCGACGATGCGCTAGGAATTCGGTCCACTGCTAATGATCAATGTGAACAATATCCATTCGCGGGTTGTTTCACTCACAGTTTCATTCTAAACGCCGTGACAGTAGTGTGCTTCCGGATTTTTGTGAGTATAGTGTGTAACATAACTTTAATAAAAAAGAGGCAGTCTACTGACACATAATTAGCATTTAAACTTGAAATACTTACATTTTTTTTTTTTAAGAAATTGTGTACAAGCCAAAGGTTACAAACTAATGATTTATCTAATCGTAATGGGTTTCGAAGAATCATCTATTTACATTTCTTTACTGAATCAATAATTTATTATTAATCATTCGGAAATAGAGGCTCTGTTACATATATTTTAGTGTGCGTCAAATCAACGCTAGGTTACTACTTTAATCGCTAGTGAATAAGTGAGATGCATGCAGCTCGGTGCACTTTCGTTAGGCGCTATTTTGGGCGACAGTTCAAATTTATTTTAAGCGTGTTCCCAGCACCGTGACCCACTGACGTGCTTTGTATTCCAATTTGGTTCCTCCTCGTACCTGAATTATTTATTTTTATAGCTCCTTCAATAATTACATACCTATCTACCGTACAGAAATATTGTTTTCATTATTCATTTCGTTATATATCATCACTTCATCACACCCAAAGGTCTCATTTTGGATAGAGCATTGTTCGAAAAAAAAAAACAATACCGTTCTTAACACAATAGAAAACTGAATTCTAACATCAAATCTATCTTCAAGGAACTACAAATGTTGGCATAACTACCTACCATAGTGATCCCTGTTAAAAAGCTGATTATGTACAAATATAAATAAAATAAAAAACATTTAATTACCTTTCCTTATCTAAATGATTTTGTTAACATCAAGCTTAATGGCAAATTCCTAATGATTCCAAAAGTATCTGATTAAAGTGTAAACAAACCTTGTTTAGATAATTAGTAAGTTCTTATTAACACGTTCATCTGTGAAAAGAAAAGAAATCATTAAAAGAATTTATTTAGAAAGCTTTCAACTTTATATCTCACCACTTTTCACAATTATTGTTTTAATTCAATAACATTATTTAATTGTGTTTAAAAAATCATCCATGAAAAATGATGACTCAACCGTAAATTCATTAGAAGTATAATGAATCTACGGTTGAGTCATCATTTTTTGATATCTGAATGTTAACTATGGTCTCTATGTCAAAATTATTTAATTCTTCATTTTCTTTCAAATCTATGGTGGAATTATTGGCGAGAAGAAGCCTTTCTTTAAATTCTTTTGATTTTATACTAGCCCTTTCGATGCGTTTTTTACGTTCTATGTAATGTGTCGTTTCCAAGCCACAAATTTCACAATGATTGAAGTTGTGGGTTAAGATAATAATGGAGTCGCATTCAATGCAGCAACTGTTGATGTTCGTCGCCTAATAAAATCTTAGTGTAATTTTTTTATTGCAATGATCACAAAAAACATTATTTTGCAAAGCTCGTTGTGGCATCCATTGCCCACTATATTGTGGCAATATTTTCCTATACCGCTTGTTTGTTTCTGGAACAGATACACTTTCCTTATTTAATTGGGAAAAAAAAAGGAAAATAAAATAATTTTTCCTAATATTTCTCTATAATGGTTAAGCCGCAAAATAAATTTACAAAGCTTGAACAGTGTAAACATAGGTATTCCTTGCTAAATTGCTTGCCGACTGTAGTAAGTGACTAGTCCCCTCATAATGAGGGGATTAGTCTCTTTGACATTTGTGTTTTTTAGAAAGACAAAGAAAAAAAATGTCAAAGTGATAGATTGAGATAAGGACAAACGAACGTTAGCAGCTTAACAGTTTATTCGGCTTACCTAACTTTGACCTTAGCAACACAATATTTTTTGAATGACGTCTACGTGTAACCTCTCATCTTTATATTTAATCAAGAATTTAAATGTATTTATTGCACAGAAAATAAAATCTTTTATTAAAATGAAAAAAATACGGGTAACTTATAATTTTCTATTCTTTCGAGCTAGGCAATAAAAAGCACCGCTCAAAATTATGTACTGTGTCAAATGAAAAACATATTTTAGGTGATTTAAAATTAGAATTTTTGGTTTAAGTATTCAAACTTAGAATAATAACGCATAGAAACCTAATACGTGTGCAAAATGTGAGGCAACTAAAACTTAGCCATAATGGCTAACTTCTCTCGGCGAGCCGTTAGTACTCAAGGTCACGTTCCGTCGAACACAGCTCGCGAGAAAATAATTTAAAATAACAGTTTGTAGCGTTACGGGATGTCATAGCAATGCAGGAAAACAAAAAATATGTGATCAAATTACATTTCACCAGTAAGTACTTACATTTTATACATTATTTTTACGTAAATCGATCATCAAACAAAAACTCTAATAACCTAACTTATCACATTACAGTGTTGCTATTTGTAAGGAAAATAATACCCACATTCCTTTCAATTTCGTTCTTATATTTGTTTAGCAAAAAAAATAGTTTTTGATGTACCTATTACAGTTGCAACTGCAAGGTTAAATGATAAGCATAAAATGTTGGTTCGAAGTGGTAAAATAAAGATTACAATGTTATTGATTAACATGTTTTTCACTTTTGTAATTTTCTCAATCATACTTTTCTATTAAAATATACAACACTTGCTATTAATTGATATCAAACCCAATGTTTTAACATGTCATCAATTAATACATGCCTATAATAACACATCAAACATTCTAACGATAACGATATCATGCGATTAATGGTTAATTTATTTCCTTTTATTATTGAATACTTAAATTGAATTTTACCTTCCGTAAAAATATGTCATATTACTTGAAAAATCAACTTCATCTTATCCAGTTCCTGATAACATAAAATACTTCTCTTGATTTGATCCAGCAACATAGTAGTTCGTTTTTCCATATTTTTGTGGGTAACGGCCTGGTAATGGTATTACTGAAATCTATATTTGTGTGCGTTTGAGGAACGTAGACATATTCGGCTCAAGCACACAAAGAAAATTAAGTGGACACACGATATCGCTCGTATTTTGTTCTAGACACGACTTCTAGGCGTTATTATACAAAGTATTCAAATAATTAAATCAAATCACTCAATTTGTAAGTGGCACTACAAATTGGCATCCACAGACGGACGCGCGGACGCATAGTTAACTAACACAAGGTTCCGTTTTTCTTTCAAGGTCCGGAACCCTAAAGTCCAAACAATAAACAGTAATACACTTCACACGAATCTGCCTGGTTTCCCAAAAATAAGCAAAACGCCAATTTATATATTTGAGCAGTTATGCGTATTTAACCCGTCACATCACATGATAATGGCTGAACGGAATTCATTAAACTTTTAGGTACCCGCGTCTTTTTCTTAAAGTGATGTAGGTACGTTAAATAAATTGGTTGAGTATGGCATTAAAGGACGACCCTCCTTTAATGCGGTCACAAAGCAGATATCATGATTCATGATTGATTGATTGATTGGATGTTGGAATTGAGATGTAGTTTACCGAACCCGGTTGGTAATAGTTGATTGGTGGATACTTAGGCCCGTATTACGGAACCTCACTCAAGACTGAAGTATAACTAAAAACGTATTTCAACCAATTAAATGGCTTAGTTTTTTGTTGATGATAATCATCTACACAAACTATAAAACAAACTCTATCTGTTACCGTTTTACGACTTACCGGCTGGACGAATTTTGATGTAATTTGGCACACAGGTAGACCATGGGTTGGGTTAGGACATAGAGTTAACATAGGTGGACTTTTTACCCCGGTAGTACGTTCCTATAACGCTCCGTTCAGTGGTTAAAACGTGAAAAGGTAATAGATAGACTGACAGAACTTTCGCATTTCTATTATTAGTTTGGACGTATTATGTATGGGGTACACAATCAAAATTCACAAAGAGTCAACTGAAAAGCAAACAGATGGCTGGATTTGTATAGTAATCAATTTAACAAGGCGTCCGAGACTCGAAAGATGCAATCAGCGACATGGGCTTGCGCTTTTTCGCTGGTAGGAAACGGTCGGGTCACGGCTTAGGATTAGGAGCCGATAAGCGCGGCGCACACACTGTGCGTCGCAACACTCAGGTAGCGCGTGCTATGTCTATGAAGCCCCAATCTGCCAAATTCCTGTTTACGTGTGTTGTAGACAGTATTGGGTCGTGTTCCTTACACCTTTACAATACCCATGAATCTGGTAACCCCACATCTCCCACAACTTGCATTTGACGTTGATAAGAATACCCGTCATTTTATTGTAATAATACGTATGTCTAGATCAGCTTTGACATCTGAATCTGAATTTAAAGTATTGTTTTTTGTTCGAATAGGCCATCAATAAGCATGGGTGCTAAGCAGAGCAAGCGCTCGGTGGATATAAGCGGCAAGGAGGCAGAGGGTGCTGGCGAAGTAGCTGCTGCGGGCGCCGGTGGTGAAGGCAGAGTTGAGCAGCTCGCAGACGCCGACGCGCTCAAACCACAGCTCAATGGAGACGCGCACATACACGAACCAACGGTAATTAATTTTGCATACACAGGTATTTGGAAGGCATATTTAATTATTCCCAATCACAAAACAGTAGATCAAAGCATTGTTAAGTATCGAAATACATAATGTGCAATTGAATTGAGGGTATGTTTGACCACTCCCGCACGGCTTGTCATATTATGAACTGACAAAGAGTTGTTTTATGTTAGACTTAAAGTGCGAGCCCTGAAATAATTTAGTCAAAAATGTACCCACCCTAGCCCACAGCTCCACAACCCCATAGCTAGTCAATAAATTTAGTAATTTGTAGGGTTCTGTAGTCACATGGCAAATACGGAACCCTTATAATTTAGTCATGTCCATTGTCTGTCTGTCCGGATGACATATAGCCCTTTTGCACGGAGACCATTATATTGATGAAAATAATTGGAAACAAGTTGTATTCTGTGCACTACTAAACAATGCTGTAGTGAAATTACGAAAAAAATAATAATAAGGTGTGGTACAACACAACCGAGGTATGAAAAAAAAATGCAATTACATAAGCGTGTGGAGTATCGTTGGTTCCCATAATTATGATGTTTCTAAATGACTTTTTGTTTACATCAATATTTTTTTAGATACTTTCGGGATATTTTCGGTTACAACCGCAGAAGTTTGTATTTCATAGTTTTTTCGAGAAATACTATGAAATACAAACTTCGTTTTTGAGTCGATAAAATCAATATTGTGTTACGGAACCCTTCGTTGGGCGTGGTCCGACACGCACGTGGCCCGTTTTAGTAAATGTTTTCTCCTCTTTATTCTTATTGCTCTGTGTATGTAGCATTGTATACTACGTTATATTTATGCCTCTTGTATATTTGATTCTAGGAAAAACAAAAGGACCTAGACAGCGGCACTCCAGAAAACGAAAAAGATGCTACCACAGAGAAAGAAGCAAAACTAAATGAAGAGGAAAAAGACGCGGCTGCCCTGACAAACGGAGAAAGTGAGCAAAAAGTAGAGAACGGAGAGTCCGCACCTACGCCTGAAGACGGCAAGAAACCCAAGAAGGAAAAGGTGCTTTCAATTTAAGAATATTGTATTTAGTTGCCAACATCTAACTAGTGTTGAATTTTAATTGCATGTGTGTGCCTATTTACTATTTATCTTAACCAAGCATGTCATGGGCAGGTCAAGAAGAAATGGTCGCTCAGATCGATCAGTTTCAGCAGAAAAGACAAGCCCAAACAAGAGAAGAAGCAAAAAGAAGAGGAACCCAAAACAAATGGTGAATCAGAGAAAGTGCCAGAGGAGGTATGTATTCGTTTCTTTAGACATTTTATATTGCTTGTGGTCCTGACTATAATAAAGATTGTCCAAGCGCTCTTGAAAACGCGAGTTTTGCCATGCCATGTTTTGTCTCTGCATCATCCTAAGGTTGATTGGTAGAAAATGCGTCAGGTATTAAGTCCGCCTTTGTACAGTATTTTTTACTTGTGCATAAATAAAATAAAAGCAGCACCCTAATTACGTAACACACTATCTATCACAATCTGAATCATTTTGAAACCTATTGCTAATCCATTGCTTCATATGTTTGAAAAATTAGTCTGCTCAACAACGTAAATAACGCATTGAATGTTGTTGAACTTTCAAACTGAAACCCATTCCTACTGTTGGTGTGTTACGTAATTACCCCGCAGGGCTTTCAAAGGAAATATGTTGTTATTCGTTTTTATACAATTTGTTGTTATTTGTTTTGGTTATATCTCACTGATTTTGCTCCAGAATGAGTAAATGGGGTGCTGTTTTGCCAATCTTGCGCACGGTCATTCGTATTCTTAGTTGAAATGCATTTAAATATGGGAGTATATTTTCTCAACTACAAAGTTAGGTTTGTCCTTTAATTCGGAGTTCAAAAGACTGGTCCTTAGCTAGCAGCGCTCGATAGACAGAAAAGGAGATCTTTGCCGTGCAATATAGGCTTATAAACCAAAAAGTAGTTAATTAACCTCAAAATGCTCCTAAAAGATGAATGGGTATAACTTTGGATAAGCTATGAAAAACAAGCTTCAATAGTATCGACGATTTTAAGCTGCGGAGCACTGTGAGGCGCTCCGCAGGCGGCGGTCATTATATCCGCGAATGACCGCGAGAGACATCATCTGGCAAGTATCGCGACGCGGTTGTTTTGTCCTCCGTGTACGTTGTTGCATGAATTTCCATACGTTCTATTGTCGCGGGCAAATTGTCCATCGTCTGCTCAACGCCTGAAAATGGAAACTATGGTTAGATAAAGCAAACAAAAAATGTTTCGTAATTTAGATTTTGGTTAATTTAACAGTTTCTTTGGATCTAGATCACGGATAGTGATATACAAACCACCCCCCCACTGAGGGCCTCATATACATGTGCACGACCACTTTTGCTCACGTAGATACTTTATTTTAAGTTTGGGTTTGTATGAAGGTATTTATTCAGTAGATTTTGAGTTCAGAAAAGTCGGTGGTAAAAATATGAGCAATTTACTTACAAGCTGTTGTTTAACAACCTGCTGTTTTTTTTTTTTTTTCATTGTAGTAGGCGGGCGATGATAATTTGTACGATACGGGCTAACACGTTGTGGATTCAAAGGCCTCGTACCAGTTTGAACGCACGTGTGTGCGCGATTTCACATATCCTTAATTTTTCACACAGCACATAAGGTCAATGACTTATGAGCCAAAAATAATGGTGAATAGATTAGCTATACCCCTGACTTCGCTCGCTCAGTTTTCGATAAATGTGTGACACACTACGATAGAAAGCAAGAAACCTAGCCAGATGTTTGTCAGTAAATAGAGTTGAGCCATCACGTGGTGGCTAAATTTTATTCCCTCTGCTTTTTTTAATATCTGGGACACATTGTAACGGAGGATTTGAAGGAAAACTTGTATGTAGACTTTGAAAGGAGAGCGTTGGCGGTGAGATGTAACATGTTGGTCCGAAGGTTCTCAGTCTGCACAGTTAAAATAATACTTTGTAAGGCACTGCTAAAAGAAACAGGAAGTCGTATTTAAAACTCGAGTAAAGTATCTACCTACATTTGCAAAAGTGGTCATGAGTATTTCTTATGCACGAGCCCCTCAGTCGGGTCAAACTACTCGATGGTTTGTATGTCACTATCAGCGATCTAGATTCAAGGAAACTGTTAAATAAACCTGATGACCCCTATTCGCAAATACATTAATACGGCTAAAGCGCAAGCTAATTATTTCAACCGCACAATACCGAAAAGAGTAAAATAAAAACTAAAACCTGAACCTGAAAATGTAAAAGAAACTAATTGATGATAAAAAATCCGGCCAAGTGCGAGTCGGACTCGCAAACGAAGGGTTCCGTACCACCGTACAATATTTAACACTAAATATTTTTAAACTAGCTTTTGACCGCGGCTTCGCCCGCGTGGATGTCGGAACGGACAGTGGACGCTTAGTAATAGGGTTCCGTTGGCACCCTTAGGGTACGGAACACATAAAACAAATTTAATTTAAAAAAAAACAGGTCGATTAGGGTTCCGTCGCCCAATGGAAAAAACGGAACCCTATTAATTTCGTCACGTCCGTCTGTCCGTTCGTAAGTAACAGCCATTTTATTCGAAGACTATTGGCACTATATCGATGAAATTTGGAACGAAGGTGTATTAAATGAACAGCTAAACAATAGTGTAGTAAAATTACGCAAAAATTATAGTTGGCAAACCCCATGCAAGAAAACGAGGTATGTTGAATCCCATAATAAAAAAGATTATGATTTTTCTAAGTGACTTTTATTTTAGTCAATAGTTGGTGAGGTCGCGCATATAATTAAAATCGCAAAAAATGTCCCTCTTAACTTTTCAATGAAAGTATCGCAAATTCTGAAAAATCACCGTTTAATAGAAAAGTTAGGGGGACAATTCAATTATAAGTTGGTAGAACTTAAAAACACTTTCAACGAAAACTATTTCAGAAGATATGTAGTTCTGTTTCTTTGAGAAATAATATAAAACACAAACTTATTATTTCTGCCTATAAAATCAATATTATGCACGCGTTAATAATCATCCCGACTACGGAACCCTCCACATGGGTGTGGTCCGCCCGCACTTGGCCGGTTTTTTAGTTTTGAAATAGATTAAAAGACACAATCTATTTCAGCTATCATTAGGTTGTTAGGTTCCAAAGGAATTACAGATAAATTCACCTAACACTCTTCATAAAGTGTATCTGTAGTTGAAAGAAAAAAGAAAGAAAATACGTTTATTTGCAGTAAACATGACGCAAAGAAAAAAACACAAAAAAGAACGAGTTGGGGAAAAATATGCGTAACTTGCGTTATAGTATTTTTTTTATTTTTGCATAGTCTAGTGTAAAACTAACATGGTACAAATAATATTTGTCCGTTTGCGATGCGACCTTGCGGTCAGACTATTAGAAACCAACGATTTCTATGACAAGTAACTATTGCGCTGTAGTGCATTGCACCCAAACTGGCGCAGCGCGAGGAACAATGCGCATTATAATTCAAAGTGTAGCTATATCCGTGCTAACCAAACGTGAGCTGCCATTGTCGTCGGCGATATCGCTCTATTAGTGATAGTTTTAATTCATTGACTTCTGTGACGCCAATTCCCTCTATTATGTAGTAGTGAATCCATATATTATGATAACACAACCTAACTTTCTGACACTTCCACATGATTGGTGGGTTTTTGTTACGCGCTGTACTCGTTTAACGCACTATGCCGGATGCTCAGTCTAAAATGCTTGAATATCGTAATGAAGTTAAACAATAAAACCGTCAAGAGCAATATGATCTAAATATAGAATAAAAGAAACCACCTACATTAATAATATGATGAAAACTACGTATGTCCTCTCAGTTTAACTATAAGCTTACCTTTGCGGGGTAGGCAGAGTGGATCGAACGGCACATTACCGTTTGGGGTACTTATTGCTGGACCCCATGATTAAAAAGATGATGTTTCTAAGGGATTTTTCTATTTAAGTATATAGTTTTTGAGAAATTTTGGTTACAACCGCAGAAATATGGCTTCTAAATTTTAAAAAAAATGCATATGATATATACATTTTATTTTTGTGGTCGTTAGAATCAATACTATGCATGCGTACCTAAATATTCACCCCATCTACGGAACCCTTTAATGTGCGTGGTCCAACACGCACTTGGTCAGTTTAAAATTTCGCTGCGCATTTACGAGATATTGACACACGTGATACACGTGGTTTTTTTTTGTTTGAGAATGGTATACCTGGGAGGCTGTCGACTGCTTAATCGGGCTATCCTGAAATGCAAGGCCTCCAATGAGGCCAAAAAACTTAAAACTAAGCGACTACGCTAAGGGCACTAGGGAACGGACCTCGACCTAGGGCGTCGTCGCTGGGGGAGGGCAGCAAGGGACAGGCTGGATCGGATCAACCACACGTGGTCCTTTTGCTTGCCATATAACGGGTTCTAGTGCAGGCGGGGATATTACGCTGTTTTTGGTCAATCTGTGTGTTGGTTGCGGTCGAAGTCGTCGAGAATTGATTAGTACTAATAGTAATAATCCTAATTGAAATAAATATTATTTCTATTAAAAGGAGATTATGAGAAGAACGCGATCTCTAAGAAGACATTACAGTAATACCTAAGTACATAATAATATAATCATATATAACAGGTTTAAAAATATCCTTAACGAAGCTGAGAGTTACGTGTTCTTCCCTTAAATTTTTTTTTTTTGTACTGGACTCTACCTAGGAAGTGGGAACCTTTGTTGGTTACTAAGATATTGAAGGTCTAAGTTCCAACTTTTTTTGACGTTTTTTACGAAAACAACAAGTTTGAAATGTTATAAATTAACTTTACGTTGTCTCACGATCCCTGTACTCTTGCATGCATGCACCCATAGGCACAATATTTTTCGTGCGTTACATTGCGCTATACCGAAAACAGCGAAATTTCACACCAAAACTAGCAATTAATTATATTTGCACAAAGTTACTTAGTTTGGTGTACAGAATATGTAGGGGACGGCTTCGTGATGGGTCTTTTTACACCCTATATAACGTATAATTATACAATGAAAAAATGTGGTTTCAATACATATTATGTATTATTGAAATCACATTGATTCACATCATAGCTTGTCAGTAAAGAAAACTGACCCATCCCTTGTTATGTCAATGCACTATTCAGTCATCGTATTATGAAAATACAACGGATGGACCATGCTGTGGACGAGTGTGCGCCGCGCGCCACCGCCACCGACGTCATTCAATAAACATGCAATCTGAGCTCTATAAGTAACATTATGTTTCCTTTACCAGTTGTCAGTTTTGAAACCTACAACCATTCAGAATACGATGCATTGTTCACGCGGTGTAGCATCTTGTTACATATTTAACTGACAACACAACTCATTAAAATACTTCGCCAAGTTTTTGTTTTAATAGATAAATCCAGACGAATATTATAAATTTATAATACATTTTCACGCTTAAACAACTGAACGTATTTCGATAAAATTTGGCAAGGAGATAGATAGATGGCATCCTGAGAAGGACATAGGCTACTTTTTGTCTCAAAAATAATCCTAAAAGGGGATGATATATGGAATTAAACTTTGTATGGGAAACTTAGCATTACTTTAGTTAAGGATATGAAAATTAAAATTTATCTATTTATTTATTTAACCATTTATGTACACACATAAAAGCTATTACATTTTGAAGTTAAAAATAACTTATCTAATATGTAGGTAATACGTGGTCAAAGGCAGCGCTAGAGTATTTCAAATTACTGTCGATAATATTATTGTAATGAATTATTATTATTTCTAAGTTAGACATTTAGAATCATAAAAACCGGTTTAATAAAAATATAAAAGAGTATTTATATTTATATTTATTATTATAAATATAAATTATTAAAGCATTTATATTTATTATCTGTCTGTTATCTTTACGCGCTTTAACGGCTGAATGGATTTTGATGATAGTATACCATTTATCCGGTAACACGTTTTCGTAGGATAATTTCCGACAACCATGCGGGCGAAGCTGCGGGCAGAAGCTAGTTATTTATAAGGGATAAATGAGTACCTGCCTCAACTCTGCAAATGATACTATGTGTAAATACAATCATATTAATATAAATGAAAAACGAAGTAAATCAGTGCTAAAGCTTTGGACATAGACATTTATCATATAAAAGAAAGAAACATCTAAAGCAAGTAGGTAAGTAGAAGGAAAAGCTGTTTGCCTACCTCCTACGTTTCAGTCTCGCAACAGTCACAACCCGTCCGGACTCCGGACCTACCCGCCCACGTGTAGCGCCACAAAACCTGCCCAGGACTGCTAATTTTATTTTGCACTTGCAAAGTCCACAAACTTGTTTCCGAACGCCCCGTCCTTGCGTCATCACTACACCGATCGGTGCTTGTGTATGCCAAAATGCACCTTCGTTGAATAAAAGAATAGTACCCATTGAAATTCCATCCACCGATATTCACGTGGCTCATAGTCATTACCAACCAGAAAAATAAGTATACTAATTTCAGTTTCAGTATCGATGTGTCCTACGTACACGCTTATTTTGAAAAGGTATTCCATTATTTCGTTTGACTTTTTAGTAATTATAGGACCTTTAGATAACATAATACATAAAACCAGTACATCATTATGTACTTGTAACTTCCAATCGGTGCCAAGAAAGGGCGTTCAACCTGTGATAGCAACCATGTCTGATGTTTTATATGACACTAGTGCATCTGTACAGACTCCGTTATTTATTGTCATGCAAATTATTGTCGTCCGCCGCCCCGCTCCGGCCGGTCACACGATAGACTTGAAGAGCTCACAGGATTATACCTCTTAGATTTGCGTACGTGTGGAGTTGCGTTATTACAATTAGTATTTTGAAGAATCCTGGCCTGACAATGACTGTGATAAGGAGATACCAAGACGAAGAAAAAGCAATTCATATTTTTTCTGACTTCTAATAAAACAATCATATTTAAATAATAAGCTACTTAGGCTTTTGCGTATATGGATTTTGGACACGAAAACCAGCGGGGTACTGATGTAACACACATAAAATGGCAATCGATCGCAACGGTTTTCATTTTGGCAGTACAAGCCACGTTGTAGCCAGTATTTACGTTGTTGAGCAGACGAATTTTTCAAACCCATGAAGCAATGGATATCATAATGAAGGGCATTTCGATCGATTGCCATTTTATGTGTGTTACGCAATTACTCTGCAGGTCCCTTGCTCGCTAGGACAAGGAAGTAACGCGACCGTGAGTACAAGTTTTCAATTATAATCTTGTAAGGGTCCAAAAAACAAAGGCCACCCTTGCGGTCTGTTGCAGGTAAAATTAAGTACAATCTAATTCTAGACATGCCATTTAGCCGCACTTGAAAACTTGCAACGCACTTTTCATAGTAGTTAAGCAAAGGCCCAGTTAATTTGTCCCTAAGTATATTTAGTAGGTACCCCATTGGACTGTTTTTATGATTTATTATAAATTAAATTCAAAATTAATTTTGAGTATACGCAGGGTATACGATTTTCCACTTAAACGATTATAGCCCACACCTACCGTTTATTTTTTTAGTAGAATATAATCAAATCATATTAATTTAAATCAGTCGGTTTAAGACTAGGCTACCTATGCGTTGATGCTAGTCCTTCGCGGAATTGTTTTATATGTACTTAAAATGAATTGAATTGAACATATAAAACGGATGAGTCTAATTAACTGTCAAAATGGAGAGCTGAAATGAACGAACGGTGTTTCAGAGCGGAAAATCATTACCATAGCCACGTGCCCATGGTTGTGATTGTAAGGCATTTAGTGACTCATTTTTACCGTCGCATACTTTACCGTTACATGGCGGATAAAGCGATACTATGTCTGCATAGGCAGCCGTGACTGGTGCCCCCAAAGATACATCACTCCACGACAATGAATCACAATCAATCACATCCGCTCAGAAATCTATTGTTGGGACTTTATTATTCAACGAAATATTACGTTACAAAGTTTTGATAAATTCCAGTAATAAAGAACAGTTAGGCAGCTACTTATCTAGTCTTTCACACACTTTTTTTTTGCTATTTTGGATTTATCCCGCCCCATTGCACATCGCAGAATGTCCGATTTGTAAAACATCCGACCTTTTGAATCGTATTTCTCTTGACCCGACTGCGCGACAGCAAAGACAGGCTTATGTTTTTCACGCGTTTCTTTGTATGTGGGATTCTTTGTATCATGTTTCGCTGCGTCATGTTTGCCGCAAATAAACATATTTTCTTTCTTTCTTGTATCCTCGAAGCATCCTAACGGCTGATTTCAATAAACGAGGTGCCCATCAACCTTTCTAGATCGTACGATGGTTATGGCTGTAAGTTTTTATAAAAACAAAATGGCAGATTTTAGACGTAAAAAGTAATATCTCGAAAAACATTCTGTTAAGTGACCATGTGGGGTATCAAAATAAGGGCTTCGAGGAGACGATTCCAAAAATATAACACACTAAAAGGTAGAAAAGAAAAACAAAAATTACGACTGCACTTTAGGCTTACTTTTCAAGCAGTCTGATGCAGTTGGTAGTTTCAAAGGGAATTGCCCAGTTTGTTAGGGTGCTCTGGCTTGATGTGGACATTAAGTATAATAATAAATGAGTTAAGTTTTTAATATTTCATTCCTAATAGAAACGAAATATTATAATAAAGTTGCAGGAAGTTACATAAATCTACCATATTTAGCATGTGTAATATTGTGATCTTGTCACTCATACTCGCAATGGACGTTCCATTATGAGTATTTATTTTCCAAATTAATAATAAAAATGACTTCTTTTCTAATATAAATTATTCTCGTTTATTATAATGATATTAACTTACATATTTGTGCAACAGTTACAAGTTAGGGGAATATTAGTGGATAAAATAAAAAAGCAGCTATTATTTCTTACAATGGTTTATTCCGAATCATAAACAATTAAAATACTATCTAAAAACTGGGCGGGTGGAGTAATATTATTCTCGTGCCTTGCCCAGCTTAAATACCACATTATGGTCATGACGTGAGCACAGCAACCCACCGTTCTTCGCCCTACAAGGCAATTGCAACAATACTGAATAATTGCTTCTCTGCCCTGTTGATTATTATTATATAAAATATAAACAAAATATATTTTTCGGCTTATGTGCCTGCTTTGTATTTTGCCTCTTAATAATGAGCAATTGCCTGCCAAGGGTAAACCTTCTAGGAGGTTGCTGGCTCTGTCCGTGCTTATTTCAACAGTGTAGGAACCATCATTCCTAATATGTTCTCCATAATACGATCGTGCCTGTTTCAACTGGTATGTTCCACAACCAAATAAAATAAGTCCACTGTATGTGAGCCTTGGGAATGGTACATTATTTACGTTTACATTTATGTTTAAAAACTGTGTGCGTCTTCTATTTAAATTATTCTGTATCACAAAATCAGCGAGTGTATTATTCATATACAATCTCTCATTCACTATTTCAAGAATTTGACCTGCATCTGATCTACTCTATCACTGATCCTTAAGTGAAACTTATTTATCAACGCAGCAGCCACCTTAAAATCTAACATTGCATGATTGGAAGCCAAGTTAAAAATTCGTGTCGGAATATTTTAAAAGAATGTTTGCAAATTCCATTTACGACTTCTACAACCCACCTACACATTGTGACGGTTCTAGATTTATTAGTTGCCAACGTTGATAATTGAGTTTCACCTACTTGTAAAGATGCAGGCATATGTACAGAATAATTACACTGTTCTAATAGTGCCACACAGTCTCTAAAACCCCTATCCAGAATAAAAACGTCTCCTGCCTGAAAATATTGCCTTAATGCATTTGCCTCGTCTTAGAGACGAGGCAAATGCATTAAGGCAATATTTTCAGGCAGCATAATGCATTCATGCAACATAATTTTGGCATCAGATGTTGTTGCTGGATAGGGGCCTAATACATCTATAATGTATCCATCGGAGCATACCATTAGGAGTGGCTTGATTAGGTTCCTATACTTGTGTAAGGAGTAAGTATTCTTTTGATATAGATAGTTTGAACTCTTTTGAACATACAAATATGTACCATCAATTATAACAATTGGTTTTCTGTCATCGCCACTGAACAGTCCGTTGGGTATAATAAGATTTCTATTTGCTATTTCTGCCCTTGTAATATGATTTATTCCCAAGTTATGGGGAATAAAATCGTCATGTAGAATATCACGAGCTTGGCCCATTAGTCTGTTCAAAGTTGATCGTGGGATGTTAAGCAATGATGAAATTCTTTCGTCACTATCCCCAGTTCGGAGATTAATTAAATATGCAGTAAGAGCCAATGAACCATTGTGCATCTCAGATAACCTTGGAAGATCTGCTTTTAAGTTAATAAATTGATCTTTGGACAGCCCTATCCAGAAATGGACCAAATCATCAGACATTGCCTCAATGTCATGGAAGTCAAATGTCCGATTTCTTTCTTCTTTCTTTGACAAATGTAGCAAAGTCCTGAACATGTTCTACTGTAAAGGTGTGGTTGGGATTTAAAATATTGGATAACAGTTCATCCCAATTATTATTTAATAAATGAAAACTGCATATTCTGCAGTTTTTCGGAACATAAAAATTAAAATCTGTGAATAACTTCACCCTGAGCCATATTGGGACAGTCAGTCGTTGCGGTGATTCACAATCGGGGCAAAAACAATGACCTTGTGTATCCGGTGCTCGTGAATAATCTGGTAAGTTAATTGTTTCTGTTGATGCTGCTGGTACGTTAACAGCTACTGGAGCAAGGACTGGAACTCTGTCAGCTCGCTGCCAACATGGATGGCAGATGCGATCTGATCCATGAACCTTAAACAAAATAATTCTAAGTTAGTGGCATTTAAATACATTAATGATTTCTTTCTATACACATAATTCTGTTAATTTCAAATAATATATCCTATCCGTAATACATAAAAGTTAATCTGTGCTCACCTGCCGTGGTGCTATCCAATCGCTAATCACATTTCTTATGTGAGTTTCTCTTTCTGTATTGGTATGCAGAACATGAGATCTGGTACGCAATATAGAACATTGGCAGTTGACACATAGTTGGCGATGATGACCACCACTTGTGCTTTGTTCATTTCCTTGGTCCGATGAGAAATTAAATGCCAACATCCAGCATGAATGACAGACCAAGCTTTGGGCTGTAACCTGTAAATAAGACAAGCATTTATAAATGCAGGTTGTTTAGACAATATATATAATAATATCTCAAAAACATTCAGAAACAGAAATTATACTAAGCAAAACAAGTGAGTTTGTTTCAGATGCTTCTCAAGCAGTCATTTAGTTAAGACATACCGGACTCATCTAGTATGGGCTATTTTTTATAAGTATTGAAATAGAGTTTTTGAAACCTCTTTACATTAGTCATATTTGAGTTTTAAAACTTACGATTTGAGGAGCAGTCCACTGTCGAATAGTTGATTGTATTTCAACGAGCTCCAGTGTGCGTCTTCTGCGATGCAAAACATCGATGCCACAATTAACACATCGCAGTTCTTCCTCATTCCCACGTGAGGAAACAAGACGATGCGCAGGAGGGTCCGAGTTCGTTCCAAGGTGGTCGTTTAAAGCAGGCTCAATGTCCAAAATAACGCCAGGGTAAACGTTAGAAGCAGATTCAGTGTCCAAAAGTAAGGCCGGGTCTTCATAAAGTGGGGTATCGGAGTCCATTATAACAAAAACAAACGTTTCGGGAAAATAAACAACACAAGAGAATATTCACAACACGGAACCAAACTGAAAAGCGAATAGTATTTTCTTAGTCATTGATTGTTGACAAATGATGCACTTGGTGTTGCCAGGTAATAAAAAAATATATGTTTAACATTAATCGATTTGTTGATTCGATAATCGAGTCTATAATCAGACAGAAATTGATTTACATAGAAAAATATAAATGTTTTGATTTAATCACAGATAAATAAGTATTAACTATGGTCCAAATCACTTATCAGTTAACGTGCGCATGAAAGAACCACATTTTTTACTCAAATACTAGAAAACGATTTTTTATCGAATAAAAACTGAACTCGCATTATTATTTATGTGGTAACCCAGAACCTAAGCCACCAAGAGCCTGCAACCAAAAAATGGCGGTTCTTTGCGCGTGTAATCGGCGTGAATACTTATAATACAACATTTTTTTCCTAAGACTTTCCTGTAACGAGGTGTGCAAATATATTTATTTTAGAATTAATTATATTTATTTGATAAAATACTTTTTACTAAACAGCTTGTCCACGTTAAGCCGAGAATGGCGATTCCCTTTGAGATTGAACTTAATAACTGCCACCAATTCTTCTGTTTTGTAATTCCATAATCAAAATATTGTATTCAGTGAGCAAACTATCATAAACTGTAAAGGGCTTACTGCTAGTTAAGTTGTATCTTTCTACATCAGTAAGCAAGGACGGCCTTGCAGACTGGTGTCGTTTTATTATTTGC
Source organism: Dryobotodes eremita (assembly GCA_917490735.1). Lineage (NCBI taxonomy): Eukaryota > Metazoa > Arthropoda > Insecta > Lepidoptera > Noctuidae > Dryobotodes > Dryobotodes eremita. The sequence continues at coordinate 15,796,013 of OU823249.1, forward strand.
CACAGCTCTGCGGTTGAATATCGCTACAAAATGGAATAAAATATGCCGAACATCGTTTTCATCATTATCGTCATCGTGTGTGTTCCATACTTACGGTACTGTGCAAAATAAACATTTTTCTTTCTCTCTTTTCTTTCTATTGTGAATAAAACAATTACAAAATATATAATAATAACTAGCTGCCCGCCCCGGCTTCGCACGGGTTGCGGTACTTATCTACGGCGTACCCTACCTACCCTACCTACCTACCCTACCTACCTACCTACCCTACCTACCTACCCTACCTACCTACCCTACCTACCTACCCTACCTACCTACCTACCCTACCTACCTACCTACCCTACCTACCTACCCTACCTACCTACCTACCCTACCTACCTACCCTACCTACCTACTCTACCTACCTACCTACCCTACCTACCTACCTACCCTACCTACCTACCTACCCTACCTACCTACCTACCTCCCTAACTCCCTACCCTACATACCAAAAAAAATAAAAAAAAAATAAAAAAAAAAAATAAAAAAAAAATTGATGTTGGCCGATTCTCATAGATACCGGGTAAGCACAAAAAATTTCATCAAAATCGGTTAAGCCGTTTCGGAGGAGTATGGCAACGAAAACTGTGACACGAGAATTTTATATATTAGATTAATTAAAAGGTGGTCCAATTTATCAATGAAGTCAAACTGTGTTCATGTGGGTTTATAATCTTACTAGCTTCTACCCGCGACTTCGTCCGCGTGAAATTTCCTGTTCCGACCAACTGCGTCGCATCGCATCGCCCACCCTTTTTATTACTTCGTTTTCGCTTAGCGTTCTAACTTTTTTTGTTTTTGCTCGACACCTAAGGGTCGTAGCGTGATGTTAATTAGCCTAAAACCATCCTCAAGAATTGGGCTATCAAAATGCACTAAGAATTTTTCAAATCCGACTGATAGTTCCAGCGATTAGGGCGTTCAAACAAACACTCATTATGTAGCTTTATTATATTAGTATAAATATTGTACAATGTTAAAATCCATAAATATGTTATTTACCTTGTGACCTTTGTCCAAAAGTGGAACCAGGATCATTTCATTTTCAAGTTCGTTTATCAGAAAAATCAGCCAACACAACGTGTTAATATTACATGAGTATGAGTAGGAATATATTAATTAAACATTTCACAAATGCGCTTCATTTTTCCAATAAGATAACGCACCGACCAGCTATTTTAGAGCATAATTATCTGAATTTAATAACCAATATTAATTTTTAAACTGTATTTGCACAACCCTAGCTGTGTGCAATATAATATGTCTTTGATCATGAGCAATGAAGGGAGACTACGTAATTAAAAATGCGAGCCAATCTTCCGTTACAGAATACAATACTATATAAATAATATTGCACTCGTAAATCTCCCTTCAGTCTCAGTGCAGATTTGACGGGTTTAACATCGTTCTTGTAGCCATGGCCGATGATAAGGTACTAATAATCGGATTATTATAATTTGTGTTAAAAATAGAAAATTAGTAAGGTACCAAATCACGATTCTAAATAATAGCTGCAAAATATTTTATTTCTGTGTTTTTTCATTATTCTTAATTGCATTTTTGCTTTTTGTAGGCGGCTGAAGTCGCTCCCGAACCTGCTGTTACCGAAACAGCAGAAGAAGCCAAGACTGAAAGCGAAGTTAAACAGGAGAAAACACCAGAAACCCCCGTGACGGAACCGATCACTAATGGAAGCACCACGCCTGAGTCTCCAAAGGACGAAAGCCCTGTAGCCGAAGAGCCAGCCGCTCCTAGCCCTAAAATCGACAGGCCTGAGCCTCAGCCTGAAACACAGCCAGAACAGTTACCTGTCAATGGGCTTTCCTTAGAAGAACCTGCCAAGGAAATTCTCAAGGAAGAAAAAAATGATGAGAGCGTAGAAGAACCCACCGCTGTAACGACAGAGATTGTACCTGAAATTTCCGTCATAAAAGAGGTTTGTGTTGAACAAATGCCTTTGATAGATTCCGCGCCTCCACCACTCCCCGCGAATCCTCCTCCTTCTTCTGTGGCATCCTTTGCTGCCACCACAATGGCACCAGAATCGACAGACGCTTCGCTAGCTAACACCGCTGATAACTCAATTCCACCACCAACTTCTGATCCAATTGCAAATGATAAATTAGATGAACTTCCCCCTCAGTCCGAAAACGAATTAACCAACACCCAAACTGTTAGTAATGAACTTCCCCCTCCCGTCAAAGAAAATACCGAAGAAATTTCAGTTCCCATTGCTCAAATTGAAGCTGGATCTGACACTGAGAAAACATTAGACAATGCTATCCCTTTAGAGGGTGCTCCTGAAGTCGAAAGTGTAAAAACTGATAGTGTAATTATTGAAGAATCAGCAACAATAATCAAACAAGAAATCGGAAACACAGAAATATCAGAAAACACTGATATTGAAATTCCTGCACCTTCATCTGAGGACTTAGAAGTACCAGAGGATAAGAACGATTCGAATGCTACTGAGGAATTACCTTCCCCTCCGTCTCCGGTATGCGATGATGTTGATGTTATAAGCACTGAGAACAATATAGTCGAAGAAAACGTCGATAATACCCAAGTTACGATTCATGAAACAAGAGAAATTGTGGTAGTTTCTAATCACGTATCTGATACCGAGAAAACAACTGCTCGCGAATACGAGGTCGATAGCATAATCTCTGAACAAAATACTAAGGCTAAGTCCAAAGACTCACTCGGTAACCTAATTGAAACACTAGAGTGTAATGGTAACATCGAGGAAGAAAAGGATACATCTGAAATAATGCCACCGATCGACTCCAAGGAAATTAATAACATAGAACCTGTGAGGACGGCGACGACTCCCGAGGACTCGTTGCCGCCGTCTCTTTCGGAGGCGAACGAGTCGGCTCCGGCAGCGGGCGTGACGAGCAATGACGCGTCCGAGTCGTTCCCGCTGCCGCCCAGCGAGCTGTGCCGCTCGGAGTCCGCCTCGCCCGCCGAGCCTGAGCCGGCGGACACGCCACAGGTGAATACTGACCGGAACCTCTTGTTTTGTAGTGGAATTAGTTCTGTAATATAAGAACCGTTTGAGTTTCCCCGTTAACAGATCTCGTATTTAGTTTCATGTGCATTTCTTTACCAGCATGAGTGAACCGTTAATAACCAGGAGAATATAATGAGTGTGATCGATTTGACACAGTAATGAATACAGCCAGTGGCTGCGTTCCTGTCCTTTCCCCTTCCTATAAGCTTGAAACTGAGATATGGATACGTATTAATATGCTAGCATGGTGACGTAAAGCAGGCTTTAGTGCTAACACATTTTCATATATCATATTTTTATTGTTTTGTCCTATTAATTTGATTCAGTTACGTTACCATTTCATGTAATTTAATTAATGATGTTTTAGGTTCTACTTATTGCAAGTTTCGAACTTATTTTAGTTTAACTTATATAACTACTAACACTTGCTTCTGCATATTAATTGGGATAATATATCTCGCTAGAATATCGCCAGCAGCGTCTTACGTTATTGAAGCGGGGGCCCCGCAAAGCGGAAGCAATCCTTTGGCGCGCGAAAGATAAATTGTTTTAATACAACTTTTTGTGAACAGACAGTTCTTATAGTCAGAATATTTCAGTGTTTTAAAGCCAATGCTTTCAGTTTAGATCGACGACCATATTATCCACATAACACAGAATATTAACAAACTCCAGTTGCCATGTGTAGCCACAGAGACGCTGCAAGCGACGTTACACTTTTCCAATGGATTCTTAGTGAGATGACGTGTCCTTTGTGATAAACACATTATCCTGCTATTAAAAAAGAGAACGAGACTTGTAATATTTTAAGCCGCATCAAAGGAGCCGCTCGGTTGAAGTCGTTACTCGTTAGTGTTATTAACAGTTTGTGTATGCGGCTGCAAGTGTTATGTCTGCGCTTTTATAAAACCATTAACGCCGCTGCTACCAATTTGGAAATTGTTTTTGCTATGGAATATGGATTAAAAAATTTGATGGCGCCCTCAATCTTGCTCGTTAGCTTATTATTCGTTGTCATACTGCTACATAAGCTAAGGTGTACGTTGGGAGGTGTAAGACCGAAATCTGCGTATGGAACCACGCGACGTCCGGTCGAACGATATCTGCGTCGATACATTTTGAAGGAGATTTCCTGAAGATGGTCACAAAAAGAAAACGGACGGATACTGTTGCGCGCCGAAACAGGTGTAATTTATTTCATCAAACTTTGTTGAGTATTATGGTTCTATCATAAAATCTCGACATCATTAAATGATGATGTAGCTATCTAGCTGTTGTCCTCATTCATATTCTGGTGATCTTTCTAGGTTTTAACCGGATTGCAGTATTTAGAATAGCGCTATTTCAACACACAAATCATTGTAGATTCTCGGTTTTTTATTACGTTACTTTTTTCCAGTTTAAATACCTACTTTAGCAATCTACTGTAGGCCTTTTTTGTGTAACACAATTTTCACTGTCACGTGATGAAGAAAATATAATTCTATATTATCTAGTAAAAGCATAAAATTAATATTAAGATCATTAACGTATATTTATTATCCATGCATTTAAGTAAATATATGTTAGCTGGTAGGTGCCTTCATTATTTGATTAAGGCGCGCAGTGTATCAATTACCTTCGTAATCGTATTTGGATTCCAAGGTTTTCTTTTTAGCACTATTATCTACAGTTTTTAACGAGGCATTCCGTTTAGATCACCGATTTGAATATGTCCATGCGAATACCACCCATAGTATTCCACATTGCGCATCTACGGTTTCAGTATTAAGCCGATATCAGAATCCGACGCTTTACTTTTCGTTCTTTTTGCTTTTCAATCGGCGTCTTAAAGTGAAACATCTGAACACAAAATTAATCAAAAGTAAAAATAGATTCATTAGAGAACCGCTCTAATAATGCTGGATGTCGGCACTATGCATTTTTCAATCGCCTACAGAACAATAAAATGAAAGGAGCGGATGTAGGCTTGCGGACTTTTTTGGTAGAAAAGTGTGTATGCTGCCTGCATCTAATTTATCGCGATATCTATGTAAGCTTTTTCCTACTGTTCTTGTTGCTCTTATTACTACCGGTATTACTTCTGTAGATGTGTTCCATAATCGTCATGTACATAATACTTATGTTGAGCGAAACTGATTGAACTCTGAGAATAAATACCACCTTGAATTCATGCAAGCTCGAGTACTTTTGGTGGGTATTCACCAAAAAGACGATATTAGTAATTAAAGAAATATAAATTGTATATAACTGAGCCCAAATAAATTGGGATAAGCACAGGAGAATGATGATGATGATAAATTGTAATTGAATGCGCGCTGCTTCACTTTATGTATAAAGTGTACGTTACTTTCGACTTAGCGGGAATTGACGGGGCGGTAGAAAATTATCTAAATTTATAAAAATCTCGTGTCACAGTGTTTGTTATCGAACTCCTCCGAAACGGCTTGATCGATTTTTGTGAAATTTTTTGTGTATATTTGGTAGGTCTGAGAATAGGTCGTGAAGTATTATATTGCATACCGCTGCGGGTGAAACCGCGGGGCGCAACTAGTAATTTTATAATAGTTTCGTGGAACGATTGATTGTGAAAATATTTAAAAGCCTTACACATCAAACAATAGTGTGACTAACAATTTTTTTTTTAATTTCTATCGATGTTTTGCAATAGTTAAGGCCCTCTAACTACTACTGCAACTGTGAGTTCGCAATGTGGGATACTATAAGTGATATTGAAATTGGTGACCTTAAAGAAATGCCTCTTTTTAACGACTTCAAAACAAACGTGGAGTTATTGCCGATGTCATTCGATTATTTTAAATCGAATTATTCCTCAAAAAAGAATATGTATGAGAGATGTTATGTCTCAATCATAAGACTAATGTATGTATGTCGTAAGCTTTTTTCTTGTCGTCACTAAACCAATAGTATCAGTAATTAGCGCTTCTTTTTTTTGTCTAATGATGTTTGATAATTATGTCGATAGAACAGCTCATGTACCGCTCTAAAATTGTGATTGAACGCTCTGCTCATTAGCTTAGATTAATTTATTAACTTTGTTGAAACACGAAGAGAAGGTAACAATGCTACTATAACATTGTGTCGTACAATGGTCTCGAAGAATACATTGTGTCATACTTTTGTCCTATCATTTTGGTCATATTTCGAGTAAATAAATAATATGCATTAGTTTTGCCCCCTACATGTCTCATAATAATTTGTTATGTGTTCAATGCTTGTTTGTAATACCAATTTTATTTTTTCATAATTATTATAATTTAACTTATTTAGTAGGTACGAAAATTTACTGTAAAACTGGTACTGATAGCAAAAATATTATTACAGGACCCCCTCCCCGTAAGTGACAAATTGGCAGAATTGATCCCGGAGGTCCCAGATGTGCCAGAACTCAAAACGGAAATGGTACAGTTAAAATATGTATTTTAAGACCTGTATAACGATTATTTGATGTTGAATTTGATTTATATTAATGACCCGTTTAACTTTTAGTTGCAGGAGACGACGGGCGACGTAGCGGTGACCAACTAAACGCCACATAAGATCGCAACCCATCGTCCGCGACACGTAACTGTGTCTAAAATGAGCCTTTAATTTATTTCGATTTAGTACTGTGGTGTATTGTCGAACTAAGTTCGGTCAATAATTTGCATCGTCAATAATGTGGTTTTCAGTTCAGATGTGACGTTTCGTATAGAATTATTATACTATAAGTTTAGCGTGCTTTGCTTCTATAAAATTAAGATTTTATACATTTTATTCGCTAGAATCGAGTTTTTATAATTATATTACATTAACAAAGTTATATCTAGACAGTATACGGTGCGATAAGTTGGTGCCATTATTACAGGGGTATAAGTTTGACGTTGTCGCGTGTCGCTCGCTCTTAAATAATAGCTTTCCCATGTCGTTCTTACATTCGCAGTTCTTGCTCAGATAAAGTATTACATGTAATTCTTTTGATCATCTTTTCTTAATCCTGAAAATCCGTTTTTCTATACAATGCGACAGCAGTTAATTTAGGTGTCGTGTTTTTTAGAAGGAATTTTGCTCAGACCTCAAGCATTACAGATTTTAAACATCTTTTCAAACATCAAAACATGTTGTAAAATAACATCAGGGACGTCCTCTTTGCAAATCTTCAAAATAAGGCCATTTTAAAACCAATTTAGTTTATTGATTTGAATAAAATTGACTTTAATTAAAAATGTGTTCTAAGTTTTGGCCAACGCAAATCACATCCCATTCGACTGGTATAATTGGTAAACTATGCATTGTGTGCGACAATGTACTGTATCAGAAACATTGTTCAAGTACACGGAAAGTTCTCTTTTCTCATTGAATACGATACGTAGACCCGTCAATGATGATCAGTGTCATCAGTTTAGTAAATATAATTTGAAACATTACTTTATTATGTATATATGAACACAGATTTCATTTACTCGTAAAACATACGTTAATTATCAAATTGAAGTTTGAAGTAACTTGTAAATTGTTAAGTATGAGGGAATATGAAATCTCATTAGTTTATGGTATATTCATTGTGTTTTATTTCTAGTTAATATTAAGTTGTATAAAATTAGTCTGCAAGCAGCTCTCTGAAATGCAAGCTCATCATTTTTTTTATTCATTTAGTAATTGACGGAAAGTTGCTCCTATGTGTAAGATGATACAGTAAGATTAATAAGATTATGAACATGTTTAGGCAAGTAGCGTGTGGTTGTTGAATCTAAATTTAATGGATGAGGATGGATTTATCGTTTAAAATTGATATTCAGTGGCCAAGTTTGTGATTACTATACAATTTATAAACTTATACAGACATGATTATATTGTACTATTTAGAATTGTAGTATGTGTAACGAGTTAGTAAAGGCGGTGTGGTTATTATCAACCGCCATTAGTGTATTGGTTTCAACCTCATTCGTAAAATACAATTAGATGACTTTTAAGGTTTGATATTACTATACAATAATAAGGTCATTTTCTAATACTACGTGTCCATTAATCATATGATTTCAGGATCATTTTTGTAATTTTATACATTTTTTATGAAATTAAAAGACACTGCACGATTGGGAGAAATTCCCCAGATATATAAGCTGAAAACGTGAGTGAGACATTCCATATCAAGTGCAAACTAGATTGTCTGAAATTCTGTAATATTGTGTGCATGCACTCTAATTTACTTTATAAACTGTCAAAACGATCTCATAATAAGAAACTTGATCGTTTAATATACATAATTACTAACACCAGCAACAAGACTCAACACAATGCTTAGAGGTGTCTTAAATATTATATTAGTAGAAAATTGTAAGTAACAATTGCTTATATAAATGAATTTCCCCTAAAACTGATATTGTAGTTCCAATTAGGTTTCCATGTGCTGTGTCCCCATTCAGGTATTAAATTCAGCCAACATTTTGAAATTAATATCGTGTATCATTCCTGTTAGAACTAAAATTACTTCCAAACATTTTCCAGTAGTAATTATGTTTGTTTTAAGGCTTTTCTTACTACGGTAATCCAAAATTGACTGAGTTTTATGTAATTCAAGGAAATTAACTTATTTGCTCATTATGCAATGTGGAATTTGTATGATAATTATAATAGGGAATTATGTTAATCCAATTATTGAAACTTAATGTTGATGTGTGAATGTCTCTAATCAATAAATATTAAAAAAAAGAATCCGTCTTTTAATTGTTTTTTTGATGGCCCGAGTTAGGTGTATTAAACTGCACATTCCTAGGTTTTAATAACCCCCCTGTTATGCAACAGTGGCATAAACTAGGTACTAGTGATTATTACATACTCGGCGAGAGCGAAGCGCCCTTCCTTCGCACCAGTGTGATCCACTCTTGTGGCGTCAAGTCTAACATCGAGATTTAAGTCGGATACACTTGCGAATGAGTGCAACGCATCGATTTCATTCGAAAAAAAAATTAATTCGAAACACTTATCGTAAATTGCGTTGCATACGATTTTACGTGAATGTTTTTGTATAAAATCAAAGAGTCCAGGAGCTCCAGATGCGTTGCACACGTTGCGTACGATCAAACTAAATGATACCGAAAACGCATTAAAATCCATTATTTATGAAGAAATATGCGGTCAAACAGAAAAAGGTGTACGTTACCCCAGCAGGAAAGTGTCTCCTAGAGTTATATGAGTGGAACATTTAATTGGTGCCTTAGCTGCTGTAAATGTGCCCCCACATAAAAAATGTGTGCCCCCTGTCGTTTTGGAAAAAAACGGAAAAAACGATTCCTGCTGGGGTAACGTTTTTCTAGCAGGAAAATTCTAAACGAATGATCGGAGAGAGAAAAATTGTGCATGGCCAGATAGCTTATATGTGTGCCAAAATGTGCCCCCAAAAATAAAATCTGTGCCCCTTCAGGTTTTCGAGATATTGCATTTCCTGCTGGAGTAACGTTTTGCAGAATCGTATATCTCTAAATCCATTGCATGTGCCCCTGTAGAATAAACATACACGAGTAGCTCTTGATGTGTGCCCCTTAGTGCCCCAATTAGATTTAAGAAAATATTTGTAGTTTTCAAGTTATCGCGGCTTTATGAAAACCCGAAAAAACATCGCAGCGCCTAAATGAGAGAAGGTATAAGTTCGCTGAAAACTGTATTCGGTCCTTCTTGACGCTAATAATAACCATACAACGTTTCAAAACTGTTAATGCATCCGTTTTTGAATAATCTTGCTAAAAGTCAAAACGATGGTGTCATAACTTTGACGGCAAAATACAAGGAACCGGCTCAATCCCAGATGTGTAGGTGTAAACCAAAATCTTGTGCCTTTAGTCAAAAATATATGGTGAAAATATTCAGCTTGGAATGTTTTGCATTAAGTAAATATTAACAAAAAACCAAAATATGTAAACAACGGCTGGTTATCCGACCAAATTCGAATGACTACTAAAAAGCGATGGATTCATACATATCGATGACCTTCTTTATTGGACGTATTATACCTGAGCTGTTGTCCGTACAGTCACGTTCAAAAGTTTTGGGGGTTAATTAAAAATATATATTAAATGCGCCTTGTGACCATATTAAAGGAAACAGCTTGTTGATGTGGAAATTATTATTTTTATTCCATTAATTTTAATTCTTAAAGTAATTATTGCATCAAATCACAGATCAAATTTCCTACCTATAAATATTAGGAATTATTTGCACGTTGTGTAGTCATTATTATTTAAATCACAGATCAGTTTTTCATCTAAGTCTAAAAATATAATTAGTAAATTCGCATAATCACAAAAAATCACAGATCAGTATTATAAGTATTGTGTAAAAAAATATTAAATTTTAAATCACAGATAGATAATTTTCTTACGAGTAATTTGCTTATACATAGATTCAGATAAAGCGTGTTAGTATAGAAAACCGCATATAGATATAACTGTAAACATCGAATGTGCACAAATTATCTGATGGGCTTTATATAAACATATTTATCCCATATACGTAACAACATTATCACCTGACTGTGGAATGACACTTAAATATCTAAAACGCCATCAAACCAAAATGATGTGACATAACATAATCAGCTTTAATATAATCGTAGGTTAATATTTATAAATCCCTCATAGGTATGTAATACGACATAGTTACATAATGGAAACACGTTGTTGCAACACATATCTTTGTGCGGTTGACTATACGTATATAAGCTATACACTAAATACAACTCTCAAAACTGTAGGTACCAAAATTTATTTGGTTAACCCTGTACAATTTTGTCTATTCTACTATGTAGACTATTACATGTGGCATTATGTTATATTTCCCACGTCGTTGGATTTTATCATATAGGTCATCATAACATTCAAATTTTTTTTTTTTTTTCTGTACCAGTGAGCCCTGTAATGTCCAATACTTTTGGGTTTCGAAGCGGGTTCATATTCTATGACAGACAGAATTGTGTACTCCTTATTATTAATTTCATTTACATTACACATTTCATGAACTATATTTTTTTTAAACATCGGGACCAATCAAATTTTGGGTCAAAGACCTGGCAAATATCTGTACGTATTTCTTTCGTTCACACATAAATTACTGGATGTATTTTAATTAAATTTAGAATGGAGAAGATAGCTTACCTTGGAATAGCACTTAGACTACTATTTATAATGTACTTAATCATGTGTAAAGTCACAGAAACAGCTAGTGGAATATAATCCAATAACAACTTTATTTTATTACTTATTACTTTTCTACTTCAGTGTACTCAGGCACAACACGTGTGAACCGGTTAGTGAGTAAAGTAAAGAAGGTCATCGATATGTATGAATCCGTCGCTTTTTAGTAGTCATTCGAATTTGGTCGGATAACCAGCCGTTGTTTACATATTTTGGTTTTTTGTTAATATTTACTTAATGCAAAACATTCCAAGCTGAATATTTTCACCATATATTTTTGACTAAAGGCACAAGATTTTGGTTTACACCTACACATCTGGGATTGAACCGGTTCCTTGTATTTTGCCGTCAAAGTTATGACACCATCGTTTTGACTTTTAGCAAGATTATTCAAAAACGGATGCATTAACAGTTTTGAAACGTTGTATGGTTATTATTAGCGTCAAGAAGGACTGAATACAGTTTTCAGCGAACTTATACCTTCTCTCATTTAGGCGCTGCGATGTTTTTTCGGGTTTTCATAAAGCCGCGATAACTTGAAAACTACAAATATTTTCTTAAATCTAATTGGGGCACTAAGGGGCACACATCAAGAGCTACTCGTGTATGTTTATTCTACAGGGGCACATGCAATGGATTTAGAGATATACGATTCTGCAAAACGTTACTCCAGCAGGAAATGCAATATCTCGAAAACCTGAAGGGGCACAGATTTTATTTTTGGGGGCACATTTTGGCACACATATAAGCTATCTGGCCATGCACAATTTTTCTCTCTCCGATCATTCGTTTAGAATTATCCTGCTAGAAAAACGTTACCCCAGCAGGAATCGTTTTTTCCGTTTTTTTCCAAAACGACAGGGGGCACACATTTTTTATGTGGGGGCACATTTACAGCAGCTAAGGCACCAATTAAATGTTCCACTCATATAACTCTAGGAGACACTTTCCTGCTGGGGTAACGTACACCAGAAAAAGCCCATCAAAATCGGTCCACCCGTTTAAGAGTTCAGTGATATACACACGTAAAGAAGAATTATTTATATAAAGCTGGAAAGTTTTCAGTTAAAAAAAGCGAGCAAGCAAGAACACGAGCCTCGTAGGTACGTGACACGCCTCGTGCCCTTCATGGTCTAGCATGAAATCATCCTTTACTCCTTTGTTGTTAATTCATTGTAAAATCAATGAAAAACTGCTCGAGCATTTTGCTGTTCTGCTGACCCATAAAAATAGGGACAAGACTTGTCAGACTTTCGGGCTTCTGACTACGCGTAATGCCGTTGGTAACGAACTAATGACTTGTCAAAGATGGAAAGATTACGAATGATATGATGAAGGTCTCGGTAGAGAGTATTATCACAGAGTACTTTATTATATAGTAGGTACTAGCGGTGTCCCACGGTTTCAACCGCAGCGGTATGAAATATACTTTACGACCTATTCTCAGACCTACCAAATCCTATAACCAAAAAAAAGTCATAAAAATCGGTCAAGTCGTTTCGGAGGAGTTCGATAACAAACACCGTGACACGAGATTTTTATTTTTATATAGTACCGAGCACAAAAAATATATATCCTAAAGGGATACCGAGGCTCTGAAGGGTCTCGGTATGAAGGTAATGATAAATTGTCAACGTGCAGCTGTTATTACTTAGTCACGAGCCCCGGTTGGTTATGAAAACATCCCGTATTATATGGCATTCGAAAAGGAAGCTTTAAGGATCAAATCTCTCTTAACAGCATCAATATTTAGGTTAGGTAGATCCAGGACCCGCTTTAACTTTCCACCCTGTATATTATCCACGAGAGCTTAGTAGTGTAGCGGAGCGGGTAAGATGTAAAAAGATGCAATGACCTTTGCGCGTATGTAAAAAATTTAGCTTCGTTGAACCCTTTTCCCCCCAGAGTTAAACGAGCGGAGCCACACGATGCGGCGATGCCTGAGTAGTGACGCTACGTCATCCTACATACAAAGAACCACTGCGAACCACAGTGCGTTGCACACGGAGCTTTGCAACAACGCTCGACGTGCGGCGACCGGCCACGTAATGTACCTACGCTCAACGGAACCAGAGAGATGAACCATCCTCTAGACCCCTACCCATAATATTATATACTACATACTTCGTGCGGGGAAGCTTTGAAAAAACATCATAAAGGCGGTAGCTGGTCGGATATGTATGCCACAAAGGTTTGAACCCCTTTTTTCAGACTTATATACAGTGCAGCAAGCTTAGGGCCCGATGGCTTAAATTGGAACAAACGAAATCACTGCAGTGACAAAGTCTGTCATTCTTAGTTTACTGACAGCACCACCATCACCGGGCCAAAGTTTGTGGCACTGTAGTTCACTGTACTAATTACTTATTAGCTGAAGCATAGTAACATACAGCATTTATGCATTTACAGTTTAATGAAACACATTTGTTTTTTTTAATTAAAAAGTCAATTAGTTAATAATTCTTTAATTAATGCACTCTAAAACACTAATAATTTTCCTTAAAATATCTTTATTGATTTCATACATAATTTTATTCTGCTTCCCATTTTTATTTAATGTAGACATTGTCAACTGTAGTAGTGGGTATTTCAATGTTTTCATTTCACTGGTACCAAGAACAAATTTTAAAAACCAATCAAAATTAACTACTGTGTCGCAGTAACTACTGTTGTAGTGGTTCAGAGCTGCATGAAGAACCTCAGACTTGTTTGTTTCTAATAATTCAAGAAATAATATAAGTTTTTCTTGTGACCACCCCTTGCTATTAATTACATCTTTGATTTTTTGTAAATCAAAATTACAATCAGAAATGATCGAGATCAAATCCTGTTTTGCTAACGTAATTACATCAGCTTCTATGTAAGATGTTAATGAATCAGGTGATCCTGAATAATACAACTTGGTCAAGATTTGTTGTGATACCTGAAACAAAAACAAATTCACAACAACTGTAATCGAAATTATGTTAAACATATACAAATTCACAACAACTGTAATCGAAATTATGTTAAACATATACAAATTCACAACAACTGTAATCGAAATTATGTTAAACATATACAAATTCACAACAACTGTAATCGAAATTATGTTAAACATATACAAATTCACAACAACTGTAATCGAAATTATGTTAAACATATACAAATTCACAACAACTGTAATCGAAATTATGTTAAACATATATGTACAGTTACAAGCACTAATATGTATACACTTAGTAAAATTTAAAAGCGATTTTCTCGTGGAACATTGATTGCAACTTTTGAGATAAGACCTATTTCATAACAGTATAGGTTCCAAAATGCTATGTTCCTAATAGCATAAAATTACAATCAATACAGTAGGAGAAAATCACATTTAGACGTTGTTAAGTGTAGGCATATTACTGCTCGTGACTGTTCTGTCAGCTGTGAAATTACCTTTTAAAAGAATTAAAATTGTCAAATAGTCACCCATTGATTGTTTTAAAATAGGCCTCTGGTCGGGCAGTATTATTAGATTAGGTATAATATGTTGTGGGTTTGAGGCTAATAATTACTAAACAAAATTTAGATACTTATTGATTTTTTATTAATAATTGGTCTGAACTTATTTGGTTCTAAGCAAATGCACCTAAGTATTTATTGTCTTTGGTTCTAAATAAATCGGATGAAAATACGTATGTAGCCCTGCTGCGTTTTACTTACATTTTGGAATGCTTCAAGTGATTCTATTTCAAATACTTTATCCATCTAAAGTTAGTTTTATTATTCACAAAAATGTTATTGAACTGAACTAAGGACTATTCTAATACAAATAAACTCGATATCTGGAATCCGGAAATTAGTCTGTATGCCGTTGAAATCTATGAGAAATTGAGGCTGATTATCAATATACAGTTGGCGACAAATATGATAATAAAATGAGAGTCAAAATTAAAATTATTAAATGTATTCACCGTCTGTCTCTGAAATTTTCGATTGTCAATCGGTGATTGACATTGACAGTGACACAAATGTCACTTTGGTCAACCAAGCAAACTTGGCTGACAATTTGACAGAAAAGTAGAACAAAAGAAAAAACATTTTCTCTATAGTATAGTATTGATATCTATACATGGAATTAGTAAGTACTATATTGACTTCCCTACATATTAGAGTTAGACACATGATGACATGACATAACTAAAAACTTTCCTTATGCATACCGAGTCCTCGACCGTACTTCAGCCACGGCGGCCTATCTCAACGGAGACTAGCCTTAGGCGCGGGAGATATTATAGTGCACAAGTGTGTGCGCAGACACAGGTGCACTGTCTCTTCCCTCACTCTCATAGTCCGATGGGACAATAATCCGACACGGTCGGACTGGTCGGAGAGAGATAAGGCGCAAGATTAACTTGCTTTCCTAGGCACGGGAGTATCACACTGCCAACTTACAAACTCCGGGATGTTACTAAGAAATTACTAATGGAAAATCCTAATACTACTTTGCCCGACCTGGGAATTGAACCCAGGACCCCACGCTCAGCAGTCGCGCTTACGACCACGTACATTCTCACGCATTCTTCCCATGGGGTTAGGCAGAAACTATAGATCGACACTGCTACGATCCTTACATACTCCTTTTACTTCGTTTACGTTCATACACGCACGCCAGTTGCGAGTACTACGCACTTGACCTTTCTGAAGAACATCACCAATAAGGCCATTATATTATGTCGTACTAGGGCGTATGGAAGAAAAAGACATCTTATGTTGCGTTGTGTCGACCCCAAATAAATTGGGATAATGATGAGGATATCCTTTTAGAGTGTCGTTATTTTTTTGTTTCTATTATATTATTATCCCAGAATCGAAACAACAAAAACAACTTTCCTTTGTTTTGAATGTAAATTTAAATACAATAGGATCATATCCTAAACTAAATATTATGGTCTATTTTTAAACAATTTATAGCTAAATGTTACAGAGATCCAGGGCCAGGACTTTGAAAAACCCGAGCGTTTAAACCAAACGGTATCTCTTTTACTGCTACGGGACCTACCTATATCTATGGTACGTTTCTTGAGTAAGAAAATCATTGGTGAAAAAACTTTTTAACAAAAAAAAAACAACCGACTTCCAAAAAAAAAAAAAACTCTAAAAAACCTGAAAATTTACTTTAATTTCGGAAGTCGGTGGCCAAAAACGAAAATACAAAACCAAAGACACCGACTTCCGAAATTAAAGTTATTTTTCACGTTTTTTAGTGTTTTTTTTTGGAAGTCGGTTGTTTTATTTTCCACTTTTTAGTTGTGGTACCTACCTGACACTCATTGGTATACCACAACTTGATATGTAAATAACAGTGACAGGAAATTATTAAAACATCATCAATATAAACGCAGTGGAAAAAAAATACGCAGTATTAAGGATAACTCAAAAACCTCTGGTCAGAACTTAATCAAATTAAAATGGGACCACATGTAAAGCACCAGCTTTCAAATAAAAAAGAGTCATCCAAATCGGTTCACCCAGAAAAAAGTTCTGAGCTAACACAAATGAAAAAGTACAGTCGAATTGAGAACCTCCTCCTTTTTGTGAAGTCGGTTAAAAATAGTCTATAGCTAGTCACTCCCTCGTCGGCGGTGGTGAGACTTATGCAGAAAAGGGAGAACACAGGATGCAAGAGCGAGGGAAGCAAGGTCGAAAATTGTTGCAACCATCTCGTAGCTGTTTTAAGGATTCCGTACCTCAAAAGGAAAAAACGGAACCCTTATAGGATCACTTTGTGGTCCGTCTGTCTGTCTGTCAAGATCCTTTTTCTCAGGAACGCGCGGAGGTATCAAGCTGAAATTCATATCAAATATTCAGGTCTACTGTCCCTTGGAGCTGTGAAAAAATCAAACGTCTGAGGCAATGCAATCAAAAGATACAGGCTTTTATGCCGCAAATTTTCGACACTCGTAAGGGAATCAAAACCTACAGGGTACTTCCCGTGAACTCAGAATCTTGAAGTAACGTCTTATATCACAGATAAAGGCAAAATAGAAAAAGCATATATTTTGAGTTACATCATATTTTTTTTTAAATAATTTAAACTTACTACCCCTTTCCTCATGAACGCGTTGTAGTATTATATTGAAATTCATATCAAATACTCAAGTCTATAATAACTTTAAGCTGTAACAAAATCAAACTTCTATGTCTACGCAATCAAAAGAAACAGCAATTTAAGCCGCATATTTTGAAACTCGCAACTACTCGCAAGGGAATCAAAACCTAAAGGATACTTCCAGTCGACCTAGAATCTTGAAATTTGGCATGAAACAACGTTTTATAGCACACATAAAGGAAAAATTCCGAAAACCTAAATTTTTTTGTTACATCACATAATAAGGATCAAATTTAATACTTAATTAGTATTTTTGAACCACATTTCTAAATAGTGACAAAAAAGCTTTGTAAATAAAGAACTTTTGCAAGGCTCCTGCAAGGCTAGTGTAGGTATTTCAGTTATATTATAAAATAAATAATATGTGTTAATATAAAATAAAGGATTACTGAAACGTTAAAGAGACCTGTGTCTTAAATTTATGCTCCTCCAGGTTTCCACATTGTAATGTTATGGATTTCATTAAGCAAAAAAAATAACATAACTTTTACTTATATACCTACAGGTTTGTACGGAACCCTCGGTGTTCGAGTCCGACTCGCACTTGGCTGGTATTTTTTATTTCGAACTTTCATACAGAAATAGGACTTACTTTGTCGACTCATGCAAATTAGTATTAGGAGAATGTATTATGAAAGAAAAATACACCGCGCCTCGGAAAGGCTAGGTTTTCTTTTGACCATTCTTATGGCTTAAAGTGAATCCTCAACGGTAGCCCGCAAAATTCAAATTTTCTTTGTTTTTTTGCGAATGGCAGCTCTGTTTTACGTTGATCAAAATGTGATTCGCGACTGTAGAAATTATATATTAACTGAATAATAATTATCAGTTTCATATCAATTTGTTCCACCTAACAATTTTCATATGAAATATTCTGAAAAATTCTTAGGTTGAACCAATTTCCAAAGTTTGACGATTGGTATGAAATTGATAATTATTATTCAGTAAATATATCATTTCTACAGTCGCAAATCTCATTTTGATTAACATACATCGTAAAACAGAGCTGCAATTTGCAAAAAACCAAAGAAAATTTGAATTTGGCGGTCTACAGCTGAGGATTCACCTTAAGGATTTACTTTGGCATCATAATTATGCAGAAAAGTTTGAGAATTTAGAAATGTAGTATGCCAGCCTCAAAATTGTTTTGGTTTGGGAGCTTGAATAATATACACTCATTACAATTTAGAGGAACGCAAAAAAAAGTGTGTATAAAATAAAATAAGGTAAGTGGGGGGAAGATGAAAAACGGGGTAACAAAAAAAGTTGTCCATAACGCCAGACTTAATGCAGTTTTTGCAGTGATGGCAACATTATTAAGATCGCCATTTTGTTACGTCGCACATCTCAGTCAGCGTTTGCCGCTTTGAGTAAATGGTTGTGTGAAAAATGCAAATGTCTGCGCAGTGACTTTTACGCAAATTAATCAAGTGTTTTAATCTTACCCCGTGTCCTGTAACTTTACTTACGAGGTGGGTACGAATGTCTTATTGGAATATCTACTCATTATTTTTAATTGTTAGTTGTGTTATTACATCCAAATATGGATATTTTTCGTATTTTAGGATTTATTTGAATTTTCCATCTTTACCAACCAATATTTGACGGGGTAAGAAGAACATATAAAAGTTTCGACCTTACCCCGTTTTCAAAAGTCATACTAATAGACAGATGTTCTCAAACTGTTGTGATAAGATAAGTATACAAAATAAAATAATAGGTACCTATCCATTTATTATTTTATGATGTTCATATAGAATATCGGTTGTGCAAATTTTGAATTAATTAATTTTGTGTATAAGTGATTGATTAGTGATTACATACTGTCTTTGAAATATTTAATTAGAATAAAATTGTTTTTTTGTTTCAGCCAATATAACGGATGCACAGTAATAAACTGTCAGCGAGACAAATTCGGCCATTTATATCTAGAAGTACTTACAAATATTATTATTATAAATACCAACTTAGGACTACCGAATGACTATTCAATAAATGCATTATGCCAATTCAGAATCACCATGTCACGTAACTACGTCCGGAAACCTCTACGCGCAACTTCCTACACTCATGACGATGTTGTTAACACCATAGAGTAAGTAAAACGGAAGGAATTGACATTATACGGCGCGGCAAAACATTACAATATACCTATTGCTACTCTTCAAATTCTCTGTTTTGTAATATCTTGGTATTAGGATAGAGTAAAATAAAAATATATATGTGATTGATAGCGATGTTTTATTTTCAGTATAACCTTAAGCAATTAAAGTGGAAAGTTTGAGAACCTCTATGTCAATCTCCCCCGGTTGGGGTAAGATTGAAATATAAAAAAATACAAAAATATTATATCTTTGTTAACTAAAGTTAGTTTGACACTTCAGGCAGATCTCAGTTTTTATCGCACTTCAAACTATAGACTAGTGACGACCAACAGGGTCTGATAATCATTTGAACGATTTTAGAAACTTTCGATCTTTCCCCATCACCCTTTCGTCTTCCCCCTGTTTCATTCTCGTGATAAAATTTTTTTTTAATGCTTTGGAACAGATTTAACAGGATGTTATCAATATGATAGAAAAATATACTCTTTGCTCTTTACTCAATACAAATAAATTTTTAGCATAAGCTAATATGAACTGTTCTACAAGACTTCAAATACAGCACTGCTCATCTCATCAAAAAACCGTTCGATCTTGCCCCCACTCACCTTAATTATCATGGATACTTGTGACAATTAAGGATAAGCGTTAGGTTGCGAAATTCGAAAAATTCAAATTTTCTCCCGTTTTTTGCAATTTGCCGATCAGTGGCAGGTTGTATGTTGAGCAAAATATGATTCGCGACCGTAACAAGTGTGTATTTACGGAATTATAATTATTAGAATCAGCAATACAACTCTTTAAGTTAGAATTAGCCTCAAATGTCATGATTTCATGAAATAGTCATTCAATAGGATAATATGACGTTAGAGAGATGATTATAATTCTTTAAATAAATATTTGATACGGCTGCGAATCATATTTAGATCAACATACAACCTGATACTGACCTGCAAATTGCAAAAAAAAACGTAAATTTGAATTTCGCAGGCTACCTTGGCGCATCCCCCTTAAGCCACAATCTTCTTATTTTAGAGTCTTTCGGAAAATGGTGGACCCCAATTTTGGACTATTTAGGAACGCAACAAAAATTCATTTTAGAAAAAATAAAATAAAACAATTTCACGCGTTGTAATACTAGTTTGTTTTGGGATCTAGCTACCACAGCGACATTTTGACAGTTGCCTTCCCTATTTCTGTGGCACAATTTCATAACTGTAACGCCGGCTCCACACGTTGGCCCCAATATAGGCCCCAACGCTACTCGTCCAACGTGTGGATCTAGAAAATTGCATTGGCCCCAACGTTCGGGCGAGCATTGGTAGTTGGCCGGCTCGTGTCGGTTTCATCAAAGGAATCTGCGCGCGAACGTTCGCGAGCTGTCCACACGTTGGCGCTTTGCTCAGTTCTGTTGCAACACGCAGCGAGTGCGTACGTCGAGCGACAATGGCTTCCTCATCCGCAAAATCGTCACCGGCATGGACAAATGAAAACGTTATTGAGTTTATTGAACTTTATCAAGCACATCCAATAATATGGGACGCATCTCGAAAGGATCATAAAAATAAAAATTTAATAGCTGATGCATGGCGCACCATATAACAAAATATGGGAATGATTTTTTCAATTGAAGATTTAAAAAAAAAGCGGGAATCATTAATGAGCACATATCGCTTTTATAGAAAGAAAATTAGTGACTCTACTCGATCTGGATCATCAACAGACGATATTTTTAAACCAAATTGGTTCGCTTATCAGCTCATGGATAGCTTTCTTGCTCCGATTTATGATAAATCAGATACAGTTACCATTAACACAGAGGTAAGATAAACATTGATGAATTTTTACTTTATTTATTTACATAGATAAAATTACATTGTGACAAATTACATACCTACTTAATCTGAAGCACTAACAGCCAAATACTGAAACGTTACTCAAATATTTAAGGGCTGCTTAAATGATTGAGCAGCTCTTAAACTTTCATTTCGTATACCCAAACGGCACTTTTGAGTATTTGTTAAATCTAAGTGCTTCTTAAATTAAGTTGTGGTCTAACACCACTCAGTTCAAAAATCGTATACTGGAACGCTACTCAACGTTATTTAACTGTTAAATCAACTGTCAAATTGATTTGAGCAGTAGGGATGGGTCATTGACGGTTTTTTGGTTAATGTAATTTAACTGTTAATCATTAATGGTCAACAGGTTAAAAAAGCTGTTAAATTATTAACAGGTTTTGTATGTTCAATCGGTAACGTTCGGAAGTATTCGTTTCGCATACTAGTCGATTCTCAGAAATTAATGAAATTATAATGAAATAATCCGTTGAGCCGTTGACGTAAATTAACAGTTTATATTTCCAACTGTTTTTTTTTTGGAACTGAATGAAATAATGACTATTGAACTAATGCGTCTTGTGCGTTGACGTAAATTAACAGCTAATATTTTCAACCTGTTATTTCATTGACGATTAACAGTTACCTCGTTGACGAATGAAAAGTCGTTAAAAAAAACAGTTTATTGATTCAACGACCACCTCTGCAGCCCTTAGCACAGAGTACATTTTATATGCCCTTAGATCTGAGAGTGGTCGCGAGGTCCCTCAAATCAAGATAAATCTATTGAAACTTTAGAAATTGTGATAAAAATGTCTCTATCGTCCTTGTCTTCACTTTCGGATCACGAAAGGCCAACTGTGAGGCGCAAAAATGAAGAAAAGTTGAACGCTTTTGAAAAGTACAACGACAGCGAGTTTGTTTCACGGTTCCGCATCTCGAAAGAAACTGTGTTGTATTTGGACTCATATTCATATTCATTTATTGCATTTCATGTTGTTTACAGGTTGTTACATTATGATAGTTCCAAACAATGAACCCTGCTAGGGCACAGCAATGTGTAGGCGACAGGTTTTAATTAATTTAACATGCTATCATTATTCATTATTAATACAATTTGTTGATACAGATTAATTTAAAAATTATTAATTATTATTATACATTATGTCATTCTTACAAACTAAATAAATAAATTATCATTTTCTGACTGATGTCTTATAGAGTACCTAGTTATGTATGTGTAATGTGTTCGAGTCGATAGTAATTTATTTATTTCTCAGTTAAAAATTCTTTTAGGCTATAATATGATTTTAAGTTTAAGTAGTTTTGTAGGTCATTTTTGAATTTGTTATCATACTCTGTATCCTTAACTGAATTCGGGAGTTTATTATAGATTTTAACGCACATGGCCAGAGGCCCAGAACGAAACATAGGTAGCTAGTCTTGAAGTTGGTACCGCTAATTCGTTTAGATATCGGTTTCTAAGACTGCGTTGCTGTGGGCGTTGCTGTTTTGCTAGCGGAAAAAGCGATGGGTATTTTCTCACAAATTTACTAGCTTCTAGGATATAAATACCTGTTAGCGTAAGAATTTTATGTTCTATAAAGTATTGTTTGCAACTTTCCGTACGTTCTATATTTACTAGGATTCGAACGCATTTTTTTTGTAAAATAAATAGTCGCTCTATATCTACACTATTTCCCCACAATATAATTCCATAGTTTAGCCACGAATATGTGTATGCGTAGTAGGCTGAAAGAGCTGTTTTGAAGTCGGTTGCTTTTTTTAGTTCTCTTAAGGCGTATGTAAAGCTAGCCAATTTATTTGATAGGGTTTGTATATGACCTTTCCAGTTTATATTTGTATCGACAGTCAGGCCTAGCAGTGAAAAGTCGTTTACACATTATAATTTTGTATTATTATATGAGAAGTCGATATCTACCTTTTCTTTCTGATATGGTCTATATTGCATCAGCTTCGTCTTCGAGAAATTTATTTCTAAATTATGGTCCTTCAACCATGCCACTATATTAGTAAGAATGTCATATAAGATTTCATTTAGGGTCCCGTTATTATCATAAGGAAAAATTATTGAAATGTCGTCAGCAAATAGGACGCTGTATGAATTTATTTCTTTAGGGAGGTTATTTATATATATTAGGAACAATAGGCACCCTAAAACACTACCTTGAGGAATTGACTTGGTTAGTTTTGCTCTATCAGATTTAACACGCGTTATCTGGCCAGTCTGTGCATCTTTATAATCTACTTCTACATATTGTTCCCGATTTTCTAAGTAAGAGCAAAACCATTTGTAGGCTCTGCCCCTGACACCTATTTCATATAATTTATTTAGAAGGATCTTGTAAGACACTCTATCGTAGGCTTTGCTCATGTCTAGTAAAATCCCAACTGCGTGTTTGTTATTATATTTAATGCTTCTTGTATGTATTTGAATATTGCCAGTGTAGTAGATTTATTTTTCCTAAAACCATTTTGGCTATCGTTGAAGATTTTGTACTTTTCACAAAATGAGTACAGTCGTTTTGACATTGCTGTCTCAAAAATTTTCGCGAATGTAGGTAATGCGGCTATAGGCCGAAAATTATTTGTATCGGTCTGATCTCCCTTTTTATGGATCGGTTTTATTACTGCTACTTTAAGCAGGTCGGGAACACATCCTTCGTCAAGGGACTGATTTATAAGTAGAGTCAGTGGCATTAATAATTCCTCAGCGCATAATTTTATTAGTGTTGGGGGTAGCTCGTCGTGTCCATAGCTTCGTTTATTTTTAAGTTTTTTAATTATAAGTTTTATTTCGTTTGGGTCCACTGGGCTAATGTAAATAGAGTTTTCGCTTTGTGAGGGCCCTGGGCGGCCAGTTGCAGCATTATTTTCGATTGTACTGTCCGATTTGCCAACTGATATGAAATAGTCATTGAAAGCGTTTGCTATGAATTTCGCATTATCTGTAAGGTTATTATTCACGCGCAGTTGCATATTACCTGTTGTTTTTTTGTTTTGTCTATTTGTACGCTTTTTAATTATTTGCCACATTGTTTTGGTTTTATTTTCAGATTTGTTTATTTTTTTAATAGGTATAATTTAGTCTTTTGGAGTAGGTTACCGTTTTCTTGAGTATTTTTTCGTATTGTTTGTAATGTTTATGTAGTATATCATTATTGGTTGTAGTTATTAGTGCTTTTAGTAACCTTTTATGTTTGCATGCCACTTTTAAACCAGTAGTTAGCCACGTTTTAGGGGGCGTACTTTTAATTCTTATGTTTTTCTTCGGGATGCACTGGTCTAACATTTTTTGTAGATGGTTATGGAAGGATATGTAATTTGTGTTAGTGTTTTGATCTGTGTCAATTTTATTACTCCAATCTACTTTCCGTAGTTCAGCTTTGAACGCTTCCATATTTTGTTTATTGTAAAGTCTCTTTTGAGTTGTCATTTGTGTCATATTTTTTATTATAGGGTCGTTGGTAGGTATTGAAAGCGTTATTCCTTTATGGTCTGAGAGTCCCAGGTTTAAAACTTCCAAGTCAAATTCATGAATGTGGTTGTTTGTGAATATTAGGTCGATACATGTTGAGCTCGTGGCTGTTACTCGCGTAGGTTCCGTCACTAGCTGTCGGAGGTTGTAGTTAGTCATAAAGTTCAGGAGAGCAAAAAAATTTCTATTTTTTTCTAGAATATTTATGTTAAAATCTCCTCCGATGATTATATCTCTTTGTTTATTCTTTACGTTAAGTTTATGTAAGAGTTTTTCTAGGGAAGTATAAAATATTTCAGTTTCCCTGTTCTTCTGCGGCCAATAAATAACTATAAGTAAAAGATTAAGTTTAGGTATCTCCACTCCACAGGTTTCAAAAATGCATTCAACTGACATGTCTGCTATGTCATGTCGGACCTTAAATTCAATATTTTCTTTTAAAAATATACAAACACCACCTCCCGTGTGGGTCGCACGACAGTATTTAGCGGCTAAGTTATATCCCTGTAATTGTAACAGGTCTTTTTTTATTATTGTAATCCAAGTTTCTGTAAGACAAAGTGCTTCTATTTTGTATTCGTTTGTAATTGATTCTAAAATGTATCGTTTGTTTTTTAAGCTTTGTATGTTTTGATAAATAATATTTAATTTATCTGGATGTAGGTGTACTAGACTCTGTACTCGGTAGCAGTATTAAACCGCTAACTAAAAGAAACCGAGCCATACAGCCAGTGGACCAAATCCTCATAGCGCTCCGATACTATGCGACAGGCAGCTACCAACGCGTAATAGGGGATATTTTTAAGGTTGAACAACCCACGGTGCTTCGAATAGTGCATAAAGTAACAGCCAAAATAGCCAGTTTGAAGTCAGAGTTCATAAATATGCCAACACCTGAAGAATTTCCAGGTGTGGCAAATGAATTCTTTGCAATAGCAGGATTTCCAAGAGTTGTGCGAGCTGTGGACTGCACTCATATTAAAATAAATTCTCCAGGTATGTACTTACCAACTTCACTGTTAATCATGTGCTCAAATTTTATAATGTCTGATTAACACTAATATTAGGTACACAGTACAAAAAATAAGAAGTCTTGTGTATTTCGTCAAAAATATGTTAATAAGTACTTTAATAAAGTTTATTGCCTCACAATACAACTAGAATTTATTTTCAGGTGGTGCCCAATCTGAAGTTTATCAGAACAGGAAAGGCTATTTTTCTTTAAATGTGCAAATGGTGTGTGATGCAAGACTGATGATAAGGAATGTTATTGAAAGATGGCCAGGTTCTGTACATGACAGTACCATCTTCAATGATTCACCACTGTGTGCTCAATTAGAGCGTGGGGACTTCGGGACAGGTATTATTCTTGGGTACAGTGGATATCCATGTCGGCCTTATCTGCTAACTCCGTTATTGAGTACAAGGACAGCGGCTGGAGAAGCTTATAATCGATCCCAAATAAGCACCAGGAATGCTGTGGAAAGATTCTTCGGTGTTCTTAAAAGAAGATTTCCTTGCCTACAAAACGGGATGGGGCTTACTATTAAAAACATACCACTGGTCATTGTAGCATGTGCAGTGCTACATAATATTGCCCTGTCACGATCAGATGAACTTTTGGAGGAGGATATTTCTTTACCCTATGTTGAAGAGGAATCCACCGAACCTATAGGACTTGAGACTAACCAGAACTTCATTGTAAGGACCAATTTAATAAATACACATTTTCCTTTTAGATACAGTTTATGTCAATGCAATTTAGATTTTAGTTTCTGCAGTCTCAATTTCCAAAATTCCATTTCTATTTTATACTTATTTAATTCCATTTTGTTTTTGTTAATGAGGTATTTGGTTTCTAATTTTGCATTTCTCAGTTTTGTTCGAAAATATTGCTGTTTCATTGTAGGTTTCGATCGTCCTGAAAAATGGTATTAGTACAATATTAATTAAAATTTTATACCATTAGCACAAAGAACAATAATTAGATAATTAAGTACCAGCAGAGGATGATCTTGGTTGTTTATTTTTTTGTTGTGGTTTGATGACCATTGCAGTTCGCTGGTTATCTATTAAGTAAAAGAAATGCCTTTATAGCTAAATTTCAAATTAGTTTAACATATAAACTTCTACAGTATCAGAAAATGATTACCAGCTATATTTATAGATGTTACTCTGCAAGGTTTGCAACAATTAGGTAATGGTTGAATTTGAGGAGCAGCCATGGCTAAAATCTGAGCATCTTGTTCAGAGAGAACGCTTTTATAGGTTCCACCACCAGTGCGATTGATTTCTTTCTGTAAAAATAAAAATTACAATCGCAAGATATTCTGTAAGGTCTACTTTTCCAGAAATATTTAATTTATACAAACCTTATCTATTGATGCCTTCTTTTGTACCTCTCTAGTGGTCTCGTAAAATTGTAGACGCTTAAAAAATATTTAAGAAAATTAGAAAATAAAGAAATATTTTGATAAAATACATATTATAAAAAAAACAAGTCTACATTTGCTTTGGCTATGTTCTTTTTAGACCTCTGTTTGAGGTTTTCATAGAGGTGACGGAGTTGTTGCCATGTCCTTATGCCACTCACAGCGATAGCATTATACTGCTGGCATATTGTATCCCAAGCCTCTCGCTTCTTCAAAATCATAGTTGCATTGGTTTCTTTATTTTCAATAATATTTTGGTACCTGAAAATATGTAACATTTAGTATTTACAAATTAAACTTAAGATCTGTGAATTGTTCAGTTGAGTATGTGTAAATGTGCATTATCTGGTTGTATTCATACTTGTAGGAATAAAAGTGCTTCGACATAAATCGTGTATTTATTCAGAGCCTTTCAGATGGGAAGTGATGGGAAGTGGTGACAAGTTTCAGTGGGTAAGTATGTACTTGATACAGACAACGGTTGCCCTGGCTATGTATGTTATAGGCATGTATACTAGCAAGCTATTACATGCACTAAGGAATTGCAGATATATAAGTACAAAATACAGTATTTCATTGTTCATGTAGGTACACACGGCTACACATCAAGCTATATATTTCCAGTATAAGCTGATCTCGCATCGATACCATCTCGTATATAGGATTTCCGTACAGAGCGAGATGAGCGTACTTACTTCTTTATCAGTTCCAAGAGCATATCTTTCTCAGCAGGTGTATAATTGCAGCCACGTTTTTTCTTCTCCTCCATCGTGAATAAATTAATAATTATAATGTAGCCGATTTTAGTTCAGAATTTCAGAGAGATAAAATGTCAAGTGTAACGTTCCAAATAGTTCCAATCTACGACAATTATCTCAAGAAATTTTAATTTTTTCTTTTGAAATTTATTTTATATTTATGTAAATAAATACATCATTTCAATCGTCTTTCAAGCCAAACCTACAATGCGCTGTTATATTTTAACTGATTATTAGTTATAGAAAAAATTTGTTCAAAGAAGACTGCGTAAAACGAAAACCAGTCATAAACTAAATTATTTTGTAACCGAGAACGTGCTGACAATAACTTTTTAGCAGGATGTTGCCATAATGTAAACATTTGAGGACTGCTTAGCTAAGCGTGGTTTCGAATTGCTTGAGTGGCGTTTGATAATACCATTTAAATTTGAGGGATGCTTATATTTAAGTAGCTTTTAGATGATTATTAGATTTGAGTGGCGTTTCAGTATTTGGCTGTGAGTGTTATAATAGATGCTTTTTCGGGTTGTAGTAACATATTGGTTTTTAACACTCCAAATACCGATGTCATTATTCCAAATGCACATTCAATCACAACACGAGCCCTTGATGTCGA
This sequence comes from Dryobotodes eremita, assembly GCA_917490735.1. Taxonomy (NCBI): domain Eukaryota; kingdom Metazoa; phylum Arthropoda; class Insecta; order Lepidoptera; family Noctuidae; genus Dryobotodes; species Dryobotodes eremita. The sequence goes on from OU823249.1 coordinate 15,824,638, forward strand.
CTGTTGAATTTTCTATTTTGTGAGCCAACTGGCGGTGTACCAGGAAAAGGTTTCATGATCCTTTTAGATAATGCAAAAGCTCCATCTGCCACAAAAACATAGGGCACAGGAAGATATCGATCAGGTAAAGGAGCGTCTTGCGGAAAAAGGGAATCAGGTCCATATATTTTGTTATAAAGCATGCTATCATTAAAAACTCCACCGTCACTCATACGTCCATGTGTTCCTACATCAGCAAATAAAAAGTTGTAGTCACTATCAGCTACCGCTAGTAATATTATACTGAAATTGTGTTTATAGTTATAGAACTCTGATCCACTATTAATGGGTGACTGTATTTTAACGTGTTTCCCATCGATAGCGCCCAAACAATGTGGAAATTGCCATTTTATTTCAAATTCTCGAGCAACCTCAAGCCATTCGTGTTCATTTTGAGGCATCTGAAACAGAAAAAAATATGTCAGTGTAGGTAATAGTTAATAATTTTAATTATTTACTTGTTATGTTTGAATTTTTAGAGTATGGAGTTTCCTAATGAAGACAGCATTCAAAATAGAAGTTCCACGGCACCCAAAAAACGGCGAGAATCAGAAGTCACGGAAGTACGAGCTCAGATTTAGACAGCTGTAAATGTCCTTAAAAATCTCTCCGACCGACCACGAACTGAAGTGGACGAGGTAGATTTATATTGTCAATTACTGGGCAAAAAAATTATAAAATTAATGAGCAACAAAGGGAGGTTATAATGCACGATATAGATGAACTCATTTTTCAGAAACGAAAAGAGTCTTATTTCAATATTAATAGCCCTGCTAGTAGCAGCACTTACTCGTACGTAAGGTCTACCCCGGATTCCGTGCGTTTTACACCTACACCATCCCCTTCATCACAAATGTTGACCTACGATATGTCTACCCGAGATTCCGTGCGTTATGCACCTACACCATCCCCTTCATATCACGTTGCTGATGATTATGGTGATTATACAGTAGTATCACCAAACCATAGTCAAGCAGAATATGTGACAGCTTCATCCACCTCCTCCACATCTACTCCAAAGGTGACAATTATATCAAACGACATTATCTCTCAGGCATTCACTCTCTCTCAGATACAAAATAAGAATTGAATGCTAAATGCAAGGACCCGATTACTTTGTCTAATTATTTTTCTCAATAAACGTGTTTTTGATTATTATTATTATGGTTTTATTTTACAAAATAGGTATACAAAAATTACTTACTTTTACAAAAGAACGCAATGCCTCACATAGTGCTTTACATACTTCCGGCACGATCAATGATTTAACTTGAGGAGAAATCTTAAATAGGTAATGAAGACTTTTGAATGAATCTCCAGTCGCTAAAAATCTAAGTGTCACAGCAAGTCGTACTTTGGTTGGTATTGAGTCTCTGAATACTGTATCTTCCTTTTTTATTCTTGGTCCAATCAACTGTAGAAGGTATTCGAAATCTATCGAAGACATACGATAAAAGTTATCAAACTGTCCTGATGGCTCTTGAATCAAATTACTCAATAATCGGGTTCCGTCATACCTAAAAAAGAAAGAAAATGTATATGTAGAATAGATTTACCTATTACAGATAATTAACTAGATACTTTAATATTACAGCGCCTGTAAACAACTGGTGATATAATTGTAGTTTGTTATGTATGTTATTAGAATATTTAAAATGGAGTGTATAACAGCTATAATGTACTCACTGATTCCGTGTTTTATGATGTGTCGTCATCCACCATCTTCTTTGACGTGGCTTTTTTTTTTTCTCAGTAACAAATATAAATGTGCACTCAGTACTGTAAAAGCGCTCAGAGCAGTTTCAATTTCTGTATCGGACATCTTCACATTGGCCCTGACGGGACAGAACTAGTTTATTCGCCAACGTGTGTACGCCTCACCGAATTTGCGCTCCAACGTTGGTGCGAGCGTTGGGGCCAACGTGTGGAGCCGGCCTAACGCGGGGGCGCTGTTTGTACAAGTTTGTGATTTTGCCTGCCAATGTCATTCAGGCATTGGCGTTACAATGCTACAAGGATATTTTGATATCCTTGTTAGCATAGTAGCACTTCCAGTGAGTTGTGGGGAGTACATGTGTTCTGTGGTTGTGGGACGCGTTGTGGATTTCAACAATAGCATAAAATTATATTGTAAAAAAAAAAACAAAGTTATAGTCTATCTTGGTAAAACATTTTTATTATTAATACACATTGAAACAAATATTCTCTTAAATTATTCAATAGGCACAAAAGTGAAGACTAATCTACTTATATTCTAGAACCTGCCTTGCTTGAAACTGGGCAACTTTTTACAAATTGTACACGTTAACATTATGTACATGGATTATTCACAGATGTACAGTTATGAATTTATTATTTATTTTCATAGATTTTTTGTAAGTTGGTAAACAATATGCAATAAAATGTTGATTATTGCAAAATTATTACATTTGAAAAAAAAAGGTCGATTATATATTATGAATGATGCATAAAAACAGTTTCTAGCATTGTTATTAAAACAATTTTGTTAGATCTACAGACTTAGTCTTTTAGTTGCAAAAAGATGAGTACCAAAATATCTTACACTATTTTTATTCAATGATAATAATGTATCAAAAATATTACAGAAAGAAAATTATGAAAAAAAAGACATCGAATTAAAAAAGTCTTTGGAATTGACAAAGGTTTATCCAACCAGTTTGATACTGTCTTAAAGCCATCGCATCATCAAAATGTATGGTGTAGTGGTGCCTTTTTTTGTGCAGCCATTAATGAAACTTTATAAATTAAGTACAGTCGCTAGCACATCAAGTTACCACAAACTGTCAGATTTTCTCATTCGATTACTTAACCATCAACATTTTAAGGTTTTAAATCGTTTGGAGTTGAATTTGACAGTTCCGTGTTGCTTGACCTGCTGGCGACTGTTCAATAAAACATTGCTAACGAAATATTGTATTACAGTAAAGCTTTGGTTTCCTAAGAAAGCGGACAACGGTCACACAGTCATGTTTTTCCAAATACAGACCGCTTTTGACACCTGAATGTCAAATACTGCTGAAAATGACAGATTTTCATGACGGCCGTTATAACATGACGGAACCGCTTTTCTAGGAAACCCTAGCTTAAAGGTGTTCTTCCGAAGGCGACCGCAACCGCAAACCGTAAGCGGCAACCTCACCCAATCGTAAAGGCAGACTGGTTTCTATGACACGGATGGTGAACCAATGGCACGCGTGCCATTGGTGGCCGTGAGGTACACGTATTATAAAATATTTTCACTTTAGTGCGCAAAACGGTAAAGATGGTAAGCGCAGTAAAGCATTGGTTTTCTAAGACTGCGGTGGCCGGCACATAACGTCCGCAATTTACGGTCGAATGCCGTCACTGAAACGTTATTTATAAAAGTGAGTTGGTGTTTCTCTAGAGAGCGCTTTTTGACACCGTGAAATCCCGTCAAACCCCGCTGCCAACATTTTATGCGGCGGCCATCGCTGTCGTAGGAATCCGTATAAAAATGCCTATTAACATATAACGAGACATTATTCACTAATTGTTAATTTTTTCACATTTACGCCTCACGCAATAAATAATTATTCATATCACTTGTCATTGGCAGTAAGATCGTAAGCTTATTTATGACGCACGACTACGTGAACTGATAAGCTTGTTCATTTCAGCTTATAGTGTGTACGACATATCATCACTGTCTTTCTCCTTATTATAAGTATCTGCCGCGCTAATTTGGATGACACTTTAATAGACTCCTTTAGAATAAGTTCTAATTTTGATTGTTCACCTTTTATTTTGATTGCAACAAAATGATTCCTGCACCATCACTAATAAAGGCGCATGTGGCCAATACAATGAATAATCTTCATTTAAAATGAAGGAATATAAAAGCTACAAATAATTGTAGGAAATATAATACTAAATGTCTACCAAGAACAAAATTATCATTAAATGTGATTACATAATGTATTACAAAAACATACCGCATTAAGTGTCATTGTTTTTAAATTATATTTATACAGAAAATGAATTTATATAATTATAGTACGTATTTCTATATACAGAGTTCTTTACATAGATAATACAATATTAAGTAAGCATTAAGTATCTTTGCATAAGTAGTTTACTATTTAGTTAGTAGGTACTTGAAATGAGACCGTTAAGTAATTAGAGTATGGTTTGAAGTATTGTCTTCAAAACAATTAACAATGATCGAGCAGCTGGGGCGTGGTAACATGGAAATAAATATAATTGAACGCCTTCCTTAATAGTAACCTACATGCAACACTTTTAAACAATTGAATAATTAATTAAAATAAATCCAATAAAATTAAGTCTCCGAATTAAGTAGAGAAAATAATCCACAAGGTATTGTACAATAACAATAAGAGTATTAAAAGAATGCTGGTAAAATTGATAAAAGCGGAGCTGCAGGCCGCTTGGGATACTAATTATATATTTCTTATAGGTACAAAACAACAAAAACCTAAGACAGTGTTCGCGATCGAGGTGTGTTTCATACCAAGTTATGAAAATTAACCTAAAGATGTGCATACCAACAAGCCATTAATGTGATTAGTAATCTCGGTTACAAATTCTTGATACATTCTGGCAACAACGCATCGTAAAATAATGTCAGTAACTGTTATGATTGAACACATTGTGAAATGTTACGTAACAATTGCTATTTGGAAGAAATTGTATTTGACCCAAATTGACATTCTATTGGATATAATATTTTTTATTGTACACGTATCATACAGGCAAAACTAATAATTATATTCATAAGAATAACCGTTTATAAGTAAAATAAAAGTAATGTCAGTCTAGGGGTCAAGGTTTATACAATTTCTTCTCAAATTGGAATCATCCCTAAGTCTTTGATGTGGCATGATTTGAGCTTATCTTAACAATATACCGCTACCTATAGCAGAAACTCATAAAAATCTCACCCTGTCTTAAACTTAAGTACTATTTCGATATTTTAATTACTATTATCCATTTATTTGTTACTGTGATGAGTTGTAAATGCTTTAATTTTTACTATTTTACTAACATGCTAAAACTTAATATGGGGAGGTTTAAAATGCATTAACTTTTCTACTCATTACAATGACTATTGTCAAATAACTTAGTGGCAGCAAGAGTTTCTATTCTGAGTTGAGCGCAAATTACACACAAGTAATAGACAGTACTGACTCAATACTGTATCAAAGGACAATGGGCAAATGTAGTCCAAATGTCCACCACTAACGAGAACTATGTAACTGAATGGCATATTAAATAAGGAGTAATAATAATTCGGAGATCCATGAAAAAATATCTGCAGGTAAAAAGCTGAAAACAATTATTATCATACATAAACATAAACTCACGCCTTCTTCCCATGGGGATAGGCAGAAACTACAGAACGCCACCTGCTAGGATCCTTACATATTCCTTTCGCCTCGTTTACGTTCATACATATCATATTCAATAATTTTTGAATAAACAGCTCCATTGTTTAAAAAATGAGGTATCATTGGGTTTGTATTGACACCACGAGTGACGCTAGCCTTATTTATTTTGAAAACAAAATCAATCTGGCGCATTTTAGCAACCATTTAGTGTGCTCGTATATTTTTTTATGATTTTTTCTTGTGTGTTATCAAAATAAAGGGCTCGAAGAGACAATCCCAGAAATATTACTTACTAAAAGGTTGAAAAAAAGCGAAATAAAAAAATTTAAAAAAAAAACACGAATTATTCGACTGTAGTCAAGGGTTGCTTAAATCCGTCAAGTTCTTTTTTCTGCATAATTCCTATTGCCAGTTTCGCTCGTGGGCTCAGGACAAATCGAATGATATCTCATTTGTTTAAATCAATCAAGTCTAGTTTAGGCACAGAATACATGAATACATGATAGTAAAAGTACAGAAGATTAACTCCGCAAAATCATTTAAATAAATAGCGACTCTTGCTAAGACACAATAAAGTGCATGTCAGGTAGCACAGCGCTAATTGCCTACAGTTACCTAGAAGATACGTCTCTTTCTATCGCGTAACTCTATCTCTTCTGACTAAGTTAGGGTTGTCATCTTATAAAGAATAATTAATCTGTATATTTAATTACCAGTTATGTGCCTATTACTCTACTTTTGTGACAAAAAGACGTTAACGTAACGAGTACCCTGTTGTCTACATAATCAAAATCTTATTATATAATATTTAGTTATAGTTAGTCCATGGTAGGCACCCACCAAAACAAAAATACAATTTGAATAGGTTTGTTTCCTACCTATACTTATCAAACTAAACCTTACCTTGTAAATAGAACTTGTAAGTACTTAACTATACTATAACAATAATAATTGATATTCTAACTACATAAATACCGGTCACATAAATAAAAAATAGCAAAAGTAAACATTTTGTAGGTGGGTACCTACCTGATTACTTATAAGGAGACGTGCATTTGTTTACCTTTCGATGTTCTTTGGAAGTGAAAAACGTGAGGTTCGGATCCTTGTTATTATTTAAGCAGCTGAATGCGATGCAACCTGGTTTTGCCTTCCATTTTAGTTAATATCTTAAGCGTCGAACGGACGACGCGATGCGGCGCGTGGGTGAGTGTCGCGCGTGACTGACGCGCGCAGCTGCCCACTGAATTGGCCTGACAAGTTTAGCCCGCAGCGTACTTGTAGCTTCATAAGCTGGTTTAGGTAAAATTATTGAAAAATCAATAATTTTAATTTAGCTTATAACAACTAGTTATAACTTTTCACTGACAATTATTTTTTGTGTGTTAGTAAAAGTTACTCCCTTGTTTCATAGACTATTCAGTGGCATAGGTCTCGTTAATGGTGGAAATTTGGACCAAGCCCCATAAATTTTTGCCCCATGTCAGTTACGAACACACGTTTTATAAAACATTTACTTTACCAACAAAATGGCTTGAAACTGTGAATTGATTTTCTAAAGGTAAAGTTGCAAGTAATACTACACAGTATTTGTTTAACTAAAACCATATTAAAACGTGTCTGTGCCGATATCGTCTATCACATGGAGATGAGTCTCAATACTCTCAATTCACTAGAAGGAACGGACAAGTTAGTGAATTTTGAGTATAATAATTAATTAACTAGGCCTGCATCCTTGGCCATGCTATAGAATATAGAGTTCTTATCTTGTAATAGTTGTTCAGGAGGCGCGTACTCGACGAGTTGTCCCTTGTCCAGCACCATGACCTTGGTGGAGTCCATGATGGTGTTGAGTCTGTGCGCGATGGTGAGCACCGTGCACGACGCGAACTCGGAGCGGATCGTCTTCTGCAACACGAGGGGAGAGCGAGAGTGAGACGGAGCGCGGCGGGGAGCGGGGAGGGAGAGCGAGCACGCACCTGGATGAGCTCGTCGGTCTCGAGGTCCACGGCCGCCGTGGCCTCGTCCAGCACCAGCAGCGGCGTCTTGCGCAGCAGCGCGCGCGCCAGACACACGAGCTGCCGCTGTCCCACCGACAGGTTCTCGCCGCCCTCCGCCACCTCGTGGCGCAGCCCGGCCGCGAGCCCTGCGGAGTGACAAGAGTGAGTACACGTGGGAGCGACCATACATACTTCGCCAGGTATAGCATTCCGAGACACAGGGTGACACAAGCCTACGTCATCACCGCTGTGTTACCAGTAGTGTGTAATAATAACTCCCCAATCGCCATTATTACCTGTGCGAATCCGATAAAACAATGAAGTTTTAACTAACAATTACGTTGGTATAATATGTTTAAATTGAATTGTTTCACTTGATTAGAAAAACGAAACGACAATTTAAATGCTATAAATATATTTTTTAACAGAATGGTGACTGAACATGTTTCCATAATTCGTGTTTTGTTGCAATAAAGTGGCAACTGGATAGTGACGTAAGCATGTGTCACTCCCGGAATGCCAGACCTTGTTTTTTTAGACCATGGGAGCGACTAGAGATGTAAGTGCTGTATTCTACCATTTGTATTGAAATGTATAAAACGGAAAATACCGTATAATACGGTATTATACCATTTGCTACGATATTTTATGAATAAATCGATTGTTTTTATATTTTTTAAGTAAATTATCTGAGTAATAATTAAAATACTGAATACGGTGGAAATGCACAGAAAATAATATTATAGCAGACCCGGCCAGCGGTTTATTACAAAATAAATTTAGGTTATACCTTAGTCTCAGTAACACGTGGTGGTTATGCTATTAAATTGTAGCTTATATGAAACGTTTGTATTTTTAACATAGCGCCATCTATTGAATACTTACTCAATCCAGTCGACAGATATTGCCATCTGTTAGAATCGTTTGGAGCTAACAGATAATTGTGACAAATAATTTGCTATAAAATAATATTGCGACAATAAATTGAGATGTAAGCTATCCTATCTTTCAAGTTGGATCAAATTGCACACAGTGTGCAAATCAAATTTAAAATCGGTTGAGTAGTTTAGGTGTTCATCGCGGACAAACAACGTGACACGTAATTTTTATATATATAAAGATTTTATTTATTAGACTAGAACTCTTCGTAATATTGCAGGATCTTAAAAAGTGAATCAAAATATAAAATACATAAAATACCAATAATACCGTAAGTTATAATAAAATACCTGTTTAATACATAGCCTTTTGGTATTATACGGTATTTTTACAACACTAGCAGCGACGCGAGTCGCGCGGCGCAGGCGCACTCACCCTGCACGAAGGGCTTCAGGTGCGCGTACTCCAACGCGCGCCAGATGTCCTCGTCCGAGAACGTCTCGAAGGGGTCCAGGTTCATGCGCAGCGTGCCCGAGAACAGCACCGGGTCCTGCGGGATGATGGTGATGCGCGAGCGCAGCTGGTGCAGGCCCATGGCGGCCACGTCCAGCCCGTCGATGAGGATGCGGCCGCCCACGGCCTCGACGATGCGGAACAGGCCCAGCGTGAGCGTGGACTTGCCGGCGCCGGTGCGGCCCACGATGCCGAGCTTGTCGCGCGGCGCCACGGCGCACGTGACGTCACGCAGCGCGGGCTCGGCGCCGGCGCGGTACGCCAGCGTCAGCCCCTCCAGCTGCAGCGCGCCCGTCTCCGGCCACGACGCGCCCGGCCCGGGGGATAAGTTCCATGCCGCCTCCTATTTCGCAAAACATAACACCAATGTTCAGATTGTCACTTCACTGGTAGGTAGCACTTTCATGGTGCCATTTTCATATTTACTCACCTGTTCTGTCTCCGCGTATTCTTTTATTCTTTCCACTGCTACAATGTTTGTTTCAACTTCTGATGTCATGCGCACCAGCCAATTCAAAGTCTGTGTGATCTGAAAACAAATTTGCCAATGGGTAGAAAACACACAAGATGTGCGCGATGTACAATGTGTTGTAATGGTTTAAAATTACGTTTGTTTATATACCTGTAAGGCGTAACTGACGGAGAGACCGACCAAACCAGCGCTGATAGTGTCTCTGTTGAGCACTGCAAACATCGCAGAGAAGAATATGATGAGATTGCCGATCATCTCGAGCCTGATTGCCAGCCATCTGTTCGCGATGCAGCTCGGGTAGTAGCACGACTGGTTGTGATCGACACCACGCTCTGATTCTTCAATAAACCTAGTGGGCCAAACGAGATTAATTTTGTACCATCATCATCATCTACCTACATGGAGTTAATACACGTTCTATACAATTAATGGGGGCATGAAAACTAAGACTGTATTTTGCTTGATATTTGTACTAGCAGTCAAAATAAGCTTTTATTGCGTGAATATTTAATAGAAGATAATGGCTGTTTGTGGAAATAAATAATGTTTAACTTTACCTTTCCGAGACGCCGTAAGCTCGAATAGTGCTAGCGCCTGTGATGCTCTCACCGAAGTGCGAGTAGATAGGCGATCGCGACACAGACTCTAGTCTCTTCAGCTGCCGTGACGAAGCCACGTAGAACCGTTGGATTACGTAATAAATGGCGCCGATGGGAAGGATCACAGCCATGAATATCGGCGTCGAGAAACTTATCACGAAAAGCGTCCCCAATACCTACAGACATTTCATGCTCTGTTAAGTGTATGAAACTTTACAATACTGCACTAATCAAAATAATTTTTGCACCTCTTTTATGAACGACTTGTTGTAAAATAGTAGCGCAGCTCGCCTACATTTCCATTAGAGACCGCATATATAAAATTTGCGTTTTACCTGATATTATATTTTATAACGCTAACATTTATTTATTCATAATAAATAAATAAATAATACTAGCCTGTAATTGACCCACTGCAGGGCAAAGGGCTCTCTTTTCTAGAGAAGGCACGAGCATTAATTATTTATTAATTGTTGGTTCAATACTTGCCCGGATTTGAACCCACAACCTCGTGCATGAGACGAGAGGCCTTACCCACTGGGTCATCACGACATAATCCGTGAGTATTATTTATTTATTTATTATATTAAAAGTAGATACCTACTATGTTAACAAAAGTGGTGTAAGATTATTTGATGATACTGTTGTTGATACAAATAGATGCTATCTTTTATTTTAACTAAAAATAAAACAAGTGCTACACATGGTTACGTAGTCCTTTCAAGGTGTGATAGTACTCAGAATTAAATCATATAATTAAAAATAACATTCGGATAACTTTAATGCTACGGCTACATTGCCGCAATAAAGCGAAATACACTTCCCACGCTCTCTGTTGTACAGTGAGACATCGTCAAGTGGTGTGCGAGAGTGTGCGCGCGTAGTGTATTTCGCTTTATCGCGACAATGTAGACGTAGCATAATAAATAGTTTAAATGTAAAGACAGCAATTACTTGTATCCACTCCAGGTAATTTCAACATGGTGAACGTAACAAAAACACAGTAAATAAACAAGCGCATATTTTTGGGATCAGTTTACAAACTGAATTTAAAAATACAAGTTTAATTTCGAGGTTACGTATTGTTTTAGAGGATTTTTCAGATATCATAGTGAATACTAAAATTATAAAAAAAAATCTGTGCCAAGTACAGTAAAAGATTGAAAAAAAACATCACACAACAAGCTCTCTAATCCTTGTAGTTTCATGAAAGCTAGGCAGCAAAGAATAAGCATAGGTAAGATACTAAGTATAGGTATTCCCTTGGTTCGCATAACATCTGAAGTCCTATCCTAATGTATTCATAGTTGTTTGTTTGAGCATATTGTTTTTATCGTCATATTCATGATTGGCTCTAACTTTCTTTACCATTACCGTAGTTGCCATAAATGTAGAAGTATATTATTGATGCGTCTAAGTAATAGTAATTTAGTCTAAAATACAAACATGTAATTGAACGTTTCGGTGTCCCAATGTTATTTTGGACTTGGCATGGCTTCTTCTCATGACGGGACTTTACTTCGTCTTAAAGTTTATTTATAACATTCTGAATCTATAAAAGATGACAAATAGACAATTTAAGCATTCATTCTAAAATATTTGGCCCAAATATTAACTTTGTTTTACTAATTTAAGAGCTATAGAACATTATGACATCAGTAATGATGGTAAAAAAATAATGTTATAAGCGTTATGATGATTATGACAAGTAGACAGGTGAATATAAATTATGACTTTAAATTTTATGCGACCATTGTGGAACCCTGGATTTGATAATACTACCGATCTTATCAAACGTGGAAATTCCAGCTAAATGTTCCAAAGTAATCGAATGTTGAACGGATAATAATTGTAGTACGTAAATACGATTGAATTTAATCTTTTATAAAATTGTAACATTTTATGGAACGTTAAAACGAGTTTACCAATGAATTGAAAAACAATATTTTACATGCATTTTTTAATGTGGACTGCAAACACATCAGTGTACTAAGACTCCATCGCACTAACGACTCGCAAATAAGACGAACATAATGTTGCACAAACACGGACAAATCATAAAACAATAAAAAAAAATACCCACCAACATAACCGAAAGGCCATAAAAAATGGAATGAATAGTTAACAGTGGTGAGATTACCTCAAAAATGCACCACATCAAGTCGGAGATCTGCGAAGGAAGAGACGTGTCCAAAATGTCCATGTCTTTAGAAAATCTAGAGAGTATCCTGCCAAGGGGTGTCACTTCGAAGAATTGCAACGGTGCTTTTAACACATGGCCCAACAATAGCTCGTGGAGATACCTCGCCGCCCGCCAACACGCCAGAAATGGCATTAGGTCAGCAAAAATTGATCCTAATGCTGCAACAACATCCACGGACACTCGTTTAGTACCTAGCTGAACACCACGCATGGGCGCTCGACACCGGGCGACACTCCTAATAATAATGAATACATTGTTTACGATACGTGTGTTCCAAACATTACTTACTCGGTAAGAGGGGCTACACGAAGCTAAGTTGGTGGATATTGATAGTGTACTGTGCGTAAGATACATTTTAGAGCTATTTAGAGTCTATGTTAGGCTTACGAAACTGAAAACACTCTTTAGCTAAAAAAATCCTCCACATCGCGTTACGGCTTGTCAAGTTTATCCACTAGAGCGCTACGGCTGTAATCGATTTATCCCCATAAATATTGACAATTATACTTGTTATGGACATTTGCTTCCAATGCAAAGAGGCACGACTACTTTCAGAATCTGAATCCGGCAATCACAAATAGAGAATCAGAGCTATTTGTAAAATTATAGCTAGGAACTTGTGTCTGGGCTATTTGCCCAGGCTGGCCGATGGTAAAGTGCAAACAACCCGAGGTTATGTATTTGAATATTATTTATACATAACACCGAGACGGACGGACAACACTCCAAATGTATTATGAATACGGCCACTAGAAAATTTAAATTAGTATAAAGCTACTATAGGAAGCTTTTAACTATGTATCGCAACGCGTTCTCATATTTCGATATTAAAAAGTGTCGTAGTCGAAGTGTCAAACAAAATAATGTTAAGAGCATCACGAAACACATTTTGCTTGGCTTGCGTTTTTTGCCAAGAAGTTTGAGTCCAGTTTTGCTAAATACAAAACAAGAATTTCAGTCGGTGAATAAACTTGAAGACGCATGACGCGTTGTGATCGAATTTATCACCAAATTAAGCGGTTTTGGTTATCCCTTTGAGCTAACTTCTACACTAGGTTAATCCCATGCAAGATTATCTTAGCATCCATCTAATTTCTGGGTTAAAACAAAAGAAAGCAAAGTATGTAAGTAAAAACTACTATCTAAGCATCTACAAAACAAGGAGGAGCGAAAAACGACGTTTTATTATTCATAAACTGATCCCATGTTGATATGTCCATAAGTCTTAGGTAGAGAAATAAGTGAGGCATACTGCTACATACTGTTTGGGGCTCAAAAACTTAGAAGTCGTTATGTTCTATAAAAAAGTACATAATATGGAAATTCTATAAGCTATTTGCGTAACACATTGCAGTATAAAGTGCAACACTAGATCAACTCTAGAAATGTAGCCAACCGACAGTACTTACGTCATTTAAGCTGTGTAGAACCTATTCATGAAAAAATAACTAAAGGCTGTTTTCTGCAAGCTTAAATTCGCGTTTCAAGTAAAACGATCATTTTGGATTTATGGCAAAAAATCTTCCAAAATATGCCTTATTGATTTTAGTTACTAATTGATATAATATGTTTTATTTTTTAATTACAAATTGAATGTTGGATACCTACATTACATACAAAACAATCCTATTCCGAGTTCTACATGCTAAATGTGTGTTTTTTTTAAACAAATATTTAGCGTTCGAGTTGTGCTAGTGTCGCACTCCACACGTGCGCGTGCCGCATCGCGTGCGAGAGACGTCGCATACCGCAAAGAAGCAGGAGGTCCATCCTCTGAGCGTCATGGGCAACACATTGTCGAGCACGTCCACGTCCTTGCTGAAGCGGTTGAGCACGCGGCCCACGGGCGTGCAGTCGAAGAAGCCGATGGAGGGCGCGTGCAGCACGCCGGTCAGCAGCGCCGCGTGCAGCGCGCGCGCCGCCGCCAGCGTGCCCAGGTACAGCGCCAGCGACGACACCGACACCGACACCACTACGGGAGCGCTACTGTATGCCGCGCCGCACGACACTCACATCCCGTACGACCCAGGACGAAGTACACTCGCGGAGTTGAAATATTTGAGCAGCACGAGGACTATTTTTGTTTGCATAGTGCATGTTTATTTACGCCCAGAAAAATATTGAGTGAAAAGGAAAATTTTAGAAAATTGCTTTACATTTTCGTCCCGCAAGTGTACATGACGTGGCTGATTTGTAACGAGTTTATAGGACCCACGTCACCGATATTCCATTTTTTTTTAAGTCATAGCAGCCTATTTTCATAAATAAAAAAGTAAATGATTCAAGTTGTAGGCCTGTGGGGCTTGCTCCACCGAAATTTCACTGTCGTAAAAAAAGGGATTAACTAAATATGTTATCCAGAGCATTTTTAAGAAAAACAAAAAAACAAACTTTTTTCGGTAGGGACAGGCGTGTATTTTGGGAATTTCAAAGACATTACTAAATATTTGAGAAAATAAATGTCTAAATAGAAGATGTACCATGCAATATCATAAAAAAAGAGATATGAAAATACTAGTTTAACATACAAAAGTCACAAGTCGCATTTCAGCAATAACAACACGAAAATCAATTATATAATATTGCGACAAAACACACCAAATCCGTAATGGGCGCCCAGAATATTGTGCAACTCATTGCGGGTGTCAGTTCGATGGTAAGTTCACATTCTTATACAGAATGTTTTTGAACAAGGATCACTATGGTAGCTAATTTTATTCGTTAGACAGTAAGATTTCATGACAAAAATTCATGTCGAGTTTTTCTAGTGGATTAAAACTACATTTGAGTATTTATTTAGGTTAATTTTTCTGGCCAAAATTTATAAAAAACTCAATAAACAAAAAAGTTTTGTTAAAATGGATTCTGCTTGAAAAAACAAAAATTTAACGGTCAAAGATTTGTCAAATCATTTTGTTTTTTTTTTTTTAATACTTGTACTCTTGTATGTTATTTCCTACTAAATTGAATCTATTGTTGTAATTATTTCCATGCACATAGGAATTTCTTTGGGTATTAAGAAAATTCAAGACCATGCAATAGATATACATAATATCATAAAGGGAATATTTGCAAACTTTTCAAAGAAGAATATGCATAGATATTTAAAATATTTATATAAAATAAAATATTGTGTAAGTAATGTATTCATTATTAATAGTTTCCATTACCAAATTATATTATTAGTATATTTGTAAGTGTCGTGTAGTTTTTAATTCGTTGATTTTCTGAGGTGTCTAAAAGATTATTACAGCAAAAGGATTAACAGCAGCATCCTTTTGTGGTCAATAACATACTGCGATCACCAGTCGAGATGATTTACAACATTTTCAACACCGTAATTATTTAAATTATTGAGCTTTAAGACTTGATGATAAACTTTAAAGTAATTTGAAAATTATTGAATGGGTTATATAATTAAGTTTTGGTGTAATCGTCAGTATAGCAATAACAACAGTGGTTAGTTGAGATGTAGTTTATGTTACCTTGTCCGATTCCGAGGGCGCCGTACACGCCGAGGTACATGTCGCGTAGCTTAGTATCAACCGTGCCGTTCACGAGCTACGTACAAACAATACATTTAGCTAAAGGTTCTCCACAATCATGGTTCTGATCGGCTTGGCAAACTTTAAAAAAATATTTGTATCATAAAATAATATCTTTAAAAATAGGGCTAATCAAAACCGATTGGATTTGTCGAAAAGCTCTTTAAAATGAGTGTACCGATTTCAACCAACCAATTTGAATCGACACGAAAGGTTTTGGTCACAAACTCCACGATCACATCAAGATCATTTTTTATTTCAAACATAAAAGAAATATCAACACAAGCGAGATTATAGTTCGCTTCTGTACTGATAAGTGATAACATTGTACTACGGTCATTCCTCCCGCTAATCAAGCGTACTAAATAATCATATTAATCTTATATCAAGCGTCATGGTCTACATACGTAATATTTTATTAATAAAAAAAATGTGACAAAGATATTAAAAGAAAAATAAATATATCACATGGACTTACCATTTTATTATCATTCGCCCATTCAGTAAGCCAATAGTTGGAGCCGACTTGGAAAACTTGCAGAATGAGATTCATGAGCACTGTGATAACAGACGAACAAATTCCTACACTCATCAGGTAGTGCTTGTAAACGCTCCATTTCACCTGCGCACGATACAAAAAGAAAATTAGAAAAACGGACGTCAGACAATATTATGATTTTTATGTGCGGCTGACCAGACCGCAGTCTGCAATGTTTTTGTACATACATAGTCTTGTTTTTGTAAACCAATGTCATAAAACTCTTTTAACTAGAATTCTAAGTTTAAAGTGTAAATAAACTTACACTTCCAGTCTCTGTTTTCTCAGCTTCTATGAGTTTATTTTTCTCTTTCAATTCATTCGGAGTTGCGGTTTCTGGCGTTTTTCTCTTCACACTGCCAGCGCGGTCACCTAGACACAGCAAGAAGACGAAGACGTATTAAAACTATTTATAATATGCAGTTATTCAAATCACAATATACAGGGTGGTAGGGACATCGACGCGCAAACTCAAACCATGAATTCAGCACATGATTTTAGACCCCATAGCGTACAAATGTTACGTAGGATATTAAAAAAAAATACTGTTGTGTCATAGAAAAGTGCAATCAATACCTACGCGGTCAAAATGTATGGCAGAGCTTTTTGTTTTAATAATTTCAACCCTAGGGGAATCAGAAGTATGTACTGAATCCATGGTAACAGGTTGTACGTCGATGCACCTGCCACACTATATATTTAACAATACTTGATAGTATGGTAGGTCTTAGTAAGATTAGATTATTATTATTATAGTGTGAAATTTTATTATAAACTTCATGTATTGGGAATCACCCTAGCAACTTGATAACAGACTCCACCCGTCTTATTACAAAACGAAATCTAACTTTAGTTCTAGGCTAAACCTTCGAGCCAGTATTTGTATTTCGAACTTTATTTCGATTTAGGCAAAGTTCTTAATACTAAAATGACAACTTAGCACCGAACTAAGCTATCATTTTTGTATAAAGAACCGCATTTCTATAACAGTTAGGTTCCTAATTCAATAACTGGCTCGGTGGTTTAAACCTGATCTAAACAAAAATCTTGTTTTGTAATAAAGGGGACATGACACAAAGTTCTGTTTCACAGCTTATCAGTGACTAGAACATTAAAGTAATACATGAAAATCATTTGATTATCTCAGTCAGATTATCTCTTCCTCGTTTGTATATAATAATGTTGTTATTTGATCAAGTTTTCTAAATAAAAAATATGTTCCGTTACCTGCTGCCGGTTCTGACTCTGATGCACTTTCGGAAAGCGAACGAGCTCGCTGTAACTTGCTCTGGAATTCAGTGCCAAGTTTACTTTCAAGGTCCTGTTTGATTTCGTCCAATTCTGAAATAATGTTATAAGAAATTTGGTATTGGTCTGCGATTGATTGGGGATTTGTTTACTGCTGTTGATTAAATTTTGGATTATGTCGTAATAAAAGCGAGTTGCAAACGCTCAAACGCGTCAGGTACTTATGTGGAAAAACAACGCGTATCGCGTGAAGCGCGTCCACAACCGACCGAGGCGAGTCGATCCGGCCGTTGTGGAGCCAGCTTAGTTACCTTCGGGTGAGGATCGCTCGGCGTCACTCAGATGGTGTATTAAGAACTCAGCGAAGGCGCCCTTCTTCTCGAGCAGCTGCTGGTAGGAGCCGGCCTCCGACACCTCGCCGTCGCGCAGCACCACCACCAGGTCCGTGTGCGCCAGGTACGACACGTTGTGCGTCACCCACACGCGCGTCTTGCTCTTCAGCAGCCCGCTGGGCCCCAGCACCTGCGCGAGAGAGAGAGTCACTGCCGTCCCGCTCGCACGCACCGCAGCGCTGCACTACACACGCACCTTGTCGAAGATGTGCTTGCCCACGTGCGAGTCCACGGCGCTGAGCGGGTCGTCCAGGAAGTAGTTGTCCGCGTCGCAGTACACCGCGCGCGCCAGCGACACGCGCTGCTTCTGACCGCCAGACAGGTTTATACCTGCGCATAGACAAACACCATTTGTTTTTTATTGGAATAGTCACTGCAATTTGAAAAACCCCTAGACAATCGGGTTTTTGACTGGTGTTTTTAAAATTGGATTTCTCGAAACCTAGAACGAATATAATATGCCACATTTTTTTTTAAATTACATATCTAAAAACAGTGCGAAATTGTAAACGTTTTAAAGTCTACTCTAGTAGACGGAGACGATAGCACTGCTAGCATCTGACGTCAGAGGAAGACAAAAACGCCATTGTAACTTCGCCCCATTCAGTACAATGATCGTTTTACGTGACAAAAGTGGAAGAATAACTTCGAAAGGGTGTTACTTTTCCTATTTTTCACCGATTTTATTGTCTTTTCCATAAATCGACATTTTGAGTAAATTTTTTAAAATAAGTAATTATTCATGTACATTTTTTATAGTAGTCAAATAGCCTAATGCAGCAAGGACGCCAGTCACCGCGCAGTGCTTGCCGGCGCGTGTGCCAGCAAGATATGTCGATAGTTAAAGAATACTTTACCTTTCTCGCCAATTTCAGTTTGATCTCCTCCAGGCAGCACCTCGAAGTCAGGTTTGAGAGCGCACATATCGATGACATTAATGTACTTTTGCTTGTCGAGCGGTTTGCCGAACAGAATGTTGTCCTGAAGAGTCGCGTTCTGTATCCACGCTTGTTGCGGCACATAAGCTATGCTACCTAGAATTTAAAGAACGAGTAAGTTACCTGAACACAATTTATTTGCATAATAAGGATTTTTTGGAAGTGACACGTACCGAATGTGTTGACTCGTCCGGAAACCTTGTTCATTTCACCAAGCAAGGCTGAAAGCAAGGAACTCTTGCCGGAGCCAACGGCACCAACGACGGCGACGAGAGAGCCGCGCGGCACGTGCAGGTTGAGGTTCTTCAGGACCAGCTCAGCGTCCTGGTCGCCCCAAGTGAAGTGACCATTCTCTATTACGATCGGGTTCGCTGAAATAACAGGAATATTATGAAACCTCTTTTCAACAATGCTTATTCAAAAGAAAATAAGTTCTATAATATAACACTTACGGTCTTTAGGATCGTGTTCAACAGATGTAATGTCCAGTTCATCACAGTTCATAAATTTGTTCAATCTCTTTATACCGACAGACGTCTAAAAATGCAGAAACATGTTAGTCGTACAAAATAATGTGTAAATAAAAGAATGTTAGCAACACAACATGTATTTAATTACATATTTAACCACACCAAGCTGTACTATTGATATTCCACACCAATAAATGTAGTACTAGTCATAAATTAAAACGATAAAGAAAATTAGAAGCAAGTTGTTAAAATTATGATTAGTTGCTCAACCAGAGAAACGTTAAAAGAAAATTTGAATAATGAGTCGACTTTTGATTGTGTACCCACTACCTAAATCAGAAAAATTATATCAAATGCAGGGTGTCTGGGTGTAATATTAATTAAGTAAGTACATACTTGCTTAATTAATAACTAATGTGAGTCTTGTTTTTTACCCCACATTTGCATTAAATTGCTTTCACGAGTTGACACTGATATTGACTTCTTCAAATAAAGCTTCACACTGAACACAGATAATAATCTAATATGATAAACTTACTTGTACAACATTCGATATAACGTTAGGCAGCATTGACAGTGGGAAACGCAGAATGTTGAAAAGAGACAACGCTACGAAAGCTCTCTCCGAGTCCAGCACTTCAGTATCGTTTACCAGTACAAAGCACCCGAACGACATCAGCGAGACCTACGACATCATTCCACGAGTTACATTATGAGAAGTGCCCATGCAAGTGGCTGGACCGAAGCTAACTAGTCTAAGTTGTGTTCCGCGACCACCACATTGCACGTCCACTCGCTCGTGGCCTCTACCCAACCTATTATCACGACTCAGCGAGTGGACGCACAAATATAACGTGCGTGTTTCAGTAGCCACAGAACACAACGTAAACTGAATTGTGCACTGTCGCTGTTCGGTTATAATATAAAAGTACAAGATATATGCGTGTTAGTGTGTCTGTATGTGAAAGAACCAAAGCCACATGTGTAATGTATAGAGGAGTGAGTACGTCGGGGCACTACCTCGATCGCTGATACCACGATGAGTGGCAGTAAACCTAGGGGCAAGTGAATTGTGTAAAACAGAGACATCGACACGAATATATTTTCAGCTGTCAGGATATTTTTCTCGGGATCCGTTATCAGAAACGTGAAGAAGGTTAGGAAGGTCACCTTGAAAACAAACAAAAATTATTTAAACCTTTTCTGATCTAAAATTCAACGTTAATTATTACATGACATAAAAAGCCTTTCAAATAATTTGTTGTAGTGCTCTATGAGTAATGAATTTAAAAGATAAAATTGGCAGGGTTGTGTGTAACCTAGAGAACAGAACAGTAGTTATAAGGCTCGTCCGTAGTAACTATTTATCATTGCTCTACCTTCTTCGGGAGTTATCTTGTTGTAGCTTAAAAACATATTGTCAGTGTGTTATCAGTAGGTAAATCATATTAAAATGATATCAAAGCATAAATGCTCATCAATAACAATATTGAGACCAATCAAACTGATAAGACTGTAATCTGTGACTGTAATAAACGTGTTATCTGTGTGGCCAAATCAATGACATAATTTATAATAATTGATTATCGACTGTGATTGAAGATCAAGTTTTATCAAAGTAATGACGATAAAAATTATGGGAATTTATTAATTTAACTAAGAATCATCCGTCACTTTGCGGAAATCCATGACAATAAAATGTTATATAATTTAAAT
This sequence comes from Dryobotodes eremita, assembly GCA_917490735.1. NCBI lineage: Eukaryota > Metazoa > Arthropoda > Insecta > Lepidoptera > Noctuidae > Dryobotodes > Dryobotodes eremita. The sequence goes on from OU823249.1 coordinate 15,845,580, forward strand.
TAAATAATTAATTTAAATTTAATTTAATTCGCCTAAATATTGAAATTGCATAACATTTAATTATGTAACTAGTAAATAAAGTGGCGCTCTATTTCCAAAAAGTACTTATTGTGGCACATTTTGCAAGAGGCGGAATTTTTGCATCCAGTTTAAATAAAACGGTGAAACCCAAAATATTTATCGCTAGATAAATAAGGCAGCTGGGTGTTTTTATTGATAAGAATTTTGTTTATAATTTACTTTGTTACAATTACCTACATTTATTTTGTATTTTTGCAGTGACGCAATCGAAATCAGCATGATTTCAGCAATTACGGTGTTTCTCTTTACAAATGGATAAGTTCTTAAAAAAACCAACAATGGGTGCCACGGTTTTATGTGAAAACAAAATCTCAACATGATTGTAGTTGAAATTCAAACTCAAAGCATTTATTTCAAATACACCAATTACAGGCACTTTTGAATTGTCAAGGAGTCGGTCAGTCAGAAACTAGTTGTCCATTTCAAAGCGTAGTAGGTAACTATGAAGACGAACGGACAAGAAACTCCATGGACACTCTTTTAAATCAACATAATCATAGTTACAAAAAAAAAAAATGGTTACATCATTCATGTTGAAATTATACATGTGAGAACGATGTAGAAAGACGTGCACATTAAAAGCGTCCGTAATAAAAAAAGACAAAAACAAAAAAAAATACAATTCAGAAATTTAAATAAGCCGTGGCAGCTAAGAGATGACAAGTCCCCACTGACGGCGCCCGTTCACGAACATGACGTATGGATCAGCACCATTCAGCTCAACCATTTTGAAGGGAACTTAATGATCCAACACAATTGAATTGGCAACATTGTGTATCAAGGTTTCAGTTAGATAAATGATAAGTCGCTTACCAGGAAAGGTGCGCAAGACCATATAAAAGATGTAGCAGAGTTAAGATAAGCAGTCTGTTTTAAAACGTTCATTTCTTTGTTTCTTATTTTAAGTATTTGATCTTCGAAACTTGGTTCCCAAGCATACATTTTAAGAACCTGAAAAGAAAATATTTACAATTAGAATTTGAGTATGCATGACGCAACATGATGAACAAAAATAGATTTAAATCGACATATTAGCTGGCAAACAATTTTGTTATAAATAATTCTTTCGCATATTATGGGAACATATAAGTTTATCTGTACTGATTTTTGTTGATTTTAGTTCTAGTCTAACCGGACTATAGCTATTCAGTTCTGTTAATCTATACTAATAATAAAGCTGAAGAATTTTTTTGTTTGAACACGCGCTAATATCCAACTCCCAGTTGGATTAGAATGTTTTTTTTTTTTTGCATTTGTTAGCCCAATTCTCGAGGAAGGTTATATGTTATTAAACATCACGCTACGGCCATTAGCAGCCGTGCAAAAAGAAAAAAAAACAGAAAGAACGTTAAGCGAAACGAAGTGATAGCGCGGGCGGGCAATGCGATGCGACGGGGTAGTTCGGGGGAAAAAGAAATTTCACGCGGACAAAATCGCGGGCAGAAGCTATATTTAATATTGATTACTGTTGGTCGAAGTTTCGAACAGTAAATCTGCACAGAGAGGTCAGTCCACTCGCGTAACTACATACAATTGTGTACTTATGCTACACACGACATTGCACATTGCACTATACTGTGACGTAAGAATTTATACTTGAAAAGTGATTTTATAGAGTAATCTAAAGTTTTTTGAATTTAACAATATCTGAAAAGGAAGAAATTTTGCCATTTGATCTCCCGATTTCTGAAAAGATTAGTAGGATGTCAGCCATTTTGAACATGAAAAGTTGACATGAAAGTCTTCATTTGAATGGGCAAATACTAGCCAGACAAAACCTTCTATAACATAAAACTAGTTGAATTAGCAATACTTAAACAAGATCCTTAACTCGAAATATACGACACGTTTAATATGATTGACACTTGACACTTACGCCCATTTGCACCGCAAATCACTAAACACGTTTAGCGCTAAGAGTTTAAAAAATTATTCTGTTTCTGTCAAATGTTTGAAGATGACAGACAGAATGATGTTTAAAACTCGTTTAATGCAAAACGTTTTTAGTAATTGGCGGTGCAAGTGGGCCTCAATCTTTTTAAATCAACTGCGATAATGGTTCGAACAATTTTTTATCATAAATAGATATAATGATAACAGGATTAAAGGCTCCCACAGACAGGCGCGACGCGACAGCGCTACACAAAGGCGCCGCTGGTCGCGCGACACGCGGTGCCTTTGTCGGGCGTCGCGTCGCGCCAGTGGGTACGAGCCTTAAGGCGTTCTTAAACTAGGAAGACAGTATTCTTATAACAAATTGATATAAAGATACTAGTTTAGAGATATTAACTACAGTAGTACCTTGTGTTTGCGTAATGATATCAGGGGAATCAAATAAGATATGATTTATGTGGTGATAACACAAAGGCCGCGAAAGCGTAACTCAAATAATGTTTCACAATGTGGTGAAATCGAAAAAAAGGATCTAAACTAGTAAATTGACAATTTTAGCAAGTCATGATCACACAATATTAATTTTATCTACAGCAAAAAACCAATCATAAGTTAGTATTTCATAGTATTTGTCAAAGAAACTGTACATATAAATCAAAGCTATTTCTTTGGTTGTAACCGAAAACATTCCATATCTCAAAAACTACACGACGTACCTACCGTCTTTAAAACCAATCACTGAGAGTTCTCAAGCAATTTTTTTTTTTTTTGAAGTTTCTACTTTTATGCTGACAAGGTAGAGGAGAGCGAGCCTAAGGAAGAGAGCGTCTTAAAAAAAAAAACCTCCAAATTTTTTAAGGCTTTAAATCCGAATATTTCACCATCAACATTTGTCATTTGAGTTAAATAGAAAAATCACGAAAATCTCATCAATATAGAATCCAACAGTATTCCACCCAGTTATTTGCACTGTTTTTTTACCTACATGTACTTACCAACCCAATTTATTTTGATATAGTGCTGAGTAAAATGGCAGTGTGACATTCGGACGGACAGACAGGACGAAATTATAAGGGTTGCTTATTTGACATTTGGCTACGGAACCCTTAAAGGAGATTGATAACATCTTGTCTGACCTAAAGTAGATAATGGACCCTTCAATGTTAAAAAAACACTTATTTACTACCTACTACCTACCTACCTTAACTACCTTACTTCTTTTTTGTTTTTTTCATACTAATAATATTTTAAATGCGAAAGTGAGTTGCAGCCATGTGCCAAATTTAGAATACTTTTTATCTCGGTAGTACGTTCCTTTGGGATAATTTCCGCTGCACCGGGCGAAGCAGCAGTCAAAAGCTAGTACACCATACACGCTTTTAACGTACTTATAGTAATATTTTTTTATCGAATAAGTTTGTTCGCCGCAAGATCGAGTTTAGGAGATCAATATCGAGACATAGACTTATGCTACAAAACATTAATATTTTTACCTTGATTCCATTAAGTACTTCATTCATAAGTTTGACTCTTTCGTCTTTGTATTTCATAAGTCTTATTTGAAGGGTTTTCACCCTGTTGGCGATGAGTCCATTGACCGGGATCAGTATGATCATGACTGCCAATCCGGCCAGAACGGAGGGACCCAAGATCCCCCAGAGGAAATATAGGGCAAGAGCGATTTGCAGCGGCGCCGACCATATCATATTTAAGTATGCAGTCAATTCGACGAATCTGTGAAGTGTAAGTTATGTTAATATTTATTAATCATGTTTTATTGAACTTTCTAGAAATAAATCTATGTTTGTGTGAGAGCCACACATTTTAATTGCGTAACACAGAGAGTTTTGAAGGATACTGCTAGTCCATTGCTTCATAGGTTTCAAAAATTCGTCTGCTCAGAAACGTAAATAACGCAATGAACGTGGGTAAGCTGTCAAAATAAAACCCATTGCGATCAGTTGTCATTTTATCTGTGTTACACAATTATATTAAAGTTAGGTTCGGTACCTGGCAGTAAACACATCGAATTTTATATGAAGTCGGTTAAAATTTGTTAGGATTTATAGAGCGTCTTTTCCGTCACTTGTGCAAGTGTTTTTCTAAAGTTCTATGTAGTGTACATACATTTCATACATCCATTATGCACAGTAACTCTGATGGAGCACAGTTACAATTTTAACAAGTGAATCATTCGATAAAATTATTTATTTAACTTTCTTAAGAACACTAAAAATAAATGTTGCAGAAGCTATTTGTTCAGTATTCTTTATCGACACTTAAGCATTCCTGTTGTTTTGATTAATAGGTGTGAATAAGACTGAATATCATAAATGTAATACTATTTACACATGCTGCCTGCATATCTCAATGTCAGATGTGTAGATGAGATTGCTCCGACATAGCCTTGAGTGAATAACAAAATGTATTTGACTGGTATCAGCAAAAATTTTCGCACAATTAGACTCGAATTCAGACTTAACACTTACAGATTTTTCTTAAATCTTTGAAGGTGTAGGCAGAAGATAAAATGAATAGATAAATGGTATTTTTTATTACCTTTGAGCATCAACAGACATCAGGTTTACAATTTCGCCGACGGTGGATTCTTTCCTCGCGGCATTGGACATTCGCAGTGACTTCCTATAGATGGCGCTCGTCAGGGCGGTCCTTATCCTCATTCCCACGAGGTACATCCTTGTGAAGTAATGCGCTAGCAGCATAGTTTGCACTGTGGCACAGGCAAGAAGTGCAACTGCATAAATGTAACCCTTCCATAGCGGCTCTTTACCTTCCACGAAACCTATTAGGAGTCTAAAAATGAATGCGATAATGAGTAAATGAGCGTGAATGAGTTGCGATTTTGAGGGATTTATTTGTATCGTTTTGATAATGTTTATCAAACTAAGTCAGTATGTATATCGAGCATCATGCGAATCCGATGAAAATAATAATAATCTTGTCTATAGTGTGACTAGAAAAAATATTGTTACTTACTTGAGTAATTGTGGCGATAAGAACATCAAAACATCGTTGACCAGTTTGAGCATTGCTCCAAACAAAAACTGTCCTCCAAACGCTAAGCATAGTGCTGGCAAGATGGAAGCTGGCTTCTTTTCAGATTCAGGCTTGAAGTTCACGCTGGCTGATGTCTTACGATATGTGGCCTTTGTGGCATTGGAGCTGTCAATAAAATTATGGGTCAGTGAGAGATGTTCATTCAACTTTAAATCAAGGAATGATGGTTGTCAATCTGCCTAGCCTTTTCCCAACTAGATTGGGGTCAGCTTTCAGTCTTTCCGGATGCAGCTGAGTACCAGTATTTTACATGAAGCGACTGCCTATCTGACCTCCATAATCCAATTACTGGGTAAGACTGGTTGTTAGACATTCGGGTTTTTGACTACCCGTAACGACTGTCAAAGATCCACGAATGACAGCCGGGATCAACGGCTTAACGTACTTTCTGAAGCACGGAGAAGCCTCGATATGTAATGGATGATCGCCCTTCCACGGACCTCCCTTAAGCCCCCCGCTTAAACCTTCAATCGCCCTGTGCGGCTGTTATTTATATTTAGCCACGAGACCCTTGGTATATAATATATATATATATATATACAGTGAAACCTGGTTAAGTGGGACCTGGATAAGTGAGAAACCTCTATTATTGAGAATTTCAATGAGGTCCCGGCACTTTTTCATCCAATTACCTCTGTTAATGGGACTTTACGAACCTGGTTAAATAAGATTTGATTTCTAGGATTTTTTCGATGTTTACCTCTATAATTGGGAGTCTGTAGCTCAATTCCCTGTATAAGTGAGACATTTATCAGGTTGGGACAGGTTTCGACACGTAACAATAACAAATATAAATAAAATAAATACGCATTTTTATTAACCTTTCCACCTCTATAAATGGAATAACAGTACATTTCGACCTCTATAAGCGGGGGCCTCTGTAAATGAGACAACGATAATTTTAAACCTCTCTAATTGGAAAACTGGATAAATGAAAACCTCTTTAAATGGTACAAAATCCTTGGTCCCTTGAGATCCCAATTAACCAGGTTTCACTGTATATATATACAGAATGGTACAAATAGTGACGGTCATAAAAAATGTTGTGATTCCTCAGGCCCACAGGTATCCGAAAATACCCCATGTATGTTCCGCGATTCTTGATAATTATCGAGTAACAATATTTTTTTTAAATGTTATGGAACCGCTTTCAAAAAAATCATATCTTTATTTTTATACGGGTTTTTTCACATTATTTTTGTGCAATTTTCATTGTTATGGAATATTCTTATATTTATGATGGTTCATAAATTAAATACCACTATGTTTATAACAATGTACTTTTTTCGCTCTTGCCTGGATATTTAATTCAATAGTAAGGTATTTTGCTGATATGTGGATTTGTTTGACCCGCAAATTATGGGTAAATGAAATAATGCAATTATTATTGTTCTGTAAAGTAGTACATGGAAAGCATAACATTGTTATAAAACTTGTATTTATTTATGGGCAAACATTACATAATTTAAAAGGAACACATCAACACGGTATCTTTTGCCTTGAAACGTCAAAATTGATTACAGAGGTAAAACATTTGTTTAAAGGTGCGTCCACATCGCGAACATTCGAAAGCGAGCGTTCAGGTGGTTTTGAATTTCCATTGCGAACCCAATCAATAGCTTGCGAACGAATTTCAATGATTCCTAAAAGCATATTTCATGGAACATTTTCAATACTTAGTGCTCAGAAGGTGAGCTTATTAATGCCCGGTTCAAGGTGTTTACTGGTCATATGCTGGCGTTGTGGACGCATCTCATGGTCATGGTGACACTTGATAAAATATGGGTTCGTAATGCTTACATTTCTCGTTTTCTCAAAGACTTCTCCCAAAATTTTTCAAACTTTGGCACGACTTCTGTGGAAGAGTCCTGAGGGTTGAGAGCCCATAAGTCTTCTTCGATCAAACTTCTACGGAACCCTGTCAAGGCAAGTGGGTCGAACCAGCTGTATGTGAGACGACTGGGAAATCCTGAAGCGTTCTCCGGACATTGGTTCTAAATGATAAAATAATTAAAAATATAAGAAACGACAAGGCTAAAATTAATAAAACTACGGACTATTCAAGTATTTACGCTGACGTAATTTGATATTCTTGCGGCACAATTTAAGTATTTTTCTTGGCCTTATAGGTAACACAAAAAATCGTTTCTATTAACGCAATATATTAAGATACTTCTTGATTCCACATATAAAGAACATTAAGTTGTAACCGGTTTTGGTAAAATGTATTTCAGCCAGTTTTTTTTTTCTTATTACTAAGTTATAAGGCATTATCATCGCTCAAAGGTCATAATTATAATGAAGAATGTATAAGATTCTTGTTCCCTTATCGATTGTGGCTTGTCTGCAAGGTTCAGAAAGAAAGTAATGGAAGTAAAATAAATATTATAACATTTCAATTACCTTCTCATACTTATAAGGCGAATCTTTCGGAGGTAAATCGGCAAAACAATTCAATAAAAACATAAGTATTATCAGAGGATAATACACCATGTAACTAACGAAGTTATATTGAACATTTTCTTCATCGGTAAGATTGTAGTGTGCTTTAATTTCGGACTGCAGCTGAGGCAAACCTGCCAGTATCAAAAGTATCCAAAAGAAGAACAGCACTCCTGATGCTCTCATACCAAACTTTCGATTGTAGTACAATAAAGTCGCTGATAAACCCTGTGAAAGAAAGGTATATTAACATTTATATGGATATTGCAAACCAGTGAGAGTTAAATAAACATCTGAGTTGTTGATGCTCTCAACATTTTATATTCCGCGAAAAACAGACGGTTTACAGAACAAACTCAAAGCATTTATTTCAATTATTAAACCATTTACAGGAAGTTTTGAATTGCCAAGGAGTCCGTCAGTCAGAAATATGAAGCTAGTTGCCCATTCCAAAGAGTAGTAGGTACCTATGGAGAAGAACAGGCAAGAAACTCCATGGACACTCTTTTAAATTATATTGTTATAAAAATATTAGTTACATCATTAAGGTTAACTTATAATTACACACATTAATAAAGTCTAAGCAACATGTACGGTTTTGAACTTTTGAACGATTTTTACTATTGTAATATATAATAACTACAATAAGCACTCTTTGATGCATTAGTGACTAAAGCAACAAAATCTTTCATTCAATTGTTCATTTAATCACAATAATTAACAATATGTGTACCGTAACATACGTAGTATAAAATAAAGTTAAAACGAAATTAAACTTTTCATGTTATACAAAAATAAATAACGACATTTTTTATTATTATTTGGTAATTCAATAGTGACTGTGAAGTTCAATAGTGAAGTGTGACTGCCTCTGTTGTTTAAAACCTGTCGGCAACGATTTTTTATTAAATTTATAAGATTGTTTATCTCATCCTGCGGCAATCGCTCCCAATCGAATTTTAACAAGTCTTTCAGTTGTTGGGTTGTCGACAGTCCGTCCACGTTCTCTAGAACACGTCTCTGGAGCATGTCCCATGCGTGCTCGAAGGGATTGAGGTCTGGCGATTGTGCAGGCCACGGCAATACCCGGATCTTTTCCATTGCCAAGTACTCTGTGGTCCTCCGAGCTGTGTGTGAACGCGCAATGTCATGCATCAGCGTGAAATCTGAGCCTAGACTTTGTGCAAATGGGTGAACATAAGGCCCGAGGACATCTTCAAAGTAACTTTCAGCGTTCATATTGCCATCTACAAAAACGAGCTCAGTCGTCTGTTCTTCATAATACCCGTCCATACCATCACTGTGGAGCCACTGTAAGGGTGCACTTCCTGGACTCATCTCAGTCGTTCAGCATTTCCGGGACGACGATACACTCTTACCCTTCTCATATCAGGCCTAAATCCAAACCTGAAACCAGGACTCATCGCAAAATATTTGTTTATCTCATTGCTCCTCGGTCCATGTTAAGTATTCCCTACACCATTCGTTTCGACGGGCGCGATTCCCATGGCGTATAGGTGGGCACCTAATTGGGTGTCGTGCTCGTAGGCCGTATTCATGCAGCCTACTTCTCACGGTTTGGTGGCTAACAACAACACCGCTTGAGAATTGTAGCTTTAAACCTATCTCCCGGGCGGTTAACATCGGCTGACGTCTTGCAGTCAGTTGTATGTATCGGTCCTGTCGAGCAGTTGTACTCCTTCCACGTCCTGGGTGCTGCTCAGCAGGATCCCCTGTATTAACGTAGTGCTACCAAAGACGACAAATCACGTTCCTATTGACATCAAAATGCCGAGATACCTAGCACTGATTTCTTCCCGCTTGTAGCATTCCTACAGCTCTGCATTTCATCAGCAGTCAAATGGCGTCGCTCCATGACATAAAAATGACTCACAACTAATTATTTTCAAAAACTGTATATCTTAAAATGATAAAAGTGCGATAAATACCAAATTTATCAAGCAACGAAAACACATGAAATCGGGAAAAAATAATTAGCTTTTATTTTAATGAAAACAAAACACAATTGAAATGTTTCTAATTTTAAAATCAGCCAGTATATTATGTTTCCGAGAACAAAAAGATAGTATACCAATCTACTTTGTTAAGAAAAAAAAAAAGTATCAATTAATAAAACATGCAGTTTCTGTAAATGATGCGTGTTGCTTAGACTTTTTTGATGAAAATGTGAGAACGGTGTAAAAAGACGTCCACGTTAAAAGCGTCCAGAGTACAGCAAATAGAAACCAAAAAAATAAGTCGTGTCAGCTAATAGAAGAGCTGTTCCAACTGTCGGCGCCCGTTCACGAACATGACGCAAGGATCAGCACCATTCAGCTCAACCATTTTAAAGGGAGCTAAATGAACCATCACATATAATATAACTTTAGACGTTCGACAGACAAATGTTGCTTCGCGTTAAACGATTATACAAATAAACACAGGAACGAAGAGATGACTAATAACAACACATGATAGTTACTGCTGGAAATTAATTACTGTGAAATTTTGCAAAATTAATATTGTTAGCAATGCTATCGCTTGTTCGAACTGACTGCATCCTATGTCTCCTAAGTGTTCGTTTTATGGACGAAGAGAAAAGATAATTATAAAACCTCATTCAACTTGTAGAATATTAATAAACAAAACCTTAAAAATCTAAACATATTCAACAGACACGGCCATGGAATCGATAATTTTAATGAATGATTCTACAGTGTGTTGTATTGCACAATAGAAGCATATAATAATACAACCGCTGTCATATTAATCCGGCCAAAGTCCGTTTTTATCTCGTATTCAAGTTTTTATAAAGATTTACCACTGATTGTGATTATATCACAGTGAAGGTCAATAGTTTGAAGATCCGTTTCTTAGTGAGTACATAGTTCCGCACAGAACGGTCAGTTGAGGCTCGACATTCGAGGTGGCATAAATAATAGTGTAATAGGTTACGGGTGATGTAACTTATTTTTTTCCGACGTGTGTGAGGTTAACAAATTGTCCAAGGTTAATGAATGTAATACTCGTCGAAAGGGCTTTTATAATTATGAAGCTGTACCTATGAGGTACTTAACAGTAGGTACCTAATATAACTTTTTAGAAGGTCGATTAGTTTCACATGACATTGATGTGAATTTAATAGCTTAGTAATGTTTTCGTTCTTTAAAACTAATAACTATAATAAGTATAAAAGCTTGTAAAAAGAAATAGCGTCACTAAGGGCTGATTTTACCAAAGTCAAAGGGCTGATTTTACCAAGTCAGATACCTTAAAGCCGTGGAATAAAATTGACATGTGACTGTTCTAGTATGGAAAAACCGTCAAAAATTTTAAAAAATATCTCGGGATCAGACTTATTCTACGTATAAGTTTGGTGAAATTCGCCTTAAGTAGTGCATAAACAATATGTTTTTACGTACATTTATAATGTAAAATTTTAACAATGTATTAATCTTTAAACCGTGAATCATTGAGAATAATTAATAAACAAATAATTAAATACATAAAGACATGTGAATAGTCATGGTATGCCATATGGATGGGTCATAATTAATTGAAATCAAGAATTAGGCCGGGCGTATACGTCTGGAATGCCTTTCTGAATTCAGCAAGTGAATGATCCAGAAATTCAGTACTACTTTGGCTCCAACCAACTTTCATTCAGTTTCTGAATTTAGCGGATCATTCACGTGCTGAATTCAGAAAGGTATTACGGCCGTGTACGGGCAGCCTTAGGGCAACTATTGGCTATCAATTGCAAACCTCAATTGAGCGTGCGTGCCTACTTGTATTACTAGTTGGTTTAATATAATTATGATGACCTATTTTCATGATAATAACCGTTAATATCCACCGATGTTTTGGAAATTAGGGGAACAGATATAGAAAGCATTATTGAATTACTATGAGTGTTACTGGTTTTTGGGATAATATTATTTTGTGAGGTTTATTCCTTCCAAAAATATCACGCAACTGTTTTAATGAGTTAATATTGTCTTTTTTTTTAGAGTTCACCTACCATGTTGGTTGAAGATTTTAGGTCGTTTACATAAAATGCCGTCTTTTTTTCTACGATCTATATTCTAGTGAAATCATTGTTCTTTACTGGTGGGGGTGACTCAATCAACCTTATCAGCCTAGCCTTTTCCCAGTCAGTCCCTCTGATTCTGAACTTTACGATAACGAACCCGATCGATCATAAATTATTGATTAACAATGATTTGCTGTTTCTACGCACGGTTAGTATGAAAAAGAAAAATAGTTCCCACATTAATAAAATAACCAGACAAAATTATAAGTATAGGATACGTATGTTTAAAGCGTAGATACAAATGGAATAAATAGACACGCTGCACCGCCTTTTCGAAAGGACCTAAATCGGGTTCTGGTCTGGCATGATGAAACTGGTCTCTTCTAACCAAATGCGGTTGATAAACCTAACTAGCCCACGGTTTCTCTTAGGTTAATCAAATCGCTGATCATCAGATCAGTTAATCTGCTGACAATAAGCATGTGGCAGCCTCTACACTGCCACATGCGAACTACCAATCACATAACACTGACGTCACGCAAAATCCTGCATCGTGCAAGCAGCGGCGACTAGCATATTTATACAGCATCCCGACATCAATCGTCGAGCAGCTGCCCACCAGACACAACACCCGTCTGGAGGAATCTTCTCTTTTTTTCGAGGATAAGTGAACTTTACACCCTGTTCCTCATACCTCTATACTGGTGACCCTGAACATGAACGTCAGCGCAGCCTTCGTGCAACTACTTCAGCATGACGTCATCATCTTCACTTCCTCAAGCTATCGAGCGGCGAGTCACACAGCCAGCCAACACCCACGGCTTCAACGGATATCCTGACCACCAGCTGTATGCAGCGGTCACGCATTCCCGGTTATCACCCTCAGCCTCATCAGCAACTTTGGCATATCACACTGCACCTTCGGCCGGTCCACAAGCAGAGCCCTTAAACTCCTTCCTTATCAAATTTTCGCAGACAGTTCAGACTCACTGGAACTTAAACTGGCCCTGGCAAGCATTGCAAGATACACGACTCAGTCCATTTTTGACATCCGGTATCACATGCCAACTACGCATCACACTAATGTCACGCAAAATCCTGCATCGCGCAAGCGGCAACTTGCATGTTTATACAGCATCCCGACATCAGTCGTCGGGCAGTTACACACCAGCCACAACACCCGTCTAGTCGGAGGATCCTCCCTTTTCTATAGAGGATGAGTGAACTTTACATCCTGTTCCTCATACCTCTATGATAACAAAGTAGATTAGGTTTTCAAAAACATAGGGCCAGTCCCTTGTGTTATTAGGTTAGTTATTAGCAAAATTATAGAATTCATACTTACAAATGTTAAAATTTTTACAATTGGACTATAATAATCGGCACTAAACACTTCCGTCTCTCCTTGCGATGAGGTGTGGACAGTGACGCCCAGATCCACAAACTTTAACACTATCAGAAGGCAAGTTACGAACAGTTTGCTGATATTTAATACATTCCATGGTATATTTTTTTCTTTACTGTTTAGTATATAGTAGGTGTCAAGGAACGCCGCGACCCATAGGTACAAGCATGGTGTCCACACGAGCACTGTCTTTTGGAAGCATGGCGTTAGCTCTGGGCTGTCGGTGTACCAAGAGAGATTGCTATTCTGAAAAGAAAAAAAAAGCAAGTGGTTAAAAAGACTAAAATTTTAAAATGTGATGGTTTGAGAATATCTCTCCTTTGAACAATGTTCTTGAATAATTAATTTAAAGACGGTTAGGACTAGGAGCTGCTAGACCTGCATAGCAAACCCCTATTTTAGTGCTCAATTATTATTGTAATGGGCGTGAAGAAACGTACAGTTTTAACGGCCTTAGATTTTAGGACATCATAATACTTTTGTTACTGCTTCGTAATCAAATAGCATGATATTCAGATACCAAGGCCGTTTGAATTGGTATAATATTCCGTTACTTAGTTCCCGTTAGGCCGGACGGGCTCGTGTTTTCGATTTACTTTCCGATTATCTGATACTAATACCAGTCTATCGGAAGATAGTCATATTAATATCGCAAACATATGTATTCCATCCGATAGCCAAATTAAAACCAAAATGTATTTTCACACCTACAAATTTATCAGATCAATCTGCATCCATGCAAGAGACGCGTCAGTGACGTAGCGCTGATGTCTATTATATGTAGATGCAACGTGTGCTTGTACACCCGAAGACATATCAAGCTATACATTTCCAGTTTTAGCTGACCTCGTATTGTATAAGCTTTTCGTACAAAGAGAAGTCAGCTTATACTGGAAATGTATAGCTAGATATGTCACCGTGCGTACATTTTTATCCCTTAGATGACAAACACAACTTCAGACTGTCCAACAAAGAAATATTGGGCTTAGGCATGGTGGTTTTAAGCAGTACCTAGGTAGGTATCTAGTTTTTATGTGCTTTAGTTCGCATCATCTACAGCCAAGTTAGATGCTGATATAATACCTAGCATGTTTAGCCTACAATAGATTGACAATCATCATGCATGGTTAGAGGGTTACCTAACTAGGTATTGCTTTAGCCCGCTTAAAGGCTCCTTCAAACACGCGACGTGAATCGCACGCGACACAAAGGCGTCGCTCGACGTGCGACAGGCGAGGCGGTGCCATTGTGTCGTGTCGCGTGTCGTGGCTGTTTGAAGGAGCCTTTACTTTGTTCTTCGTATTTAGAGAGCAACCTTGCTACCTTTGGAGGGCTGTTTGTTTTGCTGCACCTAGTACCTATATACCTACCTATCTATAATGTTTGATTACGCGCATCTAAATTGCCTAGGTACACAAACTCATACCAAAAACTTGCGAAATATTGGACACGCATTCATTCCGGGATGTATTTATTTTCATGTATTCGTTTCGTATACACGTGTTCATTTCGCAGCGAAACATTCCACCCGCATGCGCTAAAGTAATTTTTTGTTTATAACATGGAATTTATTACTCCAAAAGCATAATGGTGCTAATATGTACAGGTAAACGAAAGAGATACCTACTAGAATAGGTTTATTTTTAGAGTTTGACCATGTTACACAGTAAGCTAGGTACCACTAATGTGAGTAGATAAGGCTATGCCGAGTCATCGTGTGACAAACAACTGGCGTGGGACTAATGATTACCCCCCATTAAACATTTCACAGTCATTGTGTTATATTCTGATCATCATCTGCCTAGCTTTTTCCCAATTATGTTGGGGTCGGCTTCCAGTCTAACCGGATGTAGGTAGGTGCCTAGCTAAATACCAGTATTTTACATGAGGCGACTGCGTATCTGACCTCCACAACCCAGTTACTGGGTAATACGATACCCTTTTAGTGTGCTTTCCGAGGCACGGAGGGGTCTTGATATGTAAAGATGGTCACCCATCTACGGACCAACCACGGCAAGCGTAACTTAACGTGATCGATCGACCAGTGCGGCTGTCATTAATTAGCCACAAGCCCCTGATAACATGATAACTATATTTAGAAAATTTATAAAAATAGAAATATCGAATCGTTTTATCAATTTGCTTTTAATAGGTACCGTACCTATCTTGAGTTCTTACGGAAGCTTTCATTAGCCTTCCTTGGTTCGGGTTTAAGTTTATCATGTAACTTCATGTGGTTTGGTGTTCAATTACAACATGAGCACACCAACAGTCTGTTGATACTCTAGAATAACTTTAAGGAAATTCGTTGAAATGAGATAGAGATAGAGGGTGTTGTCAAGTCAAGATCTTATCAATGTTGCATGATTGTCGTACCACCTTTGTATCTATTTAGCGTGGCGGTATTGTTAGTAGCGTTATCCGGTGATGTCTCAAATTGTTGTGGTTAACGATGTTTTCATTTAACATCGATTATTCCTGGAAGAAAACCTGTCCATAACGTGCAGGCGGATTGGTAGGTATTACGTGACTTTTATACCTACTATGATTCGGACGAAAAAATTATAACCGCGTCAAATAATAAGTAATATAGAAAATATCGACCATGTTAAGAAGTGGTCATAGTAGGTTCTGCCTTTAATATTAGTGACGTGTTGCTTAATAATCGAGTTAATTAAGCAACACGTCAGCTAGTGGTCCGACCACAAAAATAGTAATAGCTGTTTTAGTAACTTCTTTTTATTTGCCATGATGATAGAGGCCTTAGCAACACGTCTTCTGTGAAAATTTTACCTGGCTACCTAATTACGGTTAAAACAAAAGATACAGCTCTGAAACAGACAGACAGAGCGTAGGATTAGTAAGTACCTAAAAGTCTCGTTGGCACACTTTCGGTACGGAACGGAACCCTATTCCGAGCCGACTCATTTTTATGGACAACTCACACTTGACCAAAATCCAAACTTCTGAATTTACATACTTTTTATAATATAAAAATATAACTTTCGTGAGAGATAGTAGATAGTAATTATTTTTAATGGTTTTATCTATTAATGTTTTTATTTTGGGTTTGTCTTGTCTAGTTTCAGACTCGAACGGAGCCTTAAGTCATTAGCTTATCAGTTATCACGCTAATTCGTGCGGCAAGGTCACATCACAAGTCGAAGACCCGAAATAAATACATGAGTCATCAATCATCATTTCATCTACTGTAAAACATTAAGAATAAAAATAGTTAATTTAATTTACATAATGCTGGGAAATATTACCTACCTATTACAAAATTGAAGGTTTTGAGTTCCTAATATTTAGGCACAAATTGTAGCTAAAAAGAAAGTTTGTGGGTTTGCAACAATATCAGTTTAAAATTAAGATTTATTTAAGCTTATATTTTTCTCAAATACCTAAATAAGGCCTATTTAAATAAATCCAGATAGGCACTATCTACCAGATAAAACAGGAATTGACCAGGAGGTGTTGAAACATATTAGGGTTCTATATGTGTCCATGTATTTGTAAACTAAATGTTATAAAATTATATCCCAAAAATGATTCATTTTTATATTTATACATAATAAATGTTTAATGTTTCTAAAAGTTATTTTATTTTAATAATATAGCAATCAAAGTCAAAGTCAAACCATTTATTTCAAATAGGCACATAAAAGGCACTTTAGAATGTCACACTTTACAAAAAAAATAGAATTGGTTCTAGTTGCAATTTAAAATACATAATCATAAATGTTGTAACAATAAAATGATTGGGAACTAAACATTTTAAACAGAAACTTGACATTGTTGAAGGATGTACTTTTGTACTTACATTCATAAAGTATTATTTTAGAATCTGCTTTGGCACAATTTATATTAGTTGTATTTGTACTCATTTTTGTTATTATGCCAACCAAAGTCCCACATAAAAATTTAATTATAAAGTGACATGGTTAAGATCTTGTTTGTAGTAAACAGTAAATCCTTTGAAGCACAATTAAAAATAATAACTGTAAATTGAAGAGTCATTTTTGTAACCGACTTCTTATCTCTGTTCAATTGAGTGACTTTGCAGTATTCATAGTAAGGTTCTTAGTTCATTTTTAATAAGGCAATAACATATAAAAAAAACCTTTTTTCTGGCATAGTTTGTTCTATAGTCAACAGTAGAGCGAGCATTGTTCAGTGAGATTTTTAGCATCAGCTTATTAAAGTTCAACAACTTTATAATTGTTTGTATCATTCACTATTCAAATCATAGATTCAAATACACAAGCAATATAACCAATGCAAGATAGCATAATAACTATTTGACACCAACAAAATGATAAGACACAGTGTAGAAACGGCTATGTAAGTAAAGCATCACAAAAACAGGTTTTATTCATAGACATGATGCTATTAAAGAAAATGGCTTGGGTCATGGTCATGTGGTTCCACTCAGAATGTATTTAATGAGTTTTGTTGGATTTAAATGATAAAAAGAAACTATGATGAAGGCCTTACATGATGGTTTTTAAGCACACATGCAAGTACCTAACTTACTTAAATAAAATGTGTGTAAAATAGGTAGGTGGCGATTTTAGAATACACACAATAATGATGGTTAATAATTTCTACTAGTAAATAATTTCCCTAAAACACATAGATAATATTTGTGGTATTTTAGTAAATAATGGTCAGTAGTCAAAATTAAAACCACTACAATTATTTTCAAGTAATAATATTAAAATTGGCTCAAACACACAAAAAATATATGATATTTAGTTGTTTGAGCTTTTTGAATGTATAATAGAATACTATGACAACCACTGAACTGAATTTGGGTCAAGGGCTCAGATGAAATTCCACTCAGAAACTAATGATTATCTACTGAATTATGTGCATAATTAATTAATGTGCATAAGTAATAATTCTTAGTAACTTGAACAAGCTTTAAAGAACTTAAATATACCAAATAAACACATTTGTGAACTCATTATTATCATTATAAAATGTTTTTGTCCAATATTAATTTTTTACTTCTCCAAGACAGTTGAATTCTTTTCGTTCTTCTTTGAAAATTTGACTTCTTTGTGAATCAAAAATACTTGTCTAAGTATTTAGAATTTTACAGTATATTCTGCTTGTAAAAATAATGTGTGATATTATAAACTAAAACTTGTTGTTTTCTTTAAGTAACCAAATTCAAATACTTGTTTTCAAATGCTTATTGACCTTTCAACATCATCTCTTACATGCCTAGACGCTGCAAAACTGGATAATTTATTAGAAACTTAACATTTCACATTTTGAAGTAGTTTTATGTAAGCAGGTAGTTGGTTTTGCCTATCCCAATGCGTTCGCTTACCTAAAGCAAATGTTTTTTTACAAAAGTATAGCAAATGATCTACTTACCCAAAATTGAGATCCACAAAAGCTATCAAGCGTGGAATAAGACATTGTCACAATTTGTGATTATTAGTTACTTGTAACTGCCATATATTTGTGATAAAACTGACACTCGATCGATATACTTAAAGTTAATATAACGATTAGTTAAAAACAGTTATATACAATTAAAAATTATTCATTCACTAAGAGTATTTTTACAGAGTTTATAAAAAATTCGATAAAATTTTCGACATCACACACCACATCACACCGCACCGCACCGCGCACCATAGATAGATAGTGGAATAATGTCAGTCAGCACAGCATCAACACAGACTGCGATGATTGGACATAAATACTTTAAAAGGTTTTGTATAATTTAGAATCAGGTCTTTTAATCTTATTTTTGTAAAACTAAAAAAAAAACTGTGGTGTAAATTAGACACAATCCTCCTCTGTGAGAGGGAGTGGGCCATAATCCACCACGTGAACCCAGTGCGGGTTGGTGGATTGAACACACAAGTTCAATTCAAGATTGACGATCTGTTACCTTTTCACCCCTTAACGGCTGAACTGATTTCGATGTAATGTGGCACATAGGTAGACCATGACGTGGGTTAGGATTAAGACATATGATACTTTCTATCCCGGTAGTACGTGCCCGTAGGATAATTTCCGATCTCCACGCAGGTGAAGCTACGGGGTAGAGCTAATTATCTAATATCTATATCGCTCACGCAATGGCCCTACTTTTATTAGCGGGTGGCGAAATAAAATGAATGAATGAATGATGTTTTTCAGTTTTTAGTCGTGGTACCTACCACACACAAATTCCTATACCACTACTTGCTACGTAATAAAAAACATTAAGCAATTTTTTTAAAATTTGCTTATGTAAAAATACAAATATGGTAAAAATATATATTATACAAATGTAAATGTTTATTTGGCGCCACTTGTCAATGTTGCATCACCTATCCATACAGATACACGTTCAAAATCACGTTGAATCTTTCAAAGTTATAAAGTTGTTTTGAACGGGAAATTGAGCTTTTCAGTACTTTTAGATAATGTACTAGGGTAACTTTTTATACATAATCATAACATATATATACCCCAAAAATTATGTTTCTATTATTTTCGAAAATCCAGTAAAGGACAAAGAGAAAAAAAAAATTTGAATGTTGCTTATAAAGACAATGACATTACAACAGGCCACTGACAAGCATTACCACAGACTATATAGAGAACTACGAGCGTAATGCCCGCCTTCCACAGCGAGCGGAGCGGGCTTCGTACGGACTCCGTTTAACTCGTAACGGCAATTTTCATAGAAGTGCTTCCACTTTGAATAAGCGATCGGAGCGGAGCAAAAGAGTACATAGAGTTACAAAAGTGGTCACAGAGTTGAGCGGATTTGTAACGGACTCCGTACGGACTCCGCTCGACTTGCAACGCAAAATTTCATAGAAATGCTTCCACCGTGAACGGATAAGCGAAAAGGACTGAGCGAGTTAAAATGGGTCCGCTGTGTCATTGTGTCGCGCACTAATTTTAAGTGGCCTCTGCTTACACCTCCGCCCCCTTCGCCGTCCCTGCCCGCTTTCGTCCTGTATCAGTCAGTTCAGGACGCCTGCGCTTGCGAAACGTGTCGACATGGAGCTGTTCATCGAAACAGTACGCGCCGTCTGCGCCTCCTCGCTCTTGACTGCTGACAATGGAAGGCAAACAAATCGCTCATCTGACTCCTCTCATTTCCCACCTAGCTCATTCCTCGAAACTCGCCGGGAATAGAAGGCAAATCCCATTTTTCACTGAAACTCTTTCTTAATGGATGGCGAGGGCTATTTACTCCTTTCCGCTCAGCTATTTCCCGCTCATTACCCTTTCGCAGTGGAAGGCGGGCATTACTGAGCATTACCATTGATTCAAATTCAATCATTCAACTTCGTCCAATAGTCGTTCACCTTTATTACTTTAGGAATTTAGAAGGCATGCTTTGGAACTGACTGGAAATTGAATATTTTTGAAGCTTATAGTAAGTAAGCCCCATGGTATTGACAAAACATGATGGCAGTGTTAGTTCAGATTTTTGCCACGCGCCAAAATAACTTGTAGCGTTGTACCTATCCGACTTTCTTATTCCAACTGCCAAACTTGATTATCTAAAGGTACTGACAAACCAGAGCGTGACAACTTGCATCCACAATAGCGTGCGAATTTGCGATCACTTGAACTTCGAATTTATGATCGTGGGGATCAGGACGCGCCGGGATAACCCGTACAGACCTAATTTCATAGTAAACAACTTACAACTGAGCGTGGCCATGCAAGTCAAGACGCCGGTGATTTGGCCCTACCTTAAGACCCATTGGCCGGGGCCTTAGATTGCGTAAGTACATGAATCAGCGAATTCAGCGTACCTTCTTAGAAGGCCGCGTCCTTACCAAAAACGTTCGTCGCATTCTTCTAAATGAAGATGACATAGTCGCGAGATCGCGTACTCGCGCGACCGTCGATAGATAATATATATTATTTTAGTAAGGACGCCAGGTAAGACTTTTTAAGACTGGCTGTAAAAAGTCTAGGTAGGTCTTTAATTAGGATAATCCTGGGGTCTATAAAGAAATAAAACCTAAAGGTGTTTGGATGATTTTAATACTTATTGGTACATACTATGATTCTCATAAATAAGGCACGAAAGTAAATAAACACTCATCACAAATGATAGTTACGAATGACAGTCATTTGCGTCATTTAAGTACATCAAGTTAAAATAAGTACGTAAGTATTTGAATTTAAAATGCCTTTATCAAAAAGCCTCTTTCGTAAAAATGCTTTCTGTGCGCTCTTCTGATTTCACGCCGCCTGGGATACCTACAGCTGCAGCGACTTCAGTCGGCGGAGCGTGTTCGGGTTCACTGAATAAAAATAACTGTTTTCGAGGCTAAGCAAAATGTACGTAAAAATGTACGACATATTTCACACCCACATACACATAATCACAATAATACAGTGCTTAGAACATCACTAACCCTAAGTGATTTATGCTTAGCATCACACAGAACATCTACAACCACTGGTTCATTAATTCGATAGTTATTATTTATTCAAAAAACCTAATTTAAATTATGTTTCTAGCAGGAATGTTAGCTGCGTTGATTCTCATCTTCACCGACTAAGCAGAAATAAAAGAAGTGCTATCTTTCACTAACAGAGAGCGTGAGAAAAGGAAGGCGCTGCGATGCTTTACCCCGAGTTTGTTACAAACATTGGAAGACATGTGACATCCACCAATCCGCACTGAGCCCACGTGGTAGATTATGGCCCAGTCCCTCTCACAGGAAAGTGGCCTGTGTCCCAGCAGTGGGACATTATAGGCTGATTATACTTTACCTCGTGTCCGCGACGAAGATTACCACACGGCGACACGGGATTGTCAAACTTGTTAATCGAGTTTTTAGGCGCCATGTGTACGTATCGTGAGATAGTGGACAGTGGTCAAACATGAGACTTTTACAGATTACCTAATAAAAAAAATCGAGTAGGTAGACTTGCATGGATATTTTAGCTTAACTTAATTTGACACCTCTTATTTACTAAAGTACATCTCTTTCTTGTTTTATCGGAGAGAAAACGAAAGCAATAGACAAAATTAATTTTAGTTGGTGAAGAAGAGAATAAACACCTATGATGTACAGTCCGTTCAGTTATTTTACCCCTGAGGTGGCATCACTGTCAAAACCACAGTGATCTTTATTGCCGTTGCAATAAGGTTGCTGTTGGGTTGCTGCCATTGACAAATCTATCAAATTCACAATGATCTTATATTCGTTGTATTAAGGTTGTAATTGGGTTGTTGCTGTCAGATGTGAAATAACTGTGTATGGACTGTAGTTATGACTGTGTTGTTACAATATATTCGCTTGGTGTATAATTATTTAAATGCTTCACCATCCTTTTACCTTAATTTAGGACCTGTCTTGCTAGAATTGGATTCCAGTGATAAATTAGTAAATAATTTATTACTATTAAATAAATAATTGCATTTTGATCACATTTGGTAACAAATAGCACCAGGAACATCAACACCCAGCTTCTGAAAAACCGGCCAAGTCTTTTAATATCATGTTACCTATCCTGATTGTTTGGCAAAAATAACCATACTTACTCTATAATATCTTTTGACATGAGGTTTGAAAGCAGACTAAATTGGCTAGGCTTTCAGAAACTCAGAGTAACATAACATAATATCACACTTTGTTTCCCCAAAGGGGTTAGGCATAGGTGTACTTATAGTGCACCCACATTTCGCCAAAGTGAGAGTAAATCTACTGCAAATAAAAACATATTTATTTATTACAGTTAATTGTGAGAAGAACTTTCTTGATTTTGTGCAAAGAACAATCTGAAAACAGATTGGCTGTTTTATGATTCGCTTATCACAAAGAGAAGGGTGTAAAGCCTTCGCTCCTCTTATTTTTAAATTTATCAATTAACTAACTAGGCCCGCATCCTTCGCCATTCCATAGAATATGGAGTTTTTGTCTTGTAATAGTTGTTCAGGAGGCGCGTACTCGACGAGTTGTCCCTTGTCCAGCACCATGACCTTGGTGGAGTCCATGATGGTGTTGAGTCTGTGCGCGATGGTGAGCACCGTGCACGACGCGAACTCGGAGCGGATCGTCTTCTGCAACACGAGGGGAGAGCGAGAGTGAGACGGAGCGCGGCGGGGAGCGGGGAGGCAGAGCGAGCACGCACCTGGATGAGCTCGTCGGTCTCGAGGTCCACGGCCGCCGTGGCCTCGTCCAGCACCAGCAGCGGCGTCTTGCGCAGCAGCGCGCGCGCCAGACACACGAGCTGCCGCTGTCCCACCGACAGGTTCTCGCCGCCCTCCGCCACCTCGTGGCGCAGCCCGGCCGCGAGCCCTGCGGAGTGACAAGAGTGAGTACACGTGGGACGACGCGAGCCGCGCGGCGCAGGCGCACTTACCCTGCACGAAGGGCTTCAGGTGCGCGTACTCCAGCGCGCGCCAGATGTCCTCGTCCGAGAACGTCTCGAAGGGGTCCAGGTTCATGCGCAGCGTGCCCGAGAACAGCACCGGGTCCTGCGGGATGATGGTGATGCGCGAGCGCAGCTGGTGCAGGCCTATGGCGGCCACGTCCAGCCCGTCGATGAGGATGCGGCCGCCCACGGCCTCGACGATGCGGAACAGGCCCAGCGTGAGCGTGGACTTGCCGGCGCCGGTGCGGCCCACGATGCCGAGCTTGTCGCGCGGCGCCACGGCGCACGTGACGTCACGCAGCGCGGGCTCGGCGCCGGCGCGGTACGCCAGCGTCAGCCCCTCCAGCTGCAGCGCGCCCGTCTCCGGCCACGACGCGCCCGGCCCGGGGGATAAGTTCCACGCCGCCTCCTGCGACACATCACAATGTTGACTACCACTGACATATACCTAACACTCGGCGCTGGCATTCTGCCCCGGTCATATTGACTCACCTGTTCAATCTCCGCATACTCCTTCATTCGCTCCACAGCTACGATGTCTGTCTCCACACCTGACACCATTTGGACTAACCAACTTAAAGTCTGTGTTATCTAAAAGCACAATGATTATAATCTTATTATGAGAATTTATATTCAGCAGCAGTGTCGGCTTACTTAAAAATATAGAATTATGTCAACTGGTGACATGACCCTTTTAAAATAAAGTTTATGGGTACCAACCTCTAAAGTATAACTGACGGATAGACCAGCAAACCCTGGACTAATAGTATTCCTTCCAATTACCGCAAATAATGCAGCAAAGAATATGATGAGACTGCCGACCGTCTCAAGTCGCACTCCGAGCCATCTGTCCGCGACACACGACAGATAATGTATCGATTGATAGTGATCCACCTTCTGCTGGGATTCTTTCACGAACCTGGGAATTAAAATATCACATTACAGAAGGTAGTTTTTTTAAATATAGGTAATCAGTTTTTAAATACAATATATTCCGGATTAAGGGTCTGCTCTCTATAACGAAAAAAAGTATAGACAAGTATTCAAAGGCTCATGAAGAAGGCCCGGGGCGGCAAAATTAAATGAGGCCCCGCGCTTTTCTCAGTTTTAAATCTAAGTAAGTATTTCTAGTAATATTTTGAAAAATTATTATAATAACAACAAAATCAAGTAGACATTTATAACGTGTGTGAGTACATTCGGACGTTATAAATATCGACTTGATTTTTTGTATCTACACCATGGGTTTTTTTTTTGTTTGAAATCTCGGGTTGGGTTTCTTTGGATATTCATACGGAAATGTAGGTAGTAGTTGATTTGTTGACTTATGTAGAAAAGTTCAAAACTTAGGAGAATGTAGTATGCAAGAGCGAGCGGAACTTTTTTACCTACTGAAACATATATTGGGCTTGTTTGGGATTTGATTTAAAGTACTTCTCGTGATATGGGGGCCCCCTAGGACCGGACTCCTGGGGCGGACAACCGCTGCCCCTTACTTGGGCAGTGGACTGATAGAAGAATCTCTACGCGTATCAGATTTTATGTCATGGGTCGAAATACGTTAAACGAATATTTATATTTACCTGTCCATGACGCCAAAAGCTCGAATACTTGTAGCACCCAAAATGCTCTCATTGAAGTGCGAGTACACTGGCGAGCGCGCCACCGATTCGATTCTCATGAGTTGTCGCGATGTGGGCACATAGAACCGTTGTATGAGGTAGTACATCGCTCCGATGGGCAAGATCACAGCCATGAACATAGGTGTGGAGTAACTTATCACGAATATTGTTCCTATTACCTAAAATGTTGTAAAGAAAATTATTAATATATATTGGTAACCGGGCAAAAATGGAAAGAGGGGATGGGAGGCCTTCGCCCTGCAGTGGGACAATACAGGCTTATAATAATAATAATATTGGTGACTGTGCCCGCGACTTCGTGTGAATGTTAGAAAAAAAAAATCGATTTCATGGGTCTTAATTTTTTTGAGCGGTTTCCTAACTCTTTTACTAAAATAAAAGTAAGCATAAGTTACTCCTTATAACATCAGCTAGCTGCCAGTGAAAGTCCTGTCAACATAGGTCCAGCCGTTTCGGCGATTAGCCGGAACAAACAGACGGACAGACAAAAATTCAAAAAAGAAGGTTTTTTGTTATAAGTACTGTATATACTTTCATATTATGCAATTAGTAAAAAGCTGTTATTTCTATTTCTACTGAAGCTCACCACCAAGAGGTCTGTAAACATGTTGGATGGATGTACATAGGTACGCGATCTATGATATAGATCAACATAAAATAATTATGAAACACATACATCTTCGAGCCTGCGTATCTAATTAAGCGATACATGATAATTTTGAAGTATCTTATGTGTACCTAGTATTTAACAATTACTGGGCTGATAAGATAAATCAGTGACGTCGATCTCGCTTTTAGAAGACCCTCTCGAATCGAGGGATTTTCTACTTCCAAATCATTAAAAAACAGTCATTTAACAAAAGAAATAGCGCAGTTTATACCAGGGCACCATTGTTTGCCGGGTCTCTCACACGCTAATAGTAGCCCTGACCTTAGCGAGGCCTTACTGGTAAGTCATCATGTCGTCATGCACATTCGCGTTTAGGTCGATCGAACTTATGCTATTTATCCATATTGTGATGTGAAAGTTTGATATCATAATAGACCTTTGAATTGTTTTTCTTAGATCGATTAGGTTAACAATACCCAGTGTCAAACGATTAAGTAGATATGTTTATCTAGCACTTTACAAAATTAACGTTTAAGAAGATTATTTTGACCCAGGTTGTTTGGGATCGTAGGAATTGCTTTAATGATAATGACCGTTTTGCAAAAAGGACACTTTGACGACCTTGATCACTGCAAAACACAAATCGTGTGGTATATGGTCGGTAACAGAAGTAGGTTAGTACTGTTACATTCATAGGTGTCATAAAACTATCCCAAAAAAAACACGTGTGGCACTCGGGGACTGCCGCGGTAAAGCTATTGCATAGCATTTTTTATTAACTTATGCAATCTGCTTACGTATTCGTCCGATTTCGGAACAGCTCGTCTCGATCCGTGCGGGTTTCGTACAGTCGTACCATATACATACATACACGTTAAGCGAACGCTCGGCCGAGCTACATGGTAGGCGGAGTAGGGGGTGTTAGGTTTTATTTTTGTTACGGAATTTCTTGATTCGGTCGCCGCGCTCAAAGCCCGCGATAAAAGCTATACAGTAGCTTAAAAACACTACTTTTCAACATTTCATGTAATACTTACGAGTGTGCTACCTATATGAATTTAACAACTGTTCCAATGTTTTTTAAATGTTTTTAATTTTTTGTCAAAAATGATGATTAAAAAAAACTGAAGTGTTAGTCGACTTTTGTTGCTAATAATTGTACAATAGTAAAGTGTAATAATTCTATCTATATGTGGTGACCTTGTGTTTCTGCAAATGTAAGTCCACGTTCGCACGGACGTAATAATATCGCGGGGGGATTTTTTCGCGCACTGGATTTTCAACGCACTGTTTAGCACCGAGAGTTGAAAATCAAACAGTGTGTTTTTTCGACGTGCTGGGATGCACTCTGTTGGATTCTCAATGCTCGGTTCAACACCAAGAGTTGAAAATCCAGTGCGCGAGAAAATCCCGTCGCGATATTTTTACGTTCGTGCGAACGTGGTCTAACGCGAGTGCAGCGCACACATACGAACGTGTTTGCGTATTTTGGTATGCGGCAAAACATTACATGTGTTTTTTGGCTGCTACGGCACTCCGAACAACACACGTAGTATGTTTTAAACTATACGGTTGGTCAGTACAGTTAAAACAACCATGAGTTGAAAACAAGGAACTTGTAGCGGTATCTACATCTCCATATGCGAGCTACACTTCACACTGACGTCACGCAAAATCCTGCATCGCGCAAGCAGAGTTTACCGCACAACTACCATATATACAACGTCCCGACATCAAATGTCGGGCAGTTGCCCACCAGACACAACACCCATCTGGTCGAAGGATCCTAAAAATTACTTCGATACGGCTACAAGAGACATTTTAACAGATTATGTGTGTAGATTATGCACAATTTATTAAAAACAACCACCGAACTACAATCAAACACAGCAGTAAGTAATTTACCTCAAAAATACCATTGAGCACACTGGAAATCTCCCAAGACAGCGAAGTGTCCACAGTATCCACATCTTTGGAGAATCTAGACAACAGTCGACCAACGGGTGTGACTTCAAAGAATTGTAAGGGCGCCTTTAGAACATTGTCCAACATGAGTGCGTGGAGCATCTTCGCTGCTCTCCAGCAAGCCAGGAACGGCATCAGATCCGTGAAGAATGATGCCATTGCTGAAACACCATACATAGAGTATGTATAAGAACGTATGCGTTCTTATTTCCTCCAGATGGAATATACTTGTAGTTTCACAAATAAAAACACAAATCACTCTGCTAATATTAAATTTATTAATCAACCTCAATTAATATTTCACACTTGTACACGTACACGACATTAATCATCGACCTCACAAGTCGACAGTCCACCCGATAGTGTGTTCCTGCGGCAATCTCTGTCTAAGGTATCATTCTGACAACCGGAAGTCAGCAGTTCAATATTTATTACAGATAATATTTAAAACATTATGTTGACAGGAAGTCAAATCAGAGTTTGTTAGAACATTTGATATTATTAAATGACAACAGGTACACAGGAAGTCAATGCACGCTAACAGCTCGGCCATCTGACATTCGGTTACGTCCTCGTACCGAACAAAAAATGTATGATAGAAAAAAACAAACAAAAACAACAATCTCTGCTATAAAGATTAGTAACACTCATTTAATTCATGTAAGACAAATAATTTTAAACAATTGTAAATGACACAGGCTCAATTCAAAGAATACATAAAATAATCAGATTTCATTTGAAAATATAACTATAAATAGTTATTGATTAGTAATATACCTACTGATAATAACATAATTCATTCAAGGTTTACAAAATTTAAGGATACATAAAATGTATGTATAAAATAAAATAAAATAAAAAACTAATCATTATCACATTCAATATGCGCTACATCTGTCTCATTTGAAACCCCACTGTTCTCCTCGTCTGAACTACTTGCTAAATCAGTACTAAGATTAAGCCAAGGCCGCAATTTATCTCTAGCTACAATAGTTTCGTATTTATGATTATGTTTTCTAGTAATGGGTGTATCTTCTACTAAGAAACGGTCATTGGGGAGTGTTTTAACAATACGATAGGGTCCTTGATATTTTGCTACTAATTTCTTAGATTTACCATCGTTTTTATTAATTTCCCTTTCTATCCTTACTAAATCTCCTTCTTTATAAATGGTTTGATTAGTTATTTTCCTATTTTTATTAAAACGTTCTCTATCTTTTTCTTGTTGTTTTCTTATAAGTTCTCCTGATTTTTCGCGCATTTCAGCTATTTTGTCTACTAAATTATTATCTGACGTATCAATAATAATATCACTTAAAATAGACTCTGAAACATTCATAACCTTAAATCCGAAAAGTAGCTCTGAGGGACTTTTTTGTGTAGTTTTATGTTTTGTGGTATTAATCCCTATTTGTATATCTGGCACATATTCATCCCAAGTCCTATCATCTTTGCCATGAGTCTTAGTGGAAAGGGCATCTAAAATCGTTCTGTTAAATCTCTCAACTTGGCCATTAGCCCTTGGCGTTGCAACAGCATTCAGAATATGCTTAATACCAGTCTCTTTAATAAACTTATTAAAGATGTTACTTGTAAAACATGAACCTCTATCGGTTATCAATCGTATGGGAGCACCAAAATAACTGATATGTTCCCTTATAACTCGAACAGTTGTGGTTGCTTTAGTATTCCTAACTGGTGTGATATTTGTATATTTCGTAAAGCCATCAACAATAACAAGTAAGTAACAATTGCCACGTTTACTACGTATAAACGGTCCTAAGTGGTCCGCATGTATCGTATGAAACGGTTTTTCCACTTTTGGTATAGGATGAAGTTCACCTTCATGGGGACCACCAGGTACTTTGTGATGCGCGCACTCAAGGCAAGCGGCAACATACTTTTTTACGAAACGTCGCATCTTTGGGAACCAAAATGAATCCCTAATCCGAGCTAACGTTTTATCGAATCCAAAATGACCAATGTCATCGTGGTTTTTCTTAAGAATTTGCCATCGAACTGCTTTTGGGACGGCCCATCGAAGACCGTTCTCTAATATGCGATAAACGCGACCATTCTTGATTTTAAAATTATTATGGACTTCGACAATTTTATCAATTTCTGGATTGGTCAATATATTTTTAATAGACATTATTTCATCGTCTATGGATTGGGCGGTACTTAACCAATTATCTGTTTCAATATTGAGGATATCAAAGATGTGGCTTTCTGGAATAGGGGGTTCGATGGGATGTCGACTCAGAGCATCAACGTGCATCATTTTACTTCCCGATCTGTATTCGATATCGCAATCATATTCCTGTATTTGTATCCACCAGCGAGCTATTCGAGGGATAAGATCGCGCTTGGTCAGTATCGTCCTCAAGGCACTACAATCTGTATATATTTTAAAATGAATACCAATTAAATATACTCTAAACCGATTAAGAGAGGCAATAACGGCTAGAGTCTCCAGTTCGAACGAATGCAACTTTTGCTCATCAATAGAAGTTTTTCGACTATAGAACGAAACTGGTCGCAGCATACCATCTTTACTTCTTTGTAAGAGAATACCGGCCACTCCAAATTTAGATGCGTCTGTGTGTAGTTGCGTCTCAAAAGAGGGATCATACAAAGCAATAACAGGGCGTGCTACTAATGCATCTTTGAGAGTCTGAAAGGCGGAGGCTTGTTCGGAACCCCAGACCCACTGACAGTTTTTGCGTAAAAGGTCTGTTAAGGGTCTTGCCAACAGAGCGAAATTTCTAATAAACCGCCTAAAAAAACTTGCAAGCCCCATAAACTGGCGTATCTCATGGGGATTTTTGGGAGCTGGAAAATTTGAAACTGCATTGATCTTTCTAGCACCAGGACGGACACCATCAAGGCCAATTTCGAATCCTAAAAAATCTATATTTCTGTAAAAGAAGTGACATTTACTTAGCTTTAAGGTTAAACCTCCCTCTCGAAGTAACTGCAAAACTTGACGAAGTCGGGAGAGACCTTCTTCAAAGCTATGCGCAGGAACTAATATGTCATCCATATATATGACAGCAAACTTTATCTTTGCGTCAGCTAGGATTTTGTTTATTGTTCGCTGGAAAACTGACGGAGCGTTAACTAGGCCGAACGGCATTCGCAAATATTCAAATTGACCATCCGGGGTCACGAATGCAGTTTTAGTTCTAGACTGCTCGGAGATCGGTATCTGATAGTAACCAGAAGCAAGGTCTAATGATATAAAATACTCATGACCAGCCAACAGATCAATTTGATCGTCTATGCGAGGAATAGGGTAGTGGTCCTTTATTGTTTTACGATTGAGTGCTCTGTAATCGACGCAAAGACGTTTTTCACCAGTCTTCTTCTTGACTAACACTATTGGACTTGCATAAGGGGATGATGACTCTTTAATAATGTTAGCATCCAGCATTTCTTGGACCATATCTCGGACTAGTGTTCTCTCAGAATAGGACATTCGATAAGGGCGATAAGCAACAGGTTCAGAATCCTTAAGTTTAATTTCCATCTCGCTCACAGTTGTATAACCAAGATCTTTAAGATTTTTAGAAAAACATTCTTTATATTCACTTATCACGGATTTTAAATTATTGAGTTCTGTATCAGTTAAAGAGTCACCATAATTAATAGAATCATTGTCTTCGATATCGGCAATGGTTAATTGAAATACGCGGTTAACATTATTCAGAGGTATGGCGCG
The DNA here is from genome assembly GCA_917490735.1 of Dryobotodes eremita. NCBI lineage: Eukaryota > Metazoa > Arthropoda > Insecta > Lepidoptera > Noctuidae > Dryobotodes > Dryobotodes eremita. The sequence continues at coordinate 15,876,819 of OU823249.1, forward strand.
AGCAATTAAAATATCTTGTTTGAATGCGATGGTATTTAATGTTAAATTTTGTACTAGTAATCTACCTACACCGTTCATCAAGGTGTATTCTCCAGGCAAAAGATAAAATTCCGATCCTATTCTTCCCCTCACAGAACCATTTATAAAAATCTGACCAGTAAAAACCCCATCTGAATGAACTGGTATAGACTTCATTTCATGACTGGAAACATCAGTTTCCTCAGAAATCATCAGAAACACTTTATTCGTCCTTTGAAATATAAGACGAGATGGTGTCTTAGTTATTATAATACCAGGAAGCTCGGTAAAAGAGTGACCCAAAAGCATTGGATATTTCAAAACAGAGTCATCCACGACAAGAATATCAACGGTTTCCCTAATTCCCTGAATATCTATAGTCGCCCGAACTTTACCTACCGGCTGCACTAAATTATTACCTAGTCCTTTCATTAGGGGTAAATCACAATGGTCTAAATGTAAATTAAAATCTTTTGCTTCAGTTTGTCGCATTATCGAACATTCACTACCAAGATCAACGTAACAAGAGATGGGAAAATCATTCAGTTTTGCAGTAACAATATATTTATCATTTGGGTCGTAGATTTTCGGACTACTGATGCGGGTGGTACAGTCCACCTTTAGAACCTGTTTTTCTTGCCCTGCTCCGACGGGTTTAGAATTTTCGCGACTCCTTTGCATGATATTGGGACAATTAGCCGTGACGTGTCCGATCTTATGACAATTATTGCATTTTTCGATAGGTTTAGGACATTTAAAGCTGGGATGACCTTCTACACCACAATTAAAGCATCTAATTGGTGGTCTAATTACCGTTGAATTCAATTTATTATCTGATTGATTTGTTTTCTCTGATTGTAACCCTAAAATTTTCTTATTATCATTTCTACTCTTTAAGTTATTGCCATTGTTTTCTCTTGCCTGACCTACTTTAACAGATTTCAGGTATCTAAAGACTTGCTCAGGTGTATCATATTGTGCTGCTTGAGCTCCTACTTTAATGGCCCTATCTTCTATGCCGTATAGTATGCAATCTACTGCCTTTTTTTCCCGTTATCTGACATCTATGTAACAAGTTAAGCTTAGAGTAATAGTACTGTTCTAAAGGTTCCCCATATTTAGCCCTCAATGTAAGCATCTCCGTCAATAACTCTGCGTAATTTTCTCTACATGGAAACGATTGAAAAAGTTTTGTCTTCCATTCTGACCAGGTAAATTTTACGCTAGGTAGACTCTGATACCATGATTTGGCTAAACCAGTGAGCTTCGGAAGTGCATAGTGAATGATTTCCCGTTCTTCTAATTCATATATGTCTGCGCATTCCTCGACTTTATTGATCCAATTTAAAATACTCTGATTTTTGGACATGGGGTCAAATTCTGGAATAACATTACTCATATTGGCCAATTTATGACTGCCTGATTTCGAAAACCCCTTAAGCGCATCAATAAATTGCAAAAACATATTATGATTCGAATTCTCATACCCGGTTGTTCCTTGCGCCTGATGACTGTGATGACTACTGCTCCTCGAACGAATTTCATCACGTGACCTGCTTCTCGAACGCCTTTCATTGCGTGACCTGCTTCTGGAACGCCTTTCATTCCGTGATCTGCTCGATCTCGCTCGGTCGGGTATATTTCGTGATGAAGTATAGCTTCTCAATGGTCCCCTCAATTCATCCTCAGTGTAATCCAAATTATGCATTGGTCTCATGTCCAATTCCCTGTTTCTAGAGCGTCGCTCAAGCTCACCGCTCATCATATCATTTGTACGTTTACTGGAAAACCTCGGCCGCCGCTCAAGCTCATCGGCACGGGGCTCACCAGCAAACGCACGGCTTGTACTCGGCTGTCGCTCAAGCTCACCAGCACGAGACTCGCCAAAAATCAATTGGTTCCCACCCGGTCGTTGCTCAAGCTCATCGACACGGGGCTCACCAGCAAACGCACGGCTTGTACTCGGCTGTCGCTCAAGCTCACCAGCACGAGACTCGCCAAAAATCAATTGGTCCCCACCCGGCCGTTGCTCAAGCTCATCGACACGGGGGTTTCCTCTCATTCTAAGAATCTCACCGTCATTGCATCTACGTCGGTTCAGTCTCTCAACTTCACTTCCTTGTCGACCTCGCTTTGGTCCATATGGTATAATAGGGCTACCAGGTTCCGAATTATTTGTATCCATTTTGGTTCTGAATCTCAAAAGTAAGCGTTACTATCATCATTCATAACGAACATTTAAAATAATGGTATTAAATATCTCCAAAATGATTCAAAAATATTTTTATTATAGTTGGTGAAACACAACACGTTAATTAAAATGAGGAAAAGGGACCCAGATTATTACCTACTGTGTTTAGAAAGAAAGACATTATCATATCTACAGTAGGAGTAAAAATAAATAGCAGTGCACTAGTACTGGTACTGGCACCGAATCTGAGCAACGAACGAAAAGCGAATAATTTGACATGTTATAAATAAGGTTTTTGTTTTTTTTTTTTTTTTTTTTTTTCAAACAATACTATTACCGATTTATAACAAAATAAAGTAAATTTCTTTGCAGAACAGGGTCAACATTAAAATTGTAAATCCATAATAAATAGTAATAAAACAAAGTCGCTTTATGTAACTTCTTTCTTCATAAAACGGAAGTAATTTGAAAATATAATAAATAATTAACTATAGTTAACACTAAACACAGTACCAAGTAATTTATTTTTTTGCGTTACTTACGTTTTCTTAGATGACACAGAAGCGTATTTTGCGTTCAACCCACTTCTGAACTATAAGAACGTATGCGTTCTTATTTCCTCCAGATGGAATATACTTGTAGTTTCACAAATAAAAACACAAATCACTCTGCTAATATTAAATTTATTAATCAACCTCAATTAATATTTCACACTTGTACACGTACACGACATTAATCATCGACCTCACAAGTCGACAGTCCACCCGATAGTGTGTTCCTGCGGCAATCTCTGTCTAAGGTATCATTCTGACAACCGGAAGTCAGCAGTTCAATATTTATTACAGATAATATTTAAAACATTATGTTGACAGGAAGTCAAATCAGAGTTTGTTAGAACATTTGATATTATTAAATGACAACAGGTACACAGGAAGTCAATGCACGCTAACATATGTCAGATTAAGGTGAAAGCACCAGAAAAGACCGCGAAATAAAAAAAAAATCTTACGTTTTTTGCCATTTGTTAGTATGTGCACAAAAAATTTCATTAAAACTCTCTCTCTCAAGCGGACGAGTACTTCGACGCCTAAGTGTCCTTTTGTTTTTTGTATTTATTTTTATATTTAGTTAGTTAGTCATTTAATTTAGTACCGTACCTAGTGTGTTGCGTTATATATTGTATATAATCATTTGAATGTATAAGAAATAAAATTATATATCTAATATATAAAAATCTCGGGTCACAGTGTTTGTTATCGAACTCCTCCGAAACGGCTTGACCGATTTTTATGAAATTTTTTGTGTATATTTTTTTTATTTGGTGGTCTGCGAATAGGTCGTAAAGTATATTTCATACCTCTGCGGGTGGAACCGCGGGGCGCAGCTAGTATCAAAATAAAATGTCAATGTTATAAAACTGTCATAATAAGTGCCCTTATTAAATGAATATTTCATGAATTTTGAGGCCAATTCTAATTTAGAGAGTAGCATTGGTCATTTGAATGAGCATTATAATTATATAAATCCGAAAAAGAAATGTCGCGGGCCTAAGCGCATCTCCCTTAAGTCTGGTTTTCCAAGAGGATGCTGAGCGGTATTTAAGGAATTACAAGGCAGCGAATCGGTGAGCGAGGAAAAAATCCACCAATAGAATTGTTTTATTTTGAATATGAAGCAGTTCTATTCGTGTTTCCTTTCCTCTTCCTGGACTGCTTGTTCGAACAACTCTGGTGTAAAGCTAGCTTGGTTAATACCAGAGTGGCAATTTAGTCATCTGCAATAGTAAAGAGGGTGATTGTACCAGTCATACTGACCAATTTTCCCTATGAAATACATATCAGATTCGTGAAAAAATACCTTTCACACGCCTACAAATCATGTAGGTAAGTAAGTACATGTTGCATCGAAAGATAGTTTTTTTTTGGTACCTATGTTTTTTGTTTCATTGTTTTGCGTTGAAAATAAAACTCAAGTACCTATATCTTACTGAACGTCATCAACATTTTGGCAAGATTTCAATAAATCATGAACTTGAAAAAAATAATCTTACCTTGCCCGAATCCAAGACCGCCATACACACCGAGATACATGTCTCGCAGCTCAGTATCAACTGTGCCATTAACGAGCTAAACATATAAAAACGATGTTAATTTTATAATTTTTGACAGTGACAGGGCAGTGAGAAATTAAACAGGATGGGATTTAACAACAGACTAGAAAATCTCACTGAGAAAAAACATTAAATATTTATTTTTAGTTAACACAACACTTGGCTTTAATTCAAACACGGTGTCTTTAAAAAAATACCACTAGTGTTAATGTAGGTATTGATCGCTAATGATGCTAATAAAGATAAAGATCGAATGCTGCAAAAACACGTTTATAAGCAAACCAATGTATTTTATCGGAATTTTCCTTTATTTCGCCCAGTGACCTTTATTACAAATAGGTATTACCCGTGGGTTTTACTTCATATAAGAGTCCCCTACATCTTTCCTTTTAAACATCCTGTATAAGGTTTATATAAACATACGGCATGTATTTTTTCAATCTTAAATGAATAGAATAATGGACTGGAAAAAAAAACGAAAAAAAACTGACCATTTTGTCGTCGCTGGACCATATCGCGAGCCAGAAGTTAACACTGATTTGTAGCGTGTGTAGAATGATGTACATCACTATCGTCACCACGGCCGCCTTTACACCGATTTTTGACAAGTAGTGCACGTAAACTTCTCCTTTTACCTGCGTAGGTGAATGGAAATATTATCAGAATAATGTACTTGTTAAACTTCCTTGTCGTGGAGTATTAAGAGTTAGTTATTACTAACTTTTTTTTTTGTTTTGTAATACTCCACATGGAAGGTTTTTTTGTTTTGTTGTTACTCAGATTCCTACTCAGATTAATATCTGAGTAGGTAGGCTTGGTAGAACATCAAGTAATTTATAAAACTGGGAGTGCTTTTGACAAAAACTAGTTAATAAGCAGTACACTACATAAGCAGGTACTCACTTTTCCAGTTTCAGTTTTCTCGGTCTCAATAAGCTGATCAAATTGTGGATCCTCGTCTATTGGCTTCTTTTCTTTGTCTACCTTTTCCTTAGCTCCAGCCTCACCGTGGTCACCTAGAAAACGTATGATGTTTAAGTCCTTAGTTATCTACATGACTGACACTAAATTGCATGGACCTCACATGATGTGACGAAGATAATAAGATTATGTCTCGACTTTAAAAGAGACTGTTGCCTCTGAGTTTGTTTCGCTGTTTCTTCTGAGAGTAGGCGGTTAGAAAACACCGACCTCTTCTAGTTTTAAAATACTATTATTTCTTTTGACGTGTAAAAGTGTTACCTACAGCCAATTTTCAGAAATAAAATATAATTTATCATTCGTTTTAATACACTACAAACATGCAGTTTAGTTACCCTTTTTAATTTGATTTACCTGCATCCATGGTTTCTGTGTCTGAAGCCCCCGTTGACATTGAACGAGCCCATTGTAACTTACGATGGAATTCCGAACCTAGTTTGTTTTCTAAATCGTTTTTGATTTCTGCCAAATCTGCGGAAATATTTTCAGTAAACGGTCAATTATGTAGTTATGTAAACTATTCCTTGGTGGCCTTCATGCATGACATGCGTTTTACAATTAAGTTCTTGGACTGACTCCGAACAACAACAGATGTCACGTTAAACTATTTATTCAAACTATCAAATAGGAAAATAAAATGAACCATGACCACTGGGTGATTCAATGAGCGGAGCCCTGCGGGGTACTTAAGTAACACACTAACAGTAGGAATGGGTTTCATTTTGACAGTTCAACAACATTAATTGAGTTCTTTAAGTTTAAATTTTTTTCGAACATATGAAGCAATGGATTAGCAATACCTTGGCTTCAAATAGATTCAGATTGTGATAGATAGTGTATTACGTAATTAGGGTGCTAGTATCAAGTGGGTTAACATCATGAATATCACACACGGAAATTGAATACTGAATAAGTACGAGCAGCTGAATTTTGAAGGTTTTAAGATAAAGCATTTCTTTTCTAAGTGCAGATTTATTTGTCTACCTACTATCTTTATTTAGGAAGCGCGATTACTAATCGCGCGCTTAAATTGTATCGTACTTATATTGTTTTAAGGATTACCGTAAAAACATGTGCCAAACTCACCTTCAGCTGACGCCGAACGCTCTGCAATCGTAAGGTGGTGTAGGAGGAACTCAGCGAAGGCGCCCTTCTTCTCGAGCAGCTGCTGGTAGGAGCCGGCCTCCGACACCTCGCCGTCGCGCAGCACCACCACCAGGTCCGTGTGCGCCAGGTACGACACGTTGTGCGTCACCCACACGCGCGTCTTGCTCTTCAGCAGCCCGCTGGGCCCCAGCACCTGCGCGAGAGAGAGAGTCACTGCCGTCCCGCTCGCACGCACCGCAGCGCTGCACTACACACGCACCTTGTCGAAGATGTGCTTGCCCACGTGCGAGTCCACGGCGCTGAGCGGGTCGTCCAGGAAGTAGTTGTCCGCGTCGCAGTACACCGCGCGCGCCAGCGACACGCGCTGCTTCTGACCGCCAGACAGGTTTATACCTATTTCGTTATAATTCATATTGTCAAACACATTCTCATTTTATTGAAGTCGGTTACCAATAAAACGAATAGCGGTTACATATCTGTTTTTGCACGCAACAATGCCATTAACCCCTACGACTTGGATTCTCCGGTATCGTAAGATACCGGAGAATATGAGGATCGGGGAATCAGAGTTTTTCATTTTACTTGATTTTTTTATCTTATAACAGACAAGTTTCCTTAAGGAGCATTTGAATCCAACTTTTAATGCTAAGTTAAATTAATACATACCATATTATTAATTCATACCTTTTTCACCGATTTCAGTCTGGTCCCCTCCGGGAAGTATTTCTAGATCAGTCGCAAGCGCACACGCTTCTAATATTTTATTATATTTGTTTCGGTCCATATCCTGATCAAACAAGATGTTATTTTGTAGAGTTGCGTTTTGAATCCAAGCCTGTTGTGAGACGTACGCAATATTGCCTGCAAGATTTAATTTTATTTAGGAATCGCAAACAGCTGAGAGCTATTTAAGAGGCCATTGATATCTAGAGGAGTCCTACCTTTGATATTAACACGTCCAGAAATCTTGTCCATGTCTCCGAGTAAGGCAGAGAGTAGAGAGGTCTTGCCTGACCCAACTCCACCCACAACCGCAACCAATGAACCGCGAGGTACACGTAGGTTCAGGTTCTTTAGAACTGGCTCGTCACCCCACGTAAAGTGGCCCTTCTCTATCACGATTTGATCTTCTAAAAATGAATTCTCTTTTATTTTACTGTTTGCCATTTTGAAACGTCACAGGACAACAAAAGAAAAAAATATGTAGGCAAAAATTGCTTGCTAACTACGAAAGCAAGACCTATACCTATCTACTAGTACCGAAACGTATTTTTTTTTTTTGTAATATGTAAGCTGGAGTACATATATCTTTAATGTGATTATATTATTTGTTTATAGAATACTGACTGTACTATTTCTCTAAGGTAGCAGGTAGGAATAAGTTGTATGGAACCTTCGCCACTGCTATCTACTACATTATTTTATTTATGCGAACGCAAATAGGTGTTAGACTTTAGATACACACTCAGACTACTCAGCACACACGTGGGTGCCTTCATACTTATCTCTTTTGTTGACTACATGCAGACAATTAGCTAGTAAATAAGACTGCCTGAAATAGCATTCCGATATTCTGAAACATGCTACTTACTTTCATCCGGGTTGTGTTCTATAGCACTGGTATCCAATTCTTCAGAGTTTAAGAATTTATTAAGCCTCTTTATACTGACTGCAGTCTGCACGATAAAATAATAGTAAATTGTACACAGGGTTTAATAAAATTTATTGGTGAAACTTCACAAACATGACGGGTATTGATATCATGATAAAACAAAAATTAACCAACCTGTATAACATCCGATATTACATTAGGCAGCATGGACATTGGGAATCGAAGAATATTGAAAAGGGACAATGCTACGAATGCCCGCTTAGAATCCAGTACTTCCGTGTCATTTACCAGCACAAAACATGTGAATGACATCAAGGATACCTAATCGACAATATTCAATAGGTAGATTAATTCATTGACAACAATTCAGCAACAGATTAACCTAACAGTCATCTAATACTTACTAAGAAAGGTGTACAAATCCATATGAATATCATTCCTGAATTAATAAATGCCTGCTTTTTAAGAACACCCAACTCCTTGTTCCTTATTCTTAAAATATGATCCTGGAAGCTTCCTTCCCATGCGTACATTTTGAGGACCTGGTTAAATAAGGTAATTACAATAAATGCAACGAAGAAGTCAATTTAGCTTATATTTGCATTGAGATTATGTCCAGCGCAGGCGTCCACGCCGCGTAGACGCTAAGTTAACGCATACGTGGCGTCTGCGGTATCGCTAGCGTCGACGTGATGGTATAGAAAATACTATGCATTGACGTGGCGTTAACATTGCGTTTACGCAGCGACTGCATTGCGTTTACTTCAGGCGAACGCCTACGTTGGACTAACCCTCGATGTGAAGGCAGTCTTCAGGATCGTATCTTACCTTAATTCCATTAAGTACTTCGCTCATAAGCTTGATTCTTTGATCTTTCTGGTGCATCAAGCTAGATTGCAGTTTCTCTTGATAGCCCGCTAACAGACCGTTGATGGGCATAAGTACGATGATGACGGCTAAGCCAGCCAGCACAGAGGGGCCCAGTACACCCCATAGGAAATACAAGGCCAGGGCTATTTGTAGTGGTGCAGACCATAACAAGTTTACGAAGGTCAAATTACTGAACCTAAAAAATTACAGTTTGGTTTATGCCAGATTCGAATTTGGAGACTAAGGCAGTCGGCACGGCATCGGCAGAACATTAGAAGTGTACCTATTTCATGAATCCATTGCTATGCTCCTCGATACTCCGAGGTCATTCATTATACTTCTCGATACTCCGAGGTCATTCATTCATGCTCCGAACATTGAAATGTGTACTTTATTCCGATTAGATAATTAACAAAATCGTCTGTCGTGCCGCCGTAACCCGGCGTGCGCTATTCGCAAAAAGTCACTTTCTCATGAGTTTTATTGGTACTATGGCAATCGTTTTAAACTTGAAGTCTTCGGTACTTTCGGGATTGGTTTTTAGTCGGAGTCACAACAAATACTCATCCTAATGAAGTTTTTTATGCACTGAGGTAATGTTGTTTTAAATCATAGACTTTCAAGTGCCGGAACATAGATATCTCAGTAGGTATAAATTGTTCTTAGTTATCTAACAAGCAAAAAATGGTATTTGAAAAAGAAATTACCGGTCTACATCAGTGGACATTAAGTTAATAATTTCTCCAACAGTCGACTCTTTTCGTGCAGCATTAGACAATGTTAGAGCTTTCCTGTATACGGCACTACAAAGTGAATTTTTTATTTGTATGCTGACAACGGCTACTTTGATGAAATACTGTCCCAGGAGCATGCTTTGGACGATAACACATCCAAACAAACCGACAGCATACATATAGCCTTTCCACACAGGCTGATCACCGCTTTCAATAAATCCAATGAGATGGCTGCAATAAAAAATATCTGGATGTTGAAACAAATAAGTGTTGTAGATTATAATGAATTATCTTTGCTTACTTTGCGGTCGATTATAATACCGTTGGATCACTTCAGTTACAACACTCTTGGTAAACGTTATTTAGTAACTTTTCAACAATACGCTTATAATAAGTACGGTATTCGAAATTAAAACCAAATTTCAAAAAAAGCATTTTAATTGGTACTAAAAATTGTGACGTTGACTTGCATTACTTAGTAGGTACGTTATGATTATAAAACGTTTCAAAATTATTTAGTGTCTTCACTCTGAGCGTATATTCAGCGTACCTACGTGTTTGTTGAACGTATAAGCTGCGCAAACGCAACGCGACATCAAAACACGCCAAATGTGAAGACAATTTTATACATAATTTATTTTTGACATTTGACGAGTTTTTTTTCGAACCAATTTACGTCATCATCACCTTATGGATGAAATTGACGGAACTTAGTACCGTCAAACAGGGTGAATATGAATGCAGGTGTGAATCGAGATGAAACTTGGAATTTTAACATTAAAATAATATAGTTTGTTGCCAACAAGTTCACTTAATCTTTACGCACGGTTGGCGCAGTGGTTAAGCGATTGACTGCTGCGCTGCGTGTCACGGGTTCGATTCCCGCACGGAACAAATATTTGTATGACCTACAAGTAGTTGTTCCGGGTCTGGCTGTTTGTGTATGTGAGTTAAATGTTTGTAAACGCACCCACAATACAGGAGAAATTCCTAGTGTGGGGCAACGCTATATTTAAAAAAAAAAAAAAAAAAAAAATATAATAAGTACATTAAACACATTAGAGTCCTTTTTGGCAACAATCTATATTAAGTCAATGTTAAAATCCCTTTTAAAGTTTCGTCTCGATTCACCCCTGCATTTCTATTCACCCCGTATGACGGTAATAAACTGACCCGTAAGTTAGTTAATTTCGTCGCACATAATTTATGTCAAGGCTAGACTACTTACCTAAGTAATTGAGGTGACGCGAAAATAAGTACATCGTGGATCACCTTGAGGAACACGGCAAACAAGAACTGTCCTCCGAAAGCTAGGCAGACCACTGGAAGTATGGAAATAGGTTTCTTTGCCTGCTTCTCACCAGCAGTGGCAGCGCCATTCGCATTACTGGATCTAAGGGAAAAAATTTACATCAATCAATCGATGTATTTGTTTGTTTGAATGTGGTTATTATTGGTCTTAATAGGTTAGTCTATGGTAGCATCCACATCACGTTCTGCCAGGTACCTAAAGTCGTTATTTTGACTTAATAACCTAACATCACGCCTTTATTCTCGAAAGGATTGGCAGATGTGTATAGTACATCCATATTTTGCCAGTTATGCTGTAAGTCCTATATTATACTCGTAGGACGCGGGCCTTTTTGACTTTGTAACATAATCGTGATCAGGCTTTTAATAATAGATATTACCTATATGGAAATCGAGCATTGCTTCATATTTCTGCGAAAAACTTCGTTTCTTCAACTACTCTGTATGATCAACGCAAAAAATGTAGTTATTGTTGAATTGTAAAAATAAATCTGTTGTGATTGAGTGTATTATGGCTCCCAACGGCAAAACGGCATGCTACTTATTATGCGTAAAGGCTCCCACAGACAGGCGCGACGCGACTTTAATAGAAAAAAACTTCATGGAAATTGTTATACAAGAGTCGCGTCACGCTGTCGCGTCGCGCCTGTCTCCGGTAGCCGTTAGCATCTTTTGAGCAGCATGTCGTTTTTATAGGAGTAGGATGGGGTAGGTAATATTCATAGATCTGTTTTTATATTTCTATGGTAATATTCTTAATTGATATAATAGGTACAACAAATGTACCCTGCTTAGATACAACCACTATACAAAGCGATCATTCCATGACCGCGGACGGATAGGTACAAGAGACATCAGACTTCATAGTAATTAAAACAAATTAGGTACCTACTCGAGTGTTTTGTTTAGTGTCAATGCCTCATTCTAGTTGTTTTACAACAAGTATTCGTTTTGTTCACTGAGTTGAATGATTGAGATTATGGTTTACTCGTAGTTCCGTTTACCTTTCTCTTACAAGAAGAAATTGATTTCTAGAGTAGGTAGGTAACCTTGGAACGTAGGGAGGTATTAATTACTACCTACTAACTTTAATTAATCTTAAACTTGGTAATTTTCTTATAATAAATATGACATTGAAATTACATCACATCTAACTCAATAACCTACTCTCAGATCTCAGTGCAGTGTCTACCAGTGCAAAAAAATCAAGAATTGAAAACGAAAGCGAGGTCACAAAGTCACAAGTCGTGTTACTTTCATTTAATAAGTATTGTAAAATCAACTGCGTTGCCTCAAATTATATTTTAACAAAGTTGTGGATAGATTGTACAGAGCTATTGCCTTGTCGGAAAGGCAATACTCGTAGGCATAGACTAATTAAAATTATAAATTCGAAAGTAACTCTGTCTATATGTTACCTTTTCACGCCTAAACCACAGAACAGATTTCGATAAAATTTGGCTAGGGGATAGATGGCATCCTGGGGAAGGATATAGGCATTTTGTCTCAAAAAATCCGAAAGGGGGTTATACATATAGGGGAGGAAAGTTTGTATGGGAAACTCAGCACTTCTTGAGTTAGGGATATGAACATTGAAAATGATGGTTCTGTTTAAAAATAAAGAATTACCCCCGAGAGGGTAAAATAGGGATGATTTTAAAATTTAGATGTATTATTGAAGTTATTTTGTACCTCTTTTTAGGAGATTTATGGGACTGATACAGTCATAGTCTGTATCTTGAGATAGCATTTATTTTAGTCTTTAGGTATGTCATTAAAATCGATCCAATCGGTCCTCGGTCAAAAGTTATTTATAACCATTTAAAGTCGTAAAATAACTTGCTGAACATGTAGGTATAGTATAACGTGGTCAATGACGGCGATAGAGTATTTCAAATGAATGATGATAATATTAAAAATAATTCTGTATATTGTTGGATCATTAAGTTCCCTTCAAAATGGTTGAGCTGAATGGTGCTGATCCATACGTCATGTTCGTGAACGGGCGCCGCGCCGGCTGTAGGGACTGGTCATCTCTTGGCTGCCACGGCATATTTTAATATTAATTTGTGAATAGTTTCTTTTTGTTTTTATCTTTTTTATTACGGACGGTTTTAACTTGCACGTATTTCTACATCGTTCTCATATTTATCATTTCAACATGAATGATGTAGCCAATTTTTTTTTCCAACTATAAGTTGATTTAAGGCTCGTACACACTGGCGCGACGCGACGCCCAACACAAAGGCACCGCGTGTCGCGCGACGAGCGGCGCCTTTGTGTAGCGCTGTCACGTCGCGCCTGTCTATGGGAGCCTTTAAAAGAGTGTCGATGGAGTTTCTTGCCCGTTCTTCTCCATAGGTGGAATGGGCAAATAGCTTCATTTTTCTGACCCCTTGACAATTCAAAAGTGCCTGTAATTCGTTTATTTGAAATAAATCCTTTGAGTTTTGAGTTTGATTCAAAACCAGTTTAATTAATATTAAAAAAAGATTATTTGCATTTATTATCTGTCTGTCCGTCTGTTATCTTTTCACGCCTTGACGGCTGAATGGATTTGGATGAAAGGCATACGGATAGGGCATGACCTGATGCAATGAAACCTGAACATGATGAATGATGACCTGGGCATGGAATGACCTGGGTTAGGAGATAGGATACTTTTTGTCCCGATAGTACGTCCCCGCGGCATATTTTCCGACATCCACGCGTGTAAAGCCGCGGACAAAAGCTACTTTATTCAATAATGGATTTCATGTCACCATGTTTAGGGTAGGTACGTGTAGAAACAGTATAGAGGAACTTGCTCATAGGATAATATGTATGCAACAAGACCTACGAACGGTGTTTGGATTGGAAATAGCCGCGTATACTTGAAGTACTGGGTAAGCGAGCCTTTTTTCCCTTTTATGAACTTATGTATATTGTGCCTACATAGTGTTTTACTTTTTTTATAATTGTCTTATCTCAGGACCAGCACCCTAATTACGTAACACACTATCAATCACAATCTAAATCATTTTGAAGCCTATTGCTAATCCATTGCTTCATATGTTCGAAAAAAATGTCTGCTCAACAACGTAAATAACGCAATTAATGTTGTTGAACTGAAATGAAAGCCATTCCTACTATTAGTGTGTTATGTAATTACCCTGCTCGGTTCTGGACTTTTGGATGGACACGAGGGGCCGAAGCCAACTCGCAGAGGCCCATTAGACGTTTTGAATGAAATGAGGCACCAACCGACGATTGTAGGGGTTCGGACAACGCAGGTGTACCCAAGGACAACCCCGGTTGGTGTATGACTATTACAGGATATGGAAACAAAGATATTGGACTATGGATTTGGATAGCTTACGTGGGCTGGTAATGTAGGACTATGGAAAGACTATGGCCCCTGCCTGACCAATTTTTTGTATAAAATACACAGATAAAATGGCATGGGGTAAATTGCACACTCAATCATGGGCCCCCGAATACGGTCACTAGCACATATTGTCGTAGCGACAAGGGGGGCAACATGTCCTGATGTGCTTAAGAGGAGTGGAGAGGTATTCCACGGCTATATCGGGACAATCCCAGAAGTACGGTCAAGCTCCCTACCAGCATCTTAAATACAGGAATACTTCCTTTCTCCGAGCACGTTTGTTGTTGCGAATCTCCACTCCAGCCGGCCAATAAAGGCAAGCAAGAGGTGGGAGCTCTGTTCCTCGTCATTGTTCACTCCAGCCGGCCAATAAAGGCAAGCCAGAAATGAGGAACAAGACTTGTCCCGGGAGATAGGGTCTGTGGGGTCGCTATTGCCCAACAGCTCACCATATGCTGCCCTGCGGGTTTCTGTATCTCTTGGTCTGGCTCCTCACCCTAGACTTGTTTCGGCAAATTGAATTCTACCGTTATAGACCTAGAGTTCAGGAGCGCGCAAGCTCTACCACGACGACTTTAACGTATATAGATACGGCGCGGCACGGCGGTGGTGGGGCAAAAGTAATAATAATATTATTACTTTTGCCAGCTGCTATCAGATAAATATTTCTCGGTATCTTTCGAGTTTATCATTACATGGGCAGATGCACGCGGTATTCCTATCTACTTAATTATATTTATTTCGTAAATCACAATCACTTTCACAGTAAATAAAATATTTTCCCTTATTGAAAAATAATAGTCATCATGATGATTAAAAAATTGTAACTACGAATTTTCATTTCAAAAATAATTTTGATTTCACCCAGTAAATAGATAAGTTTTTGTTTATTGAGGCCTACCGCCTACCTGAATAATGAATATACCTACGCAAAATTATATTTTTAGTGATTACCTACTTAGATATTACATAATAGTAGGTACACGCAACGACATATCAAGCTATACATTTCTACTCTTAGCTGACCTCGCATTGTATAGGCTTTTCGTAGACTGAGAAGTTAGCTTGTACTGGAAATGTATTTGTTATATTAATGTCGTGCGTACCTAGTTAATTCTCAACACCAAAGGAACTCTGGGTATTTCATAATATTATACTGATTAGATGACACATAAATACTGTATGTGTTTTAATATTATGAAATAAGTAAGTACGTTGTTTTATATTTTATGTGCACTGTACCTACACACGGCTACACATCAAGCTATACAATACAATTCCAGTATAAGTTCATCTCGCATTGTATAGGATTTCCGTACAATGCGAGATCAGCGTAGAGGCTCGTACACACTGGCGCGACGCGCGACGCAACGCCCGTCACAAAGACACCGCGTGTCGCGCGCCGAGCGGCGCCTTTGTGTAGCGCTGTCGCGTCGCGCCTGTCTGCGAGAGCCTTAAACTAGAAATGTATAGCTTGATGTGTAGCCGTGTGTACATATAGGTACACTCTTAGCCCATGTACGCACGAACGTAAAAATATCGCGGCAGGATTTTATCACACACTGGATTTTCAACGCTCGACTCAACACCGAGAGTTTAAAATCCAGTGCGCGACAAAATCCCGGCGCGATATATTTACGTCCGTGCGAATGTGGGCTTACGTAGTTTCTATTTTTAACTAGAACCACCCCATTATTGATAATTAAAAATGGCGGCGGAACTAGTAGGTTTTAAGGCTGAGGGTGTCGGGGTGACGCTGTGTTTGATTGATAACTTCTTCGACACTCGCCCACGCGTTACTGGTTCGATTCCAGCATTACAAGCGGAACAAATTATTATGTATGATACCTATGCGGCATAGGTACCATACTTACATAATAATTTGTTCATACATACCGGGGCATACCGTATGCCGTATGATGCATAGTCGCTACATGTGCTTGTCTGAGTATTTGTGCATGTGCCATTCAGTGTTTACAAAGGCACGAGAACGTGGTTGGAACTTTGTATACAGGGTGGGAACGTCAATACGACAATACATTCAACATCGTATATCAAACGTCTTATAAGTTAATAACGTTCCCAGTCTAAAACCAAAAATTCAAACAAATACATAATATCCAATTAGTCAATACAAGGTGGGAGGGACATCAACGCACAAACTAAAACCATGAGTTCAGCACATGATTCTAGACCCCCTAGCGTCAAAATTTTTCGTCAGTTATCAAAAAAAAAAATCTGTTGTTTCATAGAAAAGTGCAATACCTACACGGTCAAAATGTATGGAACAGCAAATTTTTACTTAGGGGGTTTCAGAGGGCCTACTCTCTAAGTCCGTTAACGAAGATACGAGCCCGTTCGAAAGTAGTTTGAAACATTGGAGTGAACCCTGCACCCGATTAATTAACTTTTTCGGACAGGTAAAAACACATCGGGCGTAGGGACAACTATTACATCGTGGTATCATTCATTCTTAGGTCGGGCCCCAAACTAATCTTACGTCCGTAGGTAATAGGAGTAGGAAGCGGCCGTAACGTCGGCCGAAACTACGGATTTCGTGCTTAGAGAGTATACTCCCAGACTCATGCGCAAATTCATGGTTTCAGTTTGCGCGTCGATGTATAGCTAGTCGGCTGATTGACAAAATCCATAGGCGAGCCATCACTAGATATTGTACTATTTAGATTGTTTGAAAAATCCTTTTTTTATTTCGATTTTTATAATTACGTCTTTGACGGTTTCAAAATACTCCTTTGCACTAGTATTGCCAGTGTTTTCATTCATTATCGTCCCCACGCTTTAAGTGAACCAATAAGTACTTACGCTTCTCTTTTTCTAAAAGCTCTCTGCCAGAATTTTTCGAATTTAGGAACAACCTCCTTGCTGCTCAATTGTGGGTTTAAGGGCCATAAGTCTTCTTCCGTGAGACTCCTTCGAAAGCCTGTCAGAGCGAGCGGGTCGAACCAGCTGAACGTCAGCCGACTTGGAAAGCCTGCTTTGTTCTCTGGGGACTGAACCTGGTGGTTTAAGTAGATGGTAAGTATTAGAGACTGAAAGATGAAGGGTTAATGTAATTCGAAGAATGTAGAATAAGTTTTACCTCTTTATAAGTATAAGGTGTGTCTTTGGGCTGCATATCAGCGAAACAATTCAATATAAACATAATTACTGTCAGCGTATAGTACAAGATATAACTGCCAAAACTATATCGGGCATACGCGTCGGTGTTTGAACTGTAGTGCACGATCTCAGACCTGAGCTGCGGTAGACCAGCCAGTAGGAGGAGGAACCAGAACAAGAACAGCACTCCTGAGGTCTTGATGCCATATTTTCGGTTGTAACATAATAATGTTACTGACAACATCTGTAAATGAGACCAATGTTAAGGAAAAACATAGAATAAATTAATAGAAAAGGACATTTATGACGTATTTTGTTGAGGTAATACGATCTATTATGCAATGCAGTTTACTAGATAATAATTGCCAATTGAACGTCTCTTCACTTCATTCGTCTATCTGTTAATTTATTTGAACAACTCATGATTGAACTGCTTAATGTTCGTTAGTTAGGTACCTACTTACCTAAATTATGGTTTTAAATTTTCTTATTTCTATTTCCGGCTTCTTATCGCTGAGGTTTGGTGATGATAGTTACATCAATATATTTCAAGTACAAACCTAATCGAAGTAGTAGATACCTATTATGCAATTGATAAAGACTCCTATAAACAGGCGCGACACGCCACGCGAAGCGCGCCTGTTTAAAGGAGCCTTAAGACCCCGTTCGCACGGACGTAAAAATATCGCGACGGGATTTTATCGCGCAATGGATTTTTAATTCTCGGTGTTAAAACGACCATTGAGAATCTAACAGAGTGCATCCCAGCGCGTCAAAAAACACACTTAGTTGTATTTTCGACTCTCGGCGCTAAGCAGAGCGAAAAGTTAATTTCGAGATGTACTTACCTAATAAATGCATTCAACATCTGCAGCATTACTACATATCAA
Source organism: Dryobotodes eremita (assembly GCA_917490735.1). Lineage (NCBI taxonomy): Eukaryota > Metazoa > Arthropoda > Insecta > Lepidoptera > Noctuidae > Dryobotodes > Dryobotodes eremita. Next base: position 15,895,130 of record OU823249.1, read on the forward strand.
GATAATATGTAGTCGTGCGAACAAACAGTGTCAGGAAATACCCATGAGTTTTTGCTATTCTATAGGTTTATCCCTTTTCCAAGGAAGGTATTTCGATGCATGAGGGGTACCCCTACCTTATTAACGTACTCGCTAAATTATAAGATGTTAAATATAAATTAGAGATGCGCCGAATGTTCGGCCGAATATTCGAATTCGGTACATTCGGCATATTTTTTCATGTTCGTATTCGGCCGAATATTCGGATGATTTGCCGAATAATTACCGAATATTTCAATTATTGTTAATATTTAACAAAACCGGCCAAGTGCGAGTCGGACTCGCGCACGAAGGGTTCCGTACCATTATCTATAAAAACGGCAAAAAAATCACGTTTGTTGTATGGGAACCGTGTTTGTAGAACCGCATGTTGAACAGCAAAGTTTTCATCGAGCCAATGAGCGGTGAAGCTTAAAAAGCTTGTCAAATTATTCATACACGTCCACATGTCTGTAGTGATGGATAACGATTTAGCCTTCATCAATTTGTCCTTGATAGCCGCCTTCACTTGATCATACAGACTGGGTATGACTACTTCGGTCATGTATTTTCTGCTAGGTAGTTCGTATTTTGGTTTTAATAATTTAATTAATCTATTAAATTCAGAGTCTTCGACTATTGATATCGGTTGATTGTCGGATGATATCATTTCAGCAATCGCGTTATGAATTTCGAGAGATCTAGGATCATTGATATCCCATTTCGTCATTAAAGTGTTCTCTAAAGTTTGCTGTGTTTGTTTTGTATGTCTTTGAGAACTTATACCCGAAGTTGAAGGTTGATTTTTGTTAGGCTGCAGCGTATCTGCTTCTTCTTTATGTTTTTGCTTTAAATGATTTGTTAATGCCGAGGTAGAAGCATTACGCCCTGTTCCTCCGCGCGAAAGAATTGAACCACACAATGTACAGTTTACTTTTGTCTTGTCACTTTCGTATTCTTTAAAAAATGTCCACACATGCGATCTTTTACGTCAACTCATCTTCAAAAACGTTCATCGACGTAGTATAATAAACTTACGCAATATTATGCGAGAACTGCAATATGTAACAGAAAGATCGGTGCATCGACTGAGCGAGCCGTGTTAGCGCGAGGGGCTGCGGGTTGCGCGAGGGACAGAGAGGAGGCGGTGGCAAATGCTGCCCGGCTCTTGCAAAGCGCCGTATCGACGTGTACAAACTTGTTTACCGCGCGGAATTGAACCGAATGATTCGGCCGAATATTCAGTTCGGTACATTTGGGACCGAATGTTCGGCCGAACATTCGTATTCGGTTGAACCTACATTCGGCGCATCTCTAATATAAATACATTAATAGTTTTTTTTTTATTTAAACATCATGTAGGTAGGTTGTTTGCTTTAAAGATACCGAAACCAACTTAGTACGGCAAGTACATAGGTAGGTAGGTACTGTAACCTATAACTAGTCTAATTATAGTAATTACCTATGCATAAGAGTAAAGTCATAATATCTACTAGCATACCTTTACATTTACTTATAATTTTCATTTTCCTGCTTGTGGTTCAGTGTTCCAATTAATTGCACACTTTCTTAATACCTACAGGTTATAAATATCATAGAATGTAAGACTATATTTTATTATTTACCTATGTTGGTAATTTGCAGACATTGCTGTTAGGGTTCCGAAGCCTAACTAGGAACGTTGCACACCCTATTAAATTAAAATCTCGTTTTTACCCAAATTGTACCTATAATTTATTAAACTCCCAGTTTTCCGTGACCTACCATGCAACATGCAAACGTAAGGTAGGTATCGAAATTACGAAGAAACCTTGTTTACTAAACCACGCGCCACGCGCCGTCTCTCTATTTGTCAAAGGGCTTTAGGACCGGTAGTTGAAATTTATAGGGTTCCGTCATTTTAGTGTTCCGTTGTTTGAGGGTTCCAATTTTTAGGTAGTACCCAAAAATTTAAAACGGTACCCTATAGTAATACCTAAGCCTGCGCCGCTGTCTGTTTATCCGCGCTTCCGGCTTTTCATGTGTCACAGCCAGGGCTGTATTTTTTTAACCGTAATGGGTAGCCAATTGAAATTTTCACAGAAAACGTGTTACTATGGCCGCTATCATAGCAAAATACGTACGGAACCTTTAGTACGCACGTCCGAGTCTCATTTGGCAGGTTTTACGAGTTTATTCCTGAATGAAAAACTACCCACTTTAAGGCACTTTATCATTATTCATAATTTCCATGAAATGGGTAGCATTTTAAGATGTATGATAATAGAGCAATGGTGTTTAAATTAATTACAAAGGTCTTCAGTCGCTGGCTTAAGGTAATATCAGTTTAAGTTGTGACTAGTAGTAGTAGGGAAGTTATTTAGTATTATGTCTGTTTGTAGTTAAAATAAACACAGGTACCTACCTAATCTAAGGAATTATGGTTACTAACTGTTGCTCTTTATTATGTTGTCTGTAATAATGTAACTTGAACAATAATCTTTCAAACAAAATGTTATATGATTTTTTTAGATTAACCAGCCAGTGTCAAAGGATTTGGGAAGGAATATCTTAAAAAATTTCAGTGGACACAGTGAATAATATAATATATAAGAAGGTATATTTTACCGAGTAACCACAAGAGCCTTATAGTTTCTTACTTATTAAAGGGTATATTCATAAACATTGCTTAAAGTTAAGAGACTTAAACGTAAAAATGTATGGTTAATCGCTTGTCGCAGTCACTAATCACTACTTAACTTTGAGCAATGTTTATAAATATAGGGTATGTGTTTAACTAAAATTTAAAAAAAAATACTCACCAAAGTTAACAATTTCACAACAGGATCATAAAAATCTGCATCATAAATATTATTGAGTTCTCTAGATGATTCATATGTAATTCGAATCAGGTTAACTATTTGCAATATTATTAAGAGACATGTTATGACGAGTTTGCTTATATTTAATTTGTTCCAAGGTATGTTGCCCTCTTTACTGGAAACTATATGGTAGATGTCTATCAGTGCTGCAACCCATAGGTATACACATGGTGCCCATACAAGAACCGTCTTTTGAAAACATGGTGTGAAGTCAGGATTGTCTGTATACCATGTTATGTTGCTATCCTAGAATGATATTAAGAGTATTAGTTAACATTATGAAAACTTCTAACTATTTATTTTGTTATGCAATTTAGCTTGCACAATAATTTTATATTTTCTGTCTAAATAAAATATGCTTGTCTAAATATTTGGGAAAAATCAGAGAAAAGTTTGTTTTAATAAATGGGGCCTCCATTTAAACTTCACCGGCTAAGGTTTTTCTTTAAATTAATGATTAAAAATGTTTAAGTTATCTTTTTTATGTATTTTGTATTATTTTGGATTGTGTTAAAGAAATTATAACAGGATAAGTTAATTTATGAATCCTTTTGTGTTTTATGTTCGAAACTTTATTCAGAATGTTTTGTAACACATTCAAAACGAATTGTACAACATTTCATCAGCCTTCATCTTATTTATTTAACCAAAATGGTTTGGTAGGATTACAGCTGAAAAATACAGTGAAATCAACATTACGAAAGGTAAAAAAAAAACTTGGAACAGAAAGTAAGCTACAACTGAAAACTTCAACATTCGTTACAAATTTAACATTTGTTCAATACATCTAAGTTTACGAACCCAAAACGTAGAACCGCAGAAAATATCCAGTGCGGAATTAGAAGTCATTATAAACGGATTTATTTCACAACTTTAAAAACTATTTTAAATTTACCGCACTGACAAGCACCCGACTTAAAACTTAATTTTGAAGTGACACTGACAACAAATAAGTTGTGACCCATTGATCACCTTCACCACATATGTCAGTGCTCACCACAGACTCCAATTTCAGATCAGTCTGTTCAGTCGTTAGCAGAATAAAGCCGGATATACACATTTATGAAGTGTAGTGAGTGTGTCATTGTGCCGTGAGTGGTCGTGAGTCGTGATGCACACACGTAATAAATATTGAAACGGAATTAGGGAACGTTGCCAATGGGCATAAAAACTGCCACTTGCTCACTTTAGATGTCGCTACTATTGCGTGACTAATAATTTGACAGCTTGCTTCCACTATCCATATTTTTTTTGTAAACAAGTGACTGGTTTTACACTTAATATGCCTCGTTGCGCAGCTGTTGACTGCAAAAACAGAGGGGGCCCATGTATTTGCCAAAATTGTTAAAAGACGAAAACCGTGGGAGCAGACTCCGAAAAAAAAATGGAAGCCCGATATTTTGTCGAGAATAAGTGCTATCCTTTTTAAACTTGAAGACTTTTATGGGAGAAATTCGTAAATGGGTGATGCTCCCAAGAGAACTAAGTCTGTTTTCTTTACCTACATACAGGTACTTGTGGTGTGATACTGTGAAAATTATAGTAAAGGTGCGTGTGTTTATATTATTATATTAGATCTGTTCTAATTACCATCCCTGAAGTTTTTCAGTCAGCAAGATCACCCTCGAGTTTGGTTTCAACTCCGATCAGGTTATTCCTGTCATACGACTCCAAAACCTAAACTTGAACTTTTTAACAAAACCTGAACTTAAAGCCAACAAATACAAAATAGCTTATAAATTATAAAATGCCCATATTTTATTTACTTTTCCACTACAGCTGCTTTTTACCAGTCATGGTAGATGTTTCCCTTTTCTTTAGCTCGCCTTTTAATAGTTCTGCACTCCAAGTCACACACATAGTTATTAAGTTTTCGTTTAATTTGTGATCGACACAAAAGTAAAGAAAAATAAAACAATAGCGGTTTGTAGACGGGCAGCAGTGCTGCCACCTATGACGACCTTTCAGATTTTAATCCCACTGCCATTAATGAAGAAGAATAAAACCAACACATTGTTATCACAGAGCGTTGCATAAAAACAAAACACGGATTAGCAACTCACCTCATAATTAATAAATTGATTTAGTGAAAATTGGGAGAAGACTGTTCAAATACCTCACAAAATAAAATGAATCTTATATGTGAACCATCTACTAAATAAAAATCTTTAATTCACTCATTTACAGACAACGCTTAACTTAACCGCTCATAAATGTTGATCCCGAAAAAGCACATCCAATTAAGAAAGATGCATGTGGTATCAATTTGATATTTGTATTAAAATATAATCACGCCCTATTTACAATAATTATTATAATCGAGTCAAAGCACACATAAATTACAAGGCGATACAAATAAGTAGAATAGTTTACACACATAATTTTTAATAGGTCTTTACCTATGAAATTGCCGTTTTGTATGAAAAAATTTAAACGAATTTTTTTCATGAATTTTTTATTTGTATTAATCGAAGTAATCACCCATGCAATCAATGCATCTTTGCCATCGCAGTGGCAGTTTATTGATGCCCTTCTTAAAGAAATCAGCTGGACGGGAGGCAACAAATTCTTCAAAGGCATTTTGTACTGCCTCTCGGGTATTAAATTTTTTTCCCGCCAAGAAGTTATCCAAATTCTGGAAAAAGTAGTAGTCTGTAGGCGCAAGGTCTGGTGAGTAGGGCGGATGACGGAGAGCTTCCAACCCCAGTTCTTGCAACTTGGAGACCGTCTGCTGTGCAGTATGAGGTCGCGCGTTGTCGTGCAGGAGCAGCGGAGACGAGCGATTGACCAATGCTGGTTGGAGATGCGCCAGCTTCTCCATCATTGTGTTCAGTTCTTCACAGTACACATCTGCAGTAATGCTCACCCCGTTTGGTAAGAAGCTGTGATGAATCACACCGGCGCTAGACCACCAAACAGTGACCATCACTTTTCTAGGGGTAAGTTTTCGTTTAGGGCATTGTTTAGGTGCTGAACCAGGATCCAACCAACTTGCTGAGCGCTTACGGTTATCAAACAGAATCCATTTTTCATCGCAGGTAACAATGCGGTTCAAAATTCCTTCATTTGTGTGTCTGTTGAGCAGTGCAAGGCACGTCTCGACGCGTACTTCGCGCTGGCGATCATTGAGTTCGTGGGGCACCCATTTGTCAAGCTTTTTTACCTTGCCAATTTGACGCAAATGGACCAATATTGTTTTGACGCTAACGTCGAAAGCTGCTGCTAATTCAGCCGTAGATTGTGTATCATCAGCTTCCACAATCGCCTTTAATTCGTCATTGTCGACCAAAGTCTTCGGACGACCGCGAGGTTCATTTTTCAGGTCGAAATTTCCAGAACGGAAGCGAGCAAACCAATAACAGGTGGTGCGTTGGTTTGTAGAGTTAGCTCCGTAAACGTCGTTGATGTTGCGTGCCGCTTGTGCCGCGTTGCTGCCACGACGGTACTCATATTCCATAATTACTCGAATTTTTAACGTATCCATGATGACGAAAAAGATTGAAATGCGATGAAAATGTAACACTAATCAATAAAGAAATGACTACTTTTAGAAAAAAAAATCCATGTTTTTAAAATAAAATTAATTTGAAATTAGAATTCATAGCCAAACAAAAATTATTTTGATTTGAAATGGCCAGTACTGCAGAACGGCAATTTCATAGGTAAAGACCTAATATAACTGTATAGTTAGCACGAAAACCTAACTCATATCCATGCGACACGATATGTGAAGTCGCGGAGGAAGATTTTCGGAATTTTCCGTCTGTGTTCGGTATTCGATTGTATTCCCAGATGTACTAAAAATTCAATCGTCCTTCATTCTTAATTTTTTGCTAGTTCCTGCGATAGAAAAAAAACACAACATAAACTAGGTACTCACTACGTACTATTTTATATTGTACACATTAACAAAAACAATGTTACAATATTATATGGGCTACAAGCATAACTACACAGGAATAATTATGTCATTGATGAAATTTCTTCCTTATACTGTCACTGGGTTTGAATTAGCTCTTCCTCTTCCAAAGGAGCTAATATTTTAACGGTTACCGTAATTGAATTTACTGCGTTAGCCGTGCTATCTGCAAATAAACCATTTATTACTACTACTACTATTGCTTTGTTATAAAATATTTTATTTGATTGATTAGTAATAATTTATTTTTAAATTACTAATTTGTAATCTGGTGTAAATTGTGGTGGAGTGGTGGGTGTATTCCTGAAATAAAAATGATTTGATTTGAATTGATTACATAATGCCAATAAGTTAAACATAACAATTTGAAGTAAAATATAATTTAGTAGGTACAACAATGTGGGGATACAATACAAGTATTAAACAGTAACTGGTAAACTGACATAAGCAGTTCGTTACTGCAAGTAAATACAGAGGTTTTTGTCGTAAACGCCTCGTTTCTGCTGTTGTTTTGCTTCAAATTTATTCACCAAGTATGTAGTAACTTTTGGACGTCACTGTTTATTGGTATAAATTATTTTTCTAAGGATAAAATCAATGTAAACATTATACACATACAATAGCTTGACACTGTAGAGATCGGGTAACATTCTGCATTCATCTGATATTTTTGGAATGTTTATAATGCTAATATATTGTTAAATTTCAGGCTAAAAGTCTAAGTCCCGTATTACAGAAGGTCACTCAATACTCAAGCAACACTTAAAACTAGTTTCAACCAATCAAATGGCTCGAATCTAGTTTTAAGTAATGCTTGAGTATTGAGTGACGTTCTGTAATACGGGCCTAAAAGTCATTTCTAGTAGAACTACGGTTGCTAGTGTGTAGTAGTGACATAAACAATCAACAGTTCAATCAACAATCCATAGAGTAAAGAAGAGAATAAATCTTCATTCATTCATTCATGGCTTGGTGATTTGGTAGTCGTGATTGTGATGATTGTTTTAGGAATTTTAATAATTTTCAAGCATTGCGTTTAACTAACTCTTCTGAGTGTTTCTCGTAAGAGATTATATGCCTGTTACTAAGTATTAAAACCAAAAAGATTATAATTACTTCGGCTGATAAGGAGAGAGCGACCGTGGTGGTCGGTGTTTCAGAATGGCAGAGTATTTAGCTGCTATATTTGGAACAGAAAAGGATAAGTAAGTACATATTTTATTTTAGAAAGCTCGTACTTATCGTTTCAATTACTACTATAGATTTTACGAATACAAAATGTGTTAGCAAGAAATAGAGGTTATCTTTTTGTATCACTCTGGGAGTTATGTTGCATTCATATTCCTGTGTGATGTATAATAGTTGCAAGTTGTTACTAAACAGCTATACAGTAGTATACAGATTCGGCCTACCAAATCTGTGATACTGGCACCAAAAATGTTTCCTGCTTATGATACATCATCACATTCATCACCCTTGATTTGGACATAATACTTTCATTGAACCTATGGTTTATGTCATTATAATTTATTTTTCAGAGTCAATTGTTCCTTCTATTTTAAAATCGGGGCATGTCGACATGGAGACCGCTGTTCCCGTATTCACAACAAACCAACTTTTTCACAAACTGTGCTGTTACAAAATCTGTATGTGAATCCTCAGAATTCAGCCAAGTCTGCTGATGGCAGTCATTGTAAGTACATTTTTCAATTATTTATTATCATCGCACCAGGATTTAGAAATGTATTAGCATTTTTTTGTTATCCTATCCACCTCGGGTTACCATATAGAAATTTGAAAAGTCCTGACAAAAACCTGATTTCTTTAGAAAAAGTCCTGAGATTTTGTCGCAAACGTAATTAACGACGATGCATTTTTGTTTTCACATGATGTTTTTTCTTTTTTTTTTTAGGATTATGTGTTTTTTAAATACTATGTTGATGTTAGTTATATGGATTTGTACTGTGATACTATCCAAAGGTTATATTTTTGTTTATGTTACTATACTATACTAGTACTACTACTATATGTATACTGACAAACCAATAAAAAAAAAATGAAAATGTAGATAGGGATACTTTATTTTTATTAAAAAATCACAAATTTCTGAGATTCCCAAGATTCCTCTTAATCTGGCCGCAATCATGTTAGGAGCCTAAAAATCCTGAGATCTCAGGATAAATCCTGAGATATGGTAACCCGAAATCCACCTAGCTTTTTAGTAAGTACTGTTAATGTCCAAATGTCGTTTCTTTGTCTTTACTTTTTTTATTGTTCGTCGAATCGTTGAACTCCTTAAGTCCTAACTTCCTGAGTCGAGCTGCACGATTACTGACAAATGCGTGCACTGACTGGACATGTCCACTCAATTTGTGTGGTTCTTTCCTCAAAAGACCATTTCAGATACCAATCTACATGTTCTTCGCATGTTCTGACCAAGATTATGTCTGGACTTTAAAGGCGACTGTGACCTCTGAGTTTTTTTCGGCCTTTCTTCTCAGAGTAATCAGATAGGAAACGCCGACCTCATCTACTTTAAAAAATATGATTGACGTGTAAAAGTGTTTCTACAAAGTTACTTACAGAAATAAAATCATTTATCAATGCACTCCTGACTTTGGTTATTCATAATTTATTTTCTGCTTTCAGTGGTTGTGGCCAATGTGTCTGATGAAGAGATGCAGGAGCATTATGACAACTTCTTTGAAGATGTGTTTGTTGAGTGTGAAGACAAGTATGGAGAAATTGAGGAGATGAATGTGTGCGACAACCTTGGTGACCACCTAGTAGGCAATGTTTATATTAAGGTGAGGTCTTAAAGGTTTAATTAATTGTCAATAGAAAATATGAAATGCACCAATTCATTCTATGATTGTTAAAATAAATCTATCTAATTTAGTAATATTAACATATTAATTGCTAAGTTTTATATTAGTTGCCGTGCCCCCAGCGCCCAGCTCATAAATCAAAAAACAACACAACAACGGAACAACATATTAGATGTACAAAAAAAAATTACATAGGTTCTCAGTCGTATTAATCCGACAGGGCGGTCAATAGGTTAAGTACAACAACAGGTCATTTCCTACTTTTAAAGATCATATTGTAAAAGACTAATTAACAGGAAGCTGTTTAGTCCCCAAAAAAATATAATTTAGTTGCCATACCACTTTGTAAACTATATGCAGGCACATTACTAACCATGCATTCAGCACATGATTCTAAACACTCTAGCATAGAAATTTTTCATTGGTTATCCAAAAAAATATCTACTGCTTCATAGAAAAGTGTTATACCTACGCGGACAAAATCTATGTAACATTCTTTATTTAAATAACCAATGAAAAATTTTAACTGGGGGGATGTCCAGATTCATGCACTGAATCCATGGTACAAGGTTGCGCATCGAAGTCCCTGCCACCCTGTATAAATTGTAGTATGGTTTTATTTTAAAAGGTTCTGCTATTTCATCCATATGGTACAATCTCTATAATATGCCTTAATGCAGAGAGAATTGACTAAAGGTGGTGGTAACCCACATTTAACTACTTGCAAAAATATTTCACAACATAGTAAAACAAAATAATTACTTATACCCAAAAAGAAGTTATAAATGTAAGAAAACAATAACCAATTGGATAGACACTTACATATGGTGACATGGAGGCACTTTTGGAGCACATAAAGTAGCAGATACACTTAGCTTTACTCTCACATACACGCTCGCATAAACTCTTACATACAGACATACTACGCACATTCGAAACATACTCTCACTATCATTTTTAGGGTTCCGTACCCAAAGGGTAAAACGGGACCCTATTACTAAGACTCCGCTGTCCGTCCGTCTGTCTGTCCGTCTGTCACCAGGCTGTATCTTATGAACCGTGATAGTTAGACAGTTGAAATTTTCACAGATGATGTATTTCTGTTGCCGCTATAACACATACTAAAAAACAGAATAAAATAAATATTTAAGGGGCCCCCATACAACAGACATGATTTTTTTGCCTTTTTTATAGATAATGGTACGAAACCCTTCGAGTGCGAGTACTACTCGCACTTGGCCGGTTTTGTTTTTAAGTACCTATGGTTTTGTTACTAGATTAAGTAATTATTTTATTTTATTTTTTCAACTTACATCTGTCATTACAGGGTAACCTAATGCGATAGTGTACTTATCTAAACTCTTATCCTAACTTATTATTATTATTATGCTGTACTATGGAAGAGCGGAGTGTCGTAACACAAGTATTGTTTGCTTAAAAGGAGGCTCCAAAGACTAAAACCATTTTGGAAACTGAAGCATAAACAAAATCTTTAATTTTATTATTTTTTAAAATGCCTTTAATTTTATTTAATTAAATTCCTTCACTTTACTTCTCCTTTACATATTTCAGTTCCGTCGCGAGGAGGACGCAGAGAAAGCGGTGAATGACCTGAACAATCGTTGGTTTGGTGGTCGTCCGGTGTACGCTGAACTGTCCCCTGTGACGGACTTCCGCGAAGCCTGCTGCCGACAGTACGAGATGGGGGAGTGCACTCGCAGTGGCTTTTGCAACTTCATGCACTTGAAGCCTATTTCTAGAGAATTGAGGAGGTGAGCAATAAGTTTAATTTTACTAATGTGGTGCATTGACCCTAATTTTCTCTTGTTCATGATTCAGAGCCACAAATAGTTGCTTGAACATCTTCAGATTTTTATTGAATTTTATGCCATTTTAACATCAAACTTTACCCCCTTCTTAATAAGATGTTAATTAACTTAGGTCTAATTCTGAATGCAAGTTGGTTAATCATATTGACATTACAACTTTAATAATAGTGGTGAAAGCTATTGGTATCTATGTATAACCCTATGTTCATGTGAAATTCTGACATACTTAATAGTTTGTTAACTTACTTAGGAAAGTTTGTTAGTTTACTAGTAGTTGTTTAGTAACTGGAATAAATTCACTACAAATATGTACTTCCAATAAGTGATATGTTGTAGCTTTGAGTAATATGAGCATTAGATAACAAATTGCACTAAGTAAATAATAATAATAATAATAATAAAAATGTTTATTTGCACCTTCAAAATTAACAGAGAGAAACAACTTAAATAAAATAGGCCGAAAGGTAGTTACATTATCTTACAAGTTAGAGTTGCAACTAATACCTAAGCTAAGATAACTTAATATCTTGTAATATAGGTATCAGCGCCCACCCTTATTTGCATTCACATAATATTAATTATACATTAGAGCCAAAAAACTAAATATAGTTTTATACTTAATTTAAGAAATTAAATTCCCGTTTTAATATTTAACAAGATAAGGAGCATTCTAAGTACAAAATAAACCAGGCAAGTTTTTTTTTTTTTTTTTTGATAAATAGTTTAAAGTTAAATAAATTTACCATTTAATAGGAAAATTTTGAGGTAAGTAAATAACACTAATAGGGAATAATTTAAGAACAAGAAAATAATTTAAGTATGATTGTGTGTTGTGTTGTGTGTGTGAGTGGGGTTGAGGGTGTGTTTGTGTGTGTGTGTGCGTGGAAGTGGATGTGATTGAGGGGATGAGGGTGAATATGTGTGTGGGGTGTGTATATGTGTAGGGTGTGTCTATGTATGGTATGTGTCTATGAGTGTGTGTGGCGTTAACAATACATAAATATTTAAACTTACGGAGTATCTATGCAGGCACATGAAACAGTTTTTCAGTTTCGTCATATGTAAGTGATAGAAGCCAGCTGATCACTTTCTGTTTACAATCTCTCTTTGTCATGGAGAAAATTTCATTTTTTTTGTTAGCAATGTTATACAGTCTTGGGCCCAGGAACAAGTTAAATCTTTGAGCAAAAGCTGTTCTACAAGGCACAGATTTACATAATTCTAACCGCCTTCTCCCTGTATTTTCTTTTTCAGTCAGGGTATTTAGCCAGACACTGGAATGTTGTCTCATAATTAATAATAGTACAAAAAGTTTGCGTACCGTAAGTACATCACTAACCCTGTACAGCTCCGTAGTAGAAAAATACCTGGGCTTAAAGTAACTAACCTTCAGCAAAGCTCTTTGAGCGCGTTCAACAATTAAATTATGCGTTTTGGCAGCACCACCCCAGATAGTGATGCAATAAGTTATAACCGCTTGGCACAACGTATAGTAAATCATTTTCATTAAGTTAGTATTGGCTGAGTGTCTGATTTTTTTGAATACATAGATAAGCTTTCTAATTCTGTTTGAGAGATTAATTATATGATTCTTAAAGTTCAAGTTTTTGTCAAATATAAGACCTAAGTATTTTATAGATTCAACGGAAGATAATGATGGACACAAGCAATTTACGGTTTCAGTATGACAAGTGTGAGCGATTAAGTGATGAGTTAGTTGAAGCGATTTACCGGGGTTGCGAATTGAGAAAGGGATGAATTTAGTTTTATCTGTATTTAGTGAGAGATGATTTAAGGCAAGCCATTTAGTGACCATGTTGAATCCATGTTGTGCCTTTTGGTAAACTTCATCCCAAGTGTCACCATGGAATGTTAAGGTCGAATCATCGGCATAGAGGAGATAATTTTACAGTTTTCGATATTAAGTTGTGTAAGCTCATTAATATAAACTATGAATAACGTTGGGCCCAGAATACTACCCTGTGGCACGCCATGGGTAACAGGCAGACCATCACTCGTATAATTTGAAATTTTCACCCTTTGTGTTCTTCCGGATAAATAATCTTGAAGCAATTTCAGTTGATTTGCTCGAATGCCGAGTTGATGTAACTTGTTAACTAGAGTGGGAATAGAAACCGTGTCAAAAGCCTTTGCCAGATCAATAAAAATAGTGAGACATTTCTTTTTATTATCTATGTTTTTAACAATGTGATCAGTAAAATTGTTTAATGCATCTTCAGTGGACTTGCCGGATCGGAAACCAAATTGATGATTCGAAAGTAGATTATATTTTTCTAGATATTTAATTAGTCTTGTATTAATTATCCTTTCTAAAATTTTTGACAGAGATGTAAGAATAGAAATAGGTCGATAGTTAGTGACACGGCTCCCATCCCCACCCTTGAAAATGGGTCGTACTATAGACCGTTTAAGTGAATCGGGAAATGTGCCCAGCTTTAGGCACATATTAAAGATATACGTAAGTGGACGCACTATTTTATTTTTTATCAATTTAAGTATATCAGATGAGATTCCATCATCACCTGCAGCACATTTACACTTCAGGCCAATGATTAGTTTTTCAATTTCTATTTCATCAGTGTCAAGAAGAACAAATGAATTGCTAGGTAAAGACGACGTGTTGCATTGCTGAACATTAGACGGAGCACTGTGACGTGATCCAGTTGGAGGAGTGATTTTGTTAGCTAAGTTTTCCCCTATAGTAGCAAAAAAAATATTTGTGGCATTGACAGATTCATGCGGTGTTGGCTCTATTGAAAGCAGATCTAGTGAGTTATCCTTTTTTACATTTCTATTCGTTATATTATTTATAGCATTCCATATATTTTTACTATTTTTACCCGCTTCTCTGAGTAGATTTTTTTCATATTCACGCTTTAATTTCTTAACAAGGTTATTGTAGAAATTTCTGTATCTTTTATATGTGATTTCAAGCACTACGTTTTCCGGATTTTGTTTCAATTTTTTGTGCATCCGATCCCTGTTTCGAGTACACCTGATGAGTCCAGTTGTCATCCAAGGTTTCAGAATTTGGTTTCTATTCGTTATATTTAGTATTTTTGTGTTTATCTGTATGATATAAGTAATTTTAGATATAAAAATGTCCATAGCCACATTCGGGTTAACCGCTTTAAAAATTGATGTAAAGTCAAGAAGATCACATGCCAACTTTATTGCCTCATAGTCGAGTTTTATTATTTGTTTTTTTATTGGTTTACTTACGTTTTTAAGTTTAGCACAGCACAAAATAGGTGCATGATCAGTAATAAGGGATTCAATTATAAAAGTACTAACAGGTATATTCGTTTTCAAAATTACATGATCTAGACAACTATTAGCACGTGTAGCTGTATTGTAAGCTGGAAGAAAGCCATTTAGAGATAGAAAATCAAAGTACTCAGACAAAAAACGATCAGAGCTGTTGGCAGCAATATTTATGTTAATGTCGCCTACAATTATTATATTCTTGTAAGAAGATAAACCATCTATTATTTTTTGCAAGGATATTAAGAAATTATTTATAGTTTTGAAACAAAAAGGACGGTATAGTGCTATAACAGCCACATCATAATTAGTTTTAATAAGTATGCAGTTTGCCTCTTGTATGACGGGTTCTTCAAGAGAGGCTTTTATATTATTTTTTATGAATACTACAACCCCATCATTCTGGTTATAGTGCGAGGATGTGGACAAACTTAAATATCCATCGAGGATAGGAAGATTCCGAATGCACGACATCCAACATTCCGAAAGAACAATAATATCACTTTCAAATTGAAATCTCTGAAGGAGGATATTCAAACTATCAAAGTTAGCATTAAGACTACGAATGTTTTGCGATAATATTTTTAAGTAGCAACTCGGGTGTTTCAGAAAAGATGCACAACACTCAGGTTCACAGGATACGATATCGGATATCGAATAGTTATCAATCTCATTGATTAAATCATTATCGAATTTTAAAATTATATTTCTGAAAGGAGACAACGTAAAGGCTCACGAGACCATCTAGTGATGGGATGGGAGGTGTTTTACTGAGCAAGCACTCTGATAGTACCAATACTTCCAGTATTATATTTATATATATAGAATGTTCATTTATAAATGCTGTTGGTTGGCCCGCGTTATTTCGCCTGTTAGTCCGTAAGAGATCATTTATGATATTATGTATGCGTATGTTGTGAAACTTGTGAATGTTTCGCTTAGACAATCGTAGCCGTGCTCGAAAAGTTGCTAAATACTTTTTATTTACTAAAATTATTTTTGCACATGTGTGTGATATTTGAATGTATTGAGTGTGTGTGTGTATATATTTTTTGTGTATAATTGGTTGTGTAGAAAGGTGTATGATTTGTGTAAGTTTAGTTAAGTCTTGATAAACTCTGCAGTAATCGCACATTGTATTTCTAATCAAATATTTATTTACTTACATAGTGATTGCTGACTTACATAGTTTGGTTATTCAGTGCTTTGTTTGATTGCATTATGGTATGATTAGATGTTTAATGAACATACTTTATTACGGGTTGTTCTATTAATTAACATTTTAATCTGTTAAAAATATATAATACTTAATAGCTTATTTTCTATAGTCCTACTGAAGTCTGTTGTGTTCCATTGTACGGCAAAGGCTTCCCTTCTTTTTATTTTTCCTGATCTAATGCAAATTGCAACCAATCCTTCAGGTCGAGTCTCGCTATCTCTTCTAGGCTAATGTCTCATCATTATGTTCCAGATACTTGTACTCGCGTCGCAAGGGCTCGCGTCGTTCCCGCAGCAAATCCCGCGACCGTCGCCGCCGCTCCCGCTCTCGTGGCGGCGGCGGCGGCGGGGGCGGCGGCGGCGGTGGCGGCGGTGGTGGTGGTGGTGGAGGCGGCGGCGGCGGTGGTGGCGGCGGCGGCGGCGAGAACCGACGTCGCGATCCACCGCGCAACTCACGCTCCGGACGCTACTGACCGTGACCCGAACGATCACGGATGGTACGCGGCCGTCGTACTGTCCACGAGGTGTGTCGACACTGACATCGCATACCATATATTTTATACTTACGCTGTTTGGAGACCGACGCATACCGCTGCAATATCAAAGCAGTACTTCATACATTTTGATTAGCTTGCATCATTTTCGCAGTTCACTGCGTCGGTGTGCTAACGGCGTTATCAAGCTCTGAGGACTTCAGCATATAATTACTACATGGGTCTTAGTGTCTTAGTTTCTGTCCGGCCTGACTATTTGGAGTTAGTAAATGTGTAATGTTCCCATCAATCTCATATCGATGTTATTTGTTAGATAAAGCCATGATCATACATTATGTCTCCTGTGCTAGAAGTATTGCAAACAGATGTTCACGTCTTTAAAAATTGTCTGGACCCTTAGTACACTTTTTTAAGAATCTGGTTAATATAATACAATGATAATGTATTGTAATGATGTAAGTGTGTTTGATGTTAGTTCGATTTATTTCCCTAATATTGTAATAAATACTGCAGTAACATACAGTGGTCTGACTTCCATTAAGAATGTATTTTTAGTTTATTTTTAACTTTAATACCGATGTCAAATATTTCTGTCGCTATCTTTTAAGACTCTGTGGATATTGCAGTACCCATATCTCGGACAGTGTATTCTTAAGTAAATATGGACTTGGAAAAATCATTATAAGTTTAATTTCTTTAATACTGCTCTTTATTTACCTACAACCTTTTGAATTAATAAAATAAGTATACTTTGTACACAAGACAGATCTTGAGTTAAGCCATTTTAAAGCATTGATCACTGTGATTTTAGAAATATTAAGTCGCCGCCAGATATATTATTTCTTATTTATGTTTAATTTTGACTCTTCATAAATATCTTCCCAGAAAGTCATATTGTCTTTGTTAGGGTCCCGCTTGCATTCAAGTTCTTTTCCTATGATATAATAATTTCGATCAGATTCCTTGAATGGTTTCCATTCAGCAGCTCCACTCGATGTAGGATTCCTGGAAAAGACAAATGGTTAAATTAGAATTATGGTTTGTTGCTACAAATTAGAAATAAGTGAAGATGACGTTATGCAAAATGTGTATTTTAATCTATGTTTTTTTTGGGTAATAATAGAAAAAATGATAATTATTATGTTAAGCTTACCCGGTTGTAGCAAAATCAGTCCAAAGTCGCACAAATTGTTTTATTATATCTCTAGATTCATCCGTCAATGGTATATCTAAGCATGTGATATTGAAAAGATATGGCAAATCATCAGAGTGGCATACACCTTTCAAGGTATCCATATTATAAGACTTTTTTGTGAAATTTCTCTCAGTTTCTGCAGTAAACTCGTAAAAGTAAACTGGTTCTGAAACATAATGGGCGTGGTAACGTGCATATCTAAGGATGTTGTACAAAAATACTTGGTCCGTTTCTAAATCTGAATATTCTTGTATCAGTTCTATTGATATCGCTTTATCGTTAAAATATTGCTTTCGTATCCTTTCGTCGGCTTTCTGTATTCTTTCTGGTTCCCATTTTAGTTTCAGTTCTCTCGGAACGACAGCACCCGGGGTGGACAGAAAGGGAGCTAAAAGAGGCAGTTTTCTTGCTATTTCTACACCGTCGCCTGAGGTGTATCCTATTATTAAAGGCACTTTAGCCATATGCCCATTTTTCACTAATTCTAATGGTGATTCTGATAGAAATTTATTTGCTTCAGGACCGACTTTTTCCACTACTGGACCAAATAGAATACTATCCATTAAGTCATTGTATTTTAATTCTAATATTGGTAACTGTATGCCAATGAGGGATGACGCTGGCACGTTTTTCAAGAACTCTAAAAGTTCTGCTGGATTGTCTGTTTCTTTTCCAAGCAATTTTCCTAGTTGAAAAGACCTTTGACGAGCATAGATATTATAGCTCCACTCATTAAGGCAGACTCCACTTTGGCATATAGCTTTATTAAATAATCCCGCACTCATCTTGGATACTAAGTGACAGGACACTGAAGCAGATCCTGCGCTGCAGCCAAAGATAGTCACATTGTTGGGATCGCCTCCGAAAACTGCGATATTTTGCTTCACCCATTTTAAAGCGAGAACTTGATCTTTCATGCCAGCATTACCGGGACATTCTTCGTTGTCTAAACACAGAAAGCCTAAGACTTCTAATCTGTAGTTGATTGTCACTAATATGACGTCGTGTTCCATAAAGAATTCTGGTCCATAGAAGTCTGAGTCGCCTGATCCTGTGTAGAAGCCGCCGCCGTGAATCCAGACCAAGACAGGTCGAGGTTTGGGTGGTGTGAGTGTTTTGGTGTATACGTTAAGGTAGAGGCAGTCTTCGCTGCCGGGTTCTACGCGGTTCATACGTTCGTTGTACTGCGGGCAGACGGGGCCGTGCTGCGACGCGTCCCGAACACCCTGCCATGGTTCGGGGGGCTCCGGTGCCTGGAACAAAAAAGTATAAATCGGTAGGTAAGTAGAGAGAGGATGTAATCTCACTATGAGCAAGTAGGCAGGTCGGCAACTAGTTGTGGATTTGGCCCTCGAACCATATGCCTCATTCAAGGCCCATACTTAGAGCAACTCGACAACGCCCCGTGTCTACGCGCCGCAAACGTTTGGTCATACCATAAACGATAAATCTTTATCGTTAACCTGGATGGTAGTATACCTAAAATCAAGGTTTGATTGGACTGCTTTGCTAATAAGTTCTATCGGCATGAAGTATAATAAACGGGAAAAATTTCAACTGTTCTTTAAAACCTTTTTGCGCTTCTAATGATGTGCCCCGCGGTTTCACCCGCAGCGGTATGAAATATACTTTACGACCTATTCTCAGACCTACTAAATATACACAAAAAAAGTCATAAAAATCGGTCAAGCCGTTTGGGAGGAGTTCGATAACAAACTCTGTGACGCGAGATTTTTATACATTAGAAGATGAATCTCTAAAAACTTTTTACGCTTCTAATGATGCACACTATTTTTTAAATAATTTATAGGACCCCAAAATAGGAATTATTTGAGGTTCACAAAAAGAGGCGCAATCATTGTATTAGAGCGTTGAGTAATAGTTTTGGGAGCGCAAAATGGAATCTATTTGAGCTTCGATTAAGTACATGCCGTTACAAACAAGGTACGAGGTGCATTCAATAAGTACCTAGCCTCATCGCCAGAGGGCGCTGTAGTTTCAAAAGAGTTTTACCACAGTGTAGCACATTCTTTTTTAATTCTTTTTTCAAATTTTCATTCCAATCCCTTCATTTGTTTTAATTTGACAACTTATGGAAGCGAACGTGTCGATCGGTTTTACAAAAATGGAAAAAGAGCAATATCGTTCGGTGATTCGATTCCTATTTTTGGAAGGGAAAACGCGCATCGAAATCAAAGAGCGCTTGGATGCTGTGTACGGTGACTCTTCTCCATCGATGGCCACCGTCAAGAATTGGTTCAACGAGTTTGCACGTGGCCGTACGTCGGTTTTTGATGAACCACGTCCAGGTGCACCGAAAACAGCTGCTACGGAGGAAAACATTAAAAAAATCCATGATCTCGTATTGGCAGATCGCCGATTGAAGGTTCGGGAGCTAGCTGAGACTGTAGGCATTTCAGAAGGAACAGTGCATCATATTCTTCACGAGGAACTCGGCATGAGAAAGCTGTCGGCGCGATGGGTGCCGCGTTTACTCACACCAGAAAACAAGCGCAACCGTGAGACCACATCGGAGACGTGTTTGGCGCTGTTTAAGATGAATCCAGCGGAGTTTTTGCGTCGTTTTGTGACCGTCGATGAAACCTGGATCCACTGGTACACACCAGAGACCAAGGAGCAATCAAAACAATGGATCCAGACCGGGGAACGTGCTCCAAAGAAGGCGAAAACTGTAAAATCGGCCGGAAAAGTTATGGCCACCGTTTTCTGGGATTCACAAGGTGTGATCTACATCGATTACCTCGAGAAGGGTAAAACAATTACAGGGCTTTACTATGCCGATTTATTAGGCCGATTCGACGCCGAATTAAATAAAAAACGACCCCATCTGGCGAAGAAAAAAGTGCTGTTTCACCACGACAACGCACCGGTTCACACGTCTGCCGTTGCCATGGCCAAATTGGTCGAATTACGCTACGAATTGCTGCCCCATCCACCGTATTCTCCAGATTTGGCCCCTTGTGACTTCTTTCTGTTTCCTAATCTGAAAAAATCACTCGCCGGGAATAGATATGGATCGAATGAGGAGGTCATCGCCGCCACGGAGGCCTATTTTGCAGAGTTTGACAAAAACTATTTTTCGGACGGGTTAAAAAAGTTGGAGCATCGCTGGGCTAAGTGTATCGAACTAAAAGGAGACTATGTTGAAAAATAAATTGCCACTTTTCCAAAATTTTCGTTTACTTTTTGTAGGCTAAGTATTTATTGAATGACCCTCGTAGGTAGGTACTGGTTGCTAGAGTTAGTAGAGTTTGAAGTCAACAAGCATTGTGTTAAACTGTCACAAAAATTGTATTATCATGCATGACTACGTTATAAAAAAACTTGATTATTTTTATAAAATGTTGTATATTTACCTACTAAACTTTAAAATACCTAATAAACCCAAAATAAGCAACTACTTGATATGGTAATATAATTTGCTGTCTAATGTAGAGTGTACCTACTTATGTAAAATTTTCATTCGGTGCGTCTACTACGCGAATACAATCTTAATAATATGCTTATAGTCTCCAAGTGAATACTAATGTGCAAGCTTAGGTATGCTTTCGTTTGAAGTGAAGAAAAAATGTTACAAAGTGTGTAGGTATGTCTTCATTTGTTACTCACCTTGAATCTTAATTCTCCAAGTGGCGGCTTTGCATAAGGTATGCCTTTGAACGCGACGTAATTCTCAACACCACTGCAAACAACTCCTTTTAATTCGCCTTGCAAAGTCTTGACTAGTGGTAGCTGCATATCGCGACTAACTCTGCAAATTGCAATAACTTAAATAGATAGTCTTTAAAACAATTTGGGAAAACTATATAGTCATAATATAATTATTCGCTAAGCTACGGCTAAATGAAACTTGCACATAGGTAAATTTAATTTACCGCGTGAAACTGTCTATTGGTTGGATGCCAGAACAGGCATGTTTGTAGGTAGGTACCTACTAGTAACCTTGGCTACGATTGCCCTATGTGATGCATAGAGACAAGATAAATAAAATTTGTGCCGTACATAAATGCATCTATAAAAGGTGTGTAGGTATCCGAGTCGTATAATTAGGTATTTCTACATTCTACATGAACAATTATTAACAAGGATAGTGTGTTACGAAATCAGATGCATTGTTGCATATTATTAGAATGCACTTGAGATAAGAAGGTAGTTTGTTACAATATTGGTGTTGTTACCTTACTATAAATAGTCACCAAGGCTGCTTATGCCTAAAAATGGTGGCACCTATGGACAGTGCTGTTGATCGACAGAACATGACGTAGATGCAAATGTTTGGCGTCATAAGCAATCACCCACGATAAAAGATACAAGCTCAATATCTCCTTTGTTATCTACACATTGTACTTTGTAGCACGACGTAGGTAAACATGTCTCGAATCTAGAGTTATTTGGCCGTTTTCAGTTACAATTTTATTGTAGTTAATTTCAATGCTATGTAAAACGATGTAGCTATCTATTGAAGCAAAAACAACACGTGTTTGTACAAATTGTATGAATAGCAATTGAGTGGATGTCTTCAATTTTTTTTTTATCGGTACTATAACACTGCAAGCGGATGCAATTTATTTATGTATAATATTAATAAAATATTACCGCGATAAGGTTATCTTTAGCCAATCAAACGTCAAGACAAAAATGTGACATACCGATAGAAAAAAATATGACAGATTTAGTGAGCAATATTCAATTTATTGTTCATAGTTTATGATAATTTATTCTGTATACCTACATACTTGCGTTTTTATAAACACTATGCGTGATTAAATTAGTCACTGTTCGAATTCTCATTGCTCAAGCAAATAGATAGTTTTGTTTAAGAACTTTGAATGCTCTACTGGCTCTTATCTTGTTAATAACTGTCACGGTAGTACGGTAGATATCTTTACGGTGACGGTAGTTTCGAACTCCCTTTGAGTTCTGCCTTCTGAGCAAAGGCGTCGAGTTGTGTGGCTGGGTTTGATTCCCGCGTCGGGATTGGGCAAATTTTGTTTCATACTTATGTATAATCAATCCATTGATCGAGAGGATGCTATTCGTCACCTGGGTTTGTTAATATGGTTTGGTATAAATCTCAGTCACATTATAAGAACCAAAGCATATAACATCACGTGTGTTTTTCCCAATGGGTAAACAGAGATGTTTATTTTACTGAACTGAAGATAAATCCTAAAGGTAATTATCATTATCCTGTGCAACACCACCACCACGATGATTATATGGAACAGCTCTAAAATAGCTAATGCACAACAAGGAACAGGCGAACACGGAATTAGGGATGAGCTAAGTAGGTAAGTACTAAAGTGGATGGAAAACTGGTAGGTACGTTCTGAAAGTTCTTAAAAAGGTTAGTTTCTCAATAAGAAAGCGCCAGCTTTTCTATTTGACCATTGCTTTTGCCAGTTATGAATCGTAGGTATGGATAGAATATTATTAAGCATGTTTTATTGAACGTTTGATAATCCACATAGATTTCCCAGGGTGTTCTTTCTACATTGGTACCTATTGCGGCATTTTACCTTTTGATTTGATGCTTTTTCCTATAATAGTTTTAATTGGCAAGTTTCAAAGAAGTAAAGATCTTTTTAAAGGTGGCGTCACAAGTAAAGCATGCGGAAGTAAAGGCAACATGAAGGAAAACGAACGATTAGGTATAAGTATTTAGGTACTTAGTTTATCACAATCGTTGTCAGTGAGAGGGCGGTTCACTATGGGTGTCATGATATCGAGTCGATAAATTGAGATGGTTCAGTATTAGACACTTAGGATAAAAGCCTGCGAAATTGACTTACGTTTTTTGCAAAGAAGTACTTATCTCATGATCAAGTAGAATATGACAAGTTTTCAATTTAAAATTTTCAATTCATAAAGGTAGAAGTTTTGATTCTGAAGTAGGTAACCTACCTCTTATGAAAATCTCAAATGAAGTTCAGTTAGTCACTAAAAACGATTCTCGCCACATTGTGCTTAGGTAACACGTGTTTTCAGAATTTTGCCTGTTTCTGCGTGATTTTGCGTTTGGGTTTGTTTTGTGTTTGTATTTTAACGATATTTAACGATTTTGGCAACCATATATCCATATTCAATATGAATAAGGATAAGAATAAACCCTCTGACCCTCCTGACATACCTACTACCCCACTGTCTGGTTTTTCCCCGTCTAACACAAGTCCCACCCCTAACCCATTAAGCCAGTTTCCTGATGTGGTTTGCAATCTTGAGTCCCAAATCTTTCCATCCCAGGCCAATATCCGTAAACGTCCCGGTAATGAACATGATGTACTCAATCGTCCTACCAAACAACCAACTCATGTAGGCCGTGTGAGGTACACAGCCCCGGATAAAGGACCTTTTATTGTTCATGTTTCCGATTAGGAAGCAGTACCTAATGCAGGAAAGATCCTTCACCCAGTCTCATTTGGACAATTTTTGTCTAATAATAACATTTCTATTATTGTTGCTGTTAAGCGTGTAGGTAGAAACCCCGTCTCGGTGGAGTTTGCAATCCTTCAGGACGTAAATGATTTTATTTCTAACAACATTTTAGGGAAAAATTTATACGAGTATGAGGCCGTTATCCCATCTTTTAACATAACCCGTATGGGTATTGTAAGTGGCATCCCTACTGACTTCTCAGATGAGGAAGTTTTAACTTATCTTAAGATGCCGGCAGGCTGTGGCCCAATTCTCAAAGTTAGGCGATTGAATAGGAAAGTAAATAAAGACGGTTTAACCGAATATAGACCCACAGAAACTTCTGTCATCACCTTTGATGGCCAAGTTTTACTAAAACGAATTTTCTGCTTCTATACCTCGTTAGCTGTAAAACAATAAATCTACCCCAACATTAAATGCCGCAAGTGTTGCTGATTTTGTCATGAGAATCCCTTTGTCGTTCCAAACCCCGTTGCAATAAGTGTGGCAA
Source organism: Dryobotodes eremita (assembly GCA_917490735.1). Classification (NCBI taxonomy): domain Eukaryota; kingdom Metazoa; phylum Arthropoda; class Insecta; order Lepidoptera; family Noctuidae; genus Dryobotodes; species Dryobotodes eremita. The sequence continues at coordinate 15,919,723 of OU823249.1, forward strand.
TGATCACCCCGGTGATGGTTGTAGCATTGCTGAGAGCGAAGCTTTCTGCGTGTTTGGCTCTGGAGGTCACTTTGCAAATAACAAGGCCTTTCCGGAACATAACAGGCAAAAGAAAATTAAAGCAATTATGGGTGAGAAAGTCATTTCTTATTCAGAAGCAAGTAAAACTATTCCTATTTCCACTTCTAGCTACGAGTATGCAGATATCTCTACGGTGGATGCCATCATGCGCGTGTGAGCCCTCACGACGGGAGATGCTGTGGCCCGGAGTGGGGTTGTCTTGGCGGTGTCTCTAGACATCGCCAATGCCTTCACTACCCTGCCCTGGAGTTGCATCAGGGAGGTACTCCGGTATCACCGGATGCCGATCACCTACCTCTGTCGAGTAGTTGTGGCCTATCTGATGGACAGGGCCATCATCTACCCCGGTCACCAGTTAGAGTGGAACCAGCGGGAGATGTCGTGGGGTGTCCCACAGAGATCGGTCCTGGGGCCACATCTGTGGGACATCGGGTTCGACTGGGTGCCTTTCCCTTCAATTTCTTCTCCCATCCCTCGAGAGACTACTGAGCAGTTCTTTGATAAACTGGCTCCTCCGTATGTACCATCGGAAACAGATCATAATCAGCCGTCTTTCATTTCTTCAGATGATCGTTTTGATGCACCATTTTCTGTGCTGGCGCTTAACTCAGTTTTAAAACATGTTTATGACTCAGCCCCCGGTATATATTGCATTGTCTATTCCTTTATGCCACTCGTAGGTGACAGACCAAAAAAAATATTTTGTGACATTTAACATTTTTGTGACACCGATGGCTGGGTTCCGGATCAGTGGAAAACCCAAATTATCATACCTATTTTAAAACCTGGCAAATACGCTAATGACCCAAACAGCTTCAGACCAATCGCTTTGTCATCAGTCCTTGCAAAAATATTAGAACACCTAGTAAAGAACCGACTAGATTATTTATAGTAGAATCCAGAGACTTACTTCGTAGGTCTCAATTTGGTTTTAGAAAGGGATTCAGTACCGTGGCTATTGTAGAGCTTTTGGTTTCAGATATATGCTCATCGTTTTCGAAAAATGAATCTGTAGTCGCTACCTTTTTAAACATTTGCTCTGTTTATAACAATGTCCTTCTTCCCGTTCTCAGGCAAAAATTGCAACAGCTGAGAATACCGGAGAGAATGGTATAGTGCATCTGTAGTTTGCTCATGTCTCGATCTTTGGTTTGGAGAGTCCCAGGGGAGGAATTTGACGTCAGGATGTCATGGAAGGGCCTACCGCAATGCTCAGTTCTTAGTCCCTTACTGTACAATTTATATACAGCTGACTTCGGTTCATACCGCAATAACGATTGTCTAATTCTCCAATATGCTGACAATTTGGCTTACCAATAACCAATAACTCAGTTAGCGACGCTGCATAATCTCTCTACGTATCCCTAGACTCTCTAAACCAATAGCTAAATTCCCATGGTCTGAGTTTGTCTGCCTCCAAAAGTACTGTAGTTGTGTTTTCCCGCAGGAGGCTGATCCCACAAATTTCAGTGGGCATCCAAAGGTATGGTATACGGGTTTCTTCAAAAGTAAAATTTTTAGGCGTTTTTTTTAGATTCCAAATTGAGTGGTATACATCACCGAAATTATTGAGTTAATAAATGCGAGAGAACTATTCTCCTATTAAAAGTACTCGCCGGTGTCTGGTGCGGTGCACACTCCTACACTATGAAACTGGTATATAGTGCCTTAATCCGGAGTGTTCTGGGCTACGGATATTTTTATTTATTCCCTAAGGTGTTTTGGCAAGGTTGGGACAAAACTCAGGTGAAGTATCTACGGATAATATCGGGTTGCATGGACTCCTCACCAATTAACGCATTGCAGGTAGAGTGCGCAGTACTGCGCAGAACCACGATTGGCCTTGAGAAAGCAGTATCTGGCATCCACATTTTGGGCCAGTCATTACCTAATCCTCCAATCCTCTTGTTGAAAAGGTGGACGACTTTGATGTTGTACGCCGAAGTTCCAATTATTGGAACCATAAAGAAGTCCCTTTGCTTTTAGAATCCTTCAGTTGTTGTCAAAATTCAGATACCCGCATTATTCAATTTCCGAAACTTACTATTTTCAGTTTTGTCTACGAAATTATATGTTTTAGACCAGATATTTTCTATAATATTGGCATATCGAAAAAGTCTCCTTCGGTGGACTCTATTTCCAAAGCGGCCGGGCGGCGGTTGGTGAGCGATGGTACAATTTCGGATGATTTTTCACGGACGCCTCTAAATTAACAGATGCAAGTTGCACTGGTGTTGCGGTATACTACCAAAATTCCAAAATCGTCCTAAAATGCAAATGCCCTGTACAAGTCAATCATCAGTGTTTACGGGTGAGTACCTATGTGGCCATATTAGAAGCGTGTTTATTTATAGAAGCTTATAGCATAAGTTTTGGAGCAAAATTCTTTTAAGAGTAAAATGCACAGTCCAATCCTGCTCCAAATTAAAAAGTCTCTTTTCTGTTGTGTCTCGAATCATAGAACCGTACTGTACTTGGTTTGGATTCCAAGTCATTGTGGCATAAATGGAAACGAATATGTTGATGCTTTTGCTAAGGGTACTGTTACGTCCCAAGCCGTTAACCTTAAACATTTTCAATGTCAGGGCTACGATTTTGTGGGCATTCCAAAAAAGAGCTTGCCAACCTCATGGCAGGTTGAAAAATAGAATAGATTAGTCACTGAAAACAAATTACTTATTTTTAAACTTCCACCACTCCACTATTAAAAATTACTGGCTAGCTTTGCATAGAAAAGTACTTACAGGCTAATTGTTTTAATCTCTTCCCGCGGCGAACAGAAATAACAACATATCGACCGCCAATGCATTTTAATCGGTTTGGCTAAATAAAGATGATGTGAGGTACACTTGCAGTTCCTATATTAAAACACCTTACGAGTAGTAATACGCGAAGCATATGTAATAAACGACCGGTAGACACGAAAGCCGGAGTGCTGTGTTGTTTGATATCCATTTTATCTTTAACTACACTATTGTAGTTATCTACGTTATCTATTACTGAATATAACGTTTTTCTGAATCATTATGACTGACTAATCTTTTCATTGATATAACAAACGGTTTATCTCAAACGCGAACTTTGAACTATTATAAGGAGTACGGAAGTACCAACCTACATTTACCTGTGCAGGTTGTTCAAAGTTCGTATCATATCGGTGCGTCGTGGGTAAAATAAAACAGGCCAAGTGTGATTCGAAAGTTTGATCTATGAACTTTTCACTCAACCTTATCAATTTTTAGTTTGTCATGAAACTATATAGTTACTGATACGAGTAGCTACCAAAAGCCTAATTCTATCTGAATTCGCGTGGGCGCAATAATAATTCGAATAACAATTTTAGACATCCTGTAAAGAGATCCTTAATTAAGTTTTCCGCCACATCAGCTGTCTTACATAATAGGTAATTGTTGAGCCTGCTCCTCTCAACATCGCCGCGCGCTGGAGGCAGCCGGCCGACGGAAAAGAGCGGGCCCCCACACTACACTAGTCAGCTGCTGCACACACAGAACATAATATATCCACGCACGGCTGCGCTTGCGTATTTTATTAATGTCCATATTTTCTTGTTTCAAAGTCAAAGTAAAAGTCAAATCATTTATTGCAAATAGGCATATAAAAGGCACTTTTGAACGTAAAAAAATACAAAAAAATTGAATTGATCCTAGTTGCCCCTTCCAAAAGGTAGTTTCGTATGGAGAAGAATGGGCAAGAAACTCCACCGTTACTCTTTTAAAATGTTTTACAATATTATGTCGTATGTTGCATCGTCTTAACATATGATTACATAATTAATGTGAAATTACATAATATTGTAAAACATTTTAAAAGAGTAACAGTGGAGTTTCTTTCCCATTCTTCTCCATACGAAACTACCGTTTGAAAGGGGCAACTAGAATCATTTCTATTTTTTTTGTGAATTTTGACGTTCAAAAGTTCCTTTTATGTGCCTTTTTGAAATAAATGAATTGATCTTGACTTTGACTTTATGTAGGTTCACATTAATTATATAAATTTGTGAAGACGATGCACCTACAATAAAATTACTATACCACAATAGGTAAAAATAATTAAATATAATGCAAAGACAGGTAAATTAGATATGTGATAGATACATGATGCTCACATATTTACAAATATTGAAAAGTAGATGATTTAAAAAAGAATTAACACGTAATAATTTAGTGTATGAGTTAAAGTAGTTAAGTACATAATGTAAAAATCAATGTCATAAAAATTGTAAATTATACAATTAAATTAGCAACCAGTTTGTTTATGTCTAGACTCTAGATTGTACTATGGATCAGGACCAGCATGTTTCCAAGCATTCTTATCTAGGATATAACCCTCTAATTTGTAATATGCTTGGTAATAAAGTGTACTTTTTATATGAGTTTTAAATTTTCTTTCTTTCAATTGCAATATATCACAAGGTATTTTGTTGTAACATTTAACACAGTACCCCATAAAAGATTTATGTACTTTAGATAATCTATAAAATGGTTGATCTATTTTATCTTTATTTCTAGTTTTAAAATTATGTCTACCACTTTTTTTTTTTTTAATGATGTAGATTTTTTCTTACATACATTTTTCATAAATGAATTGGCAAGGTACCGTCATAATATTAATCATGTTAAATAGTTCTCTAAGAGATTCACGACGACATAGATTGTAAATGGCCCTGACAGCTCTCTTTTGCAAAATGAAAATGGATTCAATGTCAGCAGCCCGACCCCACAGTGAAATGCCATATGACATAATGCTGTGGAAGTAGCTAAAATAGACCAAACGCGCGGTTTCTACATCTGTTAACTGTCTTATCTTCCTAACAGCATAAGCGGCCGAGCTTAACCGCCCCGTAAGAGATGTTATATGGGGTCCCCATTGTAATTTCTCGTCTAGCGTGATTCCCAGGAAAACCGTCTGATTAAAATTTCTAGATTTTCTCCATTCAATATGATGTCACATTCGCAACTTCTAACATTAGATAATTTAAATCTAATGTATTTGGTTTTTTTTTCATTTAGTACCAAATTATTTACCATAAACCAATCTTGGACCTGAAGAATAGAGTTATTCACATCGTCAAGATTTTGTGACCGTCGGTCTACTTTAAAGATCAATGATGTGTCATCTGCAAATAACACCATCTTCGGTTGATTCTGCAGTAATTGGGGTAAATCATTAATGTAAACTAAAAAGAGGAATGGACCCAATATCGAACCTTGAGGCACGCCCATTGTCATTTCAGACCCTAATGAGTTTATGCCGTTTACTTCAACTTTAACCTTTCTATCTTTCAGGTATGACCTTAGTAGATAAAGAGCTGTATTCCTAACCCCATAGTGCTCTAGTTTCAGCAGTTTACATTTTAAACCGACCTTTTACCGTTGTAATTTCATATTTTCTTATTAGGTATAATTGCTATACAGTCCACTATCACTTTAATTTTGCTTCACCACGACCTGTCGTCGCGATCAGCAATAATTTATACAATAACTTAATCTATGGTGACACGGTTACTAAGCTATAAAGTCCCTAACCATCACTTTTCTACATTTTCCTTGATGAACTGTAATTGTGTATTGCATGGGAATAATACCAGCCGATGTGACTGTCACAGTGTCACCGTAGGTAGGTATAGGTAGACAACATTAACAATTCATTCTTACTATCACGTAAGAATGAATTTACTTGTGATGTTCAAAGTGGTTTATGGACGTAAACTGGCTAATTGTTTCTTTTGTATTAACATGGATCAATTAAACCACATATATACGTCTCGCTTCAATTATCGTTTTAAGTGTCTTGAGATACCGCGGCCCTGGCGCACAGGCAACTGAAGGAACACGGGTGGGTTTTAGTCAGTAAGAGTCTGACACGCCCTCATTTGATGATTTCCCAATCAAAAAAATAAATAAAAAGTGTCTTGGTATGAAACGTCCGAAACATCCAACTTTTAATTCTTTTCGTTTAAATATTTTTTTTAAGTGTGTTTACATAAAACTTTCGACATATCCATCAGCTTTTCCCTGTTGAAGCAATGTTTTCCTTTTAATTCTAGTTGGGCGCCAGGAAAATCGTCGGAAAAGCAAACACACAGAGCTATCTATATAGATATAGGTCGTATTGTATTTTAAAAACATTTTTAATATATAAAATGTCAACTAAGTAATGTTTTTGTCCGTAAAGATAAAGGTGTCCTCTAAGTACATAGTTGATAAAGAAATGAGATAGTAACAAATTATCTCATACTTAATATTAGTATCTATTACCTAGTAAATGCATGATAACAGGACTGCCGTGTCATGTCAGGTAGTCAACTCTAAGGTCCGGATCGGATAGCCATTCCCATTGGTCACTTGGTGGTAGGTTCAATTGACCATGGAAAAGGCTGTTGAGTTTTGAAACTAATCGCTAAGTAGGTAGGTAAAGGTTTTCTAAGGCATGAGAAATTGTAGAAATTATAGTGATGATCAAATGTATTATTATGGTAGGTACGGTAGCCGTCTCTAACTACTGGTCGTCAAAAAAATCGACCCACCCACTTTTTGTTTAATATTAAGCGATTGTTTCACAGATAAGCTGTTTCATGTGTTTGTTTTTTATTTTGAGGGTCGATATGATGAATGACGTCTTGTTTGTCATAAATCTTAATGCACTTGAAGGTACTCAATTATTTATACAAAAATACTGTTGAGTTCTGATTTGACGGTTATTACATCGGAATAAATCAACCCGTTCTTCCAGTCAGAAACAAACTTTTCTAGGGATCTGATGTTAATATTGTTAAGTTTAATTGCTGAGGCTGTAGTTTTGATTAATTCTGTCTAAAAATAATGGACACTACTGGAGCTGAGGCGGCCCAAGTTATGTCTTTCCTGCAACAAGGTTTAAGTCAACGTGTCGTGGCCAGGAGGTTTAAATTTGAGACGTTCTGCAGTTCGGCGAGTTTACCAAAGGTTTCTGGAGATTGGGCAGTATCGAAGAAGATCTGGATCTGGTTCAAAGGGATGACCGCTTTATAGTGGTATCAGCTGTACGGAATCGACACCTTTCTGGCGTTGATTCTCCAGCGACGTTTACGTGAAGATCGGGTTGTGGTGTGGCTTACAGTACTGTCAGGAGGAGAATACGTGAGCAGAATTGTGTGGTCTTAAGACCACACAAGCCAGACTTCAATTTACGTAGAATCACGTCAACTGGACTATAGGCTAATGGGAGTCAGTTCTTTTTAGTAATGAGAGTCAGATGATTGTATACGGTTCTGGTTCTGATGGACGCCATAATGTCATGCTACGGCCAGGTAAACGTTATGCCCAATATGGCTTAAGATAAACATTCAGTTATGGTGCGGGCTTTGTAATGTTATGGGCTGGGATATCTTTAACTGGACGCACGGAGCTGGTTTTTATAAGAAATGGTGCTTCAACTGCGGTACCCTACATTACAGAGATCTTGGAAGACCATGTGGTGCCATATGTCGGCTATATTAGAGATTTTTTTAAACCAATGTATGATAATGCACGGCCACACGTAGCGCTCATTGTCCCGATTACATTGAAGAGTTCGGCATTCAGGTTATGTCATGGCCAGCAAGAAGCCCTGATCTTAACCCTATAGAGCACATATGGGACACTCTAAAACAAAATGTTAGAGCCCGTAATCCAGCCCCTACATCTTTAGGAGACCTGGAAACCGCTATCAGGCAAGAATGGAACCGAATCCCTAATGAGGCTATCAAAACCTTGATTACGTCACTAATATGGCGAATGCAGGCCGTCATTCGAGCAAGAGGTGGGAATACACATATTAAACAGCAACAGTTGTGTTCATACCTTGATCAGTGACTGAAAACTTAGAGCGTGTTTAAAATTAATCTAAAACCGTGTAAAATTTTATTCCTTTTAATTTTATCATCCAAATTTCTTTTTTTAAAATCTTATTTATGTTATATTGTCCTAAAATTGGTGTAAACAAACAAATCAAATTAAACATATCAGTACTAAAACACTTCGTTTTGTTTCGCTAAAGAAAAAACGTGATTTGCGGTAAAACTGCAGGGCGGATTTTTTTGATGACGGCTTCTTTGTTCTGAAAATAATTTAAAGCTTCTTCTACAACAAGGTGAGGTAGATATTGTGGGTAATTTATCTTTTAGTAAGAACTTTGGACGACGTCGTAACCATTATATTCCCCATTTTAAACTCCAAGTGATATTTGGATTCAGATTGCTTTTTATTTAAAACAATCTAACGTAATTTATGATTCGCTGTTTTTAATAAACAGGTGTAAAGTATATGCAAATAAAGGGAGGGAAAATTTATGAAATGCCTTTTCATAAATTTTAATAAATCAAATGGAATGGGAATATAATTTAATTTAAGGGTCATAGTCTTAAGTGACATTTTTAGCTGTCCACGTTAAAATCATGGTGGATTAATTTAAACATTTGTCGTATTTTTTAAATCTTGATTTTAGTTTTATTTCACACGTTATCCTCATCTGCCTAGTCTTTTCCAAACTATGTTGGGGTATGCTTCCAGTCTAACCGAATGCAGATGAATACCAGTATTTTACATAGAGCGACTGCCTATCTGACCTCCACAACCCAGTTACCTACTGAGTACTACTTTACCCCTTGGCTTGGTAGGAATGGTTGTCAGACTTTCGGGCTTCTGACTACCCGTAACGACTGTCAAAAATCTACGAATGACAACCGGCGTCAGCGGTTTGCGTACTTTCCGTGGCACGGAGGGGTCTCGAACTCTCGATATGTAATAGATGGTCACTCATCCACGGACCGACCTCGGCAGCGTAGCATCGATCGACCCGTGAGGCAGTTATTATTTAGCCACGATCCCCCAAAAACCTTTATTTTAGGTTTATTTCACACGCAGGTAAGTAATGATTTTATAATAAGTAGGTACTTCATAATCACTATTTGCGTCGTACCTCACCCACTCAAACAGTACCTAACGAGCGTTCGATCCCAATTCAAAACTCGACTAGGAATTGATCAATAGCAAGATTAGCTGGCATCGCCGTTTCCATTCGTCGGCGTGAGCTCTGGAGCAACACGATAACTGCCATAAAAACCTTGTTATTCTTTCATTTCTAGACAGTTCATAAAATATCTAGATTATAATATAAACTTTATTTCATTCCTTGAACGGAATTCAGCATATTTCTATTCAGTTATGTACAGACAAAGTTATAAATATGTGATGATAAGGACACCGGCCATAAGGTGTACGATGTCGGCATTTCCCCTGTTCGTGTCAGCTTTATAGATAAGTTTAGATTATGATTGTGTTATGTTGACATGACCCTCGAGGTGCCGACTCTGCACACCAGCTTACCGGAACATCAAATATACTTTGAAAAACAATGTCGCAAACAAATACGTATACAACAAAAAGGCCTGATGTTCACGCTGCGAAAATGTTTTGTATTTTTCTCACATCTTTTTTATTCCACGTAATCTATTTATTCGAATAATCAAAACGGTGTTTATAGTCAAAGTTGCGGGTTCCGTACATGATACAATATTACGGAATTGTATAAATGAAGCATGAAATATTTATAATTTTCGGAAGGCTATGATCCAATCGTGCGTCATTAGCGGAATATGGCGTGGATCGGACTGGTTGGCGTAACAATAACAGCAGTAATTATTATCGATTTAACTCAGAATGTTTATTACGCTGATTGGGCTTCAATAACTTATTTTATTCCCTTTTTGTTGTCGTTGGCAGCTTTAACAAGGATTACAATGTTACCAATGTGGTTTTGTAAGGGTTATGAAAAAGCATTTATTGTAACTACCACATCCACAGCAGTTGTTAACCTTGGTATTGATATTATGGCACCTATGTATTAGGTACCTACCTACTCATACTTAGAAACAATTTACCTAAGTACCTAGGTACCTAAATAATAATAACGGAAGGTACCCTAAGTGATAATTGATATCAGGCATATAAGCCCACATCATCCACATGTATTAGGGACACGTGCTCATACTTAAATTATTCATGGCTCTTCATAATATATATCGGCAAATACATAATGGCAAATAGCAGGTTCATTAATTACTGTGGATGATTGTATAAAGATCAAAACGATCTATGTACTTTTCTTAGCTTTCCCCAGAGTAAATTAAATGGCGGCATTTATTTCAATGTCTATCCTACCTACTTATAAATAAATGATATTCTATACCACTGCCAAAGACAAAAGCCGCGTGAAATATTCAACAGCTATCTATCAAGGGTTGCGTTTAAATTATTCGCGAGGCTTTTCACACGCCTAACTGAATCATTATATTTACTGATAAAAGGTTCCGTAAAATTATTGAAAATTAAATTGTACAATTATTTTAAATGTAGGCTACACGTACAGGGAACTCAGTCACAAAAAAAATAATTTCATTACGTATCCTAGCTTTGGTCCGAACCATAAAATATATTTAAAAACATAATCACCCATTAAAAAATCTATGGTCATGATTGACTTAGATCTAGGAAATCAGTTTTATGTTCTAACAATAATTTGCTTGCTATTGGTCGGATGAAGATTAATTACTACAAAGGTATTCTTAAGAAAAAAAAAACTTCTCACAGACCTTTACAATTCGACAGTGAAATTTAAAAGCGTCGATTATGTTCGGCGAACGAACTAGGTTCTTAATTTTTGACCCTAATGTTGTAAGTAAGTAGTGATTTTATTATTAAATATAATATTAGTGCCTGTCTGTGTGATCGTGTTGTTCTTCTAAATTCTAAACTATTGCAACGGATATTGAAGCGGTTTTCACCATCATTTACAAAATTGATTCCGGAAGGTGTATACTAATAATGTGTGTTAATATTTAACTTTTAAGAAATCTTCTAGTTTTAAGAAGTCGTAAAAACCGCGAACGAGGGGCCGCTATCACTAGTCTAAACTAATATTATATAGAGAAAATATTTTACTTTTTGTATATTTATATGTTTGTTTGTTACGCTTTCACGCTAAAACGGCTGAACGAATTTGGATGAAATTTGGCACGTGAGTAGACCATGCCCTGATTTAGGACACAGAATACTTTTTAGCTCGATATTCTCCTGGGAGCGAGACTTATGCGGGTGAAGCCGCGGGTTGTAGCTAGAATTTAATAAATCAATACAATAGGTGCCTATTTAGACTGCGGCGTTGGTTTTTCCTAGTATCGAATAAAATATAGATTAGGAAATAGATTCAGGTTTTAAAGGTTCCAGCGGGGTAGTTACGGAACACTAACAGTAGGAATGGGTTTCATTTTGACCGTTCAACAACATTCATTGCGTTATTTACGTTGATGAGCAGACACATTTTTCGAACATATGAAGCAATGGATTTGCAATAGGCTTAAAATTGATTCAGATTGTGATAGCGAGTGTGTTACGTAATTAGGGTGCTGTTTAAAAAGAATTATATCGCAATTGCATGTCACATGCCACTTTTACTTCTATTTAGAAAGTAGAGGCCAACACTAATAAGTTCTTAGTTTTATCAAAAGTTTAAAATTAAACATAACTGATGAAACGTGGGTGTACTATAGGTTTACCTTTGCCTTACCCAGAGACCACCAATTAGTTTAATTGGGGGTCCGTTTTTAAAAATAATCGAGGTCGCGATTCATATTTTGATCAACACACAACCTAATACTGACCTGCAAATTGCAAAAAACGTAAGAAAATTTGAGTATCGCTCGGTACCCTGGCGCTTTCGCCTTAAGGGGGAAGCGCCAGGGTAGCCCGCGAAATTAAAATCCCGTTGAATGACAATTCTGGTAATAGCCATTCAATGGGAATATATGAACTTCGAGGGTTGTATTGATTATTTTAGTGATTATAATTTTGTAAATACATACATGTTACGGTTGTGAATCATATTTTGTTCAACATACAACGTGACACTGAACTGCAAAAACAGTCGAAAAAAAAAACGTAAGAAATTTTGAATTTCGCGGGCTACTCTGGCGCTTCCCCCTTAAGGTCAAAGGTAAGGTAAGGACAAAATAGGTCAGCACTCCGCCATTTGGTGACTCCTGGCCTAATCCTTCGGGGACAACAGGCGTCATGTTATGTTGTTTATGTGTAAGATTAAAATTTTACAACAATGTCTATGTCGATTTATCTATGAGAAGATACATTTTGATTTACTTTTGGCGCATCTACGGGACGAACACCAAGAACACCAACACGAACACCAAGAACACCAAGAACACCAAGAACGATGTCGGCACGGTCACTAAAAGAGATAGTACCTAACCGGGGTTTTCGGATATAGTTGAAGTTTAGTAAGGAATCGATGGATGTTTCCGAATGAAATTTAATATGATATATTTAATATGAAACTGACCTGTTTATTTTCTATTAATTAAATTAAATTTTATTAACTAACTATGTCACTATTCTTAAAACTTGTGTTAAACATTGTTAAGAAATCAATTGTTCTAATAGTAGTTGTAAGACCTCATGCCGCCTGTGATACAGGTTTATCCTAGTACAGGCATCATGCTTTGTAATACCTAAACTATTTATAAGATTTATACTGTATTTTATAAATTTTTATTTTTGAATAAATATGTATGTATGTATGTATTCGAAATCATTCCTCTGTTTCTTACAAAACTTCAACTATATCGGGGACCCTGGTTACTTATCAATTTTGGTGACCGGACCTACCACTATCTGTAAACCGTTGCCATGCAGATATTAATTCCGTGTCACAATCAAACCCAAACTCGCATTACAGAACACAGCTACTGAGCCCCTCGAGCCATCAATACTGAAAGTAGCATTGGTCGTTACGCCACCTCAACGCTCGCTGAAAATCTTGAAAATGGAAAAATACCTACAAAGCGGCGAGCACGGACCGACATAACCGCAATGGAGAATTCTTTGTTAGCGAGGAAGCTGGTAAATAGCTCAAACAGTACTAAGCGAAGGAACGAAAATGTTCCTACTTATACTACTTACCTTTACCGAACGGAAATACACCGTTTCGTTATTTAGAGTTCTTCATAAAGAATTATAAAGCTACTATAACCTCAAATAAGGTCACTTAAATGAGGCATAGATTGAATGAATGCTTAATTTGCTTTTTTTAAATTAGCTCGTTAATCGTATGGATTTGTTAATTATGCCTACTTTGAGTTACGTATCGTTAATCGACAGGAGTAAACATCGTCAGCATTGGTTGGAAATAATATGTAGGTACTAGGTAGAATCACGATACAACCTCGGCGGTAGTATGTAGTTTCCAAGTATTGGATAAATCGTTTAGACGCTTTGTTCAAAGGTGAAAAAAGATACCCGATTTTATGTAATTCTACGTTACAAGAATATCTCAGTTTGTGTGGTGTAAAATATTACAAAAAGAAGCTCTTCTTTGAATAAATTAGACTAACCTTTCACCAAAGTTGTATTATTTTTATGTCTTACATAGCTTTTAATATTTAATTTAAATGCCTCGCTCGAGAAACGTTTGTTGTTGGCATTTTTGTTTCTTCCATTTCTTGGCGCACCCCTATTCAGGAGGATTTGACACCTCATTTCTCAACAATTGGACCAACCGTTATGGCGTTAATACTCGGCTGAATTTCACGTTTTGAGACAATCGCGAAAAGAAAAATGAGCTTCAGTTTTTCAACTGAATGATCTACAATACAAATTACTTTTTTGTGCTGTGTAAATCATCAGTTCAGCATTTAGATACCTACCGTACATTTTTAGGGTTCCGAACCCAAAGGGTGCCAACGGAAGCCTGTTACTAAGGGTCCGCTGTCCGTACGTCCGCCTGTCTGTCAGCGGGCTGTATCTCATGAACTGTAATAGGTAGACAGTTGAAATTTTCACTGAGTGTGTATTTCTATTGCCGCTATAACAACAAATAAAATCAAGTTAAAAATTAAAGGGGTCCCATACACAAACGTGTTTCAAAAAAAAAAATTGTGTTAGATATTGTACGATGGTCTGGAACCCATCATGTGCGAGTCCGGTTCGCACTTGACCGGTATTTCTTTTTACCCAGAAAATTAACCATTTTGTGAAAATATCGTTTTCGCTTGGAAAACTCTCATACCGAACTTACACCGTAAGAGAGATTTACTGCAGTTTTACGGTAAATGATATTACTATCTATTACGATTGGCCTTGTAAAATGTATTATTATAAGATATTTTCATAAAAGCTGTCGACCGATTGACAAAACTAACACATTTTTGTCAAATTAATTTCTTCACCGCCCGCACAACAGATCAAACCTTAGATAGAAACTATCTATTATAGTTAGCTATATCTTGTACACGTGCTTCATTTTATTTCTTTGAGGACAAACCACCATGTCGCATGAACGATTTTGAACAATTCAATTTACAATTGTTCCGATTCTAATTGAGACAATATTGAAGGAAAATATAGAACAGACTGGAAGATCATTTGAGAACTGTTTTTCTACCGAATACTAGTACTAAATACATAGAGAGAATCATAATAAAAAATATGCAGTTTAATTAAATTGACTTGTATTAGTTCTTCTTTTGTATCCAATCGATGATTAAATCAATAAACGTGGAGCTCTGTTTAAATTAATTAAAAGTAGGAACACACAACTAAAAATCTCAGACTTTCATCAAAATCTGGCGAATCGGAGGTGACATCTGTTATGCCACCTCCGATAAAACCACAGAGTACTTTTATATACCTACTAGCTGCCCGCCCCGGCTTCGCACGGGTTGCGGTACTTATCTACGGCGTACCCTACCTACCTACCCTACCTACCTACCCTACCTACCTACCTACCCTACCTACCTACCCTACCTACCTACCCTACCTACCTACCCTACCTACCTACTTACCCTACCTACCTACCCTACCTACCTACCCTACCTACCTACCCTACCTACCTACCTACCCTACTTACCTACCCTACCTACCTACCCTACCTACCTACCTACCCTACCTACCTACCCTACCTACCTACCTACTCTACCTACCTACCTACCCTACCTACCTACCCTACCTACCTACCTACCGTACCTACCTACCTACCCTACCTACCTACCTACCTCCCTAACTCCCTACCCTACCTACCAAAAAAAAAAAAAAAAAAAAATTGATGTTGGCCGATTCTCATAGATACCGGATAAGCACAAAAAATTTCATCAAAATCGGTTAAGCCGTTTCGGAGGAGTATGGCAACGAAAACTGTGACACGAGAATTTTATATATTAGATAGGGATAAAACAGAGCAAATGCTTATGAAAACTAAAAAATGTTGCCGAAGTCAGCTTCATGTCGAGCACGCCTACCACCTCCGGACTCTTCGCTCGGCTCTGCCTTGCCGCCGCTGGTATCCAGCCCCACCGTGAGCGCTATGATATGATAACACCGGCCGCGGTAGTTGCGTCGAGCTCGAGCCACGAGTATTTTTCCCCGCCGACGTCGCCAATACCTGTACGTCGGCTGGGAAGAGGCCGGCCACCAAGGAGCTTGGGACTTAGGGGCCATCTGGCCCCGAGCCGGGGTTCCCGCTGCTGGTGGTTATGTGCAGCGCATGAGATGGACTCAGTCTATGAACGGGAACGTCATGCGCGCATATTACAGGTCTACAGAGGGGGGAACTAACCTTACTGAGTACCGTGGTGGGATGCTGTCTCTGTTTAAGGAACTAGAGCCAACCGTCAATGTCTTGGCCCAACGACTATTGGATTAGGTGCGGGTCATCCGTCGCAATCATAGGTTGGCCGATGTCGCATTTGACAGGCTGTGCTCATAGCTGAGCAACCATATCGTCTCGACTCCGGCACTGGCACAAACCGCGGTACAGGCGTCAACTATTCATGCAATCCCGCCGCGGTCCAATTGTGTGTGTTGAAGAGGAAGATGATAGGGTTGCCACAGTAAGTAGCCAGTTGAAGTATATGTGGAAGTATTTTATTGTAAGATTTTAAATAGTACCCCATGTGAAAGATGAGGCTACTTTAGCCAGCCTGAAACCTGGTTGAACTAATTGGTCCTTATTTCTAGTGATATAATTTTGTCTTTCACCTCTTTTACTAAAAAGATGTAGATTTCTCCTTACGTACATGATGTTTTCATAGATATATTGACAAGGTACCGTCATGATGTTAATATCTTTAAACCGTTCCCTTAGAAAGTCGCGCCTGCGGAGGCCATATATGGCTCTGATGGCTCTTTTCTGTAGAATAAAAATATCTGCTCTGTCACTTCGGCAATATTCTGCGACTTCAGACGGTGTTGATCGGAAGTCTATTAGCAGTCTACTTTAGATGTTCCCCAATTATTGTCCTGTGCTCTTGTCGCTGCACAGCTCCGAGTCACTAGCCATCAGAATGGATGTCGAATTTACATAAAATTTTATAATAATGCTTAATGAAACGATGACTTTTTCTCATAACACTAGGTATTTTCTTTTACAAAAGGCCACCTAAGATTCACTATGGACTGACTTTAACGAAAACTCATCGTATCGAATGACAATCTTTAATATATAAACGACTGAATATTATGGGGGCTGTCTTTGGGCCTGATTCAACGTTACTTTCATCAGAAAGCCGCACCGCCTATTTATTGGGGTCTTCCTACATTTCATCGCCAAGTATCCAATCTCCCAGTTGTTCAAGATTTATATAGTTCATTATTACCTCATTTACATGACAATGGTGCACGTGGCTTCAAACAGTTCCAAAAATCTTAAAGTCGGTCCCGCTTGAACTTTTGCTAAGGGGAATCGTAAATTTCTTACTATAATATATGCAGCATTAATTTTGGCATATTGTTTTTTAAAAGTACTGAAGAGAACAGAAATTTTCAGCTTCAGAAGCACAATAACCCCGTTAACGTGAGTTAATTTACTTTGGCGAAGTTTTAGTAAAAACTTTGGAAACGGTGTTTTCTTAAAAAAAGTTTACATCATTGGATAGGATCTTGAGATAGGTTTATAATTTTTTTCTTTTTTGAGGCTGTAAACCCAAATTATCATATTACCTGTTTTAAGAATCTATGAAGGTGCATATTTAGTTAGGTAAGTACTTCATAAAGGATAACTTGAGAAGTATCATCAATTATTAATCGTGCATTGTGGTAGGTATACAGGTTGAGTTAGTACCTAATTGCGCATACTGCCTAACCTGCGTGTTATGGTTTTTTAAATTGTTGACGGAAGATTCAGCCGTTTGTGAGATACGAGTGACGTCACACCCGGCTGGGGCAGAATCTATTTGAGCTGGCCACTTGGACGGTGATCAGTGTGATCCTTTGTACCAATACAAATGGAATGGCTATGGCCTTTTATTATTTTTAGAACTTGTGAGTTTTTACAATCTTTATTTTATTTTCCACGCTATCTGTCGATGGGAGTTCCATCAAAGAGCCTACCCACAACAGAAATATTCTACTTGTCCTTCAAGCATACATTCTGAACTATAGGTACACGTGTGCCTAATTTATTCTGTAAGTTATTTACTTCAAAGAACACCGCATAAGTATATATATATATCTTTTCCACGGGTAAGAAACTTCTTCACGCATTAATGAGTTTCAATAGACCCTGGGACTCCGCATGTGGGTAGCAAGTGAGGGACGTCTGGCTGTTATCCTTGCTTATTTTACTTATATGCTCAAGTTAAACGTTGCTCCTAGCTCTGACCTCCTAGAAACTAATACGTGATTAACATACGAACTTACGCAACGTTTGCATAAACTTTATGTCAACAAAGCATATTCCGAAGTATTACCATAATCCGTCTTCGTTTAAACGAGGTACGGTAATCTGTAAAACGACTTAAAGTACAATAAATCCGTGTAAATATGTGTGTTAGCATAATATTTTCCTATATCACGTAGATTGGAAGGCATGTAGATTTTTCGTGGAAAAGCCGTTTTGTATGAAAACGGTTTTGACCTATATTAAACGAGCCAATATGGAAAAAGAACCGGTATCCACGTAATATTTAGGGTTCTTACTTTTTCCCAAGCCAATCAGTTTGCTTGCAATAGTAATTAAAAGCAAAAGCAAAAAAATTATAGCAATGTTTAATAAAATAATAAGCTACCAAGCAGACCAAGCTTAAACTCTTAGCAAAATAAGGGTTCCGAATGTCGCGTGCTTTACTAATCTGTGTATGGACTTATGGTTTTACTAAACTGGGCCATATGCTTCTAAGTTGTTTTACAAGAATTACGTTAATAGGTAAAAGTTAAACAAAAAGATTTTATAAGTACATATATTGCCATTGAAAAAGCGGCACGAAATGTGACAACTTAATTTGAATATGGTAGGTTCGTTTTGATGTATATTCGGAATTAAAAATATAATATTTGAGTATAACAAAACCCGAGTCTATACAGAGAAAAAAATATGTTAGCGAAGTAATTTAATTTGGTATTTGTAATAAAAGAATAAAAGGAAATGTTTTATAAGGAAAGCGAAAGTTTTAATGGCCACGGTCCGAAGTGCTACAAAGTCAAACCATTGAAGATCCGAATGTACGAAGTGATCCAGCCGCAGCTCCTCTGCGTTTGTCAACTTGTGACTTTGCTAGCGAAGTCTAAGCATAAACTAAGGGGAAGTTGTGATGCTTTAATTAAAATCAATGATAAACTAACAGTGCACGTTTCGCTTCACTAACCTCACACTATTGAACGATTCCGGTGAAAATCTGTCAAGATAAAGAGTACATACCAAACTATCCTGAATTTTAGTCTCGAATATGATAGGCATCACTATGCCAAGTTTCATGTATCTAAATCTGTTAAGTATTCTTTACGTGATGCGGCCACAGACAGGTAGACTGTAAACTGAATACCTTTCTTTTTATTATTGCAGCTTCTGTAAAGATGGTATAATAGCAATAAATACATATTCATATTCAATAATTTTCAATTACATATTCTAAATGCAGACATACCTAGTTTCCATAGTGTTTTTATAGTAGGTAAATTCGTAAATCGTGTCAAGTTCTGAAATAGTAATCAAAATCGCGCTCGGGTTTTTGGCAGATGGTATAAAACATGTCGGTCTCGTAGTTAGTAAACGAGCAATAAAACACGTTTCGTCACGTCAGAGCAATTTGTGTAGCTAAGATAATGCATATATTATGTATGGGGCGGCGACCACGTAATGCCGAGAGCCACCCTTCAATGTAGCTGATTCCACCCTCGGGACTGCCGAGAGGGTCTTTTGTGCTCAGAAGTAAAATGTCGGGAAGAGTCATTAGATTTTCATACTTCTCATACTCATACTAAATTGCAAATAAGTATTAGGCACTTAAGTCCCTACTTACGTACCTTTAACGTCGATATATTACTTCGACGACGTAACGATTTTAGTTTTTAACATGGAATTCCGGTATAAAAGTATTGGACGAGGCTGGTCTCATAAAGATCTCTTTTCATTCGTTATTAGAGTTTGGATACCAAAATTTGTGACAAGTTTACCAATAAGTGTAAGTGCAGCAGAGACATCGGGGCCGAGATGCCTAGGTAAGGAAATACAGGCTTAAATGGCTTTCCTCAATAGATGCCAGTGAACAGTTTCATAATGCTGTTATTTCGTTAAGTTGTACTGTTACAACAAAAGCTCGAACTAATCAAGCATCGCTAATGAGACACAATTGATTAACTATTGTTATGGTCCTCTAGCGGGCCACCTCAGGCCTGATTCATTACAGGGACTAAACCTTACCTTTCTCCTGTTATAAATAAAAAATATTTTAATTTTCCTACTGCTTGTTATGAAACCATGAGCAAAATAAACCAATTAAAATAAATAAGTACCTACGTCTGTTTGTGAGGAATGAAAAACATCCGAATCAAGTTCCTAATGTTAAATAAGTGTATACAATAATAATTACATGTAGTAATCACACAAATAATTAAGTAACATTGAATATTTTTTCCCGTAGTTAACATTATTATTTTGGCAACAGGGTCGTAATTTGGAACAGATATTAACATATAAAATGTTTTATCATGGTCGTATTAAGTTTTATAATTTCATTTAATAGCTTCTGTATATTGTCTCTAATAACGGGTAATGCATATTATTATATACATAGAGTAAGTATAAATCCTGCAGTTATAAGTAGGCTGTGTTGTCTCTAGGCGCCGCGCCCGTCGTGTCGGTCGTCTGTCGCCGACTCGAGCCTGTCCGCCGTCCGGTCCGTGCTTCCAGTTCGGTATTTATATCCACGTTGTTTGGCTCGCAAGACGTCCTACTTTAACCTCATTAATTTTTCATCTTTTTCACGCGACTCGATACGAGGAAAGATGGAAAAATATCTTTTGAACTTACTAGCTTGTGAGTGAACTAGAAAATAAGTGGATGAAAATAACCTTATGATTTTCCGTATAGAAATGCTTTGCCAGGATTCAATGATAAATAGATCCAATAGATTTTTATCCTCGACTATCTTACCATCAAAAAGATCTCAACGACCAAAATCTACATATTTATTTTATCTTGAATTTTAAACATACTTTTCATATGTATTTCTTTCCCTTCGATAAAATTCAAATGGGTATAAAATAAAATATTAGACTCTTTGATGCTTCTAATAACAATACGTTATACGAGGATGCATAGCAGGGTTCGGTTCGTCCCCTCTCACTCCTGGCATTATTAGTTACTGCAGATACTGTTTGAAATTCCTTAGGGATCAGAGGGGCGTCGGTGAAATGAAAACTGGTCATGTGAAAATGCTTTCATTGCTTTTTACGCGTCGCCAGAGGCAATTTAGACATTGCGGTGTTTTGTAGAGAACGGAGCCCAAGCTCTGGGGACTGCTGCGAGGTGATTCTATTGCTCACGCTCTGCGGGAAGCAAGGGCGACGTATTTGCTTTATTGATTCCACAACAAATAGCCGCTTGATATCGATCATTACTAGAAATAAAGTGCAATAGATAGATAGTTAGGAGTTTATTTATTTACCTCTTGGGTCGCTGTGTGATCATAATAGGCGAATGAAGGATAATAGGTAACTACTCTATTGATAATGTGTTGTGGACAGTACATTAAGTATGTAAAGTTTAGGGAGCGGTCACTTATAATCACCGGTTTCAGGGATGATGGTTTCATCCCCAATTCACTTCATTGAAGACGAAGAATCAACCTTGCATCGTTACTTATTAAACTACGAATCATTATATCATTTGCTCTCCATATATTGAGATAAAGCTAAAACAGTTTCGACGGGTCTAATAATACATTCTCTAATGAGCAAATGACCGAGAAGAATACGGAAAATGGCCAGTTTCTTACATCAAAGCGAACAATGGCGGCAGGAAAAACGTAAGGATAAAAAAGATAATTCGTGAGGTAGGTAGGTAAGTTAAGCCAGTCAAACGTCAGATAATATCGTCGGAAGGCGCTCATGTATTTACGTGGTGTCGGTAGTTGTAGCCCACCAGGGACACGAGCTATCTATCGCCGCTCCCAGGGCATTACACACCTTCAGAATTTACGATAATCGTGTGGATTCCTCACGATATTTTCCTTCCTACCTAAAGATAAATTTATAACTAAACGAATCTACATAATATACGTATTTGTAAATAAATAACATTATCAATAATCTCCTAGAAAGGAATTCTTAACGATAAGGAAAATAAATTCGTAGAACCGGCCGCGTTATTATGGAAAGTTTGAGAGTGTATGAATAAAGCTGAGTGAAAGATATGAAAGGATATGGAAATGCGTTGACAGCTTGCGTGATTGTAATTGTTGAAAATGTTTCACGGTTTTATCCCAAATCCAAGAAGGGTGTTAAAGTTTTGGAAGTAAAATGATACTTATTACTTTGCGAAGCTTCGCCGGAGAACCTAGTGACATCCTGAAACTCTCTTTTTTGATTAATTTTATCTTTTGAAATAGCTAGTGAGCGTTAGTATCTACACGTCTGCAGGATATTAGTAGAGTAAAGAGCAAAAGTCATGGCGTTTAGCCTTGGCTCCCAACTCTCCCAAGGGACAGTGATTGTGGCTCCCTTCACGTAGGTTCCGTAAGAAGCGATTTAAGGATTATTGTTTAAGGACAGCCAGGGGAAAATGTGGTCCCTGCTGAATCTCATTTAGTGTTGAAAAGGTAAATGATTAAACCAGATGGAGATGAGCTACAGCATTCATAACGATGGCAAAGGGTTAGGATGTAGGCAGGCAGGTATGTCATAACATACCATAACAGCCTTCTACTACCAGACAATAGACAGGAAAATATAATATAATAGTAAAAGGCTGTTATTAAATAATATTGTGGTTTAGGGGAACACTTGACTATTTATTACCGTGACTAGCTGTTGCCCGCGACGTCGTCTGCGATCCAGGATGAAGAGCCTATGTTCTTACCCAAGTCATGGTCTATCTGTGTGTCAAATTTCCTCCAAATCCGTTCAGCTGTTTTAGCGTGAAAGCGTAACAAACAAACTCACTTGCGCATTTATAATAGTAGTTAGGAAGTTAGGATTATCAGACAAGCGTATAAACCAGAAACCTACACTTGCGTGCAAAAAAAATCACACAATTGCTCTCTATTTAAGAGACAATATCTCAAAAATATAAATGTATATTTTAATTATTTTATATTGTGTGAAGGTAGTTAAGATAAAGTTTATTTACACGTACACCCTATACTTTGATAAAAGCAATATTCTTAACAAGATCGACTCGATTCTTCAGATGTCCTCACACTCACTAATGCTTGGAAAAACTGCGTGACTTTTTTGTGGTCAGTAAAGTTGACAAAAGCTTAATTTTGTTTATTACGGTTCGATTATTGATCATTTAACTTCAATTTATAACCGACAAAAAAAGGAGTGTCGTTATTCAACCCATATGTTCTTAAGCTCGCGATATTCTCAAAAACGAATGAATCTGTTATGTATTTTTTTTCACAGACGTAATCTAAATACATTCAGGAAGATTTAAGTACACAATAAATCAAGTTATTATTAGTTAAACTTCTTGAATTATCTTGTTTCAAATCGAAGAGAATTGGGTGGACCGATTATTTTGCACGCAAGTGGATTATAGCAACATTCCATCACCTTCTCCGATAAATAAGCCGGTCTATTGCATGTTGGGGTGTCTTATGCACATCTATTAATGGTGGAGCAGACCATTTAAGAGGCTAATTATAGTCTAATTTTAGAGGCTATGTAATAGTAATTTGAGAGGGACAGATTAGGTATCTATTTACCCTCCTATCACACAGTAAATTCAAACTGTAATGTAAACTCATCAACGTGGTCTCATATACGGGGCTAAAGGCAACCTCATGCTGCTGAGAAAATATCAGACACAAAAACATGTGGATAAATAAATATACGCAACGATATCAAGTGTAAAAAAAAACAATTTCAGAGATCGTTCCAAAATAAACAATGGGTTCAAAAGAACCCCACAGCAAATCATTAGGGTGAAAAAACTTGGGGGACCCCAAACCGACGCGTGCACGAACAAGATGAGCAGCCAAAATTTTATTTCATCCCCTTTCTGATAAACAATACACTTACGCAAACATTATGTATGTCGATATTGTTTTAGGGTCTATCTTATGGTGCGCTGGTTACGAAAAAAGGAATAATTGAATGTTGTCTATTATTTTAAATTGCCATTCTGTGCTAAAATTGGCAAACCGTAACAGTTACGGAATCATAATAACATAAGTGTCTTTTGATCTCTTCGACGCCAATTTGATTAAAAAAGGATAGACAGATTCGGAGAAAAACCGCGGTTCGGATGGCATTGAAAATAAAAGGTAATATAGGTAGTTATTAAAAACCTATTTCACACAATTGTAATGAAATTGATACTTTAAAGTACGGAACACTAACTGCGCAAGTATGAGTAGCACTTGACTGGTGTTTTAAGAATATGAATTGAGTGGGACTTTGCTTTGCGGTTAGATAAGCATACTCTTCTTATGAGTATGAATGAATAACAGAAATAATATGTCAGTTGGTTATTTTCCCGCGTATATTTCACAAAATCAACTGAGCGAATCACTGACATGCTATTCTATTCTCGAATTTGAGGAAAATGGGTTGAAGTAAGATTGCGTTAAAATAAGAAAAGCGTCGAAAGAAATTCGATTTAAACTACAATTCTTGACTTGTAAGAAAATGGGGTTTGACATGCTACACTTACCTATTGTTAAAGAAAATCTACACTATTGTTTTCATCAACAAAATAATGTACTATTTGAAGACAGAAGGTAATTGAAAGTCTTTGTCTCCGGCTTCCAAGCATATTGGAACTAGTTCTCTCGTTTGAGATTCAGTCATCTGATCTGGCTGAAAGATTCCATTTAACTGTTGCCAAGATTCATTCTGTTTGACGTTATTCAAAGAATTGACAATATCGAATAAAATAGCCATACATTCTTTTTTCTTTTATGGTGTTACTTAATGGTTTCATAAAAGGGGTGTCAAGATGTGCACGCACTTATGAAAATGTGTAATAACACTCCATTACTATTATTAGGTATTCCGCCCTACTGTGCTTCCCTTATCACCGGGTGTGATACTCAAACTCAAAGCATTTATTTCAATTAAACCATTTACAGGCACTTTTGAATTGTCAAAGAGTCGGTCAGTTAGTCAGAAAGTTGAAGCTAGTTGCCCATTCCAAAACGTAGATCTCTATGGAGAAGAACGGGCAAGAAACTCCAAGGACACTCTTTTTAAATCAAGATATTACAAAATCCTGGGTACATTATTCGTGTTGCTTCTATATGCGATACATAATTATATTAGAAGAGAATAGGATAGGATAGAAAATGGATAAGGATAGGATAGGATAGGATTGGGATAGGATTCTATTATTGACTAGCGACCCGTCCCGGCTTCACACGGGTGCAATGTCAATACTAATGTCGTCTCAGTGTGGAGTGTTTAATAATATTATTATTAAGATTAAACTATACTAATAATATAATAATATTGTATATATCTTTATATACAATGTTTACAGCTGTTTTTACCAGCTGCTCCTGTGCTGATGACTACCCAATGATACCCAGTGGTCTATATTGACCCCAATTGTTAAATGTTACACTTTTAAATCTGTGATATCTTCTAAGATGTCCATTGTAATGGAATGCTGTAAAGAGTAATTTTTATCTACATTAAGTGCACAACGTATCTAATGTATTTAATTGGATAAGGATTAATACTGTGTTTTTTTAAATAGCTTCGTAAATAACCCATTATTTTTTTGTAATATGTAAAAGATAAAAATGGTTAATGTGGTTTATCCTTAGGAGATAGTCATATACCATTGCGGATGTTTTTTGTAGATCTTTTTAAGATATACAATTTCGTAGTACATTATTTTGATCTATCTCGTAAGGTTTAGCCAGCGTTTGCAATGTAAGCGCACAAAAATATGTTTTTTACGATATCACGTTACAAATCCTTGAAATTCTCGGCTTTTCTCTACTATAATATGCATGTATTATACATATAAACCTTCCTCTTGAGTCACTCTATCTATTTATGAAAACCGCATTAAATTCCTTTGCGGAGTTTAAAAAATCTAAGCGCACAGACCCGAGAAGCGACTTTGTTTTACACTATGTAGAGAAGAGATAACAAATCTGAAAACAGCTCTCCGATGTTCATAACAAGCCGAAAAGTCTTTTTACGTGAATTCCTGGCTTACAAACAAACAAAACTTTTCTTTTTACAATACTTACTTCGTTTTATTATTTTACTCCTGAATATTTTTGAATGTTTTACCCTGTTTTTGTGGAAAGTAAGCATAATATTTGTGTACGGTCACCAAAAGTAGTAAATAGCCAGCGTCGTCGGATATAGCTGTAGTTTAGTAAGAAACCGATTGATGTTTTCGAATAAAATTTAATTTAATTAATAGAAAATAAACAGGTAATTTATCAAATTAAATTTCATTCGAAAATTTCCATCATTTTCTTACTAAACTACAACAATATTCGACGACCCTGGTTACTTATCTCTTTTAGTGACTGTACATCAATGGTGTTAAGTTTTTGATACGTGGGTAGAAATCAATGATATCGTTAAACAAGGTTAAATAATTTACAAAGAGCGTCTAATGAAATTGCCTTCATCGTTAATCTCAAATTTGAAATCCTACAAAATCCCTTATTATTTTATATTTAATCACACCCTTAATCAAAGTGAATATTGAATTCGCACTGTAAAGGGGTCCACAATCCGAAAGTGGTATCTAACTGCCCAAAATGATGACAGTTACTTTGACTTCCAAGTTTGCTTTATCTGCACTAATACATTATTCAGATGCAATCCCCTCTCAATTATGACATTTGATGCGTAGGGTCGGGTGGAGGAACAGCAGTTGCATAAATTTAGTCAATTTGACACGGATTGGTAGGAGACAAGAGTGAAGGGCTGGGAAATACGGCGCGTGGTTCATTTGGAAAAGTATGAGAATATATGCAACAGAGAGCAATTTATTAAAAACGCTAATTGGACCCCGAGCACGGGTCGGCGCGATCAATTGACACTGGCAGACAAATTTGAAATGAAAAGAGAACGTGTTCAATAAATGTGTTGACGAGTGACAATATTTCTGAAGTTCAGGTGCTGTTGTACTGCTCGCTGTAATCTAATTGGAGTTGTATTGTCACGTTATTCCTGGAATTAAATAATAACACGTAGGTATCTATTATTTTCTCGAACTTTAGTTCGACTTATGCCAGAATTTAAACGAAATCCGGATTAATTTGGAACCTGTTGACCTAATCTACTGATATTAAAATTTTATGATTTTATTAACTTATTTACATTGGCTTATCCCCAAAACTTAAGACAAGTCACGAGCGAAACCATTTAATATTCGATCCATGGGAACAAAGTCTCGGTAACAACACTAGTGAACAAACACGAGCTTATTGTCTGGACATGATCATTGTGTCTTCCGGGTGACATCCGAGTGGGGCACTCGATTAGGAAGAGGGCACATGAGCGGAATCATAGTGGTTCCGCACTACAGATCCGCCCTATTAAGTCACCAGTCAGTCCAGTCACGCCTCGCCTTATTGACCTGTCATTGTATAACCGTCACGCTTATAAACCTAGAATTTAGACATACATGGGCTGTTGTACCTACATCCTTCCCGAGTAGCAAAATATGGTCCTGTAAAGGTCCAGGAGCATGTTATGTTTTAGTCCTATAGAAATCCTATAAACGTTAATAGAACCGCATTTGAGCGGAGTTTATAGGACTATTACGCACTATAGTCGTTTTGTTACAGTCCGGTATAGTGCTTTTCGATTTTATAATTATCTTTATAGATGCTTTTACTAGTGTAATTGATCCAACAGTTATCAGCGTGATGCCATTAATAAAGCATTCGTTCTTCTTTCATTTTGTGCAAGTGCCTTAAAAAAAAAATTTTGCAAAGGGAAAGTTATCCACATTATAGAATATCTATTAGCATAAAATAGGTAACTTTTGTCTTTTGACTGTTGTGTAAAGAATGCCTACTCAACTTGCGAAATTACTTTTATTGATAAAGTGTTCGATGATGGTAAACATATCTTCATGCCCCTTCAAAACTAAACATATGTTTATATGTTTATTTGATAATAATTAACAAAAACTTAAGCCGCCATAGGATCTGGATGACATTATTATTGCATTATCAAAACATTTATAATACAATTTAGTCAAAGTTAAGACTACTACTGGCAGAACATACCTGCTTCGCCACCATATGTCAGTTTTAGGGTCCTAGGCGATTACTCTAGTAATAGGAAATGTAGGATACATATAGGTAATCGGAGGGTATGCTAGTTTGGTGCTAATAATCAATTAGAAGTCGCGACTAAGACAAATCAACCCTATAATATCATTGACCTATAGTAGCTATATCTATGACAATTATAAAAGTGTGTCTCATCGAAAAATTAAACATGACGTTAACGGGAGTAAATAATCTCATTATATGCGTTTATAGCGAGGATCAAATAGGATCTAGGATCTATAGGATCAAACCGACACTTTGCTGATTAGTTTTATAACATGTGCTTATAAGACTGCAAGTTTGTATTGTTTGTTTATTTTTCTTTTTTATCTTTGCCCCACACTAGGAATTTCTCCTGTATTGTGGGTGCATTTATAAACATTCAAACTCACATACACAAACAGCCAGACCCGGAACAACTACTTGTAGGTCATACAAATATTTGTTCCGGGCGGGAATCGAACTCGCGACACGCAGCGCAGCAGTCAATCGCTTAACCACTGCGCCAACCGTGCCGCGTGTGCATGCGTGTTCTAGTAAGAATCGTATAAAGTAATCCTGTAAACGTTTATAAAACGAGTAATAGAATCGCTTGTACTTGTAGCGCAAATCGTCTTATAAGATGCTGTTGTAAGATCAGTGATCTTAGTCAAAGCGTCTATTGGATTCCTATAAGACGTTTAGTCTTATAAGTCGATTACTTTAGAAAAATTTTGCTACATGGGTCAATACCGGCGGTTTAGTTGCCTTGCGCCATTGGGAGCGAGCCTTTTTCCTCATAACATAATTCGGAGTTTAGTATTATTAGAACCAATCCTGACGACTCAATGACCAGAAAATCAAATATGAGGAGTTGACAGCTTTTTTGACCACAAGATCACAGTTACTCTAACCATTCATCATAGGAAAATCGTCAAACTATTTCAGCAAGAAGATAGCTTAAAGTATGCTGAAGCAACCGCAAACCAGACAATCTCTTCTCTATTTACTAGGAACAATTCCAAACTCAACTGAAATTGCGAAGCAAAAAGGCCAAATAACGTTTTAGCCTCAAGCGGAAGTGCTCTCCACTAGACGCAGTTATGAGGCGGAAAAGGCCGTATACGAGGAATTGTAGTGTTTCCGCACTACAGGCTCGTTTCGAGCTGATCCAAGACCACTTGACCTATCATTGTGTGCCATCCGTATCAATCGACGACCTATTGAAATCTATAATGGTCCTCATTAGCCTCATCATATCACGTAGTCGGGCAGCGAAATAGTAGAGCTTTGCATAAAGTATTCCAAGTTGGGCGTAATCCTTGTTTGTGTATGTAAGTGCGCCCGATATGGAACACTCGGAAAAGTATTATGAGTGAACTAGGTTTTATGCTAATCTGCCACATTTGTAGTACGTTACGGTAATGGTGTTAGCAAAATCGTTTATTTATTTTTATGTGTTTTGAGTCTCTTCATGCGTTCTCGTACCTACTATAGGCTTTTATGTCTGAGTATGAGTCACATTATTTAAACATGCTAAGTGCGTATAAAACATCTCGTGAAGTCGGGTTCCACAGTAAGTTATATGGCAGCAAAAAAGGTCAAATGCATAGCTATTAGTCCATTTTAATGACAGCGACAGAAATGACGAAACTACAACAGTCACTACAGAACCCCAAAAAAGTACAATACGGAACCAGAACCCGTATCGATTGTCGCAGAACATTGTATACGTACATCAACGGTGTATCGGGCACAAAGGCCGCAATTGTGACAGATTGCTACTCGTTCCAATTACCAGCCCTGTCCAAGGTTTTATTTAATTTCCAGATCATGTCGCGGCAACACGATACACGTATCAAAGAACGTATTACGAAGTAACATAAGAGTCAAGAACATAATTGTATTACGATATTGGCATACAATATTACTCACACGATACAGCGATCAAATCACGAATGAATATGGAAATACGTAGTTATCGCATTAACATGTGGCTGATATTACAATGGGATCCACAGGATGCTACTGGTCGCGATCATATCCGCAACTCATTTGCAATGCATTTTCATTCATTGAACTCTTGAGTGACGACTCTTCAATTATTATTGTCGATCAAACACAATTTGTTATTAAACAAATCAGGTGCTTTTTCGTAAAACGGGTTTCTATTTTTTTTGTAGCATGTATTTCTTATTCATTGGCCTTGTCACAACTCGATCACTTCATCTCTGCACTCTCAGACAATTTCTAATTTCCGAAAGGCAAACTCACCACAATTCTTTTCGGTTATAATAATAACTATTATTTATTGATTTAAAAAAAGTGTGATGTGAAGGTGTGGTGTGGTATGGTGTGGTGGTGTGATGTGGTTTGCCGCAGTTGGGCAAATAACGTCCCCTTTAATCGACGTAATTGCGCAGCCAAGCAGCCACCCTCCCTCGAAATATAACTATTACGCTTTTATTAAGCTCACGGACCCACCAAAGGGATACTCATAATTTAATTACGACCCTCGAAATAAGTTATTTCAAGTCTGCAGGAATTGCCTCGCTGGTTATTTGGTTGTTTGGTTGAGAAGTCAAAAGCCGTTGGCTTTGTTAAAAAACTATTTTTGTAATTGCCACGGAACCCAATTAGTTTTACTATTTAACTTCATGACCTCTTGGAATTCGTATCGAAACTGTAACTAGAAAGTAGGTTTTAATGTTAGTATTTTAGGTCTAAAGTTAAAGCTTAACTTCAACATGACGGGTCACTACGGAGCTAAAAAGGTTTCACTATAATCGTAACGTAGAATAGTTTTTCGAAAATGTGTTGTTTTAATAATATCTATTAGATCTCAAGAAGCCGCATCGCAAACTGAAATTAAAACTTACAAACTGTTTTAAAACTTCTCCTTCGACTTTCCCGAAAGAAAAAACAGCGTTTTCCGGCGACTTCGTCTGCCTTAAGTAGTTTATTCTACTGCTTAATTGTAAAAGTAAGTCCAAACTTTTCAAATAGCAATTTGCGTGAAGTAGAATGAATTTTAATAAACGTACAGAAATAAATAAACAACAAAATGGACGCTTTTAAGAAGAGACACATTATTATCCTATTGTTTTACAAGCAGCTACAGCTTAATTTATCATGCATGAGGAACACCAATATTTAATGAAAGCAAATGGGTTACTGGCCACCGACGTCAACTGGCCATCGGCGGCGAACGGCGTGTATAACACTCCCCCGAGGGCATACCGTCGCGCTGCTGACCTTGTTAAATTGATCAGGTTGCCCACAAAATGCCGGAACCCGTCAACGCCTTCATACCTAAGTATTTAGTGACAAATTTCCATGTAAATTACGGAGTCAGTCGGGATATTGCATATTGTGCGTACGATTGCGTTCTGTGATACATATAACGTGACATAAAGCAGGAAGGGGACGCTGTTAGACTTGTAAAGTGTGACCGTCACTTACACGCTGTTTGTAACGCAGTTCAAGCACCATTTGCACGATTTTTGGTAACAGTAAAACGTTTGTAATGCTGTTTTCCTTTTGGATTAGGTACCTACTCAATTTAAAAGTCGCTTTACCGCGTATGTTCTTTAAGACATTTTCTAATGAAATTCAAAAGACAAGACGCCAAAGGCTGCAACTATTCTTATATTTTTTGCTACGGTAAAAATTCGTTGGGAACTCTAAACTCACACTTAACCGGTTTTTATTTTTCGCTGAGATCTCCGCGTCTTCTGTTTGGCGCGGCAAGAGCTCAACTCATTAAAACCGAGTGCCCAATTTATTTTATTTTTAGTATGAAAATTTCATATATTTCGCCTACATTTTATTTACGGCTCAAACGTATTACTTGTAACTTTTCCACGCAAATAAAATCCTATATTTCCACTTAGCGTGCCTATAAAGTAATTTCCTCCGAAATCCCAATGGAAGAACTCCTTTAAATAGGTAAGCAAAAAAAAGAAGAAAGACTGAGAGCTTTCCAAAAATATCCCTGAATACCTGACACAGAAAGAAAGGGCTTTTGAAATTGTTATTGCTTGTTCAAATAGATTTCATTTTATATTCAACAGAAGCCATGTTGACGCACAAACAAACCGGCTTATTTTCATATACGCCAGACTAGTAGGTAAAGGGAAATGTTATTAGGGATAATAGGAGTCCGGCGAGACCCTTTAGTCGGGGTAGACAATAACCGTTTCCTCTTCAATATTGCTCTATCTATAGCAACCTGGCGGCTCGCGACGCTGACAAAGATTTATATAACAACCAGAAATACTCCCACATTCCCGCCTGTAAATATCATTACAACTTCTAAACGAATGTAATCGTTGTAGTGAAGACTAATCCGAAATGCTATTTCGTAATTATTTGAGAAAATGTTAGTAAATCATGGAACGTCCATTAATGTTTATCTCTCCGTGTAAGTTGTTAAATCGGTCAAAGGAATTCGGTTATTGCGATGTTCTTTGTGAACTTATTTCTCACGATGATGGTACTTACTCATTTTTACTACACATGGCTTCAAGATGTACGCTTGAGGTTTCCTTGACCTCGCCAGACGACAAATAGGAACTTTACATGTTTCAAACATAAATCAAACTATAGTGCAACACAGACAGTTAAAATGAGCTGAAAACACATTTGTTAAAGTTAACGATGCGCCATCAGGGCAACATTTTTCTACTTCCTGGCTCTCTAGGCCTTAGGCTCAGATAAATAATATTTGTTATCTGTTCAGTCGATTGCTTTTGCAGACAATTTTAATTTAATATTAAATTATCTACTTAGCTTTGTGAAAAAGTTGCTTCGAGGTATTTTTTTAATAGGTTTAAGAATATAATTAAGCTCAGTAGCGATTACCTTTACATTATTTTTAATAATATAAGTAGTGACCAAACGGCGACTTATGTATCAATAGCTAATAGGATAAGAATAAAATTGAATCTTACTTATTTGTACATGGGAATCTTCGCCATCTGCGACGGAACGGGGAAAAATCGAACGAGATATCCGAATTATAGATAAGTTTCATTCTAAGTCGACCACTGCTAGCCCGCGGCATGCGGCATCGGGCCTGTCGCCAAAACGCATTTCAGTTTTCCACCCCTTTGGCGTCGAATTTCAAAAATTGTTTCTTAATTGTTGCTTACATTACAAGAAGGGTGCACGAGAATGTTGTTTCAAACGTAGGGTTGTTTGTTTTGAGCTCAAAGATATACATTAAACATACGATGAAACGCACGAGTTAGAAGTTTGTTCTTCTCGAAAGAATTTCTAACTCACGGAACTTATTATCGGCTCTTCCTTGTATGTTTAAGACTGATGGTAATGTTGATCGAATTGATATAAAGCGAATTTCCATCATTTGATCAAGCTTGATCATAATATGGGAATTCGATTAGATAGAATTCGCTGGATCCGGTAGTGGATCTCTATCAACTGAATTGATGATGATCAACGTTGAAGCATACTTTGAAATACCTCGTTTCATACTTCCTGTTATTACATTGTAAGCTGAATAATTGTGAAGGCTGCGGGAATCCGCTGGATGCGGGAAGCACAAAACCGGTCGAAGTGGCGGTGCTTGGGGAAGGCCTATGTCCGGCAGGGGACGACTTTCGACTGGGACGATGATGATGAAGCAGATTAATATGATACATTTAACTCCTTCTCTTGTTACGTTAGGATCAGCTTCTCGTCCAACCAGTAGTAGGTGGCTAATTAGTATTTTACACGGGACTGTTGCCACCTAACTGCCACAGCCCAATTATAGGGGCATACGACCATAGATGTCCTTACATTAGACACGACAGATTATTAGATATTCGGGTTGCCTGTAGATACTGATCTTGTAGTCGCCGGAATTAAACTGGACCAAAAGATTAATGTTCTCTTGGACTCAAAAAGCTCATGGTTTATTTCATAGTTCAAATTACACATAATATAAGTACCTACTGTAGAGTATCTGCTTTATAGATGTATAAATACTGTCTCACATACACAAGTAGTCAGGTAGGTGCCACTAATGCCTTAGGTCCTAAGTTGAGCTGCACGATAGCTGACAAATGCGTGCACTGACTGGACAGGTCCACTCAATCTGTGTGGTTATTTTCTCAAAAGACCATTTCAGATAGCAATCTACATGGTATTCACATAATCTGACCAAGATTAAGTCTGGACTTTAATAAAGAGACTGTGACCTCTGAGTTTGTTTCGGCCTTTCCTCTTAAAGTAGTCAGATAGGAAACGCCGACTTCATCTACATAGTTTAAAAAATATGATTGTCTGTCGTGTAAAAGTGTTTGCACAAACCTACTTACAGAAATAAAATCATTTATCATTTATGGGTACACTACATAAATACGAAAAACTTTATTCCGTCAGTCACAAATACGAATTTCAAAATACCGATTTTCATAATGGCTACAATTTAAATGCTCATAGACCCTTTTTTTTTTTTTTTTGTTGGGTAATCGAAAAACCCACCCGTGTTCCTTCAGTTGCCTGTGCGCCAGGGCTACGGTAAATCTAATTTTTAGACCCTAAGACTAAATACCAAGTAAAATATGTTAACTTCAAATAAAATAAACCCACTCTATACCGAGGTGCCTAAAGAACAACGTTTTAAGTTCCAAAATAATTATACACTCATCAGAATAATTGTACGTGTTGTATTTATATTCTTTTTGCCTACCAAAATTGATAAATGCTCCCCAAATCTTGTATAAGTTGCTCATCAAAAACAAGTTTGCTTCAAAATGCAAGGGTGGGATAGGATGCAAGAGCAAGCGAAGCGAACTCGGGACTTGGGGCACCCCGACTCGGAGAGGTTAGGTTAAAAGGGGATGGCGGGGTCTGAAAGACCCCCTCATCCCCTTCGTGGTTATTTTTTTTTAAACCACCTAGTAGTAGGAGCCCCGCGTAACGGGTTCCGTCGACTACGCCTTATAAATAAAAAAGGAAAATAGGTTAATTTCCACAATACTTTATGAAATACAATTAGGTGAACATTTATCCATTCTGGTGGACACAATTTGGTGAGTATTTCGAATATTTTGGTAGTAAAATAGGTACTTTTCTGGTAGGCGTTTAAACACAAGCCTTTCATAATTCCGAATTGTTCAAAATTCCTAATATAACAACTCCGATTATTCATCCTATTTTTATAATTCCAAAATTTCAATGTTCCTAACGTTTAGAATTACTATTCTCAAAATATCGAGTTTCAATAGATCGAATAACAAAAAGTCTGACTTAATGATAATTCGAAATATCAAAAATACGAATTCCGATTATTAAAGTACCGATTAATTAGAATTCCGAAATAAAAAATCATTTAAAACTATGATTGTTTACTTTTGAATAAAAATATTTTCTTTCGTTGGTCACAGTTCTAGCCTAACCTAATCCAAATGATTCACCAACAATAGAGGGGATCAAGCGTTAATGGCCACTGTTCTAACTTAACCTAACCCAAAGGATTCAATAAGAGTAGAGCGTATCCGACGATGGATATATAAGGAGAAAAAAATTAAAAAAAAGAATACACAAATATTAATAACAAAGTAGACGTTTTTCAATTCCTTTAAAAGTTACTCATAGATTTTAAATTTATATGCGTAACTGAATATTATATTAATTGAATCAGGATCAGAATACTAATTTTAACAGTTTATTAAGATAAAATAAGATATTTATTTCGCTAATATGGGTACGAAACACGATGACATTAAAAACATAATTAGCAACAGCCATATTTAACCAGGAGGCAAAAGTACAAAAATACACGAGAGATACTAAGTACATAATAATAAAGATATACAATGTCAATATAAAGATTGATTAACTATAATTACAATTTAATTATGAAGTGCTTCAATAGTTATTTATATTATACACAATTCTTCTTCGAATCAAAATTAAATAAAATAAAAATGAAATGTCATATTTTTCAATTTATAATCATTACAAAAAATAATTAAGAAATTCCTTTCTCCATTAAAAATTCCGTCACACAATAATACGCTTTGCCTACTAAAAACATTCGAAGTTTTCTTTTAAATAACGTCCTTCGAATTATTGAAAATCGGAATGTCGTTTTCGGACCGAGAACCCATCCAGCATTTGATTGTTCGAACGTATGAAACTCGGAAAAAAAAACAAATCGCATTTACCACTTTCGGTAATAGTTATTTATGATACTAGTGCGGTAAGTTGGTTTTTACAATCGAGTAGACGAAGTCGAGGGCTTACCATAGTCACGAGTTTGTAAATACCAATTTCCGCACGTGTGTCATACGTTTTTCAACACATTTGCGAGAAAACAGTACAATATTAATATCGGATTCTTCGCTTAAACTCATATTATTATTTTGTTTATAAATCTCAGTCGGAAAATTGCAACAATCTTTGACGTTTCTAATATGAAAATGGCGCGAAGTTCAAATGGCGCCACGAGTGCGTGGCTAAAATTAGAACTACATCTTTCGTCTCATTTTCTCTT
Source organism: Dryobotodes eremita (assembly GCA_917490735.1). Classification (NCBI taxonomy): domain Eukaryota; kingdom Metazoa; phylum Arthropoda; class Insecta; order Lepidoptera; family Noctuidae; genus Dryobotodes; species Dryobotodes eremita. Next base: position 15,956,088 of record OU823249.1, read on the forward strand.
TAGTATTGAAGTAAGACAAACGTATTGAGCAAAAGCGCTTCCAAGGAGGTTCGATTATTCAGCTTATTTGTTCTCGTAATGCAAAATTCATTGGTGGAATTCTTATTTACTTTTTATGGAAACTAAAAAAAAACCCGTAAAGGATGCGCTCGGCGCTATGCAAAGGAGTATGCGGTAAAACAGGTACTTAGGTGAGAGTACCTATTTGACCGCACGTTCCTTTGTATGGTGCGTAATTTTTAACTTTCGATCAATGTTTACAGTAAATGCATTTTTTGAGCAAATGTGTTGAAAAATAAACTTCGTGATTTTTTATAATAGACATTATAATTTTTAGGTATTATGAAATTCGGACTTTTCAAAATTCGGAACATCGAAATTCGGAATAAAATAATTCGGAGTATTTGGGTGTGCCCATCATTTATCGTAATGCCAACTTTTAGTCACCACAAATGGCGGGAAATGGAATGTGAAGCATCACCTTGGCCTTCGATGTATGGTGAGCTTGTGAATCCTGTGAGTAAATCGTGACAATAGTCCTTTTTTTGGTACAGATGTTTACAGATACTACACCTACCTACATAAATAAACTCACGTCTGTTCTTATGGAGTTAAGCAGAATCTACAGAACGCCACATGCTACGATCCTGATGTGTGAACGTGGACGAAGGAAAAGGTGCATGTATAAGGAACGTAATACAAACTATCTCACAAAAATACAAATAAACATGCATGTTCAAAGAAAAGTTTCTATAATTGACATCCAAGTGTACAGTGAAGCTCGATAAATCGAATGAAAGCAGTTTTCAGCAACAAAGAATTCTCGGTTAGGTGTGCAGTGAATTGCTACAAAGTGAAATAAACAAAGGTGCCTGTAGCCTGTACTTCCTCTTCAACAGTTTTATTAGGAACACATATTATATTGAATATTGAGTTGAACGGAATGATAAATTGTTCCAATATTACAAATAATTTATTGTTTGCATTGAACTAGTTTTAGTGGTCGATGTTATTTATTCAGTGTGCTCTATTGTGCTTAATGGTAGTGCATTTGTGTTTCGTGGTTAATTTACTTGCATTTATATTGTACCTATTTATCAGTTGGTATTATTCCAAAACCTTCAGTCTATCTATTCGACCTTCATTCACAAAATAAAAAAAAACACTTTTTGTTGTGAACCATAACTGTGTTCATGGTTTGCTTAAAAAAACCATTAGTGAGCTCAAAGCTATTTTGGCAACAACTCTTCAATAATTCAGCTATTCTCTTCGACTAGCTGATAAACAGACTCTCCGTCTATTTTTTAACAAGGTACTTTTATCTGCATAACGACAGTTTTCGAATGTCGCGATATTGGAATCGTATTTATTTCGTTCACGCTACGTGACAGATGAAACTTCAGGATGTAATACGATTTTCATGACAAAATGTTGTAGACACGCGCATGACGAGATGAACACTTTGTCAGAGCTAGCGATAGGAAACGGAAGTCGTCTACAGAAAGATAAATAATTTACGTAATAAATCAATCATCGTGGTGAATTTGAGGGGAATATATTCATATGTGGGGACGCAGTTTTTATGTTAGCTCGTCCCCACTTCTATGAAGCACAATAATTTAGTTGATTGTCCGTGGGTTATGGCCGTGCCTATGATGTCACAGAAAATCAGGGATTAGAGGATACGAGTTGTCTGTCTCATTTTAGATCAGTGGCTCCCAACATTTGGCCGGGCCACAGGGTTGAATAAAATGTTATCAAAACTTTAAACATAATCGTAAAATTTATTAAATACTGTAGGTAGTGTACACCTATCTATCCAGTTGCATGCGCTTGAATGCCCAATAAAATGGATAAAAATGTCTAAACATTTCGCGTAACATATTTTAGCTCACGTAGAGTGCCATTTAGGATTCACTGTTTTAGATAAAAACTAAAAATATTTTCGGTGTTTTTTTTTGGTATTTTTTTTTTGATGTGCAACAAACTCGTCACAACGGGTTTAGCTAGCAGATAACATGCTAATCGTCTATTCCAATACTTTCTGACAGATAGTTTTCACAAAGAATTTATGCTTTGTGAAAACAAAGCTATGCTCTGCTATTTTATGCTTTGTTTTTTTTTTGTATTTTAATACAAGCTGCATGGGGCACAAGTAATGGCATAATGTGAATTGTCTGCCATTTGATTGGAAATGACAAAAATTGGGCTTTGTTTTCATGGAAAGTTTATTTCAAGGTATAAAATTTATGACATTAAGTCGAAAAAATTATATCGGTCAAACGACCACACCTCTTGAGTTATTGCACATTTGTGCTAGTTTAAATTCATTATGAATTGTTGCTCGCTAAACATCCTCCAAATTGGTGACTTCTTCTTCAATGTTGGCTTTCAAGATCTGCAAGGTTTGTGGCTTGTTGTGGTAAAAGCGAGATTTCAAAAAGCCTCAAAGGCAGAAGTCTGGTGCTGTCAGATCTGGCGATCTAGCCGACCGGTGCAAATCGCCAAAACGGGAGATCACACGGCCCCGATAATCGTGTTTCAAAATCTCCATCGTTGCATGAGCTGTGTATTGCTCCATTGTATTGTCAATTAATTCTCAGTCTATCTATAACATACGTATCAAATCACAATGACATTATAACGCCATTAGCAAAAATTATGGCACATTCGCATTATGATATTACTTTTGCCCCACCCTGTATGCCTTTTTTAAGCTATGCTGTGTACTGAAGCCACTTTTCAGCTTTTCAGGCCGAGATTGATATAACGATAGTAAGTAGTCAAATTAAATAAGAATCCGTAAAGTTCGTATATTTGCTGGCCATGAAAGTACCAAGCAGGAAGTTTGGAGGATCACATTACCGTTGGAGACGCAATATCACAAACATCGGTGTCTGTCGTGTTTCATCGTAACGCAACACTCACGAAAACAAATGATTACTGTATGAGAATGACATTCCGTTAGCCGGAGGAACTCGCAGTAGTATAGATTTCTGCGAGTTCCTAGCATTTAGTACCTACTACCTAAGTTTACATTGTGGAATGTAAATTTATAAGTTTAATATAGAGTTGATTTTGTACGTCAATTTCCCGAATGAAACAAATGGAATATGAAAGTTGAAATAAACTGTGGAAACTGTGATTGTCACCTGTTGTAGCTGCCTTGTGAATAAATAAATAAATAAATAATTGTAGTAAAAGGATAAAATCAACCGACTGGCACTGTTGCTTTATTTGAATTGTCAAAAGATGTTCTCTTTTTGAAAAAACTATAAAAAAGAAAAAGTAAGTTCAAAATCTAAAACCCGACGACTGAAAAATCACGCTCTGTAAAATATGAAACAAGAAAATATTCTCATGTGAAATTGTTATTTACACACGGCTACATGTCAAGCTATGCATTTCGTGTGCGTGTGAACTGAGGGACCACATCAGAATTCGCAAAATAAAAATCCCAGGATTTAGTAGTAGACTCAAAACAATTGAAGAACGAATCTGGGAATTTGTAAACAGATATGTTAACCCTTAATCTGGCAAGAGAAAAAACTCTTGAAATTTTTTTTTTTTAATATATTTTTGTCATCGTTAGATGTTCCTAAAACGGAGAAAAATAATTAAAAAAATCTAGTATATCTCGATTTTGAGAAAATGCATGTCCAGTATACAGGACATTGCCAGGTTCTCCATAAAGTAACTGTAAATATCGATGTCCAGTATATTGGACATGGCCGAATTAAGGAATCGTTCGAGAATTTTTATAAAAACTTTATTTATGCAATTATGAAATAAACAAAAATAAAATGCATGTGTATAATGAAAATATGTATTGCTGTACAATTTTAAAATTTAAAATGACATTATTGTAACTTATTTGGCTTCTATAAAATTGTATAAAACGTAAAAAGTCTAAATCTTCTTTATTATTATAACATGACAACCCGTCTTGAGATCAATATTATTCAAAAATCAATAGTTATAATATCTAATCAGTCAAACTTTTCTAAAACAATTAATAGTTTCACTTACTTGCTATGGTAATCATAAAAACAATTTCTCTTACGTACTAAACACAACCTTTGATTGCACTTAGCGCAATATACATCAGTCTTATTTTTGGTGCAGTATTTACAGCGACCATAGGATTCTCCAAAGCGCGGCCAATGTCCTACGCCGTCAAAACGGACGCTATCATCAGTTCTACTGTTCATATATTTTCTTATGGGTATAGGTAATCTAGATCTCCCTTTATTTTGCAGCTCTCTGGCTACTTGACAGCGAAACAACTTTAACGGCATATACCTTACTGCCAGCCGATTACAATTTCTTCGGTATAATAACCAAGCGTTATTTATACAAATGTCGATCATTTGAGCAAAAATGGCAATGTACCAGCGTCGACTTTTGTAAGTAGTCCGGTATAGTGCTATGAGCATGTCGGCAAGGTCGACGCCCCCCATGTGGTTATTGTAATGTTTTATAAGCTCGGGACAGTCCACGTCAACGCGAGCCTTCACTTCCTTACTATAGCGTTTTATCTTTCCCACTGGGTAGGCATCGGCATAGGTACTGATTAAAGTGACTACCTTATTGTCGAACCATTTGATCACTGCGAGCTTATTACTATTGTCAACTAGTTGGCAATAAGATCCTCTACCTTTTTTCTTCAAGGTTTTGTCGTCCACGAGTAGTTTCTCACATCCCTTTAGCCTGTTTTGGCGTATGGTCCCAAGACTGAAAATGCCGTAATTTTCTCTGAGATGTGTCGCCAAATCTAATGTAGAAAAATAATTATCAAAATATACAACACATGCGCGCGTCTGTATGGTTTTGCAAAGGGCGACTACTACTTTAGCTCCTAAGGTTAAGGTCTCTTCGTCTTGAGAAAACTGAATATTTTTAAATGTATCTTCACCCCCATATAGCAGGAAGTCGTAAACAATACCCGACATACCTGCCCGGACAAAATTTTTAAAACCCCACTTATTGGGTTTCATGGGGTTATATTGTCTTCTATTTCCCGCCTTTGTCCCTTTATACGGTATTGTCATTTCATCAATGCTATACCTCATCTCCTCTTCAGTAGCTAGGCAGTTCATCCTCACCTTCTCTACAAACGGCCTCACCTTGAAGTATCGATCCAAATCGGGACAGGAATTGTCTACGAAATGGATATTCCTGCGTATGCACTCAAACTTTTTCAGAGGCATAATGTCTGCTATTGCTGGGTATCGCAGTTCTTTGGCCCAATAATCCACGTAAGATGGCAAATTAACAACACCCATAAGTAGAAGTATGGACAGGAAATCATTAAATTCGTCTTCGGTAACATTTATTGACCGTCCAGTTCTTTGCACTGCGTAGAGGTTTGTGTTATGGACTATATCTTGGATTATATCCACAGAAAAATATTTATGGAAATAAACTATAGGTGAGTCGTCGTTAGGCATGTCAAAAACGAATTCACAATCCATAATTTCAGCCTTGTGCAGGAACTTGCCTTTTTTCCAATTGTAATTGGTTGTCTTACGCTTTTTTGATTTGACGTGTCTAATGCGAGTGTTGGTATGGACGGGTTTTTTTCGTTTTGACCTGGTATTGACAATATTAAGAGCCGGTGATATGTCCACAACAGACTGGATTGATGATAAGGTCGGAATAACATCATAGTTTACCTGGCTGGTTGATGGCAACACTTCCCTCATAATTGGTGTGAGAGGCACTGGTAGTTTTTCTTCGACTTCTGGCTCGCTGTTGGGTATTTCGTCGTTAGAAGAATCGTCACTGCCATTGTTGCTGTCCAAAATATTCAGGTTTTCCAATGACGATGGTATGGATGGTGCATCTGATGAGACATCATCAATTTCCTGGCCATGGTGCAAATCTGGTTCTTCATCTGAACTGGTCTGGCCTTCTACGTCCGATAGAGCGTTAATTGGTGGCACTAAAGCTAATAATTTTGAGGCACGTGATGTTTTTTTGAAGACCTGTAAATAATAATATTGTTAGGTATCATAAATAACATTTATCATACATAATATAGATATTAGTTCATAATATTATACTAATTGTTAGTTTTCTGTCTCATTGGCAATGTCCAGTATACTGCACATCACAAAACCATACTAAACCCTCGAGAATCCGGCAATGGGAAGTATACTGGACACACAAGTTTCACAGAGAATAACGAAAAATCTATAAGTAATATTATGATTTTAGTATACACGTACATATAAAAATACTTTACGGAATATACAGAAAAGAAATAATTATTTATTTTAGAACAAAAAAAAAAAAATGGAGACTTACCGAGAGCGGTCGTGACGCGTTCATCCTCCCTGACGTTGCGGCGTCGACTGACCGGCCGAGCGCACGCGCTCATTGACAGTTATTTTTTATGTTATAATGTAGGACATAACCAAGTTATTCCATATATAAAAAAACTAATATTGTTAAAAAAAAATGCTGCAGATTTTTTCAAAGTCGATGTCCAGTATACTTCCCAGTGTCGAATTAAGGGTTAAAAACTACAGCTCAAAAAGTGTCATCCCTCAGTTCTCACAGACCATCAGCCAGATCTCGGAAAGTATTTTATAACTGAAGGTTTTGTGTATATAGACATTTAGTAAAGAATTTGTAAAGATATTTACTAAGTGATAGACCACAAAGGATTAAATATAAAAAAAATATATATAACAACTATAATGTGGTCCCTCAGTCCACACAACAAACATAAATATTTTTGTGAATATTACCGAATGAAATAAACAAAAACGTTATTTTTCTACATAAAGTTTTAGTAAAAGTCTTAATACGTTTTTAAAAAGAAATAAAGCAGAAATATTGACGCAATTTGAAGATAGCGATTGTTAAAACTGGTCCCTTAATCCTCACCTCCACTGACATATGTGCATGTACTAGCCGTTAGACGAGAGGAATATCAGAAAATCTAGTGTACTTAAGTTTTACTAAAAAGTTTCTACTAAATAATAGGTATCTAAAATTGTATATTTCTTACCTCTTAGCTGAGATATTTTTTTTTTTGAATCTTATGAAAATAGAGTAGTGTGACCACACAATGAAACAAAATGTAGACAGTATAAAGGAAAACACAAAGTACAAAGATTATGTAGTCCTAGTTTTTTATAGTATTTTATTACTTTTTTGCTACTCGTAATTATAAATAACTAAGTTGATTAGCAAGCTCAAAAAACGAAAAACTCGTCGAATAAAAAAAAGTAAGCAACCTCGTTTACTTTTTTTTTTATTCCACCAGTTTTTCGTGTTTGTTGCGGTTTGAAATCTATTTTTAAACCTTCAGAGGGTCTTCTTCGCCCCACCCTGGTCCCATGTTACTTGGAATCATCGCAATAAGTATTTGTCATAGATGATCTTATCTGTCATTGTGAAGCGTTCTAGGGCATTAAATATATGCTGAACGTTGCCTTTGCAGCTAATAAGCTAACAGCATCATATAAGGCCCTAAATTACCACGTGCATTGACCCGAACAGCTTGCGAATATAATTGATGGTAAGCGTGTAACGTGCGTGACACGTTAGCCTAACATAACATTATCGTATGGAACCCGAAACGCACGGAGCCGTTCTAGAGCTAATTAACTAATTACGTAACTAACGTAATACGGTTGTGCGATAATTGTCACAGTAAACTTTGTCAAGCAGGTGGGAAATTGAATTAGTCTTGTGAAACAGTTAAAGACGTTATTACGGGTTAATTGAGCACCCAAAAACGTCTAAAGAATAAAACACAGACAATTGGATAAATAATGGCGGCAGCTAGCAAAAACCCGAGAATCCGAATCAAAGAAATACCGTGTGCCTTGGTATCTAATCTGTACAGCAAACAGGCTCCTAAGAGAAATAACAGTTAAAGATAACTTCGAACTAACGAAGTCGATTAAAAACAAAACAAACGAATTCATGAAATATTGCCATTCTGCAAATATGCAGTAGGTAACAGAAACAGCGATCAACGCTAGTTTTCAGTCCTCCTTTCAGCGCATGAAATCATAATGTAACTTGTAAATGCGGCTCTTACATAAATATCTCACTTCATATAGTTTCCGCGAAGCCGACAACAATGCTAGAAAGAAATACCTACGTGTATTTTCCCCAGTGCCACATTTTAAGACCTTTTCTGTTCTGATATGTATCTCAAAGAATTAATCAGCGTAACCCGTGAAGGGAGCTGCTCGAGACTCTATTTTTTCCTCTATTCCTAGCGTAAATATCGTTATTGTATGTAAAGAGGCCGATTCTTACTCGCAATATATATCAATGTCTTATACGCTTACACCTACCTCGAAAATCTTATAACAAAAATGAAAATATTAGAATGTTGAAGAGAAAGTGTTTTTGTTTTCTTTTGCATGAGTAGCAGCAGATGTGTGCCAGTATATTGTATTAAACTTTGCAAAGATGAACAGTAACGTTGCTCGACCCATTCAACGCTTAAAAACGATTCCTCTTAGGACCTTGATTGGATTCCCAGACCTATCTATAGAGAGAATAAAAATTGCAACGCGTACAACGAGACTCGCAATTTCCGAAATTACAGTGCACTGCATTGTCTTCAAAATAAGGGAAGCAGCCTAGACTGAAGTTTAAAATTATTTAGATAACACCGTCTTATAACACTTGAAGTTTGTGAGGCGAAATTGAAACATCAAGCTAAACGCTTGGAACAATGTGACGGTAATTTATACAGCAGGTCTGCGCTCTACAGCTGACAAGAATGTACAATTTGTATGCAAAGTGGCCGATAGGCTGTTTATACGGAATACAATATCAAAAAATGGCGACCGTAACTATTTACATGTATTAGCAGTATATTCGGCTTGTTCACGGCTTGGGCGAGGGTGTAGACAATATATAATATTGGTGGAAACAATGGAAGGTGCGTAGGTACTGACCGCAATTATCTCTATGTTCTTCGCTGGCTTTAGCATCAAGCAATAGACAAAATTGTGAAACTTTTATAACTTGAATGCGAGGCTTTTGGCTATTTTGTATGTGTCTTTAAGTTAATTTCGTTCATTTGTTAGGTGCGTTTTGTTTGTGCAGAATAAACTATTTTTCTTTCTTTCTTTTTTTGAAAGTTTTTCATCTTACGCAGTGAATGGAGGCGTAAACACTATGATGCGGAATTACATAATTCGCAAGAAAAGATAAAACAATCTTTGCACCAACATTCGGAGTATACGAACACAGAAGATTTGTGTTTTTTTTAATTGATGGTTTTTCAGATTCCTCCTTTTTAGTACTCGTAGGCATAGGGCGTACTTAGGCTAGGTGGAGCGATCATATTCGCGGGGTGGCTAGAATTGGAATTTTGAGAATGTACGTGAATGGAGTGTAAAAGCATGCGATTGGAGAGGCGTGGTGGCCTATGCCCAGCTATGGACTTTAATATTTACCTTTTATTACTTGTATTCTTCAATAAACTACCGTGTGCCTTGAGACAATTAATTAAACCTCACGTTTGCCGGGTGCGGCAAATGACAATGCTATAACATCGTTGTAGCACCAACTTGGAGGCAATTAAAAATATGATCCCCAGATAACACATGTCCACTGTCTGTGATATTGCTCCTAATATTTGTAGGTTTATTACCTATAAACGGCAGGTTGGCTAGTCGTTGTGCTCTATCTACCCGTGACAGTGTGGGATGAAATATGTACCCAACTCTGAATTTCTGATACATCGTCAGAACTTTCTAGTCATATAAAGAAACTTGTTTATCCAACTCAGCTAACTCAACGCGAAAATATTCAAATAATAAATTTGTCTCTTTCGGTGACTTTTGTATTTTCCTTACATAGACTTTTCTGCCGAACTGAAAAAATATAAGTCGGGAGGGACAAGGTAACAGAAAACTGCCTACGTCTCTCAGTGCCTAAACTTTCGCGTGTAATGGAGTATGGAAGAATTATTATTATAATTTCTATAGAAAAACGATAGGAATTGTAGGAAACGACAATACACAACGTGATTTATTTGCTTCACGGACTGCAACAAAAGCACGATTCTTAGGAAAAAAAAATGTGACACAATTTATTCAGAACTGTTCGCGACATTGCGTTGATCACAATGAAATATATTGTCCTTTACTTTTTTAGATTAGATACGGAAAGTTCTTAAGGTTTTATTTATTTGGAAAGTCTTTATACAACTACAATAATTGTGTAGTCGTTTTATCTCAGGCAGAGTGGTTATCTACCATCAAAATAACAATGTCAATTTCAACTTTTCTGACAATTGCTAGTGTAGTAACGTTCTGGAAACGAAAACTATCCTTCTATTGTTGTTCTGAAATGCCTGACGTCGCACAATACAATTGCAGGTACTAAATTCGACTCAGTCGGTACGTTTCAGTTTTTAGCATGGAACCTGGAAACCTTTTTCGCTTTTTACTAGTCATTGTTTTATACGCATTTGTTTTATGTTTGCATAGTTTGGCGAAACTCTAGTTCCTATAGGAAACTATGTGAAAAATATGTGCACCAACATCCTATCCACCTTTTCACCGTCGATATCGATGACACCACAGTGACGGCATTTCCACAAAAAAAACCGGTCAAGACACACGCACAATTAAGGGTTCTGCGGTTGGGATGAATTTGTCCCAAGAACAAACTTAACATTGTTTTTGTAAAACACGTTCTCCCATACTTTCCAACTGCAAATGTAAGTTGGTCGACTTTTACTCGTTTACTTGTAAAGTCTATTTCGCTGTGATAGTTTTCCTTATAACTTCGTTATATATATATGACGGAGAAGGTACGTCTCTCTCGTTATTATCAGCCATATTTTAACTACTGTGGGCGTACCACGGGGCGTACTATGGGTAATATCGGTTATTGCGAAATAGAAAAACCGTTTGCAGTTCAAATCAAATTATAATTTACGAACGAATTAGTCACACTCGCGAATCACACACTGTAGTTAGGTACACGACACGACTATACGGAACGCGCGACAGTTTCTAAACGTGTTCACTGCTTAACCGCCAACAACAAACTCTGCCTTATCTGGTCAAGCGTTGTGTTATAGACGCTGTCCAGCGCCACCAGGTGGTGCTGGCGTCCCGATTCGTCAAAGTCAAACGATTGATTTAACGTATTTCCGAAATATATATAAATACCTACTACTGCAGTGATTTTTTTCACATATCCAAACACAATCATTTAGCTGGCAGGGGGGGACACTTGACTCTAACAAAAATTAGCACTTTAAAGCTTAATGTTTTGCAGACGAAAGGCCTATCCAATGACACCCCAACCCCACAACATGGGACAGATGAGAAAAAAAAATCATCCCACCTTACGTGTAGAGGAAGTACCCTAAAATATATTTTTCTCGATTTTATTTTACCAATAGTCGGCGCGATTTATATGTAACCCATGCTAAATGACAGCTTTCTAGTACAGAGAGTCTATGCGCTAAGCCAACCTTTATAGAATAATATGTTACTTAGTAAGTTACTTTATTATTCATAAACAGCATTCTGAAAGTAATAGCAGACCGGTTAGACGGTCCATTTCTAAGACACTGGATTGCACTCCACGTGTAAATTTTTGTTTTTTTTTTGTGGTTTACTAACTTTGTTCTTAAGTAGGTACTTACTAATACAGTTATGGATGATCTGTAATGGATGTTCTGAAATAAAGTTAAAGTTATTATACATATATATTATTAAAAGAAACAAGTTATTATATATATTATTAAAAGAAACAATTCATCTTTACCGGAAACACTTTCGCTCATTAAGCAAGTCAAAAGCCATATGTACAAATTGTCCAATGACATCAATCACAAGTACGATTAATTCTGTCAACATTACTTAATGAAGCTTTCAGACTTCAGCCTGCTTTCGCTTTAAGTGTGGGAACGCTCTAAGTAACCCATATTTTATAAATAATATTAGAAGTATCTACCACTTAACCGCCCATCTTAATCTAAATTTCCCGAATTATTTAGTACACTTGGTGCCCGGAATTTATCCTCCGCGCTAAACTGACGTAGTTAAAAAGATTTCCTATGCCATTAACTGATATTAAGTAAGTACTGTTTTTTAAGGAATAGTTGTTTTTCTCAAACCCAGAAAGGATTTCGGCTTAGTGCCAGGATCCATTATGCGGCTTAACCTGCTTCTAGGGTCTTTCGAAATTACTGTGGACTTATTTCGAACGTGAAAAACAGTTTTTATTTGCGGTCGGTCATCATAAGATTTATAAAAAGTTAAATCTGACTACTAATTAACTTTTATTTTTCTACAAAAGAGGTTTTTAATTTTAGATTTTGCAGTTTCAAGTGATTTAAAAAGTGAGTGACGGAGTGAGACTTTCATAACTTTGTCAGAAGTGCTTCATCAGATCATGGCTATTCGTACCTCAATAAAAGAAATAATACATATTGGTTTGGAACACCCAAGATAGGCCGACAATCTCCAATATTTCTAAGCCGTTTTGGATATATTATAATCCAAAAAAACACAATCGTATTCAGAACCTCCTTCTTATTGTAGTAGGTTAAAGAATGAAGTAATTTTGCACGGAATCTCCTTTTTTCCTATGATCACAGATTTATTGGGATCATGCCTCAAGGCATCACGGGTATTATTATTCCTGCCCAAGTAAAATAATTCTAACAAAAATAGATAAATGAAGATCATGGAGATGGAAAATGTTTCCTAAAGAAACATCCCCAAAACCAGTTACCTTATATTATAATGAAACTAGTGACAGAATTACCGAAAATTGGGTAGATAAGGATTATTGTTAAGAATTAATACGCTGCTAATAAATTTGTACTAAAATCTAATTACTCGGCGATCGCTTTGATTCGATGACAGATAGGCATATTAGTCGACAGGTTAATTCAATAGAGATGCAATATTGAGCCTGTGATCCTCTTGTTTGGAATAGGGTAATTTGTTTGACACCTAAAATTTGTCCCCCTTATAATCAAATTATTATGCAATTTTCATAATTTAATTACCTAAGTGGCAATTAAAGCGCCACACGCCGTAACATTATTTTTCCTGGGACGCGGTCGGCAGAAGAAGATTGCACTGCTAAATTCCATTTTTATATTTAAGTTGGTTCGAGGCAGATTCCTTTTGCTTGATAAAAGTTATATATTATTATGATATAGTTCATTTATGTTCCTACAATACAAGGTACTTGTGCTAAAAATTACCCACACATGATCTTAGACGAGTTGCTGTCCTGCTGGGGTCGCGGATTGTTCGAAAGAGTTACCGTGGCCCTGGCGCACAGGCAACTGAAGGAACACGGGTGGGTTTTAGTCATTAAGAGTCTGACACGCCCTTCCGCTCTGCCCAGAGCGGGAGAGGTCATTTGATGATTTCCCAACCGAAAAAAAAAGACGAGTTCCTGTCATTATAACCAATAGGTAACAACTTTCCTGCTAAAACTTTTGAGATTAAAGGTACGAAAACGAACAAGTGTTTTACCAATAACGACCAGTTTGGCTTTGCCTGTAGCGTAGCTATTTTTTCGAATGGAAACTAAACGCCGACATCAAAAGTCACCAGTTGAGTCCAATTTACAGAATTAGGGTTTTTGACGTCACTTTTAACAACTGGTAACGAAAAAGCGGAGATGCTTCAATGTGGAAGCTGTAAGCCGTAAGGACAGGCAGTTACGATAATTCTGGATTAACCTGGCAGACTAATCGAGCTTCCCTACTCCAAACTTCTATTTTTGAATAATAACCGAAATTGAAAACTTTTCAATGGCCGATTGCCAAATGAAACAGTTAGAGCGGCGGCGCGCGGTTTAAGTCTCTTTATTAGAAGCAATCTAATCATAAATTGTGCACGGACTCTAGAAATATCTGTATTGTTTCATGTTCCCTTTGTGTCCCAAATGGTAATAAAACCAATGCCGAGTTCCAGTTTATTATTAGAGCTTTTCCTGCTGAACTAAAAAACTTTTTCTCCTTTTTACAATCAGATAGATCTGAGTCACTGCTTACAGCCTAGCTCATAACTGTTTGTGGATATATTTTCTTTTGACAATGTAAGGGCTTCAAAGTTTTTTTACGGCGTAGAATATTTGCATAAAGAAGGCGATTTTCTAAGGCCTATGAATGTTACGGTATCAAATGGACGTGTTCCGGATATCAGTGAGGATTGAGGTTGACTTTTAATAAATATCGCAGAACTCTTGGCTAGGACTGCAGTGTTCGGTATGTCGACGAGTGTTGATACTCGCAAATATTTTATAGATTTATCAACGTATACGTCAGATGGAATGTTTCTGATGAAGTGGAATAAATAAATTTAACTTTTGACAGCAATGTACAAAGAGATTTAACAAAAATGTCAGTAACAGAAACAAAACTATAGATTTAAGTAATAACAGGCTCTTAAAAAGAACATTTTTTGTTCTTATACCTAATAAAAATCATTTAAACATGTTCATGAAAAGTGCGGATTTAAATCAGCTTTAAATCAAAGATTCAAAATAAATACCTGACAACCTTTAACTAGCTTACGCAACCCAACCCACAAAAAAAGTGAAATTGAACAAAGTAAACAGTTACAAACGGTACTGAAGCTCGACGTAGTTTTTATTATGGACTTCTTGTTAGTTATGTTAATTATGTCATAACGGACAACCGTTGCGATTGACTGGCTTATAGAAACAACTTTAATGGAGTTTCCTGTAAAATTCATCAAATAAACCACGTAAGCTACTACTAAAAGCAAGGGCAATACGAGCTTCGAGCCTTAATAATACTTGTATTCTTGCCCTAGATTTTCATAAACCCAGGACAAACTTAGTTTACGATAATCCCATGCGGATGACGTGTGGTAGTAAAAACTTTAGATGCTTCTTGAATATCTAAATTAAATGTTAAGACCATGTCGGGCATAAATTTAATTAAGTCACAACCGTTTGGTCGGAGTGGTCGGGATTTAGTATTCCTGTGCGGAGGTGCGGCGCGCTACACTACTGGAGCGCCTGACAGCGGCCTACGTCAAAATTCCAATTAATTTACTCAGTTCAGGAGGCCATTGACGGCCTATAAATTAAATCTGCGTCTATTTGGAACTTCAATAAGGCTTATGGCATAATCCGCAAAGACAGCCGTGCCAGATTTGACGTAAAATGAACGTTTTACGAGTTCAAGAACTCCAAGAACAATCGTATTTATTTTCACATTGTCTGTCAACTTTTTCCCTGCCAGCATGAAGAAACTTGTAATCTGCTTCAACGTAAGGTTGGTCAGCGTTGTATGAATCTAAACAACAGTAACATGTTGGATTTATGTTTTGGGGCATTTGTAAGTAAAGGCAGTTTGTTAGGTCATTGCGTATTCGTGTGGGATGACAAATAGCCTACATCTCGCATACTGGAACAGTTGGTATGACTACCGCATCTACTTCTTTGGACTCTCGTCAGGGCGTGGAAAGTTTGAGGTGGTATATGGTAGTTCCTGTGTACTATGTTTATTTTATTGGTTTAAGTAAAGGAAATTTACATCAGTCTGTACAGCGGTAAAATAGTCTGTTTTTTTTTTTATATAAAATATTGTTTGCCAGCACCCTGAGGAACACAAATGCGGAAACATTTTTAAAAACACTTCACTTCTACCTACCCCGGACAAATCCATAAATATTTCCTCACGTGCAATAGCTTACTAAAATACGCCTGAACGATATTTTTATCGAGGTTCTGATATTATCAGTAACCAGATTGAGATTCAATGTTCTGATGGCGAATCATATTTTTACGCGATGCTGTAGAATTTATACCAATTTGTTTATTTGTTATTTATCAAGACTGGCTAATAAACGGATTCAAAAAATCTGTTATGGGCTTGAAACACAAACATAAACATAAACAACAGAGATTATTATCAAAACAGGGGTATTACTTGTAGACAGTGACTAAGTCAAAATTATTAGGCACTTGTCCGCCCCAAGTGGCTCCTAACAGGCCTCTCCAGGGGGAAATGACGCCATAATCTTATCCACAATGACAAAATGGGACTGGGATAAGTGTTTCTATATATTTGAGTGTAAGTTTCTTACCACGAGGGAATAACAAACAAACTTACCTTGGACTTCGTCAACAGCCCGCGGCGTTGCTGAGGAAGTTAAATACAAGGGTAAAAACTCCAAACACGATACAATAAATTGCCCTAACTTGTTTAATCAGTTTGTTTAAAACGGACTAGTTACAGTGAAATGTTACTTTAACTAGCGTAACAATGGACACCTTGTGTTGAAAAAGTAGAAAGTTAATTTAAAGAAGGCTGAACGAAACTGATGTGCGCATGAGACGTTAATTTAATTGAAACCCGTTTCACTTTCTGACACGATTTTATACGAATTGTACGAGAGGTAGATTAGATAAGTAGGTTGGTTTAGATTTTTACGGCTTAAGATATAAGAATTTTATTAGGGATGAGAATGAGGATCTTCACTTTTGCCATGTGTACCCAGACTAGGTACCTCTACCTACATAAAATATAACTAGTGCTATTATGATACAATCGCGGACAAAGAATACGGGTCAGAACGAAAAAACTAAAATTACTCTTAAAATAATAGAGCTAGCGGCATGAATTAAACTATGTTCTAGATGATTTACCAGTTAATAAAACAACACTAAATGTTGGAAACATTATTAGTTTAATAGGCAAAATTACATAAAAAAACAAAATATCAATCATTTTTACGTTGAAAAAATAATGGTTGGTACCTCACATACAACACAAAAACAAACTTTAAATCGAAATGAATACTTTGTATTGCCTCCACGGGCTCTTCTCACAGCTGCCAGGCGATTGGGCATGCTGTTTGTTAAGTTTCTTACGTGATGTTGCGGGATATTGGTCCATTCTTCCACTAACGCATGTTTCAGGTCTCGAAGTGTAGCTGGGGCGGGGTTTCGATTTCTTACACACCTCGCAAGCATGTTCAAATGGATTCAGGTCCGGGCTTCTCGCGGGACAGTCCATGCGATTGATGCCAATGTCCTGAAAATACTTATTTACAATTTGAGCTATATGTGGCCTTTTTTTTGTGTGGGAAATCATCAAAGGACCTCTCCCGCTCTGGGCGGAGCTGAAGGGCGTGTCAGACTCTTACTGACTAAAACCCACCCGTGTTCCTTCAGTTGCCTTGCGCCAGGGCCACGGTAACTCTTTCGAACAATCCGCGACCCCGGCAGGCATACCCCCGCAGGTTTCTCGGAAACGTTGGACGACTCGCTGGCACTGTAGAAAGTGACACGCCTATTGTTCTTGCTGTACTTCGCTGACTTCTGCCTTCTTCTAAGATAGTGACGATAGTACTTACATTATTTTGGTGTTAGTGACATGATAGTAATTCGATAATGATGGTGAAAGACGACCATGATCGCCTTTTATCATTTTGATTTGATAGATTGAAAACAAAAGTGAGAAAACAAGCAAAAGTAAAACAACCGCGAATTGAATTTATTTCCAAATTGGAGGCTTTTAAAATATTAACTTATTTAATTACGTTGTAGATCTTTTAAGGTTTTATTTCATACGGTATTAAAATTCTCTATAGTATAAATTTAGTTTCATGCCTGTACCATTATTAATTTGCAAGTTACAGGGATTTTCGTCATTGACCCGTATTATTTGACCGCGATTGTATTATCAAAACCAGATTTTAATAGAAAAGCTATGGTGGCTTTTCAGTTCTTGTTTATGTGTAGTATTTAATTTTCTAACTTTTTAATAAGATTTAACGGGTTTCTTAAGCTTACAGACTTAAAATAATATTAATAATATGTACATGTAAATAAAAACGAAGCAAAAGAGGCGTAAATAAAAATGGAAAATTATTTAATTAATTTACTTTCTAAATAACAACCACAAGGCCTACTTACGCTGGGAAACATTTTTATAGTAGGTATTATTTTGGTGATAAAAACATCGCAGAAATGTAGAAACTCGCAAATCTTCTTGTGGAAAAGGTTATGTATTTCCAGGCCATATCTAATTTTAGAACTCGGTATTTTTGTCCCAGTTCATCATACTTAATTAGCGTCTACCTAAAATACTCGCTCTGAGTGATTAATTAAACTCCTATTTCTTAAACAAGAAATTAGACGTTATTTTCCTAGTAGGACACGTGACTTAACACTATTTGTGTCCTAATTAAGGTTTCCGAATTAAGAATTCCGAATTAAGCTGAACTTCAAATACTACAGTGAATCTGAAAGAAAAGAAAAGAAAGAAAATACGTTTATTTGCGGTAAACATGACGCAGAGAAAAACACACAAACATAAAAAAGAACGAGTTGGGAGAACATATGCGTCACATCCACACAAAACGCCAATAGCTCAGCATAATGCTACGACCCTATGCGAGACAGAGTCCCAGCGCTGGTTTTCAGCGACAGCCGGCGTTGACGTGATGACGTCAACCAGTGCAGCATACGAAAATATAAACATTACAAAAGAAAAAGAAATTAAATAATTACACAATACCAGTTCAAAAATGGTAATATTCCGGGCAACGACTCGTGCGCCGCCGGTTTTTAATAATCTGAAAGTAACAGTAGGTTCTACCAGTGTTCGCTTTGGTCTTTTAGTGCAATATACTTCTTACCTTATTGGTCATACGTTTACTACGTTTACTTCAAACGGTACTGAACTATTACTACACTTCGTACATAGTACACGCGCAGCCGTGCTGTGTGTACATTGGTGAATTCACCTACACGGTTTTTCGACTCTTCATTAAAAATATTCGAGCGGTTTACATAAGTTCGTTTGGATAGGTGATGCGATGGATTCTGAGCCAATTTCATTTAAAAAGGGAAAGCAATTAGCTCGCACTATGTGTTACTGTGCATATGAAAAGCAATTCCCTCGCACTATGTGTTGCTGTGCATTGATTATGGAGAAAAAAATTGTGAGAATTGTTACTTTAGAAAGTCGCCAATTGACATGACTTAACAGGTTACAAATTAACAATTAATATTAGTTAGTTACTGTTAATTATTATGAAGTGCCTACCTATTATCTAACTACCTAATTGAGCATAATTTGACGTAAGTAACTTTCCTCTAGTCACATGACCCAGACTTCCGTAGGTTTAGGGAAAGATGTCTAACAGTAAGTCCCACGCAGCCTTTCATTTTAACAGTTGAGCCACGTGCAATGCGTTATTTACGTTGTTGAGCAGACGAATTTTTCAAACCTATGCAGCAATGGATGTCAAAATGAAAGGCATTGCTATTGATTGCTATGTTATGTGTGTTACTCAAGTAGCTCGCAGGTCAATAGGAATTGCCGGACTGCCGCCATGGGATCTGGAAGCAAAAGTCCTGGCTCACGTATGGCAGCGGCGCGAGGACGCGAAACGCTGGGGCGAAACTCCACTGCCGCGACAAATCGCGGCATAGCGCACAGAGCTCCGGTGGGATCTCATGGCGACATGGAGAGTGCGACTGTCCCAATCCAGTGCTGGGCACGCACAGTTGCTTACAGTAGTGGCTAGAGAGACGCCACGGCGTCCTCACTTTCCGCCTGACGCAGGTCCTCACCGGAAACGGTTGTTTTGGGAGGTTTCTGTTTCACAAAGGCGGGAGGAAACGCCCGGGTGTTATCATTGTGTGGATCGCCCGGAGGACACGGTGGAGCATACGGTGGACGCCCGGCTTGGGCGGAGCACCGCCGTGTTCTCGCGGAGGCGATCGGCGGTGGTGAACTCTCGCGTCCGGCCCTGGTCCAGGTTATGGTACGGAGCGAGAGTGCATGGGAAGTCATCATCTCCTTCTGCGAAACAGTAATGCTCGCGAAGAAGGAGGCGGAACGCGTCAGGGAGAGGCAATCTTTGCCCCCTCACGCCCCTAGTCGCCACAGGAGACGCCCTGGGCGTCGGGAATCAAAAACCGATTCCCAGCCACCGTAGGCGCGGGCTTGCGGACGGCGAGCAATGGGTAGCTCGCTGTCCGGTGAGGACCAGGCCCGGGTAGATGGCGCATTGTGTTCCATGTGCGCCTCAAAGAGATTTCAGCACACACTGACGGGGTCCGCTAGGGCCGACACCTGCCAGGGTCGCGGGTTTGTCCGAAAGGGTTACCGCGGCCCTGGCACACAGGCAACTGAAGGAACACGGGTGGGTTTTAGTGAGTAAAAGTCTGACACGCCCTCCCGCTCCGCCTAGAGCAGAAGAAGAGCAGGGAGAAGTTATTTGATGATATCCCACACAAAAAAAAAATGCCAGCTAGGAAGCATTTCATTTGAGTAACAAGAGACGTGTCGGGTTTTGTTACTCCTCATATACAAAATACATATATGTGTTTCGTGACAGATGTCACTTTGGTGCGTGCTAAGTGCTAAGCATGCTAGTCGATGCGAACATGAAAGCATGCAAAAATAACATTAATCTGCGATTACCGATCTGCCTGCCAATTAACGTAAATATTTTAATATTATTTAAATGGAGAAAGTTTTAATATAAAAACGAAAAGTGAATATTATCATGTAGTGACGCAAGTATTTATAAACGAACTAAACAATAAACGATCAAGGAACCGAAAATGTCGGAAATAATAAAGCTGAAGGGTTTGTTTGTTTGAAGGCGCTAATCTCTGGAACTACCGGTCAGATTTGAAAAAATATTTTTGTATTTGTTAGCCCAATTCTTGAGGAAGGCACTATTTAATATCACGCTATGACCCTTAAGAGCCGAGCAGAAAGAAAAAAAGTCAGGAAAGTACGCTAAGCGAAAACGAAATCATAGCGAGGGCAGGTGATGCGATGCGACAGGCTGGGTCGGTCGGGGGAACAAGAAATTTCACGAGGATGAAGTCGCAGGCGGAAGCTAGTGTCGAATAAAACAGCTTTCGATAAATTACTGCGTGTAACTTCACCTACAGAGACGTTCTGACCGGAGATACCTTGTTCAGTGGTCATTGTTTTCAGGCCTAATATTGGCTCAGTTGGGTACATAAAGCTGACATTTGAAGTCAGTACCTAATGTCTGTTATCAAATACGCATTATCTACCAACGTGTTTACATAATAGGCTCTACTTTTTAAGTCCATTCGGTTACATAGAACATGAATCATTGTCCGTAACGCACATACAATCCAATCTAAAATAACAAACAAAGTTGGTCCTTTTCAAAGTTAGAACAGATAAATTATCGATTGTTAAGCTAATCTGTCCGAGATTAGCTTAACAATCGATAATTTATCTGTTATCCTTACTTCTTTCCTTTTTATAATGCTGTTTTACTTATAGAATATTACAGTCACAACCATAAAATACCACTTACGCAGATATAGTGAATTCATGAATTAACGATTGCAATTTTAAGTAAAGATATATTTCATAATCAAGTAAGGTTTCGAAAATGCTATGTCCGTTACACCATACAATTTTCATGAATACTCTTAGAGAAAATCGCGTTTGAATCTTGCGTAAGTTAAATAAATACGTTACGTATTGATGCTCATGACTGTACTTTAGATATGATTTCCACAAACCAATTAATCAACTTATCGACTACTAGGAATATTGCAAAAGTTCTTTTGATAAATGATAAATGATTTTATTTCTCTAAGTAGGCTTGTACAAACACTTTCACACGTCAATCATATTTTTTAAACTAGATGAGGTCGGTTTTAAAATGTTATTTTAGCTTTAAACTGATTTACCGACTGAAACGACAAGAAAAATGTACATTAGAAATACCTAAAGCTTTACGCATTTATTCAATATTTGTTTATATTAAATCTGGCTTACAGAAGGAGTACATTCACCGAAAGAGATAAGTAACCAGGGTCGTCGGATATAGTTGAAGTTTAGTAAGAAACCGATGGATGTTTTCGAATGAAATTTAATTTGATAAATGAACTGTTTGTTTTCTATTAATTAAATTAAGTTTATTCGATACCATCCATCGATTTCTTATAGTGCTATTATTATGTTATTATGCTAGTGTAGGTATTGAACCTTGCAGCAGCCTTGCAAAAGTTCTTTTATCCAAGTTATTTATTTACAAAGTTTTTAATCACTATTTAGAAATCTGGTTCAAAAATACTAATTAAGTATTAAATTTGACACCTTATTATGTGATGTAACAAAAAATTTAAGGTTTTCGGAATGTTTCCTTTTTGTGTGCTATAAAACGTTGTTTCATGCCAAATTTCAAGATTCTAGGTCGACTGGAAGTATCCTTTAGGTTTTGATTCCCTAGCGAGTAGTTGCGAGTTTCAAAATATGCGGCTTAAATTGCTGTTTCTTTTGATTGCGCTGACATAGAAGTTTGATGTTGTTAAGCTTAAATGTATTATAGACTTGAGTATTTGATATGAATTTCAATATAATAACCACTACGCGTTCATGAGGAAAGGGGTAGTAAGTTTAAAATTATTAAAATTATTTTTATTTGATGATGTAACTTAACATTTATACTTTTCGCATTTTTCCTTTATCTGTGCTATAAGACGTTGCTTCGTACCAAATTTCAAGATTCTGAGTTCACGGGAAGTACCCTGCAGGTTTTGATTCCCTTGTGAGTGTCCAAAATTTGCGGCATAAACGGCTGTATCCTTTGATTGCGTTGGCTTAGAAGTTTGATATTTTTACAGCTCCAAGGGACAGTATACCTAAGTATTTGATATGAATTTCAGCTTGATACCTCAAAAAAAACCTGAAAAAAAAGGGTCTTGACAGACAGACAGACGGACAACAAAGTGATCCTAAAGGGTACCGTTTTTTCCTTTTGAGGTACGGAACCCTAAAATATGACATTATTAATTCTAAAACACTTATAAAATGGATTGTTGCTTGGGGTACATTGAAGTAGCTTAATTAATCCCAAGCCTTTTTGTCATCCAAGTAATCTTTAACTTTATAAAAACCTTTTAAACAGAGTTTCTGCTTAATAAATGATTTAAATTTATTGAGGCTCAGTTCTATAACAAGACTTGGGAGTTTTTTGTAAAAACGTATACTTTGGCACTTAAATGAATTACTAATTTTTTGGAGCCTAGTCGTGGGCACAATAACTAAGTCTTTGTTTCTAGTATTTATGTTATGAACGTAGCTGTGTTTAGAAACGTAAACGTTAAACAAGAGCCTAGGAAAAGAGATGATTGCTTTATTGGTCTAGTACCTAGCACAAGCACAGGATTTGAAATTGCGCCCCTATAATGACGGCAGTTTATCGAAATGCTGTACTTCTCCTCTCGTAGGTACAGTAGGCCGGACATCAGTGGTAACAAAACCAGTATGAGCTGGCCTCTTATTTTAAGGTTACACTAGTCAGTCATTCTTCCATACCAACGTCGCGTCGTATTGAGTTTATTCCACTATTTGAAAGTACACTAAAAATTATATCTATTTGTCTCGTCATTACCTAGCCCTGTATGCTCACATAATTAAAAAAAGAAATTGGTTTGAAAGTTATGAACGTCGAAACTTCCATATTTCAACGCGTCTTTGGGCGTAAATAAGTAACTCCTAGAGTATGAAAATGGCGAAATTGTTACCGTACAGGGACAGATGATTTATTCAAGATTTCAAATAACTTTATTTTGAATAAATACATCCAGTACGTTTTCATAATATCTATACGCCCAAAGATCTGTTCATTAAATATTTTCGTTATAAATCATCGACTTTTACACAAATTAAATAAATAATAACTAAATAACAAATACTGAATTAATTATTTAATAAACTAAATAGCATGCATATTAGCCACACCTACCAACGAGTTCGAGCCATCGTCGACTAGTGCAACCTTAAACCCAAAAATTACGCTAGGCACTCAAGGTCCACGTTTTACTACTGACGTGCGTTCTGGTGCACACGAACTGAGAATACCTTATGTCTTAGTACAAATATTTCCTAGCCTTTCAACCTTAAGCCTTTCAGCCAGGTAACCAGGGAAGCAGGGCTGACAACCCTGGATGTCATCATCTGTCTAGTCTTTTCTCAACAATGTTGGAGTCGGCTTCCAGTCTAGCCGGATGCAGCTGAGTACCAGTATTTTACATGGAGCGACTGCCTATCTGACCTCGACAACCTAGATACTGGGTAATACCACAGGTAATACGATACCCTTTGGTAAGACTGTGTCAGAGTTTCGGGCTTCTAACGACCCGTAACGGCTGTCAAAGATCCACGAATGACAGCCGGGACCAAAAGCTTAACGTGCTTTCTGAGGCACGGAGGGGTCTTGGTATTAAAAGATGGTCACCCATCCACCAACCAACCGCGGCAAGTGTAGCTTCACCTGATTGATCGACCCGTGCGGTTGTTATTACTTAGCCACAAGCCCCTCGTCTGGCGGACAACACTGGATGTACAGGTTGTTTACTAAACTTGTGTGGCGATACACAAGTTTAGTAGTAGTACTCCTAGTGGCTATTTACAAGCACCCTGATGTTGTATAATTCTAGTAGTGTATACAACGTTATGTGTGTGTAAACTAATCAATTCATGTATTTGTATAACATTAGTTATAATGTATATGTACAAATGTTTCATAACAAATTGAATGTGCACATCGTGTATCGTGTTTCACAATTTTAACACTGTAGAAGGAAAACATTTCACGTGCATACAACAAATCATTCGTCTGGTTTCAGGAAATGATTATGTATTTTAATGAATTTTTTATTGGCTCCCGCAAGCAGGCGCGACGCGACAGGCGCGACGCTAGTCTAGTAGAACAATTTCTATGAAAACTTAATGGAAATTGTTCTTCAAGAGTCGCGTCGCGCTGTCGCGTTGCGCCAGTCTGCAGGAGCCTTTATAAGGCAGGCTGATGTGTTTGTCGAGTATTTTTGGATCCTAGCGCTAAAATATAAATTTAGCTTAGCTCGGCTTTCAGGCGCAGATCTTTGATGGACTTGACTTAGTTCAGGATTCGCGGAAACTGAAGTGAAGCTAAGCTTCAGTTTCGTTTTCAGTTCAGATTAATTTAATATCAGTCAGTTAAAGCTGCCTGCTGCTAAACAAAGATACTTCACTCCCCACACACACATTTGCGCAGTCGAAATAGCAATTAAGGTTGGCAATCCTAAATTCCTGAATTTAAATATTACCCACCGATATATTGTAGCGTAGCAGGCAGCCGCCAGACTGAACACACTTTAAGTATGTTCAAAAGTATAATTATTACAAATTAGCTTAGTGGCTCGGGTCAGCCAGAAAGTAGTAAGAATTAAACAAATATTATTTTAAACTAGCTGCCCGCCCCGGCTTCGCACGGGTTGCGATACTTATCTACGGCGTACCCTACCTACCTACCCTACCTACCTACCTACCCTACCTACCTACCCTACCTACCTACCCTACCTACCTACCCTACCTACCTACCCTACCTACCTACCCTACCTACCTACCCTACCTACCTACCCTACCTACCTACCCTACCTACCTACCCTACCTACCCTACCTACCCTACCTACCTACCCTACCTACCTACCCTACCTACCTACCTACCCTACCTACCCTACCTACCCTACCTACCTACCCTACCTACCTACCTACCCTACCTACATACCTACCCTACCTACCTACCCTACCTACCTACCTACCTCCCTAACTCCCTCCCTAACTCCCTACCCTACCTACCAAAAAAAAAAAAAAATTGATGTTGGCCGATTCTCATAGATACCGGATAAGCACAAAAAATTTCATCAAAATCGGTTAAGCCGTTTCGGAGGAGTATGGCAACGAAAACTGTGACACGAGAATTTTATATATTAGACTAGCGACCCGCCCCGGCTTCGCACGGGTTGCGGTACTTATCTACGGCGTACCCTACCTACCTACCCTACCTACCTACCCTACCTACCCTACCTACCTACCCTACCTACCTACCTACCCTACCTACCTACCCTACCTACCTACCTACCCTACCTACCTACCTACCCTACCTACCTACCCTACCAACCCTACCTACCCTACCTACCCTACCTACCTACCTACCCTACCTACCTACCTACCTCCCTAACTCCCTACCCTACCTACCTACCTACCTCCCTAACTCCCTACCCTACCTACCTACCTACCTCCCTAACTCCCTACCCAACCTACCAAAAAAAAAAAAAAAAAAAAAAAAGTAGATGTTGGCCGATTCTCATAGATACCGGATAAGCACAAAAAATTTCATCAAAATCGGTTAAGCCGTTTCGGAGGAGTATGGCAACGAAAACTGTGACACGAGAATTTTATATATTAGATTAATCGAAGAGCGTAATTTTATTAGGTATGAAAATGTAGGTATGGTACATAAATAAGTAGGTAACCGTATGTTACCCACGGCAGGTATTTTCGAAACCACATAAAGTTTGTTAACTAAATATGTGTGTGTAGGTTCGTCGGCAAAGCCTTTGATGCTGGCAGATTTTCGCAAATATTACTTGTTTGGTTTAGAGCCCAGTTTGTAAAAATATCTAGGCTATCGGTATTACGGTTTAGTAATGGTAAGTTAATAATTTAAATGGTTATGATTTAGCTGAGGTTAAAAATATGATCTTACAACAGAATTTTTATCAGGTAATCGGGTATTCACATACCATATTCTTTATTAGGTTTTGGCGAGTAATTTCAAAGTTTAGTACTAAATGCCGAATGGAGATTGCGTCCGTGGGGAATAAAGCATGCACCAGACAATAGCGATTTAGCAGCGATACGGCGTTGATGAAGCAGCGTTGTTGAAATGTCCGCGTTGAGAGTCCCCTTGATTACCCGTTGGCAGCGATCATCTCGTTGATTTGACAACAATTTTTGTGCAAAGCATGTATTCGCGATTGTAACAAGCGCTACTATGAAATTCAGCAGTCTAAAGTCTGTTATCGCAAAATTTTCATCAAAATATGAAGCTCGTGCCGAGATCAAAGCTTTTTGGAATGAAGGGAAGAAAGGATTTTGTAAGTGTTTATTATGAATGAAGGAAAGTTGAGAGGCTCTGAATGATCACAGGAGATTCTTGACCCAGCTCGGTGTGAAGAATTCAACAAAATATCGAGTGTGTAAAAAGCAACCCTCTTGTCCTTATTGCTTTTTGTAATAACTTTTTATTTAAGAATTTAATTTATGATTTCTCTGGAATCACGATTTTGTATGGAACGCAAAAACGGCATTATATTTTTCCGTTACATAAACACATGTATACACGGAGCACATTTGCAAAAAAGAATATCGCACGTACAAGTTGTGTACGCGGCATTGGAGGGTAAACATCGTTTAATAGTATTATAACATTTAGGTATTTTATTTTGGTTTTATTTTATTTATTCCTGAATATTTTTCTTTCATTAAATTACAATAGAATTTACAATAAAAATATAATAACCTAACCTAATTAAAACTATTAACCAACAAAAAAATGGCGTCGCAAAATTCCTCCGCATCGCTGTCGACTGGTAATGTACCCAAGAGACTGGCGGCATTGCCACGTTGTATGGCAATGCTTAGCTTCTGGCCAAGGTAAAAGCCAGCCCTTGGGTCGCGGGAAGTGTCAAACAGGCGTTTAGAGATTTCCTTGAACAAAACATGGGCACTCGGACCCAACGGCCCAAGGGTTTCAACAACAAACGGCTCGAAAATATAATTACCGATAAGGTTGTTATACTTACGCCGCTTGAGGTTCTCTGCAGCCGCAGTAGCGGCGGCGCGGCGGCGGCAGCACAGCACGCCGAGACGAAGATGGGATGGCGCAAGAGTATCGACACATGTTGCGTCCTGTGGGACGCAACATGTGTCGATACTCTCGCTAGGCCTTTAGTGTGCTAAAGGCCTACCCACCTTCCATGGAAATAAAGACATGCCGTCCGGTCTCTTGCCATCGTCGCGTGCCAAGCCATTAGGTTCTAATACAGCTGGAACGCCGACGGTGACAAGAGCTCGTCGGATGATGTCATTAATGTTCGCGTGCCGCGGAATGCGGCCCGCACTTCGGCTGCAAGACAGACCGTGGTGTCCGAGGCTGTTGACAACTTCGCCACAGAGACAGCGATGAGGAGAACAAAAAGGAGCTCCTAGTCGCAGGGAAGCAGCGAGGTGGAAGGTAGTGTCGTCGAATAAAGTGCCTATGTTCGACGATGGTAGTGCATAACGCCAAAGACCCGACTCCCATTTACCCACAGCCAGCAGGCGCGCACGCTCCACAATATTAGCAGACGTGTCAATTAAATTATTCTGTACTACTCTGCAGAGTGGCTCATCCCACCACCCCTGGGAAGATGGATTGTCGGGTGGATCTGAATTCGGGCAAGCGAGACGCCAGGCACCCATAGCCTCGGTGAAGCACGGCACATCAAAATCGATCAGTGTGGAGGCTAGGATTTTCCTGATTCATTTCTCAATGCCGTAAACCGAGGGTATGAAAGCCAGTAAACTAATATTATTAACTATTTATTTTATTATTATTTTGTATTGTACGTATTCGTCGAATATATGAACAGCGTCGACGAAGCGCTTTCACGGCGACGTGTAGGAACAATTACGATGAAAATATTTGGGTTATCCACGCTCACAAAATATCACAAAAAGTCACTTTCAGATGACTAAAAACCTCCACAATACCCCATAGCTTTTTTTGTTCTCTTTTTGGTTTCTCAAAAGTGTGTGTATAAAAACCTTTATAACAAAGAGTACGGTAGTGTGTACTACCTTTTCAGATAATGATTATTTCGAAACGAAACGCGTTGTATGCGGCCTGCACCGCTGCTACGCGAATCCTACGCGATTGCTACGCAAGGCCTACATACACCAACGCCCGTCGCTCCAACGCAAGGCCTACGCCACTGCTACGCAATACCTACACCGCTGCTACGCTATGCCTACGCCGCTGCTACGCATAGCCTACGCCGCTCCATCGCAAGACCTAAGTAACCTAAGTTACTGTTTCGCAAGGTTTACGCCGCTGCTACGCAAGGTCTAAGCCGCTGCTACGCAAGGCCTACGCCAGTCCATCGGTACGCCTACGCCACTGCCTCGCAAAGATACTCAAAGTCAACGCAAGCTCTGCTAGCATGGTTTCGAAGCGGCGCGGCGTCTATACATCGTTTATGTAACGTCGTCGCTGTGCAATATACTAATGTCCGAGTATTGCCTACACCGCGGACACACGCCCAGCGCGAACACACACAAATGATATAATATGTAAATAGAACGTTGTTAATTTTCTTGTAGGTGCATATTAAAATATATTGTTACGTTATTACACTTATTAGATACACATTAATTTTATATTAACTTCAAATGATTTTGTGTACTTCCTATGGTGAAAATATAACAACGCAGTTGTACAACAAGAAAGTACTTACATACTTTTTCTAAGAAGGCAGCGCTGCCATCTAGTGAAAAACTCGCAAGACGACATTGAAAACGGCGCGCTGTTGCCACTTCATTCCCGGACAAGACAAGGCAAACTTTATTATCTGTCTATTTCACTCAGTTCATGGTGCTGTCTCTTTCTCGCGCGCCGGCTTGTGATTTGAAATTTATTCAGCCTTGGGCTAACCGTCGCCCGTGTACAACGTGCCCATGTTCGCTTTTAACGGATATTTCGCGCCAAAGTTTACATTGAGGATTGGAAAATGAAATAATTTTTTGAAGTGCATCAAGTTAGAAAGTGTGGAAACTGCCTGTTCTAGTCAATTGGACTGATAAAAGTGTATCATCGGCTACCTGAAGTGTAAACGTTTACTTTGTGTGTGCGATGCATAACAGTTAAGTTGGAGTTAAGCACTTATAAAAATTGTGCAAGATGGGCGCATAACATTTGTTTCCCGGCGCAAAATTGATAGAAAGTATCCGGACTGCCAACATGGGGACCAATCGGCTGCTTTCACCATTTACTTTGCTGCTGATTTGTACAGGTAAGCGGAGCTACCTACTTACTTTCTGAGTCACCTTAGCTCAGCACGCCGACGCTGCGTCGCTGTATCAACAAGCGAGCACAGCCTGCCTGTGTGCCGTGTGCTGAGGTGTAACTATAAGCAGTACGACCACCTATGTGTGCGTGTGTTGACTCTTTAACCGTATGCAAGGGAGGCTGGTTTAGCTATGTGAATAGGGTATGATAAACCATTGTACGCGCTACAGGCACTGCCCGATCGCAACTGCTTAGATTAATTTTTTAGGAGCTGAGGTGATGTTTCTTTACGAGTACCATTTTGTTAAATAATAATAGCTGTTATGATAATACAATATATGTTTTGGATTAGTACGGACGACGACTACATAATTTCTAAAGCATTATTAAAAGTTGTTAAAAAATGGTACGCGCAATGCGGTATCCTTCCGTAAACGTGCAAACCTTTGTACGATGCACATTTGACTGTGACGCTGGTTTGGAAGGATTTTAGTTTTTTTTTTCTAACAATACAATAAAATATGGAAATCAGGTTTTGGAGGTAATCTAAACATAAGAAAACGGCCTTTTTAAATTAGGGCCATGATTTCATGAAACAACAAAAAGGTGTCCTTTCTACCTACCGTCATTGCAAAACGTCGTAAAAGAGTCGTATTATTAAGTACCAATTTCAAAACAGAATTAAGATAAGAAATATTATAATCTGGCCAAGTGTTATTGAATAAAGCTGTAGAATTTATCCCAGGCATATTATTATTATTATACTCTTTGATCCCAGGTATAGAAAGTTCTTACATTAGAGGAACTCAGTAAATTCCCTCTTTGTGTAATTTGTTAATGGCAAAATTTGCCAACGACTTACTGAACTAATTGATATCGTATTGCTCAATTAATACCTGCGATCGACACAAATTAGTGGTGTTACAAGAATGTGTGAAAAGGAGGAAAAGAAACGTTGTTATTAATTACTAAATAACTTAACGAGCAAGACATGATGTAATTTCAAATAACTTGTAGGCTAAAATGTTTTTTAATGTTGAACAAATTACGCTCAAAATTTTTGCTAACGAAAAGTTTAGGTTCAGCTATTCTTGTCGAAGAGGGGGTTCAAATTAAATTATTACCATTTTAAATAACCACAATTTTTCTGCTCGAAATAGAGAAAGAAAATATTCGTGTCGACTCGAGCTTGAATGCGTAAATTAGGCAACGCCAGTGGTGCTGAGAGAGTGAAATCATGTTTATAGAAACCGGTTTTGATGCAGGTGTGCACGGTACGAGGTAGAGTAGGTCCACTAGTGGTCTAACCAAGTTATTTTAGTAGATCTTTTATATTATTCTTGTGCCCAGCTATGCGTAGTAATTAATCCACTTTTAACTTAAGCATGCAGTTCAAGTAACCAGTCGGCAGTTACTTATTTTGGTAAGCTGTTGGAGTAAAAATGTATTCTTTGTATACATAATTGCAATGTACAGAAAAATCAACAATACATCAGCAATTGGCAAATACGAGCATTTTAAAAATGTGTTGTTTTTAACGTGCTGTGTGTACTATCGGCCAAACTTCTGCATGCTCACCTCTAAGGCGATAATCGCATAGCACGGCTCACGACTCGATCGCACAATGCACGAGTTTTGACCAATAGGATGCACAAAGCGTATTTTAGTGGTGTTCGTATTAGTATAATCATGTATAGAATGTGTGACACTCACACTAGGAGAGTACTATGCTCACTTGTTTCTGCTAAGAGACGAGTTTTTAATGGGCACGGCCAGCGCGGCGCGGCGGCGGCGTGAGCTCTTTGTTATTGAATTGAATTGTTTTTTTATTATGGACAAGAATTAATTTTAGTACTCATATCTTCTGTTTGTTTGGTTTAGAAAATGTATTATTGATATTGCAGTATTTACAAAAATAATTTGTAATAACTAATAAACTACAATTTATATGTATTAATCCACTTTAATATTTTCCTCTCTCTATCGGGTCTATAGATATAGGTTATTTATGAACACTTTCACTGCCTCTCCAATTTTCACCATATCCTATGTGATGCCGCATGCCGCAGCAACCGCACCATATTCCCTTCACAATAAGATGAGACATTGAAACGAACCGTTTTATTACAGTCCGTTCCACCGATTTTGACTTCTATTCCGTAGGCTTATGGATGGCATTAAAGGCAAAAAAGTGGTTACAATACCAACTGTTTACTGCAGCTGCCATTTGTCATGCCACCAACACAATAGCATTCAAAATCGATTGAACGGACATTTATGGTTTGTTTACCTTTTATCTCACGGCTCCCTGAATACGTTAGGTATAGGTGCGTTGACCGGCACTGCATGAAGGTATCAAATGTTTATATTGAAATTTTTTGTGTTTAATCGACTTTATTAAAAGTAAATAACTATCTAAATTTCTATGTGTTTGTTTATACTTGGGCAATTTGGGAATACTTGAAAATTACAGTAATATTTGAACCAATACTCTGCGCAGTTCATACAATGTTATCAGAGCTTTTTGTTTGTAGCTAACGCAAGGCCGCAAGCCGCACAACTCTTGCAACTGAAATAAAAATAAGTTCATTATCTAAGACCCATTGTTATTTAGTGGGAATGTCTGGAAATTCGGTTAAACAATAGAGGACGGCTTAATACAAGGGCCATACGTTTTTTTATTACCTTAGGATTATCTCAAATGTTTTGCAGTTGTTCCTTGTATTGGCACTGCCGCGCTCTAGCTAATGTTTGTTATTTTATGTTACTCGCTCATTACTCACACAAATGCATATTGTCTCTAATTGGGGGAAACTAGGAAGGGGTGTGGTTTGTCACTAGCTGCGCTCTCGCAGGAATATTTTCTTAAGTGAGCATGCTTAACTTGGGCCGATAGTACATACTTTATCAATTTTGTGTACATGTGAATAATAATAGTAGTAAAGGAACCCAATCCACATAGGAATACAGGCTTCCATTTGAATGTTCTTTGCCTGTACATTGTTTTCGGAATTCTGTAGTCAATTTTTTTTAATAATAATTTAAACACCATTAAATTAGGTCTTAACAAGTTTCTAAAATACAAGCTTCTGCCCGTGGCTTCACCAGCATGGATGTCGGCAATTATCCCAAGGGAACGTGCTACCGGGACAAAAAGTAGTCTTTGTCCTTCCCCAGGATGCCTTCTATCTCCTTGAAAAATTACTGTTCTACCCTATACTGTAAATGTTTGCTTATACATAAAATGGGGTATAACGGCCAAGTTTGAATTTTTTTTAAAACCATCGCCATCATTTTGTGTAATCATGAAATTTACATAGAAACTGTCTGAAAAGTCAATAAGTATTTGAACGAAATCTAGATGAGAATTGAGTTGCAATAATATTTTCGTGCAAATGTAGTTTCAACTGAAGCCAATGAAAGCTTTTTTATAGACAAAGTATTTCAACGTTCGGAATTTAAACAATCGAGAAGCGGACTGGATTCATTTGCAAATGCCAGGGAAGTTCTTTTAGAACCTCTGTGTCTTGATCACATTTCACTTAAATGTTACTGACATAAACAACTAAATATATAAATCTAAAACAACGGGAATTCTGCTTAATGTATTTAAGAAGAGAGATAGGTATCACGATATTGATACATATCATAGAAATAAATGTAACTGACATTTTAATTAAATATTAAATCTTTATAATATCCGAAGTTTTTGCCATACGAGCAGACAAAAATACCGATATCTTGAAACCTTTTGATACTCTGAAAAGCTGCACTATAGCATAAAAAGTAGACATTCAGACTTACAGGAACATAAAAGGAGGCGAGCAGGGCGAGACGTGTCAACAAACTTTTCAAATTGGCCTAAAAACGTTGCCGAACAATTTACTGGGTTCGTAAAAATACTGCCACTTGACTTCTTAGATTATGAAAGTAGCTACTTACGTGCTGTGCAAAACAAATAACTTTTATTGCTTAACTTTCCTGCTCAGCAATCACAGTAACAGTTCGTTTCAAAACTCCCTAACTACCGTAGATTTAAATGAACTAAGCCAAAATAGCGAAGATATTTTTCTCCTTTTTATCTGGGATTGGATGCTAAAATTAGATTTGCGTTCAATTTCATCCTGCATAACATAATAGACTGCATAAGTAGGTATACAGAAACTGACTGTACTTGAGACGCGCGGTGCATATTCCATTCTATTTTTGTACATCTTAATATCCTTTCTGTCTCCATTCTTACTCTTAGTAACTCAGATACGTACAAAATTATTCCATCTTCTTGAGAACTTAAGTCTCATACTTCCAGTAATTGAATAAACTGTTCACTGTCAAATCAGTATTTCTCCACTAGCTGGAGGAAACTTTTAAAAGGAATAATAGTAGTAATAAGGTAGAACGCCAATGGAACAATATTTGTAGAAATCGTAAATCCTAGAAAGTATGCTAATATTGTCTTGTATAATCCTGTATTCTCCAATATCGACAAGAGGAAAAAAAAATGCGTGGGTGTCGTGGAACACTTGGTTGGAACAAAGTTCCTTTCGTAGTATATTTAGAACATCCATAGAACAAATTTGATTACCATAAAAAGAGTTATATTGAGTCTACCTTTGAAGATAGACATATGCCGTCTCGGACTTTTTTTTAGAACTTTTTAAAGGGAACAATTCCGTCATACATGATTTTTGCGTAACTTTAACCGTTTACGTAGCGCACGCAACGGAAGCTCTCAAAAGGAATATTTTTTTCCGTTTTTGCTACATTTTTTTCATTTATGCTCCGCTCCTTTTGGTCGTAGCGTGATATTATATAACCTAAAGCTTTCCTCGATAAATGGACTATCCAACACAAAAAGATTTTTCGATTCCAACCAGTACTTCCTGAGATTAGCGCGTTCAACCAAACAAACAAATAAAGAAAGTGTCGTGACAGAAAATTCTTTCCGCCTAACCCCCATCCGCCAAGTCCGTACCATGCGATAAGGAACTTCGTTCCAAAAAACATTGACCATCCTAATTACTTATTGAGAGGAGTGACCTCATCGGAGACGATAAGTTTGTAGACAGAGGATCACTTAAGCCTTATTACTATGAAATTTGAATGCAACGACAATAAGTATTTCATTCCCAACGGTTCGTTTGGTCGTCGTGGTTCAGTTCACAAGAAGCTCGTTTTCTTTTATTAGAGGTTCGCAGGCGAGCGGGGGCTTCCGTTTGCATGGGACTGATTGTCTACCGGTCCTTATTCGCCATTGAGTGACCCCGTCATGTCATTCATCATGCGTGACATAACCGCTCCGCATCAAATAACCCATACTTACCTGCTGCCGCCATCATACCTGACAAGCTTCCACGATAAATCTGAACAACAATACAAGCAATAATCTAAAATAATAATTAATAAAGTTATTTGACACGTTCATTTAAACTTAATATGGCACTCAGTCCCTAACTTTCGTATTTCAAACACGTGTACTTTATTGTGTTAAATAATTATTTCCTTTTGGAAAGTAATTTTCCCCGAAGTTCTCTAAATTGGAGTAATACATGTGATGTAGTTAGTTAAACACGTTATCATAGTTAAGTACTCGAAAAACTGCTCTGTTAGCCTATAAAGGCTGTTCTAAAGGTTTAATATGTAGTTGAAATATTTAACCTCATTCGAATCCTAAACATTTTTAAGTCAAGCCACGTCATGAAAGAAGTTGTTGTTTCTTTTGAGTTCAAGCGCAAGTTCTGACGATTTGCACCGGTATTTACGATTAATTTAATGGTTTTCTATATTGCCGTAGTTATTTAACAGCTACGAGAACCTGATACGAATTCTTTTTGTTAACGAACTATATTTTTTGTAGGAATATTCACTTTGTAGTACTATTAGGAAAGTTAGATACTGCTTCCCACATTCTATTTCTAAACAAAGGAATTATTTACATGGTAATTCTTCTAATTTTTGTCTTTGCTTAACTAAATATAGAAACTCAAAAAGAAAAAAAAAGATGAATTAAGTAGTACCGATTATTTAAAGTTCTGTTAATATCTGAACTTGGTAGTACTAGTATCTACACTATCTACTAGAGTAGTACCTTGTATTTACTATAATACGCTTCGTAAGGAATTCATCAAGTTCAGTATGTTACGAAGACTTGTTCGATCGTTTATCAGTGAGAATCGTTTTTGGATTCATTTGTATCTGTCTTCCTTACGTGACACTTTCTTACATAGCTCTTTATATTTGAATGTGTCAATGTCTTTTTTATATTTTATCATTGCTTAATGGAGCAGAATCGACTGTAACGTTTATTTTTTCTTCACATTAATATATGTATAATCTTCTTACATTATCCAATAAATCGGGGAAACTGGTAATATAACGCAATATGTTACCAATGAACTCCTATTATTTCGCGAGACAACAGTAGCTCACATAATAAGCGCAGTACAGCCCCCAGCGGTACAAGACCTGCCGTCTAATGGCTTTACTCTGTGTTCTTATGATTTTTGCTCCCTCCGCACTTTTCTTACATTTTCCTTTTATTTATAACACATGATACGACACGTAATCCTCCGATCCAATTGGGTTTCCCTATAAATGTTATTCGGTTAACCAATTGATCAAATATCGCGAAGGTATAATTTGAGCCCTCCGGTCTGCTGACAGCGTCGATACCGACACAATTTGTACCTACATCTTATCGCAAGTAAGTTATCTCGAATTTAATCTCGTTCTACGTTTTCATTTTGTTTCGGAAACTAAACGAAAACATAGCGACTGGCTTATCTTATTAAATATTACCCTGAAAGTTGTTTTTAAGCTTAGGGAAAGGCTTGCGTTGTTGTTTTGGGAAGCTGTAGGAAACCGGACTAGCCATAGGTGTGGCATGAATTTTTGGAATCTCCAAAATCCGTATCAGTAAAGTAGGTACTAGGTAGGTACTCCATGTACGTGTATCACAAAAGAATTAAAGCTGAAAATAAACGGCAATGGACACATCGATTTTTATAATTCCAGGAATAATTAAGCGTGCAAAATCCATAAAGTTTTTCGGGAGAAAACCGCGTTTACAACGAAGTTAAAGATTCCTTGGTTAAAAGGGAGTTGCGGTCCAATATTTAACTTCCGGTTTAAAAGATTTTTGATAATTAAGTTGGAATTATGAACTTTGTTAATGACAGGCTGCACCATGAGAAAGATATTATACACACGGCTACGACATTTACAGTTTTTTTCCAAGCTTTTCATACAACGAGAAGTCAGCTTATACTAGAAATGTATAGCTCGATATGTAGTCGTGCGTACGATCACACAATTTTTGTTTGTCTTTTTCCACTGATTTTAAGTGACCTTTAAAATTTAAGTTTTCATTTATACTGAAGTACCTTCATGTTCGCAAACATAAAAATATTACAGCAACAGAACAGTTTCCTTCGTCAAACTTGCTTTAAGTAAACTTATCGATAATTTCAAACAAGTTTTAGACGTTCCATAACAGGAATAAAACTTCTTCGTCGTTCATTAATACTTTAGCGAAGTTCGACACTATTGCAACAGTGTGCGAAGCATATTTATTATCATTCAACTTTTTCAACGTTTTGGTGATATAAATAATAACGTCTAGAAAAAATAACACATTAATTTGAACTGGAATACGTTGGTGGAAAATAATACACCTCAGTACCTAGTGTTTAGTTATTAAATAGAAATCAAGAAAATCCCTAGAGAGTAGGAAAACAATTACCTCAATACCAGAGGGCTGGCCTATTTTTAGGTCAAAGAATCAGCATTGCCATCCAATGTGGCAACGCTGCCAGCCTTTTGGGCACTTTTTCCACTGCCAGCGATGCGGGCGAATTTTTTGCCCAATCAGCTCTTCTTATTTTTTATTATTTATGTGCTTGTACTTAATATACATATATATTTTAGTGTTCGATTGTATATTGTAAGTGGTACCTATATCTAGTCAATTTATTAACAAATATTATTTCCTATTAACTTACCTGATAAACTTCGCATAAATATTAATCTATAACTGCAGTATTGTCAAATTATTGATTAATTACCTAATAAAACAGGCTCATTTATCCACAGCGAGTTTTTGCTACCACGTCTTCTCAGTTCGTCAGCCGCAACCACATCAGTCTTGTCTAGGTAGGGCTGCTCCGTCGTTGAAACCTGAATAACTTGGTTATTGGTTTAAATATATATGCCTTGTGCCGCGAATGCACATTCTAGTGGCACGGATTAGTGAGATGATGATTCTTGATCTTAGCCAACCTATCACTACGCTAAAGGACCTATTCCAGCGGTCAGCGATTGCAGCTCCAAGATGTTTTACGAAGGTAGACATTTGTGGAGCGAAGACTCCGTCAACGGATGCAACAATGGGGGTGAATATCGCATGTCGCATTTCACAAGCGTTTGAATATTTCCATATTTTTTCTTCTTCGGCGGATTTTAGTAAAGAGGTAACAGGGCATGAAATATAATTCAATAATAATTAATTAATTAGATAAAAAAATACCTCAAATACCTACGTACTGTATTTTTTGTTAAAATATAGAAAAGAAAAGAAAGAAAGAAAATACATTTATTTGCGATAAACATGACGCAAAGAAAAAACACACAAACACAAAAAATAACTAGTTGGGGAAAAATATGCGTCACATTCACGCAAAACGGCAATCGCTCAGCATAATGCTACGACCCTATGCGAGACAGAGCCCCAGCGCTGGTATATAAGTATGTTTAGTTCATGCAACTCGCTGTTCTGTGGTTCTAAACAAATACTCGTACCTATAGTTGTAGAAATCATTTTGTGAAATGGAACAGAAAAGCGGCGGGGGTCAGAATCGTGGCCGTCAAGTTTTGAAATAAAAATCTAAATAAAAGAACGTCAATATTGCAATTCCAGTTTTGAACGAACCATTTACCTTTTAGACTACCGAGTTCACCAGACTATCTTGATGGTTACGAAATAGCCTGGTAACCCCGATCACGACTGTGACTATGAACTGTTTCAACTCCGTTCAAGAATAATTAATATAAACTAAGTCGTTTAAGGTAAGCGAGAATGATTATAATTAACTCAGTTATTGACAATTTGACGCGCACGTATCACAGGTACAGGGTGCGCACGATGCCGGATTCAATAAGGTAATTAATAGGTGGTGGTTCTCATTATACGACATAATTAATTCAAAACTTGTGAAACGTTGATCTAAGTGCTACGCGTTGAATAGAAAACGGGCATATTGAACTAAACTCAAGAGATTTGGAACATCCGAAAATGCTTAACTGACTGAAGAGTGAATATTGACTGTATTTATGGCATATAGCTTCTGCCCGCGACTTCGTCTGCGTGAAATTTATTTTATCCCGCTCCACCCCGTCGCACACTGGTCCCGAATGATAAAAAAGTGGACATTAAGAAATTTTTGACAGAAGGTCAACGGATTCGGCTGATTTTTTTTTTGTAGACAGCTGATGCAATTACAAATCACTTTTATACATTGAGTTTTTGCCAAATAAGCCGTATTTTCAGAGAAAAAAAATATTGAAATATTTTTTGTATGAAAGAAATCCTCATTTTGTCTTTATCTTCCAAGATTCAAACGTATTCAAAATAAAACTTAAACAGCTTGTAGAGATGCTAATTGCTCACTACTTTGTCATAGACACTCTTCTGCGATTTTGTGCTCCTTTTGAGTTACATGCACTTTAAATATTTTTTGTATGAAAAAATCCTAATTTTGTCTTTATCTTCCAAGATTCAAACGTATTCAAAATAAAACTTAGCGCAGCTTGTAGAGGGGCTAATTTCTCACTACTTTGTCATAGACACTCAACTGCGATTTTGTGCTCCTTTTGAGTTACATGCACTTTAAATATTTTTTGTATGAAAGAAATCCTAATTTTGTCTTTATCTTCCAAGATTCAAACGTATTCAAAATAAAACTTAAACAGCTTGTAGAGATGGTAATTGCTCACTACTTTGTCATAGACACTCTTCTGCGATTTTGTGCTCCTTTTGAGTTACATGCACTTTAAATATTTTTTGTATGAAAAAATCCTAATTTTGTCTTTATCTTCCAAGATTCAAACGTATTCAAAATAAAACTTAGCGCAGCTTGTAGAGGGGCTAATTTCTCACTACTTTGTCATAGACACTCAACTGCGATTTTGTGCTCCTTTTGAGTTACATGCACTTTAAATATTTTTTGTATGAAAAAATCCTAATTTTGTCT
The DNA here is from genome assembly GCA_917490735.1 of Dryobotodes eremita. Taxonomy (NCBI): domain Eukaryota; kingdom Metazoa; phylum Arthropoda; class Insecta; order Lepidoptera; family Noctuidae; genus Dryobotodes; species Dryobotodes eremita. The sequence continues at coordinate 15,996,229 of OU823249.1, forward strand.
TTATCTTCCAAGATTCAAACGTATTCAAAATAAAACTTAAACAGCTTGTAGAGATGCTAATTGCTCACTACTTTGTCATAGACACTCAACTGCGATTTTGTGCTCCTTTTGAGTTACATGCACTTTAAATATTTTTTGTATGAAAAAATCCTAATTTTGTCTTTATCTTCCAAGATTCAAACGTATTCAAAATAAAACTTAGCGCAGCTTGTAGAGGGGTTAATTGTTCATCACTTTGCCATAGACACTCAATTGCGATTTTGTGCTCCTTTTCAGTTACAGGCACTTTAAATTTTTCGTTGTCGGATGAGCTTTACTAGTTTTTTGTAGACAGCTGATACAATTACAAGTAACTTTTAAAGATGTATTTTTTGTTAAATAAGCCGTATTTTCAGAGTTAAAAAATTAATTCAGGCGGATTAGAAATAATCTTGTTAGAGATAGACTAAGATGTAATAACATTTTCTTCATTAATAAGTAACTCTTATAAATGTCTTTCTATTAAAAAAAGTCTTATTTTAAATATATCAAATAAACAACTTGGATATCTCAAAACGTGTACAGACATGTTCAGGTACAGGTAATTTATTGTGTGACTCATATTCAGATTATAAGCATTTTTTGGTAATGAGTCATTGCTTAATTAGCCGATTACTTAAGCTTAACTTACTTAATCGGCTAATTAAGCAATGACTCATTACCAAAAAATGCTTATAATCTGAATATGAGTCACACAATAAATTACCTGTACCTGAACATGTCTGTACACGTTTTGAGATATCCAAGTTGTTTATTTGATATATTTAAAATAAGACTTTTTTTAATAGAAAGACATTTATAAGAGTTACTTATTAATGAAGAAAATGTTATTACATCTTAGTCTATCTTTAACAAGATTATTTCTAATCCGCCTGAATTAATTTTTTAACTCTGAAAATACGGCTTATTTAACAAAAAATACATCTTTAAAAGTTACTTGTAATTGTATCAGCTGTCTACAAAAAACTAGTAAAGCTCATCCGACAACGAAAAATTTAAAGTGCCTGTAACTGAAAAGGAGCACAAAATCGCAATTGAGTGTCTATGGCAAAGTGATGAACAATTAACCCCTCTACAAGCTGCGCTAAGTTTTATTTTGAATACGTTTGAATCTTGGAAGATAAAGACAAAATTAGGAATTTTTCATACAAAAAATATTTAAAGTGCATGTAACTCAAAAGGAGCACAAAATCGCAGTTGAGTGTCTATGACAAAGTAGTGAGAAATTAGCCCCTCTACAAGCTGCGCTAAGTTTTATTTTGAATACGTTTGAATCTTGGAAGATAAAGACAAAATTAGGATTTCTTTCATACAAAAAATATTTCAATATTTTTTTTCTCTGAAAATACGGCTTATTTGGCAAAAACTCAATCTATAAAAGTGATTTGTAATTGCATCAGCTGTCTACAAAAAAAAAAATCAGCCGAATCCGTTGACCTTCTGTCAAAAATTCCTTAATGTCCACTTTTTTGTCATTCGGGACCAGTGTGCGTCGTAACGCATCGCCCGCCCGTGCTGTTACTTCGTTTTCGCTTATCGTTCTTTCTGTCTTTTTTTCTTTCTGCACGGCTCCTAAGAGTCGTAGCGTGATATTAAGTAGCCTATAACCTTCCTCAAGAATTGGGCTATCAAATGCGAAAAGATTTTTTCAAATCCGACTGGAAGTTCCAAAGATTAACCCTTACATACAAACAAACAAACAAATTTTTCCTTTTTATCATATCTTAAGTATAGATTAAATGGCAGAGTACCTACATGTATGTGTTTACACGGTGGTGTAGTATAAGTACAGTAGCCGTAATTATATTGACGTGACTAGACCTAATTTTTATAATATATATTTTTTTTTATGTTCGGCAATGATGAAAAGATTATTATAACACGCGTTTCTAATTATCATAATAACGATAATGGAACGGTTACAGCAGATAAACAAAAATAAATATATAATTGTATAATTACTAAAGCGCATTGCACAGCAAGAATGTGTTTGTTCCAAATAACCATTTACTAAGTAAATTAGTAGGCCTGTTTAAAATCGCGCTGCTTAAATCTAGATCTACGAAGCCGGTTTTAACGATTATTTTCCTAAACTTACTAGCCCATATCGTGTAATTATATTGTATCACGCTAACGCCGCTGCCACGGCAAGTCGGTACGGGGCTAAATATATTATGTCCCTAAGATAGGATCCTGGGACAATAATACCGGTACCTTCATTTGTGTAGGTAGTTTGAGAAGAGCTTGATAAGTCGTTGGGTTGTGGAGCAGCAGGCAGATTGTCAACTATACTAATGGTCAGGAAGGATTTTGTAACGGAACAAAGACGGTCTTCAAGATAGCCTTCATAGCTTGCTCAATTTCCGTTCTTACAGTGAGGGATTACTGCCGCATCATTTTGTTCTAATTATTTTTGTGCGTTCTTACTTATCTACAGCAGCAATTACTACGTCTTCTAATATTAATGTAACGGTAAATTCGTGGTCATAATGACAGAGAAATTCTGAATAATTTGTAATAATTACAACTATGTTAATGACCGTCTTTAAGAAATAGGTAAACTGTTTCTGATGATTAATTGACATAGCAATCAATCACCATTAATTTGTTGTTAGTCATTCATTTTTTTTATCGTTATAAATCTTGTATGCTTGGCATATAGACTATTAGATAACTTCCAAATTTATGATTTCGATATTACGAATACATATTGTCTGTAAAGTCAAGCTTACATACTTCTATATTTTATAAGAACCTGCTCCCCTTTCTGTTCGTAATAACAGGCAATCCCTCTACACCTATCTGGAACATGTTCGTACAAAACTCAAGGAAAATGGGAAGTCGGAAACGAATACGTACCTATGTGTATGCGAATGTGGCCCTAGTTGCTCCCCTTTCAATCCTCCCGCAATCGCTTTTCATATGAGCTCCTTGCCACTATTCCGGATTTGAATTAAAACATCATCATTAATGGATTTATCTACACGAGGAAGCTAACAAATCAATAACATAGAGCACCTGTGTATCTGCTTGTCTATTTCACAAAGCTACGTCAACATTCTGTCAATAAACTAAATTATTCAGTCGAAATATTATGAATGTTTCATGTGCGTGTCATAATACAGGCTATCTGATAGAAAATTAATTTCCTGCGGTGTTCGCTCCAGTGTGCGATGTTTGATCTTCTGTAAACAATTCGACGTAATAACTCGATGGTATAAGAGTCATTACTTTATTTTATCGACGAACAGCGGAGTTGATTGTTGTTCGCACGTGGTAGCTGTGTAGAATCGAACAAAAATAGAAGAATAAAGTGAATAGAAGGGTTTACTCAAGAGAGCGTCAATCATCGTAGTGAATGCTTGACACTTAACTTATGTATCTATATATGTATGTATATTGCGCCAGTAATTCATGCGTTGTGACAGGTAACGCTTTCTACCAGCCCGTTCTTAAGGCTGGAGTGAGTTTTCTCGCGGTGTTTTCCTTCACTATTCGAAGTGATAAATTGTGTTTATTTCTTTGAGAAACATATGATAAATAAACAACATGATATATCGAATGTTTTTCTCGAAATCATCTCATTAACAATGGGTGTAATTGTGACTATTAATTCAATATGTTTCGGATAATTCTGTTTCACATTAAAATAACTGACAGACAACTTAATCGTGAGGTATTAATTAAACATGGTGGATGCTGAATTGCGGTTAACTAACCTAATTAGAGAAATATTATTATTATATATTATTTTTCCACAATTAATGACTTTCCACGAGTGAAAATAGTTTTTCATTTATTAGTAAATTTTTGATTGTCGAACTAGGTGTTGATTACTAGTTCGGGCCCTGTTATTAGGTTGTATACTATAAAATTCTAAGTAGAACAAGTTTGGAATAGTTCCCAGAAACTGGAAAATGGCCCACTCTTTATTTATTGTATTGTAGTAGCAGTTAGTACTTATCTGATCTGGACCTCTGCCTACTCATTCGAAGAATTCAATGGTTTTTATTAAAATAACAAACAAAAAAAAAACATTTGCTTTATATTATCGTTCCATTGAATCTATTTGACACGGCTATTTGAGTATTTTATTATATTATTATTTAGTGACCTACTGAGCCTCTTCTGGTTTCATTCGCTTATTTTTCGTGATTTACCACTGTTTTCCAGTATAATGGTGGCCTATTATGATAATCCGGTATACCGGAGTACACTCAGCTTCATACTTAACTGCCATCCAAATACAGTAAGCTATGCTGATGTCGTTATTTCGTAGATACCGTAATGAACATCCAAAAATCCAAACTTCCCCATCTACAGACAAAAGATAGGTACTTTTTCAGGAGAATTACTTAGACTGTCAGTATGTAGGTACGTAACACGATACTTACCTGTAACTATTGACATTTATTAGGATTTTTATCTTGTTTTATTTTCTTCCAGCATTACCTTCAACCAATCTCCTATTCAAATATACTTTTTCCAGCACATTATGCGAGGCAAACAAATTACCTATACGAAAGTTTGTCAATCGTTATCTATAGGATAAAAAGCTGTATAAATCACAGCCCTCATTATTTTGGTCCTTATAAAGGTAAGCATACACTGCCACAAGGGACGGAATAATCCACAACGGTAATAAAAACGAAGTTATCCAGAAAAATGTAAAGAATAAACAAACGGGTGGGATTGTAGCCGTGCAATTAACAGTAGTGGTTGAGACTATTTATTCAACACTTTAAATACTAAAGAGCTTTCTAAACAAGGTCCCCAGATCTCCTGTGTCATGTTTACTTAGTTCCTCGACGTACAGAACATTACTGCTATATTTTGAATAGTTTGGAATGCATATCACTTTAAGGCTCCCACAGACAGGCGCGACGCGAAAGCGCGATGCGATTTTTGTAGAACAATTTCCATGATGATTTCATAGGAATTGTTCTACTAGAGTAGGTCTCTACAGGCTACGATGACATTAACACAAAAATTCATAAATTATGCTTTACATTTTTATCAATTTATATTGGCCATATTATTAATTTGTCATTTATGCGAGGTTTATTCCCTTCACGGTTAAAATTCTCAATTGTTAAACCAATCCACAAGAAAGTGATAGAAGTGATAAGAATAATTACCGCCCCATAACACTCATACCAATATTAGCAAAGATCTTTGAAAAGGTCATGCATGAAAAACTCTCCGGTTTTTTATTCAAGTACAAATTCTAAGTGAAGAACAATTTGGTTTCAGAAAAAATAAATCGACCACAACGCTTGTTTTGCTCTATTAAAATGAATAACGGAATGCCTTAATGATAAACTACCAATTGTCTCCATTTTTCTAGATATGTCCAAGGCTATTGATTTCGTGAACCATACACTGTTAATTTATAAATTAGACCGATATGGCATAAGAGGAAACGCGTTGAAATGGCTCGAAAGCTACCTTACTCATCGACAGCAATGTGTTGAGATTTCGGGACAAACAGGAAATCAAAAGCTCGCATATAGGTCTCAGTATCGCGAAAATAACTGCGGTGTTTCCCGAAGGACCATACTGGGGCCGCTTTTATTCTTGCTATATGTTCATGATTTGCCTAGTGTAACTTCCCACAATTGCATACTATACGCGGACGATACGACCCTCAGTATTTTAAACGAAAATGACGACGATGTTGAGTACCAAAATGAAATAAACATGAGATTAAATAAAATTATTACATGGCTTGAACACAATAATCTTCAGATTAATATTAACAAAAAAAAAATGATACAGTTCCAGACATATAACAGTACGCGTCCACGGCTTAAAATACAATATGGAAATGAGACAATAAAAGCGGTCGATTACGCAAAATTCTTGGGGATAATAATTGACAAAAACTGTAACTAGAAATCTCATTTTGATGATGATGATTATCTACAATATTCTGACAAATAAATGCATTATATTCTATTCTACACTGCATAATCGCATATTGTTAAGTTGTCAGTACTGCATAGCTTATTCAAGTTCTTTAGCCAACAGCTTACCACTTACTGCTTATCGTTGGCATCCAACGTGGTAATGCTGCCAGTCTTTTGGGTATTCGACTCGACAGCTGGAGAATATTTCAATGACCTCTTTAGTTTTTAGTTTTATATTAATAGATATTTTTTTGTATGTATTGAAAGTTTACAAAAACCGTTTAATAGCTGCAATACGTACTTACATGTGTATCAGAAAGTTTACAGAATTCATTAGGTATATTTTACAAGATTTTTTCTTTCCTGCCTTTACTATCTCATTCTAAACTTGAGGCCTCGACCCATTTTTACGAGCCTGATTTCCTTATAAAAATAAAATATGCGCTCCAACCGTATATGTTTAATCAATCAATACAGGCCTTCGCAGTGTACCGCTTTATACTCCCTTAAGCCTCTTGAAATTCCCAAGCTGCGCTACTACACCAGGTTTTCATTCTTTAATATTTAACATGAATATTTTTTCTCAAATATTTTTGTTCTGTACCTCCCTACTAAAACATATTCGCCATGTTAGTCTAAGTAAGTAGCTTGACTTTCGCCCCGGGGCAGTTCTCTTCAAGATTGGATTGTAGCAAACTATGAACAGCTCTTATCATTGACAACAAATATGTCGATGTTTGTTTGTAGTTAAGTCTCACATCTAGGAACACGCTACCAGAGGCAAGAGAGAAATAGTCACAGTGTATTTTTTCTCTCAAGTCTTATTTGGTAAACAAACACGATAGGAAAATCTCGAGTTTTCGCATCAATCGGCGCAAACGATTTGATTTTTATCAGAAACACTGGTACGGTAAGTTACATCAAAAACTGTTTCTAATTAACTATTTAAAAGCATTCATTGTATCTCGATTGATATCACAGAATACGATTACAAAAATATGAATTGAAATATGAATTTTCACAAAAAATAAATCTTAAACGAATTTTAATATATATTCGGTTTTTTTTAGAATGAGTCATACATTCCAAACTCAATGAAGGGGGTCAAGTGACCGTAACGTAGTTCAATCTTCTAGGCGCTGAATAAATAAATTCAATACAAGCTAAATAAATCCACAACACGCCCGAATATAGTGTTGGCCTACCTTTATAAAGATTCCATTGGTTCTTGTTTTCGCATAAGATAGGAAAATGTGAAGTCGGCTTTGTATATAACTTTCCCTGTGCATATATCTTAGAACTGGTATATAAAAGCGGGATAATAAAACAATATGGCCGCCGAATAGAGGTATCTAATTAAAATGTTCAACACGAGGGAATTTGTAGAGTTCCAGATAGCGAGGGGTCGCGTCTATGAACTCTGAAATCTTTATTAACTGAAATATCTTTGGCTTTGCACTTTAATAATTTTGTCGCCGTAATGGAAGACGAGGATTGTGGAGAAAAGTTAAAAATGGTATCTTTTATACTATTATTTTCTTCATAGCAAAATCATTTTCGTTAGTTCCACAACATAACAATAATCTTTGGTATATCGTGGCCCTTCCTGGCTTTTCCATCAACGTTTTCCTTCTCGGGAAAGGGTTTCTAGCGAAAAAAATGTTGGTTCGTTTAAACGAGGTAGTCTTATACTTTTTTTAAACACGGTATACAATACGTTTTCGGTGATGATTTATAGCAGACGATATTTGACGACTTGGGTTATGCGGTGAATTCATTTAAACTGAGTTATGTTTCCATTGCATGACGCACGATAACTTATTTTGTAACCGTTCCAAGTCATGGAACAACAACTATAATAAAATCGATTACTTAGGCATTTTGTTACCTGTTGATTACGCGAAACGCCCGCAAACATTTAGTCTATTCAAATAAGCAAGTTAATTTGAACCCTCTTTACCTACTATTGGAAGACACGGAACGTTGGCTCTATTATTCGCGATGGATGTTCATTGTGCACAAACTATACGTGTGATCCACATTATTCCATACCATTTTCTAGTAACTGCATCGACGTTACATATGTAAGTGGGTACTTCTGTGTGTATTGTTCGTCGTCTGCAAAACAATAGTCGCGCGGTTATTTGCACGCCAGTGTTCGACCTGATACAATGGGTGTTTGTGTCTTATCTCTACGTTCCCACTATCCCATTCGCACAAATTTTCTCATTACACTTTATTTCTTTTTGTAAAGGAATAAGGTCAATGTGCGTAAGAAATGTCTTTAAACTTACATTACTATTCATTGTTCATCAGAACCAACTTGATTTGTTTACTGCTGTCATCCTTTATGGTTTTCCTTTCATTTCTTTAATATCCTTATTTATTCGGTAGTAGAACTGCATGACGTATAAAATTTTATTTGTGGAAAGAACATTTTAGTCAATGCAAAATAGACGAAGTAACTATCAACATGGATTTCATCGGCTCAATAAAGTATTTTCCGTGTAATTTTTATTGCGGTTGAGAACAATGGCACAAACTGTACGGTTTCCAACATTTATTTAAAAGGGCATTGGTAAAGTTATCTACAAAATTTGTTAAGTGGAATAACTTCCAGTTTATTTCAGCGAGAAAGTTGCGGAATGTCGCTTTCGGGAATTGTTTAAGAGCCTAACTTGAACACAATTAAGAAACACTTAGAAGAACTACGGCTGTTGAAAGTTCCGAGAAAAGTATGAGTGGTAAGAAATACTGTCGTAAAAACAAGATCGTATTCTGGAAAAGGTTTTGAGGTCAGAATATTCCTGAAAATTCTAGTCTCGTCCAACCTATGTTCCTTGAAATATGACATTCAAGTGATACTTTGTCTGTAGACTTGGCGAGAAAACCTCAGAAAACCAAAGTTATATAAGTCCTCACATAAAAGCTAATGACGCCTGTAAGATGACGAATGGGACTGGGAATGCGGGCGCGCAGTCTGTTGGGAATGTGAAAAAATATGAAAGATTATTGTGATTATCTTAAGAGTTTCGTTCCTGACCCTTAATCAAAGTTTGAAACATGGGCCCTTGTGTACATTGCGTTCCGCGTCACGTGTGAAGCGTCCGTTAACGAAACTGCCTCGCACTCAAGATACGAGGAGCGCATTACGTATTCCTCGCGGTGCGCGGGTACCGGCGACAGAGGCTTCTAAGGTCGTGGTATTTGTCCTACGAACAGGCACGTGTGAGCTTGGCCAACGTGTGCTGGAAAAAGATACCAGTTTTTGTGGTGCCGGCTCCGGTATCTTAATGACGTAACACAATGAAGACGACGATGTGTTATCAGATCTAATGATCGTAGCCCCTCATTTTTTCTATTTTCATTTATCAATATTGTGAACTGCCATTAGTAGATGAAATGGAAACATACCTACATACATAACTCACGCCTTCTTCCCATGGGGGTTGGCAGAAACTACAGAACGCCACTTGCTACGATCCTTACATACTCCTTTTGCCTCGTTTATGTTCATACATCTGCGGGGTAATTGCGTAACACACTAACAGTAGGAATGGCTTTCATTTTGACAGTTCAACAACGTTCATTGCGTTATTTACGTTGTTGAGCAGACACATTTTTCGAACATTATGAAGCATTAGATTAGCAATAAACTTCAAAATGATTCAAATTGTGATTGATAGTGTGTTACGAAAGTAGGGTGCAGGTCATACACGCACGCCGGTTGAAATAAAAACATTCAGTCATTTATATTTTATTTAAATCACCGAATTCCTGTAGGTACCTACCTAACTGAATTGTCGATGTGGCTTTTATATTTAACCAAACAAATGGGTAAAATGATTATTTTTATCCGGATGGGTCAACTACCATTATGTAGGAGTATGCAGATAGCATCTAAGTACATGTAGGTAGGTAGGTAGGTATTTTGATAACGAGAATAAAGGCGAATGTCACAATAAGAAACAAAATGCGACAATGCTCTGAGGAGGTATTTGAACATCCCGGAAAGGGAAGAAAGGAAAGCAAAAGGAATGTACGGAATACGGTTTTAGCTACAAAGGCTGAATTAGAAGAAAAGTAGCCCATTTATTTTATTGCCAATAAGCCTGATATAATAGACTGATCTGAACAATAAGTACTTAAGACTACAAGACTAAGAAATAAGGATTATACTACGAATTTGTTCCGGATTGTGTTATCCAGCTTCTATTCTATGGGTATTTGGAGAATTTTTGAATTATGTATTGCTATGGCATTGGCAGAATCTGATTGCACGTGCGTCGGATGCAACGGCAATAGTCGGTTAGTATCTAGGCTCTCAGAAAGTAAAGTCCTTATTATACTTGATGTCAAATGTTGAAGTTTGAACCACGTGAATGGTACCTTTTTGAATGGTACAGAAAAAGAGGAATCTAAAAGTAGCCTATTCATTTAATTTTGATACATTATATTTACTTTACCTACGTTCGTGTATCGTCGCTTACAAAGCTTCTTGACAGTATTATAAAACATGGCTTTGCCTTGCCATAATTATATTCGAAAATAATGTTTGGTCTGTAAACAGTGAAGGGCCGGATGGTTAAACATAAGCTGGTAATTAGGGTTCTATGGCGAGGAGCCTGCTCGCGGGTCCTTAATCTGAAATTTCGGTCGAAGCTCTTCGTATTTAGTCGTTTACTGCCGGCCATCGAGATTCGGGTCGAAGAAGGCGCATTTCAGATTTCGGAGTGCCTAGCACACAAGGTTAAAGACTTTTTTCGCTCGCTATTCTCAGTTTCCACTTACGTCCGTATTGTTTTATTACTTTTCCTCCTAAAAGCAATACCAAATCTTTTAATCCAGAGAAATCTGTATTTGATTGGTTATTTCGTTTGAGTTAACCGTTCATGTTTATTAAAACGTGGACGTTCCTTTCCCTTTGTAGACGTCCGGGCGACTCACTTCATCTTGACATATTTCATCTTAAACGAAACCATTATAAATGATAGTCTCAAGATTTATAGTTTGTAAAATATGAATATTTACTGTAATTAATTTATTATATGAAGTGGAATGAAACCGCCAACGAGGAAATTTGTCAACGAGGGAACTAAATATTACACAAGGCTATGCCGGGCGTTAAAATGTACAGCTCCAGTCATTAAAACGGCCCAAACCATGGATTCTCGAAGCCAAAACGATCTCGATATGCGAGTGATAACTATGAGAGTTAATTAAATTAGGCCGGATTTGAGAGCGAAATGTTTCACGTCATTAGCACGTTCCTGTGTAATCGAGTTTAATTCCGAGTTGTAATTGGGGGCGCGTAAAACCTATGGTAAGAAACAAACAACGGAGGTTAACCTCCCTCGCCGTGCGCCTAAGCGTTGCGGCGCCCGACCAATTGAATTGCTCCGCTTTTCTTGCTTTACCCGTGGCCCGAGCTTTTTGATTAAAACTTTAATAAAACTGAGCTAAGTGGAATATTAACTGCTATGCAACGTTTAATTACCAAAATAGAACTGATTTTCTGTTTTAATGTGGAAAGTAGATTTCAACTTAATATATTAAAATTTCGTTGTTTGTTTATAGCGCTAGCTTTATTTGCTGGCAAACATTGGACAGTAACCCGTTGTCAATAAAACCATTTCGAAAAAACTGATAATGTTATTTTTCTATAACCGATTCTGTTTATGTGTAGGTAACGCTGTTCAATATTATGGTTTCATTTTTGAATAATTGATTAAAAATCGTCTATGTGCGTCACAAGACTAGTTTTGCAGAAGAATTTTGCGAGCAAAGATGGAACAGTTTTAAGGCCACGCGGCCCACGCAACGTGTTTTAAAGTTGAGTAGGTTCGATGTAGATAACTTCGAACGTATTATAAAGCGTATCTACCTGAGTGGTGAACAGACGGTCGTTGCATCTGGCTTCGTGATTTCGGTGTACGCAGGGCGGCGCCCGCGCTGCTTACCTGCTCAGCCAGTTCAGCTGTCCTTTTCTCTCCCTCTATCAAGCGTAACTTTGTCTCTTTCGCACATGAATGTAGCCATGCAACATCGCTTCTACGTATAAACAGTGCTGCCAACGGTATAAGTCGAATTGAGATGTAGGTTGTAACTTTCTTTCCTTTGGTTTACAGCGAAAACATGACTGTTTACATTACCAAAATATTTCTTAATGTCAGTTTTGTAACCGTATTCCGTAAAAAGTTAATTTTGTGTTACCACTTACCACATTGGTTCCATTACTACCAACTTTATTCTCAACTTAAAATTACTACATCGGTAGGTAGCGTTTTATGAAACTTGGCGAAACTAATGTTAGTTTAAACTTGCGAACATTTTATCTGGGCATACCTAAATTAAACTAAATCCATAGATTATACTGTATAATTAAACGTATTCTGCCTATTTACACGAATCTCATGTTGTTAATTCTATTTTATTCCGCGATTAAATAAAATATTGATGTAAAGTTTTAAGTATTGGCAGCACTGCGTGCCACTCAAGCTGTATACTGCGCTCATGGCGGCGCGGGCGCAGCCGCTCTGAAACGTGATCGTTTTACTTACCTGGCCATGGCGGCCGCAGTCTATGCATAATGCCTCCTCTATGTTGTAGATGAGCAAGACACAAACAGCGTCATTTCAACCGTGCTATGCCATATGCTACACTCGCCCGTCAAGGTTTTTACAATCTTGTCTTGTTGACATTTTACATTGCATTCGTGCTACAGCCATAACAGTAGATACTCAATTATTAATTCGTCCGAGTGGAATCCAAACCAATCGTACTTAAACCGACTTCATGTTGTAGATTAGTAGCACGTTAGTAAACGTGATTTGTAAGTTAGCAGCGTGAGCACTAACCACTCGGCATTCTGTGTTGAACGCGAACGGAGGTATTTGGCAATGAACGAACGAAGTCGTAACGGTATCGGTGGTATGATGCCTGAATGTAAAAACTCTTGGTCTTCTTACACATTCAATATAGTTCTAAATATGTTTCCTCTTGTAAAATGGCATATGATCCATAAAATAGTAAATTACACTTGAGTAACCTCGATAATAACTTGAGTCGATGTTACAAAGTTATTTTGGAATGATCCGTCGAATGAGTCGAATCTGTAACAAAAAGTAACAAAATAATCTGTAGATAAATACCTACTGTGAAAGTCAGAAAGTCGTTAAAGAAACCTTGGATAAATTTGCTCGAAAACTTCTGAGGGATTCTACGAATAAGCAACACAATCAGAACACAAAAATACCAGTTTCAGAATATCGGTTTCTCTTTGTTACACTCACATCATAATCATATCGTGATTGAGAATAGCTGGGTTACCATGACACTGTTACCAACCTAGCTTAACAACTGAGGGGATTGGGTTGGTACTTCTTGGTCATTAGAGAAGTTTATTGCAAAAAAAAAGTTTGTTTAATGTAAAAGGGCACGAGTAGGTAAATCATAAAAGCTTGACACCTCACTTAGAGGAAATAATGAAATTAATAATGTTATTCAACGTTTTTCAACTGAAATTCATAAATCTGAAAATAACATCTCTCTTGAATAAGATGAAACGAGTAATAAACCAAGAGAGAGACAGTGTTAGCTAAGCTGAAATATTATAAATATTCATCAGTCATCTTGTCTTCAGTGCGTTTCATTATTCGCCTTTTTGTTTGTGTATTGTTGATGAGTCCACGGTGCTTTTTGACCTAGACAACGTTTTTTATTAATCAATCGCCCGGCTCGACTATTTTACAATGAATAATAACTTGAATATTTCTTGCTTGGCGTAGATACTCGTAATAATACTTTCTTCGTTATTTTTTATTAGATGTTTATTTGACAGTTATAATGGTTACTTAGTTAGTGAGGACGGGTAGAGTGGGGTCGGGTGTAGCGGATTCTGTCCCGGATGTTGCCGCCGCGTGAGGAGAACGGGCCACATGTTAGCTTTTTACCAAGCGTCGCCCTTCGTTCCACGCACATGTCGGAGGGCTTAACAAAAAAACGTTCACAAATAATAACGCACCCACAGTCCCATAGCAACGTAGAGTTCCTGTCTAATGACACTTTGAACTTGTTATCTAAACTATCACTTCTGAAGTGGGCCAATGGCCCAACACGTGGAGGGCACAAGTATTATTACAGAATGATAGCTTCCTTGTGTGTTTTGGACGACGCCGTCGCAGTCCCTTCTCATAACCCTGCTTCTTCAAACTCAACATACAAATGATATTGCTTCATGTTCAACAATATACAACATAAATAAGCTGATTTTAAAACATTACCAATTTTCTTAAAACAATTTATCTTTAGATGAGGTCAATTGACAAATTCTTTTATTTTTCTATATTATAAAATATCATCAAAGTTATCAAATCGACGAAAGTCAAACGGTTCGACGTTTTGACGCTTCCACCGTTCACCGGGGGGAATGATATTAATTCGAGTGTATGTCAATTGCTGCGATTGCTTTTAAAATAAGGGTAGTGCAATAGTCATTGTTCGATTTTCCTATCCAAAACTTAATATGAAGTATAAGCTAGACATTGCTATAGCAAGATATTAAATAATTACTGCTAACGCAATCCTATGAGGTTATTAACAGCTTCCAATTTATTCATATACTGGTAGGTAGCCGATAATGACAGGAGCAGCAAGTCGAGTGGCAATCCAATCTAGCTAATGACAAAACTTCCTCCTAGGAAATTCGCTCCACGCCATCGCCATGCTAATATTAGCAACACAAATTAAAATTGGGTAACAACATTTGGCAGTTTTAAACTTTCATTCTGTTGAGGTGTAGGCTGAGCTGGTAACTGCCTGGAACAACTAACACGTATCACTTTGGTCATTGCGATTGGCTGTCCGCACGCGATATATTTTATTGATAGCCTTTCCATAATCTTGAGAGCGGACTCTTATAAACAAGATGATACTTCCGGGGGAAATCAGTAAATGTCACGCGGACGAAACAAATAGAAATGCTATTTTGGGCTAGAAACGCTTCATAAAATAAATCTAATTACGTTTTAGGGTATATTTAGAGTGTTGCAGAACGTTAAAGCAAACATGGTTCCCGTGCTACTAACAGTGTCGGTATACCGACGCGGTTCCGTCACTGTGAACGCATGGAAGCCAGTTAAATGTACACTGGGTGCATTTTTAGCGTTCGCGCTGTAAGCGATCATAGTGATTTAATGTCGCATCATGAGTCTCATGCATTAGTTGCTTCGCGCTTGTTTACCCAGCTACTCGTGAATACTTGAAACCGTACTGGAGAATAGCTTAAGTGTATTTTCAGGACATTCTCCAAACACTTGGCGCTGTCTTGTCTCTAAGTTAACGTTATTTAAAAGCCATTGGACTTTAAAATGTTATCTAGTTCCCTCAAATTCCATCTTGTAGATTCACATTAAATCTGCCGACAAGATTCTAAAGAACCGCGTCAGCATCGAGTCTTGAATACCTCTACTTTTGTTGGCTATTTGATATTTTAAAATGTCGTGACATTCTACAATACAGTGTCAATACCCAATTTCGCCAAGTGTATCCTTCTTTACATTGTCATCTCGAGTTTCTATGAGGTCCTATTTGCGAGCAGGTAGGCAGGTCACGACAAAAGGACTTGGGTTATTCTTGAATACAACAAAGAAAGTAAGGTGTACCTTCTTACCCGAGGCAAACTCAAACACGTATAAATAATATTTTAGATGGTTCTACTCAAACATACTTTTGAATGAGTTCTACGTTTACGGCATGGATATTATCGTCGTTTTAAATGTGTAAAATGAGGGTTTAAAACGGCGCGAATCGGCGGTCTAGCCTGCGCAAGAGATTTATACATCGTTATGGCCGCCACAAATGTCCACGCCAATTTATTATGTAAATAACACAAAGATATATCCAAGCCTCGCTGAAACATTTTTGTAAAACATAATCTGTATTGGCCAAGTTACACCGCGCAGCTTCCGGCCCTGCGGCCCTGGTGGGAAATCAAAAACGTATTTGTTTCAAATGTCATTTGCAGGTTTTGGGATAATAATAAAGTAAGCAATCTTAACGAAGGGAGACAAAAGCGTTAAATATTAAAAGCTTCTGTATAATATTATGTCTATTTCAATCTTTATAAATAAATAAGTTCCCATGAATAATTGATGTGCATTAAAACAGGTGGAGCTATTCCGTAGGCGTTTCAGCAATTTGGAATGGAGCAATTAAAAGATGCTTTGTATTTTTATTCTGACTTTTCTTTGTATTCTAGACTGCGACTGTGGATAGACAAGGATAACTTTAACGACCAGTCCACTTCTTCAATATTCACTGTTGCAATACGTATTAAAATATACAATGCCTTAAGAGGCTTAATTAAATTGAATTCTGTGGGTTAAGTCTGTGTCATTAATCATTCCAAGGCTGAATCGGAATTTGTAACGAATAAACCGGTCAAGCGTGTGCAGCACGCTTCGGCTGCGAATTCCATAACAATTATTGTTAAAGTTTATGAAAATCTTATTATACAGTCTCTTTGTGTTCTGTATGTGTGTAAATGCTGGAATCTTTTGAATTACCTTCGTGTTGACCGATTTTCTGGATTCTATACCCATTTAGTTATGTTAAAATCAAACAAAATGCTGACGCGCTGACATTTAAATAGACAGTCATAAAAATAATGTTAAAATCGTATTCTGCGGAATCCTAAAACGCGGACGATACATCATCTGCATAGAGGCTTTCGGTTTATCCCTTGTAATTTATGAAACGCACCAGTTTTACGAACTTCCTCCTAAAGTACATCAAGTTTAATGAATATTTTATTTTTATAATATTTATCACTGTAAACTCAATGTGCCTAACGTTGTGTTTATTTTGGACATTACTGACATCGGTTAACGAAAAACACCGTGAGGAAACCAAATCTGCAATCACCCATCCGTCCTGAGCAGGCGTGGTGATCAATGCTCGTGCTTTCTCTGTATGAGCAAAGACCTTTGCCCTGCAGTGGGTGAATGATAGGCTGGTATTATTATTAGCCCGGTTGATGGCAATAGGCTCGTCCCATGTTAACTGGAGAATTGTGGGTGTACTATGGCCGTACCATTAGGGGAATACAGGCGTTTACTGTTAGGTAGGTACATTATATACACCTATACCTAAATTATGAAGTGTAGGTAGGTACTCTTCTGACCATACTTTAAACGATTTTATATTATTTCACAGCTGCCTGTCTAGCTGACAATCATAACTTGTAATCGAATTCTGCCCACTTCCCGTTGCGGTGAAAGCAAGAAGGAACTTTTTTATTTACTACGCAAAATATTTTCCTAAGGGGAATTTAGTTATTTGTGTCAATCACATATTTCAACGGTTTTCTATTTACTTTTGGAATTATTATCCAAAAATGACCTGAAAGTCTGCTTCATTCGTAATTAATGAAGCAGATTTATTATTTGTTTCGTTTCTAGAAACAAAGGCCTATTTTTTTTAACGTGAGCTCGTCTCTTTCGCTAATACCCAAATAGTACCTATATAATATGTGTGGCCCCAACGGAAAGTAATATTCACATAACTACACATTTCTACATTTTATTCCCGGGTTCTATAAATAATCATTTCCGGGAAACGTAGCGTAACTTACCGTGAAACATGGCTTTATCAAATTATAACAACAAGCGAATTACGAAAGGGACTGAATGAAAATCATATGTATGTAGATACACAAAGAATGATGAAAAGATGGCTTCAATCTAATCTATAATACTTTTCCCGTTTTGGGTTAACTTACTTCAAAAAATCAATCCACACAGTGCAATGATCTTTCCGCAGAAATAGACTAAACTCTAGTAGAGTGATTAATCGTTTCTCTATAAAAAAAACTTTTGACTGAAACTTTTAATTTGGTACCTACATATTTTTGTTAAATAGTGAACGGTTCATTTACATATGAATGTTCTAAAATTACACCCCTGTATACATCACCGTACTTCAAAAACTCGTAATAAACTTTATTTTTTCTTCCTTTCTTTACTTTTTTTCACTATGAAACATTTTTCCTTACCAAGTGTTTAATTATCAAGCAATATTCGTCGGTGAAGCCGTGGCCGTGGCAATTACCGTCTCGTTGACAACCCACTTAAATATTAACACGAAATTAAATATTTTCGTTCTCATTAAAATTATTTACAGTTTTTTTTAAATAAATACTTGCAATTTTCTGTTATAAGTAGAATTATCGTAGGCCGGCCAACTATGGACTTTTCGCATTTTTCATTATATGTATGTAAAGATACGTGTGTTTGCGCTATATCGGTTCATTTAAAATGCGACCAAACTTCAAGCGTCAAAACATTTTTGTGTATGTTTTATAGATAGGTACCTACCCTACCTAAACTGCTCTTTGCTTTCTGCCTTTTGTAACATTTTCAAAACCTATTTTTATAGCGTGTCAGGCCAGTGTATAAATAGCTTTAAAGTTTAAAAAGAATCTGTCCTAAATCGAAGATAGAAAATCTGTTACTATGTTACATTATGTTTCAGCATTGAAAAATAAATATAAAAAAAGAAAAAGTAGCAACCTAAGCTCAGAAAAATTTAAAAGAATTGAGAAAAAGATCTAGAATAAGAATAAAAAAAACAGGATTGTAATCAGTATGCTATGATAGATTCTTTACATGAAAGAAAACTTAAAAATTCTTGTTTTGCCTTTAAGTGCTACAAGACCCCACCCTACATTTGATACAGTGCAAAACAAAACAAAGACTACGTAAGCTCTAGGCCGTTATTTTATTCCATACATAATTCAACATCTAAAGCCAAAATCCACCTGTTGATATTTCAAAAGACAGAAAAATGAAAAAAATATTTTTAAAACCACACACAGGACGTCGCTACTCGCTTGGTGCTCCGAGTCTCGTACGTAGTACTTGGAAAAGAAAGTATTTCTTCAAAAATAAACAAGAATTTTTTCGGTGGTGGTGAAAAGCAAATACAAACGACAAGGCGTACCCTACGTATGTTTAATCCATTTATTTGGTTTAAAAATTGGGTGAGAGAAATGTCTCATTTCATAGACATGTACCTACTTCGGGTAGAGGTAGTTGGAGACGACGACGCCACCCGAATACCAAACAGAAAGCATACGAAGGTTTAATTAAAATCGCTCTAGTAGTTTGAAACAAGTTAAACTACACATTGCGACTTAGTATTGTATAACATGGCAACACTGTAACGAATAAAATTGCGTTTTACGATACTTTGTTTATTCGCTACGTGTACGTACTCATGTTCAATTGTAATACGAACACTATGTATACACGGTGACATATCAAGCTATACATTTTAAAGTTTTGGCTGACCTCGCATTGTATAGGCGTTCCGTACAATGGAGAAGTCAGCTTATACTGGATGTATAGCTTGATATATCGTCGGGCGTACATTTTGTATTTTAGTCGGTATTTAATAATATTGCTCGTTTGATCAAATCAAATTGGTTAACAATACTAAATATAAGTAACACAAATTAAATTTCGGTAGCCGTTTCTGATAAAATAATGTATATATTATAATAAAAATAAAAATAAAATCTGTTTATTTTCTCCACCACATAATGAAAAGTTAGTACAATACATAATCGTGTGTACAAAAATAGAATAGAATAGAACACTCTTTACTATGTATACCATAAAAAATAACAGATATAAATGTAGACATTTTACACAGGGTGACACAATGGGCGGTCTTATCGCTAAAAGCGATCTTTTACAGACAACCTTTGGATGGATTCAAGGGAGAAGGAGAGACAATAATGCAGGTAGTCAGTGGTGTACCATTTACATATACAACAAATACATACATACATAAAACATATACTTATCTACATATAATATATACAATAATAAACACACACACACACACACACACAGACATTAATGTTGTGGAGACTGGAGCCTGTACTAGGAATACCTGTGTTACAGGTCTCCAGGCCTCCAAACTACACGGACAAGTAACACTGACATAAGTGTCTACTAACAGATGACAATGATGATGGGATGGAAAAATATAAAAAAAAAAAAAAAAAAAAAAATGCAAAATAAGGAAAAAAAACAAAGCAAATGATTAATATATTAGACAGTAAAGTAAGGTGTGTGGGTGTGTGAGTGTGGGTGTGTATATACATAGCAAACAAAGCATTTTAAGTGGAAATTGGAAATAAAGGACGTGAAGCGGGCAATTTATAGAATACATCAAAAACCCTTTGAAGTGGAACTTAAAAAAAGTAAGTAAGTAAACCTAGGAAATAAATTAAAAAAGTGTAATTTAACTGTACAATTAATGAATGGGAAACAGGGCTTGGTTCCCTTTATCAAAATGGATCAACGGTCAAAAGGTAACAACAGTGACAATTTGTCTTGAATTCTAAACTTGTCTAGAATGTAGGACAGCCGTTACAAAGGTTAAGGCGTTGATGAAAAAAGTACACAATATATTGATAAAATCGTATGTGTACTCAATTAGCATCGGCCATCTTTATTGCAAGTGCACGCTACTACTCGAATCGTACGGTACTGGTCGTAGTCTTCACCTACATGGCACATGGCACAACACTGCTACCTAAGCTCAGTGGAACTGTCACGACCGTTACCTACACGGAACCGTTTGTCCTCAAGACCTGACCACTTTGAACGTAGCCGGTTTACTGTATCTATTACTTTATAATTATTAGTTTATAATCTATATATCACGCCTGTATTCTACGAAGGTTTGGGCAGAGGTAAATCTATAGTATACCCACATTTCGCCAGTTATATTTAACTAGCTTTTGCCCGCGGCTTCGCTCGCGTTAATTTAGAATTTGACAATCAATTCGGGTTGTTCGGGGAATTATAGTTAGGAGGATGAAAAACCGGTCTATCGACACTATAGACTTACAAAATGTAAAAGGTACTTAAATAAATAAATAAAACTCTTACCACACTATTAAAGTGTCTTTATTAATAATATAATTTAATCATGATTCCAAAGACACGTGGCGCCATCTATTATTATAAGAACGTTATTGTTGTTTTCCTCGGGAACAGTACTTTTTTTTCGGGATGAAAGGTACCCAATGTCCGTTTCTGTACCCCTGACAACGTATATGCAAAATTTCATGATGATCAGTTCAGTAGTTTAGGCGTGAAAAGGTAACAAACAAGCAAATAAACTTACTTTCGCATTTATAATATTAGTGGGGATGGGGATAGTAGGGAAGTAGGGATAAGGAAGTAGGGATTTACATGTAATAGGGGGCAATCCAACTGCCATCAATCGGATCCAAATCCAGAATCCGGGCTGCTACTGAGAATATACTGATGGAAAAACCCAATAATACTTTGCCCGACTCGGGAATCGAACCCAGAACCTCATGCTCAGAAGTAGCGCTAGCGATAACTAGACCAACGACAACGAGGCGAATTAGTTTATAGTCATTTCAATTCACAAACTCACAGCCTCTTTAAAAGATAGGTACAGTCACCAAAAGCGATAAGTAACCAGAGTCGTCGATATAGTTGAAGTTTAGTAAGAAACCATAGATATCCGTGTAAGGAACCGATGGATGTTTTCAACTGTTTGTTTTCTATTAATTAAGTTTTTACTACACTTCAATAAAATTAAAACTTCAACTATATTCGACGACCGTGGTTACTCATCTCTTTTGGTGACTGTACGTGTACATACATAATATAATTCCACCAAAAATACAGTACGCGGCGGGCCGTGAACATAGCACCTATAGCACATCAAGTATCTATTAGAAAATGTTTGGTTTTGTAAAGCGTCGTCGTCCCTGTCACTCATACAAATGTGTCACAGTCTCCCTCTAAAACAAGATACGTCATACTAACGACCACATGCTGGAAAAGTCTGATACAAATTAAATTATTCACATATTTATTTAAGTAGGTGTTCAACTAAGTTGTAATTTTCACGCCTTCGCGTTAGAGTATAGTTGATAGTTGAAACTGTTTAGTAACAGCAAAGTTTTGACAAGCAATGTGTATGAATTTACGTGGAACAGTATCTAACGTATTACATTATAATAAGTAGGAGTATTGATAATCGGCAACCATATTCTCTTCGATAGTCTTTACTAAAAGTTAGAACTAGAATAAAAATCTTACCACACTGTTTTTGTTCCTTTACCGCACTAGGGCAATAAAGATTTTATTATTTGAATTAATTTTATTAGCCGTATAAATGTCTTACTTTAATTTAAATTTAGTGACGGTTATGTTATAGCTTTTTAAAGTATCAATTTTATTAACGCTATAAGCTGTATTGTATAGAGCTTTAGAGCTCGTGCTTCACACAAAAAGCCCAAACTGCTACTAATATCAGATGAACCATTTTATAGTTTTAAAGTCTACTAAAAGCTTCACAATGAGGTCAAATGAGTTGTTATTCAAAAAAGCAATCACTGCGTATAGCATTGATTAGCACTTAACACACTTTTATATGCCAAACACCTCAATGTATATGACGCAAAAGGTGAATGTCTGAGTGTTCGTTGATTCATAAAACAAAAATTTAATCTCATAGTTTATGTCTTTTCAATAACAACGACTCCAGATGTGTTTATTTATACGAGCCGGGTGCCTGGCGCTGCGGTCTTCGGCGGAACAGTAGCATTGTTATGTATTTTGTTTGTTTGCAAAGGGTCCAGGGTTGTGATGAAATTATGAGATTGCCGCAGTAAGGGATTTATCTAGGACTTGAATTTCATTTCAAAAACTCTTTTGGATGATCAAATAAGGGATGAAGTATGATACTGTCTGGTATCTGAATCCGAAAAACAAGTATTCATTTCTGAAAGTTTTTCGAGGGTCGAACCGAAATAGCTGAAGCCTGTTCGTTCTTTTTAGAGCAGATCTCCAATAAAATTGTTTTGCGACTTTTGAGCTTTTCCTTTTTCATTTATTTTGTATTACAGAGGGTATTGGGTTTTCTAGAAAATCACTTATTTGACAATTGATACCAGCAATCAGATTGCGAATGGTGTCTGAAGTAGCAACCCGAGCCGAGCCGTGAGGCGGCGGCCCGCATGCTCCCACGGTCTCGTCTTACGATGCGTGCGCCTCCCCACCAGTCCCACCACCACGTCGCCACTTGATCACACAACTTGGTCGCGCCATTTACAATGCGGAACACGTGTGTCCAAGTGCCATGTATATTAAAGTAGAACAAAGACACTGTTCGTACGTCGACTTAGTGCTACACCCGCTCAAAATAAATACAGAGCAGCTAGCACTGCGGACTAAAATTGTCATGTACACGTAGGTCCCAGTAATTACATTTCGTAATCCGCTTGAAATTTGATACAAGGAAATTCTAATGATAGTTTGTAATGTTTAAGCTCTCACACAATACAGATATACCAAATATCAAAGCTATCTGAAAACCAAAATATTGTATTTCCACGTAGATCTATGTGTAAGAAGTATGTTAGGACAATCTATATTATACATACATTTCCATATAGTTAAACATAGTTTGCCATATACATTATGTAGTTATATTTTGCCATAAAGCCTGAAAATTTATGAGTTTCAGGTGTATGTAGTTAATTAGCGATACAGAGTTCAATATTATTTGATAGGGGAGCTAATACAAGCACAGCTAAAGATAATAAATAAGATTATGTAACAACAATCGGTGGTCCGAAAACTAACCACAGGGCAAATATCCTCTTGTAAACAGTTTCTCATTATTATGGGTAGTGAAGTAGAAGGTAATGTACAACCCTAATGAATCTTAATTAGTGTGTTGAGTAATAGTAATACCTACGTCAATACACCAACGACGTGAAACATCTGTGGTAACAATGAATGACAATATAGTCTGTCACACACGACACAGACGAAACGAAGTGATTACACGAAACAATGGGAGCGAAAATAGATCACGTTTTACCGTCGAATAAAAAAAAATCTATGGTCGACTATGTCCTTTTTTCAATTTATATTATCAATAAAATTCTTTCACATAAATGGGTGCCATTTGTTAGTGGCCGGGAGTGAGCGCGCCGCGCTGCCAACCTCTGTCGCCGTTGACATTCAATGTTGATTCAAATGCGTCCACGTCCCGACAATCGGCGTACCGTACTTATCTACACGCAATTTATTCTAATATCTCTAAAGTTTTATTAAAAATGTCCAACTTTATACGTGCATATTTTACTGAAACTAAATAAATGTTCATTATCTTGCTGGCCTTTCATAAACTTAGATATTTCTTATTCTTACATTATTTGAGCTGGAAATTTTCAATTTATAAATAGAAATAATATGAAAATGATGGATTGATCCACCGCCTGGCGGGTACCGTGGATCGAACGATAGATTGGAAAAACTCCCGCATTTAGTTTACATTCAATGAAAAATTATGATTGAAACGCTGAGTTTAAAGCTTCGTTGTTTCTTTGAGTCAACTCAACTGTCTAAGGATATTTATGAATTGCTTTGAAATTCCCTTTTAATGATTTTCAATCACTGTCAAAGGCGTAATTGATCAAACGGGATCAATTGTCGTCTTTGCTAGAACAGACAACATAGTATTTAATTTTCAGGTACTTAAAATCTATTTTTGATCATGATAGCCGTGGGAAGGACTTACCTTATTGTTTTCAAGTGGTTAACAAGTCTATGAAATATAAAGTGACATTATTACAAATGTCGATTTCAGTAATTACTAGTCTTAGCGCTCGTTTTCATGGAACTCGTTGTCTAAGTTATGATAAATGAGTATTCACGGCAAGGACAAAGTTATAACTTTGTATCCCAAGACTCTAGTTTGACACTCGATATTAAGGGGACTACAGGACCTAAATGTAAGTTTTATAATGCCTAAAAGTATATGATCCACTGAAGTAAACAAAACCAGAAAAATATATGATATTCTTCAGGATATTTGCTAATTAGATAGTGTGTTGAAAACATAATACAACTAATTTGATACGATAGAGAAAAATCACGAAGATACCTCTAAAAATGTCTTATAACGATTAAAAACCATACTACTATGCATTAAATCATTCTGATTTTTTGTCAGATTATTCTACAAGCAACATACTAACGTAATAGTGTTTTAATTTTTTAATCCAATCAATAGATTTTTCGTAAATTGATAATTGCTTCACTCTTTGCAATAAATTACCAGCGTTGTGTCATCGCGCATCTCTTTCTTTTCTATGCAGTCCAACAGTGACCGCGCTTTAGCTGTTGTAAGCCTCTTAAATGAGAGTTGGATATAGAATCCAGAAGTATAAAAAATGTTACATGATAATATTTCAATTCATTGTACATTTTCTGAAAATGGAACTAAAATGATCCCTGAATGTAAAACTATTTTTATCAGCAAGGGTCACTGTGATAATATCATGGAACACATACGTTAAGTTTCCTTCAATTATAAATTATGTTGATAGAAGTAATAATAAAAGGTGGCCTACTTAGTTCTTA
Organism: Dryobotodes eremita; assembly: GCA_917490735.1. Lineage (NCBI taxonomy): Eukaryota > Metazoa > Arthropoda > Insecta > Lepidoptera > Noctuidae > Dryobotodes > Dryobotodes eremita. The sequence goes on from OU823249.1 coordinate 16,021,667, forward strand.
TCATAAAAAAACTTTTCAGTTTCGTTTGTCAATCGAAGACATCAAGGGGCGCTTTGTACTCCCAAAGTTATCGACCTTAATTGCGCTATTAAGTCCTCGAATAAAAATTGATACGCATTAATATAATAAATTTGGTAGGAACAAGAATTCAGTCAAGTATTCCTGTACTTGATGAAGAATGCGTAGAACGCTCAGTTCACTAACGCTGCTACATAAATCATAAGTGAAAACATAGGTACTCGTGCACACGATATGTACACGTACGGATTTGTTGACCCAGTTCTACTTATGATTGCATTACTTTGTATATTTAAAAACTAATATTAAAACGTGTGTTTGTTTGTACGCCAATGCAGATGTTAAGAAATGTAGACTCATTTAAATAAACTCTTACTGCAGCGTGTTTGTTGATATAAGGAAATGATGAAACTCCGGATGGCCAGTGATTAGTTACGAAGTAATAAACATAAGCGCATATGTACCGATGCTACTTCGCAATATTTTCGCTTTTCACCGCCGACGAGGTGCCGACTGAAAGAGTCGGTATGTGTGTGTGTGTGTGTGTGTGTGTGTGTGTGTGTGTGTGTGTGTGTGAAGTAAACGTACTTTTATCCGTAAAGATGTGTTCATGAAATATTTATTCAAATGGCAGCACTTGTTGCAGTAAATAGGTAGTTTTGTATCGAGAGAAATTAGATATGTACCTTCTCGTGAAAATATTTAAGTGAATTTTTTCCACCCCGTAACTCATGAATATGTAGATCGATCTCTTTCCTTAACGGTTGGCAGAGATCAGCGATAATGTGACAAAACAGAATCCTACATCACGTGCTAATGACAAACGTGACCTTGCAGATATTTACTGTTACCATTACCACATTACGTTCGCCCTTCCTGCCTTTTACTATTTCAACTTTTCGCAATTCATAATGATTGTATTTACTCTACGTGATCGAATCACTGACTCAAAATATATGGTTGATGAAACAGTTATAAATAAATAATAAATAAGTTGATACACATAACTTAATTTTTATAATATAAGAGGCTAATATATGACATCCAACGCCAACCCTAATCTCTATAAAAGTAATGGAAAGTGGCACGATGTTCCCAAAATCTTCATGCATTTCTAAAGCGTAGAAAGAGCTTCACAAGTGTAGCGAGATTACACAATGTATTTTTTAAATGTCAGATTTTACGGCTGACGTTAGGTACTTATCAAAAATATATTACGAGAGTAAATTTCCAAGTTGATGAGAATGAAACAATCACAAAATAATGTAACCATTACGCCAAATGTGGTCTGAAGGTAAAGAGTTTTAGTATTTGTTTTGGGCGACGAAATCGGGACCCTTTATAAAGTATCAGAGATCTCAATACTGGTTCCCCACGTGTACCTACGTACATAGGTACGATCTACCATTTCCATTCGATTAGTTGACGAGGTTAGGATTAAAACCACTGCATATCCACTTTTTTTTAATAAGGCTGAAGTCGAAAAAAAACTTAATAAATAGTGAGCACATATTTTTGTATTTTTTTTTTAAAGAATGTTATTTACGTACGTGATAAATAGGTCCTTATAACAGTTTTTATTTTATTTTTTAATCTGGATATGTTGAGGTTTTGAAATAAAAGTTAATATGAAACATCATTTTACTAAGGAGAATAAGCTGTTTTAAAGTAAACAGTTACTGCTAATGGTATGTTTTATCATTTTGTGCAGAAATCTTAAAAATAAAAAATACAAAATTGTTGAAAGTAGATATGTTGTGGTTTTGATCCTAACCTCCTCAATTATTCTATTAACTATTATTATTTTTTACCTAAAAGGTGGAAAATATTTTATATAAAATTATTAATAACAGGCGCACAACGCTTGAATCGTGCAGGTAACAAAGGCTAGTGAAATTACAACAAGAACTAATAAATAACAAGAGCTTTATTGCGAGGTAAACGTATAACGCCATTATAAAACTTAATACGATATGAATCGGTAGCCATAACAAAGCATGCACCGTAGCAATTATAATAGGATTGAGACAGGAATTCTGTTGCGCATAAACTTGGGTAAAACTATCTTTTACTGGTAGATAAAACAATAAAGCGACTCATGAAAGAAAAGCAGTGAAATTAGGTTGAGCTGAACTTCGGGTGACATGTTACACGGCTCGTCTACGACCTTCTACGAGGGATTAATTTCACGTGGAGCCGCTCTCTATGCTCTTATAGAACAGTTTACCTCGTGTATGACATTTTTCTAGCGAAGACACACGTTACAACTTTTAGTCTATCCCACATTAATGTCCAAGTTCCTTAGTTTCGTGCAGGCTTTTGTAACATCGCTGCTTTTACAAAACACTTGAATTTTAATGTTAATTTAGTTTGACAGCACTAAACCTGTACAGTAGTTTTTGTACGTAGTTTATATAATACTTGCTCATCAGAATTTGCGTCATTTAGCATAGAGCAGCTCTATTAAGAAATAATATGACCCTATTGTATGTTCTCATGTATTTACATGTATATGTATAACTAACATAAGTTTGTAATAGTCCAATAGTTATTAGTATGTATAGCTGTTGCAATTTTGCATTATGCCTCCAAAGCAAAGTCTGCGTCACGGTCTTGGCACAAAAGGTTAAATACGTCGGCGACAGGACATTTGGCCCCAAGGCTAAGGCTGTGGACAGACTGTCTATTATATAGACTATCGCCCTACTAAAACAATGATGGCGCACACACTCGCAACTGTCTCATACATGATCGAATTTGCCAAAATGTACTGAAAAACCAGAAAACTGTTTTAATTCTTTGTACACACTGTCTTACAAAACTTTTGACGTATTTTCGGGTGCACTTTGCGGAAAAGCGAAAGCAAACATTATTTGAAGTTCGATAGAACTTGAGACTGTCAGTGTGTGCCGCGTGTGAGAAAAATTGAATTCTCAAAAATAAAGTGACACTTTCAATTCTCTACGGGGTTAAAGTAAATGAAAAGTCGTGAAAAAGTTTAAGTATGGTGTACTTGAGTTCTCTAGAACAATACAATAACTAAGATACGAATATTATGTAGGTATTTGATTACAGTTTTAAATAGTACGAGTATCATCTAGAATTCTAGATCTATGGAAACAATATCAGTAACGAATTTTGTAGATACGGTCGATATATCCTCCATTTTCAAATTCCCAATTCTGATATTGAACTAGAATTTCATATAGTTTCGATAATAATATTATACGTGCAAATCTCATTGAACCGAATCATGGATATTGGATCTACAATTTCAAGGAAATGCAAACAAAATTTGTAATATTCGTTACATACTTAATTTATCAGGTTTGATTTGGATGATACTTTTCGCAGACTTAAGACATAAAAAGCTCATTAATAAATATAAATATACATTCCTGTATTTCGGGAAAATATAGAATCTGACGCTGCATTTTATTACACGTAACAAGAGGATGAAGGAAAATTGTTATATTTCGGAACCATACATCATTGACGAAGGTGCCTACAAATTAAACAGCGGGTCGTCAGAGCGGGGCGGAGGAGCGGAAAGGGCCCGAGCTCGGGGCGCCATCTTCAACCACCACTCAAACGAGTACCTCTAACTGGGGTGAAAATAATTACACCAATCATAACATTAATCATGTCGAAATTACCCACTACCTAATTTTATACGTCAACGAAACTTGATCATTATTTCAATGCCTCTAAAGATGATATCAGACTGCAAAAATTATGTTATTTTTACTCATTAACATTTGGTTTAATTAGGAAATTGTTCAAGAGGTCCCAATTTCACATTTGCAACGTTTTTTAATATACTTTTTCTACAAAAAAAAAAGAAACTCTTACCCACTACGTGTGGGGAAAATATTATTAGGTACAGTGGGTCGTTTTCACTTGTAAGACCTATTAATTATATAAATAGCGATTGCAATAAAAATAGACTTGTGTAATGTGTGTAATTATTTCACGATTTGTTTCCATACGTCACAGATTGTTCAATAGTGGAAAGAATTGCTGTGAATAATTTCTTTGACGAAATGGAGGTTATTCACTAACACGGTAGTTTTTATAATTTAGTTGGTATATTCGGTGTAAATATTATGTAAGAAACATGTGTGCGTTTATAACTGTTACTGGGTTCAACGTAACTATCTGGGACACACGGCTACATAATGAAAAGTAACAATTTCTTTCAAATAGTGCCAACATTATATTGCTGTATTTGCCTAATTTCTCAATCTCTCCAAGCGTTATTTGTTGAACTCTCGTAAACTCAAAGGTTAAATTACTTTATTAAACTTGAAAAGTCCAGTTATTCATTAAGCTCAGCGATGCCTACGATTGGTATACAAAATGCATTATCGAATAAAGGAATCGAGTAATGAAACCAAAATAAACAAAGCTCGTTAAGGCTCCCTTAAACAGGCGCGACGCGACAGCGCGATGCTACTCTTGTAGAATTGTAGAACAATTTCTATGACAATTTCAAGGAAATAGTTCTACAAGAGTCGCGTCGCGCCTTTATTACTTATTTAATTTTCTCTTGGGAACTAAACGGTTCTGATTAAATAAGTCATGTATTAATACCAGTTTCTTGGCGGCGGCGAATGAATTAAAACTAGGCCCGGACTTAATGAAAATTCAATTAAGGAAAGGGTCAAGTAGGCAGCCAAGGTTTTTCAGGAAACATTAATAGGTGAACATTCTCTTTGTATGAAACCAGCTAAGCCACTTATGAAATACTTATACAGAGTGGCAGGGACATCGGCACGCAAACTGTAACCATGAATTCAGCTCTTGATTCTAGACCCCCTCTAGTAGAAATTGTTCGACGGTTATCAAAAAAATATCTGCTGTTTCATAGAAAAGTGCAATACCTACGCGGTCAAAATATCTTACGAAATATTTCAACGCAGGAGTTTGAAATATTTCGTCGATTATTTAACAAAATAAATTGCTGTTCCATACATTTTCAGCCGTTACTGCGTGATTGACCAACAAACCTACAACTATTTAAATATTTGTTGTATTATAATGCTGTCTGTATCTTTTACTACAGCTCCAATTTAGACGCTAGGCCTGAGATTTCAAACCTATTTTGAAAACTTCAACTAAGTACAACAATCTACTTGACTAAAACTGATCAAAATTATTCGAAAAGATATCCGCAATCGGATTCCTAGGAAGACCTTAATTTTGTTAAGTAAGCAATGTATACACCGATTGGCCAAAGAATAGGAGAATCTCGAAAACATGATTGTTATTTGCGGTGTAAAAGTTATGAAGTCAGCGACAGTCAGCGTTAATTTCTTCCTCAACCAAGAACACCTTCTATACATAGACAATATACTTACATATCATAATATTATTATTATACCTAATTACCTTATTACGAACTTGTTGCTTTGAGTAAGGATAAACAACATTTAATCTTTTAAAGCTCCTTCAAACACGCGCGACACGCGACGCGACACAAAGGCACAGCCTCACGCAGTGGAACGAATGTTTAGGACAGGTTGGAAATAGGCAATTCCGAAAAAATGTCTCATTTTGAAAAACGAATAGTGCCATCGTATTTAGTTAATAAATGCCTTCAAAACTTGTACTGACAAATTCCTTTCTATCTCTTATTTCGGGAGTTAATTGAGAAAATGAGAAATTTTACTATGAAAATGACTGTATCGAGCTCTGCCGCCTGATTACGGCCTCATTTCAAGTTGTGGTCTTTACTATCATAATGCACACACCAAGAGCTGCATTTAGTGCTAAGACACATAGTGCGCCAAACGTGCACTTTCTGATATACAGATCATCTCCTGATATTATGATTCGACGAGCGGTGCCTTTATGTCGCGTGCGATTCGGGTCGCGTGTCGCACCTGTTTGAAGGAGCTTTTATTTCGTAAATCCTATTTGCTTGTAACACGACTAATATACATGTGTTAGCCGTTAAGCTAACACAGACTACGTATTTTGTCATCGAAATTAGGCTTTTATGTTTTGGATTTTATATCCACGTTCATTTATACCCGAATCTAATAATGATGCTACGTAACGCACAGATGATTATATTTTATTGTATTTGAGGGGACAGCCATTAAGCTTTTATCGCATTACTATATTAAACTTGCGGTCTTATTTACCATATACGTGCGTGTATATATATCAAAGCAAGCCGTACAGCGTCAAGAAGCAATTTTAATAGTATGTTTACTGTTGTCCGACTACAGTATGTTAATTATAAGTTAACGTTTACGTTATAGTAACATGGAGGTGATAATGTGGGTGGTGTCGAGCGCGTGTTAGGGTCTACTGGCTCCGGTTCGAAGCTCCGGTAGCAGGCAGCGGCGCGGGCGCACGCGACCTCGTGTCATTGACCGCCGCTGAGCTGAGCTGCGCCCGCGCCGATGCCGTTGCTGCTTCTACGAATGGGTGTCAGCCTAAGGATGCCAAAATACCCACCTTTGTTAATCACTTCCATGAAAACTTGAGGAAAATATGATTCATAACCAATAAGCCACAACAGTTTCTCTTTTTATTACATACAAGGACTTTCTCTGACGTCACTTTTTTCTTTATCGAAAGTAGGTAGGTACTACTCTATGCAAAAGTACATACGAAAGCAATTTGTTTACATAGAAGTTAGCGTCCACTTATCAACTTAAAACCATCAGTCATCAACTTTATTTTAGATGTGAAAATGTGAAATTTAATTTAGACAACCCTAACTAAAACCGTTTAGATGTACGAGTGAAAGAGACGACAACTCGATGTCTCCAAACGAGAACGAGAGAGATAGCACCAATCCTGTTGTGGTGATAGAAAAAGAGAAACCAGTGTGAGAAAAAATACGTTAAGTCATTGTAATTTTCGAAATATGTGCGTGTATTTTATGGCGAAACGTACAAAAAAGGGGACAGGAATGATGTGGTGCAGAATTTTTACATTTTAGGGTTGAATAGGTAAGGCGTAAATAATATTGCTCAAAACCGCCATGTGGAAACGACGCCAACGTAGATACCTCTGACATTTAGTCCATTCATACTGAGAATCATCGATTAGAATGTAATTCTGAGAACTCGTTTTCAATGGAATCAACATGAGATGAGTAACGTAGTGCGCAGCATTAGAAAAAAAAACGTGGCGAAATAATTCGTGATAGCCAATCAATTCTATAAAAACCTCTGTGGCAGACAAAAGTTTTTGATAGTAAATCCATCATTGTCCATAACTTGCTCTATATTTACTTTTAGTTTACATCACAAGTACCTGTTGAAAGTAACTTTGTATCATGTTTTTTAACGTATTCATTGTGTTCTATTTTCCTAGATACTATTGAACTTATTTTTAGTTCTTTTTAAATAAATCTAAGTTAAAAGACTAGTTAAATTATACAAAGCTGTAGTTTCTCATTTTGTGCCTCAATTTTTTCAGGTTGCTCTCTAACAAAAAATGTTTCCAGTATATTTTCAAGAAGTTATCTCATTGAATAATCGTAACAAAAACAGTTCTAATAAGTTAAAACTTTCTCTATGGTTATAATAACTTTGTCTTGTTAAATGTGACTGAATAAAGTTGAGTTACGAGTACTTGTGGTATTCAAGAGACGTTTTCTCAATTTGCTATGTTCACCGCTAGAGACACAACAGAATTGGTTTACTAAATTATTAATACACGGGCGATCTGCGTAGGAAGGATAGTAATAATTTTTAATTTTTAATTTTCCACATAAGCACCCAAGTATGGAAAACGTGTTGCCAGGTCTATTGAACGCGAAACTTCGAATAAAAAATACAAACAAGAGAATGTACTTGTATTTTAAACAATAAAAGAAAGTGATCCAAATTCAATTTTCTACAATGATATTGAACGCTTTTTTGCCATCGGCAACACTAACAAGCTATCTAAGTTGTTTTCTCTTTTAACTTTTCTTCCCGTTGCAGTTGGTATTTCCTTTGGCAAAAAGCTTTTGATTTTAGAATGAAAATACCAATTAGGTACTACCTACTCTGTTTTTATTTTGCCAATAAGTGCAAAAATAATATAAAGCGTCTGCTGTGATGAGAAATACCTAAGAGATGAGATATGTCAAGGATTTTTCCGGATGGATAGGTTGGTCTCACAAAAGTTTCCGCTGTTTTCCTACCAATATTATGCACCGAGAAGATTACATTGTCTTGACCTGGACGGTATGTTTACGTGGAAATTTCGTGACCTCAATTTGTTGATTCATATAATATATTCGTAGTACATTTCAGGCTATCGCAGCAAAACCCGCTGAATCGATTGTTGAAGTGATAGTTTCATGATTAGTTTGTTCTTTGTTTAGATACGAAAAGCCGGCAGCCAGCGAATTTCAATGCATTGTAAAATGAAATCAAGCTGGGCTTTTGTCTAGAATTACATAATAGAAGACGTGGGTACCTAGATGTGGGCTAGTACATATAGTCTGTTTCAATAAAGAAAAAAAAATAAAGAATAATAAAATAAATAAAGTAGTAAAAAGTATCTGATGACAGTGTAAACAAACTCTGTTAAGGTTAAATTATATCGCATTACTTTTTCCAAAAAATATTGTTTGAATAATAATAACAACCTGTTATTGTCGCATTGCAGAAGAAAGGCCTCTTCTATAACATATTTAAATTGAAATTCAAAAATAATCGACGAAAGTTGATGCAAAAAAAAACAACCCCAATCGTCGAATAAAAACCTCTCTAAGGTGATTTAAAATTTGAATATCGGGCTTAAGTATCGAAATAATCAAATCAAACCACTCATTTTGTAAGTGGCACTACAAATTGGCATCCACAGGTACGGTTTCTGATCCATTTGTTTACATGTATATTAGATACTTTTGGAACAAGGTATACTATCTTACTAGTTTACTACCCACCTATATACTACGTCGCGTTATTTTAAAACATTTTAAATTTGCTCATATGAAAAGATACCCGAAGACTACATCCTATCTTTCCAGACTGACGAACAGTAAATTTAAAATTGGAGACGAGATTGCCAAGTTTTTAAAACTTAAACGAAAGATAGGCGATACCAGACGCTGCTAGACGCTCCCACTTATTTACAATCAATTACTTACGAATGATTTTGTTGTGTATATCATATATAACTGTGTGTTTGTGTATATATCATATACTAGCTTTTGCCCGCGGCTTCGCTCGCGTTAATTTAGAATTTGACAATCCATTCGGGTTGTTCGGGGAATTATAGTTAGGAGGATGAAAAACCGGTCTATCGACACTTTAGACTCACAAAACGTATTAAGCACTTAAATTACAAATAAAAAAACTCTTAACACACTACTAAAGTTTCTACAATAATATAATTCAATCATGATTCGAAAGACACGTGGTGCCATCTATTATCATAAGAACGTTATTGTTGTTTTCCTCGGGAACAGTACTTTTTTTTCGGGATGAAAGGTAGCCTATGTCCATTTCTGTACACCTGAAAAGGTATATGCAAAATTTCAGGATGATTGGTTCAGTGGTTTAGGCGTGAAAAGGTAACAAACAAACTTACTTTCGCATTTATAATATTAGTTAGGAAGTTAGGATTAGGATAAGGGTGATGATGATGGTATTCATATGTGTGTGTCTTTTGTTCCAGTGTGGTGCGCGGTGCGCGGTGACGACGAGCAACATGACGCGCGGGAAGGCGATGATGTTACCATGCAGTGTCGCTTCGCCCTCGAGCCCCTCGCGGGAGAGTCCCTCACGTACTACTGGGTGAGGAGCACCGCCAGCGGACACGACAACGTCGCGATCGGCAACATCCCCCTCGAGACTAATTACCAGTAAGTTCCACTAACCTAACTTGTCTTCGCAATTTCTGTTAGCTGTACACCAGTAAACGAGTAAAAGAAAATCCATTTTCCTTAAGGTAAGGTTCGCAAAAACAAGCCGTGTAGTATTTCAAACATACATCGTTTTGGTTCGTACACACAACATATTTTTACCTCAAAATAAAGCTGCTTTAACAATTTTTTTGTATATCCAGGGCTCGTGGTTAAATGTGTCAAGATGCAAATCTTAGTTACGCGCAAGTAAATACTTATGATCTTGCGACCTCTGTTGGACGTTTCGTACTCTTACGAAACCCTTTTTATTTTTTTACCCCAAGAAGATATTCAAATAAGTACCGATCTCTAGGGTAAATATCGGACATCTGCCAACCCTTATAAAATAATTAATATTCATGAAAAAGTACAAAGAGTTTGCGTGCTAAACACGGAGGCGGGTCGAAATAATACCGCTATAACTTTACAAAATAAGTAAATTATTGGGGATTAAAACTTATATAACAAGTATAACTTTTATTATATGAACGTGCCGTAAGTACCGCAGGTAGAGGAAAATTTTAAAAGCTTCTCTCAGTCATAGCATTAAATTAATTCATGAAACATAGAATTTAGGTTTATAGTCAAATATATAGCTGAAGCAGCAAGTAAGAGATCTATTATCAAAATAAGAGAAATACATTTACGTAATTTCACGCACGAGTAGCTACATTGAATACGATACGACGTCGTCTAATGCGAGGAAGATAAATTCAACGTCCAAATATCTTTCTTTCCGAGTGTACATTATAGCAGAAGACAGCCTTTAAACTGTACGTTTGAAAGATCCCACGAGCATGGAATTATACGTAGCTATGTAGGTCCATGAAATAAAATATCGACCCGAGGGAGTCTGTGGCGAGTGGAAGGGAAGAATAAAAAATAAAAAATTATCTCGCAGTGATGGCATGTCTGACAGGGTAAACGTAATTCCCTGTCGCAATGTTCTTCCGTAAGAAAAGTTATGTCAAGCCAGGGTACTAAGCTGCCAACAGTAAAAAAAATACATCCTTTGTGCTGGCTCGATATAAATGTATTTTTTTCATGGTTAACGAAACATCTGAAGACCATCAACTCCATATCAATTACGGATACGATTATAATGAAATAAATAGGTTTTATTAGTCGATTAAATAAACTTCAGCTTACACCGTTGCCTAAGTTTTCATACCCATCAGAAAATAAATCGGACCGTCAATGCCACTTATTTGAAGTTTTCATGTTTCAGTTCCTGAAAATTTAAAAACAACCGTGTATTGTACTTACATGTAAAACTAAAAAGAAAACCACAAAGTCTCTAAACTGCGGGTGCAAAATGATGCAATTACTATTTTATAAACAGTCCATTAGTATTTTAATAAAAATTGATACACCAAAGCCGCATATTGCAAAACATAATTATTTTTATACTCTTTGCATTCAATTAAGCTCAATCAGAATGTAACTACCTATCGCGTGATTTTACACACGATACGTGTATTTGAGTTGGATGTTTCCCTTCCTGAAGAACCCCACAACCAAAGCTATTGGAAACTGATAACATAAATCATTTAGGGATATTTTTAGCTCCCCTGTCCTAACATCACAAGTTTTGAACAAAAGCAATTTTCACTAAAAACTCATCTTTTTATGGATTTCCTACTTTATTTCTTACTGATGAAGTTACTTCTAAAAATTCAAACTCAAAGCGTTTATTTCAAATAAACCAATTACAGGCACTTTTGAATTTTCAAGGAGTCGGTCAGTCAGAAAAATGAAGCTAGTTGCTCAGTCCAAAGCGTATGTAGTACTCGTAGGTACCTATGGAGAAGAACGAGCAAGAAACTTCACGGACACTCTTTTAAATATTGTTACAAATAATAATTAGTTACATCATTTATGTTAAAATTATACATGTGCGAACGATGTAGAAAGACGTGCACGTTAAAAGCGTCCGTAATAAAAAAGGATAAAAACAAAAAAGAAAACAATTCAGAAATTAAAATAAGCCGTGGCAGCTAAGAGACGACCAGTCCCTACTGACGGCGCCCGTTCACAAACATGAATCTAGAGAACTTCATGAGCTTTTCTTCGACAAAATTTGATTTATGGCACAGTAATCAATATGTGGTTTGTCTTTGCTACTTATAAGAAAATGTCAAAATTTATTTATTCTGCGTGTTATAAATTTATAATATATTATCCTTGTATTTACATTACAGTCATAAGCTCGACGTTATGATATTCAATAGTATTTATTAGACGAGGTAATTAGGGATCTTTGCCTTGCTAATGGTATACATTAGCGGACCTAGGGGTTTATTTATAAACGTTGCTTAAAGTTAAGCAAATTAAACAGTCGCTAATGTTTAATTTGTGACGTTTAAACGTCTCTCAACTTTAAGCAAAGTTTATGAATAAAGGCCCTAAACGTTAATATTTACCTAAACGTTTTAAGAAAATTCTATATAGAATTTCCTTTCTTACGACCCTAAAAATACAACTTTTGCTTTTTCAGATACCTGAATAAACTGAGTCTTCAAAAAAATATTAAATGATGAGTTATTACCTACTTTTGGTATAAAATTGCTGCTTCAGTCAGAATATCTTGTACATTTTTAATTTTAAGCACAGCAAAGGTTCTAGCGGGATTATCATTCGTAACACATATTAATAATGCAAATTGAATATATTATGTCGTTGTCAGAGCCATCTCGTAATAAGGCAAAACAGGAAATCTTTCTGAACACCCTGCGAACGACCACAATAATATTAAGGTTTTAGCTACACGCCAGGCCTTGATGTTACCACTAAGAGGGAATTACGTAAAATTCCTTTGTGACATTTCTCTACCAAGATATGTACATACACACGATTAGCATCCTTTCAAACGTTGAACGTCACGTGCTCGGGACTTAAAACGGCTTTTCTCGGTGAAAATAGTTTTTAATTTTGTATTTTCACCACATGCACTGTGACGCTACTGCAAAACGAACATTAAACAACTATGTAGTACGTCTGCACTTAGTGTGTCGGTGTGTATGTCTATTTACAAACGGCTTACAAATATTCTGCTAACAGTCTGAAGAGTCGACGGCCTCGTTGCTTAAACGTGAAGATCTCTAGGGAATACATTCATGTTGGCAGACTGAAGCTTTTGTTGTTTGTAGGATCGCGAGGAATCTGTCGATTCTGGAAAATAATGAGCGAACCCATTAGGGATTGTAGCTTCGCTTCTTCGGAATTAAAAAACGAACATGTTTTGTTGCAGGATCTCGTATGCGCCGACGGAGGGTCGTTTTGACCTGCTGGTGTCAAACGTGTCGTATGAGCGTGACAACGGGCGGTTCGAGTGCCGCGTGAAGGCTGGCGGGTCGGGGCGCACGCTGCACGCGCAGGGGCATGCGCTTACCGTGCTGACGAGCCCTCGCGCGCCCGTGCTCACGCCCGGCTCACACGCGCAGTCACAGGAGGGCAGGGAGCTCAACCTCTCGTGCTCTAGCTCGGGAGGCTCACCCGAACCTACCATCAAGTAAGACACGGATTATGTTTCGTAATTCCGCACACGTTTAAAACATAATTTATGTGATTATTCTCGTAACACCTAGGTACGTTCCGCCTTCCACAATACATTCCATTTATGTGTAAGGTGTGTATGAGGTGATTTTCAAAGCAAAATGGGACCGGAAGTCTCATTTAAGACCGGAAGTCAGATATACCGACGACAAAAAAATCTGAAAAAAAAAATGTATTTGATACTTTGAATAATGGCTAAATTGGCAGTCAGAAATGAACGCTATTTCTGACAATAATATTTTGGTTGTTTTAAATTATTCATTGTTACCTAAATATAAAATGGTAATCAATGAAAGCTTTCCGCAAAACACACAACGAAAACCATTTCACTTCAAAAGTTTTTGAAATACTTCTGTATCAAATTATCCACTGTAGGTAATAATGTTAAAACCAACATGTAATATAAGTTAAATTAACGGCGAAAGTCTCGCAGTATTTACTGCTGATTATGTAGGCGTGTCACTTAAAAAACTTTGTCGTGATATAAGCATAAAGTTACAAATTAAACATTTAATTGTAATTGCCAGTTAACACGTGTGACTTTGTAAACTTATTTGAACTTTAGTCTTGCTCAAATATTTGATGAATCCTAAATTAAAATAAATCTAAGTTAGTGCGATACGATTAGCTTGAGTCACAGAATTTCATTCTAGCAAATGACTAAGGTATTACTTATCGCTATCCCGACTGAGCTGGGTTCATTACAGCCGGCTTCAGATAATGCACCCTGGTAAGCTTTCATTATTAATTCGTTCGGGTAACATCGAAAGTCATAATCGTTACGGAATAATTTATTTGACACATTGCTAAGCCTCAGAGAAATAAAAAGTCATTACCGGCAGTGCTGTAAGCCCGTATTGCAGGCTAATTATATTCTTCATAATATTCCCTCCGATGTTTTAATTATTCACTCACATATTCGCTATTTCCCCGTGAACAATGGAATTGTGTGGAACCGCTCCTGGCAAAAACACGTGATTTCTTGAGACAACATGAGTATTATGTTTTAAGACGGCAATCTTACTTCTGAATTGTATGAACTGCGGAAAACTTGACCCAGCGCTATACAAGTGGTTGTCGGTACTAATCCCTCTCCACTTTGTACGTTTTCGTATCACACCGTAATTGGCTTTTACCTAACGCATTAAGAACGGCGTACGGGGAAGATAAAAAGCTGATAAATGTGGTGATAAATTTCATGTAGGCAGTGACTCGGATTCAATTAGAGTCGGGGAGGAAAGGCCCACACTGAGGGTAGTACCCAGCGGGCAGCTGGATGTCGGAATGACCGCTGCTGGCGCACATATTACACCCCGGTACAAATAATGAAATTGAAGCGTTGCACTAAGCCGGGGTTTTCCGGGATATTTGAAAATGATGTCATATGAGCCCGCTACGGCGTCGTTGTCGCGGAGCTGGCACTAGTTTGCATAAAAAGGTCGGCATCTCGGCCGAATGAAAACTAGGTGTTCTGGATACACGTCACAAAAACTCGGTAGACGAGGCACTACGTTTAACCGGATATGTGTCCCGGATACATGAACTATGAGACGCTGTGTGAGCGCGGAATAACTTTCAGTTACAGCTTGAGTTTGTTGCGGTTATTTTTAGCTTTTTTAATTGGTATTGCAGTTACAACCAGATTCAATAGTGAATAAAAAAATATTGAAATGTAAAACAGACGGATATCCAGTACAGCTTGAGTTCTTGGAAATAAACTGACTGTGGTATCACGATTGTCTAATTAAGTATGTGTTCTTTGTTGACGGAGAGCAGCCACTTAACACACGACACAGGTACGCATTATATTGTGATTGTAATCTGTAAAGCCCAACGTGGAGCCTCTGAATACTGCAGATCTATTTAGAAACCACTTACCGTACCGAAAATATGAAAGTAAATAATGTTAGCTTAAAGTTGTGTTAATTTTATTAACTAGTGGCTCTGTGAGTTGTAGACCTCGCAAGTCTGTCTTTGCATAGCTTAAAACTGAATAATTGTTCACCGAGCTATTTAAAACAAAAGAGCACAAAATGGCTGAAATATGTTTTTTTTTACGTTTTCAACCCCATAGCTCCGCCATTTAGAAAAATTTCGATAAACTGAATTGACAAAAGAAATCCATATAATTATCGAATCTACTCACAAAATTTCACGAGAATCGGTTGAGAAATGTGACCTGTAGAGGAGAATAGACATCCGGACATCAAGACTTACGAAAGCATTTTGCCCAAGCTGAAACGGAGACGTTTTGCTCACGCTTCGCGCTCGGTCGGTCAATAAAAATGTAGTGTACTACTTTTGTATAAAATATAGTAGAGTTTTTTTTACTTAAAAATGTTTTATTACTTAATTATTAATAATAACAATATGACTGCTTTAAGAAGTAAGTAATTAACATCCAAAAACCAAAAAAATCTTCAACTCCAGCTCTATTCTTTGCTAAACCTCAACTTATAAGCGTAGGAGCAAAAGAGTGGCACAAGTTTTAATTTAATTAAAATCTAATCATGAATTTGTGTGTACCGCTCAAAGTTGATATCTTACACCTGCGCGACACCCATTCTTGTCCCAATTTACCAAAAAGTTGTGGCTTTGTGACGGACTGTGGCACCAAGGACCGAAATTACAACACGAGGACCACTAGCAGTTACATGCCGTGTAATAATAAGGTTTGAAATAGTAACTTACATATCCGCTAAATAAGGAAATCAAAAGAACTGGTTACACACAAAATTATACGGAAAGGAAGGTTTGTGAAACACGAAACTTAGGTACCTTCCTGTTTAAATTTTAAATTCTATTCTGAGTGGGATCTAAATTCTAAAGTAAACATGCGTGGTTTTGTACGTACGTAGGTACTTATGTACCCACCCTCCCTGATGTGAATGTATAATTGTAGAAACGGTAGCATTACACAAAATTTATTTTAGGAACAATAATTTATTTTTGTGAACAGTCGTAACTCGGTATACGTACAATTAACCATCGTGCCATATACTGGGGCGTATATTATTAATAATAAAAATAATAAATAAAAATCTTTATTGCAGACCACATCTATACTCCATACATACATACATTACATATATGTGTACATAAAATAAATAAAATTGAAGTGTCTGTTTGTAGTGTAAAAATATTTTTTTTTACTAAATGCATATGAAAGTATAACGGATTTTTTATTTTTTCTGTCTATCTGTTTGTTCCGGCTAATCTCCGAAATGGCTGGATCGATTTTGAAGAAATTTGGTAAGGGAATACTTTGAACCCTGGGGAAGGACATAGGCTACTTTTTATTGACATACCAAGCGGGCGAAACCTAGTGATCCATAAAAAATACAATAAAAAAAGTGAATACAAAAAATACAATAAAAAAAGTGAATACAAAAAATATAATAAAAATGGCATACATACATACAAACATAAACTCACGCCTTTCTTCTCTTGCGCATTAAAACACAAACATTTACGCGGCTATTTCCAACCACCGTTTATAGGTCTTGGTAGCCCACATCTTTTCACCAAGGTCCTTAAATATTATACTGTTTCTACACATACCAACCCTGGACATGAATGATGCAATTCTGCTACTCTGAATGGCATTGATCTCGTTCAGCCTCGCCTCCGCGAATATTCCAGAGACACTACAATAGTAGCGCTTCAACCGCATTAGGTGTATATAGATGTTATTGTACTGAACACGTTTGTTCTTTGTATAGTCAGTCTATAGCTGGCACGTATAAAAACTTTGACACTAGGTTTTGAACCTGCACCTTAGTCTGTACTTTAGCCTCAAAAAATCTTCTGGCAAGCATGTTTCCCACAGCCGATAGGGCATGACGCTGGCGATCGATATCCGGATCGTTTTTCATGTCCCATGTCAGTATGTGACCGGTTCCCGACCTGAAGATCACAGTTTTGTTTTTCTAGCATTGTAAACTAAGTCAGGGTTTTTAGCGTACTGATCATAAATAACCGGCAACTTTCTTAAGACCCTGGTTAATTGTGATCAGTAAGCTAAAAAACATATATTATATTTTAATACCTATACAGAATTTATTTAAACATTGGTCCCAGGTTATGTTTCGAGCTTATTTGAAACGTATAAACGTCATTGAACATTTATTTATAAAATATCGGGGTAACAGCTGGTTTTTAAATGAGAATACTTAATTGTAATCGTAGAATTAAAATGGACTCTTTTATCACATTCAGGCAACAAAGAGAAGAATTTTGTTAATCGCTCTTTGAGAAACCGCAGTCCTAAAAGCCCAGTGGCAGTGAGTGGTTCAAACAGAAAATAGATTACTGCTGTGTTTCAATGGGAAGGAGCAATAAACATTATTTTGCCGAATACCGAAGGGTTCGCGACTAATGTAAATTCACTCACACGTTCTAGATTTAGTAATAAAGTGTCGAGGAAAAAGTGTGATTTTAAGCTCAGTCCATTAACACGTAGAGTTTTTATAAAAGCTTGTAATAAAATGAACCCTCTTTATGTACACATAGGAAAATCAGTAAGCCACTTTAGAGCGTGCAGTAAAATACTGAATGACAAAATGTGCTCATGCAAAATGTTAACGAGTGTAATTTTCCAGATGGTACCGGGAGGGTTCAACGTATCCTTTGGATGCGACGATAGCGCACGCCAAGACTCGCTCGGACCCGACTGTGGCGACCCTGACGCTCACGCCGACGAGGGAAGACGATGGAGCAGTCTTCCGGTGCGTGGTGTGGAACAGAGCTATGTCCGAGGGGCAGCAGCTCGATGCCTCGGTCGATCTTAGTGTCAATTGTAAGTACTTTAGTTAATGCTACTATTTATTATTGTTCTTTGTTGATTTATTACCTTTTGCACCATCTCACCGGACGGGGAGGAGCCGTCCCATCTCATCCTCCCATTCCTTAACAAGCTCAATAAGAATATATTTAATTATGCTTCATCTTACTAGCTCCCAACACGATTTTATAAAAACATTGAGTTTTAAAACGTAAAAAATGCGAAGTCGATTATCGTTAAAACTGTTAAAAAGTGCCACCTATCCTAAGCACATTATAATTTACTTCCGAGAACGGTGCAATATGAACACATCAACAATTACCAGGATGCCGGTTGTTGTGGAAATGAAAGGAAAACACTGTTTATCTATCAGCTGCATTAATTCTCACGCGAATTGTAAAAGTCAACCGCGCCGGTAAGGAACACAGCTGGCCGGCGACACGACGCCGCTGAATTATATCAGTGCATAATGACATTCTTATAGCCAGCACTCCTTATATCATTTTAACGCTCTTTTCCCTCAAGTCGTTTAAAGTAATTTAGACCTCTTTTATCATCGCAATTTTCGGGATACCAAACTCTTTATACCAACTACAATGGTTGTTCAAGGCCCTAGAAACAGCAATGCTAAACCAACACTAGTAGCTGTGTCATGAAGACATCACGTTCACGATACAGTACAGACTGAAATCAATATCGATGCAATTTATCACGTTTGGAATCCGCACTGCGAGCGTCTGTCCCCGGTGTGTGATTGGGCACATCCATAGTGGTCACCCGTTACTTGAATAACCGGTTACATTACCATTACTTTACGTTGAAATATAGCCTTTAAGGATTATATTAAATTATTCTCAAACCAAGCTTTGAATTATAAGCACGTAATAAGACAATACAGACCAATATCGTCTTGACTTACCCTAAATGTTAGGTTACTGAGCCAAATACATAATTGAGAATTTTATTGTGTTCCACCGCCGTATGAACAACAGGTTCATTCATCACGTAGGTATATAAGCACCTACATTTTGTTTCTTCGTTCACACGTAGTGTTATACTTAAGCCAGTTACGTCATTCAATTCCTTTCACGCTCCGAATAAACCTATTCAGGAATTTGGCTAAGGGTGTCGCGAATCTGAAAAACAAGTGTAACAATAACTTGTTTGTTCATCCACTGAATATTTCCAATGCTTATATTTGTTTTTTATTTCATTTATAAAGAAGTTTTTTATTTGGATTAAAGAAAAAAGTAAATACAACTCGCAAATAAATAAGGTTGTATTTTTATTTGTACGAAATAAAAAAGTTTATATTTCTTCTCTTTTTTTTTCGAATTGGTAGGTATAGCCGTCTCAGGTTATTAACACATTCGACTTATTAGGATAGGAATAGGGATTTCCTATTTCAAATCAAATATTTCATTTTCTGTGTTTTATTTCTTCGAAGTGGGTAGAGCTTCGTAGTAAAATCTTATTTTCGTACAATAAATCTTTGATGATTTGCTGCTCGTAAAACTTTGATGTTTTCTTCAAGTCTACCATTTAGGTACGTCTCTGAAGTAATTTTGTATTTGAGTAGAGATAATATTAATTTTATTAATCCTGTTGTAATTAATTCTGTAATATCACTGACTATGTACCTAGTAATTAATAACCTTACTTGGAAGTAATACTTCGGTATTACTCTTTCAAAAAGTATTTGAAAGGTTAACTTTAGCCAAGATTTAATAGCTAGTCGGCGGGAGTTCTAAAACTGCTACATAAAAGTCGTATGTCGAGTGTAAAGAAAGCCCAGATAGTGTTTGTACGAACTCCTTTCGCGCGTTTAAATGTAGACGGCGTCTCGGCCATAGGAGTCCCTGAGCGAAGCCAGCGGCCATCAAGGAAACGCAAAAGCTCTCGGCAAATAACCTCAATGACCTAAACTTGCTCCCGCTGTACCTCGGGAATGGAATCCTGCTCGCTATTATTTACATGACCCTACTGTGCAAATACAAGACTATGAATGTTCTTGGTTTATTTTGGTACTGATATATTGCTATTTATTTTACAGTAATTTACTTCGCCCTTATTAAAATGCTCAGACAACGAAGCCCAGAAGTCTTTTGGCTTCGCTTAGACTAGTAATTTACGTTAGTTTAGGTTTAAAATAAAATTAAACAAAGGTTGAGTAGATACCTACTTACTCACCTACGTTCTTTGTTGAATTAATAAACTTACACTCTGTGGAATGAATTTAGGCCAATATTTTTACAGATTTTGGTAGATTCGAATTGAGTCGATTCATGTTTTATAATATGTTGAAAAAGTCGTTGAAATAGACAGCATTCTTACAGACTGCTACTAGAGTTACAGTTCGCGCAAAACTTTATGAGCCCTCTGTACGTAGGCCCAAGAAAGAAACCGCGCATGGTACAGTTGTGTGAGAGTGAAAGAGTTCCCTCGGACACCTATATTATGCATACTGCGCAGCCACTCGCTGCAACTTCCGACAGCTCATAAAGTTTTGCGCGAACTGTACTCTGACTCGGGCACACGTCTTACAGATACTAAGTACCTACTTACCCTACCTACATACTTATTCTGAAAAATTTCAACAATATTTCAAAACCAGTGTTGTCATGACGTATAACATTTGCAGGCTCCTATTCAAACCTTTTTTATTTATTACAGCTTTGACCGTAGTCAGGCTTTCATTTTGGTTTAATTTGTTTTAGTTGGCCCAAGCTGCTTATAAAAACGTTCATGAAAAATATCTGGGTTTGTACACCATGCTTGTTTTCCCCTTCAGTTAGATGTTATTTTTATTTTTTATTTTACATACACTTTGACATTTGATGATTATTATATACACAATGACATGAAAATTTACTTTGTGAAGAATGTGAGGACTATGTGGGTCACTATTTATTTTTTCACTTTCTCAGTTTTAATAATAATCTGGTAGTTTGAGTAATTTATGCGGCCTACCCAAATTGTCCTTTCTTTGGTATTGTTCGTCGCATCGTTGAGCTCCTTAAGTTCCGAGTTGAGCTGCCCGATTACTCACAAATGCGTGCACTGACTAGACAGGTCCACTCAATCGGTGTGGTTTTTCCTCAAAATACCATTTCAGACACAAATCTACCTACACGGTCTTCACATGATCTGACCAAGATTATATCTGGACTTTAAAAGAGACTGAGTTTGTTTCCACCTTTCTTCTCAGAAATGTAGGAAACGCCGACCTCATCTAGTTTTTAAAACATGATTCACGTGTAAACATGTTTGTATAAACCTACTTACAGAAATAAAATCATTTATTAGTCCTGTGCAATATGGCTAGCCTATTAGACCGAGCACAAATCTAGACGGGCTACTAAGAATTTCCTAATAGAAAGCTAAATAACACTTTAAACTGAGTTTTTTACTTTTAGCTAGCCTAGCTTTTGTAGGGTTAATTCAGAGTCCGTTCTATCTGCTTTTGTAACAGCTTCGTTCAAAGCAAGTAGCATTTCTAGTAGTTCCAGTTGGTTTAGGCGAGCCCACACGTTAAGACAAATCCCGCAATTGAAAGTTTGCCAGGTAAACCGACCAGCGAACAAAAACTTTGTTTTTGTTGTGGTTAGTCAACAATTACTCAAAGGAGACGTGTGGTAGGTTCCTATAGAGAAACGATGTAGGATCTTAGACACAGAATTATAATAAGTAGACAATAGTAGGTACTTACCCAGTATAGCTGGTTGGAATACATTTTTTAACTGAAAAGATACCGAAAAAATGTAAGCATCGGACATTTTTTCTTCAACTTTAAAGTCATACTCTTTACACCATTTTATATTTGTGAAAAACAGCGCTTTGTCTCTTGTTGTCTTGAAGGATTTTCAAAAGAAGGTCCTAAAGTCTTATCTCATTAAAATTCTTATATTTCCTGCGCTTAGCATTAAACGCTACATAAACCTGCTCTACAATAACCGGTATTTTATTTTGAGGGTTTAGAAACATCTTTTCGGAATAGCTAGTGCAAATAAAGATAAATTGAATAATTTACAAAGCGAGAAAAAGCTGAACTAGATTAAGCTGATTTTATTAGGTCCTATATTTATCATTATAATATGTGGCCAAGTAACGAGATGGGAACTGAACCTATAGTCTTTTCCCGGGCACAATTCCAATATCGGGCTATAATGCTATAAGTGCATGACATAGTTAATTGTTGCGATCTTCAACGCCAAAATCTTACTGTTGTAAAAGACCATTGACCTCATGTTGTATTTTTATTCGAGTCGATGTTTAAAGATACAACTGCAACCACATGTCTCTGTGTTCAATGCTCGGAAATTAGGTTAGGTAATTGAAATAAAAAGTTAAGAAGAAACGATAAATGATAAGATCGTTTTGATGCTCTCATCTCGCAGCAGCATCTGGATAATGTTTATTATGAACTGACCTGAATAAGCAACATCTTTCACCAGCTGAAGAACACGCATCGTGCATGCGCGCCAGTGCATGTTTTAATTCTGACAGATTCTGTAAACAAATTTATTATTGGTATGCTTCGAACAGCGAACCGGACCAGCACATCCGCTTCCTTTGTACAATGTTAATACTACAAACCGTCGACAGCAATACACACAACACGTGCGGTGAAAATATTCCGTGCGGTTTTTTCGTTTATCGATTCAGAATATTTTGCGAAAATATTTAAAAAATAACATTTCACATTTAACGTTATCTTGTTATTGTTTTAGATTTTCCTCGCGTTGAAGTTGCTCCTGAAAATCCTTTGCGAGTAGAAATAGATGGTGTAGCTACTATGGAATGTAAAGTCGATGCCAAGCCTAAAGTGAGCACTGTGAGATGGACGAGAAACGGCAAATATATCTCAAACTCTTTCACACATACTATCCAGGGAGTTACTGTGCAGGATGCGGGAAAATATACATGCAGCGCTGACAACGGCTTGGGGCGCCCCGGAGAGAAAGAAATGTACCTCGATGTACTTTTCCCTCCGAGCGTTACGGTAGAGTCCAAAACGTATGAAGCCGAGGAAGGCGGAAATGTCGAAATCAGTTGTGATGTCTCTGCAAATCCTGAGCCTACATCTATTGACTGGACGATGGAAGGAAAACCTGACTTCCATCAGAGCGGAAACACTCTTACTTTATCAAGAGTGACCGCCGAGATGGCCGGAACTTACGTTTGTCGGGCTGTGAATGTTATATCATCTAGCAACGGAAAGCGTACGGAGCGATTTAACAGTGCATCAGTAGCTGTGCTAGTGCGACACAAACCTGGTCGTGCGTACATCAGCCCTGACCGGCCAGTGGCCCAGGAAGGGGCAGGGGTCACTCTTACTTGCAGCGCCAAACCACCAGGCTGGCCCGCTCCGCAGTACCGCTGGTTCCGAGATATGGATACTTCTCCAGACGTAAAGCCTGCAGTGCTCGCTACAGGCAATCAATACTCTATACCTAATGCACACCTTGGTAGTGAAGGTGTTTACCATTGTCAAGCTACAAACGAATTAGGTCACGGCGAGCTAGCCTCCGTCACACTTGAAGTTCACCAGCCGCCTCGTTTCCAGACCAAGTTACAAACTCACATGACGAAACGCTCGGGAGAACCAGACATCACGGTCACTTGTAGTGCAAACGGAAAACCGCGCCCTAATGTCAAATGGTTCAAGGACAACGCGGAGATTAAAGCCGATACAAATCTATACGAAGTTAAAACTGATATCACCGAGAGCAGTAATGCCGTTTACACTGTTCAAAGTACTCTTAAATTCAACGGAAAGGCGAGACCGAATACTAATGACCTATTGCCGGACGATCGGGGTATTTATTCCTGCGCATTCGAGAATGAGGTTAAAAAAGTCGAGTCTACGATGCATCTTCGAATAGAACGTAAGTATACAAAAAATGTGGTACCTATATCATGTTGAAATCTCATAACTTTAATTAGCAAATAAATAGTAAAAGAAATTCGCTCTTTATAAAGAACTAATTATAAATTTCTTTACTGTTTCTTATTCCTTTATCAGTATAAAGGAAATTGTATGGAAATGGAAGTGAATAGGTAAAGAAAATTAGAAGGTATATAATACAAGTTAATTCATAGCTAAATTATTTTTAACCTTGTTATCCTCATTTCAGACGAACCCATATCAATTCGGCAACACAATAAAGTTGCTTACGATGTCATGGAAATGGCTGAAATAGTATGCAGGGTGCAAGCGTACCCTAAACCAGAGTTCCAATGGTTTTACGGATCTAACACTGCGCCTCTGCAGATGTCTTCTGACGGACATTACGAAATAAATACTACGACCGACAACAATGACTCATACCGCAGCGTTCTTAAAATAAGGAACGTAAAACCACAAGACTACGGGGACTACTACTGCAAAGTGAAGAACTCGCTAGGGAGCATACGACCTCAGATCAAGTTACAGCCAAAAGGCGCTCCGGAGTCGCCTCGATTGTTGGAGAGCCAAAAAGTGGGGCCGACGTATGTGACTTTGAAGTGGGAGGCTGGTTTTGATGGAGGGTTGTCGAGCACGAAATACTTCGTGCGTTATCGGCGCGAAACTCTACGAGGCGCGGGCGCATCCGCTAGTTCCGAGCACTGCGCCTCGGACCGCACCTCCGAGTTCGACTGGATGGAGTACGACTGCGGCCGCATCAACCCCTGCAACGTCACCAGGCTCGACCAACACAACACGTACTCTTTCAAGGTAACACTTTTCAATTAAGTAATATGGACTGAATGTTATTTTTGAAAGTTTCTGTCATTAATAGAAAGTAGGAACTCATGTTTTATTTCTATTACAATCACATCGATATAATTATAATATTTATGTGCTTGTGACTGGTCGATTGTTGGGTTACGTAGGTCTTGTTTGTCTCTGATAAATCAATAAGATTTTCTTAACCGAGAATTTTGAAGTAAAGTGGGGAACAAGAAAGTACTTCTCAGGTTTTTAACCTAAAGTGCCAAATAGATATTAGCTATACCTAGTGTAATTTTCAAAGGAATCAATTGTCTTAGTAAAATTAGTGATGGACCGAAATAAGTTGACTAATCAAGTTCAGCAGCTTCTAATGATCAATTTTTTTTGAGATTCCACTGAATTCCGATTTATTTGCTGAACATTCGGTTGCATGAAATTAAACCACAGACTGTCAAAGTATTGCGTATTATTTTGTTATAAGATGAAAAATAGTGCGAATACAATCAAATATAGATACAAATGGTCGCAATGGTGGCGAGGTAGTGAGATACACGCTAGCGAACTTATAAACCTGTCAGTGTCACTCTTTCGAAGCGCATGCAATTCAAACGGAGTTCGGTAAAACTATCACTTCGCCACAGAATGTTCGGACGAAGTCGACTTTCGGCAGAATCTACATTTAGTCTCGGTCCATCACTAGTAAATTAGGCCAACTTTGGTTTCAGATATAATGTCGCCCCAAGGAATTGTAGGAATTGTAATTTCAGTTACGATTTATCCCAAATACGGTATTAACTTACATTTTTGTTTTTCATTGTTATCGCTACCGACAGCAACTCACATTTGTTTTCAAGGTAAATCATTCGGCGCGTGCCGTTAGTTTATTTAAGTTTACAATGTTCTCTTTACGTTTTGTGCCGTCGCTATGATTTCCGACACGCTTTAGAATGCTCACAATTGTGTCGTTCGCCTCTTCGAAGTTCTAAATTGTATTTTCAACTGCAGGTGAAAGCGGTCAATACTAAGGGGCAGAGTAATTATTCGAATGAGATTACGGTGACAACAAAGGTGGACAAAATCAATCCTCCGGAGCAGGTGACGTACGACCCGAGCACGCAGGCGATAGCCTTCACCGTCACCCCGACTTGCCTGTCGCTGGTGGGGGTCGTCGAGGGACTGGCTTCCATGGGAGGTACTGCGGGATGGCAGGTAATTGCACCGATTAACTACTTATTTTTTTTACATTATGTAAATATTTAATGCACCACACCACACCCTCACAATTCTTTGATGTTAGCTCACGGGTTACTCTTAACGTATAAGCTTCAGCTTCTTTAATTTGCATTTTAATATCATGCGCTTTAGGTATAATGTTGGTTACAAAATAGACAAATAAGTAGGTGTTTTTTAATCACACTGTAACAAGTAATGGATTTGCAAGAATTTGGAAAAAAAAATACGCGCGAAGTACCAATGTACGGAGTAAGTTCGATGCTATAATTGGTACTTACATTATGCCGATCCTGTCGGGTCATGACTGATCCTATAAAAACATATATAAATTAAAGCGAAGAGGAAAAATTTCTCCGTTCTTATGTACAGTCACGAACATAAATATCGTACACATAAGAAAGATTAAAAAGCGATTTTCTCAAAGTATTGATAGAAATTTCATGGTGGTCCCGAACAGAGTTTTCTCGAAAGCATACTATAATGAAATAAGTCTCTCGTCAAATTTGAAATCGTTATTTCAAGCTTTGTTTTTGAACGTTGCTTAAATGTAAGGTATCCATGCTTGTGACTGACTGTAAATGTAAGTAATTTTTGCTCTTCTCATAAATTTATTTACGTTTTTATAGGATTAGTCAGTGACCCGACAGAATCGGCATAGTGTACCAATTATTGCATCGAACTTACTCTTTATACATTATTTACGTATTAACTTTTTTTCTCTTTACTTATTCTTTTTCTTTTTTTTCTCTTTACTTATTTTTTTTCTTTTTGTTTTCTTTTTTTTTATACTTCGCGCGTAATTTTCTTTCCAACTTCTTATACAATATAAGTAGGTACCTACATTTAATGATTATTATAAACCTAGAGATGAAATACGTAGAGACGCAGTAGCAGTGCAATTGAAATACCACGAAGCCTTTAGTAATGAATAACTTCTTGGAGGTAAAACATCTTCTAGGTGCTTAAAATATTAAAGTAACATAAGTATATTTTTTATTAATTAAAATTAACATACCTACAGCAAAGATAAAATAATAGCAACTCAATAACCCAATATACCTAGTGCAAATTATTTATTTAATTTAAAAAATCTGCTGTGATAGTAACTGCATAGATAGATCTGCTATTAGAGAATAGTATTTCCTGATTAAAATTAATAATCGCCTTGTTCTATAGAATTTGGAACCGGCATCAAAAAGTATTCGTCTTCATTAGTAAGTGATATTCTATCTCTTCCAAAGAAATACACCTACTTTCTAGGTATGCGCTTGCCATTAGATTCAACCGGGCCAAATACAACATGCCAGACATTCTGTCCAAGAAATAATTACTCCTACAGCAGAATGTGAATGAGAATACAAACTATATTGAAGTTTAAACTGTGTGTTAAGTTTGGGGACAACTAAGTTTAAAACGATTATATTTGTGCGTCTGCCAAGCGTAACGATTTTGGCGATATTCACCAAACTGTGGGTTTTGGCTGAATGCGGATGAAGCCCATGTGTAATAGTGAACATTTTCCGATGCTATACAAATGCTGTTAAGTTATGTTTGCGGATGTTCAAAGCATTATATGTACCTAAAATAAATTCAGCATTCGGAATAAAAATATATTGTTAGGAAATAATGACAAATAGCGTACTTACGCGTTGAACAAAATTGTGTCTACAACTTGTCGTCCGTATTTTTCCAAGTTATTTAGAAAACCACAGAAAAAGAAGCATTACTTTTTTACCTCACTCCAAACAAAGGTTAATATAATTTCTTGCGTAACAGGTAGTAGATACGGTGACACTCCGTCTTTCCGGCGCGGTGGCCACAGTGCAGGAGGCCACAGTCGAGCTGCCCAGTAAGCCAACCCGTACGACCACCCGACACGTCACAGACCCGCCCCTGGACGACTTTAACCCTCGCATACGACTCAAGCTTTGCTTGCAAGTCAATCAAGATGTTTGTAGCGAATACACGGAAGCAGAGAGTGAGTAATTACTCGTAGACTACGTAATTTCAATATTTATTGAGTTCTTATGGGACTAAACAGTTTAAAGTAAAAGGCAAAGTAACTAACCAAGTACCAATTTATTGAAAATATTTTTACAAAACAAAAACAACATTTTAGGGGTTTCATTTGTGAGATTTCACTGAAGCTTCCTGATTTATTTTTAGCTGCTCACTTAAAATCTGACGTCCGTCCGAAGGCCAATTTTAGCTTGTCTCCGGGTGAATGAATGAACATTATGATGTAATAAACAATTCCTATGAAAGCATTAATAACAAGGAAAAACTGGCTAAAGTGCCTTTAATCTTTTCGCTAAAGTAAATTATTTCGGATAATAGCACCCTTAAAAGTGCTAAATCTAACAAATTGGGATACAGAAATGCTGGTAGATTAACTTTGATTAATTATGAAAAGAAGTAAAAACATGTGGTTATTATGTGTTTCTTTCTCTTAACAGTTGGAACGTCATACATCAAGGAAACGTCTGCTAGAACCACGGCCGCCATTGTAGGAATATTCGTCACTACTGTTGTGGTCCTTTTGTTCGTGGGACTGTTATTACTAATCTACCAGTGCAGACGCAGGCCCAACAAGAAAGATAGATCTAAAGACTACGAAATGGACTCCATGAGGCCAGCTAAAGTGACACCACAGAACCAGGCGCCGCCGCCTTATTATCCTAGCTCGGGTATGGAGAACAAAGCTCTGGAACATTCTATGGACATGGCGTTGTCCATGGATGACTCAAAGACTGCGGTATACGCGACACAAGGAGGCTACTCTTATCATGTACCACCACACACTCAACCTCATCCCGGACAAACTATGCCTAATTCTGATTGTAAGTATAATTATTGGTCTATCTTTGTGTTCACACTACCACATTTTTCCCATCAAGACATCTTATTAATGTGTACTTTTACGTTTCTTCATAGTTGTGTTAAACACGAAATATATAATTTCATTTTGATTTTCACTGTATTATGTTGATTTATTTTTCTCATATGCATTCACTAAGGACTAACTACAGTCGACATAGAAGGTAAAAACAACCTATATCTGGACAGCACGCTTTGCATGTCGCGTTTGAACCTCCCAAAATCCCACTGTCCGATATTAAACAAGGAAATTGTCCACAGGGGTAAACATGGGCTTCATAGAAAACAGCTACACGAACAGTAACAACGGGGGCAGCGTGAACTCTCAGGACTCGTTGTGGCAGATGAAGATGGCAGCGGCTAATAATGCTGCGACGTTGCCAGCTCACCAGGTGCTTGATCGTCAGAGCAACTACGACTACGATCCTATCTCGCATGCGGGCTACCGGAACATCGACGACTACGCGCACTACTCTCACCTCCCGCACGCCAGTCAGCCGCCCGCACCCAACGACTATGACATGCGCGCCGCACAGAACCCCTCGCGCCAGGAGTACTGCTCCGACCCTTACGCCTCCGTGCACAAGCCCAAGAAACGGATGGATCAACACATCGGTAAGTGTTTTATCCCTTCACCACCAATTAATAATAGAAACACTTTGTTCTCGCAACGAGTTTTTCTTGCGCTACGAAAAGTTGTTCATAAATTACTACGATAAATTTTCGTGGAGCGTAGCCACTCGGTAGTACAGTAACCTTACGCCCACACTTTTGCAAGACACCGTGACTTCTGGTAAAAAACTGCCAAAAATATATTTACCGTATAGA
Organism: Dryobotodes eremita; assembly: GCA_917490735.1. NCBI lineage: Eukaryota > Metazoa > Arthropoda > Insecta > Lepidoptera > Noctuidae > Dryobotodes > Dryobotodes eremita. The sequence goes on from OU823249.1 coordinate 16,051,541, forward strand.
AGTTACTCGTAGACTCAAAGTCTAGGTACTCACTTCTATCGTCTTTACTCTTGATTGTTTAATTGGTATATGATGATTCCGTCAGAGCCTTCAGTCGAAACCAGGTGCATCGACCAAGGTTGTTGTAGATATTTAAGGAGAAGGATGGCAATCAGTAGGTACAGCATGTTGTCTTTCATCAGAATCGCCGTACCATGAGGTGAGCGGTCTGCCGGAGTACGGCATGCGCGCAGAGGAAGGTGGCGCCGAGGAGAAGCCGCTGCACATGTCGCTGGGCTACGACGAGTCGCTGGAGTCGGGCTACTCCACGCCCAACTCGCGCGCGCGCCGCGTCATCCGCGAGATCATCGTATGAACACGGCTGTAAGACGCCGACGCGTGAGACGCTCGGCCGCGCTCGGCTGCGCTCGGCCGCGCTCGGCCGCGCTCGTGACGCGTCGCGCCCCCGAGTCCGCCCCTGACTTCCACTTGTTACCCCTATCTGGAGGCCCATGAACACTCATTGCCAGTCAGTTCAACGACTGTTACTGCGCGAAACTCGTATTGTAAGTGAAGTTGGTGATATACACGTGAATTTTGCGCAGCTGTTGCTTTTCATAACAAGTTAAGTGTAGCTAGTGCGTGAGAACAGTAATTTTTTTGTGATAAGTCGAGTAAAATATTTTTATACAGGGAAGGAAAATTGAACTAGAATTAATTCGGTGGTGACGGACTTACAAACTTCGCGAGTGCCCTGGAACTTGAAGTGTTATAATTAACTCGTCAAACGGAAACCAAATTGCGTATTTAACAGGTGATTTAATCTGCAAATTTTGTTTTCATTTTGAGAACTGAATTTCATCTAAATCAATAGAAGATGAATCTTTAGATTTAATCCAAGTCACTTACTGAAGGGGCAACGTATAGGTATACTTACCTATATTGGAATCAAATATGAAATAAAACCCCAATAAGGTTGTATCCAGTTATTCTCTCAAACAATAAATAATGAGATAAAATCTGGATAGACTATTCTTGTATCAATAATTTTTATTATGATTAGTTACATCAAGAGGTACTGTTTAAAATACAAAGGTATTTACGATAAGGAAGTTGCCATAAAATCGCTTAGTTCTTAAATTAAAATATCTATCTGTCGCGAAGAACTGGTACAAAAGCGATAGAATGTATTAAGTAAGCTCTTGTTTTTCTTATAAGAAAAGTCTTTTTTACTTTCGTCCTTTATATAAATTTCGAAACGAAGGTTTCGTACGATAACGAATGACATGTGATCTCCATAGCTCATATTTTGTAAATGTGGTTTATTATTGACTTAATGCAAGTATGGTGCGAGTGGTGTAAATAAATCATCGAAGTGTAGAATAGTGATCATTGTCGACATTGTTAATTGTGACGCTAGGATGTATGTGTGAGCGTTCGTAGAGTTTACGAGCACTGAAGTAATGGAGCCTCCATTTGGCATGACAGAGATCCGACGCACGACTCATTCGGCCCAGAATATTCGCATTCAGATTCAATCAATAGTTCAGTCGTTTATTTCAATTTAGTTGAAGAGTATATAAATACAATTTTATATTATTAGTACATGTAGCTTTATTCGAATAAAAAGAAAAAGAATACGGTTCACAAATCCGCAATATAAATATTTTGCAAGCCACATTTTACGAGAACTCATTTATGGACAAGAAAATATGTACAGATTTAAATCTCCGAGCAATATTCTGAGCCCTAATAATGTTTTCGAAGTCTCAAATTCATGTAACGCGGCTAAACCGGTAATGGCCGAAATTTTCGTGTGAATTGCACTGATGGAGGAAGATTACGACTCCCCGGGAACATTGTTTAATAACGACCGTAATTACATTTTATTCCATATTAAAATGGTGTTTGTAGAAAAATAATTAACTTTTCCATCTCCGTCTTAATATAGAACGAGGGTGCCCGAATGTCGAAGCTCGCTAAACTAATCAGTGTATTTTAACTTTTCAAGTCATTTATACGAGTTAAATATTGACTTGAACTGTTTAAATATAATTATTTTACAAGACTTTCTGCAGCGCCGTGATCTCATGTCATGTCATTTGCAAAATTCTAGTCTCATAAACTCTATGCTTATATTGGAGGAGAAGCCAAGCAGCATTCATCACAATACAATGTTTATTGGAATATTGAGGAGTTCAGATCTTTAATAGAATAAGATTTATTATGAGAATGATGTTATTGGTTTCACAAATAATACTATTGGATAATTGTAAATATAGATACACTCGTGTCATGTCAATGTTTATATTTGACTGGATGGATTTTCAAAAGATACTCTTGATATTATTCTTTTCTAATATATAGTGATGAGTTCTTAGATTTTGTATGAGGGCTCAAAATCTATTAAGTGTAACGGTCTAGATGTACGAGACAACAACGTGGCTGTAGCCAGGGGCTTAGTCAGGGTAGCTCAGATAATACACCACAGTGTATGTTTTTATAAGTGTCTTCGGGTTGTCTGGGGTTGAGGAACCCGAAGCCAAATCTCCTCTTTCCTAGACAACCCCTGTTTACCCAACTCCCGTGGCTATAGCCTTCGACAAAAGACTGTCGTACTAGAATCAGTGGCATGTCTGTGTAATATTTCATGTAGTAGTAGGTACGCGGCGTGTATTCGGGTCCTTTAATATATTACCTATTTCCACGTATACATTATAGGACATGAATTTTAATGCTGTATACAATTCAAATATTTATACCCACATTAAAAACGTACATTTTCTATTGAGTTAGTTAAAGATTATAAAGTACTTTTTTAAATACGGTTTATGAAATATGAGTGCAAAGGACTGACTTCAGTGTTGAGAAGTCCCTTATAAATATTTGAAACATGTTTATTTTCGTTTGTAGTAAAATATGACATCCATATAAATACAATCACTGCCTAGATTATTCCCTTATGTTTATGGTGAAATATGAAGAGAAATGTTATTAGCTAATTCCACGAATTTACAAATCAAGTGATTTATCAAGTGCAATTCACGTTAAAAGCTAACAAGCACTGTAATTTAACATAGGCATCTTATATAAATATTTTACCTAAAAGATATCTAGCCGGAAACATTAGATTATTTTTAGTTCATAGTGTAGTTTTTATGTAGTTAAGCATCTCTAGACAATAGACGAAGAAGGTCTATGTAAGGTGCGTGCGACATACGAGACTAATATTTTTAACTATTCAGCAGAATATCTATATTATAGATCTCAGATTACGTCGTATGCAATACAACTGACATTTTTATTTTATACTAAAATCTACAGAACACATCGCTTTTTAAAGCCAGCTTATTTTAGATTTAAAACTACGGAAGTTAATGAATTTGAACGGTTTTAGAAGTATTTGCTAGCTATGTTTTAGTGCCAATCTACTACTTATACCATTATTATGAACGACTACTTAAATAAGAAACACGAGATTTTGAGTTTCGTTTACATGAATGATTTATAAATCCATACTAATATTATAAATTCAAAAGTAACTCTGCCTGTCTGTCTATCTGTATGTATGTTACCTTTTCACGCCTAAACCACTAAACGGATTTCGATAAAATTTGGCAAGGAGATGGTGTTATCCTGGGGAAGGACATAGGCTAGTTTTTGCCTCAAAAATAAACCTATAGGGGATGCAAGTTTGTATGGGAGACTTAGCATTTTTAAGTTAGGGATATGAAAATTTTAAATTTTGGTTTTGCTAAGAAAAAAAAAATCTTTTCAGCTTTTTTCAAAAATCAAGGGGCGAAATAGGGCATGAGTAAAATTCACATTATTTGAATCATAAAAACTTGTTTAATAAAATAACATAAAGATTATTTGCATTTATTATCTGTCTGTCTGTTACCTTTTCACGCTTTAACAGCAGAATGAATTTGGATGATAGGATAGTATTTATCCCGGTACTCGTAGCACGTTCCCGTGGGATAATTTCCAACATCCACGTGGGCAAAGCCGCAGGCAGAAGCTAGTTATTATATATATTATTATTATTATAAAAATCTGCTGTTCAATTAAATCTTTCGTAAATAGGTAATAGCATCACTGCGAGCTTGGTCTGTAGGCTCGACTATTATAATTATTACAAGTAATGTTAGGTACTCCACACTTTTATTTTCGAGCCTTATTAAAGTACAGAATCACCCATACCATACATCGTGTTGTGATGATAAACTCATTTAGACTAAAATTACGAAATTCCCACCTTAAAGAATCTTGAATTTTGTTTTTCATTATATTAAATTATGAGTTGTAGAATTTAGAGTATTATTTCATTTTTGTATTGAATTTATGATTATTTTCAAATTTACATAGTGGCAGGTATTTTAATTTTTATTTATTAATGAAAAAATTCAATGTTTTGTGTACGTGTTCAATGGTCGATGAAACACGGCTATTAATTAAGTCATTGTGACATTTATCACTCGTCAATTACTTCTATTAGCATAGGGACATGGAAGGTTCAAATCTCATTTTATTAACTTCAAATTTATCATAAATATATTGATACTATGTACTTTTAAAAAGTGTTGTATGGACGAAGGAAAAAGGTGTTATAATGCGTGTGTAAAACTGATTGCACTGGCTAGAAAAATATGTAAAAGGAGTATATAGTAAGGAGTATATTGATGCCCGTAAAGCGTGCCGTCATCGCCACATATACGGCTTTTTACAAAGCGTTCCGATCTCAATAAATACCTACATGCCGTGAGTAAATGAAGTCTTTTGACACCGGTACGCGTTCGAAATGACTGCAATTCATGAAAATTAATAATTGGTATTCCAACTCACTCTGTCCTGTTTATTGTCTAAAAGATGTAACAAAGGCTGCTCGTTTATATTTTATTGCAGTTGGCGAGAGCATTATGTCGTCGCGTCTCGGTCGTGTTCTCACTTCGTCTGGTCGTAGTTTAGAACACTGCCGTTATAAACTAATCGGTACTTTGTTGTATTATTTTAGTACACGCAAGGTTTACGGCTGAATGCTCAATAACTATACTCACACAAATTATAAGCAAATTATGAACACTGCCTATATACTTTTGCCTGTTAATAAAAAAAACGCAACACATAATTTTATTATTTTTAATTAAGATGAGATTTAAAAGTGACCATCAATATTTTGTAAATAGGTACTTTTTTACAATGACATTGTAATTTACAATAAATAAATGATATTTGAAGTACTTAAGTGAACATATAAATATATGCCATATGGATATTTGATCAGTTTGAATTAATTTCCAAGCACGTTTCCATTTTCTCGAGTATTGAGCGTTAGATTACACACATCGATAAGTTTGTTTGATTACACTTTAACGAACTACACATTTAACAGTGTATGTAGTTGAAATTAAACGCAATAACTGACTAAGTGGAAACGTGACTTTAGATTAACATTACAGCAATGGGTAATTCATTGTTTATTATAGATAAGTATTACAATTGATGTTACGACTTGTAAATAGTACTTTAAACCACAAGTAAGACTTATTAAATAAATTTTGTCCATAATATTTGGTTGTTTTTTTTTTCTTCTATTCGCTAACAAAGTTTACTCTGCACATCTGCGGAATTACACCACAAAATTCTAGTTCATGAAAGCACAACAAAGTTTCAGAATTGATGAGTCGACTCGTAGCGGATCGGTTATCTGCTACGATGCTACGAAACGTAGCTAGCGTAGCCGTAGCATGTTACCGCAAGAGTAGATAAGCTACAGAGCTCTAGCTTACCGTTTTTACCTTTGTATCGCAGACCGATTGTATGAAGCTTGGTCTTTGTGAGTATTTACTTATGACGCGATCGTAACAATGTCGTGTCACCTACGTCGTAGTAGCAATACTACAATCCTTAGCAAATATACATATTATGTACCGGAAGTAGCAAACAAGTTTCAAAAGACCATCCTGTACAAACAATTTGCTAATTAATCTTAAATAATAATATATTTATTTGCATAAAAACACGGTATAAAAAGATGGTAAAAATACAATTTAGAACAAAACATATTTTGCCAATCTTCTATTTATTTTCTTATTTATTATACACATAAGTATAATAAAATAGTAACGAAGTCAAAACTGTAAATTGAATACTTAAAATAAAATAAAATCGTTACGAGGTTTGAACGAGTCTGATGGCGAAAATATAGTTTTTAGGATTTTTGTTTGTCTGTTTGTCTGAATTTGAATGTATGCTCCGGATTGGCGCAAAAACGGCTGAACGTATTTGAATGAAATTTGGCACACAGGTAGTTTATTATCTATATAGGGTACTATAAATCTCGATAGTACTTTACTGTGGGATATTTTCGGACATACACGCGGGCGAAGCCGCAGGAAACAGTTAGTATAATAACAAGCATGCAAATTTTTCAGTAGGTAGGTAACTTATATTAAACATTTGTGTCAATGAAATTCTTAAACACTCGATAACGAACGATTCAGAAACTTTATTTTTAAATAATCTGAAGTTCAATTTATTGAGATCATTTGGTAACTTATTTTATAAAAAAACGTACACACATTGCAAGGCAGCGTTTTTATATTTTTAAGTTTTTATGAAGACTTGGAATAAGATCAAGTTATTGTAACGTGTGTCCATCCAGAAGCCTGAATACAAAATATATGAATGGCACTAACAGTTTTGTAAGTGGTATTGGATCGTGTTTTTACGATTTTCAGTTTCGACAGACGCCATAAATCATAGGTCAGTTGTCATTCGCCAAAAAGCGATACATCAACTGAAGTAGATGACTCATTCGTGCGAGGTCTACATTTTATTAACATCACAATAATTGCTAAATGTGATGAACCAAAAGTACAATCAAGAGTGAAATACAACATACAAATCACTAGGATTATCAACAGCAGCAGTATTTTGAATCAGTAGTTTGAAAAAGATAGAAACCTCTACAGACATTATAAAAAATTAACTGTTCAAGGGATTCTTCAAGATGGTAATCAAGCAAACTTTGGGAGAAAATAACTGAATTACGAAGAAAGTACCTGCCTATGTGGAATCAATTATTTTTACTAATGAAAGCTGGTATGAAAACACAGATTCAACCCCCAAACCGATTTTTAATGTTGATGGATATCTTGAATCTAGGTACACAATAATTACAAGTAGTGCCCTACTAAGAAACCACCGTAATATCACCCGTTGCTTTACATTTACTTAGGTAGGTTACATTTGCTAATATGCGGTTGCATAGTAGAGTGACACGTCTGCATTGTGAACCGAATGCTTACATAAAATATGTTAACCAACAATTTGTAGACTGTAGGAGTATAGGTACCTACGGCTTTACGAAATCAGCAAGTCAGATTTCAGATCAAGAAAGTCGCCAAGGGATTTTGGAACAAGATGAATTCTCACAACTTGGCAACAATTTTAAAAGCGCTACTAATTAAAATGGGTACTGAACATCGGGTCAAACTTTTAAACCACAAAATTCAAAGTCGCTTAGCGAGCTATGCTATTAATTTCTTTAAGAGAAACATTAGCAACGATCTGAAAAAGAACCGGAATGGCTAACATAGCTTTCGGAAACACTAGAGAGGGAGTTTGCTGGCTAAGTATGCCGAAGAACCAAAAGAAACGCTTTGGGCATTCTGGGGCGAGTACGAGTACCTACACAAAGAGAGTCCGACTACGCGCGTCTATTGTTGTAATAATAATAATTATTAATTAATAAAAAACGCGACTTTTAACGCCAGTTTGAACACCTGTTACAAGTTAATTGACGTGTGCGGCGTGAGATTCGCTTCAGAGTATATCTACGACTTAAGGAAATAAAAAAACAGGTGAATCTGATAACTGGTTCCCGAGTTAAAAACGCACTAACAGATGGATGATCAGAGATACGTTGTTTTATAATTATGTAGGTATATGAGGAAGAGATCACTGTTTGTCAAACACTTCCATCTAGCTGGACACGCCAACTATCCGTAGAATATGGCGGACACAGACTGGATGCGAAAAGCTGAAAACTGGGTGTTGCGGCGCAACTTGAGAGCTATGTCCAATTAAACTTCAAGATGCTTGTTATACAAGGCGCAGTAAGCAAGGTTCGTACCTATTAAGATCTAGAATTAGACTTGTATAATAGTTATTTAGCCACTTCAGCAACTTCTTCAGTCATTTTATAGACACGCTGCAAGAGCTCATTGTTTATAAAAAAACAAAAATGAGTCGTCCAAGACATGAGATACGGTTAACGGTACGTACCTAAATATACTAAAATTAAAAACATCGGTTTGTCTTCCCAATTATCTCAATAAAGTCTACTGAAACCCGCAACGGAACCCACTTTAATTTATGTAGCAACTTCTAAAAAGTATGAAAGAGCAAGGTCGTATTGGTATTTAAATCGCAACGCGAGATGTTCATTTCTTACCCCCGGGGTGACACGCTCCATAGATTTTCTATAGAAACTATAAGTAGTAAGCATTTTTCAGCGTCAGAGCTGTGAAAAGGTTCATCGACTTCTTTTATCAAGGTTTATTCAATTCTAGTGAAAAACGCCCTTTGAACATGCATCAACGCCGATGTAGCATTTTAGTTTAATGCCGGTTGCAGACCAAGAGCTAAGCGAAGTTAGTTTAGCTTAGCTCACGTATTTGAGGTAATTTTTCAAACTTATGTTCATAGTTTGCGATGAACACAAGTATGAAAAATTACCTCAGCTATTCGAGCTAACCTAAACTAAATTAGCTTAGCTCTTGGTCTGCAATCCGCATTACGATTGAGCAAACTACTCGTATATGACGAACTATTCAACGTCTTAAAGGAGTAGTAACTGTAACCCGATTTGTCTACAGTAAACTTAGAATAGTAAACTTAGTTATCTGTTACTATACTACATTCCTTCTAATATGTTTATCTTACATGCTATTGTGTTTTCAATTCCTCAAAATAGGAAATATGGAGAAACAAATAGGCATGCATATATGAACGCATAAACAAAAGAGTTTCTGAAATCCGATCGTAACTCCTATATCACAGCAAACGAATCCCAACTCCCGGTGAATCTAATTATACTAACGATGCCAATCAGTCTACATTAGTCTGTTAAATAGATAAACATCCTCCTGCAGACTTAAATAACGGTTATCTGAGCACATGTGTGTGTTGTCATCTAGCACGAAATTAATTTTGACGTGGTCTGTCTGTCCACAAATCCGTAGTGGAAGTCTCCACGTTAGGTATTCACAATAACAGTCTTGACTCGAATTTGTGAATTTACTAAGAAGATCACTATTTCATAAGGTCCCACGGCGAAACCCGTGTTACTAATGAATACTATTATAATCCATTACCCTTATGACAGCTACAACTTGGGGTAATGCGGAATATGAAATATAGCTTAAGAAAGTTGTGAAATATACGGCAGCGTGTTACTATTAAACAGTGACATGGAACTACTCTCACGGATTATTGCCACTTTTATGTATAGAATGTCTTACGTTTCTCGAAATACATTTGTCTAGTACCTACCTACCCTACAGTTTGTAGAAAAACTTTCAAGATTACTTTTGCGGAAATCAGAAACCACAATACTACGGTGCTCTATATATACTAGGTAATGTATCTATCTGAATACCTGATTGCTGATGCTCTGTGAAAGCACGCATGTGCCGATTTTTCAAAGAGCTTGCATGCCGTCCGCGTTAATTTAATTTTCATGCTCTTTCCGACATCCTGGCAGCGTGGGGATCAGCACCAGTTAAGTACTTATTGCCAACCACGGCTTTCGGTTCACTTACAATTCACCGGCGCGGGACCTACGGAATGCACTATATTTACTAACTTTATTCCTCGGAACTCTACCCGACGTAGTTTTGCCTTTGTGTCTACAAAATTCACATCACCACGTGACACATAATATTCTGTGCTCCGTTACTTTGTTGTTTAATAGAACCCACACAGAGACACAGTAAACGTGTTATTTAAAACTCCATTAAGAATGGCTAGCGCAGCTGGAACGATTAAAGCCCAACTGTACGTGCACTCCACCTCCTCCCAGTCTAAATTATGGACCTTTTGAATACGCCATAGCCGGGTAAAACGAGCTCACTTACCTAGATATATTTGCTGTATCGCTAAGAAAAATGTTAGCAGGAAATAGTGTAACTTTTCTAAGAAATTGGAAAGCTATTTAAAAAATATGTAGTTAAGTTACACAGGTAGCTCGCTAATTATTTATACTTTAAATTGTTAGTTGTTGTATACAAAAGTTGGGACTGGCTTTCTGTAACAGTTCGCTTTACTTCTGACAACTCTTATCCTTTGAAGATTCAAAGTTTGTCCGAAGCGTAGCTTGTTATCGATTATAAATGTTGTTCCATAAAATTAAATATCCATAAAAAGTACCAATTAATTATAGTTAAAGGTAGGTAAGTAGTTTCTAACAAATACATACTTACAATAAAATATTTTTTGCGGAAAGAGCTTTATTAATTTATTCAATGAACTGCAATTATTTATAATAACTACCTACATACTTTACTGTATACAGAGGACACTAACCCCACTATATGTAACGTGTGCTTCATGTGCTCGTTTCTGCTAAATCTCGTTCCGTCTGGCAGTGCCACTGTGATTGAGAGTTTTCATTGGATGCAATATATTTTTGATATCGTCAGACAAAACTGACTGAAAATAAAACAGGAAATAACTCGGTGACGTATGTCCTAGTAATTACCTCGCAGGTCTCGTTCGAGCTTTTTGTTTTGTGCTCATGAGAGCTTCGGCGTGAAACTGTTCACTGTTCAGCTGACTTTTCCCAAACCGTTCCGGAATTCATTCCAATTGAATTTAATTCTAACGAAAAATAGTGACTATTCACCTTCACATAACTTAGGGCCTGTTTTACATTCGGGTAGTTTCCGATTAAACTTGACAGATAATTTAATAAGAATTCGGTTCCATTTGTGAATATCTGATATATCAGATATTCACAAATGGAACCGAATGGTCGAATGGGCACAATATATTGTGCCCATTCGACCGTGGTGAAAAAGACCCTTAAATTAACTAAGACCCAGGCCAAATATAATTTGCCAAAAAGAGTCCGAATTTGATGTTCCTGGAAATAAAGTTCGTCTATTTTAGATGAAAAGGATGCGACCTTTACTGATCACAGGATGTAGTGAACATGTGTCTATTCTCGATAATTGAGGAAGCTGCACAATGTACACGTCCTGTCATTTCGTGTATGCCTTGTAGATATACCCGCAAGTTGTCCTGTATTAATAATTAAGCAGGGGGTCTTATAAGCAGGGGTCGTAGTTATGTATGACGAAACATAAAAGATAATTATGTGGTTGTACCCACCCCGGTTACAACCACATTATTATCCTTTATGTTGTACCTATGATAATATTATTATTTTATTGTTATTGAAAAAGTATTCTACAATACAGCCAACATCAGAAGTGTTAAAAAGTAAGTAATTTTAATAATTTATGCATAGAATTAAGCTATTGAGGTGTTAGGTACATACTTTCGTAAAAAAAAACCTGTTTCTCATTGACTGCTGACCCTTTGATGGTACGTGACAGCATAAGGTTGGCATGAAAAAATTACGGGTAGTCAAATTAAAATAGTATTTAAGAAGGTACTTAGGTGCCAGCATGTATTATCTAAGGCGGTTCCGATTTAGTGAGTTAGTATAAATTATAAATTGAATCTCTCTTCTTTAGTTTTCGGTCTATTAATACCCGTAAATTTACGTAAAACTCGTTGGAACTACGTCACAAAAGTATTTATACAAACAGGGCCGGATTTAGACGTCTGAAGGCTTTGGGACAACAAAGGAGTGGCGTCCCGCCCGCCCTCCCAAATTATTTTTCGAATAAAATGAAAAAAAAAATCACTCGAGTATTTCAATTAATAATTTATTGTGAAACCAAGTACATTCTTTTAGCATTTAACAAACATATATAAATATAATCGAAAACGAGATTATCTGAAATTAAAAAACGTTTCGAATCGTTTTTTTTTCATATTTATAAACAATATAATCTTGTTTGTACAAAGTACTATAGATAAAGGTAAAACGGTGAAAAAAATATCAACGGAAAAGTTGTTGTACTAGTATTTACTCGGAATTCGGAATTGCTAGATTTTTTTTCGATGAGTCTGTTGTGGAAGCCTCTCTTTTGTGGAGGCCCCGGGGCTATTGCCCCTAGATCCGGCCCTGCATACAAAGATCGCTAATTAAACCTTGATATCCATTCTTGTTTATAAATCAAAAAGTTATACATAGCCAACCATACAGAACCAATACATAATGACGTGCGGATTGTGGCCAGATCTTAGAATTGATCATTTCATGAAGTGTTCGGTCATTTCATGTTTCATGAAATGGCCAGGTAAAATTGACCATATTGTTTAAACACCAACGTTTAATGATATGCCAGTCGACGTTTGATCACATCATTAATGTAGGGTATCCATGGTTCCACTTCATGAAATTTACAGGTTACAGGTATCACGTCCGTCTGTCACTCGTCCGCCGCCCCCACGGAGGCTCTCTCAGCCTGTTATAGCTCCTATCAAGTATCTAATGACGTCACTTCTGTACATCGTCTACACAACAAACAACAATTATATCTTAGAAATGTAGGCCGCAAGATATTAAACAAACCATTACCGCTACTAAGAAATTAATAAAGGCTAATCTGAGATTATTATGATGACTCTTTAAGGAAATATTAATATTTTCCAAGTACTTACACCTAATATTCTAGTTCATAAAGAGAACTTTCGAAGCGCTCATCTTATTCATCTTTTGACTTCAAGTATCTACATAAGTACATATGTAGTTTGTTTTGACTTCATTAATGTTGCTACGCGGCCTACGGCGTAGACGTAAACATAGTTTGTAGCTACCAGAGTAAAAACAAATGAATTTCGCCTGGTTTTTCCTTAATCTTGGTAAAATTAAGGTACCGCGGGCAAACGCAAAATAAATTATATTAATTCAAATAAATTACTTCCTCTACGCAACACCACTCAAGATATTCGTAGCGGCACCTACACGGTAATTAAGTACAGTACTAGCTTGCGGGTTTGCAACCGGGTATATGCCAATGTGACTTATTACAGTGGAATAATAAACCACACCACCATTTTCCCGTGGTTCTGACTGTGGTGAAGGACTATGGTGAAGGGTAAACAGGCAGTAAACAAGATTGGTAATCAATCTTCGTCCCTTTTTTAATGTAGAAGAAGCCCTAATTGTCCTGCAGTGGGCCATAACCAGCCTTTATTATATCATCTATCATTATGCACGGTAAAATGCGAAATTAAATTCGTATAATCAGAATGTATATTATTATAACGCATTTAATTCACAGGAAGATTTCAATTAGAGATGCACACTGCATGGCTATTAATTATATCATTGCATGTGTTAACGACGTGTTGATTCATATTTATGGAACAATATTTCGGTGATTACAATGCAACGTTTTTGTTCCGTTTTAGTTTATTTATAGAACAATATTAACGCAGCACAGATATTGATGGGAGCCTCGGCGGTAGCTCGGCTGAATTGCTTGAATTTTTCCCGGTCGAAAGGGCCCTTGGGAAGCAAGCATTGTCAGACTAAACGTGAAGTTGGTACCTACGTAGAGCCTTTAATAACCTCTGTCACAAAAAAGGAAAATATAAAAGAACTTTTGGTAACAAACATCCATATTTTAACGAGATATTACAGTCGAAACTTTCTATAAACATATCCCTGTTGTGATTTAAACAATGATAGCTTGGACTTTCGACAATAATGTAGCTAAAATTAGACACTATTTCCAGAATTTAATGCTAAAATTTTCTAGTTAATTTCGACTGTTATTAGGTGGTGTTATTCATTCTCAACGTGTGACTATTAAACATGCACTTTTTACTTTCGTTAGTAAAACCATGCACTAATCTAGTTCACTTAGTGACGTCATTACCCAATCGTGTGTACTGGATTAGAAGGAAGCGTCGCCCGTGAGTAATTAATGACATTACTACGTAAAGAGGAGTTTGATCCGTGGATAATCAAATCAAAATGTGTTGGTTCGATAATGGTTGAGTTTATTGATTGATTTTGTTTTATATTTCTGTACGCGTTACAAATGTGAGCGAGTCTCGAGCTCTATCCATACCTAAGCAATTACCTATTTTTCACGACTGATAGTTGACTGGCTACTACTGCTGTTTGGGACTACTATAATACCAGCCTATTTCTGTCCCACTGCAGGAAAAAGACCACTTCTCATACAGAGAAGGTATGACGAGACATACAGAGAAGGGGGGTTGACGATTTCAGACTTACAAGTCCAGGTTTCCTCACGATGTTTTCCTTCAACAATATGTCACAATGATGGAGCAGTGAAGCAGTGCAATTCAAGCCGCAATGTTTAGAAAATTGTGCCTTTAACAATAATTAGGCAAGTTAATTATTGATGAAACTACTTAAACCATCTACAGGCACTTTTGAATTGTCAAAGAATCTGTCAGTTAGGCAGAAAGTTGAAGCTAGTTGCCCATTTTAAAACGTAGATCTCTATGGAGAAGAACAGGCAAGAAAGAAACTCCAAGGACACTCCTTTAAATTAAGATATTACAAAATCCTGGGTAGGTACATTATTCGTGTTGCTTCTATATGTGAAAACAATGTAAGTAAATAAAATAAAGAAACAATACAAAATATAAGATTAAAAATAAGTTAAAAGATGACCAGTCTCAACCGACGGCGCCTGTTCACGTACAGGACGCGTGGATCAGCACCATCTAGCTCAACCATTTTCTTCCATCAATGATAATCGATTTTGAAATCCAATGGCAATAATAGGTTCAAAGGTTACGGTATATACGAATGTGTAAACTTACACTCTAACCTAAATGTTAACTTAGTTTGTACTGGTTCAATTACAATAGCCGATAACTCGGCAAATACAGGATGCGGGCCGGTCAGAGGAATTCATAATGTACCTAATTGGTCATTGCGAAAGCACTTATATGGCTCCCGGATTGAGGGGAGGCGTATTATTCCGAATTAATACACTTTGGATACATACCGTAACACCTGTACTCAATACTCAATCATTTATTGCATTACACAATGTGCTTAGGTGGTTATTCCTAGTAATGGTACTAACTTTATTATAAATGACCATATTACGGAGGAAAATACACAACATCATGCCAGTATTCTCCTAAGGGGGAGGGCAGTGGTGTGTAGCACGCCCATATTTCTCCAGTTATATTGAAAAAGAAGCTACATCGGAGACTGGTCTCCAAGCTGCTACAGGCTGCTGAGAAATTCTTAATGGAAAAACCCAATAACACTGACCAACCCAGAGCTCAAAAATGATAATAGACTTCTATGCCTTTTTTAAGCTATTGCATAGATTTTATCGCGGGCTTTGAGCGCGGCGACCGAATCAAGAAATTCCGTAACGAAAATAAAACCTAACACCCCTCACTCCGCCTACCATGTAGCTCGGCCGAGCGTTCGCTTAACATGTATGTATATGGTACGACTGTACTTGAATTAATATCAAAGAAAAAGAAATACTGCATAATAAAAAATTTAAAAATAATTATAATTGCATAAGTTGATAAAAAATGCTATGCAATAGCTTTACCGCGGCAGTCCCCAAGTGCCACACGTGTTTATTTTTTCATTTTTTGGGTGGGAAATCATCAAATGACCTCTCCCGCTCTGGGCGGAGCGGAAGGTCATGTCAGACACTTACTGACTAAAACCCACCCGTGTTCCTTCAGTTGCCTGTGCGCCAGGGCCACGGTAACTCTAGACTTCTATGCCTACCTACATATTATAAAATAAATTGGTTTGTTTGTGTGTCCGCATTGATCTTCTAAAATACGCAACGAATTTTGATGAGGTTTTCACCATCCAAACAAAGGTACACATTAAAATAAAGAAATCTCGATATTTCAAGTCGTAAAAACCGTGCGAAGCAAGGGCGAAACGCTAGTTTAAAATGAATCATATTATTAATAAACAACAATGATTGCACCATTCTACATTTCCCACTGAATTTATTGAAGGATGCAGTAACCACTAATAGTGCTACGACTCTACGTCAGGCTACGTACTACAGGAGCGTAACCTATTTCGTAGTAACATATATCTCGTAGCGAAACGAAACCGCGCTCTTCAGAGTTAAGTACGTAACCTGGAATTCATTCCACTTATTTAAAAACAGTTTATATAAACGTCTTAGAACTAAAATTACTACGATATAACATATTAAGCTTTGCAACTTTTTTTTTTGTAAAAGAGAGACTTATACGCCATCCAAGAATTTTCATGAAAATTACGAACGCGGCCTCTACATATATGGAGCGTTTTTAATATCGAGTTAGGAATAGAATCTCATATAAAAGAAAAATAATACGCGTTTTGCCATCATTAAATACGAAAAGCGTTTAAAAGATGTGTGTCCCCGCGTCCTTACCAAAGCGATTGATCGCGCGAATACGCGATTAATTATGCCACTAATTTATTTGGAAAACCAGAAGGCGCCCTCTTTCGGCGCGACCACGCGATAGGGTTTACTGAACAAAATGAACGCGACGGTCGCGTGTTCGCGCGACGTTACCTTTGGTTAGGACGCGGCCTGTAGCTTTTATAAGAAAAACAAATTAGCAGGACCTAAGTATAGTATACTTATATTTTGCGAGGCCGATAGTAGGCCAGCTCATATCCACTTCAGCTTGCTAACTCTGCAAGTCTGTAAGTGTGTCGGTTACCTGCCCTAGTTCTCGTCCGGATAATTTCGAGGCAAATCGTTCAAAGAATCTTCACATAACTCCATCATAGCTTACCAGAAACCGTTTTATAGAACAAGTTTTCGTTCCTGGAGATAGAAATACATATCTTCTCTGATATTATTTCTAGTATTTCATTAAGTTGAGGCAATTTTATATTGTTTTTCAGAGTCATAACGAAATTTCTTTGTCTTCAACAAATTGTTCTCTGATGAGTCTGGTTCACCTTCAATTCTTGTGATTTTCTTTTTTTTTTCCAATTTACCTACAGTGACTCCTTTGTACTCATGTTTGTACATGATAATTTATTTCATCTCCTTATTATTAAGTATTTTAATTCATGTCTAACTTCATTTTTTTCCGGAGCAATATTTGTAATAAATTAAATGAAAAAACAAATCAGTTGTAAATAAAAGTGGTATCACAAAAAGCAAAGGTTTCCCCATTCTGTAGAAAATGTGATTGAAATTCTCGTGAAATCCAAATAAGCGTGGCCGAGGGCTAAATATTAGTACTACTTTATAAATAAAATAAAAAAATAACACTTCCATTAGCAACCTTACAAAATTGCGAACATTTTCTTCATATCGGCCAAAACTAGGTTATAACTTATACTAAGTGAAACGTCCAATTTGAAGTTATTTAAACGAAGCAGCACCGTGCTTAATATATAATATAAAAGAGTTCAGTCTTCGTTTGCAGCTGTAATTACAAAAAGGCTTTTCCTTTGTCGTAAAAGATTTCAGGAAAATAAAGAACGAGCTACAAAGTTTCTAGTCTGGTTGAACATTGTTGATGTTGCCCAGTCAGCGCTTTGGGCCCGCAGAGCTAATACCTTATAATATACTAGCTTCTGCCCGCGACTTCCCCCGACCCACCCCGTCGCATCGCATCGCCTGCCCGCGCTATTACTTCGTTTTTGCTTAGATAGATAGATAGATAATAATTTATTTGTCAGAATATTGTTTTACAAGGTGTTACAAATTATAATATGATGTCCATAATACTCTGCTGTTTCCAGCGTACAAATATTGAAAATAATTTAAATGATAAGGAATAGAAGATAATGTCAAAATTGAACATTAACAAATAAACAAATGACAAGAAAAAGGGAAAAAAATAATTACCGTTACATGCACGCTCAGGAGTTATTAGTAAGCATAATGTCAAAATTGAAATACAATAATAAAAATATTAAATAAGATATACAATGTCAAATATATAATAAAAATTATATTCAATTCGCACAAATGTCAGTAGTCATCTAATTTAAATTTAGAATCAAATCTTTCATTTAGAAACTCAGTCGTTGAGTAGTAACACTTTTGTAATAGGAAGTTAAATAATTTATTTTTAAATGTCATAAAGTTAAGAATCTTAAATGCATTGGGTAATTTATTATATATTTTAATTGCCATGCAGTAAACATTATTAGAAAATAGTTGAATTCTTTGTTGAGGTGCACAAATTTTATAAGTATTTCTGCTTTTTCTTACAAAAACATCATTATATACCTGAAATAAAGCTATGTTTTTCCGTACAAAGATACACAGTTCAAATATATATAAAGATGGGAGTGGTAATATTTTGAGCTTTTTAAAGATTGGGACACAGCTTTGTAATGGTTGTGCTTTGGTCATTGAACGAATACATTTTTTTTTGGGCTCGGAACGCTTTAATAGTATCAACAGAATTTCCCCATATAATTATGCCGTATCGAAGAATTGATGCTACGTAACCATGATACGCATTAAGTGCCGCGCTGATACCAGCCACGCGAATTATTCTATTTAAAGCAAAAAAAAATATTTGTACCTTAGCGCATAGTTTTTCTAAATGCACTTTCCAGTTACAATATTTATCCAATGTTATACCCAAGAAAGTCGCACTTTCAACCTCTTCTACAGCATTATCTGCATATTTTATTTCCAATTGGTGACGTGTGCTATTATAAGCTTGGAATTGTATTAGTTTCGTTTTACTTATATTCACATGTAAATTGTTGTCTTTAAGCCATTCAATTATTTTGTTTAATGTGTCGCTAATTTCTTTTACGTAATTGATGATATTACCATCGGTGAGTTTAATGCTAAGAGTAGTATCGTCAGCGTACAGAATGCAAGAGTGTGGGGTTACGTTGGGCAAATCATTGATATACAATAAGAACAAAAAGGGACCCAAAATACTGCCCTGGGGAACACCACATGAGTTTAGACGATAAGTGGATCTATATATTTTCTTCTCTGATAATGTGTGCCTAGATATTTCTACGCATTGTTGGCGATTATTTAAATAGGTTTCTATCCATTGTAGTGCGTTTCCTCTAATCCCATAACGATTTAGTTTCAAAAGAAGCAGTTTATGATTTATGAAGTCAAATGCTTTTGACATATCGAGAAATATCGATGCTATTGGTTTTTTATCGTTCAGACTAGAGGTAATCAGTTTCATAAGAGCAAAACATGCAAGAGTTGTAGATTTATTTTTTCTGAAACCGAACTGTTCTTCTTTCGAAATGGAGTGTTTTATTATAAAGGAGTGTAGTTTATCGTACATGACTCTTTCAAAAATCTTGGAAATTACGGGTATAAGAGTAATCGGTTGATAATTATTCATGTCATTTTTATCCCCTTTTTTGTATAATGGTTTGACTACAGAAAATTTTAGTCTGGTGGGGAATAAGCCTTGAAATAACGATAGATTGATAATATGGGTCAGTGGAGGTGATAGATATTTAGAGCAACGTTTAATTATTTTCGTATTAATATCGTCATAACCGGTTGAGTTAGTAGAATTTAAAGAATTTATTATTTTATGAACCGAGTCTTCAGTCAGTCTTAGCGATCTGTCTGACTTTTTTCTTTTTGCTCGGCTTCTAAGGGTCCTAGCGTGATGTTAAATAGTTTATAATAGCCTTCCTCAAGAATTGTGCTATCAAAAGCAAAAAGATTGATTCAGAGATTGTTCCAGAGATTACCCCCTACATACAAATTTGCAAACAAACAAACAAACAAATAAAATGAAACCTCTTTATAATACTAGTAAAGATTTCCCTGCGTAAACAGAATTTCCTGATAGAGCATCAGTCAGTGCTCAGCACTCGATGCATCTCGACGCGACGCTCCGTCATGGTAAATTAACAAGATCTATCATGCACTGTTCGATATACATTTTCTGCTATTTTCGAAGAGTTCCGAATAAATCCACTGAACTAGATATATATTTACATCTTCTACATACATACACACACACACACGCATATATATATATACGTGAAAAACGTACGTATACGTTAAATCAATCGTTTGACTTTAACTAATCGGGACACCAGCGCCACCAGGCGGCGAGGCGCTCAACAGAGTCTACAACATAACGCTCAACCAGCAGAGTTAAAGCATAGTTGGATGATGGTGGCGGTCAAGCAGTGAACGCGTTTAGAAACTGCCGCGCGTTCTGTACAGTTGTTTCGTGTACCTACAGTGTTAATTCGCTAGATTGATTAATTTGTTCGTAAATTATAATTTGATTTGAACTGCAAACGGTTTTTCTATTGCGCAATAACCAACACTTCCCATAGTACGCCTACAGTAGTTAAAATGGGTCCCTCTATCTGGCAGAATCTTAACGCACCGAAATTCATTTGGCATAACACACTTGGCATAATCTTATCTTTAAGGCATAAAAATATTTAATATAATTATAGTTTGGCCGAATGTTTATAAGTCCGAATTTACAATGACATACTTTTAAGATGACAGAATTTTATTTCGAATAATTTTATTAGGCATATTGCCATTTCTATAAAATAGCATTTTTAACCGTAAATAAAATTAAAAATATTGTCTTAAAAAGTCAATATGTTGTGCTATAAAAGTTAGTGACAGCAACGAATCGCTGCAAAACCGACTCCACGTAGCTTGTCTGCCCCACCCCTTTTTTTTGGGTGGGAAATCATCTAATGACCTCTCCCGCTCTGGGAGGCGCGGGAGGGCATGTCAGACTCTTACTGACTAAAACCCACCCGTGTTCCTTCAGTTGCCTGTGCGCCAGGGCCACGGTAACTCTTTCGAACAATCCGCGACCCCGGCAGGCATCGGCCCTATCGGACCCCGTCAATGGTACTGACATCTCTTTGAGGCGTGCGTGGAACACGAGGCGCCGTCGACCCGGGCCTGGTCCTTACCGGACGGCGAGCTGCCCATTGCTCGCCGTCCGCAAGCCCGCGCCTACGGTGGCCGGGAGTCGGCAATCGACTCCCGACGCCCTACCCCTAGAGTGTAATTTAAGCCCGCGTAGGCGCGGAGGGGCGAGGCGGCTAGCAAGCCGAAGCTGCGGTGGTGAGCGTTAAAACCATCTACGACGATAAGTGTATACTTACATGGTGTATACTTGTTTGCATACTGCATGCTTGCTGCATGCATAGTGTACGCTTGTTTGCATGCTTCTTACAGGGAAATAAAAACCACATAATAATATGTTCACAATCAACTGTTTTATTGTGTGATAATATATGCAGAAATAAAATAAAATAATTAAGGTAAGAAATACAAAATTATTCTAACTATGAATTTGCTGTAATGTGATAGATGAGTCTTTCAATTATTATGGATATGAAATGTATGCCAAAAGATGATTGTAACTGTAAACTTTCTGAGATATGATAGTTCTGCCTTTTAATGACTATCGATATGAAATATATGCCTAAAGACGATTCTGACTGTGAACTTTCTGCGATATGATGGTTCTACTTTTTAATTATTATGGATAAGAAATTTATGCCTAAAGATGATTTTGACTTACAAAAAATTATGAGTTTTGATTGTATGATAAATGAGTGTTTGCCAAACGATTTTCTGCGAAATGAAGTTTATGCTACCTACCCGCTGTTACGCAAAATAATATTATGACATAAAAAGTTCGGCTATAAAGGATAGACCCAATTAAAATATGGCAGATGATAACGAGAGACACGTACCTTCTCCGTCATATGCATATATATATATTATTATAAATAAATCTCGCTTTACGTGTATGTCTGTGTGTGTGTTGTTCTTCTAAAAATCTAAACTCTGCAATGGATTTTGTAGCGATTTTCACCATTATTTATAGCATGTCTTCCAGAATATTTATTTGTATAATACCTACATTAAAATTAAACTTGCATGTAATAAAGAATCGATGCATTTAATCGATGTCAAGTGGTGAAAACCGTGCGAAGCAGAGGCGAGTCGCTAGTTAAGTATATGTAAAGACACGTCTTCAGCGTTTAACGACTGTTACTTAGTCTAATTGAATGCCCTCAAATCGAATTACATTTAGATTCTATCTATAACATAACATATACAATAAAATTGCTATAAAACGCAGGTTTTTGGATAAGGTTCTGTTTTAATGAATTGAAACTAAGTACACATTTTATGTTTACTTCATGTAACTCGTAAACGTCCACTGCTAAACACAGGTCTGCTAATAAAGAGAATATTGCCACCAGGCAATTCGGATTAGTGGTTACTCCTGCCTATATCATAGTATGTTAGCTATAGACTAATGGTCACGGTCATATCCTACAATACCAAAGGTATCGTGTTATTACAGATGGCTGAAATGTCTCATGCGGCTGTAATTACTAACTCACTAATACCACAGTACAATAAAGTAACAGTATTACATCTCGGCAGTGACCTTGAAATAATTGCTCGGTAGATAAACACGCACTAGGGTTGGCCACTGACTGTTTCTCTTGGGTGACGTAGGTATTTGACAATGCTATGTTAAATTGTCTTATTATCTTTTCATTACTTCTTTTTTTTTCTTAAATATTGGCCATCCTTTTTTTATTTTATTATTTATTTGTTAAAATATATTACTGCAAATCTTGTAAGTTTTAATTTTTACCCAACTAAGGCAAAACCACAGGAGGGTTATGATTTTGACAGGCTATGTATGCATGTATGTATGTATGTTCATCTGTTCCCTCATAATTCCTAAACTACTAGTCGTATTTTGAAAAGTTAGCTGACAAACTAATCAGAATGGCCAGCTGCAGCGGGCAAACGCCGCTTAATTTTGAACCATGTAAGAGATTAAACTGCATAATCTCGATTTTACCCCCATATCCGGTTTTGGACTAATCTTCCCCATATTTTATTCCTACACTCGGACACCGATCACATGGAAAAAGAGAGATACTCACCTGCTAAGTATCCGTTAAGGACGTTATGCTCGTTACGCTTCAATAAATATGCCTAGCACCTACATAACACAGAAATAAATAAAAACAAAAATTATTGTTATTTTTATAGGCTTACCTTGCCGACTGAGTTGGTATAAAAAAATATACATATTTCTGGTTTCGATGTTGGGGAATTTAAACATCCATACACTGAACAATACAGTCGATTTCTTTGTTCCGTATTTGACATAAATAAATGTCGCACCGTCCGCATCCGTGCGTAACTGCCGCGTATTCGATACTGTTGTGGACTGGCATAC
Organism: Dryobotodes eremita; assembly: GCA_917490735.1. Taxonomy (NCBI): domain Eukaryota; kingdom Metazoa; phylum Arthropoda; class Insecta; order Lepidoptera; family Noctuidae; genus Dryobotodes; species Dryobotodes eremita. Next base: position 16,074,866 of record OU823249.1, read on the forward strand.
TCTGAGATTTCGAAGCGCGTCGTTTCGGCCGTTTTGTATGAAGACGTATTACTGTTACTTTATCATACTGTGCCAATAGCCTTCAAATACGGAACTCTGCTTAGCGACAGAAATTTTTTCGGAGGTACTACTTCCCCGCTACCTCAAAATCAACTCTACTTCAACCAGGCTTTAAAAAACCGGGAGCTAATTTCTAATATTTCGAAAAACACAAAGGTGTAATTACGAGATTTGTAAAAGGCTATGTGATTAGCTTCATCCTATTTCTTGTATACAGCCTGACATGTCTGATCTGGATAATGGTACAATGATTGATGAAGCCTTCAGTCTCTCGCAGATTGGATCACTATCCCGAATACATTTTTGCTACATAGTTCATTTTTGCAATTGACTGGCTCTGATTACATCGAATGTAATGTAAGGTTTATCAGAAATTGTTCATTGTGTTAAACAATTAAATATATATATATGCTTGGACAACAATGATCCATATTCTGTTAGTTAGTTAGTTAGCTACAAAAAACTTAAAACTCTATGTTAGTGTGTTACAATTATACTAAGTACTAAGCTCACAGAAAAACAATATTTACATATCTACATTGCCCTTTCGGGAGGTTCCTGTTTCGGATAAGGCGGGAGGAAACGCCCGGGTGTTATCATTGTGTGGATCGACCGGAGGACACGGTGGAGCATACGGTGGAGGTCTGCCCGGCTTGGGCGGAGCACCGCCGTGTCCTCGTGGCGGCGATCGGCGGCGGCGACCTCTCGCGTCCGGCCCTGGTTCAGGCCATGGTACGGAGCGAGAGGGAATGGGAAGCCGTCACCTCCTTCTGCGAAGCAGTAATGCTTGCGAAGGAGGAGGCGGAGCGCGAAAGGGAGAGGCATTCTCTGCGCCCTCGCGCCCCTAGCCGCCGCAGGAGGAGGAGACACCCTGGGCGTCGGGAGTCGATTGCCGACTCCCGGCCACCGTAGCAATGGGCAGCTCGCCGTCCGGTAAGGACCAGGCCCGGCTCGACGGCGCGTCGTGTTCCACGCGCGCCTCAAAGAGATGTCAGCAAAATTGACGGGGTCCGAGAGGACCGATGCCTGCCGGGGCTGCGGATTGTTCGAAAGAGTTACCGTGGCCCTGGCGCACAGGCAACTGAAGGAACACGGGTGGGTTTTAGTCAGTAAGAGTCTGACACGCCCTTCCGCTCCGTCCAGAGCGGGAGAGGTCATTTGATGATAGCCCACCCAAAAAAAAAAAAAATATATATATATATCTACATTCCCCGGATGAAATAAATCACTCCTGCTGCCAAATCAACAAAATGCAACCACTGCACACTGCAACAAAATGCACTGCAATGTTGTTTGTGAAAAATAAAATACCTTAAAAATATGAATATCTTGAAACCGATTGAGAAAGTTATCGTTCATTAACTACGTAAATTAAATATTATTTTATTCAATATAAGAAAACGAGCTGTTTTTTTGTGGGATGGTTAATTATATGTATATAACTCAGTTATTATAAAGGAAATGATATTCAAGGGCTCAATAAGACTGAGTATGCTCGGTCCTCCTCTGTATGTGAAGAGGCATTTTCCTTGCAGTATGTCGTAATGTATAAAGGCTGAATATTGAACTTATTAGTAAGAGTTACAGGATTTATAGGCATAGCTAGAAATAACAGTTAGCGTTTTTAATAACAATACAATTACACAAATAACCACCAAACTGTATATTATGTTTCTCAATATGTTAACCACATTTGGACCGATACATTTTTGCGTTAAACGAGATAAAAATGAGATAAAATTATTTATATTATTTTCATTGTACGCTTGACAAATAAAATCCTCGGTCCCAAGGGCAAATCCGACTATTTGGTGCTAAGTTATTGGCCAATATCTTTCCACATATTCACGGCCCCTATATCGTTCGTTACAGTTTTGTTCCTTGTAGCTTTAATGTCAATAAAGTGTCTCGTTTACGAACATTTTCGTGTTGTTGCTTATTCCACGTGACACCTGCTATTATATGGACGCCAGTGAAACTCTTAACACGCTGTATCTCCGTGTTTTAGTCATTTTCATTCAGCAGCTCACTACAGTTTTCCCGTCCCGCTCCGAAATCTTCGTTCCATTACTATAATATTGGTAAGTGTTCCTGCGGACACCTATAATGGAATCCTGATTTATCTACACGCTCGTTTTCTGCAAGGCTTTGGTAAAAATCCTATCTCAATCCGCATTTAGGTGCATCAGCAACGTTCGGAATCACGGTGAAATTTTGCAGCCAATGTTCAAGTAAAGTTAAGACACACGAAGATTTTGAAAAACATTTTCTTATTCTGTGAGTTTATTGTAAGTTCGTAGAGCAGTGAGCACATACGTAGAGCAGTGAGCACATAGGTGCTAACCAAAGATTTGAATTCAGAACTTGAACAGACGCACACGTTCGTAGGAAAGTTGGCAAGTTGGTTCATACAAAGTAGTACCGGCCCACTTCGAAACTTTACACCATGCTACTGGTTTATACGTTAGCCTTCGTCTCGATGGAATCATTCATCCGCAGCCATTTATACGGGTGAACTATTTTTATTGTAATTACCACCACGTGTAACCGAAGTTCAGAAGCAATTTCCTTATACACTAGATAATCATTCGTATGTAATTAAGTAATTATTATAAAATTTTGCTGCCAATCTTCAAATTAAGCCATCGAACATTTCTTAATTTCATTCGAAATTGATTATGCAATTGGAAAAGATAAACGTTTTGGACTAAAGAATTGTCCAATGAACACTACTGTAACTCAGAGAGATTAATTTCATTACATTTGCGTCCGAGTTATTTGCAAAGGAACTTTGCTAAGTACCTGCAGTGGGTAAACACGTCAACACTGTTAAAGAGTTTCATGATACGTTCTACTTAGTTTGTGTATTCTTACTTTACCGCATTTATAATAACTAGGGAACTGCATGCAGGTGTATTTAAAAAGGCAAATAAAAGGAAACCATTTCGCCACATGCAAGTTACAAACAAGGATGTCGAAAATTACTTTAAAGGCAGGTTTTCCTATTATGCCACATAACAACCCAATTTAAAAAAAAAAAACACTTCCGTCTTTTTTTATCCGAGAAAAATACTTGCTACAGTACCAACATACACTCGTGATTAATTTGAATCTTAATTTCGCGAAATCGATGATTGAAAAACTTCACTCGATCATAATACATGTTGGAAGCGTGTAAAAGGAAAAGCTTATTGGTAAGTCACTAAACCATCTTTCGATTGACGATAAGCTGAAGAGTCCTCCGCATTTCGATCAAGCGGATGTGTACGAGTAGGTATCAATAGGTATCAAATATTAACGGTTTATATTATTGTTCGCAATTCATAGTCCTCAGAGCATTCTCAAGTTACAATCTATACTTCCTACTTATATTATTAACTAGCTGCTGCCCGCGGCTTCGCCCGCGTGGATGTCGGAAATGACAAAAGTAGCCTATTATAGTCCTTATAACAGCAGCTATCTGACAGTAAAAGTCGCGTCAAAATCGATCTAGCCGTTTCGGAGATTAGCCGGAACAGAGAGACAGACAAAATTTAAAAAATGGTTTTTTATAAGTACCGTATATACTTTCATATACATTTAGTAAAAAGCTGTTATTTTGACATTACAAACAGAGACTTAAATTTATTTATTTGTATAGAATAGATGTGAAAGTAACTCCATCTGTTTGTAACGTTTTCATGGATAGCTGAAAATCTTTATGAAAGGTACAGATAGTTAAGTATAGCTAGCTTGCTTGCTTGTTTTTCCCTGAAGATGAAAATAGGCATAAATGTAAAACAAAAAGTGAGCTTAAAGGGGTGAAACCTAATTTCACCCCTTTAAGCTCACTTTTTGTTTTACATTTACTCGTATGCCTATTTGTTGAAATTTGCATGGAAAATTCCACGCGGACGACTTATCGGGCAAAAGTAACATAACTTACCTTCACGCCTTGATTCCCCGAAGGATTGGGTACAGGTGTACCTATAGTACACCCACATTTCGCCTGTTATGTTTAAATCCCATGTAATAGGAGGCGAGCCTATTGCCATCAACCGGGCACAATCCAAGCTCCGGGCTGCTACTGAGAAATTCCAGATGGAAAAACCCAATGAGACTTTGACCGACCCGGGAATTGAACCCAGGACCTCTTACTCAGAAGTAGCGCTTGCGACCACCAGACCAACAAGGCAGCTTGAAATCAAGAATATAATTATTGATTGAAGCTTGCGTATATTATAGTTCGCCTATATTATATGTAGCTTGCCTATATTATAGTTTGCTTATATTATATATAGCTTGCCTATGCTTTATATAGCTTACCTATATTATAGCAAGCTTATATTATATATAGCTTGCCTATATAGAAGATTGCCTATATTATACATAGCTTTCCTATATTATAGCTTGCCTATATTATAGCTTGCCTATGTTATACATAGCTTGCCTATATTATAGTTTGCCTATATTCTGAGGACAACAATGGCAGTAAATGTCTCTGTGTGGAGTTGCGTAGGTACTAACCTAGTTAGCTAGGTCCTAACTGACAAAAGGTTCCTTTGGCGACCATTAAATGCACGGCAATATTGTCATCCGATATAGCGTCTGTGGTGATAGATTCCTGGAATCTTAGTTACAATGGCAAAACACAGTTAATTTCACTACTAGCTGAACCAAACCGGGTTTAGAAAAGATAGCCGTTCGGCACATAACTTTAGTGAAAGATAAGCTGGAAATAATTAATTGAATTTTCAAATATATCGACTCAATTACCTACACTTATCATAAACTTTCAATTTTCAATAAATTACACTGCCGAACTATGAGTACCCCAGCTCAGGTAGTTCCATTAAAATTCTTATCGCTACCCAAATTCTCTTAATAACTACTAAGTTGGAGTGTAAACTCCGTGCGAACCAAATATTCGTAGGTAGCAAATACCCATTCATATGAGTAGGTATTTGCTATCTAGGATTATTTGGTTGCAGCTTCGCCAGAATCAGGTACATCGCTTCGACGCTTTTACTTCAGGATTTTGGCTATAGGTAAACCCATTACTATAACAAGGCTGGATTTTCTGAGAACGGCTTTCAGTCACCGATCGCACACTCATACCATAGACATGTCAATAGAACCCCACTCACCGTCTGATCCACTACCATAGATTAACTTTAGCGAATTGGATATTGATGGATTCCACCCTTGGGGAGCGGTTAATTTCATTATTAAGATATTTCTGGCTATGGCTACAATGATTTGAAAAAGCTTGACCTATTTTAATAATGAAATTAATAAAATAAAAGTTGATCTAAAAGTTACAAAAATTTAGTAAAAACATCAAAATTTAAAGCCAAATGAAGAGAATATCAAAACCGTAAAGTAGACTTATTTAAAAGTCATTCATACTGCGGAGAACTTTGGCAAAATTAATTCAGGTCCTGATTTTAACTTAACATCGTTTTAGGGGCTTAACTCGAATTTGTTTTTAAAGTACTTCATGACTAACTTATAAACGTAACTTAACTCTAAAATGCTTAACAATCAATATAGTAAGAGAAAAAAGATTGAAATTCCTAAGTATGAAGTTTTCATACATTTTAAAGTAAAGAAAACTATCCAAATCAACACAATACTGAAGCATTTCTGTGTAGTTTATTTCCAAGTCCATTGCACTAAATTCGCCGGTGCAACCATTACATAAAATAATTTACAAGAATCTGCCTCGCACTAGATACACCGTCATACACTAGGGGTGAGGCCTATTAATTGTAACAGATAGAAATAACAGATATTTAAAAATAACTTATCTGTTACTTAAAATAACAGACCGTCAAAGACTATTACCACGGCTGTTACTGTTATTTCTCTATATAAGTCTCGACACATATTGTTATCGCGGCTGTTACGTACATACACACTCACACAAAGTAAGGACTATAGCAAGGTTATCAATTTCTCTCTCTTCCTTATTAATTACTAAAAAACTCAATAAATAAACGTAATTCTATAATTTCACATTACCTCATCATTCCTAGTCAATACTTCGGATACAATTTGCGACTTTAAACGAAAAGAAATAAAGAAGATATTTAATTGAGATTTAAATACGTAATTATCGTCCGTACAAAAATAACACGCTGTTATTTAATAACAGATATTTGGATCTGTTACTTTTGTGTTACAGTAACAGTGATAACAGATATCGCTTTTAAGCTGTTACAACCCATCTCTATCATACACTGTGTGATACATGGAGAGTGCTATTACAAACACGTGCATCTTACATACAAGTTGACCGTTACTTAGCAGCAGTATTTACGAGCACTTGACAACAGGAGGCCCCTTGAAATGTGACCGATGTGGTAAATAGTCTTATGTACACATGTGATGGTATATGGATGGATGCACAGAAGTGTTTCACTTGACGAACTAAAGAGTAAAAGTACCTACTGAAAGAATCGAGAGAGATCGGGTGTGATCGTGATGTTCGGTTTTCGAACCGACTTCGAATCTGAATTTGATCTGAAAATTACAGTATTTCTCATAGCTACTGCAGTTTTATACCGTTACATAAAACATCGAAGTTTCTTTAAAGAGAACGGTTTGCATACGTGTCGCGTTGTGTTATCTGTAAGGTCGAAGGTAGGTTGAGAACTTCTATGATTTATTGGCTTTTAATTTTGTATGAAGTATTCTTGAATATTAGAATATTAGAAGACTGCTTCGTAGGTATAGTGGTCCTGGGTTTGATTCCTAGGTCGGACAAAGTGTTATTGGGTTTATCCATTTGGAATTTCTCAGTAGCAGCCCGGAGTCTGGATTTGTGCCCGGTTGATGACAATAGGCTCGCCGCATATTACATGGGACTTAAACATTCCTGGCGAAATGTGGGTGTACTATAGATACACCTCTACATAACCTTTTGAGGAAACAAGGCGTGATGTTATATTATTAGAATATTCATTCATGTTTTTAAAGTATTTTGTTTTATTTTATACTGTTAGCATAATACTTTGTTCACAGAACGAGGATAAATTGCAGCTCCATTGTTCATGAAATCCTATATTCGAATATCAATTTTACTATTGAAAATCAAAATATGCCAAAACCACGATGTTGAAACTGAACTGAAAACTTTTTTCAAGTGTAATGTTCGGTACAACAGACACACAACAAAGATGAATATGGAACATATTAGAGTTTCCTTAAAATTATGTTGACTAAGTAAACCCTCAGTCTCTCGCATTCACAATTTAAATACAAACATCCATGCTGAACTGAGAATGAAAGAAAAATAAAGTTTACAAAGCTCTTTCTTCTTTACTCGTAAGTTTAAGCCCTTTGTTAGAGTCCGTGCGAAGATAAAGATTTAGTTCATGCTGGTTATGAAGTGAAGAGCATCATAAAAGCGTAGGAAAAATATTGCACTTTAGGGTTCCGTAACCAAAGGGTGGCAACGGAATCCTAACGAAAAAAAATAAGAAGAGTCACAATTTAATTATCATGTTACTAAGTTCACAGTATTTTTTACAAGATAGACGTTTAAACGCCAAAATACTTTTTACAAAAAAACACCACCAATTTTTCTCTTTATTGTTTTTTTTTTTGTTGAAATTTAAACAAAAAAAAAATCTATAAAGAGAAAAATAACTTTTTAATTTCTCATATTTGGAAAGTACGCTTGAAGTTGCGTGATCAGAGGGATGATACTCGTAACAGTACTTTCCGTCTCTGGGAAACGACTTTCACTGCTGTCAAAAAATTTAAAAACTATGCAAGCCATGTCCCAATTTTTTATATAGCCACTCTGTTAAATAGCGGCGTAAAATTGTAATTAAAAATATTATCAACAATTTTGTAACATGACTAAGTTATAATTTACTTTCACTAAATTATTATTTAATTTACACAGATTTGAGCGAAATATTTACGATCATCAATGATAAAAAATACTGGCTGGTAGAATCCCACAGAAAAAGAAACATAATAAAACAGGCGGGAAAACGGCAATTCGATCTTCAGTTGTTTGGTCGAGTACAAAATTAATTAATTCATTACTTACGTATAAAATGAGTTCATCAGATTCAGATATGGATTTAACGCCTGATTTCTACTTTCCTCATATTCGAAATGAAAAGCAGAGTATTTACCTCGGGTGAAAGACCTATTTAGGCACTCGAACTGTTGGCGCCCTCCCTACGCTCGTGCGCCAAACTTGCTTTCATCTCTTGTATAAAAACTTAATATTTCACACCACTTGCTCGACAATGTCAAATTATATGTCATGCAAACCTAACCTAAAGTAAGTCATTAAAGCCCTGGGGTCTAGCCGGACATTAATATTGTACTGATTTTAATTATGACCCGCCGATCATAAATTTGGTTTCAATTTGGAACATTGGAACCTCAAGTAAAAATCGCGGACAAACTTTTCCATAGTACATACTAATCCCATGCATTTACCATTGAGATCTGCACTTAAACAATAAATTGTTCGGGAATCAAATTGGCCAACGAGAGTAGAATACGAATTTAAAAAAATAGAACACAAATAGAAAAAGGCGCGAATACGGCAAATCACTTCGCTGTTAAACAACAAATTAAACTACAAATTCTTACAAAAATGTCGAGTGACGATAGTGATTTGACTCCGGAGTACATTAAATCCAAAGCCATTGGCATTGCCAACAATCTACTCCCACAATAGTCCAAGGAATCGTACATGAAAGCCTACCACGATTGTTTACAAATGGAAACCTATAAAAGAGTCAGTATATCTCAGAGTAGTCAGATAGGAAACGCCGACTAGTTTTTAAAATATGATTGACGTGTAAAAGTGTGAAATAAAATCATTTATCATTTATCATTAAAAGGCATCAAGTCTGTATCTGAGTGCTCTTAGTCTACTTCCAACATTTATCATGTACAAAGAGTAGCCTAAAAAAAAGGTCAACAATAAGCATTAAACATAATATTCACATTAATATTATTATATACACCAAATTACTAGCATTTTTAAAAAGGAAATCGGAAGGACATCGTGCTAAGAAATCAAAAATTTTCACAGCTCAAAATTTGGAAACGTTTCTAAATCAAGCCACATTATTTTTTTTGTTTTGGGGGTAATCAGCATATGACTTCTTCCGCTCTGGGAGGCGCGGGAGGGCATGTCAGACTCTTACTGACTAAAACCCACCCGTGTTCCTTCAGTTGCCTGTGCGCCAGGGCCACGGTAACTCTTTCGAACAATCCGCGACCCCGGCAGGCATCGGCCCTAACGGACCCCGTCAATGGTGCTGACAGCTCTTTGAGGCGCGCGTGTAACACAACACCCCGTCGACCCGAACCTGGTCCACGGCGAGCCACCCATTGCTCGCCGTTCGGAAGTCCGCGCCCACGGTAGCCGGGAATCGGCTATCGATTCCTGACGCCCAGTATGTCTCCTTCTGCGGCGACTAGGGGCTTGAGATCGCAACGATTGCCTCACCCTCACGCGCTCCGCCTCCTCCTTCGCGAGCATTACTGTTTCACAGAACTAGGTGACGGCTACCCATGCCCTCTCGTTCCGTACCATGGCCTGGACCAGGGCCGGACGCGAGTGATCGTCGCCGCGAGGACACGGCGGTGCTCCGCCCAAGCCGGGCAGAAGTGACAGAGAAGCGTGTTCTCCGGTCGATCCACACAATGGTTTCCCGGGCGTTTCCTCCGCCTTATCCGGAACAGGAACCTCCCGAAACAGTCATGTCCGGTGAGGACCTGCGTCAGGCGGAAGATGAGGGCGCCGTGGCGCCTCTCAAGCCACTCCTCAAAGAGGGGACTTACCGCCGCAATTGTGGCGTGCCCAGCACTGGGTTGCGACAGTCGCACTCTCCATGTCGCCATGAGATTCCGCCGGAGCTCTGTCCGCTGTGCCGCGATTTCTCGCGGCAGCGGAGTTATGCCTCGGAGTTTCGCCTCCTCGCGCCACTCCCAAATGTGCGCGAGGACTTTTGCCTCCAGATCCCATGGCGGCAATCCGGCAAGGAGGCTCACCGCCTCGCAGGAGACCGGTCGGTATCCCCGGACCATCCGGATGGCCATGATCCTCTGGGAGGTGTTCAACCCACGGGCTGGTCGGCGCCTCAATGAACGCGCCCACACCGGTGCCTCGTAAAGGGCCATGGACCGCACGATCCCCGCGTAGAGCCTCCGGCAGGAGGCGTTTGGACCCCCTAGATTGGGCAGCAGCCGCTTCAAGGCGGCCCTGGCCCGCTCCAGGGCTGGGAGCCAAACGTCGGCAATACTCCACAAAGTTCTACCGGCTGTCGAGGACGAGTCCCAGTTATTTCATTGTCGACTCGACGCCGATATGAACCCATCTACCGTTATTTGGGAACCCGACCGTGGCGCGTTCCGAGGACAATGAAAACACATGGCCTCGACCACACGACAGAGGTAGGTCGGCATCCGGTGATACCGGAGTGCCTCCCTGATGCAACTCCAGGGCAAGGTATTGAAGGCATTAGCGATGTCTAAAGACACCGCCAAAACGACCCCAGCCCGGGCCACAGCATCCCCCGTCGTGAGGGCTTGCACGCGGATGATGGCGTCCACTGTAGAGCGCCCCCTACGGAAACCAAACTGGCTCTCCGCCAAATCCGGCCCCACCCACATCAGCCACCCGACGAGGCGGTCTGCAATTACTCTTTCAAAGAGCTTGCCCACCTCGCTGGGCAGCACGATGGGCCGGTAAGCGGACGGAGAGTTCGCTAAATCAAGCCCCTGACCACAGCGTTCTTGCCACGAATGTAAGTAGGTAACTACCTAATAATTGAATTTTCAGAAACTAAAATAGCTACATACTTAGCGACCCGCTCATGCATCGATCGCTTGTGTGCGATCTACTGAAGCGTTGCGTAATGTTTCGACAACCCAATTTCTCGAGATTTTTGCGCTCTCTCCAAGTTAAATGTTATTGTGAACCTTCGTTAGGTTTATGTGTCTATTATTACAATTATATGTGTCAATAAAATCTAAGTAAGTGTATAACTTGTAATACATAAGAATTAATATATATTAAAGTACGTAGCTTACCTTCCTACTTACCTACCAGTCTATTTTTGTTACAGGTAGCCTTGATTTTTGCAGTGAATAGTGCTTGTCGTGGAAATGAACTATTACACATTAAAATCGAAGATATCAAAAAACACTCTGATTTATTGCTGGTTAATTTTCCAGATAAAAAATCAAAGAAAGAACAGTAATCCGTATATCCGTAGTCCGTGGAGAATACATAAGAATTGTCGAAAAGTACCAAGCTCTACGCCCTTCTAATATAAACAGTAACAGATTTTTCGTAGCTTATAATAATGGCAAGTGCACTAGGCAAGTCATTGGCAAAAATAAGATCAGCACCATGCTAAAAGAAATCGCAAAATACCTGAAGTTGTCAAATGCCGAGCTCTACACGGGCCATTGTTTCAGGAGAACATCGGCAACTCTATTGGCGGATTCAGGACCAGACATGACCCAGGTTAAAAGACATGGTGGATGAAAATCTGATGTAGTAGCGGAAGGCTACATTGAAAATTCTATACAGAATGAGGATAAAATAAGCTGCCGCATTGTTGACAGCATCAAACTAAAAACACCGTCTTTATCTGATCCTTGGACACCTTTGTCACCGCAACCATCCATATCTCAACACTATTCATCTAGCCCGCTGGCTCAAGCACCACCTTCACCAACTTTTACGATCCAAAATGATCCTCAGCAGACTCAAGTTTCTGAAACTTTACTCAAAAGTAATACGCAAATAAACTATACCACCAATAAATGTACCCGATAATAACATAACTTTGTCTTTCCACAACTGGTCTAATGTATCAAACATTACCTTCAACTTTATTTTTTTTTACATAGGTATACTACCTGTAATTGTAATTAAAATAGTGAGCGCGCAGCGCGAGCGAAGCGTCTCCGTTCCAGTTTGTTTGAATAAATACTTCGATTGTAGTACCTACTATTGCTTTTCTGTCTCGTAGATGGTGTGAAAAGTAGAGTATCCTCCTCAGAGATAAACGTGCTTTCGTCTTGGGCGAGCTTAAATCCCTCGCTATACTCAGGAGCTTTGTCTTTACTCCCTCGCTTTGCTCAGGATTTAACTCAAAACTACCTCGCTCCGCTCGGGAGTTAGCACTAGCATTCTTCGTTACGCTCAGAATTCAATACGGCGCCCGCGACATAAGACACTGCTATATCCCCTTGGTGCATAACCTACTATTAATTCGGAAGTCGGTGTTTTTGGATCTGCATTTTTGTTTTTTGCCACTGAATTCCGAAATAAAAGTAATTTTTTACTTTGTTGTGTTTTTTTCGGGAAGTCAACTGTTTTTTTTTTTTTTGTAAAAGTGTTTTTATGCTTCATATTTTTGTTATGGTACCTACCCCACACCAATTCGTATACCACTATTTGCTATGTAAACAACAGCGACAGGAAGTATTATAACATCATCAAGATACACAAAGTGGATTAAATACTTATTATCGAAGCTAATCAAAACCTACCCAAGCAAAAAGTTAATACAATTTATACGGAACCACCGTGCAAGCTTCCTCTACCAAATTACCAAATGAAGTTGGTTAAAAATGACTGACATAGGTAACAGCACTAGCTAACAGCTCGGAAATTAAATTGAAAATGTAGAGACATACTTGTAAATTAATTTACCTGTAACTGAATTGTATATAATGACTATTATACGTACGTGAATCGGGCGAATTGGTTCATTTATCACTCCACGTGAGATAAGATAGGGAGACGGTATGTACCTTCCTGGGAACGTATTAGGGGCAGGTATTTTACAAGTGGGGGTCGAAATGTCAAATGAAACGTCCAAGTACGAGGTATTTTAATGTGTTTGTGTTGGCGGGGTAAACTAGTTTAATTAAAAATAAATGAATAAACGAAGGTACCTACTTCATGATAGAATTTGTTTTTGGAGGAACGTTTTAACTGAATAATTGTAACTGAGTGAGTTTAAACGTCATATTCACACATTCATTCGGACATCAGCCAGATACAATACCATACAAACTCCAAAAAGTAATAAATGGCTAATAAATTCTCTATATGTACCAAACCTACAGTAGCCAGTGTTTTTATGGATTTTTACACCAATAATGGATAAATGATTTCAGCACAAATAAAGTTAAACCTAGAAGAAAACTTTCGTGAACAGGGCGACATACAAACACAAATCTTTGTTCCTTTGTTGTCATGCTCCTTGTTTCCCAGTAAGCCACGTTTGGGCTCCAGCTTTGCTGCATAAAAGCTAAACATTTTGGCACAAGCGTATTTCAGAAAAAATAAATAGGGACCAATCTTTCATCTGATTTCTGCCCATTTTCAAGGATACATTTGTTCAAACTGGGCAGGATTTCGTAAATGTTTTTCGAATCCCGAACGTAAAGGCCAGTAAGATAAATTGGACTTTGAAGAACTAATGAAAGGTCCTCGGAGATAAAAACGGGAGGCTATTGAAGCCAGCCTGTCCTGCCTAGCGTAGCGATTATAATACTATAATAATACCAGCCTATTATTATCCCACTGCTGGGCAAAGGTCTCTTCTCATAAAGAGAAGGCACGAGCATTGATCACCACGCTTCCTCAAGACGTGTTGGCGATTTCAGACTATAAAAAAACTATAATACTAGGTTTCCTCACACTTTTTCATCACAAATTTCTTCTAAACTAGCAGTACCTACCTTCCTTAGTGCTTCCTACACTTACGTGTTTTGTTGTACCAAAGTCTAGGGATAAAACTCAACCTTGTTTTCCTGTCCTAACATTTACGAGACTGTCGCCATTTCCCAACGAAGGTTCTAACTTAGAGAACATGTTAAACCACAAACGACACGAAAAACCCGCATCGGTACCGAAACGGGCTGCGTACGACATGTTAGGGAAACTTCTCTATTGTGAGCGTGAATGCGAACCACCGACAATAGACTTACGATTCGAGTGTTACGAGTACTGAAAAGGTCTACCGGATTCAAATCCAATAATGGATATGGAAAAATAACAAACTGACGGGCGTCGGGCTTGTTGGTCGACTACATTTGAAACCGGATTACCGAGTGCTCCTAGATTTTTGGATGACAAGTATTTTTTGTCAAAAAAGGACCTTACCTCACTCGGAATATCTTACGATACAGATATCGTGTTTACATTTAGAAACATAAATCTCACAACAAAGAGTCCAACCCGGAACCGATACCTACCTATCTATTATTATGTATAGGCCAACCAAATATGTATTCGTCCGTGCGAAAATATTACCCGAGACTTACCTACTAGTCGCGGGTAAAATACACACTTCACTTCACTTATTGGTTTCTGCGCTGCTGTGCAGAAACCAATATTTTCAGCCAGTGCGCCATTAATTCCTACTGTCTTGTTAGCCACTAATTATAACTGGAAACGATTATAGGTGGTTGTTGGAATAACCACACTTGGTATTCGAATTGGTGATCAATTGATCATGATCAGAGTTTGGTGTTAAGACTCTCTTGCAGCGCGGTGTGTCTTGTAGTGCGTCTCGGCGAGCACTGGCCGGCCGGTACGAGCGCTTGAACTGCTAGATTTTGTATACCTATATTTTAAAAATAAGAACGAAATTATAAAATGTGTTCTTAACATGCCCTAAAAAACAATAAGCCTTATCTTTTGATATAACTTTTACATGGTTTCATGATGGAATCGCTTCAAGGTACACGTTTTAAAAAGCGATTTTGTCATCTTTATGATGTTTTTTTATCGAGTTAATTATTATAATTCACGTATCTGTCTTCACACCGCGTTTGACCGCATGTTCAATTTTCCTAAAAAGTTTTTTTTTGCGCAACATTAAATTTGGCTAGGTTTACAGAGGTTTAAGAACGTTAAAAAGTACTGCAGCACATTGAATTGCTCATCCTGTGGCCCATTCTTCGTCACACCTTTGTTCTTATGTCACCAAATAACATAATATTCCCAAGTTTCGATCGCCACGTTGAGGTATAACTGAAGTTACTAAACACAATTTATAACAATCGCGTTGAACCAACAAAGCAATACAAATACAATAGACCGTTTGACGGTACATTATATTAATTATGTGCAAGTGGCCGGGCAAATGAAGCAGTATTTAACTTCTACCTATCAATAAACGGTGACTTATAACGAAACCTGTTCCTCGACAACGGCGGGTTACTTCGAGCAAACATTATAGATTTATCTGAAACTCATTAATTTACGAAAATCGAACGACTGGTCGTGTCACCCATTTGACTCTTCGTTCAATAAATGTGCCTACCAATCATGTTTACTTTAATGAAGCTAATATCTTTTTACTCATTAAAGTTTCACATAGCTTTTTGTTAGCATTCATATTTGAATATTAATTAATCGTTGTTATAAAACGCTCCTCATTTACAATCGCGCCGTGTTATTATCGCATTTGCTCTGTACCCGATTAGCATAGTAAATGGCAAAAATATCGTTGTATTCCGAATTACACCAGCCCCGACAATTAGCCGCCTTAGTTTACAAACAACTAACTGTTCCACACACAAATTAGAATTAATTATCCCGTCGCAAAGAATAGTAGTTGACACGGTAGGTAAGCTCTACTTGTACATACCCGGCACGTTTGCAAAGGTCCAAATGAGATTTTCGGAGGTCCTTGGTTCATTTATTGAAAATGTAAACGAGGGAAGGACATTTATTACACATGACAGGTATTTGACAAGCACCCTTCCAAATAAAATAGATATTTCAAATTGTGTTACTGAAATTGTTTCAGTTTCTGTCACAGTGACTTTTCATAATATTGACATATCATTTAGGTGCTCGCTTTTTTTCTTGGCAAACATTTCCTTTAGAACTTATGTAAAATTCTCACAAATGAGGCGAGGGTTTTGTTTGTTTTTCTGAAGCGTCGTGGAAAGATTTAAAAAAATATTTATGTAGTCATATAATCTTCTAGTGAACTGAGCACTGAGCAGGACCTATCCATCTGTTGACAACTTGACAGGCTCTACTCAATCATTGTCTCATAATTATTATACCCACCGTAGTCCGTACCTACATTTATCAGTCTGTCGATCGCTTAACGCCTGTTACTAAAATGAAAGCGCTTTGTGCGTTCACGTAATTGGAAAACTCTTTATTGTGCCTCGTTTTAAATTGTATATCACCCCCGCAAAACCTCGAATAATTTCATCTGTTAATAATTGTTGCTCGTGTTATCAAAATGTACTTGGCTCCAATCAAGTAATGACTTTCCTTGAAAAAGGATAAGCGAAGCTATTTATATTTGGAAGGATTTAATCAAGTAGGTACCTATTTCGCAGATAATCCGGATTGAAATGCTTTTAATCTAAATTGAAAAAAGTTGACCTACAAATCAATTTAAGAATATTCGTGAAGAGTATCTGTAGGTACGGCCCTCGATCGAAATGGTTTGCGAATTGTTAATCCTTAAGACGACGGCGACGTCTCTCGTTGAAGTGGTGCAGTGCAGGCCCAACTAACTAATTATAAAAAGTATAAATATAAAAATCTTTTTAATTAAAGAGGTACGTCCCTAGGTAGGTACCAAATTAAACGCTATCCGAATCAATTTCGAACCAAGTAGGTTTTGGCAAACTAATAATTCATGAACGCTTCTAAAGCATTGGTTTCTTCGTAAAGAATGTTTCGTTCATTTTATCTTTTGCCAGTCAAAATAAAAATAAAACACACAGCCTTGACCACCTGTTTGCATATCATAGGTAAAATTTCGACTTTCCGTTTTAAAATATTTACTAATAGAGTGCTGCTAGAAATAATTATTTTATCTTCCCAAAAAAACTAAAACCCTAATTAAGTATATTCTGTAGGCAGGCTTTACTGAAGTCAAATAAATATTCATTGTGTAGAACTACCCGATGGTAGTTCTACCCAATGGATATATCATTCGTTACGTGGACATCAATGCTTTAGAAGCATTAATGAATTATTAGTTTGCAAAATCCAACTTAAATTGAAATTGATTTCAGTATTAATGGATTTGATATGGTAAGGTATCTAGGACACAAACACTCGCCGCTCGCCAGCTTGCGTGACTCGTGACTGCATCAAGCTTACACATTTACCGACTTATAAATAGCCGCTTCCAACTTTGACAGGTTTTATTTTTACTTTTACTCGTACATTTTCTAGATTGCATGGATATTATGCGAATTTTTGTGTAATATGAGTGTCGTATCTTATGCCTCCTCGGTATGAAAAAGCTTTTCGAGGAGAAAATTGTTTTCAATTGTTTTCTTTTATAGCTCCCAGAGGTGAAGCTGTGTGAAGCGCAAAAGAGTAAAATACGTCGGCAGAATTTCATCTCAAGCTTTTTTTATGTCTCGCCTGTTATTATAAGGTAAACGTTATAAATTTTCGGCGGAATTAGCGAGCAAGTAGTCATGAATTTATATCACATGTGCAAGCTTTTCAATGGTTTTTACGACCACGGCTATTGTGAACAGAGTAATTTGTTCCTCCAAATTACTTTTTATAATGTTAGTGCCCAAAATTCAACGTTTAACCGATTCTACATGAAATAGTTTGTACTTTTGGTATAGCATACTTACAAATGCATTGGATAAATTATGAATATACAGGGTGGCAGGGATATCGACGCGCAAGCTGTTACCATGGATTCAGTACATGATTCTGAATCCCCTGCATTGAAATTTTTCGTCAATTATAATAAAAATAATGATTTTCCATACATTTTGACCGCGTTGGTATTGCACTTTTCTATGATACTACAGGTTTTTTTTTATAACCTCAGAAATTCTCTGTGCTAGGGAGTCTAGAATCATGTGCTCAATTTATAGTTGTAGTTTGCGCGTCGTCGATTCCCTATCACCCTGTATATGTACGTAGCTTATGAATGATACCTAGTTTCAAAGATTACCTTTAATTACGTAAATATACATGAACAGAAAAAAAAGGAAACACACTGAATTTCAAAACATTTGAGTTGAGCTGTTTTTCAAGTTAATTCACAAAAATCATGTTGCCCTAATTATAGAGGCAAACTAGTATTTTGCTGTTCGATTTCGAAGCACATATTGTGAGGACTCACGTAAATTCTCGCTCACGATGTTATTTGGTACTATATTTATAGGTACCTACATCTGCACACCTGCAAGCAAGAGTGAACATTTACAAAAGGAGAGCCGATTTAAAACAGGAGTGTGATGGCGTTGTGAATACTGTGCACTTTAATTACTAGCTTACTTAATTGGCATGTTAAGAAAAGGGAAGCTGATTAAAACGGTTTTTTCCCGCTATTGGTCACATAAAGAATTGGCATCTTGCATTTTCTCGTTAATTAAGATGATTTACCTCGTTTTTTATTTACCTTGTTTTTTATTTACTTCTTTTTTTATTCAAGTACCTCGTTTTTTATTTAATTGCGACTGCCTCGTTGGTCTAGTGGTTGCAAGCGCTACTGCTGAGTATGAGGTTCTGGGTGGGATTCCCAAGTCGGGCAAAGTGTTATTGGGTTTTTCAAACAGGAATTTGTCAGTAGCAGCCCGGATTCTTGGTTAATTGTGGTCGGTTGATGGCCATAGGCCGACCCGCTATTACATGGGGCTTAAAAATATACGTGGCGAAATGTGAGAGTACTATAGTACACCTCTGCCTAACCCTTCGGGGATTACAAGTGTGATGTTATGCTATATTCATTTAATTAAAGCCAAATTCAATATTGATGCATATTCTTCGCATATTATATGCATAGACCCTTTTAGTTTCGAGGTGGAGGAATAAAATAGTTCAAATGATTTTCCAATTTAATAATTTTGTAATATTTATTGTTATTCAGCATGGTATTTTGATAGTAGATTGTTAATTTATGTGTAAAATTTTGCATGCCCAAGTGACGGCAGAGCATGGAGAACATTATAAGAACATGTATAACATCTATACCCCTACACATGTTGCCGAAAAAATAAATGATTTGATTTTTGATTTGAATTTGTTGTCAGCGTCTTCTTAAAGGAATAGATACCTACATATCAGCAAATGTTACGATCGATGGGCAAGCGAAAAGCTTCGGAACATAGGAAATATAGAAATCGCGGAGCATCTACGTACCTATGCATACAGGGTGGCTGGGACATCGACGCACAACCTGTTACCATGGATTCAGTACATGATTCTGAACCCCCTGCATTGAAATTTTTCGGCTGGCTTTTCCATACATTTGACCGCGTATGTATTGCACTTTTCTATGAAACAGATTTTTTTTTTTATAACCGACTTAAAATTTCTACGCTAGGGGGTCTATAATCATGTGCTGAATTTATGGTTACAGTTTACGCGTCGATGTCCCGGCACCCTGTATATTTACTATTTTTGTGGCATGCAGAATTAAATTAATAGACTCCAGATTCGCTATCAGTCAGTTTCCTAACGCTTGAGATAGATATCCAAAATTGCTGCAGCGATATTATTCCTTCTTAGCGAAAGCACAAGATATATAATAATAGTAGGTAAATACTACACGGAAGCTTTTCTTAGATTAATATTAACGCAAAGCTACTACGGTCTTGTTGACACAACTTGGAACAGCCTTTGTCCAGCAGTGGCCTGCAATAGGCCGTGTTTATTGTTGTCCTCCACGTCAACGTTCCTTATTTAGAGTAATGAGGGTTCCCGGACCATGATCTTATACACATAGTTCAAAGAGATTGTTCCACTAATTAAACTAATGATGGCACTGATTCTCCAGCGCACCGGGTAAACTATTATAAGACCACAGTGTTCTTTTTCTGACAGATGGAGAGTGAAAAAGATGGCGATATTTTCCAGCATATTCTGAGGTGTCGTATAAACTTGTAAAGAAGTTTGAGTTCTGCTTAATTTGACAGTTCATATTTTCTTACTTATTTTATCGGCTGCGAGCTTACTGCAAGTCAAACAAAGCTTTTGTTTCAAGTTTCGCGCAAGCGACGAAGAACAGAATAAAGGCCATTAATTATTTATTATTGTAGCCCTAAGGGCAGACATCATACTCCCATCATAATTAGGGGATCATTATACTGAAAGATTTTACACAGTAGTTACAAAAATTACCTATAAGCTACAAAAAATATTAACTATTAAAAATATATTACAAGATAAATAAGTAAAGCAAAGTATTTAAAGGAACAAAAAGTTATACGGTTCGGAAAACATCCTCATATCGTTATGCAAAAAATCTAATAAAAATATCGAGGAATACGATACCTCAGTTTTATGAAAAAATATATTATTATCTACGATATATTTTTCATACTTACATAAACCTTAGACGATATTTACATAAACCTTAATAAGCAAATGGTTTGTCTTTTCTATACATTTTTATGAAGGTACATACGGGTACTGGTACATCTTTGCTCATTATATAAATTTAATGATGTGTCATATAGCTCTATAGTTGTTGCGTTTTAGCATGGTAATAGCGGTCATTGCCCTTACGCAAATATCTATCCATAAGAACTCCAACAATAAACCATGTATGGTTTATCGTTATTGGAACTCGTTTAAGATCACGATTCAGGATGTTAACGGAGGATTTTTCAGTTTTTTTAATATAAAATGCTAGAAAATGTAGGTGGGTCAATGACCGCCATTGCCATGTTAAAACGCGACAACTATAGAGCAGAAACTCTGTTATACTAGGGCTAGTAGGTATCTACCTACTCGCGTCTAATCTTTCTATTATCACATTTCACGGGTGACTTGATCCACCGCATATTGTATTCTCTTCTTGAGAAAAGAACCCAAGAAAAGTATCTTGGTACAGTAAGTGCAAGGAAGATTTGTTTATAGCTTAGAAGATAAATGAACGAGGAAACTAAATATTCCAACTTCAACAAGCCGTATATAACGAAGGCCGACGTGCAGTTTGTGTATATCTTTTCATGCAGTAAGTGATCGCTCGGATTGTTCTTGTTTATATTAAGGGACTACAGGACCTAAATGTAAGTTTTATAATGCCTAAAAGTATATGATCCACTGCACTAAACAAAATCAGAAAAATATATGTTATTCTTCAGGATATTTGCTAATTAGATAGTGTGTTGAAAACATAATACAACTAATTTGATACGATAGAAAAAATCACGAAGATACCTCTAAAAAATTCTTATAACGAATAAAAACCATACTACTATGCATTAAATCATTCTGATTTTTTGTCAGATTATTCTACAAGCAACGTACTAACGTAATAGTGTTTTAATTTTTTAATCAAATCAATTATTTTTTTGTAAATAGATAATTGCTTCGTATTTTGAAATAAATTATCCGCGTTGTGTCATCGCGCTTCTCTTTATTTTCTATGCAGTCCGACAGTGACCGCCCTTTAGCTGTTGTAAGCCTCTTAAGCAGTTGTATTGTTATCGTTTCTAAAATACGGCGCCCGAATCTTCAGCTGTAGCCGAAATTCAAATAAGTTACCGGGACTCTGAACTGAAAGGTTTTCCATGACGTTATATCCAATTGACTTAACATTTTTTTTAAGTTTAAAACAAAGTTTTTTTTGAGTAACTTTTTATAGAGAAAGTTCGCAGGAGATAGAGCTTTGGGCAGGATCACTATACCTCCTTTGCCTCTTCCGTTTTTTATTACTCCCTCCTTCCTACCTTTCTTTTGTTTTTAAAGTCATGCAGAACAAATGTATGGTGATGTATGACCTCACTAGCTAAGTACTTAGTACTTATGTACGCTGTGAATACTGCAGAAACTTGTTGCAGGACCGTTGTACATAGTACATATTTCAGTTAAAGAGCGAGCCGAAACTGTAGTCAGAGTTGCAACTGTTTCCAATTTCATGTACCTATAACTAGGTACCAATAACTGTCACAAAGAGTCGGTTATCGGAAACTGCGTTTTGCATTGTAAGACAAGAAACTGTAGGAAACTGCTAGTTTAATTTATTATTAGCCATTAGTAACTCTTTAAAATAGGAAGGTGCTATATTGGGACGCTACTGTAAAGTTTAGAATGTTATGTAGATTCAGGGAAAATCCTACTTCCTACTAATATTATAAATGTGAAAGTGTGGATGTTTGGATGTTTGTTACTCTTTCACGCAAAAACTCCTGAACGGATTTGGATGGAATTTGGAACACAGATAGTTTATAACCTGGATTAACACGTAGGATACTTTTATATCCCGGTAGTACGTTCCCGTAGGATAATTTCCGAGATCCACGCGGGCGAAGCCGCGGGCAAAAGCTAGTAATTGATAAATTTTAATTGATTTATTGATTGAGAGTACTAACTTATATTGTCCGTATATTCAAATCACAACTGTTATTCCTTGACTGTTGTATGAAATGGCTATAAGTAACTCGGCGAATTGACGTAAAGTGTCAATTGGCTTAAAAATTAATTTCCCTGACTGTACATTGGCCTAGCCTTTTCCAAACTATGTTGGGGTCGGGTTCCAGTCTAACTGGTTGCAGCTGTATACCAGTATTTTACATGGAGCGACTGCTTATCTTACCTCCACAATCGTACTTCCTTATTCCTTCGTATACGAGTAAACGAGTTTTAGAGTAATTTAACACCCAAAATCGGAACCATTTTCAGTAGGCCATTCAACATATCGTGCATAAATCAAACCTGTTTCACGTAATGCCTAAGCCACTGCGCCATCTGGGCAACCGTGCCATCAATATTACCTACTAAAAGTTTTCATAATGTTCGAGATTATTTTCATCAGTAGGGATTCTTGCTAAACAGTAAACACATATTGCAGAATAGTGTTATATAACTAAGTTTACACGATCTTGATAATACATGCCAGTCATAGAAGTTTGCTATCGGTTATACAACTTTCTATGTACTATCCTCAACGACATACTTGCCTACAACTCTATAGAGAGACACTAGACGCTACCAACTATTTCTTGAAGTTCCTAACTCCGAAAGCATCAGTTCTCCCGCGCATTAATTACTCTGGAGTGTGACAGCAGTACAATTATGCCACAGATTATACTACAAAATATGCTCATGCAAATGATAAAAGTTGGACTACTGCACCGAGGCAAAGGAAAGAAGCTTAAAAGTCTTAAGCAGACTTTGGGACACTATTGAGTATGGAATTAAGTGTTCCTCATAACAAGAAAATACAGATAAAAATACATTTAGTTTGGTCCTGTGAGGGAGAAAGAAACCAACATAAAAATTATATTCTCTCTCAAGCACCTTCCTACAGGTTCCTTGTTGTGATTATAAATAAGTCACTATGACAAATGATACAACTTACATAGCTCAAACCGACGTTGATCCGCGTACCTACTCCACAGCTTTCACAGCTATCTGTAAGCGGAGAGGTAGGTACGATTTCCACACGTTTTTCCCGCTTAGTAAAGTATATGCATTCTGTGCTAAATTTAAAAGATGTGTTAAGCACCTTCAACAGTCAACCCTATCTGACAGTCAATAACAGAATCCTCTATTCATAATGCCTCTGTTCCAGAGGAAATTTTGAAATAGGGCTGCAGCAGAGTTGACATTTTACTCCTCATAGTTTTCACGCTAATGTCAGTCGACGGCAAAATATCGTGCGTCTAGCAATTTCAGCACAGTTTAGCATAAAAATGCTTTTGCTTTGTATTACTGCTATTATTTTAAGCAGCTATTTATAAAAAATTCTGCATTTTAATAACCCTTGTAGATACAAGTTTGTTCTTCTAGTCTGGCGAAATATTATGTTTAGATTACGCGCGGCTAAGCTTGCATCTGTTCAGCGATAGGTATATTGTGATAGCGATAATAACGGTAGACTACAAAGGGTGGTTCCCTTTTGCTGATAATTTCATGGGGTGGGCCCTGTGCGCCATTGAACAGGATGTTATAACTTTGTTCCACATGATATGCGAGTTAAATCCGCGGGGCTTTGTTCGTGATAAGAACGTATATCTCCTAGGTACAACGACAGATATTAAATAATTTGTTCAATCTCATTTTCGTTGCAAAAGAGGGAGACGCGGGTTTCTCGTTGCCTGAACAGAGGTGTCGTTTGTTGAATATAATATTACGAAACAGCCAGACGAAGTTTCCTAGGATATTCGACCTCCTACATGAATTTTCGTTATCTGACCACCTCTACCAACTTTCTTACGTTAAAAATAATTTTATGCACATGAAATACGGAGGAAAAATGAACTAGTTTTTTTTTAAAGAAAATGAAAATAGGTACGTTTTCTTCTTTGTTCTTAGGTATGTAGAGGTAGGTACATAGACTTTTTCCCATGGATGCGATAGAATGCTAAGTGGATATATATATATATATATATACTTAACTTAAGGAGTTCAACGATATCGATACGAGTTCTGAGTTAAGCTGCACGATTACTGACAAATGCGTGCACTGACTGGACAGGTCCACTCAATGTATGTGGTTCTTTCCTCAAAAGACCATTTCAAACACGAATCTACATGGTTTTCACATGATCTGACCAAGACTTTAAAAGAGACTGTGACCTCTGAGTTTGATTCGGCTTTTCTTCTCAGAGTAGTCAGATAGGAAACGCCGACCTCATCTAGTTTAAAAAATATGATTGACGTGTAAAAGTGTTTGTACAAACTACAAACCTACTTACAGAAATAAAATAACTTATCATTATCATTGATACTACACATCTACATAATTCTCATGCTTCGTAAAGGCTCCCACAAACAGGCGCGACGCGACAGCGCTACACAAAGGCGCCGCTCGTCGCGCTACACGCGGTCCCTTCGTGTCTGGCATCGCGTAGCGCTAGTGTACACGAGCCTTTACGCATCTTGTTTCTACACTTTCTACATAGTTAGTAAGTATACCTACTTCCACAAACTAACCTATTAGGTACTCCTTAAATTTTGAAAGTTATCTTTAGAATTATGGAAAAATATTATCAGATTCCACTTCTCCTTAGGACAAAGTTAAGAACAATTTACGAAATCCGAGGGCTATTTAAGGTAAAAGGGCAAAATTTAAATATTACAACAAATCATATAACAACCAACAAGCTAGCAAGTACCCCAGTTTGCATAATTTTTCTCTTAAGGGGCACAAAGTGTGAGCAATAACTAGCTAAATTGGTAACTTGGGTCTTAGATTTTAATGTAAAAAGGAATCGAGAACAAGTAGGTACTTCGCCAATCGTTTACCTATTTCCTAAGGGGGAATCGCCCCGTTCCTAAGCTTATCATTTTCAATAAGCAATCCTTTTTTCAGGATTTTCATATTGGAGATTCCCGGGCGTAATAAACGAAGGCAATTGATTAGAAAATTAAAGGACGTCCTGTAGTGTTCTTGACCTGAATCGGTAGATTCGTTTTTTATTAAGCTTCTAATTTTTTCAGGATCATTTTTATTGTTTGATTTTATTTAACTCCATGTTTTTTAATCATCATCTCGTTGCTGTTTTTACTGGTATTCAAGTGACTGTAGGATATCGATGCTTTTGAATTTTAGTATTTTTAACATAATCTTCATCATCTTAAATAGCGAGGTAATAGCAGCTATAGAATTCCACTATAGACCCTCTTCAATTACCCACCTTTTTTTTCTTATTTTTAAATACTGTGGTAGTAATAAAGCTACTCGTTTATCCAAATAATAAAACGCAATACGTGCAGCTCAACAACACTGCACGGCTACTTATTCCTGTTAAAAAGAAAAGCGAATGAAAAAAAGTGGATATTTAAAGTGACTTACCGGAGCGCGACGTGAAGTGCTAAATAAACCTGTCTAAACAGATTAACGTAAGGCCTAGTTCGCTATGCGATATTTTCGATATGTCCTGTGAGCCCGGCCCGCGAAAAACACTCGTTTTTTTTCACTAACGCCGTCAACGCGTCGTAATGAAAAACATACGATTTGAAACTACAATAAAATTTTGTTTGTGTTTTCATTTGTGTTCATACTGACTGTTACCTGCTGCAATTTTACACAAACGACAAACCTTTTGATTCGCTCAAAACTGTCTTTAAAATAATTATTTTTATTGCCCCTTTTTTCATATTTGGCCGGTGGCGGTATAGGTAGGTATAAGGCCCACTATCACCTTAGTTCACCTTACAAAGGTGGCGGCATGAGAAGGAGAAAGAGTAAAAAAGTAAAAAAAAAGGTAGGTACCTACTTGGGAGAGGCCTATATCCAACATTAGGCTCTGATAAGTTTAGTTACCTACATAATTGTAACTTTTATATTTACACTTTTTAAGGAATTATTTTTGTCCTATGATATTTTAATTCCGCCGTCAAACTGTTAAGACTCCTGCAGACAAGCGTGACGCGACAGCACGACGCGACAGCGGGACGCTACAGCGGAACGCGACAGCGCGACGCGACTCTTGTAGAACAATTTCCATGAAGTTGTCATAGAAATTTTTCTACAAGAGTCGCGTCGAGCTGTCGCGTCGCGCCTGTTTGCGTCCCGCCTTAACGAGCGTTGTTTATTTCGATTTCATTACTCGATTCTTTTAATCGATAACGGTGCGTTTTGCTTCCCAATCGTAGGCATCGTAGCACTTAATGAATAACTGGTATTTTCAAGTTTGTTAAAGTAATTTAACCTTTAACTCTTGTAGAGTTCAAAAAATAACGCTTGGAGAGATTGAGAAATCAGGCAAATATCGAATATATACAAATCTCGTGTCACAGTGTTTGTTATCGAACTCCTCCGAAACTGCTTGACCGATTTTTATGATTTTTTTTGTGTATATTTGGTAGGTCTGAGAATAGGTCGTAAAGTATATTTTATACCGCTGCGGGTGAAACCGGGGGGCGCAGCTACTACTAGCCCCCCGGTATAATATATAATGTTTGACACTATTTGAAGCTTTAGCGCAGTTTGGTGGGTTTATAAAATGTACCTATTCACAGGTTTGGTCCAAAATAATTGTTTTTTTTTTTATATGTCCGTTATTTTATATCTTCAGTAGCCTGTGCGATGTCTGTTAGTCAGTTAGTCACGGAACTGATTAAATAAGAGTTATACTTAGTCGTCTACCTATATATTAGAATTACAGTACAGTAACTAAATTGTATGTAAGAATCGAACCCCGACCCATTACTCGATACCCGCCCTTGTGTAGTTGTGACAACGTGAGATCCATTGCCGTTTCGTTTCTTTTTTTACCAGTTTTAACTGACAGTAGGTAGGTTACCTATGACAGAAACTCACTCAAGATTCAAGCATTACTTTAAACTAGTTGAAAGCCATTTGATTTGAAACTAGTTTTAAGTAATGCTTGAGTCTTGAGTGAGGTTCTGTAATACGGGCCTAAGTTTGAACTAAAGTTTCTATAGTGATAGTAACATCCTATAACAATTAGCTTAAGCTATCTGATCTACAAACGTTGAAAGCTATTTTAGTCATCAGCAAACCAAACTGCAATTAACACATCGACAGGATAACCATTAGCTACGACTCTTCGGCGTTAAAAATGTTTCAATGCTTTCTATGATGCGATGTAACATTACTACCAGTTCCGCCATCTAGCGGCATAACACAGAATTAGGAAAAGTTGCCCGACTCTACCGAGCCATTCAAGCTTGTAGAGTTTGATCTCATAATTATTGAAAATAACAAACGATTATATGCAATGCAATTAACATTACAGTAAAAGTAACATTACAGTAAAAGAAATCTTAATTGGAAATGCAGGAAGGAAAACAATGAAGGTAGTACAAAATGTTTAATTTTGGACGCACCGAAAATATTGATCATCCTCGTTCGAACTGCGCATGCTCGGGGATGTAGATGGTTGAGGGTTGGAATCAGACAAACAAGGGCTGTGAAACTGCTTCCAGTTAGATTTTTATATTTTTCTCTCTATACTTTCCATTCGAGCTCATTCAAGTTTATAAAGTTTATTAAATGAGTGTTATAGAATCCGTTAAACTATGGGGAACATTCAAACCAACGAAAAACAATCCAAAACTGGAAAATCCCCTGCTAAGGGTAAACATTTTATGCGAAACTTGAACCGAAAATCACCGGGAAGAGACAGCAAGAAACATGGACGGAAGAAGAGCGATGCCAAACGTGACGCCATCGACAGGGAGTTTGATAAAACGCCAGATTCAGATATCAACGAACCTATCGAAATATCAGATAACGATATGGTCGAGTGCGTGTTCAAAACATTGCGGCAGGGGGAGGGCGTCGAGTCGGCGAGCGTGCAGTCGGAGGTAACGGTGACCAGGTGCGAGCCGCGCGCCCAGCCGCGGTCACCGACCCGCGACCAGTTGCCCGCCGCCGCGCCGCAGCCGGCGCTCTCGCCCGCCAACGACTCCACCTCCGAGTCAGTGTTTACAGACCCGCTCACGCCGCTCGCCGTCGAGCTCAACCAGTGCTACTACTCCGCCGAGAGCGATAGCGCGCCCGAGGAGCTGCCGCGCACCCTCACGCCTCCCCTGCCGGCCGTGCAGCCCGCGAGTGTAGCTATGACCGTAGACATGCCGCACGACGATGCCGCCTCCTCGCTCTCCACCGATGATTTGGAAAAAGAAGAAAAAAATGACGTATTCGATGACAGTGGTGACAAAAGCGAGAATGAAAAGGTTATGGGCACTGCATTTTCGGGCTGGTGCGGCGTCCACCAAGCGGAACGGAATTTAGAACGAGTCACCCACGAGTGCAACCACGATTTCCTCGACAACCGGGTGAAAGCTTGCCCGGGACAGACTTCGTTCACGCTGTCGAAGCATCGGAAGGTGGAGCTTCCTCCGGTGGCTTGCGAGCCATCTCTCACGTTACTAGACAACGGTCAGTTTAATAATAAACCATTACATTCATCTATACTTCTTCAAAGGCTCACTGAGAGGCATTGATCAACAACTATTCTTGATCGAAACTGAGAGATCTCCAAATACACATAAAATTAGATAGTACCTATCTACCCAGGTAGCCAACATGCATTACGAATATTGGCACACAAGTTATTTCATAACAAATGAAATGCGTTCCGAAACGCATCATTAAGTAAAACGTATCATCCTCGTACACTGAGAGCATACAGATAAAGTTTATCCACATTTGTTATCTATTTGAGTAGTTCCTTATCGCAAATCCTTGTATAAATCAATCAATGCTGCACAGTGCCCCTCTTTCCTACATATCTAGAAGCTATTCGTATGGCAGCCTCTATTCTCTTGGGTACCTGTTGCTGACATACAATGCTTAGGTACTGTTCACAATGGGCGAGCAAACCAGTTTGTTGATGTTTTTACGCACCGGCTCCGAAGCAGACCAAGCCCGAAACAATCAATTTTCAGTTCTATTTACAGCGATTTAACGTCGTTAAGGTGAATCGATATGTAACCAGCATCTACATAACAACAAGTATTAAGTACCTACTTACATAAGACAGTTTCCCGCACTTGTAATGAAACATGATTACCTTTGGCGTGGTAGGTAGGTATAGGTAGGTACATCTAAGATCTCGTCATGTAGGCAATTTATTCATTTTTTGGCGTTTTTGTCGCTGAGTGTGTAATTATGTTACGATGGGAATAAAAAAATTACTTATGTTGAAATTTGGTATAATAGTTACCTAACTTACATGTCACACAAATACTCTATTTAATGAAAACATTATTAAGAAAACTACCTACTTCTAAGAAGAAGAAATAATATTTAGGTAATAAACTGTAGTTTTTGCTGATCAGTTTCTCTCACTCCTGACATCAGTAATCAGACAAACAGACTCTTGCATCAGCGCAACAATTCTAGTTCTGCCTGTACCTACCCAAATTGATGAAACTTAGTAGATAATATCGAGCCTATTTTGCTATCCACAACAGTTGTAGATACAGACACATCATTGAAGTTTTTTCTTTGAGAAAATCAAAAGAATCCCATACTTATTAACAAAAGGTGCGCTCTGATACCGCTACATTTTTTATGCGTAATTAACAAAGCATTCATTGAACAGATCTTTGTAGATACTCTATTCCACTCAACATACTCAGAGAACAGCTGTACTACTAAGGCAGAAACTCGAAATATGTAAGAGAGTGTACGCTATGGTTCATTCCCTAAGTAAAACTTGCATCGAAATTTCTAAAGAGAATTTTCACCACAGCTTAACTCAGAGACTCAGAGATGTCTCGTAAACAAACAATAAGTGGCTGGCGCTGGTGCACAGAATCAGTCGAAGTCACGGCGCTGGGGGAGGCCTATGTCCAGCAGTGGACGTCTTTCGGCTGAAATTATGATTATGATGAAGTG
This sequence comes from Dryobotodes eremita, assembly GCA_917490735.1. Lineage (NCBI taxonomy): Eukaryota > Metazoa > Arthropoda > Insecta > Lepidoptera > Noctuidae > Dryobotodes > Dryobotodes eremita. Next base: position 16,105,198 of record OU823249.1, read on the forward strand.
GCTGGTGCGTTTAAAATAAGGAGTTATTCCGTTTATCCATCACAAAAAATCCACTCTGAGGTGGATTGGCGGAAACGCATGTCCGAGAATTCACTCTAAGCCTATACATTCCGTTTATCCAACTAGGCTGAGAGTGGATTCGCGAACATACGTTTCCGCGTATCCACTTTAAGGTGGATTTTTTGGGGTAGACAAACGTAATACCCCAAAATGATGAAAATAACGCAAACCTATCGGTTGTTCCATCTCTTCGGCTCCTCTCCTCACTGTTGCCCTGGTGCCTGGTCAAACAAAACAACATACACTTTATAATCTCAAAGTCAAACAAAACTTTACTTAACAGTAAAATTTTGGTTATGGCTTGGTTTTTGAAAAAAAAAATGCCCTTAAAATGACCCGTAAGTTGTAACTTGTACATATTTATTTAAATGTTTGTTTGTTTTCGTTTCAGTTGTAACAGAGAAAGATCGCAGAAGTTCGAGTGTTAGTGACAGCCCGATGTCCGATTCGAATGTGCTGAGAAAGGTGGCATCCCTCACACTCGACAAATTGACTGAGTCTCGGGTGGTGCGCCCCAAGTTCGTGCCTGACAAACTCAACTTCAAGCTCTTGGAAAAGTTTGAAGGTATACCATTAACCAGTTGCTTCATACGTACCTAGCTTTTGCCCGCGCCCCGCGTGGATGTCTATCACATGAGACCGTACTACCGGGATTAAAAGTATTCTATATGATATAGAATACTTTTAATCAGGTAGCACAGGTAGACCATGACCTGGGTTAGGATATAGTCTATATCCTAACCCAGGTCATGGTCTACATGTGTGTCCAATTTCTCGAAATCCCTTGAGCCATTGAAGGCGTGAATTGGTAACAGACAGACAGTCACTTTCAATTCTTTATATCTATATATATAAATAAAAATGAAACGCTATTCGTTGGTAAAAGCATCACTTGAGAACGGCTAAAAAGATTTGGTTATTTCAGGTTTTTTAAATATTCGTAATAGGTTCCGAATTAGGTTTTTATGGAGAGAAAATTGGAAGTTTCCCGATTTAAAATTCGGAATTAACTGAACGCTCTTTTTTCTAAACGATTTCTGTATGCACTATTGAAATTTGGACAGGACAATTAATTAGTCTATAATATTAGTAAGGATAGTACGGATTGGATAAGATACTTAGTGGTCGCATTTGAGCCGCTGCTAAGCTTCTGTGCAGTCCTGGAGGTCTACTGTCTAAGCACGATATCCGTAGTTTCGAACAAAGTTACGGGCGTATGCAAGTCCGTATCACCTACGGACATATGATCACTTCGATGCCCGAACTAAGAATGAATGACAACACCATTTGACAGTTGTCCTTGTTCCCGATGTGTTTTTGCTCGTCCAAAAAGGTTAATTTATCGGGAGAAGGGTTAATTCTGAAGTATGGAACTACTTTCGGACGGGCCCGTATTTTCGTTTACGTTCTTACAGAGTAGGTCCCCTGTATACGACCCCGTAGGTCGGACAGTAAAATTGTATGTTGCCATTACGAATTTCTCAGTAGCAGCCTTGGATTTTAGCCTGGATAACGGCAATTACATTACATGACGAAATACATATAGGTACTAAAGTTATACCTCTGCCTACCCCTTCAGAACCCCTGGAAAAACAGACGTGATGGTATATTATGTTAATCACATCCTATCTACTTAGCTCATGAATCTCTCGGCCCTTCGTAGATCTTGATAAGTTATACTTAGTCTGCACTTGTTGTCCTACTTATGTAGTCACTGTAGAGTAGGTACTTCGTCATGAGATAAAGAATAATCAATAATAAACATCAATGTTATATTGACCAATATATGATTTCCAGTCAATCAAAGGTCGTTTTCTGGACTTTGACCAGCGCAGGCTCCGTTGACTATATTAGGCGAGACTGATTTAAAAATACAATCAAAACATCTGTGTATGTTTATCAAGGCGCTAACAGGTTAATGAACATCGCGATAAGAATGTTATCTCTTATTAACAAATAGCCTATAATTTCTTATCGCCGTTAATCATTAGCCTTAGCAGAGATACTAGCCATTAGTAACTAGTGTGCATACGTGACATAAAGAGCGCGAGCTCATAATATCTAAAATTCTAAAGCTATGCAATTGTCAACAAATCGTGTGAATTTCACCAACTCTTCAGTAGCACAGTTCAATTATGTTACGTTTCTCAGTCAGTTTCGTTCAAGGAGAAAAGGGGTGCAAGACATCGGGAACATTGTACGCTTGCATAACGATGACTTTGCGCTGCTAAGAGCGGAAATTACACCTAAAATTAAATTGCTCCGTGCTGTTTCAAAGTGTTTGATAAACAATCGTGCTCTAGTATTATATGTGCCGCCGAAAAAGTTAAGAATGAATGTGCCAAAGACGTTGCAGTGGTATCGTTTTCAGATGTTTGTTTTAAATAGAGAAAATTATAAAGTTCATTTAGAGTGCGACATGAAGATGTCGGTAATTGTGATACAACTTTATATTCATAGTGAAACAACTGTGTTGTGTTCAATCCATGTGTCGAGAAGTTGTCTTACGGCGAAGGAAGTGCTACCAAAAAGTACGTTCTAAGCGTATGATTTTAGGCTCAAAAGCCACTTTTTATGCTAAACTTAGGATACAACAGTACAAACTCAATCCGTTACGTAAAGAATTCGGTCATTGACGGCAGGTTATTATGTAGACCAATTATCTATTCAAACACTCGTAATACGCCACTTAGTTGCTTATTAGACTTAGAACGTATGCAGTGACGTCATTTCTAATAATAACGAAGGAGTACCGATTTATTATTACCTATCAACAGAAATATAGTGGTTGGAAATCAAAGGGAAACCTATCAACGTGCCCCATAGCTTGACATGAGAGGTCGTCAATATTACCAATAGATAAAAAAATCTGTGATATATACAGGTTGAAGTTTCAAGAAATGTTTCATTAATCGTTTTTAGGAAAGATAAAGATAGTCCACACAAACCCATTCTACTTGGTTTCTGTGCACATAAATTGAATTACCAGGACAATTCTGTATCTTTTACCCAACAAATGGTAGTTGAGTTTTGAAGTGGTTTACCCCACAACATCACGCTCGTATCTATTCCCCGAAGGGCTCACCAGCGATGTAGGTATGGTACACGCAGATTTTGACTCACCTATATTTAAGTTACATGTAATGGCTACATTAGATTCTGTAGATAAGCACGACTATTTATCAAGCTATAGGTACATTTCCAGTATAAACCGACTTCTCATTGTACGAAAAGCCTATACAATGCGAGGTCAGCTAAAACTGAAAATGTATAGTTTGATATGTCGTCGTGCCTACCTACTGCGAGGTGTTAGGTTGGGCTGAACCCTGGTGGTTCTGGAAAACCGCATTAAGTCTAGGTAGGTAGTAGGCACCTACGATATAAACACCCATGTCCACGTGGGTTTGTTTTTTTGTGGCCTGATGGAAATATAAGAATGCGCAACATCAATTAGTAGGTAACAGGAACTTAACAGAATCATTGTGCCTTAGGCCTAAGGCATAAGGCAAAAAGACCATTCACGGTAGACTGGTACCTAATGTTTATTTTTTAGGCTTACCAATTGTGGAACACTAAGCCCGATCGCCATTACTCTCTAACAGCTGCATTCCTAACCCACATCTTAGTCTAATTTGTATGTCTGCTGGAGGATTGGTGTTGATATTACAAAAAACGACGCAAACGTTTCCCTACAGTAGGAACTTTCAACGACATTCTGCTCTCATTCATTAAGTACCTATGTACTCCGTTCTTTCACATGTGCACATAGATTTGCACACTGCAAATGCAACTCGGATGCAACTAGACAGCGCTCGATATTATGTCACGATGTTGTCGATCGACCGCAGTCTGGTTGTACCCTTAAGCTAGGTACGCACGCAGGGGCACATGGGCTGTCAAAATCTGTGTTAGGATGTGGGATTTTGATATCACCGGCGATCAAAGTCGCTGCACCGAGCATTAGCCATTCGGTATTTGTGCGACATTTATTTTTGCACATTTTAGACCCCGTTTGAAATACCTAGATAAATATTCAAAATAATTTGTTTTGTTACTACATTGTAATTCGTTTTAATTCCAAACTAAAGTATAGTTCACACTACTCGATGCAAAACAATGCATATTTATCGACATGATCACGTTATGCGGTTGCGCCGGTTGCGCGTCACTAATTTGCATTAGCTGTCAAACTAATATGGTAATGGTTGGTGGCCAACCAACCTTGTTTATGTTATAAAAGTTCTTCTACATAGTGTTTTGCGTGAAGATGAAAGCAAAACGTTTGTGTTACTTCCAGGTCAGATGCTCCTGAACTGGTACATATCATCAATAACGGAGAACAGTCACTTGAAAGCCTTGTTAAGTGTTCAAGATCAGAGGAACCTTGGGATACAGTATTGTACCAATCTTCTGGCCGCTGGCGTCCTTAGGCAAATATCTGACAAGGATGCGCCCACGGAAAATATATTTAAGGTACCTACTTACTTTCACATTTAGATTATGAGAATGCTATCTTAGTATGTCACAAATGTTAAGTCCTAACCAAACATGGTCTGCTCTATTGTAGATTTGATAAACGTTTCTGTGTGTTTTAATAGTACTTACAATTAATTGTAAAGGCAATAAAAAGTAGACAAATATGTTTTTGAAAGCGTTGCATGCATGTTTCACCAAAAACAAGAAAAAAGTATACTACAATAATCAGTCCATAGAATTGTCTCACAAAAAATGTATACATTTTACCTTTTTAAAATAGGAGATTTTAGAAAAAGAAATACCTATGGTTTATAATATTGATAAGGTCAAACAAGAGAAACGTTACTTATATTCAACATTTTAAAGTGACTCATGCAGCTTTTAGTATGTTTACCAATGTCAGTTTTATGGCATAGCTAATGAATGGCCATGAACAAAACAGTTTTCATTACATTTTTAAGGTTGCCTATTTTTTTTATTTTATCCTTACCTATTTGAAACTATTTAAATAATATTATACTCTTTCCAGCCAAATTTGATGTACTACTGGGCTCATATGGAGGCGCCGGCGCTACAACCAGTCACACCAGGCAGACTACACACATCTGTGTGGCCACCTGACAAGGACTCACCCTACTTCACACAGGACAACCAACGGGATTTAGAAAACAATAAGTTCTTTAGTCAAAACAATAATGAAGAAATAAGTGACATTGACGAAGCTAAAGTAGTAATATCTCAACTAAAGAAAAAACTTCAAGAGCTAGAATATCAAATAGAGAAATATAGAATAAACACACAAATTGAATCAATCAATAAGAACATAGAGAAACGTTTTGATTCCATCAATGAATATAATCTTTTACACACCAGAACAGAATTAACAAGCAAAGAAGTACAGACTTCAAGCTTTGCCAGTGAACTAAATAAGCTATCAAATAAACCTGTGATAAACATACCTGAATATGACCCTCTAAGAACAAATGTAAATATTGGTAAAACATTAGATTTAAGTAGTTTAGAACATAAAAGTGAGATGGCTATTACAAGTAAACCTGATGTCAGATCTGAAAAAATTGTAAATTATTGTAAGTTGAATAAAAGTAGAGATTGTAATAATAGTTACCATAAAGATGATCTATCAGAGCTCAACACTACTGAAGATACGAAGAAGGACATCGACCAATACCTTCACAATTTTGACCAAAGCAGTGCTTGTTCATCAGATGCATCATTTCGCAGCACTTTTGAATCCACTGATTTAATTACGTATAGTGCAAAAAGTTTCATAGACTTAGATAAACGTGAAGAGCCCCCAGTGTTAGGGAATGCAAACACCATTCTTGATCCACATACTCAAGTTTTATTCACAACAGTTGAAAAGCAACCAATATCAACTAGTCAGTCGGCACTGGGACATTCAAGTACTATCTCTTTGGACCATGACAATGTGAGCAGTGTAGCTGATTCAGATGATAAAATATGTTTATCAATATCTGACAGGTCCCCAGAACTGACCCTATCTGCGAAATCTGTACAGACCACAGAGACATCTGTGTTACCGCGAGTCACGCCCGTGAGAGCTAGCCTACCAAGCCAAATTGTACCTTTCCAACCTCCCCCTTTACCAGGAATGCCTCCTCCTCCACCTCCGATGCCAGGAACACCTCCCGCTTCACGTGAGTTGGACTCGTTTTCCTGTCAATTTCCAGAGCCAACCGAACCACAGCTTACGCCTGAAATAAGCCCGTCGACAGTGCCCTGTATGGGCCCAACTCCTCCACCAATGCCCGACATCGGCCTCTCACCGTCTACAATAGGTTCTCCACCTCCTATGCCCGAACTAGGTCCTCCGCCCCCTCCAATGCCTGGAATGGGTCCCCCACCCCCTCCAATGCCTGGAATGGGTCCTCCACCCCCTCCAATGCCCGGAATGGGTACCCTATCCCCTCCAATGCCAGTAATGGGTCCTCCACCCCCTCCAATGCCTGGAATGGGTCCACCGTCCCCCCCAATGCCCGGAATGGGTCCTCCGCCCCCTCCAATGCCCGGAATGGGACCCCCGCCTCCACCGATGCCTGGCATGGGTCCACCGTCACCTCCAATGCGCGGAATAGGTCCTCCGCCCCCTCCAATGCCTGGAATGGGAACCCCGCCATCACCGATGCCTGGCATGGGCCCCCCGCCTCCACCAATGCCAGGGATGGGTCCGCCCCCACCTCCTCTGCCGGGTACTGGTGCCCCACCTCCTCCTGGTATGCCCGGGCTAGGCCCCCCTCCTCCCCCGCCACCCCTGTCTAGTGGTCCTGTACCTTTCCCAGCGCCGCCTGTCGGAGGATGGAATGTTCAAAGAGCAAGTAAGTAGCGGCCACTTCTATAAAACGATTTCATAAAAAAAAATGCAACCCTTTATTCATAAACATCTTTTCGCTAAATTGGTGTTGGTCTGCTTTTCATTGACTTGATTTACTTGAAAAAGACTAGAAAAATAGCTTTACTTAGAAGATAAGTGATTATGAATAGGGGGTAAGGGTTTACCAAAGTTGTGAATAACATTTTGCTTATTTCAGCCTTAAGAAAAACTCCAGTGAAACCTGCTGCACCCATGAAACCGTTGTATTGGACGCGAATACTAGCAGTTCCGCCAGCGCCTGCCGCCCAGGCAGAGTCAATTTCAAGCAATTTAAAACCCTTATGGTTGGAAATAGAAGAAACCAACCTAGATAATATTGAGGAATTTACTGATCTATTTTCAAGGCAAGTTGTCAAGGCGCCAGTCAAGAAAAAGGTCGAAGTAAAGACGAAGATTCAACCGATCAAAATATTGGACAGCAAGAGATCGCAAAACGTCGGCATTCTTGCAAAAAGCTTACATGTTGAGTTCTCAGAGATTGAGAATGCTATTTACAATTTTGATACGTCGGTAGTTAGTTTAGAAGCGCTGAATCAGATTTACGAATTGGTTAGTATGTTTATTATTCAATATGGTACTTAATTGAAAAGATTGAACATCGAATTATAAACCGGAATGTTTTTTTTTTTTCATTTATTATTATCTTTTTAAATCCAGCGAGCCACTGACGAGGAGGTATCAATGATTAAAGAACATCTAAAGAGCAAACCTGAAATACCGCTGGACAGACCTGAAGCTTTTCTACAAGATTTATCTGGTATACCAAATTTCGCGGAACGAATATCCTGTTTTATGTTCCAAGCAGAGTTTGAAGATGCGGTTAGCACAACAATGCACAAACTAGATAATTTGAAACATACATGTGAGGTGAGAAAACCTGGTTTTAAAAACAGTTTTTTTAGGGTTCCGTACCCAAAGGGTAAAACGGGACCCTGTTACTAAGACTTCGCTCTCCGTCCGTCTGTCTGTCCGTCTGTCACCAGGGTGTATCTCATGAACCGTGATAGTTAGACAGTTGAAATTTTCACAGATGATGTATTTCTGTTGTCGCTATAACAACAAATACAAAAAAAAAACAGAATTAAATTAATATTTAAGGGGCCTCCCATACAACAGACATGTTTTTTTTGCCGTTTTTATAGATAATGGTACAGAACCCTAATGCGCGAGTCCGACTTGCACTTATAAGTTATTAAAAAAATGGCTTTGTGGAGCGCCGCTGTCTCCGTACCAGTGTGAGACTCTGAAACTCAGATATGCCAGATTAACGGCCAGATACCTACTGTTTTATGAATATCTTGACATTTCTTCGGGACCCTGGGGTCCCGGACCTTTGGAAGTTGCACGAAGGGCCGAAGCCAATAGCAGAGGCTCGTTAGACGTTTTTAATGAAATGAGGCACCAACCGACGATTATCCCTGTTCGGACTATGGAAGTGCACGTAAGGACAACCCCTGGTGGATGTAGGACTATTGCAGGATATGGAAAGAAAGATATTGGACTATGGATTTGGGCAGCTTAATGTGAGAATAAATTATTCATTTGTTTTCCAGTTTCTGACGACCAGTGAATCTCTGAAGAGATTGTTTGCTATAATCCTGACTCTTGGCAACTATATGAATGGTGGGAATGGTCAGAGGGGACAAGCTGATGGATTCGGTCTTGAAATTCTTTCGAAACTTAAGGATGTCAAGGTAAGCCTTCCTTGATTTATTGATACCTTCATTATAAACTATGTCTACTAGCAAGTCAACTTGCAAAACAAAACTGTTCAGCAGATATCACGGTTTAGGCTTGAAATGGTAGTAGTCCCTAATTACAGTCCTGTACACCTAGATTGATGATACTTTAAATCAGAAAGGTCGGCTGTTTATTAGATTTAAAAAAATTATGTAATATAAACCATATTCCTACTAATGCTACAACCTAATTGGACCTTTACTTTAACATCAAATTAATTATTTTTGCAGAAAACACTGTTGATGATGATGGTATTAAATGTACATATCCCACATATCATAGTTTGATCATGCACCCAATATTGATAACAGTCATTATAATGTTATAAGTAGGTAGGTAAATAACTTTCACATGTGAATGTGTTATTGCCATGATACATATTTTACTATTCTTACTGTCATATGACTTGAGCCAAATAATTTGTACATAGCTTAACCATAACGATCTAGATATATTTACATTCAAACAGGGCCAGAAAATTCATAGAATACAGTGGTTTGGAAAGAGAAAAGGGAGCCTCCCCGTTCTCGTTGGCAGCTAGGCTGACTTAATAAATATCTATATCTATACATACTATAAATTATAGTCGGTTTTCGTGTCTGAATTCAGAATTAATTCCGGAAGGTGTATGTATAATAGATTAATATTAAACTTTCATATAGTAAAGAAATCTCGATGTTATGTTTAAATTTTATGTAAACTTATTGCTATTGTCCGCAGTCAAAACAGTCGAACGTGACGCTGCTCCACTTTATAGTGCGCACGTACATGCGGTCGAGTGGCGGCGCGCTGGCAGACGGCTGCGCACTGCCCGTGCCCGAGCCCGGCGACGTTGCCCGCGCAGCTACCCTAGACTTCGCCGATGTGGCCACGCATCTTACCACGCTTAGGAACCAACTTGATGGTAAGCGGTGTTACCAATGTTAGAGACCCCTGAGCCATAGGTTCGTTTTCACAGCGTCGAATGCATGACATTTACATGAATATTATATGACCTTTATTTCTAATTGAAAGAAAATATTAGTAATGCTTTTTATATATTTTTATTTTATTTTTATTAATGAATTACAGCTTGCAAAGATAAAATGGAGAAAGTTATAGAGACCGACGCTCAAACACGTAATCTCAACGAAGACTCCCCGACTGACGAGGGGAAGAGAAGGCTAGAGGTGTTCAAAGAAAAGATGTCCGTATTCCTAAACGCAGCCGAAGAGAAACTAAAGACTGAAAACGAAAACTTAGACGAATGCCGTACGAAATTCATCGCGACTGTGAAGTTTTACCAGTACACTCCTAAATGCGGCAAATTGGAAGACTGTGAACCGAAAGAATTTTTTTCACTGTGGACCTCATTTTGTAGCGATTTCAAAGATATTTATAAGAAAGAAGAACAAATTGCGATTAAAGAAAAGTGAGTATTGCTGATTTTCATTGAGCGATTTTTTATTAATCATATCTCGTGCCTTTTCGACATCTAATGTGTACTAGGAGCTAGGAGCGAGATGCTTTATATAATAAGAATAACACTTAATTGGCATTGTTTCAGGTTAAAAGAAGCCAAAAAACTGCAAGAAGAACGGAAACCTCTCACTCAGCCTAAAAAGGAAGGCGGCTTGAAGGCGCGCCTACAGAAGCTGTCTAATACAAGAAAATAATACTTCGACCTAATTTTTTTCTAATGCACAAAGGATGTATTAATATTTATTTGCATTCCAAACATAACATTCCACTGAAATCTAATAACAAGAAACTAACTACACCATGTAGGTACATTCCGTTAATAAAATTTTATTTTTGTTATGTAAGATGAGTTTTGTGTAATGTAGGTTGTATTGAAGAAAGGCCTAACTTTCAACTCAAGGTGGTTATTACCTATATCTGAAAGAATAGATACTTTTCTTTTTTAATGGTTTTCTAACAATTTCACTAAAGCCTATACTAATAATTTACACTTTTAATGGAGCTAGTACTATATCTGCTTCAAGCTTGCAGTCATACAAAGTTGGTTGAATTTAAAAGGTTGCAGGGATTAATTAAAACAATGCAAAATGTATGTCTGTGTTACCGCTTAGATCTTCTAAATAATGGATTTTAATGCGGTTTTCGCCATCATTTAAAACATTTATTTCGGTAGGTTTATGTTTTATATACTTAACTTTAATATAATAGCACAGAAATCTCGATATTTTGACGTCGCCATTGCATCCGTGCGAAGCAGGGGCGGGTTGCTAGTGTTGTACATAATATTATATACAATATAGTTATTGTACACAAGTTACTGTGAGGGGGAACTCTTAAAAATTCGTTATTGGTGACAGGTTCCCTAAAAATCATAATATATTAGTACTTAAAATATGTATCATTCAGAATATCATGAAGTATTCCTGCACATATGTAATTGTACCTGATATACTGTTTTTTTAGTGCATTATGTTAATTTAAATGCCTGATTATGTGCATAGTTATTCATCTAAAAATGGTGCTGTAACAATTGTTGTATCTGTAAATATTATTATTTAAACAATATAAAACTCAAATATTATTAATAAAAGCTTTTATTACATGTAATCTAAACATTTTTGTTTCCATATTTTATGGAACTTCTTATCAATTTTCCTGTTAGTGAGAGTGTCACTAAGTTTGAGTAAAGCGTTTTTGAGAGCATGCCATTGCATGAGACTCAAATGGCTTGTAAGTGATTTACTATCAGATTCAGTGCGGAAATTTTCCTCTCTTTCAACAAACTTCTTTAAAGAGTTAGAATTTGTTACTTTCTCATGAGAATGTTCAATCACTGTGACAGCGGGTAGAGGAGGCTGTGTTTTGTTGCCCATTGTATTATTTTTATTAGAGTTGAGAAGAACTTTAAAACTTTCTCTAGATAACACTACACCATGATCTATTTTTGTTACAGTTGGCACTGGTAATGGGATCTCGTGCCTTTTTTCCAACAATGCCAATGGTTTAATAATCTCTTCCTGATCTGATTCAGCTTGATCTTCATTAATTTGGTTTACATAGCCAAGTATACTATCAAATAGATCATTATCATCATCATCAACCAAGGTATTATCAATGTCAATATATTTCTTTTGAGCCCAATCAAATCTACCAAAGTCATCAACATGCTTCAGGTCCAACCATTGTTCAAAGTCTTCAGGTAGTTTATAATTCTCTGGTAGAAAATTGAGGCCTTTAAGTTGTAATTTAATTAAATAGGGATACAGGTTTGAATACCAGGTTGTAGTGTGCTGTAGAAGCACCATACTCATAGACCACAGTCTACTCAAAAGGGCATATGGTAACAAGCTCATCCAGTGACTCTCACCTCTCTTTATTCTGTCCAAATAAAACACTGCTGCTTGTTTTGAGCAAACACAAACCCTCAACATTATCTTGGCAAATGCCATAATTCTTAACAAAACAAATTCCAGCATCTGCCTTGTTGGTAAATAAAGATCATCATCTCTCTCTGATGGCAGAGCTGATGAAAAGTTTTCAATATATTTCAAGAGGTTTAAAGCCAGGTACTTCTTCAAAGCTGTGTTTACTTTTCTTAAATTTCTGTAGCCTATATCATTGCGGAATTTCTTATCATATTTGTATAAAAATCTTGAGCAAATAGCACTTTCTTTGTGTAGAGGTGACTGCTTTGACAACACTTTGATAATGTTATTAAATATATGTTTTAATGCTGATACATCTGGAAAAGTAAAAACAGCTATTTAGTGGAATTATTGTGTACACATGTTCTGGAGCACAAGGTAATTCAGGTGCGATGCTGATTTAACAGTTAATCAATAAAAAAGATGATGAGCCACCCCAATTAAACAAAGAGTCAAGGATAGGAATATGATGAATACTGTCAAGGACCTTAACTAATATTTTCTTGTGTATTTACAAAGAGCAAAGTTTTATGGAATTGTAAACAACGAATGCCTCTTACCAAATTTGGTTTCACATAAAAACATATTCACTGGTGGTGGTAAGAGAGTAGCACAGTTCCATGGCTCCAACATTATAGTAACAAATTGTTATCTTAAGACTTTATTCTCGAAAATACTAAAATTTTATTGAAAACATAAGTTCATAACATAACCTCCAAAAGTAGAAATTTTATTTTGACGTCTCACGTCATGTAAGGAATAAAACCATGGAATTAGTTATTACCACACGGAACTTCGGGTGGTGGTTTGTTCGTGTTGCGAATTTTTTCGATTTTAGCTTTGGTTACTGTAAACTTCAATCGAGATTATTCTTCGTGTTTGTGTTTTAGCGTAAGGTTTGTTTCATCATTAATTTAGTTTAGGTATTTTTACTATGAAAAAAAAAAAAAAAAAAGAGGTATAAATCTATGGATACCAAAAAACCCGCTAAGTTAGGCGGCTTAGAGGGTTTTTTGGTAATAGTAGTAGGTAGTGCAATCACAGGGATCAGGAGATCCCTTTGATTAAACTCCGGTGTTAACTGTTACACTCCCCGACAACAATGTGCAATTAGATATTATGGACTCCGAATCTGCAAACAGGAAAAGATCTGCCGCTTCCCCCCGGCTACTTTAATCAACCCTCCTAAGCTAGCTAAAAATACAATTGGAAGACAGATTTATACGATGAGAGATTACCTCCCGTATATAGTACACGCATCTTTAACGGATGATCAGACCTTAGGCACTGTTCTGCCCCTATCAAAGGCGAATGCTCATCAAGTATGGAAAAAAAAACCCAGAGTGAACAGATACAAGATATAGCTCAGAATTTTAATGATATTTAATGATATAATTCTGTAAATGTTTCACTATAAGATTCGATGGCTAAATGTGTGATTTTGCTATTTGTGTTTCATCAGGGACTTTTCTTTAGGATATCTTCGGTTTGGGTATATCCGACGATATAAATACATACATACGTACATATACTCACGCTCATAATCCCATAGGAATAGGAAGAGACCGCAGATTGTCAAAATCAACTATCCACAGCCCACTTTTCGCCGCTTTTCTGCGAGACTCAGCGTGCTAAGTGGCGAACTCTGTCACCGCTGTTTGAATGTTAAGTCTCATCTAAGTCTCTTAGTCGACTTTTACGGCACGTCGTGAAGAAGGCGTTGGATTATTCGTAACCGACACCACACGTCTTTAATAACTAAATACATATATACACACGATATAAATACATTATTCAATAGTGTTGTTACAAGCTACATCGTATATCTGTCGGCTCTGGGGTTTCTTTTGAGCATTCTCCTTTTAGTATGTTCTTGTCACAAAATAATTTCAGCAATATACTCCTCAAATGCTTAGGAAGAAACTGGGATTTAGTTGAATTCAAATCTCATCAGGATGTTAACAGTTTTTTAATCAGTTCCATTGTAGCTAAAAATAATGTCGTTGCCTCAATACCTCATTTTAATATCACTCGCTTAGGTCTTGTCAGAGAAATTCCCATTGAATGGACTGAGAAAGAAGTTAAAGAGAACATCAAGGTTCCCACTGGACTCGGCCCTGTGACTAAGGCTAGGAGAATGAGCCGTAAGGTGACTTCTCTGGGTGTTACCAAATGGAAACACGGAAAACAAAAACGGATTTGTAAAATGTAGCGATCTTGTTGAGCGTATCCAATATACAGTCTCTTCAAAACGTCCTAAACATCCCATCACCAGACTCTTTCATATCCCTTTCCGCAAATCCAATCTTGGTCTCAAAGCTCCCTTGCTCCGAATGTGCAGAAATTTCAAGTTTTTGTAAATCGTCAGAAACCCACTTACACGATGTATCACTTAATAAGTTTAGAAGATCAGTCTGAGGTACGGGAGTATATACACTGAATAATCTTGGATATCACTCACACTCACACCCTTACACCTTCCATCTCTCGTGGTAACATTTTGTATTCACTTATTTGAATTTTAGTTTCCAACTAACATCTAACTAGTTAGAAATTAAAATTACTATAGTTCAGCCAGCTTATCTGGCCCGGTGGCTTTTATTGGAACTAACGAAATTACTATGCAAAGTGACAAGGTCTGTCATACTTAGTTTACCGACAGCGCCACCATCACCGAGTTAGATGGGCTTGCTGCACTATACGATGAAACAGTGCATTAGGCACATTCGGATCGGTCCATTTATGAAGTTTTAGTTTTTTTTTCCCATTGATTTAGTGGTCTAAAACTATGTTCGCATTAATGTCTTTCTAATGGTTTGGGGACATCGGTTGGATGGTTTCAAAGTCTATAGCAAACATAGGTAAAACATTTTTGTGTTTTTTGATTGATTGAATTTTAATTTATGTGTTCATGTTTTTTTTTTGTTAATTACGATGTTTTTTTTGTGGTGAATGCTGTATATACCTATTAATATATAATAGGCATACATAACAGTACTTTTATTAAGTTATTGTTCTGTTTTAATTTTTTGTATGTTCTGCTGTTGGTGTACCAATTAATAAACAATAAAATAACGAGTGCACCGACTAACTGGCTAAATTTGCTTTATCTAATCCGGTGGATCGGAAGCACTACTTGAAACAAAGTTACGACTTACGAACTGACACCAAACACAAGCTGTACAACTCGTGGTCAGCAATGTTTTTGCAAAGTGCAGAGCTGCAATTTGCAAAAAACTAAATAAAATTCGAATTTGGCGGGCTACACCTGAGGATTTAGACCTTAGTTTTTTTTTTATGTCCCATATTGTGCAAAAGAACTGTTACTTCCTTGTGTATACTGAGACATGGTCACTGCTGCAGTCCAATATTCCTGAACAAGATCCGTGTTCGTGACAGTTCCTTGTGCCGTTGTGCGCAAGAGAGTACCTAGTATATTCTTTGCTTGTGCGAATGCGGTCTTGATGATGGTACTATGGACCATATCTTTTTCTCTTGCCCTTTAAATTCCTAATCCTTTGACTTGTTTGTATCATAAGCTTTCCAAAATTAAAATCCCTCTTGACTCACTTTTCTCTTCTTTTAAATCTTTTTTTATTTTTTAAATATAAATTAAATCCAAAAGTAGTTTGATGTCTAGTAATAATAACTTTGGAAATATATAATATGTAGATTTGTGGTGTTTTATAAATGTATACATAAAAAAATAAAAAGAATACTGTTTACTAACAAAAAAAATCTTGTCCTTTCAGCTACTAGCTTTTAGCTTTCTTGTCTTTTCACACAACGCTGGCAGAAAAGTCGACATCGACACAGTTCACACAGTAGTCAAAGAAGAAAAAAAATATACTGCTTTCAAAACGGTGAAGGAAAACATCGTGACGAAATCGGCATGTCCTAGATAGGGTTACCACCCGTACTTTAAAATAGAGTATTGTCCTCTTTTTCGTGTCGGTGTACTTTATAATCTATGACACCAATAAAGTACGCTAAAATACTCTATTTACGTAACTCTGACTGTTACTGACTTTTTCTCTCTTATGAATGTAAAGTGGAGAGACGAAAGGAACAAAGCTTCCCTAAACGTATTTAAAAACGATCTGATCACATATAAAGAGGCTGTAACTATCTTCAAAAAAGACAATATTTGTTGAATGTTGCGAAAAGTAACGAAAAGTGTTTTTATTAAAGATAAATAAGTAAAAAATAAATAAGTACTCTTTTTTATGCTGTGTACTTTATTTTCGTTCTACCGTAATGAAAAAATACTTTATTCGTCCCAAAAAAAGGTGGCAACCCTAGTCCTAGACCCAAAAATTTGATAACATCTACCTAACATTATCTTGGCAAATGCCATCATTCTTAACAAAACATATTCCAGCATCTGCCTTGTTGATAAAAAATAAAGATCATCTCTCTCTGATGGCAGAGCTTATGAAAAGTTTTCAATATCTTTCAAGAGGTTAGAAGCCAGGTACTTCTTCAGAGCTGTGTTTACTTTTCTTCAATTCCCAGCAGTGGAAACATTAGAGGCTGATTATGCTATGCATACTGATATTGATGGTTAAAAGATGCATCCAGGAGCTGGATAGGAATTCCGTGGTATGATGTGAACTGACCTAATCACCAATCTATGATGAGGATGACCGTATTTGACCCTTGACCTTATGATTTCCTTATAGAATAGGTATTATTAATATTATTAATCACACCTAGTCACCTCCTACACCACGCTTGAATTTTGCCATAAAATTATAGGGGGTAAAAATAAATTATTGTCTTATCTACTTTCCATGGTCAAAATCGAATTCTCTTTGGTAATATTTTTTTCTATAGCAACATCTGTAAAAGTTTTCGAGGTTGACCGGCATTCGGAAGCGAATCACTACTTTAGCGATAAGAAATATTACTTTTGGATTAAAAATAAGTTTGTACCAAATCTTAAACATTATTTCGTTGTTAACAGACGATACTGTGTAGGACGCAAAGTATTCACTCAATAAAATACTGTTTTAGATAAGCTGTGTTGACTACAATATGCCTAAACACAAGAAGCAAGATAGCTCCAGCAGTTCTGATAGTGATGATGGACCTGTCGACGTAAGTTTTCTAATCCCAGTTTTGTAAATCTTGTTATGTAGTACAGAATACATTCTAAAGTTTCATGAAATTAGTTACCTACGTCCACGTTTGTAATACACGTGTAAATGCAAATGGCCAACAAGCAGCAGGTTAAAACTAAGCGAGCGATTTTCAATACTCTGTATTGTTCTACGTTGTTTATTTTTTCCTTGTTAACAAAACGAGTGCCCATAAAAAACTACTCGAGTACTTACTTGAGTAGTTTTGTTGGGCACCAGTTTTAAATTATGTTCACTCCACACCATGGACGAACTTTTTTTGTTCGTCCATGCTCCACACAAAGTAAGTTTTGCACTGTCTGCCTGTATCATAATTAGATACTTAATAGTTGTGAATAAACATGAATATCAAGACTATCGTGTTTTAGATGTTTTTCCTCAATGTTAGTTGTTATTAGTGGGTAAAACTGTATAGTACTTATCTATTTTTATCTCGTTTATACCTACTGCTGTTGCCAACTTTGTTTATTGAGTTATTTATGAAACAGGTGTTTATTCCAGTGATTTAGTTATTCCTGTCACTTATTTAACTTCCAACATTAGTTTCAAGCAACTAGCCAATTGACTTGGAATAATGGTATCTGCATTCCCTATGCAATCATACTTCAATTAGACACATTGCACTGTTATGTCTAATAAATGTAGATGCTCTTCAAATTAATTGTTTTATTATTTGCAGAGAAACCCTCCTGCAGAAAAGAAAGCCAAAATGGGCAGCAGAACAGCAGATAAAGAGCCAACTTGGGTTATACAAGGAAAAAAATTACTTAAAATCAGGGAGTTCAAAGGAAAGGTATATGTAGATATAAGAGAGTTCTATGAAAAGAATGGTGATCTGTTACCAGGCAAGAAGGGCATTAGCATGACACCAGAACAGTGGAAAAAACTGATGTCATTGAGTGATGAAATAAATGAAACGCTTAGTAACTTATGCTGAGTCAGAGCAAAATATTTATTGTTTTTCCTTATAATAAATGTGTGAGTTATTGTAAAACAATTGCTTGTTTTAATTTATGCGTAGTTGCCTGCTGTTTTAGAATCAATAAAGGGGAATCTTCTTCATACTGATTGTTTATTTTATGCATGTTATTGAGAATGTGTTTTATTAGAATATGGTAGATTATGTTCAGTAGTGTAGTGTAGTAGGCTTTCAATGTGATCAAGTGAGATTAGAAGATTAAATAGCTAGAGTAGATACTGATTATCAATTCATTAACATTTTCATTCAGCAGTTACTATGTAAAACAATATTATTTTGTCTTACATTACACTTGTTTACCTTGAAATAATAAGCTAAGTGTCTAAGTCTTCCAAATAACTAGAAAGATATTGATACTAATTACCTAATAAGTCATTGTTCTAGGTCGTCAGGAGTGTACTTTCCAAGGCATATGATCCTTGGTTTTGATAAAAGCTTCTCTCAATTTACTGACTACAGCCCTCAAACTCACGAAGCGGGAAATAAATAAATACAAATTAAATAAAGTCCTTTATTGACAATACAAGACTTGAAATGTAGATGAGGCAGAGTCGCTTTACAGTTCCTACCCTTTGGTTTAAAACCTCTAGGTGTACGTAATAACTATAAAAATAAAACAGGTACAATATTGAGCAACCCTCACTTTAAAATACCAAAGGAGCTTTAGGGCGAAAACATTTAATCCATATCATGCTGTTGTGGTTTTATCGTAAGACAATGCGATAATTCTGCATGATTTTTCAGTGCACTGTACATTTTGTTATCTATCCGTGAGCTTTAAATTCAGTGTTGTGGATAGTCGACTTATTAAAATGTTATTGCCCTAAAACTTGACAAGATTTACTGTACATAGTCGTACTGCTTGAAAAGTAAAAACTAGCGAGAAGGAAACTAAACATGCTAAATCCATCACAAAACATTGGAATATACTCATACCTTGTCCCACAAATAAAAACTAACAATATTGTATATAAAGGAGGAACGCGTATATCAACCTGAGATTTGGATTTCAGATCATTATCATCATTATCATGTATCTAACAATATAACATTACATGCTATCTATAACATCGAGTTAATAAAACAAGATCAGTATATAAAGAAACATGTACACTAGACACCTACTTAGTAGAAAGTATTTAATTTGATAAAATTGACTAAACTTTAACCTAAATGGAAACATTTGGCATGAAATTACACAACTATTGTATGATATATTATATGGCATGAGTAACAATTTATCACCTAATAAACATGACTAGCGTTACTAGTAACGTTTCAATTTAGTCTTATTCTATGAGGACTAAAAGTTCTTAAATTTAATTTTTAATAAATGCCCGCCCAATATTATTACAAACATAGTAACACAATTATGAAACTTTACCCTGGACTAAAGTTATATTTACAAGACTTAAAAAATTAGAGCAAGAAAATCCATCATGAATAATGCATTAAAATCAGTTGATTTCGTTTTTTGGTCCTCAGTTGATAGAACTAATATAATGTTTGAAATATCACTCAGAAAATAGTAATGGATAAATTAATATTAATAGTAGGTATGATAAATGCTTGCTTCAAATGGCATATTTGATTTTAAAAATCAAAAGTATGTATACACTCATTTAGGGCCTAAATTTTTGCTACTCTAACTTACTAAAGAGCTGCTAGTACTACGAAACAGTAGTTTTTATTAAAGGTACGCGTTCACATCACAATAACTCATGAAAAAACAAACACACAACACATGTCATTTAGCTTGGGTATATGTATCGAATGTACATTTTATTAGTAATCGGGCAAGAAATAACCAAGCCCAAAAAGTATTGCAGTACAAAAACAAAACGTTTTTACAATAAATAACTAAAAATAATCCACGAAATTTAAACTGGAATTAATTGCCATAAATAATATTGATACAACTTCCATGGACATTCGCTGGGTATATGATCGCATACCTTTATTCCTAAATACAACCACAATACAAGAGTATTAGGTACTTAATTTTAATTTCTGCTATTTCACAACTTGTAGTTGGAATTTATTGTAAATAACTTATTTTATCTTTGGTTTGATATGGAAACATTCAATCTTGAAATGATCACACATTTCTTGCACCTGAAAAAAAAAAAAAGATATTTAATTAATCAGTAAGTACATTTTACTTGCAAAATGAGTGCCCTTGTTTGTTTAAATATTTGTGGAAAAGGTAGCTAAATAGCAAAAGAAATGCTATCTTATCTCTGCTACACTACCTTTAGAACGGCCACCAGCACGCGTAGCATGACCATCATAGAAACGGGTTTTGTCGACGGAAGAATAGACAAAAAAATGACTTTCCGTGAAGACAGTACGACGGCAGCAAAGTAGAAAGAGTCAACTGCACTTTTTACGAAATTCAGTAGTTTATTCCCGTTTTTCTTTTATTTTGCTTATATCTCGAAAATAAAACAAAAATAATGAAAATTGAGACCCCCTTATGAAACCTTTAAACTAAACATGTAGGTAATAACTTTTCACATTTTCCAAACAAGAGTGAAAAATTCCTTTTTTCCATTCCATTTTTATGCTTTGTGGCCGTCGAGTAAATGTTTTCTACTGTCTTTAGCATGGCGATTACAAAATCAAATTGTCTTCACTACCATAATAATATACGTATAGCATTCCGACACACAGGGTGACACAAGCCTACGTTATCGCCGCTGTGTTACCAGTAGTGTGTAATAATAACTCCCCAACCGCTTTTATTACCTGTGCGAATCCGATAGAATAATGAGGTTTTAACTGACAATTACGTTGGTATATGTTTAAATTAATTTGTTTCATTTGATTAGAAAAACGAAACGACAATTGCTATAAAGATATTTTTTAACAGAATGGTGACTGAAGATGTTTCCATAATTCGTGTTTTGTTGCAATAAAGTGGCAACTGGATAGTGACGTAAGCATGTCACTCCCGGAGTGCCAGACCTTGTTTTTTAGACCATGTTCACTACCTTAAACAAATATCAGTTGTCAGTGTGATTTTGACGTTTGGGATAGAAAACTTTCTTCTGAAATAGTCTACATATAAAAGGACCTAGACAACGATCGGTAGAAACGAAAGACAAAATGACAGATTGTAGTAGAATTTTTACGGTGCCATGTCAAAAATGGAGAAACGAAATGTCACTTTCTTAAGTATTAGCTGTCTATTCTTCGAAAAAATAGAAAGCGTCATGCCAAGCCTGTGGGCCGGTAGTTTCGACATAGATAGCGATGCTGTCGCAAACTACCGATCGCTAAATATCAAGGTGAATTTTGAATTTGACGTTTTTCACCAAAAATTTTGGTTGTCTAACTAAATCTTACTATTTTTAATCGCGATTAAAAAGGCGTGAAATTAAATTTGTTGTCACTAACTAAAATTCACCACAATACCGCGACTTCAGTGCAAAAACAGTACTGTATCTTTTTTTTTTTCATCATGTGACATTTCGATAGTTTATGTCAACCCCATACATTTTTGACTTTTCTAGGTCCTCAGTTTGTTTACATTCTCGTTAGTCTTACATTATTCTGGAAGCGTTAACAAAGCGATAGGTAATGCACCAACCATAATTAGGCGTATCATTCAAAGCGCTATTGAACGCACTTTGAGGACGAATTTTGATTCTATAATTGTTTTTCTTTATTTTCCATGCGAGACGCAATGGATTTTTTATTGTTTCTGTAATTACGGCATTCAACTGGTTAAATTTCACTTACCACTTTAGTACCATAGTAGATATGTGCAATGGAGCTGATGACGCAGAGCACGGCAAGCAGCAAGAGCTCCGTCCCGGGCGAGACCACGGTCCCGAACACCGCGCACAACACTAGCGCGTACGGGATCAGCAAAGCGTTGAACGCCTCGCAACGAGTGTCGCTCATTTGTGACACTATTAGACGACACTGGAAAAGTATGCAGGAAATATCAGAATGTAAAAGATTTGATCATAGTCTTCATAGCTTGCTTGGTAGAGATTGGCCATTTTGATAGTCATTGCACGTCATTGCACAAATCAATAAATTTTTCTCAATGCTTGCGTATTTATACAAGATTTCCGTTTGTGATTTTTTGTGACAAAGGAATTATTGAAAGTCTGTGAAATCTAAAGAACTTACTATGATGTAGTTATAGGTAGTAGGTAATAATAGCCAAACGCAAGATTCAATTTCCTTTATCAATGACCTAGCATGACTTAGAATTTAAAAAATCTTTGCTGTAGTAAATTGTAACTAGAAGTAGGTACACGTGAATATTTATAAGGATTTAAATCATTATTTTATTGCATTCTGTCACGTGTGCTAAGTTTATATATTTATGACTAATTAAAAAAAAGAAATTTATTTTAATAAATTGTTTGATTTTCCTCCAACTTTTTTTAGAACATATGCTAAAACAAAAAAAAAATCATTTGTCAGACCACCTCCGCCTAAGCTTAGCTCTGTAGCCGTACTATGACGTGTTAATACCATCATGGTTCTATTGCGAAAAAGGGATAGTGCTAACGGTCATATACAGGTTGACTTTGAAAACATGCGACAAAATTTAAGGTGGTGTTCTACCCATCAATATGAACAACTTTTACTATGGGACCAACATAGAATTCTCAAAAAAGAATTCGACCTACTTAAACAAAATGGTCCAATCGGGTATGTACCTTTATACAGGAAAATCGTTTTTTTTTTTTGTGAATTCTAAGTTGGTCCCTTAGTAAAAGTTGTTCATATTGATGGGTAGAACACCACCTTAAATTTTGTCGCATGTTTTCAAAGTCAGGCTGTATAGCTCCGTCTCTCTTTCACACTGGAACAATGACGGCTTTTAACACGTCTTAGTACGGCCGCTGGCCAGACTGACACGCATCCCGCGCGGGATGCGTTTATTACGAATCGTATATTCGTAGGTGAGTTGAGCTCGACGTATCATAGCAGCATTTCATCCGTCATCATGAGACAAAGTTGAAAGGTCCCGTGTCTCTTAGACCTGTCACATTGCCAGCTAGTTATTTCACTGGTACTTATCCCAGACCGGAACGTGGTAGTATAATCCCTTTTTTTTTGGGTGGGACGTCATCAAATGGCCTCTCCCGCTCTGGGCGGAGCGGAAGGGCGTGTCAGACTCTTACTGACTAAAACCCACCCGTGTTCCTTCAGTTGCCTGTGCGCCAGGGCCACGGTAACTCTTTCGAACAATCCGCGACCACGGCAGGGTAGTATTTTCCCTACATTCATTATTTTACAAGGATCTGATAATCCTAATTTTGCAAGAAAAAGGAGTGAAAGGTCGAGTGTCGGCAGACGGGGAAGAATGATTAAAAAAAACGTGTTGCGTTAACCCCACGTAACATGAGACAAGGGTATAAAAATGATGATGACATTCCTGATTTTCTTGTTACTCATAACCTCGTCCTACTCTGTATAATTCAGTAATACTTACATTAATATTAGAGAATATAGTTCCGGTGAGTATGTAGAAGATCCTGGGCGCTCGGTTGATGATATCGTTGGGTGAGAAGATGGCCCACAGCGAGCTCAGCGCGAAGAATATGAACAATGGCACCAGTGGCCGTACTGCCTCACTGAATGAACGCAGCTTGCCCGTGCCATCGCGATACGACCTGGGAATAAAATCACGTTATTTACTTAATAAATATTTATTTATTCTTCAGAAAGCTTACAGTCTCTATGTAGGCAAATACGACCAATTAGCGTTATCAATCGTCTTTTAAAAGCTTCCACAAATTAAAAACTGATCTTCATTCTTAGTCTAATTTAAGCTGTTCCATACATTTATGCTCACCTGACTCGACAAAATGTATGGAACAGCAGTTTTTTTTAAACCTTTTATGAATAGGGTCATAACTGAAAGTTTCAATGTCTGGAAGAAATATTAATAAGCGGTGCAACGCTTTAAAAGGTCAAATACCGCGGCCCGGTGATGATTAATTACCCGATAAATATGAGGCCCTGATCACGCATGTGTATTCGGTCGGAGCTTCGTTTTCATAGAAGCTTACACCAGGCAGTAGGCAATGTTACTTACTTATTTCTGGCTTTGCTATCGCTGGAGGATGTATTGCGTTGCTTTTTCCTATCTTCTTCTTTTTGTGTCGACGGTACTTTGATTTAACAGGAGGCTAAATCACTGGTAATCGATAAAGGGCGGGTGATTTTGTATCTTGGCTGGACAAATGTGTCACTCACTTGTAAATATTCCACAAGATAACCGTCTGGCTGGTGAGCATTGCAGAGAAGTACAGCACGAACTCGAACACGACGCCCGGTGCGATACCGCCCGGCAGAGGGATGTGCCAAGCTTCCGGCCCAAACACAGATGTCACCAGCAGTAGGATACAGGAACCCTGTGAGAAACCCTCGAGTTACTAAACAACATACATACATAACCTCACGCCTTCTTCCTATAGGGGTAGGCAGAAACTACAGAACGCCACCTGCTACGATCGTTTCATAATCCTTTTGCCTCGTTTACATTCATAAATCTGGTCATACACGCCGGTTGCCAGTACTACGCACTTGACCTTTCTGAAGAACATCACCAATAAGGTCACGTATATGTTTTCCTAGGACGAGACGCCCTAGGAGAACTAAGAAGAACTAGAGAAGTAATATTTTCTCGGCATTTCCACTCACATCATCTATTACTAAACAAGTAGGTAGACAAATCTAGCAATAGGTACGCAACAAGCCTAATGTGGTAAAATATGTGTCACAAAAAACTTGTCACGGTAAAGCATGATTGATTTACTCAATGTGACTTAATTGTTTGTGGCATACCTAAGTATAAGCAACAATAAAAGTTGCATCGTCTGAACGGTGCTTAGCCGATGCAAGTCATTTGTTGTTTCAATTTGATTGTAAGCCACATGCAAGAAACTTGCATCATGTAAATGGGGCTTAATACAGGTGCTGGCGGCAGCTATCTATGTTACCATGCCAGCTAGCTAGGTTATACGTAAATTGGGAGACGCGAAAACAGAAATTATTAAAATCCAAAAAATCCTGTACAGTAGCCGCCTCCAGAGTGTTTTAATTAATATTAAATAAACACACTATTTTCTGCGTTCGGATTGTGTTTACTTTCAATATCGGCGAGAAATAAGAAGTGCATAATATTTCACTAGAGCAGAGCTATTTACATATCGGATGGGGTAAACGTTAAACATCGCACCTGTTAAATTAATAGCATTCCGTTCCATTAATCTAGAAACCACAATAAGAAAAACAAATGAATGCGTCAAGTATCAAGCTTGCTGCAAAACTAGTAATTTCTTCTGCTATTAGATGGAAAAAAGTACTTAGATCACATGGTTAATGGTCTCCGCCGCCCTATGGAACATCTGTATGGCAAGAAGCATCGCAGGTACATTACCACCCCAACGAAATGGCTGAAATGTTTCATGTGCCTCTAAGTGCTTATAAACACGAGCGACACGCGTCAACGGCAGAGGTAACTGCAGCCGTCGACAACGTGCCGTTCGTGTATTTGAGCACCGTAGTCAAATACACGAGCGGCACGTTGTCGACGCCTGCCGGTCACCCTCACCCCTCAGATCAGATCACAGTGCGACAGAAATGGTATGAAGGTAGGTACGTGTATCTACTAGGTAGGTATTTATGTATGATTGACTTACGATCATGGTGAAGTCATATCCCCAGGGCAGGAACATGACGCCAGTATTGTACTTCTCCCAATGCGTCAGGTAGAAGTTGAAGAAGATGTTCCAGATCAGAAACAGGAACCGAAGCGTGCTCACTTCATCCCTGAAATTAAACAATATTTTGATGTTATTCATTACATTACAACTGACGATGATTATTCTGTTCGATTTTTTGTTACTATAAAAATCATCGGATCGATTGGATTAGATTCTAAAATTGATAATAAATACTTTATTATAGTACCAAGTTAATTAGAATGACAGGGTCATCCTCTATTATATTGATGGGACTGTAAAGACAACTGGGGAAATGTGGGTTTAACCTTATAATAGGTAGGTACCTACATAGCGACCCACCCCTGCTTAGCACGGTTTTTACTTCTTGACAAAACATCGAGATTTATCTATACTATTCTATACTTATACAATAAAGAGGTAAAATGTGTTTTTTTGTAAGTTTGTATGTAGGGGGTAATCTCTGGAACTACTAGTCAGATTTTAAAAACTCTTTTTGCATTTGATAATACAATTCTTAAGAAAGGCTATAGGCTATGTAACATCACGCTAGGATCCCTAGGAGCCGAGCAAAAAGAAAAAAAATCGCTAAGCGAAAACGAAGTAATAGCGCGGGCAGCCGATGCGATGCGACGGGGTGGGTCGGGGGAACCAGAAATTTCGCAGGCAGAAGCTAGTTTATTATATGAATAATTTTAATATTAATATATTATAAATATAATTATACTACTACCCATAAACCTTCCGGAAAAAGGTATCTAAATTATGGTAAAACCACATCAAAATCCGTTGCGTAGTTTAAAAGCGACTTTAAATTTATAATATGTATAGATATAGATATATTATTATGTATGATATACATATATGTAGCTCTGCCTACCCTACCGGGAAATAAAGAAGTGATGTTCATGTTGTATCTCACTTTTTAATGTTTAATTCATAAAGCTATTGAAATTCAACACAAACATCATTTACTATGTACGTTGATGTTGACCACACAATATTTTAAATGTTATGACTTTGTAAATAAACTGATAAGGGATACGGCCATGGGGAAACATTGCCATAACACCGCCATCGCCACCGAGACAATTTTGTTTGCATATCTATACCATTAGAAGTGATATCGTAAATCTGCAGTCCACTATTGTGCATTTTCTCAATAAGTGCTGCTGTTCATAACATTATCACCAGCACCACGCTGTTTTTTTTTTATTGTGGATCAACCTTTATTTACTTACTAAAATAATAAAACTTAAACAAGCTTTCACACGTACACGTATTACTATGTGAATCTATGTAGGTAAAAAAATGCTTAGGTAGATAAGTAAACTATGACAAGTTTTTTTTTTTAAGATTGTTATTTTTAGACCGTATTTCCGGAATGTGTGCGACAGTTAAATCTTACCATTTATAAGTTCAGTAGTTTTTAAATCAGGTACGTTTGTGATGAAAAAAAATTGTTTTATCTACATTTCTCTGTCAATAAAATTATCCTGTAGGTAAATAATTGACAGGATAGTTACCGGGGAACTATAGCTTTTCACTGGAGAATAATATTGTTAAGATAGTAGCTTGGTGTTTGAGAATATAAAACGTAAGTGAGCATCCCAAGAATCGTAAATAAAATACATTATAATCAAATTTTTGTGAGCTGTCGAGCAGACCTTAGAGTAGTTTTTTTTATTATTAAATTTAGAAAAGTAGTTCCCAGTCTTGTCTTGATTATTATACATACCCGTCATACGGCAATCTCCACGCTAGTCTTCATGCTCAACATTATAAAAAATATCATTAATTAGTTATAGATAGATACACCTCCTTACCCGTGGAATTAATAAAAAAGTTCCATCTTTAAACAGTAAACAAAAGAGTACCTAGTTATTTAATAATCATTTATACGTCTCCTCAATCAATTTGCTCATCCTTTTCCCAACTATGCTGGGGTCGGCTTCCAGTCTTACCGGATGCAGCTGAATACCAGTACTTTACATAGAGCAACTACCTATCTGACTTCCACAACTCAGTTACTGGGTAACACTTGCGACTTGCGCTTCTGACTACCCGTAACGACTGTCAAAGGGGTGCGCCAAAGTTCACCTAAATTTTCAACTCCGATAATTGGAAATCCGAAAATGTTCTTCCTAACATTTTTCATCCTAACAATCACAATTCCTAACTACTCTGTCTCTAATGTTCATAATTCCGAAGCATTCAACTTCATAATGTCAGTAGCAATAAACATCTATTATACTTGTATTTGTTTTCCTATATTTTCTCAACATAACCATCTTATACACTATTATTCAAAGTCGTATTTTTTTTGTTTAGATTTCTTTTTATTCATAATAATCAGTATTATATACATAAATTTTGCGTAACTTTATTTTCACATAACATGTGTAACATATAAGAATAAAGCGTATTCTTTAATTTTATTTATAGCGGTGTGTACCTGCAAATATATCCATAGGTTAGGTTAGGTTAGAACTGTGACCAACTACGCGCGAGCCGAGCGAGCGAAGCGAGCGGTGCCGCGGCAGCGGCCGGCGAGCGCTACCTCGAAATTGGTCGCGAAATTTTTCTAAGTATTTTTTTCATAGTGCCCCCAAGACGACACTCTGACCTGAATTTCATTCATTTAAGACAAAAATCAGTCAAACGACCTTTAATTATTCTAAACAGTTGGTTTAAAATATAGTGGGTAGGTTATATATAAGTTGGGTGAAAATATTATGGTAATTATGTTTAGGGATAAAAGCGTTATGATAAAAAACAGTAGGAGTTTAAATATATTTACATTAATGATATTATTAATTACAATTTTCGGAAACATGAGTGTTACGAACATCGCCGCGCCGGTAGCACTACAAATAGTATGAATGAAAACTTTAGGATGAAAAATTTTAGGAAGAGTGATCATTCGGATTACAAATCGTTAGGAAGAACAATTTCGGGTAAAGAACTTTAGTTGAGCCAATATGGACCCCTGTCAAAGATCTGCGAATGACAGCCGGAACTAACGGCTTAACGTGCTTTCCGAGACACGGAGGGGTCTCGATATATAACGGATGGTCACCCATCCACGAACTGACCGCGGCAAGCCTAGCGATAGACCCGTGTAGCCATTATTATTTAGCCACGATAGGCAATCATTATATTATTTACCTATCTACTTACAAATGCTTGTGGTGATAATATGCTAATTAAACATAGGTATGGCCTGATTTGTGATAACAGTACTTATAGGTTGCGTAAAATCGTAGTTTAGTAGATAATCTTGCTATGATAATGTAGACTCATTGGAGTTACCGGATCTACTACATTTTACATTTTTTTTGACGAAAAATACATTGATTTTATATTCTTAAAATGATTTCATTTCATTGTCTTCCCCTTGTTTGACACTCGTCGAACTAATAACCAAATAATGTGACCAGTAGCAGTGATAACGATGTCCAACCGTTTCCCATACTATTTAGTACCATCAATCAAAGTCAGAAAGGACTCAGGATCGGTAGAAAAACCTCGGTGCCGCCACGATAACGCATTGTGTATCTAGCTGAGTGCAGGATATTCTATCGGACAGCTCTGTCCTTTAGCGATATCCTATCTAATTTGTTACGAAGAGTCTAACATGACTTACCTATGTTCATTAAAAAAGAAAGCATTAGTGTTCCGCCCACGCTTTGTGTTCTGATTGACATGTTTGTACAAAACTTTTGGCTCTTCATTCCCAGAGCTTAGGTACCTTATTTCCGTGTTTCTGGCAAATAAATTACTTTCAAATTTGAATTACAGCACATCAACGGACTATTAGAGACACCCCCATACGACAGACGTACAAAACCGTAGAACCTGGCAGAAAACAAAGATCTATTCCCATTAGTGGATGATCCCTGGACAGGGATGATAAACCTCTTTCGAACAAATTTTTTGACTATGTTAGAAGTGTCACGTTTTGATCCGACATTCAATAATATTTGAATAAGACCCGTATTCTCAAATAAACAGCTATTACAATGGATGTCGCGTCTAATACCTTGTTTCTTCCGTAAACTTTGTACTTAGATTGAGATTGCACACAAAAAGTCAACGGTCAAGGCAGTAAAGTAATCACAGACAGCAATTTTTACTCAATTTGGTATTATGATATTGTGGTAAACTATTGTCTTGTTTCGACTCAGATTTATATATCCATGTTTCTTTGGCCAACTACGGCATTGCGTGACAATTGCCTTCGCGTGCCCATGACATGTCAGCCCAAAAATCAAATGCACGTTAGGCTCACCGTTTCTGGGCTACATTTTCTTAGTAATTTCAGTTTCGGAACTTCATCAATCGCGTGCCACCCTCGGCATGCGTCGTGAGTTAGTCGGAAAATTCTGAACCTTCGCTTTATCGCCATCATGATTAGGCAGCTATGTAGGTATTTAAACATTGGTGTGCACTTGTACTGTATGTAACTAATATTTGTATTGATCAGTAAGAACGACCTGAACAATTTTTTTTCCAACTAATATTATTTCATAGTTAACTAGAAAGGTGATGAATACCGACATGACGATTAATATAGAAGTATGTAAGATATATTTAAAAAAAAACTTTAAAAAAATGTTGATCTAGTTCGAGTTCTGCCTTACAAACAACTAAGTAATTATGAATCTTCTTAGTTTTTCTACCAATACGTACTTACTTATTGGTTTCTCGTAGGGATAGACACGGCAAGAATATCAAATATGGTACTACATATTATACTCATGTACCTATTGATATAATTTATAAATCAAATAAAACCCTGCGGCGTCTGCCATTGCCCTGTCTGTCAGTTAAAATTTATATAAATTTATATTAAGTAATCCAA
This sequence comes from Dryobotodes eremita, assembly GCA_917490735.1. Classification (NCBI taxonomy): domain Eukaryota; kingdom Metazoa; phylum Arthropoda; class Insecta; order Lepidoptera; family Noctuidae; genus Dryobotodes; species Dryobotodes eremita. Next base: position 16,135,975 of record OU823249.1, read on the forward strand.
AATTCCATTAATTCTTACAAATTTAGTTAAACTCACCACTAATTAGTTAAACTCATAAAGCTGCGTATATTCAATTTATTGCAAAGCAGAGAATGACAGCCCCCGACGGGTTTTCTTTGAGTTATAAATTATATTAATAAGGGTAGTATTTAAACGCAAATCAAAAAATATCCTTTTTCTATGCAATAAGATTCCGAATTCCCATCAAAATTACTGATTGCACAGCAAAATATTCAACTCAAAATATCACTAAACACACTACAATTTATTTTCGCAGCGTACAGCGATTTTTCCTAAAGCAAAAGCTTTTTCATCAATTTATTTTCTATTCCCAACGAGTACCTACCACATTTTTTTAAATAAAAAATCTATTACTAACGAATACCAAAGCGTGACTTTTTGTACACTCAGCTACACAAAGTTTTATTTAAATTGCGTTTTACCGAAATCTAGGGTAATCTAAATATAGGGTCAGGGTTAATAAGCTGGTCGACGGAGCCCCGCTTCGCGGGGCTCCTATTTCTGTCTAAAGGGTTTAAAGGAACCTAACCAACCGAACCTCGGGATGCCACTGACGTCGACCATCTAATACTCACACGCTATGAATGTGAGTATTATGTATGTACGGTCTGGTTGATTTGCTGTGCAGTCAGTATTTAAATGATGGAAATAAATTGATAGGTGATTATTTATTTGATGTGCAATTAATAATATCCCTATTAATAATAGGTATACGCGTATAAATGTAGTACCAATATTTAATATTACTTCTGTGTCTCTATCCCTACGAGAAACCAATAAGTAAGTACGTAATGGTAGAAAAACTAAGAACATTCATAAATTAGTTGTTCGAAACAGATCAAAATTTTTTAACGGTTTTATTTAATTTAATCTGTCCTTTCATATTTACCTCTAGTCGAGGGTCTATCAAAAAAGTTATTTAAACCTTTTTCGATTACCTTTTAACTCCCGGAGTGGGTATTTTCAAAAATTTTAACTTTCCTTTTGTATTTTAAACTTTTTAGAGAGTAGGTTAATTACATCGACATCCCACGAATGTTTGAGTATTTGTTATTTCTATACGCTGAAATGACTGGGCGAATTTGTACATATTTTTATTTATTTAAGCTCATAAACTACTGTACTTAACTAATTTTGATTCAGTGCCAAACAAACATGCAAGTTAATCATAAAATATATATTTTATTCTAAATACCGGTTTAAGGCAGCGGATACTTTACTCAGTTTTATAGCCAGCTTGCTGTCGGTAATACAGTCTTTATTTGGTCCCTTTCTTAATTCACTTATTGAAACGCATGAGGGCGTTCTAATCGTATAAAAAAATAATACTGCCCGCGAAAAAAAAAAAAGAACTTTGAAATTCAATGGCAAATATTTTTTCTTTTCTATTCCATGTAATTTATTTCGAAATTGTTTATTATTTTAATTTAATAAAGAGCTGAAAATATAAAAAGAAATTGAGAGGTTTATGATACCACTTTGTTAAGCTGGGCCGTAACTGTCCACAAGCTACAAGGCAAGGCAAGGCTGTGGTTTATGTGGGCAGTAAAATGTTTGCGAAAGAGCAAGCCTACGTAGCTCTCAGTAGAGTTTGGTCATTGAATGGTTTGGTAATATGTGACTTAGATCAACGCAAATTATTTAATAACCCACACAACAAGGTAGCATTGCAGGAATTAGAAAGGCTAAGAAACCTTTAAATGTAATGAATAGTTTCTGAAAGTTTCTTTGCCTCAAGCGCTGACTATCCTGGCTGCTGCAGCATTCCCTGGTGGTCTACAACTATAAAACATGTTTAAAAACCTTCTCTGAAATGATAGATATTTATTGCAAAAAGCCGCATCTAAATCGAATGAATAGTGTCTGAGAAGCCCTCGAGCGCCAACCATCCTGGCTGCTGTTGCGCCCCGTGGCGGTCCACAGCTGTAAAAAATGTTTAGAAACCTGTTCTGAAATGATACCTATACAATACAAAAAAAAACCTCATCGAAATCGGATGAATAGTTTCTGAGAAGCCCTCAAGTGCTGACTATCCGGACTGCTGACGCGCTTTCTGGTGGTCTACAGCTATAAAACATGTTTAAGAACCTGCTCCGAAATGATAACTATTTATTACAAAAAATCGCATCGAAATCGGCCCAGTAGTTTTCTAGGAAAATGGTAACAGACACACAAACAACCTCCGTTCCGTCGTGGGTAAAAATTTAGTGACTACCGAGATGACGATTCATTAATATAAATATAAGACGTTTATTTTTCTCTACACAAGTTATGTACTTAATGCTAGTGTTTGACAATAGTGCACGAACAAGGAGCTAACTTTGTGAGAGACTGGTGCCTGAAGTAGGTTTAAATAAAAACCTGTATTACAGGTCACCAGGGCCCTCCCGCGGCTAGATGCCTGTGATATGGACAATAATGACAATGTATACTTAACTAACGTTGAATTAAGAACATTAATAAAAATAAAATTAAATTAAAAATACAAAAAAGAGTTAGTGGAAATACCAGTGTGTGTGAGTGCGTGAGTAACTAGAGGAAGTGTAAAGAGATGTGAGAGGTTGCTTGAGTGAGTGTGGTGTGAGTATGGATGATGGTACCTATGTATGTAAAAGCAGCAGTGGGGATGAATAGTAGTAGAGGTAGTCTATCTGAGAGGGATCAACAAATTCTCCGTTCCCTGATAATCTAGTGTTTTCAAGTACGTAGTCACTGAATTTTTACATTTGTGTTTCGTTTGAGGATATATATTAAGGGTGCTATTTAGCTTATTGTACAGATATGGCCCAAGAAAGAAGAAGAAATTACGCGAGTGAGCAGAACTGGAAGGATGCGTCTGGCATACTCTGCCTTTTCGGCGCTTATCTTTATACAGATTCGGATCATATTGCAACATGGAGTGTTCCTTAAGCACAGTACGCAATATGAAGGATTGCCTAACAGTGAGTATATCCCAGTCCTTAAAAAGATCCACGGTTGGGAATAGGTAGGGGAGACCAGCGCCAACATTGAGAATAGCACGCTGTGCCCTCTCAACTTCAATAAGATGAGTCTTGGCGGAACCTCCCCAAGATGTAATGCAGTATTCTATTAGGGACTGGCATAAAGCATCGTAAACCATCTTAATAACCCGCCGGTCCGCTGCGTGTCTAAGGGTTTTGAAGATGTAGATTATTTTACGGAGCCGGGTTACAAGGACGTTCATATGCGGTTTGAAGGTCAGGAATTGGTCTATAATGATACCAAGGTATTTTATATGATCAGTTCTCTGGAGAACGGGACAGGAGCACAATGAGGTGATACCAGGAATACAAGCATGTCAATAAATGCTAAGATATGACTGAGGAAGTTGATTTGACCTATGGGCAAAAGTGACATATTTCGTTTTATTAACATTAAGCGTCAGAACATTCGACCGGAGCCATTCGCAAACTTTGTTAAAACCTTTTTGGGCAGTGTCAAAAACCTCCTCCCAGATCCGTCCACTAAAAAAGAGGGCAGTATCATCCGCAAAAGTAAATTTTTTTTGATTCATTGAGAAGTATGTAAGAAAAAAGACATGTTGCGCCGACCACGAATAAATTGGGATAAGGGTAAGAGAATGATGATTATGATAACTACTTACTGCCACTGGTCAGTGGTCATACCTACCGGTCATAGGCACTTTATAATATGGGTATGAGTAGGGTACCTACTTACTCAGATTATATTATGTCCTATTATTAACAGCTACATTCAGGTTACTGGTGGCTACTATGGCCTGCCTGTTCCAAAAGTATCTAATGAAAGTGTGTAGCGGTATTTACATCGCCACATGTGAGCTACACGTCACTCTGACGTCACGCAAAATCCTGCATCGCGCAAGCAGAGTTTACCGCGCAACTAGCATATATACAACGTCCCGACATCAATCGTCGGGCAGTTGCCCACCAGACACAACACCCGTCTGGTCGGAGGATCCTCCCTTTTCCATAGAGTATGAGTGAACTTTACAACCTGTTCCTCATACCTCTATACGTGTAAATGGATCAGAAACGTGTGGATACCAATACCTTTTTATAGTACCACTTAAGAGTTTACTTATTTTTTCTGCCTATTTTCACATTTAAATACACACGGGTCACATAGGTAACTTCAAAAATATATTCAATAGATGATGTACCTGCCAAATATGCTGTAAAGGAAGGTAGGAATGAGGACCGCAGAGTAGGAGTCGAGGCCGTGGTCGAAGAGCTCACCCAGGGGACCGCTGGTGCCGGTGCGCCGGGCTTGCTTGCCATCAATACCATCTGGAACAGTTAGTGGCTTGTAAGAATGGATTTATGATATTAGAAAAGCCCTGTGAGTTTTTTCGCTATCGTACCTACCGAAACCTATTACGTAATTACCTATTTTGTAAAAATTTCGCCGTGAAAACATAAGAGCAGGTAAGTGAGCTTGAAGGCTCGTACACACTGGCGCGACGCGACGCCCGACACAAAGGCACCGCGTGTCGCGCGACGGGCGGCGCCTTTGTGTAGCGCTGTCGCGTCGCGCCTGTCTGTGGGAGCCTTGAAATGAGCTGTCATTCCACCTAAGTTTTCACAGTGGTTTTCACGGTGAGATTTTTACAGAGTTGATCGGTTGGTCTTATTCTTCGAATGATCTGAAATTGCAACACGTATAAGTACCTACGCTTTTGCATGATAACATGTGAAGACCCCTGCTCTATGGTTACATAAAGGCTGACGTTATCAGAGAAGCCTTTAGATTTGAGAACTCAGGACGACTTTTAAGAAACTATCGAAAAAATATATAGATACTATTCAAAAGAGGTCTTGAATGGATTTTGCTAGCGACAAGAGTTGCAATGCCTTAGTCATCCGCTTATATCAAACATCGAGGTCTCTAAGAAGCGCGTGAGAATCTATTTTTACAATCTTTATTATAATCTTAATCGAGTTGTTTGTTTATAAAATGTCTACAATAGTTAACTACTTCACAGAGGCAGTTATATTGTCACATATGGATGTAGGTATTAGTGATAGAGATTTATGACCTATAACATTGTCGCGAATAAGTTTTTATTGTTTTATTTTGAATAGGATTTGGTGCAGCATAACGAAATATCGGGTGCACGTAACTTGCGAGTGATAGGTATCCGAAATAGGAAGAGTCAAACAGAATCTGACTGGTAATTTATTTGATTACGAATGTATTATATTTGTAAATGTTTGTGATTAAGAATTGCAAAATAGGTCATTATTGCACATCATTTGCGCATACGCTGATTTAACTAGGTAGGTACCTACTTATATGTAAATGTAGGTACGGTTCCAAAAAGCAAGGTCAACTTCTTTATAATTGCAGGGTCGACAAGTCAACACAGCCAATGTATGTGACAGGGTTGATAACAACCAGGACTTTAAAAAAAAATCGGATTTATTTGATTTAAATCGGACTTTTTTGTTGGACATCTTTTGTTGCGGTGCACAAAACAATTGAAAAAAGTAAAAACTTTTTGACAAAAAGAACAACAGGATTTAAAAAAAAAAAAAGAAATAACTTTATTTTCGGAAATCGGTGTCTTTGGTTTTGTATTTCCGTTTTTTGCCACTGATTTCCGAAATTAAAGTTATTTTTCACTTTTTAGCTGTGGTACCTATCCCACACAAATTCGTATACCACTACTTGATACGTAAATAACAATGACAGGAAATTATTAAAACATCATCAATATAAACAAAGTGGAAGAAATACGCAGTATTAAGGCTCCCGCAGACAGGCGAGACGCGACAGTGCTACACAAAGGCGCTGCTCGTCGCGCGACACGCGGTGCCTTTGTGTCGGGCGTCGCGTCGCGCCAGTGTGTACGAGCCTTTAAGGATAACTCAAAAACTACGAGTCAGAACTTGATTAAATGTATATGGGACCGCATGAGAAGCACCAGCTTTCAAATAAAAAAAAGAATCATCCAAATCGGTTCACTTAGAAAAAGTTCTGAGCTAACACAAATTAAAAAAAAAATACATTCGAATTAAGAACCTCCTCCTTTTTTGAAGTCGGTTAAAAAACAGTCGATTCTTATCGTGATTAAAATAATCTCAACCCTGGTACGTGACACTCGTGTTTGATGACGGGTATTGCCGGCGATCGTCGGCGATGCGCCCGCGCCGGCCGGCGACGCGACGCAACCACGTGTTGTGCACGCCCACTGGCCACTACAGATAAGTCTTTTGTACTTTTGAACTCATCGCGCCACTTTCCATTGAGGATTAACTAGATTGAATGAATAGCTACATATGCTCGGAATAGAATCGGACACAAAAAAGCCACATGTACCTACATAACTACTCACAAACGTCAATGGAACGCTTGTTTACGTGTGTAAGATTGGTAATTTAATCCCTAAACAAACATTTCAACTTTTGTTCTCATTTGCACATACTTATAGGTTTTTGCACATAATGATTAACGATTTTACAAAAACCTGTTTGCCAAGGTCAACCAACAGAAACAAATAACCGGCCTGAGATTTTCCTTTTTGTTACTGGACTTTTTAAGCATAATGATTAAATAGGTACCTAAGTACTTTGTTTTAGTATGAGGTCAGTTAACGACCAAATTTTTCATCTTATGTAGTTAGTTTACGTGTTAAGGCTCCTACAAACAGGCGCAACACGCGACGCAAATCGCGGGCGACTCAAAGGCACCAATCGTCGCACGACAGGCGGTGCCTTTGTATCGCGTGCGATTCGCGTCTCATCTCGCGCCTGTTTGAAGGAGCCTTTACTCTTAGTGCCAATACTGCGATTCACCTATCGAACTGCTAGCTAATAAACTACGCCAGATCAGGTAGATATAGACTACTTCGACAGCACGTAGTGGTCTTCGAGTTATATAAGGTACACTGGAATACCTTATTACGTATCATACCAGTCACGGGTGTCCCAGTATCATATAGGTACCTATAGGGCTAAGTAACTATTTCGTTTCTGCTAGGACGCGCCTGACAGAGTCAAAAGGCACATAAGTAGAAATGGCAGAAATGGGGCACTGGAATACCTTATTACGTATCATACCAGTCATGGTGTCCCAGTATCGTATAGGTACCTATAGGGCTAAGTAACTATTTCGTTTCTGCTAGGACGCGCCTGACAGAGTCAAAAGGCACATAAGTAGAAATGGCAGAAATGGGGCACTGGTATCCCGCATTTCACTGGGGATCCCGGATCCCCCTTATCAATGTGCCGAGGGCAACTCCCGCGTGATTCAATCGGTAGGAAACTAGGAACACAAGTTCAGTTAGAAGAGAAGTCCAACAGTGGGTATTTACCCATACGTCTTAGATAATTCCAATGTTTCGGCCACCAAGGCCAGAAGCTTGAAGATAAGACAATATTGTATAATGTAATGACACTAAACTTTTAATATAATTTGAGTGACTGATACGTGCTATGCTAATTACTTAACACTACATTTATTCACAGTAGGTCTTTTTTCTTTTTGGGTGGGAAATCATTCACAGTAGGTACACGATTTACTCAAAAAGTGAGGAAGTCAATTATTGTTAAAAATGTATCTTCGTGGAACAGCTTAACAGATGAAGCTGGTAATCAAATATTAATAGGTATCTCAACGATGAATAAATTATTTCTCTAATTTATATTTTAGGTGGGTATGTACGTACTACTTATGAAGGACTTTTGACTTTTGTTGATTTTTGTTTTATTTTTATCTAATTTGTATTCTTCCACTTTCATGAATTTAACAACAACGCTTCAACTGCCACGAAAACAAAATAAATATTTATCACATCATCTATCTATTAATACATACAAATAATGCATAGTTAAGTTTGAACTTTAGTTAGGGAACGAGGATGTAATGAAATGTCTATTATCGCACGACACATTAAATTTAACATTAGATAAGAAAGGGCAACAATAAGAATGAGAGGTCAAGCAGCCATCACAATCGCAATTAGTAACTCTGTGTTAGTCTTGATTTGTTTCATAAAACATTTTTACGCCTTTATTCCATGAAGGGGTAATCTATAATGTACTATCATACTTTCACATGGAAGGTGTTATTTGGCCCCATTTAAATCTCAACTTCAAATTGCTAGGAAGATGATAAAGTACAATGCCTTACCCCAACAACGCCACTTTTTTTGGTTTCGAGGGATGGTAGACAAAATCAAACTGGTGACTAATTTAATTGTATAATTTTTATGACATTGATTTTACATTCTGTAACTACTTTAACTCACACCATAAATTACTTGTTAAATTTTTAGAAAATCATCTACTTTTCAACATTTGTAAATATGTGAGCACCATGAATCTATCACATAGTTAATTTACCTGTCTTTGCTTTATATTGAATCCTTTTTACCTATTGTGGTATAGTAATTTTATTACAGGTGCATCGCCTTCACATAAATAATTATATAATTAATGTATAGATAATATTGTAAAACATTTTAAAAGAGTAACGGTGGAGTTTCTTGCTCCTTCTCCATACGAAACTATCTTCTTCTTCTTCTTTAGGATTTTGGTTTCCGCACGTAGTCCTTCATGTGTACCATTTTGCGTGGGTACGAAACTACCTTTTGGAAGGGGCAACTAGAATCAATTCTATTTTCTTGTAAATTTTGACGTTCAAAAGTGCCTTTTATGTGCCTATTTGTAATAAACGATTTGACTTTGGTACCATCCCTCAAAACTATATCTTTTTTTAAATAATTGTTCGGATTATGATTTGCAAAAATCATCATAAGATCCATACAGAGATTAGGCATAAATTAAAAATAATAAACATAAAATCACCAGGAAAACAAAACGCATGGGGCATTTTCATGTTAGTATAAGTGTCTACTTATCGGTTTATATTTATGTAGGTAGTGGTGCCGATTCTCTTGTCACAAAATTCTCTAAACTAGACTAAAAATCACCAAAATTTTGTTTATTCCTGTCACACGACGTTTTTCCATTCTGAAATAGACTAAAGTGACACAACTTAACTATATTTTAGTTTGACAGCACTAAGATGGCACTGAGTTATTAATTTAGTTATAATGGCAATTTAAATATTCTGAATTTGACGTTTTTAACCTAAAATTTTGGTTGTCTAACTAAATCTGGCTATTTTTAATCGCGATTAAAATGGTGTGGAATAAAATTAGTTGTCAAGAACTAAAATTCACCACAACACCTCGACTTCAGGTGCAAAAAAGTACTGTATCTTCTTTTTTCATTTTTTTTTTGCTTATATCTCGAAAATGGTGTATCCAATCGCAACAATAATAAAAAAAATCGACCCCCTTTATGAAACCTTTAAACCCATAAAACTCTACATGTAGGTAATAATTTTTCATATTTTCCAAATAAAAAGTGAAAAATTCCATATAAAACACGTCTAGGCTGCCCCCTATGCGAGCCTCCGACCCTAAAAAAAAAATCACAGGGTAGGGCAAACAAGTACCACGTGGAGTCGCGACTGTCAAATAAAATTTTAGTTCCGTCAAAATTATTTTTAAATATAGAGATATTTTGTTGCAGAATATCTTTAAGTTTCTCATAGTCAAAAGTAACGAATTTTAGTGATAGTTTAGTTTGGTGTACAAGAGAATCGGCACCATTAACTATGGTATTAACTATGTCAAAAACAACATGTTAGATAATGTGTAACGTGTTATTTTTGACATGGTTTATAATGAGCAGATAAATAACATAAACAGAGCAAATGAGTGATTAATTTAAACCCTGTTTAATTAAAGCCACGACTTCCACGAGCTATGCCTTTACAAAGTTGCATGTTCGTTTATAATGCCCGTTTTGTTTAAAGATAGGGAGGTAGAGGTACATTTTCTATTTCAGTGTCAATCTTCCTAATGCATGCTTATTATCGCATGAACAACAGCGTAGGTAATACGCTGTTTTACTATACTGATATTAGCCATAAATAGTCCCACCTAATGTAGATAAAATTATGAAAACCATTTATGTATTTTGTTGTTACCTAGGGCCAGTTTCAATGGTCGCTCATTAGCACGACATTTCATTGATTTGTATACAATCGAGTGCTGTTATGTTCAGCACTTTATTATCTTTTCAGATAACAGCTCATCTCAAAGGAATGAGGGTAGTACGCTCTATGGGGAGTACTTGGTCTCCAGTGAATCACCACCTACATAGTATGATAACTCTGCAGCAGGGTAAGTATTGTTCAGCAGGATCAAGACACCTTTATCATGGCACTCATGGCAGATGCCCTGATGATCATTCAGCAGTAAACGACAGGCTGTTGCAATAATAATCCAGGTTGGATATTTGCATCATCGTACATCATTTTCTTCTTCAGTAAATCAATAAGACAGGATACTTTTGCCAACATTTTTTACTTGTACATTTAACAAGACTAAACATAATCTTCTCAGGCCAAATTTTAACAATAAAACCGCAATTTTTAAACTGATTTCGATATATTTAGCATCTACAACGTCATACAATCTGGCGCCGTTTGTTAAAACTGTTTTTACAGTGTTAACGTGACGTCAACACTTCACATTCAGATTGGCGAATAGTTATACGTATTATTTTTATGAGTCTATAAAATTGTAAAAGTGTGAAAGTGTTCGTTGTGAAGGAGGGACAATCGTAGCTATAACATTGTTAAAATATTTTGTAAATATGTTTAGAATTTCTCTGAAACTCTGAATTCAATTTGCAGGCGAGCCGGTCGGCGCGCGTTTTGTAAAAATAATCTAAATAAGCATTTAGTTGGTTAGTAAACAAGGTTTAATAAAGTATAATTGTCAAATTCTTTTGCTATGGCAAAAGAATTTACATAGAGAATTGGAATTGGATTGGATCGGATTTGGAAATTGAAAATTTAGATCTATTTGGAGTAAGATGGGTAGCAGAATCTTCATTAAAATGGGGATTCTGTTACCCAGATGGGTACAGATGTACTTCATTTATTATAACATTAGAAAAATAACGGTTATCATTATCAACCTTTCGTTATAAATGTATAATAAACTCCGTTATTTCACGATAAATAATCTAATCGATGTAATCTACACTCGCGGTCAAATAATACGGGTCGATGACGAAAATCCCTGTAACATGTAAATTAATAATGGTACATGCATGAAAATAATTTTAAGTATATTACAGAGCATTATAATACCGTATGTAATAAATCCTTAAATGACCTTATAACGTAATTAAAAAAAGTTAAAATTATAAAACCTCTAATTTGGAAATAAATTTAATTCGCGGATGTTTTAACTTTTGCTTGTTTTCTCACTTTTGTTTTCTATTTGTCACATCAAAATGATAAAAAGCGGTCATTTTCGTCTTCACCATCATTATTTAATTACTATCACGTCGCTAACACCAGAAGAATGTACAAGTATTGTCACTATGTAAGAAGAAGGGAGAATTCAACGAAGTACAGCAAGAACAATAGGCGTGTCACTTTCTACAGTGCAGCGAGTCGTCCAACGTTTTAGAGAAACTGGGCAGAACATAAGAAGACCAGGAACCGGCAGACCGAGATGTACTACGGCTCGAGAAGATCGATTGATTGTTACGATGATGACCATGATTTGGGCTGAATCTCATCAGAGACTCGCACGGGGTTAGTGCTGATAAAAAATGGTACGCTAACTAGTGCAAGATATGTGGAAGAAATTCGTAATGAGCGTGTCGGCCCATATTTAATTAATATGGGTGAAAATTAAATATTCATGCATGACAATGCAAGGCAACATACAGCTCAAATTGTAAATGAGTATTTTCGGGACGTTGACATCAATCGCATGGACTGGGCCGCGAGAACCCCGGACCTGAATCCAATTGAACACGCTTGGGACGAGCTTGGGAGGTGTGTAAGAAACCGAAACCCCGCCCCAGCTACACTTCGAGACCTGCGTTAGTGGAAGAATGGACCAATATCGCGCAACATCGCATAAGAAACTTAATAATCAGCATGCCCAATCGCCTGTCAGCTGTGAGAAGAGCCCGTGGAGGCAATACAAAGTATTTTTTTTTTAAAGTTCGTTTTTGTGTTGTATGTGAGGTACCGACCATGATTTTTTCAATGTAAAAATTGTTTTTATTTTATTTTGTTTTTTTATATAATTTTGACAATAATTAAACTAATAATGTTTCCAACATTTCGTGTTGTTTTATTAACTGGTAAATTATCTACAACATACTGTTTCATTCATGCCGCTAGCTCTATTATTTTAAGAGTAATTTTAGTTTTTCGTACTAGCCCGTATTCTTTGTCCGCTAGTGTATTTACCATTTACATTTAAAAAAATAACTAAAGTGCACTAATTTCTACAATATTACACAATAACTGTCATTATTTAGACGTTATTTTTCTAATGCTAATTAACTGGAGTATAGTGTCTCTCGAAAACTATTTTAGGGAGACTACTAGTTGTTAACATATCTCTGTAAAGTCATAGTGCCATACCAAAGGTACGTACTTAAGTTATTCTTATTAGCGTAAGAGCCATACATTTTTAATGACGTTAAAGGTCAACTTAACTAAGCAGGTTACTACTCGGAGGGGTGACGATATCTAGTACCTACTGGCTTCATAATCTGTTATTATTTATCCGACTCCGAAATTAATAAGGAAAGAAGTTATGTTTTTTTCATCAAATTGTGTATTAAGTATACGTTTTACCTCCTGTCTGAATTTCAGCTCAGCAACTCTTATAACATTTATTACCTAACAGGTAATAAAAACCTACAGCACAGCCGACCATTAATAGATGCTACTAAGTACGTAGGTAGTTAAAATTGTAAATAACACATATTTACGTTCATGACGAGAGTTAATTTTCAGGAAAATATTATAATTTGAATATTTTATTGCACGCCTCTTATGCGAAGCTCGTGAGGTAGTGCTCTACTCTCGCCTTACAAAGAACAAGTAATTCCTTGGGCTAAAAATGTCTCTATTTACTTCATATCGCACTTGTAGAATAATATTCACACACAAACGTCAAGAAAAAACAGTAGTTTCAACACTCATGCTATTTTCAAAAAACTATTTCCTATTTAAAATAATGAAAAAACTGTTTAAAAAAATATTCTGTGGACGTCCGTGTGTCTGTATGTATGGATCCTGGCGTGGTCACGATAACTCCCGAAAAACTGAACTAATAGAGTCCATTTTTTTTAAACACTTCTGTGTTATCGAAAACTAAGTCCTTTCGAAAATCACGGTCTAATTCAATGTAGTTATAACTTGTAATTAGTAATATAAAAATACGACTGGACATTTCGTTCGTTTTTTTGTTTTTTGTTATAGAATTGAATGAGATAAGGAGGCGTGCATTTTTGGATTTTCCAAATTTTTACCCCTACACTCGGACCAAATACACCAACACGTCATAGTTTGGGAGATACAAATAAATCGGTGCGTTTCATTAACTAGTGACACTATAACATTACGGAGTCGCTACTCCGTACTATTTATCGAGTCACTATCGTAATAAGTTGTTTCTAAGTCATTTAGATAAGCGATTCAATAATTTTATATAATTTATCTACACAAATATTGTTAAATTTAGTTTTTTAATAATGTTACATGATAGAAAACGCCTAATACGTAATTACTCAATTAGTAATTGAATATTTCTGTAGATTGACATTGACGGATCGATTTGCGCGCAAAGCAAAGGGCTCCGGCGCAGGCTCGGTTTTCATACCAAATCTGTTTCAGGAAAAATATTCAGTGATTGGTTAATAGCTCCCTGCCTGTCTGAAATACGCGCGCGAAATGGTTTTGTCGTCACTTTGTCTCGCGCCGAAGCGAGACATACATACATGACCATGCGTAAACATGTTCATGTTTAGACTCGGCACGAGATCATGGGATAAAAAGATTTGGTCGCGCTGGCGATGTTAGCCAGGCTGGTGTCATCGAATGATAACGCTAAAGCATCACAGATTTTATAAACAGAATTGAATTGAATTGAGATTTGTTTTTTTTTTATTGAATTGAGTTTTTTTTTTATTGAATTGAGATTTGAATTTTTTTATTGAATTGAGAATTGAATTGAACAGATTTTGTACTTATAATAAAATACCAAACAATCTCAAACGATTAAATGTAGGATTATTAAAAAAAAAAAATGTAATGGCTAAATGAATGTAGCTTTTATAGTTTGAAAGAATTTATGGATAAAAAATATTGACATTATATTCTCTCTAACATTAATGTACTTAATTAAAATTACCCTGTAACATAAAATTTTTGCATGCTATGTTATATCTTACCTAAACATGTTTGTGCCACTCTGACCTATGCTTAACACCATTGTGTACCGTGTTTTATGCAAATAAATAATTTTATTATTATTATCATTATTAAAAAAAGGTTTTCCTGTGTAATATAAATTTTATTCTACCTTGACCTTTGTTATTTAGTATTTAACTATTACTGGACTATTTTTACAGTTTATTATTATTATCAGCCTCCCCAAAATAGTTCAGTTAAAATTAAATTCAATGCTAGACATTAGTATAGTATTTTTATTATGGCATACATATCAGTACTTCACTGCATACTATAAGTAGCATTCACTTAAACGTCAATAAAGTCAACTTTTTACTCTACTGTCCTGACGTAGGCTAAGGCCACAATTTTTTTTTTGTCTTTGACTATCCTGTTTTATACTTTTACAAAACCATAATGTAATCTTATAGTACAAGACATAATAGAAAGAAAAATGCTTACCTAGTGTGTATGCGACAAACAAATTCACACCAGAAACAGCCCACACCCATGTAGGTATGGAATCCTTAGCGGCATTGTCTTTGGTCAAGGCATAGAAACCATAGTCATAATAGGAAAAGACAAAGAAGTTAAGCACCGTGAGCAGGAACCCCGCAAACGTCAGCAGGTTCGGTGCTACCCATACTGGACAAAACTGAAAAACAATGTGTGTTAATACATTTTTCTTTAATTACCTGATATTCTAATAATCAAATCAAATAAATAACGAAATGTCTGGGAAAATGGCATGAGCCTTGAAGAAAAAAAAAAACTTAATTAATATAAAATCTTGAGATTTAGTAACATAATGCTTCCTACTCCTGAAATTAAGATAAAAAGGAGCAAAACAGGAAACAGTGTTTAGCATATTTAAACAGGTTTTTCAAAACAAAACAAAACTGAACTAGGGACTAACTAAAAGAGATAAATTGAGCTCAGACCCTTATATAAATGATCAATATTTTACTATTTCTAACTAGAACCTTACCTGAACACACCAGTTCCAAAATGGGTGCATAACATAGTTACTGAGGACACTGGTATCCACCGAGTTGTACTGTAACAAAAAGGTTTTAAGCAATTTAAATTATTTTTTATTCTCTTAGAATAATTTGACACTTCAAAATAATTATGTATAGATGAAAACAATATTATTATAATGATTGGTTTTATTTTCGTCTCATTGGCATATACACATTACAATGATATTTATTCCGAGGAACACTTACTTTGTATTTTTCGAAACCTTTTAATTTATCCTCCGACAGGAAGCGAGCCATGACGAACGCTGGTGAATTATGTTTTGTTATTTGAAAGTAATATAAATTAAATTCATTCTTCTATGATCTCATATTTTTAAATTATTAATCAGAACTTTTGTTATTACTTCTATAATACGCAGTATTCTTTTATTTCAAACAGCGTAATCTCTATAAAAATCACAAGAAAACCGCACTCCCACAGTTCAAAATGACAACTAAAATTTACTTTGACGTTGTTGACATTTCCATTCAGCTGAAAAGTTGCGGTACACCATAGACAATAATTATGGCCTATGGAAAAAGATTAGTGTGTACATATGTAATGGAAACTTAATATTTCACGTATTTCATGATTGCTCATGATAAATTGATAATACATGAATTAATAAAATCAAAATGTAATTTTTCGAGTTTTGCTAGTAAAATAGCAAATCGAGAATATCGGCCGTCAGATGATGGCTATAATGTTTCCAACTTTAAATGGAGCACAGGCACAGCACCCACAGCACCTGTGCTCAGCGCACGGTTGCAGCTGCAGTCTAGCAATACTATTTAGTCTGTGAGTCTATCATTGCGGTTGAGCGGCACTCAGAGCACGGAATAACCGCGCCCGCTGCGCTCGCCGGCAGTGTCCGCTGAGGCATGCTCTGTGGGCGGCACAACTGCACTGCTGCTGCAGTCTGCGGTCTACCATTGCCTATGGAATTATACCATGATGATTGTTGGTTTTTACTTTGTATAGGATATTAAGACACGAGCCAAATATGAAAAAAATACTGTACATAAATGTTACATCGCTAGGCAAGAACCTAGCGATGTAACGCTTATGTAGAACGTGCATTGCGAGCAAGAATTGATTGCGATTTCTCTTTTTCATATAAAAGAAGCCAAACACCTAGATATTAACTAAGTATGTAGTTTAAAACAGTCAACAGTAAATTAGTGGTAACAATTCGACATTGACAGCGCCTTTATTTCGTAGCAGTAATTACGATTTTCGTAGTGCAAGTGTTAGTACTGATATGCGGTTGCCGGTACATAGGTACCTACGGGGTAATTAGGTACGTAACACACTAACAGTAGGAATGGGTTTCATTTTGACAGTTCAATATTATTCATTGCTTTATTTACGTTATTGAGCTGACAAATTTTTCGAACATATGAAGCAATGGGTTGGCAATAGGCTTCAAAATAATTCAGATTGTGATAGATAGTGTGTTACGTAATTAAGGTGCTGCTTTATTAACTTCAGTAAACTTGACTTGGATAAATAAATAGGAACTATCAACCCTCATTACTAAAACATTATTATTTTATAATTGCTATGCTAGTACGGTCACCAGAATATCTGGTGATGATGATGGATGAAAGCTTAAATAAAAGTTTAATAATGTTTAATAGGTACAGTAGGTAGTGCAACACATAGGGTGTCCTAGTCTTTACCTGACCTGCCGCTCATCAGTGGGGCATATCAACGCGACCGCCATCGGCACGTTCGCTATGTTGTTGTGGCGTTTACCGGAGGTAGATTACATGTGGGGTTCCTTAGGGGTTAGTTTTAGAACCTCTCTTGCGAAACCTTGATATGACGCTGTCTTGCGTATTGACTTTCCCTGTCATTTTTTGCACCGGCCGGTGGGTGGGTACACCTCATAAAAGATCATCCAGCCATCGTCGTCGGGTCTGGATAGCGCCTGAATCATAAATCCAAGCTATAAAAAGCCGAAAATCAAGTCACGCAAATCTGGTTCTCGCTGAAGATGTGTAAGCCTACATTGGATGTGCCCTAACAGGCTTCAGGGGATGGTGACTACCAGAGTTGTCTAAGTGAGGTACGAATCCCACACTCAGTCCGTCTTTTCCCTGAATGCCGGACGACTTATGAAGCATTACCCTGAAAAAAAGGGACGTAGCGGTCTGGCACATCCCAGATCAGCAGTAAATGTTACAGGCCGTGATATTTAGATTCGTTTAGAACCGTAATTCCAATGCAGCGCGTGCGTCGCTAGATGGTATGATTGCTATTACAATTTGACTAGGCTTTGAAAATATATTTTTTACATTAGATATTATAAACATAGGTATTCGTTTTATCACCTACAAGAGGTCATACCTAATTTTGCAGGGAAGAGCCCTATTTAAGGCACCTGTAACGCACCAGTTATTGCCTACTACTACTTAGTATGTGCCTAATTTGAAGTAAAATTCGTTTCGGATATTTTGTTTTCATAGCTGGAATATAGGTACCGAATACTTACGAATTTCTGAGTGCCTGAGAACTTAGTATAAATCACTGGTTAAGATTTAAGTCTAACGAGATGTAAACCTAGCTACACTAGGTATCTCTTATATAGGTAGTATAATGTGCTTAAAACAAAAGATCCAACGTATGTAACGGTAGAGACCAAATCATTAGTAGTTCTAGCTAATTTAAGCTATTAAGCAGTTGTAGTTAAGTAAACTAGTCAATACGCGTTAATAGTAATAAACATGTAAGTAATTAGAACAAAACATAACAACTTACATAATTCATTAAAAATTGTACTTAATATTATAAATGTAAAAGTTTGTGAGGATGGATGGATGGATGGAAGTTTGTTACTCAATCACGCAAAAACTACTGAACGGAATTGGATGGAAGTTGGAACACAGATAGTTTATAACCTGGGTTAACACGTAGGATACTTTTTATCCCGGTAGTACGTTCCCGTGGGATAACTTCCGACATCCACGCAGGCGAAGCCGCGGGCAAAAGCTAGTAAAACATATATAAAAGTGCTGAAATAAAGTAGCTATAATAGTTATTTAGCATCTAAATCAAAAAAATAGGAAGTTTATTAGACATTAATTTGTGTACGAAAACAATATAGGATCTTGGTAGGCAAGTAACAATCAAATAACAAATGTGCTATCACTATCACCAGTGATAAAACGTCATGCCGATTGTAATGTTTTCTCAAAGGAGCTTCGTAATTTACTCGTAGTTCGGAGCATTAAATAGATATACGACACGCCTCGTAAGAAACAGAACGCTTTCATTGTGTACACTTATCATTTTTGTATTAATTTAATTAAGTACACTTTCGTTGTTTGTGATATTTTTATTAAAATGTTACACAAAACTGCGGCTCTTCGCACGAGGAGCCTGTATTTGAAACATGTGGTTTACTTTTCTTCCGCTAAGGTGAGTCTTTTCTAAGTTTTCCGGTCAGTTTTGCGCGTTTTTCTGTTCCGTTTTATTACAGTTTTCTAACGTTAAAAGTGAGGACAAATTGGTATAAAATATTTAGATTACATACTGTTTTTATTTTATTAAGCAATTGAATAAGATTTGTCTTTTTGTGAATAATTATAAAATTTTCAAATACTTACCTAATGGAAAGTGACAGACAGTTTTCATGTAAGTATTTTCAGGTGATTTTTGTGTGCAACCGTAGAACAATTTTAAATTAGTCATAAATTATCACCCAATAAATTTTATGACCTTCGGAAACCTAACATGGGGCAAAATATCAGCGTCCATCATTAACTCACCGTTAGGTAGGTAGATACCTATTAAAGTGTCATGTAAACAACATTTTAATTCGATTACTGACCTTTTGTTTTTTTGGACATTCATAAAAATTATTCTAACTATTACCTACGAATAAATTGTTACGGCCTACGAAGGTATTGGGCGCAGCAACGAAAATTGTATGCCTACTGTTTCACCCAGCATGCAAAATGTGTTAGTTTTTACTAGTTAATATAAATTATGCAAAGGGGCGTATAGGTTATAGACGAAGGTATAGATTCATCATAATATTCCAGTAAAGAAGTGTTACTCATATTTTGTTACGGAGTATTCCAGTTCTCCTCGAGTTGGACTCTAAGTAGGTAAAGAACGCGCTTGCCTCGTAGCTAGGGCTGCCACCTGAAAAATAATCAAATAATAAAACTAAAAGTACTTAGATGTAATTCCTTCCACACGTTAAATCCGAGAAATCACGTGCAGAAATAATCCATACTAACAGGATTTTAGGATATTTATTGACTGGCAAAGCCAAAAGATTCGTAGAACGTAATTGTATTTCATCTACTTTTATAACATTAAGTAATTTTATCTAATTAAAATTAATTCATACCGTCAAATGATAACGATAATAAATATTGATTTAAATTCACTATTTGTTCGCATAGGCCTGACATATTGAGTTATTTTAATACCTAGGTAGCAACTGATAACGGTAGTTATATATTGTTATACTTATGTGCTTATTTACCTACGTTTTATTGAACATACATTAACATAAGATAACTTATCTTAATGTTACCTACATAAAAACTACGCTTGATACTTATAGGTAACCTGGTAACAGATCATGCAAAATATTAATTTGATCATTACAAAAATGTCAATGGGTTTTTATTTATTTCGTCGTTAATGCTCTGATGAAAATCTATGACTAAAAACTTGAAAGATTTCATTACAGACACCGGGACAGGTGAAACTAAATAAAAGCTTGTAATACGGAAGTAAATGAAGACTAAGTAAGTACGTTCACATTCCTTCCCAATTTGGGTGACCTCAAGGTGAAATATTGCTACATTGTTAGTGCTACGAACGTTCGTAGCACTCGCTACGAACTACTAATTTTTTCTATGTTTTTTCTATGGTTGCGCACTTTTGCATTAAATGTTACTCTATTTCTACTTTTTAATCCTTTCGTCTCTGTAGTCCACAGTTTAGTTTCGGGTAGGAAGCAAAAGTGTTGAGTATTTTTGATATTTTGTAACACGCAAATTATTAAAATAATATGTGAAATACCCATGAGGCAAACAAACAAAAATATAATTTACGTAACTACTTCAAACTATTACAATTTCTACTTCTAACTTACCTATCTAATGAGATAAAAATACATTATTATGGAATATTTTTCCTATTGCATGATGGCTATCAGTCATTTGTTAATATTATATATATCATCGTTATTTGTTACCTTAAACTTGTTGACATCCACTATCTTAAGGGTGTGTCAAGAACTCTCGATTTATTTAGAATCATAAGCTGTAATAACAAACGGTCCATAAATGTTTATACGAGGGTTGGCAAACCTAATGATAATTTTATTTACTTACACGAGCTCAATGAAGACAGTCTGACACATATTTTCCCCTGTGTAAAAAATATATGAAACTAATATCTCTAGTTTTCGTTTGAGTAGGGTTTTGAATTTAAAATTAACTTAAGATAGAGAATGATAACGAAATTATAATAATGTTTCACTGAAGCCGTAGAAAATCTAATAGAACATGAAGTACCTCTTACCTAAATAATTTTCTTGAGGGTAAAAATGAGGTACCTATGGTAAGTCACTTTACCAGCTATGGTCCTGGATACAATTATCAGTCCATGCAAAGTCTAATTGTATCCAGTAAATTCAGATTATAAAGTCGTATGCGTAATGAGGACCAAGCACTATACTTTGTCAAAGATACGAGGGTTTTTGACGAATTCTAAAGCTTAGATAAATAAACACAACTGGTCCTCATTAAGAAACCGGGGCGCCCGGCGGACTCTCCGTCCGCTTACCGGCCCATCGTGCTGCTCGACGAGGTGAGCAAACTCTTTGAAAGAGTCATTGCAGACCGCCTCGTCGGGCAGCTGGTGCGGGTGGGGCCGGATTTGGCGGAGAGCCAGTTTGGTTTCCGCAGGGGGCGCTCCACGGTGGATGCCATCATGCGCGTGCGAGCCCTCACGACGGGGGATGCTGTGGCCCGGGGTGGGGTCGTCTTGGCGGTGTCTCTAGACATCGCCAATGCCTTCAATACCCTGCCCTGGAGTTGCATCCGGGAGGCATTCCGGTATCACCGGATGCCGACCTATCTCTGTCGTGTAGTCGAGGCCTATTTGGCGGATAGAGCAGTTATCTACCCCGGTCACCAGGGAGAATGGAACCGGCGAGAGATATCGTGCGGTGTCCCACAGGGATCGGTCCTGGGGCCGCATCTGTGGGACATCGGGTACGACTGGGTGCTGCGCGCCGACCTCCCTAGTGGCGTCAGCGTGGTGTGCTACGCTGACGACACGCTGGTCCTGGCGCAGGGGAGGTCGCACCAGGCGGCGGCCGAACTGATGACACGCGGGGTTGCGACAGTCGTTGAGAGGATCCGGCAATTGGGACTCGAAGTGGCCTTGCACAAGTCCGAGGCCATGTGTTTTCATGGTCCTTGGAACGCGCCACTGTCGGGTTCCCAAATAACGGTAGGAGGGGTTCACATCGGCGTCGAGTCGATGATGAAGTACCTGGGACTCGTCCTCGACAGCCGGTGGAACTTCGTCGAGCATTTCCGACGTTTGGCTCCCAGACTGCAGCGGGCCGGGGCTGCTTTGAAGCGGCTCTTGCCCAACCTGGGGGGGCCAAACGCCTCCTGCCGGAGGCTCTACGCGGGGGCCGTGCGGTCCATGGCCCTTTACGGGGCACCGGTGTGGGCGCGTTCATTGAGGCTCCGGCCAGCCCGCCGGTTGAACGCGTCCCAAAGGGTCATGGCCATCCAGATGGTACGGGGATACCGCACAGTCTCCTGCGAGGCGGCGAGCCTCCTTGCCGGATTGCCGCCGTGGGATCTGGAGGCAAAGGTCCTCGCGCACGTTTGGGAGTGGCGCGAGGAGGCAAAACGCCGGGGCGTAACTCCGCTGCCGCGAGAAATCACGGCACAGCGGACAGAGCTCCGGCGGGATCTCATGGCGGCATGGAGAGTGCGACTGTCGCAACCCAGCGCAGGGCACGCCACAATTGCGGCGGTAAGACCCCTCTTTGGGGAGTGGCTTGAGAGGCGCCACGGCGTCCTCACCTTCCGCCTGACGCAGGTCCTCACCGGACATGGCTGTTTCGGGAGGTTCCTGATTCGTATAAGGCGGGAGGAAACGCCCGGGTGTTATCATTGCGTGGATCGACTGGAGGACACGGTGGAGCATACGGTGGAGGTCTGCCCGGCTTGGGCGGAGCACCGCCGTGAACTCGTGGCGGCGATCGGCGGCGGCGACCTCTCGCGTCCGGTCCTGGTTCAGGCCATGGTACGGAGCGAGAGGGAATGGGAAGCCGTCACCTCCTTCTGCGAAGCAGTAATGCTCGCGAAGGAGGAGGCGGAGCGCGAAAGAGAGAGGCAATCTCTGCGCCCTCGCGCCCCTAGCCGCCGCAGGAGGAGGAGACACCCTGGGCGTCGGGAGTCGATTGCCGACTCCCGGCCACCGTAGGCGCGGGCTTGCGGACGGCAAGCAATGGGCAGCTCGCCGTCCGATAAGGACCAGGCCCGGGTCGACGGCGCGTCGTGTTCCACGCGCGCCTCAAAGAGATGTCAGCAAAATTGACGGGGTCCGATAGGACCGATGCCTGCCGGGGCTGCGGATTGTTCGAAAGAGTTACCGTGGCCCTGGCGCACAGGCAACTGAAGGAACACGGGTGGGTTTTAGTCAGTAAGAGTCTGACACGCCCTTCCGCTCCGCCCAGAGCGGGAGAGGTCATTCGATGATTTCCCACCCAAAAAAAAAAAAAAAGATAAATAAACACATCATATACTTTGACCTCTTTCTGTATTTAGAAATGATACTGACACGTTTCCGCATTTAAACAATGACAACAGTCTGCGTATGATCCGAATGCGTTGTACTGAATGCAAACGTTTAAACATTCATGTTACAAGCATCTAGGTAATTATTTTCATCAACGTTCAAGAATGAAAACTATTTCAAATACTGAAGACTGAGATGCTCAAATACCGCAGCTGGTTTTTACTCGATGGCTAAATAGAGGGGCTCTACAAAGACACGAAGCATGCACGATTTGGAGCTCGGATATCAATACTGTTTCGAAAAGACTGATCCGCAGAGACCATGCAGTTAGATCATATCTTGCGATTTTTGTATATTAGATATAGGTACCTACTGGGGAAACCCCGAAACGTGCACATAGCACATAGACAGTGAAACTGAGACATAGATGGATACTATATAAAAAAAAAACATGTTTTCCTTTCAATTATTTTTAAGCTCTTCGGAAATTCTCTTTATTGTACACCATTTGGATTACAAAATGACCTTTTTAAAGTTACATAGGGTGGCACAATGGGCGGTCTTATCGCTAAAAGCGATCTTGTACGGACAACCTTTGCATTTGGAGGGACTTAACAAAGAAGGAGAAACGATACTGCAGGTAGTCCGCGGTGTACTATTCTCATAAAGGATACATTAACTATTTAAATAATATTAATCATACATCATTTTTGTTCAGAGTGGACGTATAATAGCAATACGCAGAGAAGACCAGTCAGTATGGGAGAGAAGAGCACCATTCTCACCGACAAATGTCAACCGCCTGGTGCGGCAGGGCGTCAAGGTCATCGTGCAGCCTTCCAATCGACGAGCCTACCCGATGCAGGTAAGAAACAAGGACCTAAAGATCTATAACCTATACCTTCCCAATAAACAAACTTGTGTGACCTAATGACGTACACATGAAATATTGTTTTTTAGCATACTTGTGTGAAAGAGAATCAGGTTGTGCACAAGTTAAACAATACAACCTTCGTTTTATTAACCGACCTTATTCTATTCCCTGTTCATAAAAATTAACTCTTTATAAAAAAGCACCCTAATTGCGTAACACACTATCTATCACAATCTGAATCATTTTGAAGCTTATTGCTAATCCATTGCTTTATATGTTCGAAAAAAAAATCTGCTGAACAATGTAAATAATGCAATGAATGTTGTTGAACTGTCAAAATGAAAGCTATTCCTACTGTTAGTGTATTACGCAATTACCCCACTGTTCTTCTCATTGTCATGGCAATTGCACGCCATTTAGTCTATAAGTTATAGGTAAGTACCCTTCGATAATCCGCTCTAATTCCATTGCAGTCATACATAAATGCAGGAGCGATAGTCCGGGAAGACATCAGCGAAGCGAGCGTGATATTTGGCGTGAAGCAGACGCCCATCGACCTGCTCATACCGAATAAGACCTACTGCTTTTTCTCACACACCATCAAAGCACAGGAGGCGAACATGCCAATGTTGGATACTATTTTGAAAAAGGTGAGAATGCATGTTTATGTATCTACTCGAGTCGTGCGAAATGTGAAGTGTTCCTACTATACTTTCTTGCTTGCTCCTTTACTTTGGTTTGTAATTGCTATGTCTTAGTAATTGTATGTAAACCACATGTTCACATGGTGGTTTATTGGTTTTCTGAGTTTTTTTTTCATAGGATTTGTGATGCTGATGTATTTTTATTCCTACGCTTGACAAGAAGTTGCAAGCAAAATAGTCAATTTAATTAATTTCATCATCTTTGTTTTTCCAGAATATCCGACTGATAGACTATGAGAAGCTAATGGATGACTCCGGTAACCGCGTGGTGGCGTTCGGTAAATACGCGGGAGTGGCGGGCATGATCAACATACTGCACGGCATCGGACTAAGGTTGCTCGCTCTTGGCCATCACACACCTTTCATGGTAAGTGATCCTACTATAAAAACAATCCATACTAATTGTATAGATTCTAATTCCGATCCAGCCTGTCCCTTGCTGCCCTCTCCCAGCGACGCCTTAAGCCGAGGCTCGTACCCCGCAGGGGGTGCCCTTAGCGTAATGTCGCCTAGTTTGTAAGTCTTTTAAGCCCTGGCTAGGGGCCTTCATGTATTAGGGTAACCACAGGCATGACCGGTTAAGCAGCCGACAACCTCTTAAGTTGACCTGCGAGAAGCAAATCACAAAAAAAAAAATAGATTCGAAAGTAATTCTGCCTGTACATTACCTTTTCACGCCTAGACCACTGAGCAGATTTCGATAAAATTTGGCAAGGAGATAGATGGCAACCTAGGAAAGGATATGTGTTACTTTTTATCGACATACTACGCGGGCGAAGCTGCGGACGGAAGCTAGTCTATTATAAATTTACTTAATCATTATAGTTTAAGAAGTTTAGTAAGTACCTACTTATAGTTAATGAATGAACTTGTCTGAGGGAATACAACCACCATACCAAAATGTCTGTCCTTCTAAGCAATCTAAGTATGGGATCTGGTGTTACAATGGGTTCCAGTGAAATATTGAGGCATATGCACATGCGATAAGTATTTTAACTTTGTCCATAATACACAGTTTGGCTATGTAAATGGACGAACACTTTAGTGTTTAGTGGTAACTCATTACTTTAAGAGTAGGTAGTCCGTTGTCCTGTACGGCTGCAAGAAATCCTGGTTAACCAGCACCCTAATTTCGTAACACACTAGCAATCACAATCTGAATCATTTTGAAGCCCATTGCTAATCCATTGCTTCATATTTTCGAAAAATTTGTCTGCTCAACTATGTAAATAACGCAATGAATGTTGTTGAGCTGTCAAAATGAAAGCCATTCCTACTGTTAGTATGTTACGCAATTACCCCGCTGGTTAGAGATGTTTAAATGAGTTCCTTAAAACTTGCAACTCTCTACTAGGACCTCTTCGTCTCAATCACTAGGCAATGAAATAGAGGAGCGAAGTGGGTGTGAAACCTTGAGCGAGTACGGAAAATTTGATTGGATATCTTTTAATTCGTTGTGATTGTGATTATAAAAATAACCTCGTCGGTGTATTAACTTTGTCTGATATCAGTGGGCAGAAACAAGATAAATGAAATTCAAGTACTTATTACATTGGAATAATACTTCAGGTGGGGTCGACGGAGATTTATGATTGTTTTTGTAGAGCGTGATTGCTAAATTTATCCTTCAATAACTGATAAAAAACAGGTAACTCCCTTTTTTAAGTCGATTAAATACAAAGACTTTTTTAAAGAGCGATATTTAGAAAATCTTGCAAATTGGACACTGGACAGGCTTTGTATATATTATATCTTGTGATATAAAAATGAAAAGAACAAAAATCCATTGCCTGCTGACCTAAGATTGAGGACGAGTGGGCCATAAATCCAAGACAAGATAGATTGAACTACAAAGATTAGTACTTACAAGTAGTTGTACTACCTATTTTGACTAATAAATGAATGCCTGATTGATGATGTTTTCCTTTCTAGCACATAGGCCCTTCACACAACTACCGCAACTCGAGCATGGCACGGCAAGCAATCAGAGACGCCGGCTACGAGGTCGCGTTGGGCATGATGCCCAAGTCTCTGGGACCTCTCACCTTCGTATTCACTGGATCTGGAAACGTGTCTCAGGTCAGATTATATTTCCAAACTGTAAAAAGACAGCAGTTTCTCAACACCGTCCATTAAATATCGATCATAACCTACCTAGTCAATCATAATCACAGATCTGATAATATTCGGATGCATATTTAACAAATATTAATTTTTAGGTTTGAAAGTATGGAAGCGGCTTCTTAAAATATTTTTTTTGTAAAAATAATCCCGGGATGCCAGGGACACTAGGAAAGCATAACAATTTTTTTTTTGAAAACCTCGTCATTCTTGAATTGCATAAACTATTCAGGTGCATATTTATTTAAAACGAATGCTTTACCCCCGATGCTAATATGTGTATGTAGAGTGTAAGAGAAGGGTGGAGTGTGGTAGCTAAAACAAAAATAAAAACATAATTTTTTCGATACAGCGCAGCGCAAAAGTGCATTCCATATTAACCGACATCTCAACTTTAGGTGATTCATATGCATCCGAATATCCGATCTCTGCATAATGCATAGACCACGTTGATAGAACACCAGTTATTTATTCACTGTATAAAATGATCAAGGATGCTTTCGCCCTACTATACGACTAAGTATAGTTTTTTTTTTGGCTTGCATGTCTTGTTGAGGTGTCAGTGGTTTCTTTTGAAAGAAGAGGCGGGTAACAGCTTCCTTTTTTATTCATGCTGTAACATCTTTGCTTATTTATTTCCAGGGAAGTCAAGAAATATTCGGGGATTTGCCTCACGAATATGTTCCACCAGAGATGTTGAAGAAAGTGGCTGAACATGGAAGTAAGTGATTTGTCTTTACTAAGTATCTAGCAAATATGCCTTACTTCACATTGAATTACCCATAATGACACGGTGTCTGTATTTCTTAGGTCCAAACAAAATCTACGGGTGTGAAGTGCGCAGAAGACATCACTTGGAAAGGAAAATTGGCGGAGGATACGATGCCCAGGAATATAATGAGCATCCTGAACGATACATCTCTACCTTCGCGCAGAAGGTACCTAATCTTTTCTATAAACTTTTCAAATTACAATGATTGTTTTAAGGCCAGGCCCTGCAGTCTCGACAAATATAACGACAAAAGTCGGTCGTTAAGTCTAATCGATGTCAAATTTCTTTAATAGATTTTCAACCTTACACGTTGGAAATAAAGTTGAAAATCTATTAAAGGAATTTGACAACGATACGACTTAGCGACAGATTTTTGTCGAGACTGCAGGGGCTGAATTCTTCCTACGCTAATGTCGGTCGCGTACCAGTCATACCAACGTACGCGCCGCTGACGTCAGCGTCGCAGTGTGGTACTATATCGAAAACAATGTATATTCCACGGGTATATTCGTACGCGACCGACATCAACGCCGGAGGAATGCAGACCTAAGTATATTGCTCTTCCAATTTTTATTGCCAGATAATTACCAATCTAAAGGGATTACGTACCGAAGTACCTAATCTCTACAATCTTGGCATACACGTACCTATAGGTCAGGTACTTTAGGCGATCTAGAAAAAAATACCTATTTATATGTAGGTACTACACATACAATTATATCATCATGACACATTGACACGTATTTTGATAACTTAAGAACAAAAAATATAGGCCGCAACGCAAATTATAGTGTTGTTAGCTATAACTGTGAAGGTCACATGTAAATGATAATGTTATCATTTTATCTCACATTGACTGTTATCTTCTTATTAAGATTGTAATTAATAAGCCGAGTCAAAGAAAAGTTGCAAAAATATTTTTGTAAGTTTATAAATCTAATCAACGAATGGGAATAACAAACCAACTGATTGTAAATTATCTAATCGGTCAAAATGAGCGTCTGGTCATTCTCCTACATAAATTTTTTCCTAATATTTTTTATTATTTAGAATCATTATGTGTATCATACGAGTAATGTTTATTATGAAAACAGTTTTTACGAGTATGACCCAGATGAATGAAGTTATGAACGTGGTCTAAACAAAAAGTTAATTTTAGGTTCCAGTTAAGTAAAAGTAGGTTCTGTAGTTTTGACCGACCCCGCCATGAAAAAACGCGTGATTTATGTGTATGCGTGTAAAAGTCAGGTGTTAACAAATAGAGGAATAAGTGTATACATTACCGTTTTGATTAATTTATGGTCAACCTTAACATCCACCACCAAATCAGATTACTTTATTTATTTAGAAGATTTATTTATTTACGGAGATATTTCTGTTACTACCCAGCATTTTCATCTGTACGTACTTAGAGTTCAATTAATCTATAAGCTTATCTAAACATATTTGTTCCTGACAGATAGCGCCATACACATCGGTTCTGGTAAACTGCATCTATTGGGCTGTGGGCAGTCCTAAGCTGCTGACCATACCAGACGCGAAGCATTTGTTAATTCCCTCACATACTCCGTGGTTGCCCAAGAGTATTGGAGCACCGGCGTTACCACACAGGTAAAGAAAATAATTAATTTTAAAATTATTTAAATAGCAGTGACGGGCCAGCTACGGCTACGCTCTCTCTAGGAAAATGCTACGAGCTACAAGAATGCTACGCTCTACGAGTATGCTATGCTCTACGACCATGCTACGAGCTACGAGTACGCTACGAGCTGATGTTGATTATCAGAATTTGGATTAGGATAAAGTCACGTGTGAAGTGATTGCTTTTATTTTGTTTTCCTACTTGTCATGTACACTATGAACGTTGAAACGCGATAGGCTAACGAAGTACGATAAAGTGATTAGTATTTGTCTTTGTAGTGTAGGCGGTAGGTAGGTACTTTTTAGGATTCCGTACTCCAAGGGTGCCAATGGGACCCTATTACTAAGGTTCCGCTGTCCTTCCGTCAGTCACAGGGCTGTATTCTTTGAACCGTAATAGGTAGACACTTGAAATTCTCACAGAGTGTGTATTACTATGTCCGCTATAACAACAAATAATATAAATAAAATAATGTTGAAAATTAAAGGGGGTCTCATACAAGAAACGAGTTTAAAAAAATGTGTAGTGTTAAATATTGTACGGAACCCTTCGTGTGCGAGTCCGACTTGCACTTGGCCGCTTTTTGTGCTTTAATTTCTGAAGATAACTTTAGTTTGATTATCCTCAGAAAAAAGTGAAGGATTATTTCAGAATCCTATGCATAGTTATGATTGCGTTAAATTTTTAAATCATTAATCAACATTTCCAAGGTCTCAGAATCCCCAAAGTTAGTACTAGATCAAGTAAAAGATTCTACGGTCAGAAGGACGTAAATAAAGAGAGCTTTATCATTCACGGTTTATTTTTTTCCAGAATGCTGGCTATCTGCGACATATCGGCGGACCCAGGTGGCTCTATTGAATTCATGAACGAGTGCACCACTATCGACACACCCTTCTGCCTCTACGACGCTGATAGAAACAAGGATACCAAAAGGTTTGAGTATTGTTTGTATTATAGTTCACAAGACGGACGTAATGTTACAATAAAAAGATGTGAAGCATGCAAGGTGCTACAATTTGGTTTGTTGTACATGACCTACACTCACACCGATACGCTAGGTCCGACAACCACCTACATTAGGCACTGCGCGACAGCGCCAGTGACATGCATTTTGCGTTAATAAAATTAAAAAAAAATGCCGTCTTGTGTGGGAAATCGTGTAAAAATGATAAAACTTAGGGCCCGTTTGATCAGTAGTCAAACATACTAGTAGTTAAAATGCGTTAGTTAAACTAACAATTTGTTAAAAATGACAGAAGAATGTTGATTGACAAATGCTTAAACTAACTACAGTTTAAAAAATTGTCAATTTGCTATTAAAGTTAACCATACGCTGACAGAGTAGTTAGCCCTTAGGGCCCGTTGTTTGATACATAGTTAAACATGACCAATAGTCAATTTAACAGTTAGTCACTTGACAATAGTCAATAACTGTCAAAGTTTAACTACTCAAGGTTAACTTTTATAGCAAAATGACAATATTTTTAACTATAGTTAGCTTAACCCTTTGTCAAACAACATACTTCTGTCATTTTTAACAAATTGTTAGTTTAACTAACGCATTTTAACTATTAGTATGTTTGACTACTAATCAAACAACGGGCCCTTAGTCACAAGGAGTCACTTACCACGCGTAAGTAATAATGATTCGTGACAATTTTTCATAATATGTTTTACTAGCTTTTGCCCGCGGCTTCGCCCGCGTGGATGTCGGAAATTATCTTACGGGAACAAACTACCGGAATAAAAAGTATCCTACGTGTTAAACCAGGTTATAAACTATCGGTGTTCCAAATTCCATCCAAATCCTTTCAGTCGTTTTTGCGTGAAAGGGTGACAAACATCCATCCACCCATCCATCCGTCCTTACAAACTTTCACATTTATAATATTAATAGGATTTACTTCGATTTAAATTCCAAACAAAAAATAAAACGATGTTGTCAGTTTTTTACGGGAAAATTTCCCCTCAAGGTGGCGAAATCTGTATTTGTTGCATTTGTGACTCAATCAGAACAGGTTTCGTACGTTTTTAGGTTCCGTACCTCAAAAAGAAAAGAATGGCATACATATAAAATAAGTCTGGCGCTCCCCCCCCTGATCTTGAGGTTTTTCGGGCTAAAATTTTAATTCTACTAGGGTTGGTAAGTATTGGGTCATAGATTACGGGAAAACTGTGGCAATTTTCACAAAACAAAAATTTACTGTAGTCTTAAATTATAATACTTAAATAATTATGCAACATGACCCATACTTTATAGTCTAAGTACTGCTAAGATGTAATGTTATTAGTTCGATATCCTTAAAACATATAACGCCGCTAGTTATGGTACGGAACCCTCATTATGCGAGTCCGACTTGATTTTAACCGGATTTCCGACTTAATTTTGACCGGATTTTTCATTTTTAATAGGTTTCCTAAAAATAAAATATAAATCGCTTTATTCGTAAAATGTGTTTTCAATCACTATGGTCATGAAAATATAATTTGAAAGATCAACATTATAATTCTGACGCGCAACCGTCTAAATTTAATTAAAAATAATCATATAATTTTCTTATCGCTAAAAAGAAAAGGGATAGTAGATCGCTATGATAATTTGAGCGATGTCAATTTAGGATGCAAGTGAAGCACGCATACACTTAAATGGGCGGCCATTTGCATTTTTCACTCATGATAAGACGAGGTTACGTCTGTCTTTTTTTAGGTTCATAAGTTTACATTACACTGGCAAAACAATGTAGGTAATGGAAAAAACAACTGGCAATCATAAACAACAGACGATCAACATTATTTCTGTAATCTACGAATACCTATATACATATAAATAAAACTGAAATACTGTTCGTTGGTAAGCGCATTAGTTGAGAACGGCTTGACCGATTTGATTAAATTTATTTTAAAATCTTCTTAATAATCCGAATAATATTTTTAGGGTAATAAAAATTTGAAAAGTTGTCCGGAAAATTGGATAATTCGGGAAAAACTGAAACTGCTTTTTTCTTTGTAATACAAATTAAATATTGTTTTTTGGTAAGCGCATCACTTGAAAACGACTGGACCGATTTGGTAATTTTTTATTTTAAAGTGTTCGTTATAATCCGAATAAGGTTTTTAGAGTAAGAACAATTAGAAAAATTGCCCAAAATGTAAAAAATTCGGGTAAATCTGAAAGTGATTGTTTCTATGGGATTTTTGTATGAACTCAAGACCTTATTGAAATTATTTTGACAGGACAGTACTTATGCCTTATACAGAAAGATTTTCTTGGTTTCATATTTATTTTACTTTACTAGCTAGCTTGAGGTAAATAAAATACATAATCACATTGAATACGAATGTAAAGATTTACTTTTCGTGATCATTCAGTGTAGTAATGACTTGTTGAGGAACTAACTCTGCTGTGGATAGATAGTCGTTTATATGCCATAAAAAGAAAAAGAACACCTTATTTATATTATAGAAGAGACACCAAGTTAGACATTCCAACTCTAAAAAAGTACAAAAAGTATTTCCCGTACCGGGAATCGAACCCGAGCCTCCTGGGTGAAAGCCAGGTATCCTAGCCACTAGACCATACGGGATCACGTAGTGATATATGAATTTTGTCTGCAGTTTCAAGGGGCCAGGAGTTTTGGTGTGTTCCATAGACAATATGCCAACACAGCTACCGAGAGAGTCTACTGACTTCTTCGGCGACTTGCTGTACCCGTATTCGGACGATATTATGAAGTCTGATGCTACTAAACCGCTGGATGAACACAATTTTTCGCCTGTAGTTCAAGGAGTAAGTTAATAATATTATGATCTACACATGCAAAAGAAAAGTATAGTAAAGTGTAGTATATCTTTATAGTATGCTGTATGATACGCAAAAGCTACGTGATTGGTTGTCCCCGTTATCAATGGGCTAACAATGATAAGTTAAAGACACGAGCGCTGTGAGCGAAAGTGATCATAATTAAATTTAAAGAAAAGAGCCATGAAATAATAAAAAAGGGTTAAGTTTTAAAGGCATCTGTACCTACTTATTTATAGTGCAAAATTTTATTAATGTACAGACCTTCTATTCATAATGTCAGCATCGACTTAACTCGACCTACTTACAAACCTCATTGTTTATCAATCTTTCAGGCTATCATAACAAGCAACGGCAGATTGACGCCCCCCTTCGAATACATCAACGAACTCAGAATGGCCAACACGTAAGTGAACATTATTCTGCTGAAGAATCTAATCATTTTAAACTGCTCTTTTTGCCTACCCTACCTAGCAATATCAGAGAGATACATGTTTGCAACGAAAGTCGGTAAACACTGTTACTTTTATATAATATCTATGTAAAGACAATAATTATTTCCAGCAATTCTTATGCATAATATAGAAGTTTCTGTTATTTTCATTGTACATCTGCATAAGTATTCACAACCATTCGACAGTTTGTCGAATCGAAAATGACACATTTTCAATTACTAATTTGCCTTGACCCTGGCAGCAAATAGCTGTCGAAAGAATGGCGTTCGTCTATTTGATTTAGACCTGATTTTACCAAAATTGATGTTGGACTACTATGGTAAAACTGTCAAAAATTCAAAATTTATTCTCATATTAAGACTTATTCAAGTATAAAAGTTGGTTTCACCCTTAAACTGATAACATATTCTGGTTTTGAATTTGTGAACAGCCTTAAGAGTCCTCTTTTGATAACACTGATTGATGTTCGATTCGGCACGGAAGCGTATCGAATGGTTGTCATAGTGAATAGCTATGCTGTTCCGACGGTACTTTTTTCAACTGGCATGTTAATCGACTTTTCTTGCTGACTGTATGTAATTAAAAGAAGTTCTATATATATTTGTTTCTTCCAGTCGTTCCCGTCATAAGGTGGAAGGCAACGACCAACAGGCTCCTATCCTGATCCTTGGCAGTGGACTGGTATCAGCCCCGGTTGTGGAATACTTGGCTAGAGACAAAAATATTGCTGTCACAATAGGTTTGTATAAGAAGTCCTATCTTTTGCGAACGGTATCCGCTCGGAACGGAAAATAATTTATTTGCATCACTAATGGCAATGATTAATTCTATCTTTAATACAGTTCTCTACATTTCATTCTTAGGCAATCGTAGAAGGAGACTTCGGAACAATAATTTTATCACACTTTATTGACGCACGATTGGAGAGACAGCACTAGATTTCTAGGCAGTTAATAATTTTCATTTACGTTTGCAGCATCAGCAGTAAAAGAAGAAGCAGACGCTCTAGCCGAGCGTTACGGAATATCTTCAGAGTACTTGGACGCTAAAGACAAGTCAGCTCTCCAGTCATTAACCTCTCGTGCCCGAGTGGTAGTGTCACTACTGCCTTACGACCTGCACGGTGATGTGGCGAAGGCCTGTCTTAATACCGGAGCGCATATGGTAACCGCGTCTTATGTGAGACCTGAAGTACAGGAGCTGCATCAAGCGTAAGTTTTATTACGATTTGAAATATAATAATTTTTTATTTTTCACAAGTGTTATTATATAATAATTCAAGCATAAAATAATATTATAGATATAGATGCGCAAATACTTTTTAATCTTGCTACAATAGGTACATCATAAGTCTTTATCTGTCCTACCTTCTTCCATTTTTTCTATATTATTTTAGGTACTCAGTCATATTGAACCATCATTCCATTCACATCACACACCCTCACACACACTCTCACACCACACTTACTTACAATTTCTCTTATACATTATGCATACTTTCCACATAGGTACATTATTACATAGCAATCTTATAACTTTTACAACTTCAAACATGGCTATTAAATGTTCACAATTACAAATCAAATCAAATGTACCTAATCCGAGATACTGGTTTACCACCTAGTTCAGATTCAGTCCTAAACTTTGTATATTACAAACTTTAAGCCATTATTTAGCGTATATTCTCTTTATTCTTTATTTTATATATTTTTTGCTTTTTCAGTGCAAAGGATGCTGGTGTAACTTTCCTGAACGAGGTTGGATTGGATCCCGGCATTGACCACTTGCTAGCACTTGAATGTATTCACGACATACAGAACCATGGAGGAAGAATCGACTCATTTGTTTCATACTGTGGAGGTAATGACCTATCTGACCATTTAACGATGTCGAGTACAATTGACAGCCTCGTAGGTCTAGTGTTCGCAAGAGCTTCTGCTGAGTTTGAGGTCCTGGGATAGATTCCTGGGTCGGGCAAAGTGTTATTGGCTATCTGAAAATACTCAGTAGCAACCCGGAACCTGGATTTGTGCCCGGTTGACGGCAATAGGCTCTCCCCCTATTACAGGGGACTTAAACATAACTGGCGAAATGTGATTGAACTATAGGTACACCTCTGCCAAACTCTTCGAAGATTACAGGATGTTACATTTTGTAGTATAATTTACATTTATTGAAACAAATGACAGAACATAGCGTAGAAATCGTTTGCCTCAATTTACTGAAAACCATTTTAGTAAATAGTGTCCATCAAAGATGTTATGAGCTTTCTCCTTCAGAAAACCTCTAAATTGTCTTAATATTTTTAGGTTTACCAGCACCGGAGTTCAGTGACAACGCCCTTAGATATAAATTCTCATGGAACCCTCGAGGAGTGCTACTCAACACCATTTCTGCTGCCAAGTATCTGAGTAAGGGACAGGTAAACATTTCTATCTTTTTTCAAAGAATTGCGCCATCAGAACCTAATGAACCACCTCCTCAATAATCGATATTGCTTGGTTGAAGAAATTATGAGTGTTACATTATGGAAACTTGGGATTAGTGAGAATGACTGAATGATGCAATTGGCATCATCGATCATCATTGGCGAATCCTATGACAGTAATGGCGGTACGTGATGTGCATGTACAATAATGTGCATGTTCGTGTTGTTTCCCAGATCGTAGAAGTTTTAAGCGGAGGAGAGCTGATGTCAGTCGCTCGTGAGCTGAACTTCTTGCCTGGCTTCGCGTTCGAGGGCTTCCCCAACAGGGACAGCACCATGTACTCCAAATTGTACGGAATTGAAGACGCGCACACCATGTTCAGAGGAACTATTAGATACAAAGGTGTGTTTAGGGTTCCCGTGTAAAAAGGTTGGCTGAGATGGGCTTGTCATTTACTTTAAGCATTCAAACAAATTAAATAAAATTATACTTAATTAAAGCCGTTAATTTAACGCCCAACTTGGTACATTTTTTTGCGTTTAATTAAGGTGAATATTATTTGTTTACTTATATTTTGTTTCCGACTAGGTTTCGCTGAAAATATGATCGCTATGCAGATGTTTGGCCTGGTGGACCCCAGTCCTCATACGTCTTTGCACCCCGATGGACCTAAGATCACTTGGGTATGACATTACATATTATTTTTCTACTTCAAATACTATGTAATTACTTAGATTTACTTTTATATTGGAACATCTTTATTACTTAACGGCTGTATGCTAATATTTGCTATTCTTTACCCAGCGTCAATTCGCCTGTGAACTCCTTGGACTGATGGATTCATCGATCTTCTTCGAGAACCTAAGGACCAGGTTATCTGAGCGGATTGGTCCTTCAGGGGCGCAGTCCTTAGAGTCCCTGGGACTGCTCGACGATGTGGAGATCGTCAAGTGCGGGACACCTCTTGACACTGTCAGCCATTATCTTAGCAAGCGGTTACAATTACGTAAGTTGTTGTTTTGATATTACAGTCAGTGTAGGAATGTACTATCTTTCTTTCCTATTTCATTTTCGATGCACAATCGACTTTTTTATTAAAATCTACAACCTTACATGCAAACACACGCACATGACGCATGCATCACATGACGTCACGCAAAATGCTGCATCGCGCAAGCGAAGTTATCCGCGCGATTAGAACATATAGGTACAACTTCCCGATAGCTACCATCAGGCAGTAGCCCCCGGACATAACACCTGTCTGGTTGGAAGATCCTCTCCTTTCTATGGACATAGAAAAACTTTCCACCTTGTTCCTTAATCCTCTATAGTGGATCGAAATTTCACTGCTCATAACAAAAAACAAAACCGGGTTTAGATGTATATTTTGTCACTCTCATGCGAGCCGTTTGTAGTTTTTTGCTTCTATTTTAACTACCCATTAACCATCCAATAACAACAGAAAAAGACGAGACAGACCTCGTGGTACTCCGCCACGAGCTCGGCGTGACGTGGAGTGACGGCAAACGGGAGCGACGTGAAGTAACCATGGCCGTGCGAGGAGACTCCACCAAACACACTGCCATGGCCTGGACCGTCGGCCTGCCAACCGGCATAGCCGCTAAGATGGTGCTAGATGGTAAGGACCTTGACCTCCATAGCCACAACAATGTTTTTGAAAAATTGTGTTTTGAATTGGTATCAAAGACCAAAGACCAAACCAAAATCAACCAAAGACCAAAGATATTTTTTTTTAACCTGACCGGAGATCTTGAACCTTTTTTGTTATTATATCAAACATTTTCCCCAACTTTGGGGGATCGATCGACATCTGAGAAGAAAATACAGGTAGTTTCTGCTTATTGCCACTCTAGTACCCTTAACACTGAATTACTGTCCTCTTGTTCCTTGTGACTTTCAAAACGTTTTTGACGTTCAAAAGTGCCTTTTATGTGCCTATTTGAAATAAATGATTTGACTTTGACTTTTGACTTTGACTCACACTTGATCAATTCTGTGTAACCTTTTCAAACTTGCACGGATTTCAATAATGCCAGCTAAAAACGTTTTAATTGGTTTTCAGGTGAAATCCAAGAGCGCGGCGTGGTACTACCATTCGCTCCTGTAGTATACAAGTCTCTGTTATCGCGACTCAGAGCTGACGGCATCCACGCGAAGGAAACCACCACACCTCTCAACTGAACCTCATTACGATAATGAAAGAAGTATTGATAATGTACTGTTGTATAGTGCGTGAATGTGTTCAACTGAGTTCTGTATTGTGCAAACGAATGTTTTGTAAATATTTTTTTGTATTTTTAAGATTAGGAATATAATGCAGCAGGTAGGTATGTTAATTATTATTGAGTTATTTTTAAATATTCTCCTAATGTTATGTCGTGTGTTACGAATGTGGCGGCATTGTGAGAGAATTATTTTCTTAATAAAAACAAAATTTTACATTGTATTTTTTTTCATTAACTCTGGTTAAAAAGTTACCAACTTTAGTTAGAACCTCACACTCTACACCTTCATGCACGAACACCACGGACGCCGTTACCTACTGAAAAAGTATCATTATAAACGTTTTTGATTTCAGCAAGACAACCGCTGAAAATGAAAATACTATTGTCCAGTAATGTCATCTGGAAAAAAAAGGTGTGACATGATTGTCATTCTAATATCATTTTTTTGCTAACCTAAAATGTTTTATCAAATGACTTGATTCTGCTATTTTGAGTTATTTTTTACGGTTATTTTTATAAATTTATTGAGCCAAATCTCGATTGTGTCGACACGTCCATTTTACACTTAAGATTTTTTTAATGAGTGACTATTTAATAATGATGACTTTACGTTAAAGTCACTCTGAAATGGAAAACGACCCGAATAACACAGTAAGTACTGATGTAAATAGTAGAGGCGATGATGCAGCGCCCCCCGTATGCAGCCGTGAGCGCGGCAATCTCAAGAGTCTGCGGGAATGATGAAGAAATGCTTTGTTCCACACCCGGTAAACATAGCGTCCCTTGCAACGCGCATCCAATGAATATTCTTAAATTGTCGAACCTCTCAACGTCTGAAATGCTCTTAAGCCATGCGCAAAATAACATTAATAAACACACGGCATTGTCGTACTTAATCAATACAATAGAATCATTTTGGGATTTTTATTATTATACATATTTTTATTGTAAACTTAGGCCCCACGATATCACCCGCATGGAGACACCGTGAATTTTTCTGGCATAGAATGTATCCTGTCACTCGAGAATGGTCAAGCTTTCTATAAGTAAAAGAATGTCGCCATCGTTTCAGTATTTCCAGGTTTACTTTATACAAACATTCAAACTCACAAACAACTTTAGGTACATATTAGCCAAAACAGACATAAATGAAGCCCTCTGGAAACTTTCTCCAAAGTATCACGCATTTACATCGATTCTTCTTTTTATTTTAAACTTGTTAGTCATTTTGTTTCGGTTGTGGTACC
Organism: Dryobotodes eremita; assembly: GCA_917490735.1. Lineage (NCBI taxonomy): Eukaryota > Metazoa > Arthropoda > Insecta > Lepidoptera > Noctuidae > Dryobotodes > Dryobotodes eremita. Next base: position 16,175,394 of record OU823249.1, read on the forward strand.
AGACGGCGGGTCGCGAGACTGGACGGTGCATGTCGGTGGCGGCGATGCAGGCGCTGCACCGACTCCGCGAGTGCCGGCTGCTCTGCGATGCTATAGTGCGCGCGGACGACGGCGCCGCCTTTCCCGTGCACCGGGCCATACTCTCTGCCTGCAGCCCATACTTCCTGTACGATCTTCGCTCTTTACTAGTAGCTAGTTAAACAATCGACGATTAAAACTCTCTCGGTAGTCCCGCAACAATAGATAAGTAATTGGGGGAATGTAGCCCTACAACAGGCCAAAGATCGTCAAAATGTTTATTCGGACACATCACGATGCTGTGTGTTGCACGATTGATTGCTGTCAGAGCAAACGGCTAATAACGAGGAGGTGTATCAAACTCAAACTCAAAGCATTTATTTCAAATAAACCATTTACAGGCACTTTTGAATTGTTCAAGAGTCGGTCAGTTAGTCAGAAAGTTGAAGCTAGTTGCCCATTCCAAAACGTAGATCTCTATGGATAAGAACGGGCAAAAAACTCCAAGGACACTCTTTTTAAATCAAGATAATACAAAATCCTGGGTACATTATTCTTGTTGCTTCTATATGCGAGAACAATGAAAAAAAAATATATTAAGAAACAATTCAAAATATACGATTAATAATAAAAATTAATCGTGGCAGTTAAGAGATGACCAGTCTCAACTAACGGCGTCCGTTCACGAACATTACATATTGGATAGGTTAGTTGGAGTTTAGCACCATCCTCTACTTTCTCCATCCTAATAGATTGAGGAAGAAAGGGGTTGGTGTTATCACAATTTGGATGAGGTCTTTGTGCTGCTGTGAACAACTTACTTGCATTTACCTAGGACTAGGAACAAGTGGTAGGCGCTAAATGTGCCGATTTTTTTTCTATTTTGTCTGTATTTGGATAGAAATTTCCAGCCACCCAGTCCAGACAGCCAGTTTCTCTGCCAGTGAAAACTGAATAATATTAAAAACTCAACAGGGCACTATTTACAACAACACTGCACTCTCGCGAACAAAGCGACGTGCTGATATCGGGCGTGCGCTCGGAGATCCTGTTGCTGCTGATCGAGTACGCGTACCTGCGCCGTATCGACGTCACCGACATGAATGTTCACGAGCTGCTGATGACTGCCGACTATCTCGCCTTCCTCGGCGTGCTGCAGCTATGCTGCGACCATCTCAGAGCCTCACTTAATCCGAAGAACTGTCTCGGTATTATGATGTTTGCGAGGTTAGTGGGATTTTGTTAGACGGTATTTTTTTTCAGCGTAGTTTAAACATGACATGCTACGGAAACCGACGTGTCCTGGACCAAAAAATTCAAGACTTGTGAAATCCATCAATCCGCACTAGGCCCGTGATTACGGCTCGTTCCCTCTAACTTTCCCAGCAGTAAGAAAATTATAGACTGATTATATTGCACTACCGTCTCCCACTGCCGATTAATCACCATCTCGTAGGATTGTGGAACTGTAGACGTACTGAAGTGCTGGCCTACTTACTGTACCTAGTTATAAAGACATCACAAGTAAAAGTCTCAATAAATAACACTCGATTGCGAACTCGTAAATTCTGCCTATGGTTTTGGTTGGCGGATTTATCTTCTATGCTGCACTTAATTGCTTTTTATAACATTCGTTGCTCTTCTTTGCTGAAACTACTTTTATAAAGTAAGCTAACTAACTAACACTAGGTGGCGTTGTTTCAGACGCGTGTTTTGTTACAAGCTCGAGGCAGACGGTAGACGTTATCTGCTGCGCTATTTCGTGACTGTAGCGACCCAAAGCGATGAATTCCTCCACCTGCCTCTCGAGGAACTCAACTCTATTATACTGGAAGACGAACTGAACGTGAAGAGTGAGGAAGTGGTCTGGGAAGCGGTGCTGCGCTGGGTCAACTATGACCCGGACAGCCGTTGGCAGCACACCGTTAAACTGATGGGCAGTATACGACTCGGACTACTGGACACACAAGTAAATATTAGTTCCTTATAGATATAATCGTTAATCATAGCTGGTATGGTGAAATAAGGAGTATGAACAAGCGAAGCTCGGAAGAAGAAGTCGGTATAACGCCTGAAAATCTTGTCATAAACCCTTTGTGATTCTAGATGCTTTTGTGAGCTTTACAATATTTTCAGTCATCTTCGTTGCAGGTAAATGATCGTGAATTTTGTTTCAGTTTTTCTTAGAAAACGTAAAAGACCATCCATACGTAACCGGCAACGAAGGTTCACGACCCATTATCATTGAAACCTTGAAGTTTCTGTACGACCTGGAGATGATTGCTCAAAGAGACGGTGAAGTCGCTACGCCGGAGATTGCCCGGCCTAGAGTCCCACACGAAGTAATGCTGTTCTTCCTTACTAATTTTATAACTATTTTATAAATCTTAAACATCGTCATCATCATTCACGGACAGGTTCTGATACCTCGCACCCAGCGGATTCCTTCGACCTACACAAATTCATCGGTTCCCCATATCTATCCACGACAAAATGTTATAAATTTTAGTCAAAATAATTATTCATGCTAATTTTATTTACACTTCGCATTCTTCCTAACGTTTTCGTGTTTCAAGAAATATTCACAAAAGATGATCCTAATGTGTACTTTAGTGCTTTGTTTAAACTACTAATTTAAAAGAACTAATTGCCGTTGGTTATTCCAGGTTCTATTCGCAATTGGAGGATGGAGCGGTGGTTCACCAACAGCTTTTATCGAAACTTATGACACAAGAGCTGATCGCTGGATTAAGGTACCATAGCCTATGTGATTTTGATGTTCATTGTAAAACAGTGGCAAAGTGAATCGGAGAGTAACGAATGAATATTATGCAAAATACCTGCATCAAATCTAAAAGGTAGCAGAAATGAACTTCTACGTGTATGACAAAATAGCCAGTGGCCCATCTGGTGATAAACTGTGGTCATCACTATGGCGCTGCCTTAAGACATCGGCAACACAAGAGGCTTCGCAAATGCGTTACCATCTCAGATACAAAACACAAACAGCTCTACTACGACTAAGTATTCAAAAGATACGATAAGTCACAGTAACAAGTTTTCATTTTCCAAAGCTAAGTACATGTATTCCTCAGGTTGAGGAAGTAGACCCTGCAGGTCCTCGAGCATATCACGGCACAGCTGTCTTGGGCTACTGCATCTACGTCATCGGTGGCTTCGACGGCATGGACTATTTCAACTCCTGTCGCTGTTTCGACGCAGTTACCAAGTCTTGGCGAGAGGTAACACTTAATTGACTCTTGTTTTTTTTTAAATTAAATTAAGAGGTTATCAAGCAGTTAGCCCACCTGATTGTTAATGTTCACCATCTGCGATATTAAAAATCTCTGAGGCAAAGCTGAAGTGTCGCATTTGCCTGTACGCGGCCACTTATACCCTTCAAACCTGAACGAAAGCTTAAAACAAATAGGTCTACGAGTACTTCGTTGTCCGCTATGACTGACTGCACTGAAGGTCTTTGACCTAATAAATGTTTATTAATATTAATTATCAAGTTGATAAAACGAGCTACAAAATACCTAAATACTGTTAAAAAAATCTTCTCAGTTTTAAAGCACGAGCTGAATATAAATCATACTGAATAGGCACCTGTGCCTTGGCTAAAATTGATTAAATTCCACCCAAATACGAACAAGCAGATCGTGCCAATAAAGTCATGAAATCCTGCTGCTATGTTTGGCTGGCCCTTCTTTCCTCTCTCTTAAAATCTTAATCGGTACCTTTAAATCACTGTATAACTTAGATTACGCAAGATACAAAGGAAACTTTGTGTCTGTCACTGCGGCATTTGCATATATTTTTCTCTATACAGGTAGCACCAATGAACGCACGCCGTTGCTACGTATCAGTGGCAGTTCTAGGGGAGACGATATACGCGATGGGAGGATACGACGGCCATCACCGACAGAACACGGCAGAGAGGTTTAATCACCGCACCAACCAGTGGTCGCTGGTCGCGCCCATGAACGCGCAGCGATCCGACGCAAGCGCAGCTGCGCTAGACAGTGAGTGTAGTCTTCCTTCTTTATGTTTTGAATCTACCTGCGCGAGAAAGAGGTCAATCCCAAGGCGTAACCAATCATCCAGATACTGTGATCAGACGGAGTCCATGAACTTGCCAATCTAGCCGAACTATAAGTGAAAATCGTTTAGAAGTCCTTACTCAGTCAATAAGTAAGATCAAAGTCCCTTGAAGTACCCTGGTTTGGAAATCTCTTATCGGATAATCCCGTTGTCTGTTAGTCTGCACAGCCTCAATTTCGGGGTTCCTCGTGGGGCGCACAGACAACCCATAAACCTCCCCCCTCCCTACCCCCCACCGCCAGGGAGGGGGAGGGGGGTCCTCTCCTTCTCCTTCCTTGTTTCTTTACTTTTATAAGGAAGTAAAGAAAAGTCACAATAATTATATAATTTTCGAATACATCCAAGTTGACAAAGAAAAAAATTATGTCTCAATCAAATAAAGATAAAATCGTATATACACACCAATTGTTTCATTTAATAATTGGTCTTAATTAATTTGAACTTGGTTGTTTAAGATAAGATTTACATAACGGGTGGCTTCAACGGGCAGGAGTGCATGAACAGCGTGGAGGTGTATGATCCTGACACGAACCAATGGACGAACCTGGCACCCATGCGCTCGCGCCGGTCCGGCGTCTCTTGTATCGCTTACCACAACAAGGTATTTAGGTATTATTGCTTGTAATCTTATTGTTCATGCTTCGTATTGTTCTTTATTTAGTACACAGACAGCACTTTGGATCGTATTGGTAGATTTTCGGCGTTTTTGCTATGTATTCATAGTCTTTTCGAAAATAGCGTAAACATATGTAATCTTCCAATATCTGGCGGATTTAGTACCTATGTTCAAATCATTTTGGGGTACGTCTCAGTGATTATCTTTGAGTATGATAGTCCTGAAAAAAGAGTAGGTAGCTGTATACTATCTAGTTATTAATAATTACTGTGATACGGGTCAAATCCTGGTAGCTATTTACATAACTAAAAGCCCCTACGCCCACAGTCACATAGATAATATTTATAAGCAAAGAATAATATTATTAATCACATATTTCAAGCTGTTAACTCAAAATAGTAAACGTTATCATTTCAGGATCAGCGTAGGTCATAATATTGCGTCGTAGTATTATTAAGAAAAAATCGTTATCAATCTTCATACGCCTAGTGAATACCAGTTTTGTGTATAAAGAAATCACTAGTTTTATCTAGATTTATTCGAAACGTTCCCATTTAGACTTTAGACAGACCATGTTTCTACTCCGCAAGAAACTTGATTCATTATTTATTAAGGAATGTAATTACATAGTCATCATAAAATATCTTACAGTAAACACTAAATAAAGTTAGCATATTGAGTTTTTGCTTCCAAGTAGCAATATAATGGCAGCAATGGCTATAAAACACACAATCCTTTTTTTTTTTGGGTTTGAAATCATCAAATAACTTCTCTCGCTCTGGGCGGAGCAGGAGGGCGTGTCAGACTTTTACTGACTAAAACCCACCCGTGTTCCTTCAGTTGCCTGTGCGCCAGGGCCACGGTAACTCGTTCGAACAATCCGCGATCCTGGGAGGCATCAGCCCTATCGAACCCCGTAATTACTGCTAAGACCCCAATGAGGCGCGCGTGGAACACAATGCGCCGTCGACCAGGGCCTGGTCCTTAACGGACGGCGAGCTACCCATTGCTCGCCGTCCCCAAGCTCACGCCTACGGTGGCCGGGACTCGGCTTTTCACCCACCCTGCAATCATAAGTTTTGTTTACCTACTCATATTTTTGTTTTTATTCCCAGATCTACGTGATCGGCGGTTTCAACGGCATATCCCGAATGTGTAGCGGCGAGGTATACGACCCCGCCGCCAACACCTGGGCCCCTGTTCCTGACATGTACAACCCTCGGAGTAACTTCGCCATAGAGGTCATTGACGACATGATCTTCGCGATCGGAGGCTTCAACGGAGTCACCACCATATACCACGTGGAGTGTTACGATGAGAGGACCAATGAGTGGTAAGTTTTAGTACCAATACATAAGGAGGAAAAAAGCCCTTATTTATTTTTTCGTAAATGGACCTGCTTTTCACCTCCATCTCGCCTGATGAAAAGCAATGGAAGACTGAGATTATTATAATGGTTTTCCGGAGGTTCAGGACCCGCGAGTAATTTCGTATAAGTAGAAGAAAGCGTTACTTATTTGGCGGTGGGCTTGTTTCTTTATTGTGTGAAAACAGACAGTTCAGGCTTTATGGGATACGGAAAACTAGTCCCGCCATACTTATTTACTTCTGACGTAAAGCTTATCTTCGGCGTTTTCCACCCCGCGTCTTTAGCGTGACATAGTTTTCTCGAGATCGCCTGAGCAGCTCTGAAATCAGCATTATCTTATGCATGTAATTAAGGAAATAAGCGCCTTTTAATCACGTTATTCACAACAATTTATATAACTTGTAAGTGTAATATTATCGTGACTAAACGCATGGTGGCGTGTGCATTTGATAAGAGTAATCAGCCGGTTATCTTTCGCTCTCCGAAGATTGGATATTCCCTATTCAATAACAATTTGATCCAACAGTGGCTATTGGACCAAATGTGAGGTAGTAATTGTTACATAAGAAGTTAACTGGGGGGCTGATTACAAATTTGCTTCTATTGAGAGTTGTAACAATCTACCTAATTGGTACCTATAGGTCATATATGTTTGTTATGTGTTCTGTTGCTATCTATTAATTATTCTCTATTTATAACTTGGAGTTGCGTATGCGCTGATATAATAAACTTAGTCGTACAGTCAGTATTTAGTTCACCTGATTGTTCCAGACATTTCTCCTACTTTCATAGTCTTATCATATTATTATGCTTGCTTATTGCTTAGTACAGCAAAAGTTTACATACGTACGTACGTATATGCAAAAATACGTGCTTCATGAGAAATAGTCGCATGCGCATAGACGCATTCCAACTTGTTTGTCAGTTTAATCTTAATTCTATCTGTCTATTATTTAATTATTATTTAATTCTATCTATTCTATATGTCTCGTATGTTATTATAACAAGAGCCAGTTCGATTTTCCTATTGATTTTCAAAGGTCAAGTGTTGCCATACCACAACAACCGCCCAATTATGTAGGTAGGTAGTTAGGTATCTACTTACTTATGTACCTACATAAATTTTCTATTTTGTGTTGCATTGGAATTGAAGCTTGTAAGAAATACTAAGATCATTCACGTATAGAAGAGCACTAAAATATTTTTGAGTACTGAAATAAAACACGCTGAGAAAACACAAAGATAATGTCTGATGAAATTTTCGTTCTTCACATTCATCTTCACATTAATGAGAGATCATGATGTGGGTTATCTGTCTATAATACATCGTGATGGTTGCGTGTACATGTTTTTCTATTCGGGTGCTGTACTCTTAGAAAATGTTATGAATATCGGGCAACATTTTTAGTCGGAGCACGTAGGTGTACAGGGCTGGACTAGCCACGTAGCAGGTTTAGCAAATGCTACAGGCCCCGCAGGCAGGCTTTGGGGGGCCCCGCGCTTAGACGTACAAAAAAAAAAGGCATGGTACTTACACCACCGGTAGTGGCAATGGAATATTGTGTATCAACGGTGAAAAAAAATTAGGCGGGTTGCTAAAACTTTCGAGCTCGCTTCGCTCTTCGCTCTTGCATCCTAGTTTATATTAATTCCACAAAGCAATTCCTACTTCTGAATAAATTGTCTAAGAAACCTACCCTCACTGAGGCGGGGTGCTAAAAATTTTCATTACTTAAACTTTTTTTGCATAAGTCGACAAAGTAACTCTTATTTCTATATGAATAGTCGAAATAAAACCTAACCTAACAAGCTACTAATATTTTCGAGCTCGCTGCGCTCGCTTTTATATCCCGTGTTTTCTTCAAAAAGTAACCGTTATATCACTGCCGGCACCAGTATTCAAATTGTTTGAAGAAAGTACTTAATTATATCTACTCTGATTTTTTATTTGCTAGACTAAAATGGCAGCTGCGATTGTCCTTTAACGATAGTAATAGCTGTCATTTTGGTGATCAAATAAAAAATCAGAGTTTAGGTTCAAGTAGATACTTCAGTAGGAAAACGAAGTATTTTGTAAAAGTACTGTTTTGTTATATTTTATTTTGTAAGGAAAACAAACACTATCTAGTGAGTATTCATAATAAATGGAAATAACTTAATAATAATCTTAACAAATATTCTACTTACTACATTTTCCACAGATTACAACATAGACAGATACAGGATGAAATTGAAAACTTGCACCAACTCGAAATATGAGATTCAGTAACTGTTACATACTTAATCATAATAAATTGTCATTTCCCAAATCTAAATTCTTGAAAAAAATCGTGTAAATATCGCCTTAGATTTTGCAAACTAAGAATTAGGTATTGCCTTCAAGTAGGCACGAATTATCGTAGTTCTAGTAAAAAAAACAAACATGCAAGAAAATTAAAGTGTCAATTTTAGCGCGCGCCCAAAGAGCAATCCATTCATCGCAGAGTTCACAACATGAAGTAAGTTGGCAACGCGTTGAGTTAGCGGTCATTTACCTAATTTTGACAGTTCCTACGAATAAAAAGGGCGCGCGACGACGTTGCCAAACCGCTCACCGACGTGCACGTATGTGCATCCCTTTCCTTTCTCTCAGCCGAATAACATGCTCTAAATTTTCTTCATAATACTTTGAATCATATATTTTAATTTGGCGCACCTATTCAATTTCATCCTGTATAACTTTAGAACCTAAAACAAACTAAGTTCTACAGAGGAGGGCCTTTGGCATAGTTGTATGAGATTCTGCTGCACCGTTCCATTTCTTTGCCTCGCTTTACATAATATAATATAACGGTCTTTTGATGTAATCAAAATCTTTACACTTATTAATTGGCACCAATCTTTTTGCATACAGAACTCGGTGTAGGTAGGCTACGAATATGATAAATTAAAAGTAACAATTCATTAATTGGTTAAATGATAAATGATTTTATTTCTAGGTAGGTTTGGAGAAACACTTTTATTCGTCAATCATATTTTAAAACTACATGAGGTCGGCGTTTCCGACCAGACTACTCTGAGAAGAAAGGCCGAAACAAACTCAGAAGTAAAGATAAAGATAAAGATATTTTATTTTGCAAATATGGGTACAGTACATGGTGTTAAAGGGAATGGGTTCCGCCATCACAGGCCACAGGTCACAGTCTCTTTTAAAGTCCAGACATAATCTTGGTCAGATCATGTAGATTTGTGTCTGAAATGGTGTTTTGAATAAAAACCACACAGAATAAGTGGACCTGTCCTGTCAGTGCACGCATTTGTCAGTAATAGTGCAGCTCAACTCAAAACTTAAGTAGCTCAACGATTCGACGTACATTACCAAAGAAAGTGGGTAGGCCGCATAAATTACTCAAACTGCCAGACCATGATTAAAACTAACTGAGAAGAAAAAAAAAACAATGACACACATAATCTTTACATTCACAATATTTAAAATAATGTAGGTACTATTTAACAAAGTAAAGATATAACTTTATACTTTGGTTGTACAAACAAAAATGCTAATTATCTATAATAGCACGTTTTATATCATGTGGATGTAATATTTACTCCTTTCTGTAATCTACCTATCATTGCTATGAAGACTTTGTTTACATATAGTTCATCGAATTGATGTTATTAACCTACTGCATGAAAGTCACAGACATTCTTAATCTTAAATAATATAAAATAAAGAATTGGCGCAATCAAGTATTTTAATTGTGTCCTCGTCGCCAGTTCTATAGGTTATAAAATTCTGCGGTAAAAGTACCTACACCTGGAGAAAACATACCTTCTCCAAATACCAAATCGCCTCAGGGGCATATTTGTGAGTAGTATGCGATACCTTATAACCAGATAGAGTTAAAAAAACAACAAGTGGCAACCCTCCTGCCTCATCCAACAATAGCAAGTAAGGTAGTACCTATCTAAAAGATAAGCAGTACTGGATACAAAATGACCGATTTGTAGCAAAAAAAACGGTGGATAACAAAATCGCGCGGTGTGGTACTACACCATACACGTGATAATATAATCACGTCGACAGTACCGTTAAATTCTTATTTTTCGAACCGTAAGTACTTTTTGCTGGAACTTAAATTCTAGCTGATGATAACCTGGGTATCTGCGAACTACGGAAAAAAGGGAATGATGCGGATTTTCTAGAAAAGCATTTTCCACAAAAGCATTCTTTGCTTAGCAAAATCTTCTACGATTGTTAGAGATAGTCAAACATCACGAGAAATTATAACCCCATCCGTAAATGTCAGTTTAGTCTCCCGATGAAAACACAGAAATTAGACATTAGATGGTAGTCTGTTAGGTAGTGGCAGTTGCTGGCGACCATTTTAAACGTATTTTAGGTTACACACGGGTCGTTATGTAGAAAAAATCATTAGAAAAATTTGTTCTAATCACTTGATTCTCTAGGTACGAGGCAACAGACATGAACATCTACCGGTCGGCGCTGTCGGCGTGCGTAATCATGGGCCTGCCCAATGTGTACGACTACATCCACAAGCACCGCGAGCGGCTCATGGAGGAGAAGCGGCAGAAGATCCTGCTCTCAGAGACGGCGAGGCACGGACAACATCGCACGGCTTTGCCTGATGTTAGTACATATACTCCTTTTGTTCATCTAACCGACCTATGTATGCACTTGACCATGCGAACCATCGCAATTCGCAACCTATAGAAAAACCACCATCACCATTCATCTTTTATTTTCTTAAAATGATGGAACTAACTTGGTCTGTGACCAAACAATAATAATAATCGGTCTAAATACTGTGATTAACAACCTATTGCAGACCGCCACGCCAAAATTTTAGCGGCAGGCCTTACGTATTGTTGACTAGCTGCGCCCCGCGGTTTCACCCGCATAAGTCTCGATCCCGTAGGAATATCGGGATAAAAAGTATCCTATGTCCTAATCCAGGTCATGGTCTTCCCATGTGCCAAATTTATTCAAATCCGTTCAGCCGTTTTAGCGTGACAGCGTAACAAACAAACATACAAAAAATCAAATCTTTTCTCTTTTTATTATTAGTCAGGTATAAGAGTGCGCTAAAAAGTGTGCGAGTGCGGTAAAACAAGTAATGTGCAATGTTATTGGTACGTACCCAGTACCCCCTCATTATTCTCGTAGACCTCTGCTACGACCGCTGTTAAAGAGCGCGACGACATTTCCTCTTTCTATTTCTTACCAGCTACGGGAGTCAGTAGAATGTCACGTAGCACGCACGCACGCACACATACTGACGTGACGTTACTTGACCCCTGAAGTTATTGTAAGGGTCAGTACGCCTATTTTACGCAGTGGTATTTGAAGTAGATAGGCTACGGTGACGGAATCAAAAGATATTGTTTAAATTCGTTATCAGCATAACATCAGCCAGATGACGTTCAAAGTTGGAAAATACGTCCGATTACCAAACTTGTTACATGCGCAGTATTTGCGGCCAACTAAAGGGCTATTCGTCTACTTTGAAACCAATAATTTTTATTATTTCATTGTAATGAGGGAGGAGCGCTTGAGTTCGCCGCTAGAGGCGCTTGTTGTAGAGTAAGGTCTCTAGATGTCAAAATATGTACTGAACGTTCACTGTTTGCGGGATTTTTTATCACGGATTTTATCGAATGATTCATAATAGCTGTAATGGTTGTGCCATTCTTGATTAATTATGGCTTAAGATTTTAAGTAAAACGTTAGGATCTAATTTGGTAGCACTTTAAGGAAGAATAAGATTTTTCTGTTTCATGCTTGCCTATTTTAGGAACATTATAATCTAAATATTCATTTGAAGTTTTAAAATGTAATAAAATAAACATAATATGAATATAAAGGTACTTAAACATACCCAAAACATCAAATAAAAGTACTGCAACAGGACCTTACTCGACAGTGGCGCCAACTGGTGAGCACAAAAACGATAGCCCCCATTGTGATACCGAGGGCCCCCCGTAGCTAAGTAATAACAGCCCCACGGGTTCGATCAGGTTAAGCTACGCTTGCCGCGGTCGACGATCCGTGGATGGGTGACCATCTTTACATACCGACAGCATTAGGCTAGGGCGCGGCTGGGCGACCGCCCAGGGTGCCAGAGGTGAAGGGGCGCCGAAGGAGCTGTGACTACGCGCCCCTTCACCTCGGGCGCCTGCAGAGCAGTTTTGTTTTAGTTCGTTTGGAGTTAGAAAACAAAAAAAAAATTAGATCTCTTCGCTTGCTCTTCACCCGACATTCTCTGAATCCTCAAACTTATCTGCATAAGCTGACAAAGTAACTTATATTTCTTTATGAATGGACAAAAGAAAACAGGCGGAGTGCTGAAATTTTTCACCCCTCTACTTTCCAAGAGGGGAGAGGGGCGCCGCCGCCGAAATTTTGCTCACGGCGCCTGTAATTTTAAGACCGGCACTCCATACCGGGACCCCTCCGTGCTTCGGAAAGCAAGTTAAGCCGTTGATCCGGGCTGTTATTCTTGGATCTCTGACAGTCGTTACGGGTCGTCAGAAGCCCAAAAGTCTGACAACCAGTTTTATCAAGGGGTATCGTGTTACCCAGTCACTATGAACTAGATAATGGAGGTTCGATAGGCAGTTGGTCCATGTAAAATACTGGTATTCAGCTGCATCCGGTTAGAGTGGAAACCGTACCCAGCATAGTTCGGAAAGGGCTAGGGAGATTGCAATTGTGATACCGCACCTAAATACACTGATTTGACCTTTTTACGCAAATGAAACAACTAAGAGTTGCTGCTTGTTCGAGAAATGCCATACTTACTCGGCCGTCAATATGAGCATCGAGCTTTAGAAAGAAATTGTCACACAAGTATATGAGTGACAGAGATCAACGCTCTACAAAGCCGAACTTTTTCTACACTTCATCGAGGTTATAGCCATATTAGCTGCGCTACGCGGTTTTACCCGCATAAAGGCTCCTACAAACAGGCGCGACACGCGACGCGAATCGCACGCGACTCAAAGGTACCGCTCGTCGCGCGACAGGTTTGAAGGAGTCTCGATCCCGTGGGAATATAGGGGATAAAAAGTTTTCTATGTCCTAATCCAGGTCATGGTTTACCCATGTATCAAATGTCATCCAAAACTGTTCAGCCGTTTTAACGTGAAAGCGAAACAAACAAGCAAAAATCAAATCTTTTCTCTTTATAATATTAGTTTAGATTAACAGACGTCGAACTTCGACCGGACAAGATTACGAAGGATAGGTTTTGAGTTAGTGCGTTTGTTGAAGAGACAGACAAATCTTTAGGTCAATGTAAGCTACGTTTTTAACTTTGATATTTGTCATTATAATCAACACCACAGTAAAAATGTTTATTTTCAGATAAATGTAATGGTTATGATAGACCGTTTTATCATGCGAAACAAGTTTAAATACAGTAATGTTCATTTTGCCGCAGGGTTCCTTACGCCTAGGTATTTTTGTTTTGTCTTTGAAAGAAATAAAGAAAAAGAACTTATCTAAACAATGCCTCAACAATTTTCGCGCATTTATCAATTCGTCTGTAACATTAATTTGATTAAATATTGAATTTATTTTCTCTCCTTCTCCTTTAATTGAATAGTAATAAATATATTCAGCGAATTGCCGAATTTTTCGAGATTTACGGGTTTTCGGGGTAAAGCCCCATTTATACGGTGCAAGTTTCTGGAACGTTCAAGAACAATAATCGCATGCCATAAAGCACGTTCAATTATTGCCATCCAAGAACTTCTTGCATGCAATTCTTGAATGGCAATAATTTAACCTGTTTACACGCGTGTGATTTCCATAAAATGCCATTCAATAATTGCATGCTACTTCTGTTTACACCAAGGCAATTATTGCATGCAAGTTTTGCCTCGTCTAAACACAGAGTTGCACATCCTTGTACAATTGATTAAATTAAGTCTTGCCCGTATTAGCACTGCCAAATATTTCATTAAATTTTATTGATCAAGATTATTTTTTATTATTTCGTTCGCTCATGCTTGAATGACAGTTTTCTTTTTATGCCGGATTTGAATGCGATTTTATTGTACGTGCGATTTTATTGTACGTTCTGTTTACACCTATATTGAACGGCAACTAACTTGGCCGTATCGTGCAACAATTGTACGTGTTGTTTAGATGGTGCAAGTTAATTGTTGCTTCAGTTTTATGGTATGCCACAGGCTTTAATCACCGTTACTTTAATTTTATATAATAATTATGCTCACCTCACAGCACGGATCCTTAAAAAGTGTGATAAGGGAGAGGTCACAATGGTCAGTAAAAAAACGCGAACTCATGTTAAGAATGATACTAAAAGTTAGCAGATAGCCCCGACCGTAACCGCTTAACACTTGGGACATACCGTACATTGTTATTGTGAATGTTTTCCAACAGAACTCTTTATTATTATGATTCATTATTGTGTAGCTTGCAATAAAAAAACAAGACGCACCTCTTCATTTTTCAGTTTTTTAATGTAATGAACTACGTAGGTCCATTTAACACTACGTAGATAAGAATTTATCTAACAACACTTTTGTATTGTACTAACACAACAGCAACTGATTTGTATCTGTATGTAACATAAGGTCACAAAGATTTTAGCTGGTTTTCGCTTTGCGAAACCTGAGAAGTACCTACATAATGTTCATTCACATCTACTTTCTCTTTTATTGGTAAATCATTACCTGTAGAATCACTAGACGCCAAAAAGTCGACGATTTTTCCGTCTTGGATATTCAAATTGTTCTTTGCAGAGTAACCGGCCGTGGTTGGTGCAGGTTCACCTGATGGAAGACAACGACGACATGCTCGAGCAACTCGGGTTGATGGAGAACCAGGCTGCCAACAACGATGCGCCTGCGCCTCCTCCGCCTCCGCCACCGCCTCCGCCTCTTCCCCCGCAACCTATGGAGCAGGACTAGTGCACTCCAAGGTAGCATACTAGAACATGAGTAGGTGTCAAATGAGGAAAGTTGTCTCCTAGGACATAAGGGACCTTTGCATCGGTACACAGGTCTGTAGACAAAGACATTCGACGAGGGAAGCAATGGAACAAACATTTTCGTTTCAGACACATGCAGGACGGCTGTGTCTCAATTCTTATCAATCAGGTATTATTAAATAAGTATTATTTGGGAACTCTAGATATACACTTAGGTTGTTGTCGTAATCTTTGTGGTTATGAGGTTTGACCCCACGCCGCGTGCCAATCAATAATACTGAACGGGTGATTGCACGTGACAAAAGGGGAGTGGGTAAGCGGAGTTGTATTTCTACTCTAATTAACTAAAAAGCACTAGGTACGCTAAAGCTGAAAATACCAACTGTAGTGGGTGTGCGTAACTACCTATTTGTTTATTTAAAACTTCTCGCACACATAAAGGGTACAGAGGCGGACTTAATGCCTACCTATTGCTATGTTATACAAGCTACAGGAAAGTTTACCCATCTTTGCCTCGTGGCCTTAAAATAACCTACAAGTTGATTCACGTGCAATGTTTAAAACAATGAGAACACGCAGTAACAATCATGCATGTCAATAAACAATTATGCAATCTCTGTAGATGTAAAGTGTTATTAATTATTAACTTATTCAAAAAATTCTACTATGAACTTACAATGTATTGGTTGATAAAATAATACCCTCTTATTTTTCCAGGTCTCACAGTAACTTTTCTGTTAATCGAAAAGCCTACCCTACTATATTAAACTACCTAATCAATAAGATGAAGAAATAAAAGTCTTAGGAAAAAGTATAGTGAAGTTAATATTATGTAAAATTATTATGTTACCGTCCTTTATTTTTAAAAATATTTACCTTTATTATAGCAATTTTGGCATATTTATAATGTTGTGATATTTTCATAATGTGAATCATTCCTGTATTTTTGGAATATTTTTGAAAATTGTATGAAATTTTTCAGACAAGTATATGATACTTAATAAGAAAGAATTGTCGTTGTTTCAATAATCATTTTATCATCATATTAAACAACTTTCTGATACATTTACATAATGTAAAAGTTTACATTACAGATCAAATAAAAATTTCGCACGTTTTTGTAGCAATCGCAGCCGCGTAGCAATCTCGTAGCTGTTGCCTACGAGACACATTTAGATAAATATTGCTTTTCAGAACCCTTTATTTTATTGAATTCTGGATTCAAATAAACTATTAACTACAATATAAGTATGTTTGGTTATAATATCTACTATATTTAAAGGCTAGGTCCAAATGTATGTACACTTTCGAAGGGCGCTAGGGCGCATTGCATGTGTCAACATAGATTAAAATGTTCTCAATAGATATTTATGGGAATTTGAATCTCCAAGCTTACTTATTAGCCTAAGATCTACAGCCTCTGTAGGTTAGTAGAATACAGGTATATATAATAAGAAAAACACGACAAATATAAATAACAATATTTTATCTTTGTCTCCTATTATGTAATGTACAAAAACTTTCTTTTATCAATAAAAAAGTATTTAATAAAGCTTAATAATTCGAACCTTGATTAAACATCAAATTGTCGGTCGTTGTTTTCGCAAACTGCTTCACTGATGGCAGTGGCTTGCGCCAAGGTTTTAACACTAGAGTCTGTAGCCATGCGCTGCCACACGCGCTCCGTCCACACCACCGCCGAGAAACACGCACCGTTGCTGATGAACGCGCGCAGCATGACTGCACCCACTCCGCGACCCATGCTCCGCCAGCCATCGGCGCGTACAGACTGCACGAAACAGTCCCATGCACCCACGTACTTCCCTAACACGTCTCCTTGATACCTCGATTTCACTACATCAATAGGATATAATACCACCCACGACAAAGCTCCTGCCGTACCACCCGCCATAAACACTTTCATCACAGATTGATCTCCTCTAGTCATTGCCTCGTATGAGGTGAAGTAGACCGCCAACCCAGGACTATCACGAAGCATCGTCACACCAAGTCCACGGAAAAGCGCTTTGAAGCCTCCAGTTCGTACGATGTGTCGGGCTCCGGCCCACGCCCCCGCCGGCATGCCATCTCCAGGCTTGGACAACTGCTGCCGTGTCTTAACTAACTCGACGGGAGCACACGCGAAGCTTTGGAGCAGTCCCGCGGCTGCCCCGGCCGTCGCATGCGTCCTCAAAGCATCTGGATTGGGCAATGCTCGTCTCGTATTCCCATATGCCCCAAAAACTATAGCATTAACAGCCGCTATTCCACCCAAGGGAGCACCTACTCCACGGTAAGCAGTAGACAATGTTCCTCCTTTCAAAAGAGCCTTCGTGCATTGCATCGCACTACCTCTACCAGACTGTATGTGTACTTTCAATGTATCCAAAGGATGACCAGCAATGATTCCCGCACAACCTGAAATCGAACACAATGCATTAGTTTATCAATATCATCAGATTAGTATAGTAATGCGAAGTTATAGATATGAATTATATATGTATCTTACCCCCTATACATCCAGCTACGAAATCTAGCGCCATTTTTGCAAGCGTACAAAATTTCTTTCACTAGATGTGTCTGCAAAAAAAAAGTACATTTTAATCTTCCATTCGTAACTTACTTATTTGACGACAAAAGTATTGAAGAGTGCTCTACCTAAGATAAAGCTATGATATAATTAGTTTACATTAATTTAAAAATCATGCTTTACATGGATGATCGTCTTCGCCGGGGGTTGTACAATGAATAGCCATTCTGTAGGAGATTACACGTCAGCCTATCGGTAATCACTTATTTACATAAACTTTTGGGTTGACCTTCAGTAAGTTCATTATCTGAGAAGAAAGTTAGTTCTGCTTACCTTCGGTGTTCAAATAAGGTAGTCGTAATGAGAATTCACGTTGTCTCCACTTGAGGTGACGCCAATGAACATATTGGTAGAGACTAGAACAGCAAGGAGTGGTCGCACGGCGGTCCAGCCTCTCGGGTGAGTAGCTTGAGTGTGCGCTAGGCGGGCGCCTATGCCGCGGTCTCGCCGCCTGCCCGCTCGCTCGCGATACTTCCACACGCATTATCTTCTCCTTTGGGTCACTCCTATCACAAGGGTCAAAATACGTCTTTGAAACAAAACAATTACACCTACGCTATTAATTCATGCTGCAAATTTTTCCATTTACATGTGATAATAATTATAATTTTATTATTTTATTATTTATTTATGCTATTTTGATACTAATTGATGTCTGACAAAATGACAACAATAACAATGCCAGAATTCTTAGCCCAGAATGTAACAGAATAACCGTTACTGTTACTTCTAAGATAAAGCAATTTCAAACAAATCCTTTCAGATTATGGAATGATCTCAACAACTATATGCACTCGCGGTCAAATAATACGGGTCGATGACGAAAATCCCTGTAACTTGCAAATTAATTATGGTACATGCATGAAACTAACTTTATATTACAGAGAATTTTAATACCGTATGAAATAAAATTGATCTACAACGTAAAGACCTCGAATATGGAAATTAATTCAATTCGCGGTTGTTTTACTTTTGCTTGTTTTCTCACTTTTGTTTTCAATCTGTCAAATCAAAATCATACAACGCGGTCATTGTCGTCTTTCATCATTATTATTGAATTACTATCATGTCGCTCAGGGTCGGACTGGGCCGGAAGAGCCCGGGTGGCTTCCTACATGCCTGGGGCCCGAGACTGGATAATGGTAGATGGGATACTATCGAATTAAATAATGATACGAATTATTAATTATCAACAATATATATTCTTAGGTACCTAAGTACAGTTCCAATTATATTCCAATAAATAATATAACAAATATGGAGCTAGCCAATCAACTCCGCACGCTCAACCTCCTAACGAGTGAGACGGACTTATCCTGTTGTTCTCTGAGTGAATTCACAAGGAATGCATTTTTTATAATTACTTACTAATTAGTTATAGATGTTAGTATACATTAAGTAAGTTTAAGCGCATTTATCGCATTGGGGTTAACCTGTAATGCTAGATGTAAGTAGAAATAAATAAATAAATAAAAAATATAAATAAAAAAGAGGAGAATTTCAGCTAAGCTGTCAATAACTCGATCGTAAAAGTTGCTTTTCTCGTCATCCTCTATTAGATCCGATTCTGTGTTTAAAAATCAACGAATCCAACAGTTCCTGCCCCAGTAGAGAGCAAAGTCTCGTTTTAATGCGCTTCAACGCTGAAAATTGTCTTACACTAGTCACTTGCGTGAACGAAATTGTGAGAATTACACAATATGCAATAAATAAGGTGGTGTACGAGCTGATATGCATGTTATATTGTGATAAATGTTTACATGCACATTGTATGTAACTTTGACAAACGTCCGAACCACTTCTGAAAAAACATATGGCGTCCTTTGATGTCTGGTCTAAGACATGTTCGTCGTCTTCTTCCTCACTCTGAGAATCAAAGTCATTCATGTCTTGCTTATGCTGCCTTATAGGTACAACGTGCTCAACCCAAAGAGTTTTACACAGTTCATTAAAACTATTTGCAAAAGATTCCAGTTCTTTTGACAGCAATTCTCGATCGACATTTGCAATTGATGCGAGAGAATTTAGTGCGTCATTAGGAATCTCATTTTTGTTGATTTCATTGAAGTTTTTCGGGTCGAAACAAGCGGCATCCTTCATGAAATCTTCGTTGCTGATGTATTTTTCGTTTATTTTAACTAAACCTGTGATAATAATGACTTTGTAGACAGAAATAGAATATCGATCGTAGATAGAAATAGGATCTCTTTGGGTCTGCTGCAGCGAATAGTGTCACTTCGTGTTGGCATAACTCTTCGTGTTTCTTCGGTTTTTTAGAAATTTTTCGTAACGGCAACGTGGTTGTATGTCGGTATCAATGTTTTCGGCGTTCATTAAGTCATGAACATCGGTTGCAAATAAACTTGCAGCTTTCAAAACATCGTCCAAAGTATCTAAATGTCTTCGCAAATTCATATCTAAACTCTTGATGAGTCCCCAAGCTTTAAGATAATCTAATGTAGGGGTTTGGAGATATTGGCTTACTGCGATTGATAGGTCAAACATTTTCTTGAATGCGAAGGATGTCAGGATAGTTTCAAATTTCAAAAAGAGAAAACTAAACTGGCATTTTTCTTGAATTTTTAGTATAAATAGATATGGACATTTGTCTTACCAAATGCGCATGTGCATGCAGTCTTCATGGCTTGCGGCAACCCCTTCAAGCCAGTCCCGTGGGGGGCCCGTGCAGGCTGGGGCCCGGCTGGCAAACGCCATCTCGACTATCTGGCCAGTCCGACGCTTATGCTAACACCAGAAGAATGTGCACGTATCGTCACTATGTTAGAAGAAGCCAGAAGTCAGCGAAGTACAGCATGAACAATAGGCGTGTCACTTTCTACAGTGCCAGCGAGTCGTCCAACGTTTTTGAGAAATTGGGCAGAGCATAAGAAGACCAGGAACCGTCAGACCAAGATCTACTACGGCTCGAGAAGATCGATTTATTGTTACGACCGTGCTCCGAAATCTTACCAGTTGAAGTAACAAATCAACTTCGGGAGACCGGTAGAGACGACGTAAGCGAGCGGACCGTAAGGCGACGGCTCCTTGAAGTTAATTTGAACCCACATAAACCCAAATGGTCCAAAACTTAAAACTGAACATATCGGGTAGCAAGATTACGTTACGCCCGCGAACGCGCACAATGGGGAGACGAAGAATGGGAAGGGTAATGTTTTCTGACGAAACCATATTTGTGCTGTATGCACATGATGGGCGGCGAAGAGTCCAGCAACGAAGGCCAGGGGAACGTTTTATTCCAGCTTGTTTTGAGGAAAAAGTTCCGTTCGGCGATGAATCTGTTATGGTTTGGGCTGGAATCTCTTCACAGAGTCGCACGGAGTTAGTGCTGATAGAAAATGGTATGCCAACTAGTGCAAGATATGTGTAACAAATTCTTTATGAGCACGTCGGCCCATATTTAATGAATATGGGTGAAAATTTAATATTCATGCATGACAACGCCAAGCCATATACAACTGAAATTGTAAATGAGTATTTTCAGGACCTTGACATCAATCGTATGGACTGGTCCGCGAGAAGCCCGGAAATAAATCCAATTGAACACGCTTTGGACGAGCTTGGGAGGTATATAAGAAATCGAAACCCCGCCCCAGCTACACTTAGAGACCTGAAACATGCATTAGTGGAAGAATGGACCAATATCCCGCAACATCTCATATGAAACTTAATGAACAGCACATGCCCAATCGCCTGACAGCTCTGAGAAGAGCCTTTGGAAGCAATACAAAGGACTAATTTTGTTTTAAAGTTCGCTTTTGTGTTGTATGTGAGGTATCAAACATTATTTTTTCAACGTAAAAATGATTGATACTTTGTTTTTTTGTGTAACTTTGACAATTAAACTTTTAATGTTTCCAACATTTGGTGTTGTTTTATCAACTGGTAAATTATCTACAACATACAGTTTCATTCATGCCCCTAACTCTACTATCTTAAGAGTAATTTTAGTCTTTCATACTGACCCGTATTCTTTGGCCGCGAGTGTAGGTACCTATTACCTCAAGAAAAACGTTAAGGGGAAAGCGCCAGGTTGCCCGCGAAACTCAAATTTCTTACGTTTTTTGTAATTTGCAGGTCAGTGTCAGGTAATATGTTGAACAAAATATGGTTCAAAACCGTAACAAGTATGTATTTACAGAATTATCAATACAACCCTCTAACTTCATTTAATCCTATTGAATGGCTGTCATTCAAGTTATAATTCTGTCAATACACACGTGTTATGATTGTGGTCCCTTTACGGGTTTTTAGTTTGACAATTTTGTAAGTATTTACCCGTCGCAATTGGACATAATTGTCATCTTTATTAAACGGCACCTATCGCGACGATTCGACTTATTTGTCAAAAACTGACAAAATTGTCGGATTGTCACGTTTATTAAATAGGCCCCTGGTCGCGTTTTATTAACTTGTAGGCACCTATACATTTATAGAATATGCACAAACGTGGCGAACAAGCTCATATAGATACCTATGTTAAGAAATATATTATTACCATTATCTCTAAAATAGGAGAGACCTTTCACCCCCAAATAGATGTTGTTGACCGCGACGAATAACAATGTAGACCAGAAATGGAATGAAGAATTATTAATTATTGGAATGGAGAAATTTAATAACATCAAAAAGTACCTACTTTAATTTTATTCGTATCCTAGCGGAACTACTGTGGGTATGTTGCCGAAATAACTGCTTACCAATTGTATGGCTTCATGCGCCTACCCGTGACTTCAAGAGAACCGCGCCGTCTTATCTATGTTTGTATAACGCCCTAGTTCGCTCACAATTAGAGTATGCAGTGACAGTATCCCCTTCTACAAAAGATTTGTTGAAATGGTTGAAAATGTTCAATACAATTTTTTACGTGACATGCATTATATGTAGATGTCATAAATGCTACCTACCTTACTCTCAGTTACTCAGCAAGTACAGACTCTTGCCCCTTTGCTCTCGAAGAAAATACCTTGAAGCCATTATTTTATCATTTTTTTATCAGAAATAAGTTGTAAGTTCTTATATTGTAACTGGTAGCTGTTAATTTTAATAAAAATAAAATAAACGAGAAGGTAGTACTACCTAGGTACCTACTAGCAGTAGTACCTACTCTGCGTCAATCCTGGACATAGTTTTTTTTATTTTATCCAGGTCCGCTCAGCCGTTTCCCAAACTCACATAACTGAGTAGGATTCTAGTTATAGATAGGTACCTACTTACTGAATATGTCCTATATCATCATTTAAGTTCTGTAGTCATTTTGTAGAAAATCGTTTTAATCATTATCGCATCATTCATTAATGCTGCGAATTTTCATTTCATGCTTGCATACCTACTCGCATCTTTTCTCTCATCATCAGCCTGCAGGATTTTTACTAACGACCTAACGTTTATTTTTATTAGATCTTTATGATTTAAATACTTATCTATACCTATTACTATTTTTGAATTTTTTATACATGTAGATAACTTTCCATTTCTATCTGACTATCAACGCGGGAACAAACTCCACGAAGCCCACACTTATTGCTACAGAATTACATAACTTATGTACTTAACAATATTTGATAACGTCTGGAATCGTTTCGTGGAGAAATAAGGAAGCTTTGAGTTGACCTGTCCCAACAGGCGTGGCCGCACGGTAGCTTATCTTTTATTAGAGTCAGCTTGCGAATATCGTATTACCATTTCCCGCTCATATTGAAACATACAAAAATGTTATAGATAGGTACATCCAATAGGCGCGTGGAATCAGATAAATAAACAAACGCACTGGGTACAACCGGCACAGATAACTTTGTAGGCAGCTTTGGCAGTCATAAACCACACCCATATTCAATAATTATAGCGACTGAATGTAAGTAGGCACATTCAGTCGGTAGTGTGTAGATAAATTATTTATTATAGGCACCTACAATAATTTATTATCAACTAGTTCAACTACTAAATGAAACTGTCCCAAAAAGATAGGACTTCAGTCAACATGCTGAAAAGAAGAACGAAGGTCAATGGACCAAGAGCTAGTGCACTGTATACTGCACTGTCTGCAGACCCTGTACGACATAAACCTGGTGCGATCTCGTCAACCAAAGTACCAAGCATCGTGATCATGGACCATTCATTCATTGTAGGTACCCATGTTAAGCAGTGGAGTTTTACAGGCAATGAACAATAGCCAGTCAGTAGTCAATCTTATTGTTAGATTGGCTAATCAGTATTAAAATGAAACAAACGTGTTCTGTTGAGTGACAGACAAGTGCACAGACAAATGGCTTGTGTTGGCGCGGACGGAACTATGAAAATAGAGCAAGCTCGATAACATGATAAAAATCTTATTGTAACCATGATTCGGTTGTTGCATTATCTACTTCTCATTCTCCTGAAAGTAATACCTAGGTAAGCATAATAGCATTCTTAATAGGTACAAAATCAAACAAAAATGTGGAGTGCATGCCGTGCATGTATGTAGGTCAGTCGTTGCCAACCCCATGCGTTCCCACAAACACGAAGTTTATCGACCCCTACACTATTTGGAGAGTACGCGAAATGGATCTACGCTTTTTAAAACCAAAATGTACGGCTAGTAGATGCAGAAGCCTGGGAAATTAATATGGGGCTTGTTCGCATTTCATTAGGTCTAGCAAAAAAATTCACGCATTTCTTGTTTGCCCAACTGGCTTAAAGCACAGAACACCATTAAAAAAGGTAAATACCTACCTGACATATGACTGACACTAGAAAATAGTATGAAAGGATGGCTATGTCAGTGTCACTTGTCACTGTCAGTCTCCGACTGCTTGCCTGCCCTGCTGTTTCATGTTTGGGTCTGTATGGCTTGGGTCATATTGGGTTGTTTGTTGGTGGCTTGGCCATGGTCATTGCAAAAAGAACGAGCAAAAGATATATTTTTTGCAGATAGGCGTTTATCTATACAATATGGTTTAACTAGCGAGTAAAACAAATAGTTACAACAAATTATATTCTACGAGCTTTTTTGTAAAGAAAACTTATATCAGTGAGGCTATCCAATTTAAAATGAATTCGGTAACTATCTTAGAAGACAGCACAAAGATAGATGAAGAACAGAAAGGAACCAGAGAAGACTACATTGAAATAGAAATACCGTACAACTTGTACCAATACCTTAGCTCAGACCATTGTAATGTTCAAAATATGTGTCGAATATGTCTCGCTACAGATAACGCGGTTTTATACCCGTTAGTTGCTTCCAAAGAAAACAATGTTTTATCTCATATGTTTACGGCATTTACTACTGTTCAAGTAAGTTAAAACTGCTTTTTACTCCTTAAGCTGGTGACTGACTTAACTTCTAATCCAGATTGTTATAATTTTAATTTGGGTACATATTCAAAGCTGTCCAATGACAATAATACTGCAGCATAGAAGCAGATGTAGACTAAATTATCCTGATTCATGAATAGAAAATAATTTATCCAGTTGACACACTTTTGTTAATAACAACTCCTTATTTCATTATTTTATTAAGATACACGCGAGACTAATAAATAATCACTATGTCCATTCAGCTGTTTCCAGGAGATGGCTTGCCATCATGTATATGTGAGCCGTGTCAGGCTCAGCTAGTGCAGAGCTATGAGTTCAAGACCAAGTGCGAGAAGTCAGACTGCATGCTCAAGTCAATACTGAAAGGAGAATTCATTACCAAAGAGGAACTACCTGATCATAGCATGTTAGTATTTAAGCTTTTCTATAAAAAAATGTGCTAACATTATAATCCTCAGTTTCTCATCAAAACTTACATGATTGTGTTGAAAGTCTTTTGTAACTAAATAATTTTTATTTGTTTACAGGGAAATAAAGCAAGAAGAAAAGTCAGAAGATAATAATAATGGTGTAGATAACAGCAATATTTATTTAAATGACATTATTGATTTTAAACAAGAAACAGAATTACTGGAAGGTATTTTAATTCTTGTTGTTTATAGTATTTTTTATATTTTTCATTGCTTGTAATAAGATGTCAGTTGCTATAACGAGGCCACTTACTGTGTTTGACTAATCTCGAAAGTACCATTGGCTTAAAAGAAGAAGAAGTTATAAGATACATACACATATATACATTAACTCACACCTTCCCATGGGGGTAGGCAGAAACTACAGAACAGCACCTGCTACAATTCTTACACTCTTTTTGCCTCATTTATGGTCATACACCCACACCGGTTGCAAGTACTACGCACCTGACCTTTCTGAAGAACATCAATAAGGTCACTATATATGTCCTCCTAGGGCATCCCATCCTGGTATTTCCACTCACGTCTGTTTTGTAAATACCTTTTGTTAGTCACGTTTCATTCATCCTCTCAACATGGCCAAACTATCTAAGCATACGCTTATAAGATCAACCTTAAAAACTTACTAGTGGTAACACATTGAGACCTTTAAGCACAAGGATCAGATTAAGTAATAATAAAGTAATGTTACTATTCCATATGACTACAACCTAGTGAAAGATGAGAAAGAGAAACAAATAAAATATCTCGTCTTAGCACAGTTTGTTGATATGTGGAATGTGAGCTCGGCTGTCATTGTGCCGATTGTCGTAACGGCCAATGGCCTGATGACCGAAAGCCGCGATCAACATCTCTCGAGGTTCTCGGTAGGTAGTGTGATCAAGGGCCTTATTCAGAAGGCAGTATTCCTCGATACGGCTTGCATCTTGAGGAGGTTCCTGTCTCTGGAGCCTGCTCTCGACACTGGTGGACCACTATTTATCATATCTTTTTTAAGAAATATTTAAAAATGTATTTTTGGAATAAAATGAATAAACGAAATAATAAGTAGGTAATGTGGCAAGACATTAAGCATTTTAAAGTCATCAAATATTCACAAATACAGAAAGTTATTTGTCACAGGAACTAAGCATTGTAATAATGGAACATTTGTAAATTCATAATGTAATATCAATATTCTTAGCTAACAGTAGGTAACTGATAACACTTCTTTCTATTTACAGATGTGCAATATTTAGAAGATCTCAGTGTTAACAGCGATAGTGGTAACCTTTGTATAGTACATAAAACAAGGAAGAAAAAAAAGTAAATTCAATAATAAATTTCTTCTTAATTTGCATTTAATAAATAATTTATTGAATTTTGTAATCTTTATTTCAGAAAAAAGTTCATTGATGATTATGATGGTAAGTTAATGCTATTATATTTTATATAATTAAAACATTTAACTTGTAAGCTTTTAAATGTATATTTTTTTGGGAAGAGCACTGTTGTCTGAGACACAGATATTTATTTATCTAGTTCAGACACAGATGTCTTGTTGATTTTCTTAGTATAAGCTCATCTAGGATATGTTTTTATTTATAATGTACTATCTTTGAATTTGAAATAAAATTATTATTATGTAGGTATAATAAAATCAATAGTCTCTAAGAAACCA